>CM051034.1:19886479-21376479 GCA_027627225.1 Congeria kusceri
GAGGTGGACTGAGGATTTGACCTTAGATGGCAGGTCATTGATGAAGGCCAGGAAGAGAGGTAGGCCGAGGAAACTGCCCTGGGGGACGCCGGAAGTGACGGGACATGTGGCTGAGCTGGAGCCCTCAAGGACGACCTCTTGGGTTCTAAATTATAGGAAGTCTTTTACCCAGGATAGGATGTTATCTCTGATACCATAATGGTCCAATTTCTGAAACAGACGGGTATGCGGCACTTTATCGAAGGCCTTAGAAAAGTCAAGAAGTATGGCATCAATTTATTGGTTGTTGTCGATGGATTTTGCGAGATCGTTTATAGTGTTAAGGAGTTGGGTATCGCAGGAGCGCTTCTTTCGGAAACCATTCTGGCTGTCGGTTAGGATATGGTGTTTGTCGAAGTTGGACATGATATTGCTGTACATGATGTGTTCTAGTACTTTGCAAGTTACAGAGGTTAGGGAGATGGGACGGTAGTTGGCAGGTGATGATCTGTTGCTTTTTTTGAAAACTGTTGATATAGCAGCTGATTTCCAGTCAGATGGAATTATTCCAAGATCAATCGAGAGTTGGAATAGTTTTGTGAGTCCAGGAGCGAGATCAGGTGCAGCAATTTTGAGGAGCTTCGTCGGTATCATGTCCGGGCCTGCAGCTTTATGTGGTTTGAGGTTGGATAGGAGTTTTTGGACACCCTTTATGGTGACTTGGATGGAGCTGGCAGAAGGAATCTGGCTTCGTGGAAGTGTAGGTATGTTGGTCATGTTTTCTCTTGTGAAGACTGAGGAGAATTGGTTGTTTAGTATGACTGCTTTTTGTTTGGCGTTGCAGTATGGTATGCCGTCCTCCTTGAGTGCAGACACGCCAAAGCTCTCCTCCTTTTTGGATTTTATGTAGTTCCAGAAGACCTTAGGGTTTTCATGATCTGGTGTTAGCATGCTGGAAATATGATTGTCATGGACTGTACGGCATAGGCGCAGGGCTTTTCTTTTGACTTCCTTGTACTTGGCCCAGTCAGCAGGGGACTTGGATTTTTCCGTACATCCCTGTTGATCCATGGCTGGTTGAAACGCTGCGGGCTTTGACGAGATGGGACTTCCTCCTGCGTGATGTCTTGGCAGCAGTTCTTGAAGAGGTTCCATACTTGGTTTATGTCGTTGGTGGTGTTGCATAGCTCTATGAGAGAGTCAGATAGAGTTTGGCATTTCATTTCCTTTTGATGTTGTTGATGTATGCCTTTCCCCACATGTATAGGGTTCTTTTAGCAGGTTTTTGTCGTGGTGCACATATGTTAGTATCAATGAATAGAGCATGGTGGTCACTGATGCCTGGTATCGCTGTACACCGGTTTATAAGTTGAGGGCGGTTTGTGAAGAAGAGATCAAGTGTGTTTTCACCTCTGGTGGGGAAGTGAACAACATGGGCCAGATCTATTTCAGGTTCGAGGAGTAAGAACTGCTCATTGATAGATTTTCTGTATTGATGGCTCTCTATTGTGTTGTTTGACCAGTTGATGTCTGGGCGGTTGAAGTCTCCCATAATCCAGATAGTAGAGTTTTTGAATGTTTGGAATATATATGAGAGGGCTTTATATAGTTCTGATGCATAGGTTTCATCGTTATTGGTTGGTCTGTAGGCTGATCCGATTATTAATGTTTGCTTATTTATGCAATCAATCTTCTGGAATAGGATGTCGCAGGTGGTGGCGACTTCGACGGGCTCACTTATGATATTGTCTTTGATTAAGATAAGGCAGCCACCATATCCGTTTGCTCTGTCCTTGCGGTAGATGTTGTAATTGCTATTTGGAGGTAGAATCTCAGCATCGTAGATTGAAGGTTTTAACCAGGTTTCACAGCCGCAGATGATATCACAGTTGACAGAGTCAATGAAGTTCCAGAAGCTAGATTTTTTTGGAGCTTGAGACACTTTGTATGTTAAGGCTGGCTATTCTGATATTATTTGTTGGCAGTTTGTTTCAAGCTTTTTTCTTGGGGCTGGAACATGACGGGAGGAAGTTTTTTTTCGCTTGATGTACTATGCGATGATTTGGATATGTTAGATAGGTCAGATATATTGCAACTGGATATGCTTTCGGGGTCAGAGATATCACTACTAATGACTGAGTGTAGGCTGCCGTTAGATGTGCTGGATAAGTCTGGTTGATGGTAAACAGATTCAAATAAGCTTGAAGCAAAGTTGGGAATTCCACATGAGGAGCATGTGAAATTATCATTGTTGTTGGGCTTAGTGTATGGAAGGAATACTTCATAATTCATGTGAATACATTTGGCATGGTACCAGGTCTCACATTCATCCCAACAGATAGCCTTCTGGTTCCAGTGGCATCCTTTTTCACATACGCCGCATGGGAAGTTTATTTTACGTTTGGTTGGTTCAGGGTTTAGCTGTGAAGACTGAAGAATTAATATAAGGCTAAGATACCGAAGATGATGTTTTCTGTCGTAGGATATGTTGCCTGCTGCTCGTGTGCATTGGAGAGCATGAAGTGACGGTAACCCAGTTGTAACACTTGATTCAGCATATGGGTTTGTATCAAGTACGAGAGAGTTCCTGTCCGCTACACGAATCCAGTATTTATCAGTTGTTGTGCAACAACTATGTAGGGTGGAAAATATGGCCAGTGCCTGTAGAATAATGTCAAATTTGACAATCAACATCGTGCCTACCTAGCAAGGTCGTCTTTGCTATAATCTTCAGGTGTTATTTCAAACTATAGGTGGGGTTTGGGCGACTGATGATGAATAAATTCCATGGAAGAATGCGAGCAGGATCTTTCCTTTACAAGTGACCGGTGTTGCGACAGGATATGTCTCTGTCAAATAGTCCTGATACGGTGTTTCGGTAGAAAACTCCTCTTGCGGATGGTGACGATTAGAACAAAAAATGACGAAATCGGGTGTTTTCCCTAAACTGGTGAACGATAATGAAGGAGAAACCTGTTTTAGAGGAAGAGGAACCTGTTTAACTTAACAAATGTCTTTTATTGCTGCTGTAGATAAAGATAACTTTGAATTTACACGGAGCTTTTCTAAAGCCCTCCCACATGCATGCGAAATGGTTTTTCCATTCATTGAGAGTTTTGCAATATTATCATCTGATTTTGCATTTCTGATATTACATTCATTCCAATGATCGTTAACTTAAATAAATGTTTCCATAAACAATTACTTAAATACTTTGGTATCTTAAATATTGATTCTATCCAATTTGAATATTGTTATTGTTCAAACTAGTTGCTGTATGCCATGTGCGGGTATACGACGTTATTGATTATATAGTAAGACAAAACAATTCCGATTTATTTCTCTTTTTTTGAACTGGGATATCACCGTATTTGTACATTTTATGGATAAATATAACAGAATCCGTAAAAAGCATTAAAACATGCATTGTACAAACTAATATATCGGACTCATTAAGTAATAACGCATCAAACGAAATACAAAATTTCACAGAAACTTACCGCTTATATGAATATTTGTCACTGCGACATATATATATATATATATAAACCATAAATCCATTGTACTGAGTTAGTTTCTGATGTGACTGTCCATGGAACTGTTTGCTTTTTTCAGACTTTCCGACCAAGCACGTTGTTTTCCTTTAGTTGTTTTGTTGCCGTTGTTGTTGTTGTTGTTTTGTGTTTGTTTGTTGTTTTTTGTGTTGTTGTTGTTTTTGAATATAAAAAAAAGTATCGCAAGTTTCTTCTTCTTCGATTTAAAGACATTAACGTGCACAAGATTGTATAGAACATCATGTCAGATAGAACGAACAGTATTACTACATGTACGTATACGAGTATGTGTTAAACGAAATTACAGGAAATAACTGATAAGACATACAAATTAACTGATATTTTGTTTGTAAAATGGAAATCAGCTTGTTTAATTACTTAATTTGTATAAATTGATATCTCACAAAGGTCATGATGTTATAAAGAAACTGAAGATATTGATTCATTTTTATTGTTAAAACTGTGGCATTTTTTGTATTTTACAAATTGGTCGAACATTACTCCTTTGAATAAATTGATTTTCTTCACCTCTCTTGTATTGCACATTTTATTTTTAAATTGGTATACCTCACTTCATAACAATGCACAATGTGTCTAATGATTCGATGCAATATCACCGGGTAACATTGTGTATATCACCCTAATAAAATAGAACGTGTGTATTTCAAATTCAGAAAAAAACGTGCTTTGTGAATCATATATCCAGATTAGAATTTATTGATGTCGCTATATTATGAACTTCGATACTCATAAGATTCATCGAAGGCGGTACCATAGACATTAACCTAATAGGATATATTTCTGAAATTATATTGTAATATAAAATATATAGTACTTATTAGTTATGAGCTGTAACATTAGCCGTAATTTCTGACCGTAATCAGGAAGTAGAAAGCCTTGATGTGAAGGTCAAATTGTGAAATCAATATACTATAGATAGTTTCAGGTGCAACATGTTCATATTTATGCCCACCTCCTATCGTTGGCTAAACTTTTTTTAATATGACGAAAAAAGAAGAACGAATTGTAAAATCTTAGCAGAAGAAAGAAGTACAACTGAAATTGCAAATTTATTGTGGCATACTTCTGCATAAGATAACCAGATGATTTTTATGAAATTTTTACCAATTTTCCCGAAAACTTAAAATTTTTGCGCGAAAAGTTGAAAACTAATTGTGAAATATTTTGACGCCTGCGTGAAAATATTAACGTGTTATCAAGACAACAAGTCAAATTAGTGCCCGCTACTGCATAAGATACTCTGATAATTTTTTGCGAAATATAGTTAGTTATCGCGGAAGAAAAGAGTTTCACAAAAAGTCAATAATGTTTCATTACAATTTCCAAACTTTCAAAAAATATTAAGCCTTTTGCGATACGATCTTTAAATAGTAAGCGTATGCAGTTAAAGGCATTTATGTGAATTTTTTAAATGAATATTGTGACCATTAGTAAATTTAACAAAAACGTTTTCATGAAAACGGCGTATATTTTCACGAAAGCCTGGCAACTGGCAAATAAGTCATTTTGTACGAAAAGATCTGGTTATCTTATGCAGAAGTATGCCACCATACCAATCGGTTGAAAAAAATCTAGGACTTCTATAATGTATACTATAAATCAATTCTTGAACAAAGAAGGTACAGAAAGTTTTTAAAATATCTGGGGAGCCGAGTCCAAGGGATTACCAGCAACTTGAAAGGATTGTAAAAGAGACAGAAAACCTCTGGGAAAAATTACAGGAGACAGTATAACCAGGATTACAATTTCATGGCGTTCGGCTAGTTGTTTACAGGAAGAATATGATGACGTAGTGATCAAGACAGTCACAGTGAATTATTTGAAAAGCGCCCTGGTCTCGAGGTATGAAAGCCTGTTTAAGCCATGATAACCGCATGAATGCGAACACCTGAGGAATGGTGGAGGACAGACATGGTGATCAGTCGTAAACAGTTCACATTTCAGGTCATGATTTGGGGGTGTATTAGTCTTTTTGTGTTGGGAATGGATGGTTTGATAAATGCGCATAACACATTGACACGACAACAATAGCTGGTCATTTATTGCCAGTTATTTCCCTGAAAGTAGTTATTTACGCGAGGGCCAGTATAGTTTACCAGTGCACAGGACCAATGTTGTTAATTATTGCATGGCAAATATTGGACTGAAATTCATGAGATGGCCTGCTCCTCGGATCTCAATTTAATTTAATATATTAATTGATTGTATATTAAAAGAAGTCAGTTGTATGACATGAAAACATCCGAATATCTCTTTAACAAAAGTGTATTGTATTTATGTCAATGATAAATACAGGCAAATACATGGGCAGAAGAAAACGCAAATAAATCAAGTAAGGTAAATAAGTGTCATTATTCCAAGGTAATGAGAATCTATAGTCCATCTTATCAGTTTTTCTGATTATTTAACCGTTGACATAGACGGCTTGATTATTCGACACAGATATTGTTGTCGATGTCACACAAAGTTCATAAGCATGCTCCTCCGCACCACTGATTACCATTTCCTCGTAAATATCAACACTGCAAGACTTCTGTCTACTCTCTGATACCGAGTTGGATTTAAATTCACTAGGTTTTGGTGTAACTCGACAAGTTTAGTCTTCCTTTGTTTATTTAATATGACAAGGGTTGCTGATTACGTCATATGTGTCAGTCCTATCTGTTCCACTGAAACATTGCCTTTAGTAGTACTTGGATGACTGTTGTGATTTTTTTTATGCAAGAAAATTATTCTGTAAATCATAAAAATATTCAGTGATCTTTGAAAATTAACATTTTCATCGGTAAATTAGCGGTTTGAGAGATGAATATGAGAATGTTATACACTTACCAACAACTGTTTGTGTTCCTTTATTTAAATCATTCTCATCCACAACTAAATCCTCTAAAAATGATACCAAAAGAAGTCAAATGTTTATAAAATAACAACAACGCAACAACCGTAGCGGCCATGAAGATTTAAATGACATTGCAATTATTGCAGTATTCAAGGGAAACAACCCAAATTATTCAATTCATGTCAGGTTGAGGTTACATAACACTTACTTATAATAAATGAAATTTAAGTTATGTACACTAAACGTAACTTAATTAAATGTTGCTTTATTGTTTTTTAACAATCAAAACTGATTCAACTGAACGTCTTGACCCAAAATTTATTCTTCGGGCCAGTGGACACAGCCAAAAGTGCTGCCCCTTCTAAGCACTCTGATATCACTACAGTATGTCAGGTGAACCCAATGCATGCACACATCGCATTGGCCCCATTTGACGATAACTAGCGATGTGCAATCCCTTAGTTGAGGTGGGAACCGCTTCCCACAGACACAACATAAGTCTTCATCATCACAATCATCTGTTTCAACGGAAGACGCGTAGTCGCATCTGTTAATTGGAGCACCTGTTGAAATACTGTCTCTAGATGTTGACGGCTTTGAAGCATCAGTTGTGACTTGTGTCGCGTTACATGCTTTTTTGTTGGGAATTGTTTTATTTTAAATGGATTGCAGCGTTGTGATGTTTGTCGACGACATCAAACTAAGAGTAGACTCTGGCACCCCATACACCCGTCAGGCAGACAATGTTCTTTTGATCGTAAGGCCTTATGCTTCTGTTGAACTTGAATTTCGGCAAAGAAATATTGTCATTCTTACACATAGGCTGTGATTTTGACACCAGACGAGACCAGAACCATTACAAACTTTGTTTTTTGGAAAAATAAATGCTTTCATACAATTTTGGATGTTAAATTTTTGGCAGACTGTAGCCGCATAGCTTATTTGCTTAATTTATAGATCGTCTGGTAAAGGGGCGAAGCAGACGAATTTGTAAACAAAGTGATTTGTAGAAAATCTTGAATGAAAAAGGCTGATTTAATTTACCTTTTTAATAAAATATATTTTATTTATTGAAATAATTAGATTACTTACCCAAACAGCACTCATGGTGATGGGAAAATATGTTTTAAACTTAGATATGCACTATCGATGTCAGACGACGGATGTAAACACATCGTAGGCGGAGTTACGCAATACCGCGAGAATAGTGATACTGCGAGATTACAGATGGCGAGCATATGTGATAAGTAACAATGCGCAGTTATATGTGATCATGTTGCTCGACGATTTTATCCACATATTTCACGTTCTGAAGATCATTTATGTGTATGCCTTTATGTTCGTTCGCGATCATCACTGTGGATAGTGTAATATCTTACACAGTTATAGATTGATAGTTATTGTAGCAAAGAAAAACTGATTTATACATGTTCTTAATGTATTACCTTCCTTGATCTATATAAAAGCAGGGCCCCAGAGAAATATAATAGTTATGGTGGGCTTAGTGGCAATAGTACTCAGACCAACAACTATTCCAATGGCGATTATGATAGCTTCAAGACACAAAACACACAATAATAATACACATATATATGTCAAGTTAGTGATTTATTAGCTATGTACATGTATTGCATTATGTAATAAGTGTTGTAAGCAAAGACAGTAGGTACGTGCATTTTACCATAACAATAAAACGTCGTGTAATCATATGTAGGAAATGTCTGATTAGTATTAACAATTTAATAGTATTATTTACACACATTTGCAGCAGATATATACAATAGAATATGTTTTGTGTAATAACGTTAACAACATGAAAAGACTTTCTGTATTTATTTGTGACATTGTTTGTTATACACACTGACTACATTTAAATCAGATCTACATTTATATCATAGCATCAACACAACTACGAACGTGATTACAATATATCATATGATGATATAATCACCACAATGGGGCGGTTGGAAAAGGCGTTTTTACATATTACTCACGACCAATTCGATAAAAAAATAGTGTCCTATTTATGTCTGAAGTACTTTTTATTCTCGATTTTACTTTTTGTAATATTAGAATAATATAAACAACAATTACAGTATATGACATGTACGTAAAAGGGCATGCGTCTACTGCATTTATATGAGATATGTTCCAACGGGAGTGGATGTGAGAAGGCAATAATACTTAATAGGTATTTGAATGAACATATCATTAATATGTTTTAGTGACCCAAATGTCATCTAAGTTTATACGAATTTTGAAAAGACAATCTATTCTAAATGTGATATATATGGATAACTGCAGATCAACGATTCATATCATGTTCCATAATGTACACACGAATATCTTTATCGTTACAATTCACATACATTTACTATACTATTGACGTTCGTGTTAAACAAAGCGCACGTAATCGTACCGCTTGTGTGCATCCTGGTAGCAAAGTCTGCTTTCAAAAATGATGTATTCAAATACAGTCGGGTACAATCACGGCAGCGTATACTTCTACTGAAGAGCCGTTTAGATTAAGTCAGTGTCGTATAGCGGCCGTCCACGCCATTAGTTGAAAGTTACGCATGATACGTAGTGTACGGACGGAGCTATTTGATATTAGCGTCGTTGATGTTAATAAATAGGGCATTATGAAGAGGTTGTTCGAAATATGTTGTTGAATATATATATTGCTATTGGTAACAGTGGGTAAATAAAACGCAACCGAAACAAGTCATACATTTGTACTATGTAAGTAAATAATTATGATCAATTTGAAACTGCATGTTTTGCATAATTATGCTGTTGTGTGTCTGATGTTACAAGTACTTCGTTTGTCTCACCATGATTGGCGTTATTATCACAGAAAACTGAATTTCAGTATCTCAAACAAGTTCCATTATACCCACTGTAAACATTATTTTAAACATGGATTACATTATAACAGACGAGAGTACAAGTCAGCATATTACACGTACACTGTTCGGCAAAGCAATTATATGGTTTTCATACTTTTAACGACCTTTTACGAACTAAACATATTATTGAATTGGATGATTTCATTGAATTTAATGCATGAACATAACATATCAAAAAAGCGTTAGAAACAATATATTTTTCGTGTGGTTATAACGGAAGTATGTACACATCAACGATGTATAGCAAATCGCAGAAACTTACCACTAATACGATACATGTCAAAGCGACTAATATAGAATTTTTCTACAGACAAAGAACAAAATTATCGTTGTTAAACTACCCAATAATCAACCCAAAAAGTAGTCCCGATTCTGAGCGGAGCATATTAAAATGCAGTTCTCATTACAATTGCAAAAATGTGTGTCATATCATGTTAGAATCGTAATAATATTGGCATCATCGTTGTTTATCGGACAATAAACAACTCTTTGTCGTTCTGATGCGTGGCTATTTACCCACTCGGGCTAAGTTGTTCGTGGTTTAATTCATGGCCTATAAACAACGAAAAATCGAAAATTATTTCTTAAATGAACAATAAATTGTTATTGTTTAATGTAGACTTTAAATTGTTAAAACAATCGACGTCTAAAAAGCGATATAAAACAAAGAGGAAGTTTGAAACGTTATCATTCAGCCAGTCATCTGGTATTTCTATACGGTTAGAGCTTATCGGTTTAGGTATGTAAAAATATTCACTTTTAAAGGGACATATCCCCTATGAATTAAGTGAACGACATATTTAAAGGGATCTGTTCACTGATTGGCAAATTGACAATTTTGAATTTGTTGTCATAGATCCCAAAAAGAAAAGTAAATTTTATATAGACACACGAAATAGCACTAGTGACACAAAATATATATTGGAAATATAGTGTCGTTTATGAAAAATCATCAATTGAAATGCATAAAATTATCAAGCGTTTGTAATGCTTTTCATCAGTAGTGTTGAAAACTTTGGTATCACATAAATAGCGTTAAAATTTCACTACCGTAATAGTAAGTCAAAGTGGCGGTGTGGTTTGTGCGACAGCTTTTTTATCCCGCCGATCGTAGGTTCAAGTCTCGGCGAAGGCAAATAATCTAGTTTTGTTTCTTTATTTAATATCTGTTTTTTGGTTAGTCCAACTGGTTTGGTTTTTGAAATTAAGACATTAAATGACATCATCCAAAATACAAAAATCTGTGAACAAGTCCCTTTAATTCTTTTAACATGCATTTTAGTAAAACACTATTTTGTAAGTATTGCACTACAACACTGGTTGCAATAAATATTCTTGTGGTCCGATTCATTGCGTATATATGTTGTATGGCAGAGCGGCTTTAAACACTTTATATGACGGCAACTCGAATGTACGTTCAGTATATTTTTGTATATAAATGCCAAATATTTAATATATGTAATTTTTAAGAATACAGTTTTGCTGCTTTACTTCCAATTAATATTATATACTGCTGGCATCAGAGATTTTCAATCAAAATAATGGAGTCGTGTTACTATGGAAGGAATTTTTTTTAAACACGGAAATTCGGCAGTATATATACTTTTGCTAAGGACACACTGTGCCCTGCGTCACACATGACACTATGCGCCCGCAACAATAAAAGTTGTGCCGGACGCAAGATTCTATGTGCCTTTAAATACGTGCTCAAATAGTACGTTTGTTTTAAATATAGGTTAGTATGAAGTCATAGAACATAACTTACAAATAGAAATCATTATAACAATAAAGTAACCTCAAAATTAATTCTAGCCTAAACATATGATGCTAGTGACTGGTCTGTAATATTATCAGTACTTTTAAAGCCGCAGTCCATAGAATATTATTAAATACATCTTAAATTGGCATTAGTTCTAATGAACGTTAATGATGTTTATTTGACTGAAAACTGTTTCTAATTTACGAAAGGCATTTTATAATGTCTATGTTCGAAAACGCTGGGTACGAATTCCAGAGGCATCACCAGCTATCGGGTACAGATAACTATACGATAAAAAGTTACCAAAGCGTTATAACTTTACCGATTTCATTAGGAAGGATTTTTGCAAAGTTTTATTTTTATTAAAATATGTCTGGACTGCTGCTTTAATTATGTGGCCAGGCCAGAATAAACAAAAGTTTTGAACAAGAATCTCAATTGTAGATTAGACCTTGAAGATATAGGATTAACAATTTGAATTACAATTAACAGTTAACAAAATATATCTATAATATGCTAATATCGCTGAGGTGTTAAAATAGTTTGGATTAGTTATATGCCAAACATAATCAAATATTAAGCAGTATGATCGCTTTTGTCATTATGCTTATTATTAATAAACATTTTTTGCAAATTTTCCATGTCATGTTTATGTAAACATTGTGTACACAGTCGTAATAATTTTAATTGTATTTGCCAAATATTATACTTTTTTTTCAAACATGTGTTCCGATTTTGAAGAGTAATGTTCCTATATCTCACCTCATATATAAATGACGCGATCCGATTGGCTAAAAGCGGACACCTGGCCATGCGGTGTTTTCCATACATCATGTGTATATTTCGATACCCCATAGAAGTCTAATGACGCAGTCTTATAACGTCATTGTGTTTACTTTCGTCACTTCATTGTACGTGTTTCGTGTTATTTTGTAATTTTTTCTTTCGTTACTTTTCAAGTGATATCAATTCAAGGAAACAAATGAAAGGTAGTCGGCGATATATATCGGTATCTCGTGTGATATGAAACCACTGAGTGCGTATATCCCATACACCCTCAATTAACAGTGTAAACATGACTTTGTAATACATATATTTGGCTCAAACTCAAGCATGCTTATATCATGCTAATGCTAATGTTAATACTAATAGTAATGTGTATTCTGTCTCTTTTCACGATTAGTGATCATTATAAACTTGTTGGCCTGACTACAGACGCAATCTTGATTGGAAACTATGGCATAAAATATTTTATTTAATGTATTGTATTGTTACGAAACGACAAAATTGCAGTGCTTTTTAAAATAATAGAAGTACTGCGTAAAAAGCCGTATAAAACCGTTTAAAAATGATAAAATATTGATACCGGATATAATCTTATCATCAATTGAAATTATACATTTATGTATCTGAAATTTAATGTTATCGTGCTGACGCTCTTGTTATCGGATTGTGCAACAGTGTATATTTGAAATGTATTGTAAGGGACCTATTCACAGATTGGCAAATTTACAATTTTCAAAATTTTCAAATATTCCGAGAAACGCATGATATGTAAATAATCGAAATTACACTCCTGGTACAGAGATATATTGGAAATAATGTGTCCTTGACGAATGAATATCAATTGATGTTAAAATTATAAAGCGTCCGTAACGCTTTTTGCCGATATGAATGGAGAACACTTAATTTTTTAAGCTGTAAAAAATAAACCTCAATAAATATCACGCAAGCCTTATGGTTAGAGCGCTAGACTTTTAACTTTTCTACGTTTTACTGTTCTGCTTACAGTATTTAGTTGTGCTTAGTCCAGATGCTTTAATTTTTGCAATTTTAAATATTTGATATATAGAGAAGAACAGCTTACTGCCTGGTCAAGTTTGTATTAATACTGATTATAGTGTGTTCATATTGTGAACTCAATGAAATCTCATTCAGAATGTAAGGTCAATTAGGTGGAAATCATTTAAATAATGGAGTACTAGTGATTAATTTTTCCCATTGATGATGCCATACGAGTAGCAAATTTCGAGTTTATGTACATATTTAAAACGTACTTTTTGTGATTTATTCATATACAAAATAATAAAGTGTACACGTTCTTGGTTTCAATGTGTTTGAGCTGTTGATTTTATACATTTTACTTAAATTGTTGACGTTTGAGTTTATTCAAAGTAAAATCACGTACATCCAAACATTGATTCGTATAGGTGCTACCTGCCTGGCCGATATATAGAGAATAACAGGTTACTGCCTGGTCTTGTGTAATATATCAGGTGAGTCTTAGAATAATATAACGGCAAGGCTTGCCGAGCCGTTATTTTATTCGTGCCGAACCTGATATATTACACAAGACCAGGCAGTAACCTGTTTTTCTATTCATCATACCACATTTTTCGTAAAATATCCCAAACGAGCTGATTTTTATATATTTAAAAACTAAGGACGGCGCTGATTTTGCTGAGCCGACTTATACACGTTCACGTACATGTAGTTATGGATTTCTAAAAGTTGACTGAATAATACCTTATTATTAACATTTCGTAATGATAAGTGAACTGTTTTCACTACGAATACATAGATTACACACATGCTCATTCATAAAATACTGAAAATGCGAACTGAAATAGATTGCAACTATCAATTTTATCGGAAAACACAACGCCGAATTGTTTGGAGAAGCCATTTGACTATAGTGCGTTCAATTTTTGGTAATAATGTTTTTGGTTCAACATAAACTGATGCGTTGTAGTGACTTTTAGTGCATGTATTATGAATGCATTGAAATAAATGTGTATGGATGATTTATTGTGTTCCATAGATGACGTCATATCACTACCAAAGTGCGGATTTATGTGAATATTTAAAAAAAATAATAACGTTTTTGTGATTTATGACGATTAAAAATAATAAACTATATGCGTTCTTGGTATCAAATTGTTTGTTTTGTTGAATCTGATTCATTTTTACTGAAACTGTTGACTTTATAGTTGATTCCGATTAATATGACGTACCTGCAAACATTGACTGATATAAACGCTAGTGACCTGATATAAAAAATAAATATATCAGGCACCTTTGTATCAGGCCGATATCTGCATAATGGTATGATAAAGCAAAATATATGAGTCAGTTGTTTGTCAGGCTGACCAGACTGTAATCTGTATTATGGTTTGATGAAAACGAACATTTCATATATACATAACATACAATTCATATAGATCTATACATTAAAGCAAGGATGAAGTCTGCCAAAAGCCTTGTTCACTAAAACTCATATTAGAAATTAAGCACCTCATCTGATGAATGCTATTGATTGGCATACTAATGACACTCGATTGAAACTTTTTGGAAGAAATGGAATTACTATTTTATTATTCAAAAATCACGTTTCTAATGGCTTTTTGGCATTTTTCTTATTTTGTATGTAATTAAACATATGTTTACTTTATGAACAAGCACAAGTAAATAAGTAATGATTAAAATTACAATTAGCGACAAAGTACACAAGAATATGTATTAATCATATGGGATTGTAAACATAACATGTCATACAGCATATACAACAATTATAGTCATGTTGTCAGTTATCCAGATATGTGCTTATTATTTAACTTCACACAAAAATGACCTGATTATTTTACTTAGATATTGGCGTCGATGTCACACACCGTCATAAACATGCACCTCCTCCCCACTGGTCACCGGTTTCTCGTAAACGTTAAGACTTAAAGGCTTCTGGTTGCTTTCTAAGTCCGCTTTAAAAACTATTTTAGCATTTCTTGGTGCGGCAAAATCAGAATTTTTATATTTTGATTCTTCAGTGGCGTATATTTCGTCATATACATGCATGTCATCCGTCTCTGTGTGTACTGAATCGTTTCCGCTGTTTACATTATTAGCAAGCTTTCTTCTGCAAAACAAGAACATTTTCATTATTTTCTTGAACCTTCTTAAAGTTGGTGATAATTCGTTGATATGATAATTCTATCGCAACTCTTATTTTAGCATTCTCCACTTTGTAAAGATCATTAAAAATAATGCTCTGAAAGCGATGCATTCTAACTAACTTACCGGTACGTTTTTATATAAATGGATGATCCCATGACAGCCGATAGGACGACAGAGATGAGGACAATTGTAAATATCACTGCGCCTATTACAGAGTCTGAAATGAGAAATAACTGAAAAAAAATATATTAACACTAACAATGACATAAACACTTATGCTGGAATATTACAGTAAAAACGTTTTGTCAAGTTTATACTACATAGCACTTTAACTATAAGCATAGCATTAATATAGCATTTATATGAATAATACAACTTATTGTTAGGTTTGTACTACATGACACTCTTACTAGACGGGTAATAGAAATATAAATTATAATGAAACTCAACCGGAATCCAAAATAAACGTCGCACGATGTACTGATAAAATAGGCAAATTATTAGTTACAGTGTAGTGCACCTTATAGTGAATATATACTTCAAGTTCATTATATATGGGACAAGTTTTATTCGAATGGGATAGATCAGTTTTCGCCAGTTATCTATGTGTGCTATCGTTCGGGAATTTACTGTTGATAGTGCATCTCAAACCATTACATGTACGCTATGATCATTTTTGTAAGCTTGGTGGACGGGTGATCGGAAAGTATCTGTGAAAAATGACTGAATTCATTCAAATACTACACAAATGTCAATCATATTTAAATTAATCTAGCTTTATCATATTCGATGAACTCCAATATCAAGTGCTTAAATATTGATCTATTTTCTACAAAAAAAGCACGTGGTAAAGCTTGTGATGTGTTTGTGATTATCGATGAATTGACACAATAATTGGGGTAGAGTTGAAATGTTAGTGGCAAAACACTGGAAAGGTCTATTTATAGACCATACGACGAAATTGAATTGACATTGTGTTGAGCCAGTTGGAAAGCTAGGCCTTAATTGTTTGATGTACATGTCTTGTAAAAAACCATGCATACTATCATGGTGTTTATCGGAGATGGACCTAGATAGACGTTGTTATAACGCTTATAGCGTACCAGAAATTACAATATGAGATGGATTTAATGGCATTGTACATTGGATTTTCGGAAAACCACGACCTTTGGCTGTTCTTGCCGAATAACCAGCACCATTTAACAATCATTTCAAAGAATAGTCTTATTGTTTACATCGGATTTATTATGCTTAATACATTTTTACATTATTCGTGATAGTTGCTTATTTTTGCTACAAGAGGTGTATGTTCACAGTCTGATAAAGCAAACCTTTTCTCGGCTCTACCTTTCTTTTCTGAACCGCTCTGAGATAAAAACGGCAATGCCTGAACAAGTGTTGGTTTCCTCGTCAGAGACCCATTTGAAGTTGTCCCTAGTGTTGTGGCAGAGCGTGTCTCTGGTAAGACAATGGAGGCGGAACGTGTTGCTGGATATGTTGTTTTACAGTCTATAAAAAAAAACATGTTAAATACAGAATGCTCGTATGAATGATGTCAAAATACACATTTAGAATTTGGAATGTCATATATAATATAACTTTCGTAACGTGTTTAAAAGGAAAAATCTTCAAAATGCTGTTTACAGATCTTATGTCCAACACGATTATAATGAAATTAAATAAAGCATTAAACGAAAGGCATTACACACACTTACCACTAAATATTTGTACATTTGTCAATGTGACAAATAAACAGAGGCGCCGTAAGTCCATTTTCCTTGTACTATGCAGCTTAGTTAATAATTCAACACTGTGTTTTGATATAAAACAAAACGAAAGTTTTAAACGCTGTCAACCCGGCCATGTTTATCTACAATGTCAGAGCTTATCAGTTCATGGTTAGGGTTTATTTATTATAAAGGGACATTTCGTCAACGATGTCATTAATCAATTTTTTATGGTGTCATTCCAAGAATAGATGCACGCATTAATTTGAATTGCATATGTGTTTTTTTTGTTTATTTCGATCAACCTTTCTTTGATTCACGTAAACATATTTTTTTCTAATATGACGTCGGGGTTGAATTCAAAATATTGTCCTTTCATATTAAAGACACATTGTATGGTGCTTCAGTGAGCAAAGTACGGTAAAATATTCAGAAAGGATCGAATAAGCAACATTCAAAGAAGATGTTGCAAAGTTGTAATAACATTATTTTAAGAATATTTTAGTAAAGCAACATTCAAAGAAGATTTTGCAAAGTTTCAGTAACATTTTTTTTAGAATATTTTAGTAGGACTGCTATGTATATCCGTTAAAGTAAGTGAACTGCATGTTAAGTAATTGTTTCATTCTATCGTTTACATAGTGGAATTATTTATATTAAAATTTTGTCGAGCATTACTCCTTTGAATAAATTGATAGTTTTGTTCTGTTTTGTATCGCACATATTATTTGTTAATTTATATACTTAACTTTAAACAATGTGAATTACCAGTTGGATTGAAATTGGTTTAACTGTGTGACTAAAACATATCCAATAAACATTATTGTTTAAAAGTTATCCTGTAAGACCTTTGATCAGATTTAATAATCATTTAAGCATTTATAAAAAAATATAATTAGATAGTCGTTGGCAAGCGAGTAAGTCTGTTAACAGTTATACAATTGTTAAGTCAAGCACCGTTTATTCATTCATACCATTTAACATGGCTAATGAAGTATACAATACAATAGTTGGCAGTTGAAAGAAAAGAAGCACAACATTTTCAATAATATATATAGGAACAGAATTACTAGGTATAAAAGTACAGATACACAGTTTAATCTGGGAACTGGAGAGTCATATATATCGGGTAGATATATAAAGTTAGTATAAAGGTTATTATCAATTAATTAAATGATTGTTGAATTGGTGTACTTTCCATGTTACACCCCCTATTCGAAACTAAATAATAGGCGACCTTGATTGAGTACAAATGGGCTACTGGGTACATAGCTGTCTTAAGGTATGTATTCGGTTAGGTATGTTGCATAGTTGTAATTGCAAAAGTGTTAGTAAAGTTGACAAAATAAATTTAGACATATTGGTTTGTATTAAATATGATACAACACTATTAGTTTCTATGTCTGGTTCATCCAGCTCACAATATGCATATTAACAGCACACGTTATTTTCAAAACATACAAAATATATGATTTAAAATGTATAGTTGTATCAAGACATATGTAAGAGATATATTTTTAAAAGTAGAACAAATATTTTAACAATATTGCTTATGTCTTAGCTCAACAATGTACACTATGTCACCGCACGCTGTAATTAAACATAGATGCATGGTTTAGGAGATATTGTTTTATCTAGACAAGGTGTATATTTTTAACAAGAGCACGAACAATATAACTATATTGTTGTATTCGCTAGACAATTAATTTTAATGTACATTTATGAGATGAGAGATGAACATTTTAACATCATTTTTATGCATTAGCTAAACAATACTCATTATATAAGAACATTATATATATAAAACATAGATACATGGTTTAAAAAGTAATGTTTTATCTAGACAAAAAGAAGTTCTGTATATATTTTATCAGAGAGACGAACATTTTAGCAGTACTGTTGATGTCTTAGTCCAACAATATACATTATATCAGCGCACGGTAATTAAAACCATAGAAAGGTTTAAGATGTATTGTTTTATCTAAACACAAAAAAGTCTATATTTTAACTGAGAGACGAACATTTTAACATTACTGTTAATAACTTAGTCCAACAATATACATCATATCAGCGTATAGCTCATGGTTTAACAAGTATTGTTATATCTATGAAAATGTTAGGTACATAATTATATATAATATATTTACAGAGAGATCTACATTTTAACAAAATTGGTAACGTATTAGTGAAGTAGATAAATCGAACAATAGCAAGACAGGTCATTTGTTGTTATCCAATCTTTGTCAAAATTTTAGAGATAAATTTATACAGTTTTTATTTGGTTTGCTTGTTATGTGAATTTATTAACTTTTCTAATTTGTATATGTTTGGATGTCTGTAAAAATATGGTTTAATGAGTCTTTTTCTGTCTGAGTCAAAGAGGACACACTCGAATAAATAATGGAATTCATCACCTAATTTATTTGTACAATGGGCACAGTATCTTTCGTCTAGTGGGACATTATTTCAATTACCCTTTTCAATGGGCATTCTGTGGTTTCTGGTTCTAAATTTTTTTAAGAAAAAATAAGTGCTTGTTGGAGATGTTAGACAAATAGTTTTCGTACACAAACGTCAATTTAAATATTCTAGAGAACGTACTATTGCTAGAGGAGTCTATATTGGAAAACCAGTCGTTTATAAAATCATCAGTAAGCTTCTATTTGATACATGTTTTTAACCACTATGCACAAAGGACTTCTTGGTTAATCCATATATTATTTAGACCGCACTTGATTAGAATCGACTTAATGAAGTGAACACATGGATATTGTTTCTTAATTGTAGCTTCGTCTAAGGACATCGCTATCGTATGTATTATTTTGTATATCATTGATGAAAGTTTATTTGCATGAGTATTATTGTTTTGAAATAACGTTGACCAGAATGATACGGCTTTTGCCTCTATATCAATTGACAGTGGTTTATGTCTGTTTCACCATATAGCATGTAGTTTGGAGTCGAACTTTGCAATTTTAAGATATATTTTAAATATTTCAGTTGGACTCTTTCTAGGATAGTGTTATTACCATATCCCCAAATTTCTGCACCATACAATAATATCAGTTTTATCGTTTTTTTAAACAGTTCGATACAAAGATCAATAGGTAATTTAAGACGGTTGGAGTTTCTTATTAGACTGTACATAGCTCTTGTGGCCTGTTGTGTTATGTGATTCTTACAACTGTAAAACGAACCTGATCGGTTACAATATACCCCTAAATATTTTTATTTTTAACAATATCAAGCTTCTCATTATTAAATGTGAAATTGAATATTTTCTGTCTTCCTTTACCGAAAACTACTATATTTGATTTTGTGGTATTAACCTTAAGTTTCCAAAGGTCGCAGTATTGTGAATAAATGTTTAATGCATTTTGTAATCAATCTTCAGTCTCAGACATGATAATAGTGTCGTCAGCATATAACAGGACAAATAGTTTCAGGAATGTTTGCATAGTATGAGAGTAGGTACCGTCACTAATGTTCACACCACCGTAAATTAAATTTTGGGTGAAATATGTGTTAAGATCGTTTAGGAACAGTGAAAACAGGAGCGGCGAGAGGTTTTCGCCTTGGCGGACACCAATATTACTAGTAAATAAGTTTGAAAATGTAGAGGTATTACTGACGCAAGATTTGGTGTTGCTGTACAGGTTTTGGATAAGTTTAAGGCATTTTCCATTTATGTTTATGTTAATAAGCTTTTGACATAGACCTTGTCTCCAAACCGTGTCAAAATATTGTTTTAAATCGATGAAAGCACAGAATTTCCTTCTTCTGTTATTTATATACTGTATTAAATGGTTAAGTATGAACATGTCATCAGCAGGGAAACACCCGTAAATTTAACAACTTAATGTATTTTTGTTAAGGCAAGTGACCAATTGGCTTACCAGTGAAGTACAGACAAATGAAAACATAAAACAAGCACAAAACCCATTACAATTAGTGTAACATTATCATAATTGCAGTGAATAAACAGTGAGTACAGCAATTTATTCAGTTTAAAGATATCTAGTTCAGCTGGATTATGCCGTAAGCTTAGTGAAACTTCTTTCGAGTCCGTCTTCAGCTTAAAACCAGCATGTAGGTTCTTTGAAAGATCACACGAACGATCACTGACAAGGGATCGAATATACGATTTCCCAAATGCAAGGCGGACATATCCATTACACCACTGGATTACAGAGGTTGACATATGTGTATGACAAATGCTAATAGCCAAGATTAAATCTCAGTACAATTAACATAATGTGGTTTATTAAACTTAATTTTAAGATATTGTTTCAGGTTTATTGTTAAAACAGTGGCATTATTTGTATAAACATTTTAAAGTTTGGTCGTATATTACTTCTTTGAATATATTGAAATATTTGTTCTCTTTTGTAACGCACATATTACTATATACTGTTATATACTGGGGTAATATTCTAAATATCAGCCTAATAAAAATAGATAGCGTGTTTTATTAATATAATTTCGATTTCAGAATGCAGTATCGTAATGGTGATCAAAGAAAGTACCTGTAATCAAAACAAAAACGTGTCCAATTTAAATTTATTTATATTCCGGAAATAATAAGGTAATACATGTATACTATACATGTATATAGTAAGTATAACATTATAAATTGTAAGGTGTAAAATTAAAGTACAAATGCTTGATCCACTGTATTTAAGATGTGCAGTACATGGACAAATATATTTGACAAAATGGCGACCGTAAGTACCCGGTATAAAGTAAAACGTGAGACATATTTGTAGCAATAATGTGAAGGTCATATTGTGAAATCAATAGTCCATAAATAGAAAAAGGTGCCCCGTGGAAAAATGTTGTGATAAAGGCATTGAATCTTAAGAAAATAGTGCCTT
This sequence comes from Congeria kusceri, assembly GCA_027627225.1. Classification (NCBI taxonomy): domain Eukaryota; kingdom Metazoa; phylum Mollusca; class Bivalvia; order Myida; family Dreissenidae; genus Congeria; species Congeria kusceri. Next base: position 19,908,093 of record CM051034.1, read on the forward strand.
GGTGCCGTGGTCAAAATGAAGGACATTACGCAATTTGTGGAAATCTATGATATACGAGTATTATTATGCAAGTCAAGTGTGTTAAAGTCAGGATAATCACTTTTATGTATGACGAAAGATTGAGATCAGACCTGTTAAGCAAACATGAACTGTGCCCAGTTATGGTGATGATTTGTGAATGTATTTGAAGGTGGTGGGACATTAAGTAAAGTTGATGGTGTTGTAACTGCACTAAAATACATTGACATTCTAGACAACAATATTTGGCAGTCATTCCTCGTCATTTCCATGAAATGCATGCGCTCGCCTGTTCGCCGATGTTTAATATGTTAGAAAATTGTTGTATATGAAAAAATGTCAAATTTTTTACATAAGCATATCCAAATATCTATTCAACAAAAGTGAATGCATATGGCACGCCATCATCCAAGAATATATTCAGAGCCTGTATTCAATAATTCAATTGTAATTCGCCTGACCGAATATATAACTAAATACTGATGTAAAAGTTTCTTTAAAAGTATATTATTTTGTATAATACATGTTTCAAATTCTGCACCAATGAATGTGACATTCAAAATGACTGCCATTATGCCGAATACAATTATAAAGAGGTTGTTATTATGGACACTTATTATTTTATCAAACGCAGATTGTTGGTGAATTTAGTAACACATAATTTAACATATTCGGTTAAATCTTTGGAGAAATCCCAAACACTCGTGTTTAAGTATATTATTTATAAAAATGAAATACATGTACATATGAAATAAAAAGGCAGGAGCTCATGAAACTTAATCAGTTGTAGTTAACATGTTTTATGTATTAAACATTTTCAAATAACCAAAAGAAAAATCCATGGTATCAGTCATTCAGCGATGGTCTAATTGTTTAACCGTTGACATAAACTACTTGATTGTTTGACACAGATACTGGTGTCGATGTCACACAACGTTCATAAGCATGCACCTGCTCCCCACTGGTCACCATGTCCTCGTAAACGTCAACACTGGGAGACTTCAGTCTACCCTCTAGACTGCGATAAAATGAACTGCATACTTTCTTGGTTTGGTTAAAACAGTATTTTTGTGTTTTAATTCTTCAGCAGTATCATCTATTTCGTCATATACATGTTTTTCAGCCATTTCTGTGCGCACTAAAACGTCTCCGCTGTTTGGACTATTAGAATGTTTTCTTCTGCAAAAAGAATTTGTTTTAATTAACTATATTTATTTGCAAAAAAAAACGTTATTTCTGATTGTGTTGATACGATAATTATATCGCGACAATTATGTAAGTACACTTCCGTTGTAAAGATTACTTAACATGTTGCTCTGAAAGCTTTGCATTCAAGCAAACATACCTTTTTATATACATCAAAACCCCGCTTTATGACCACCGCGATTTTACGACCACCCCGCTAAAGCGGACACTTTTTAAAAGACCCGATTGTTTCCCTATATATTTAAATGGCCGCAAACCCCGATTATACGGACACCCCGCTGTTCCGTATTACGACCACTAATCCCAGACCGAACATACCAATTAATGCTGAAAATAACCCCGTTATTGCGACCAGCGTCATTTGGTTGTTGACACTTAACATCATCCATAAACAACATATGCCGTGGAGATAACATACTGCTTTGCGGTATAGAAGGAGCGTGTGAAGAACAATGTTACAAATGTTTTGATAAGGGATTAGCACATCGACTGTGTTTCAGATTACGTTAATTGACACTAGCTGACAGCGGGTAGCACTGATGAATGCTGATCCTTAAATTGGCTTAGTTAATCAAGTTTTATTTATTTTCTTACTTAATGTAAAGTTCATACATGTATCCATAACTATAAGTAACATAATCTCTATTCAATAAAACATATTATTGAAAACAAATATGAAATTTTCGTTATCTATTGATTATTCATTATTTTCATGAAAAAAAACAATTAAATTACACAGAAGTATGCATGTACTGACTCGGTGATCTGCCGGACCTCGATAATACGACCACCCCGCTATTAAGACCACTTTTATTAAGACCCCCAAGTGTTCCTATTAGCGGGGTTTTACTGTAGATGAATGCACCAATGGCCAATAGTATGACAAATATGCCTACGCCAACACCTATGCCAGTGCCTATTATGGAATCTGAAACGAGAAACATCTGAGGGGACTTATATACACTCGCAATGATATACAAGCTTCTATTGGAATATTGCTTTGAACATGTGTATTGCTGTCCAAATACCTGATTTCTAACAGTTATTGTCAAGTTTATTATACAGTGAATTTTTACTATAAAGATAATATAGAAGATAACATAAATATGACAAAATTTACTGTTAAGTTTATACTACATTGCACTTTGGCAAGAAAGATAATATCAATAAAACGAAACAGTATTACTATCAAGTTTATACTACATAGCCATTTAACTAGAATAATTACCAGTATAACATAAATAGTAAACCTTATTGTTATGTTTATACTACACTTCACTTCTTTAAAGACAACAAAATATGATAAACCTCCACCGGAAACCAAAATAAACGTTTCACATTGTACAATATTATGGGTTACATTGTAGTTCACAATATATTGAATATACACTACAAGTACATTGTACGTGTGTATATGGGACGAGGGTTAATTTTGATATGGAATTTACCAGTAGATGGTCAAGGGTTGAGTTGACCAATTATGTGTTTATATTTCAGTGGTAAATAATAGCACTGGCACATGGTTGCATAATCCAGTCAATTTACTTCAAATCCTAGACAAACAACCTTAGAAAACAGAAAGGCGGAGCGATATGTGTTTTTGCAACTGGTCAATTGATCTTCCAGTTTTCACCACTAATTCTGTAAGCACTTTATGAGATAATGTTCGATAATTATTTTAATTCTTTACTTCAGCATCAAAAACCATTACAACACGGTTATTTGTGAATCTTTATTAGGTGAACGGTGAATAGATGATAACCGTGTCAAATGACTGAAAAACCACTTGGTTAATTCAAATGCGATTTGGAGGTTATTGCGGTGTATAGTTGATACTCGGTGAACCATGACCTATGTAATGACGTTATCAGTCATAGTTAGAATATATTAAGCAAACGCTTATTGATTAAGAAGCGCAGCGAAGCGAGACCCTTCTCCGCAAATAATATTCAACTTAATGTGTTCTAACGTACTTATAATATAACCTACATTTTGGTTGGTCGTGCGCATGTACGTCATTGAAACATTTGAATAGTAGACATACATATATGATAATGTTTACCACATATTATTCTGAAAAGGAGATGTTCAAAATAACCAATTAAAGGCCAGAAATAATATCCTTCAAGATCATGCACGTAATTATTAAGTGCATCACTTAATGGGTGCAATCCAGCCATTTCATTGGATCAAAATGTAGGTTATATTCTAATGCTGACTAGTCCCTACAATTCAACAATCATTTCAGTGAATAATATCTTGTCATGTGCGGTTACACAATTTTGAGTTAGAGGGTGCGGAAAATTCAGTACCTACCGACCTATACAATATGACAATAACATTAAGCGATGTTATTGTGTAGCTTTTTGTAAGAGATTCTAGGCGTGTGCAACATAACATAACAAACAGTGCTGATAAGCGTACATATATAATACTTGTATTTCGCTTAAAGACAATGTTTAAGCAATTGTGAGGTTTATAATCGAATCTTAGACAATTTATCCAGTCTGGTGAATCAAAACTTTTCTCAGCTCTACCTTTCTTTTCTGAACCTGTCGGTGATGAAAATGTCGACATCGGAATTGTCATTGATCCGTTTGCAGTTGTCCCTAATGTTGTGGTAGATTGAGCCACTGGTGAAACAATAGTCGTGGAACGTTTTGTTGAATATGTTGTTTTGCACTCTAGAAAATTAAACATGTAAAGAATGATGGTATGAGTAATCATGAAACTGTCCGTTTCTATACGCATTTGTTGCAATAACACTTATGTAATAATTCTAGATCTCGCTTTATTTCAATGTTCTGGATGAACATACCGTCTCATTTTATAATAATTAATAAAAGAGGATATTAGTTATTTAAAGCGGTACGGTATTACCTGAAAGCTCACTTCCAATATAATTTCCTGCAAATGAAAGATGCAGACGTTGAAAGGTGCCACAGTGTTTCTTAAAATAAATACATGTGGGTTATACATCATAACAGGTCTGTCAATGAAAAGCTTAATTGCATTGGAATGGGTTTAACGGTGTGGCTCAAACATATTTATTTTTTTTAAACATTTTTGTTTAAATGTTATCCTTAAAGACTGTTGACCAAACGTAATAACCAGTCGATTATAATGTGTTATAGTCACAAACAAACTAACAAACAAATAAATAAGATCGTGGTTGTACAGAAAGGTAATCAGATCCTCGTTGGCATGCCAGGAAGAAGTGCATAATTATACAACCCTTACTCTATCAGTAGCTGTGAAACTCCCATTATTTTAACACTTTAATGTCCTTAATTAAAGGTAAGCGACAAGTTGGCTTACCAATGAGAACAAACCAATGAAAAAATAACACAAGCACACAATCAGGATAAATTAGTACAACTGTTGCAACCAAAACAAAGTCACTGCGTATAAACAGGGATTAAAAAAATTAGTTTAGTTTAAACATATATAGTTCCGCTCGATTATGCCGTAAGCTTAGTGAAACACTTCCGAGTCCGTCTCTAGTGTAGAACCAGCATTTAGTGTCTTTGAACGACACCATTGATCGCACCCTGAATAGTGCTCGAATGCACGAACTCCCGAACGCAAAGCGAACATAGCCAGTTCACCACTGCGACTTGTTTACAGAGAGAGAAATACATGTATGTGTTCCAATTTTTTTATAAAATTGAAACTCAATACAATTAACATACAATGTTAAATAACAAATGTTTATAAAGGAAGTGATTGGCATTTTAAATAAAATTTATATGTACGGGTATATACTCACTAACATCACACAAGGAATACCATGGAGTGCTGCAGGCAGTTACAAAGTTAAAGGAGCTGTTAATAGCCAACATTCCACATTTATCGACAGTCTTCTGATTAACTGTGTGACCTACTCAACACAGAAATAATGAAACTCCAGAGACATCACCAGGGGAGAAACCCTAATTACCATCCGCTGGTCCTTTATTTGAGGCCAAGTGACCAATTGCCTATAAAATACAGGACAATACATACAACACAACACAAAACAAAACAAAATATTTAAACTAGGGTCACCGCCTTGGAACGGTCGATGCAAAGCATTGGGGAGTTAAACCGGTTTAAAGGCATGCCGAACCTCACACTTAGCCCAGAATTAATCACAATACACGCACTTGTAAATTAACTTAACCTCATAGCATTGCAATTGAACTTTATAGCAATAAAAGAGGTTATTAATTCAAATGAATACAATTTAATTGCTCAACGATTTAATGTTCACCAGAGCAACAGAATTGCAACTTTCTGAGGCACGATGAAATGAAGTAAATACAATAAAATGATCATTACAAACATTAGCAGCTACTATTCAAGTATGATTAATTTATGAACATAAATAAAATAGATGTGTAGCATTGATATAAAAAAAAATTTATTTTACGCTATTAACTTAAGCAAACGCTAACTAATTCATTGCATTTACAAGCAGAATACAAGCAGCATTTAATATTGGCATTTTACACAAACCTGTTTCACGTACAGTATATAGGTATATGTTGTTAAATAATAAAGAATGTATCCGTGAATCCGCAAACATCGAACCAAATATTCAAAGGGTTAGCGAAAGATGTTCGCAAAGCATTTCATACCTAAAACCATTCCCCACGGTGACTCTGCTACAAACAACCAGTTTGTTTTTCATTAATATTTCAGATATGCTCTGTTCAATGAAGATACATCTGATGATATTTCATTAACTACTGATACGAACTACCTGCAACTGTTTTATTCTGGTAGCCATATGCCATTCTAAGCCAATATTCTCCAGCAGGTAATGGAATCTGTGATGGAACGCCTGGGTGTGAATCTGTACATGTGGTCGCTTCTTGCCATGTTCCATTCTTTACACACTGATCAGCTAGGTAGTGTAAATGACACTATAATGACACTCGTAAAAGGCTATGCTTTAAATGTATTTGTATGAGGTCTGTAACAACTGTACCCTGGATTTAAGGAGGCAATACAATTTAAAACAAACCACCATTAGATATTTAAATTAACGTGACAATAATAAGTTCATACAATAAGGCCCTATGATATATATCGTAAGTCAATTATAATTTGGTGAAACTCATCATTAAACTGTCTTTATTCTATGTTTAATCGTATACTGACGCCAATATGTATTGATGTAAGATAACATATTTGCTATTGTCACTGGGTGAGAAAATTGGGCATCCACTTCGAAACCAGGTCAATTAAACTGAAATGTGTGTGTATTTAAACCCAAAATGTGACGCAGTTCCAGTAGAATAACATGTGCAGCTCGATAAAATATGTCGCAATTCTTACATAAAGAGTTGCCGTGACAGCAAATGTAATTCTTTTATGTCTGGCAGTTTCCAAACATTGTCTGACCATGCTGATTGTGTTTGTCCAATGATGTGTACCCACACTCGGCCGGATATGCTGAAAACGTTAGAGAGATTTAACTAAATAATTAAAATATCATACAGCTTAACATGTTTCAAAGAGAAATATGCATTCGGAAATTGGTTCATCAGAGAACAAACGATAAACAAGAGCACCGCCTACAGGTGCTGGACGCTCGACTATCTCGTATTCGATTTTAGTCTGACTTTTGTGTATAGAATGGGTTCATCACAGTGATGAAATATGTTGATTTCAAATTCCAATACCTCTTATAGATATTGAGAATTTTACCTAAAGCTAAACTTCTAAGTTGAAAAAGGGCAATAACTCCACCAAAATGTTTGATATATTTACCTCATTTTGTTTACCGAATGGGTTCATAACTGCGATAAAGTATTTTGAGTTTCAAGACAATATCTCTTATAGATGGATTACCCTTTTGATATTGAACAAGTATTGAAAGTTTCAAATGGATACCTTTGATACTTTTAGAGAAATGGACTCTAACATGAAAACTTTTTTAAAAAAACTTAACAAAAAAACTTAACTAACACAGATGCTGAGGCAGGCGCCAACGCAGAAAGCAGAGCGACGACAATAGCTTCTTCGAAAAGTCGAGCTAAAGATGTTGAAATATCCTGTATGACGATGCGTGTTCTATGTTCGTGAACAATGCAACAATCCATCTTATTAGTTGTAACAATCCTGGTGGCAAAGTCGGCGGTCCAAAATGATGCATTCAAATTCAATCCAGTTTGCAACAATAGTCGTGTAGCTGCTTCATCTGCTGGAGTGCCGTTTAGACTGAGGCAATGTTGCATGGCGGATATCCACCCCATTGGTTTAAAGTTACACATGATTCGAGCTGTAAACGTGGATTATGTTTGAATTGTCTATAGAGTAAGATAATATTCTAATTTAAAGTGAAAATGGCTGGCACGTTTTGTGTTTGAATACTAACGAATAGCGAATGTTGGAGTACGAAATACATGTATTAAAATGCTGGAATGTTATCTCTATGCGTCACGTTAAGAAACTAATCCATGAATATTCACATTGGCTAATCGTAAGACACATTCATTTATCAATCGCATCGACCTACCAGTAGTGGTGTACCTCCCTTGGCAAATTTATATAGATGTACAGTATAACCATACATTTGTTTACAGAAAACACATGATAAAATTCAACAAAAAATATAATTTAACGACAACGACGCACACATTATGGCACCTTTTTCATCATACTTATGGTAAACAATTTTGGAGTCATTTATGACGTCATTTTTATGGCGTCGGAATAGATTAACGTGACTTTTCAGCTTATCATGCTCGCGCGATTTATTTATTTATCGTCCAAAAGCATAAAATAAAATAATGCTGATTTAGTTCGATAATCTAGAAGTTCACTCGTCGTCATAGCAAATTATATTTTCACTCATGGCTTCGCAACGAGTGAAAATATTTTTTTCTTTAACCACTCGTGAAATAAAATTCGATCATTAACCGAAATCAACAAATATCCTCTATATCATCACTTACCATTGATATGAATCGCTGATCCTGTGATCAGTAGCATATGGAGAAACGATAAATCCATTGTCTTTGCCACGTGCAGCTTCATAAATATTTCAATATCAGAACGAAACGTTACACAAAACAAGGCGGACGTTTATTATCCAACCCATTACCCCCGTTTATCAATTTAGTAGTCATTTATCGGTACAAAAGATAACTTTGTCAAAACTTTAACGGTTGTAAGCGTAATTGGGCGCTTTCTGGAGTCAATACGATCATGTTCATGAACATTATTGTTTGGAGTTAGAGAAGTTTAAACGCGCGCTAATCGAGCGATTTATTTATAAATATATGTTTTCGGAACAGAGTATTTTGAAACAGAGTATTTCGAAAACAAATGTTAAGTGTATGAAGTGTACATCAAATCAAATTCTTTTCGGGAGAATGCGGCTTTGATCACAATGATTCAGCAATGAAATGAAGGACAAAGACAAGCCAATGTTTTAAACAAAATATAAACAACAAGTCTTTATAACAAGGCATTAATATTGTTATATATAACATAATTCAAGTCAGAAATTACATCTATACAATGCATCTAGATCTAAATCAATAACAAATGACGAAGCACGAGTTATAGAATAAACATTTAATGTTGATGTTGACAATTACATAAACATAGGTAAAATGAAAGTTCTGAACCAGATGTTTTTAACTTCTGAACCATTTTTTAACACCAAATAGCAAACTGCATATTCTGAAATTTAGTAATTTACTGTTTTCTTGCAAAGAAATAATCTAAACAGGAAATTAAATACAAATCTGTCAAATGTCAAATTAAGGTGGCAAAAACTTCCTAATGTTGCAGCATTTAAAATTGTACTTCGAAAGACAGACATTAACAGTCCATAGACGTTAGTATAGGAAACTGGAAATACATGGTCATTTTTCGTTTCTTTGTTTTATCAAAATTCTCATTATTAAGTAATTTATTTATACTTTTTTTATTGTATACGCCTCTGTATTGCTCATTTCTCTAACATAATAACATTAAATTGCTAAGTTGTACCACTTTTTTTGTAGGCACAGACCCTTTAAATAAGAATTAACTTATTAGTCATTTAGCCTCGGTCGACAGTGTTTGTCACGGGTTGACGAGACGCACTGTCACCCTCAAGGAAGTTAATATTTATTTTATTATACCGAACAATCCCGTATCATTTGTGTACCGTGCGACATAGCGGTAGCGGGCGACATATCAAATTGTTGCCCGCTGCAGTTTATATGCATTATATAGAGAAATAATCAAGTGAGGTATAATAAATTCATTTATCTTCAATATAACAAACCAAATCAACCTTATACATTCGTGTATGATATAACAGTGCAAGGTAGATACACTGATTACATAGGAGTACATGAGAGCTATAAATGTACAAAAAAGAAACTATATACAATTATCATATGTCTATTTAAAAAGGAAGAAAAGTTCAGATGGTTAGTTAATTTTCAAAAGTGCCATTATCAATTATTTAATTTGGACTGCATATTGAACATTCCCAATAGATGTATTGGTCAAAGACATATAGGTAAGTGTTGTTCAATGTTTTCAGTGTGCTTCCACATAGTAATATGAAAAATTGTACACCGGTTTATGCACTAAAGTCCATGCAAAGGTAAATAATATATTTTTAAAGGCCGACAATTAACCGAACACCGTATTACATACGTATTAAATAGTTTTACATAATACCAACGTTGACTCATATTATATACCTAAAATGCCAAAATATTATATACAAATTAGTCACAATACAAACATAACATGGCAGTAACAAGAATAACAAACTATAACAATACGCATTCACTATCACAGCCTCAAAATGCACCATACATTTCAAACAATATCAATATTTCTTTCTTGATTAGCGATGCTTTGAACAGAGCGCTAACAGCCACAGTTTTGAAGGCATCAGATTGATTTTACCACTTGTTCTACTGTTTCTGTCCCTAACTTTCATACAAGTTGATACTGTTTCATTTTTACTCAAATATTGCCTTCATGAACACTAGAATACACTATTATAATGATTATGATAATGATCACATAATGTTATTAATGTTATTTTTACTCAAATATTGCCTTAATGGACACTAGAATACACTATTATAATGATTATGATCACATAATGTTATTAATGTTATTTTTACTCAAATATTGCCTTAATGGACACTAGAATACACTATTATAATGATTATGATAATGATCACATAATGTTATTAATGTTATTTTTACTCAAATATTGCCTTAATGGACACTAGAATACACTATTATAATGATTATGATAATGATCACATAATGTTATTAATGTTATTTTTACTCAAATATTGCCTTAATGGACACTAGAATACACTATTATAATGATTATGATAATGATCACATAATGTTATTAATGTTATTTTTACTCAAATATTGCCTTAATGGACACTAGAATACACTATTATAATGATTATGATAATGATCACATAATGTTATTAATGTTATTTTTACTCAAATATTGCCTTAATGGACACTAGAATACACTATTATAATGATTATGATAATGATCACATAATGTTATTAATGTTATTTTTACTCAAATATTGCCTTAATGGACACTAGAATACACTATTATAATGATTATGATAATGATCACATAATGTTATTAATGTTATTGATAGGCTTATTTTTATCAGCCAGTATACTTTTTAAAGATTATTCATATATGTGAAGTAATTTGAAGACTATAATATGCTTGACGTCCTGTTGACTGTGGAATTCATGTAAAAAGTATTGGGCTACCAAACGATGTGTAACAGCCATTCATAGCACTTAATGTTTGAAATAATATGAAGGTTGCATTGACAGGGCTTGTATAAACATGGCCATTAAGAACATGGCCTAGTTGCTCAGAAAATTAATTCTAAATTTAGCAAACAACCTGATTACATCTGAAGTAAAACATACTAATAATCATATACTCAAAAATATATATTTTATAAATTTAGGGGAAACCAAACATTCACACTATTGAAGTTCTAAGATCAAAACAATTGTTCACTTATACTGTTTCTCTGCGAACACAAATGTTATGTATTAACCACATGACGTTTTTACCTAACATATCAATAGATGACTGCAATACTACCATGTTTGAAAACTCTTGTACAAAATGTAACGGGTGAATGTAGTTTTGCACAGGTCCATTAATACATGTATGTATCTGCAATGTTATTTCTTGTTTTTATTTAATTGTAATTAATTTTTATCATATAGTCGTACTTAATTTTTGTTATCATATAGTCAATCTTTTAGAATGTTTGACCATATAAATACAATCCATCAGTTCCCATATGAATTGGTAAAGAAAAATCTAGACTGAAATAGACGGGTGCTGCAAACATGCTCCTTTTAAGCTTCCCCATGCAAAGTCCTCATGCGAAGTCCCCATGCAAAGTCCTCATGCAAAGTCCCCATGCAAAGTCCTCTTGCAAAGTCCCCATGCAAAGTCCTCTTGCAAAGTCCTCATGCATAGTCCCCATGCAAAGTCCCCATGCAAAGTCCCCATGCAAAGTCCTCATGCAAAGTCCCCATGCAAAGTCCTCGTGCAAAGTCCTCATGCAAAGTCCCCATGCAAAGTCCTCTTGCAAAGTCAACAAAAGTGTTTAATATCTTTTTGATATTCATTTAGTGCTTGCAAATATACAATAAAAAATGAAGAAACCAAATTCAAAAACCGTAACAATAAGCACGAACCCTATCACAAGCTGGGATTTAGCAAACTATTATATAATTTTAAAGCACTGGTCCGGCTTGCACCCGGGTCCATATTGCAGAAATGTCTTAAGTTTGTCTTAAAATATCTTAACTTAAGTTTCAATTTTTATAACGTAATATTTTTAAAACTACATATAAGCTCGTGAAATCCTTTAAGGTTAAGTAAATATAGTAAATAATAAGTTGATTACAAACTTAGCACAATGGCATTTAAATACGAAACAAAAAGTTCATGTGAAATTATTATTTTAAGGTTAGGATAAGATTTTACTTAAAGGCGTAGTTGAAACCTTCTTTACTTGACCCCCCCCCCCCACCCCCCAAAAAAAATCTGTGGTATTGTATCCCGGTGTATTGGCACCCTGCTGCGGTCACATTGTGGACACAGTGTCGCGACCCTTATCAGCTGATATCAATACGCAGCTGAAGAGAAAATAGTACACTTAGCCATTGCTCAGTCAGCTGAGAGAAACGATTACAGATAATGGTGGACCAATACACAGAGTGGAATACCCCATGGAGAGGCCAGGCATTCCTTAAACTAGGCCTTTAAGGCATTTCTGGAATACGGTCCCTGGTCCTTTTTGAGCAGCACACTTTACACTTGTTGATCCTATGTCTGTCCCTAAATAAGTCGAATTAAAATTCTTAAAATACCCTGCATACAACATGAAAATACCCTGCATACAAGACAACTATGATAAAAACAAACTTACGTGTTTACAATGTTATAGCATTCACATAAAATGAAATACCAGCCTTCAATCTTGCCATATTCTCTGATATACTGAGTAATGCCCAGTGTAGCATTATGTATACAGTTATCACATGGCTGTTTGGAGAACAGTCAAAACTGTTGGCCCAAGGTGGAGGGATGACTGTTGGAACTGTTTCCCGAGGCCGCTAGACATAAAATGTGGCGCGTCGTGAGAAAACCGGTCTTAATGCATGTGCGTAAAGTGTCGTCCCGGATTAGCCTGTGCAGTCCACAGAGGCTAATCCGGGATGGCACTTTCCGCTTTTATGATATTTTCTGTTTCAATGAAGTGTCTTCTAACCATAAATCCACTTTAGGCGGAAAGTGTTGTCCCGGATTAGCCTGTGCAGACTGCACAGGCTAATCCGGGAGGACACTTAACGCACATGCATTAAGTCCGGTTTTCAAATGTCAATTATATAATTATGTCTTTTTTAACTGAATCAGTGTATAATTGGACCATCTAAATATTAGTATCTCTTAAAAACAGAGAATGGACATGATAGAATTTATTTTATAATATTAATATATCACGCCAACATTGACGAAATAACACCCCGTGGGATAAACTTAGCTATATTTCATCCCTGTGGAATAAGCAAACACGTACAGTATTAAACATCATCTTGATTTTCGTGACGTCATTTCACGTTTTTCCTGTATTGCCACTCACGCGGTTCAGGTTTTCTAAGCCTCTCTAAATAAACTTATCTTTATTCTACACTAATCTAGTATTCTCTGTCTATGACATGAACGTGCATGTAAATATATGGCAAAACTGTAACGGACTAAGTAGGAACATGTTCGTTAATTTCCATTGATGGTCATAACTGTTGACTGTATCAGAAACTTCAGTATGTTCCGCCAGCTCGGAACAATGACAGAAAATAGCCATGTTTAAGATGTTTCGTCTATAAATAGTTTTTGGGGAAACACCAGCGCGTGCGGGTAACAGTCAAAACTGTCACCCGGTAACAGTTCATTTCTATCGGGAACAGTTGTATCAATAATGAAATAGTGAAAAATGACGGTATAGCATTTATACAGACGATCAGGTAATAATTGAAATTCATGATACAAAAGGCAGATAACTTGCACATGATCACACCAGCGTGACGACAAGTATGCAGACAATTCATCAGTAAATAATATCGCAGGTTGCAAAACATTACACAATGCCTTACTTTTTTATATAATGTCCTGATCAAGTCACCAAAATGTTGTGTCAGACATAAAAAATTGTCTTAGAACAATGGAAGCCATTTCAAAATGTTGTATTCATAAAACAGTTATCTTAACGTAACGTCAAACAAAACTAAAGCGCACATCAACCAACCACGATGCTCGAAATAGCGCTCAAAACATTATATCAATAGCAAAAAAAAATTTCACACTGGAAACAAGAAGTATTGACATGAATCACAGTGTTTCAGTTCAAAAACCTCACAACCACCCAGATCAGGTTCAATCGACGTCCCAGTTGTTGTTGTTGTTGTTTCTCCCGGACGCTGGGATCTCCACTGCAATAAACAGACTGGTGGTTTCCACTGGAACCACCCTCGCTGATGGCGCCACTGCCTGCTGGGACACCTGGCACACTGGCGCCGTACACATGGGGCAGCTGTTCTTGTGGCGCAGCCATTCAAGAAGACAGCTGAAAAAAAAACGCCACCGCATTTTCTTTAAAGTCATAGAACCTAACTTTTCGGTGTATTAGAACGCAACTTTTGTCAAAATATTTGTGTCTGTGACTTATGCAACAGTCTGACTTATATGTGTACGAAATCCAAATTTTCGTCCTTATCCCACCCACTTTTTAAATCAGCAATATTTCTTGAAGACTACGTGCAGTGCATGATATTAAAATCAAAGGTAATGACTTCAAAAAATATCAAGGTTTCCAGCAATTTTTACTTATTCCATATCAGACGGCTAGGGCACAATAAAATTCCAAACCAAGAGTTATTTTCTTTGAAATCATAAAAATCATTAAAAAATATCATGGTTTTTAGCTTGTGTTACTTATTCCATATAAAATAACAATGGCACAATAAAATTAGCTTCCAACAACAGCAAAAAGCTGAAAATTCAAAAGAAACCTAAGAATGAACAAGATAGTTTATCTGACTATAAGAATGTTTAGGTATATTCTCTGGATTAACAAATACAAGTCGAACAGATTTTGTCATGAAAGGGTTAAATTTCATGTCTAGATACTTACCATGGAAACAACACAAAAAAATCAAGTGTCGGGTATTCATAAAACTTGATGCCATATTTACACAAATCTGCACTGATAATGACTCAATGAGGAACTTACTTGAAATGGAACACATGCTGGCAAGAACAGATTGCTATGTTTTCCTTCACTCTGAACTCATCCAAACACACTGGACATGTCTGAAATAAAAAAGTATTGGTACACAATAACTATTCATTCTACCACGGCACGCGCTAGTGGTCCATAGATAAAGAAAGAAAATAACTGTGGGTTATTCTGCAACAAATTATGGGCAGAGCTTAATGTTTTGAAAATAGTTCCGGAAATTCGAAGAAATTGTTCCGTAAAATGCACGTGCTTAAACGCGCTATAGGAAATTGTGACAAACAAATAATTTTTGCATTATGTAGCGCAATTAAACCGCATTTGTACTACATATTTTATACTTAAGTTCGCCAAAAAAAAATTAATTTGCGCTTTTTGGCATGATATTTTCACTGTATTATATCGATAAGTATGATGTCATTCGCTCAATGTTTATCAATAAAGATGACGTCATTCTGAATTGTTATGATTTATTTACGTCACAGAAACGCACGTGTGAATGCAGTTCTCGGAAAATAGGCGGAGTATAGATAAATATAGTTCTCATTCATAACCTTTAAAAATACGAATTTTATATAAGATCATGTTAGAATAGAAATAATTGATGGGTAACAGTTTGTTATTGCGTTAATAACCAACGGTTTGTCGTTCCGATGCTTGTGCTTGTTATCAAACCACTCGGGCTACCGCCCTCGTGGTTTAATTCATATGCATCGGAACTCCAAACCGTTGGTTATTACCACAATAACCAACCGTTACCCGTCAATTATTTATTAAATAACACACCACAAATAATTTAGTTATAATTTATTTTTATTTTTCCCAGCTAAAATAATGTTCAACATTACACTGATGATACACATTAAGCACATATTTAATAAAATCAAGAAAATAAATTCAATTCCATTGGTATTAAGTGTTTTGCCTTCTTTCCAGTGTAAATATTACATACCTTAAATACAAACAGTAAAACACTATTTTAATTCATAAATTCATTCATTTTACTGTCTTTTTTTTTGCAAAACATCAAGAATTCATGTCATGACATGAAATTCTCTATTTAAAGGGTTACCGGGCCCCTTCCTAAAGCTGTCAAAATAATGCACCTAACAATATTTTCCCCCAGGGGGAGGGGCGGCGGGCATATACGGGACTTTAGACTGAAAGCAATTCCCGATAGGCAGGAATTTGACATGCGGAATGAATCCGGGTCCCAGGAAATAGACTTGGTTCGGATTTTAGATCCCGATAATATTGGCCCCCGGGCCATTTGATACACCAATTAAGCATCCCCATTGAGGTGATTTAGACAAAATGCTTGGCTCTATGTAATTTGATCCCCAAAAATTCAATTAGTCAAATTCCCCAGGAATTGCCCGCCCCCCCCCCCCCCCCCCCCCCAGGATCACAAATGGTACAGAGTGCTGCTAACAAGGAGCAGGGTGGAAATCCGGACCAGTCTGTTTACATTTTCTAATAATTTGCTAAATCCAGTGTATTTATTAGTCTAATGCTTATAATTAAGGTTTTTTTTATCATAGTCTATTCATTTGTCATTGAATATTTGCAAAAATGTATTAAATTTCAAAAGATATTCAACATTTCTGTGTTGACTACCCCAGGGGGAAACAAAAAGGAGCAGATTGCAGCACTCTGCTATTTTACTCTAGATCCTTCCCTAACTGATTATATATACCACTGACAAACACACTGTCCTTGACATTGCATTTTTAGATTACAATAGATCTGCTGTTTGAAAAAATAAATTGCATTAGTGTAGCACCTAGCAGGGCTTACATCATTTCGAATATTCTTCTTCTTGGGAGAAAACTCTATCTGTAATTAAAGAATACTGTTTGAGAATTAACTGTTTTATGGACACACGTACAAAACAAACATCTGGATGTTAAATAAATCAAATAAACTACTGGCGTTAACAGTCAGATATGAACTTCCAGTATTCAGATTTTATTTTTATTTTTTGTATCTTTTGTACAATGCACTAACAATTACCCTTTTGTACCACTACTTTTATTTAACAGTAAGTTAGTAACATCAAAGGATAGGAATATTGTAAAAAAATATCAACTAAGAAAATAATAATAATAATAATCATCATCATCATAATAACAATAGTAATAATAATAAGAAGAAAAATAATTAATAATGATCATAATAATAAGAAGAAGAAGAACAAGAAGAAGAAGATATATATTTTAAAAAAAGAACAAGAAGATAAAGAAGAAGAAGAAGATAGAGAAGAAGAAGATAAAGAAGAACTAGAACAAGAAGAACAAAAAATGATCATAATGCTTCAATAAATAAATTATAAATAATATGATACTTTACATTTCTGTAACCTCTTTCTCGTCGAGAATCCTTCTTTAACCTGAAATATCACATACTGAGTCGGTTGGTTGTTGGGCAACTTTGGGTCAAACATAAATGATTAAGCAAATGATGCATTGATTCACATTGAAATTGTCAGTTTCAGCGGGGCATGCAACTGGCAGTCCATGTTTTGGAAAGTCTCAGATATGTTCTAGAACAACACAGAATTATTTGAAAATACTTTTTGAAATAATGCTTATAAACATTCTAGTATAAATGAGTACTGATGTCAGTGATATGAATACTTTGTACAAATATTATGTATGCACAACAATGTACAAATCAGTAGAATAAATGTCTAATTCTTACGACCGAATTTTTCCCTCTGCATATGTTTTCATAAACTTCATAAACTGCTGTATCACCAGAATAATGGACAAAATAGCAGTGATTTTTTTCCTTATATACAATGTAACTGGGTCCAGTAAACAGACCTATTCCCAATTCCAAATATGGTTTATTTTTCCCAATTGGAAGAAAACAATTCCCAAATCAGAAGTAGCAAAATGCTAAATACATGGAAAGTGTGATTCCAAGTTGCAAATCATGAACTTACTTGTATTTGTATAGATAAACACCATTACAATACCAAATGTAACCAATAAAACACCAGTTTACGTTGTTTATTAATTAAATTGCTTTCTTAAATTTTTCCCAATCGCAAGTTTTCATGTCGCGAAATTCCCAATTTGATGGGTACCCGTCCCATTCCCAAAGCAGTGAAAAAAATTGCTGAACAGGAACATAAAATGTACAAACCTGGTCTAGTTAATTTAATATATTTACTGGTATACAGCACATGAAACTATATGTACAGTTTGTCAATCCTGATGCGGCGAAACTGTACCAACTTAAACAAGCCAGTGGGTTTTTTAGGGCAAATTTGGGGCCGAAATTTGGCCCCATTCCATTTCGGCCCCAATTCCCCTGCTTAAATAGCATATATTTTTCCCCTATATTAACCATAAAATTCCCCTCAGAATGTAAGCTTTATTTTGAATTAAAAAAATGACCAAAATCAGAAAAAAATTGACAAAGATAGAGGATTTAGTGTAAAAAATCCCAGCATTTTTTTATCAAACCAAGTTTTGCACAATCTAAGTTATCATTTGTAGCAAAACAACTGATTAATGTTTTATAACAAAGTAGAATATAAAATGTTAAAATGCTTTTCTACAAAAACAATTCCCCTTTTTCTGTAAAATTCCCCGCCACCTTTACCCCAAAGGTGAAAAAAACACTGTAAGCATACTGAGTAGAAAACATTATTCCAGTAAAAAATACTTCCCAATTCTTGTAAACATAAGTCAAAGTAAAATACATAAAATGTTCAAGTACATTTATGCACCTATCAATATTTTCCCAAGGAGAGAAGTGGCAGGCTGACCCAAGGGAATTTGACTAATGTTATTTTTGGGGGTCTAATTCCTCAACCTAGAGCCAAGCATTTTTGTCTTAATCCCCACAGTGAGAAATGCCCAGGGGGCCCAATATTACTGGGATCTAAAATCCGACCAAAGTCTATTTCCCAGGACCCAGAATTATTTGGCCTGCCTAATTACCTAATAACCTACTGTTGGGAATTGCTTTCAGTCTAAAGTTATATGCCCGCAGCTCCCCCCTGGGGGGAAAATATTGATAGGTGCATTATGTACACGAGGTGTCATAACCACAAGCTAAAAGAAAAATCTTTAGTCGTATACAGTAAAACCCCGATAATACGACCACTTGGGGGTCTTAATAAAAGCGGTCTTTATAGCGGGGTGGTCGTATTATCGAGGTACGGCAGATCACCGAGTCAGTACATGCATACGTCTGTATAATTTTAAGTTTTAATGAATATTGAATAGACGAAATTTCCAATTTGTTTTCAATAAATAAATTTTATTGAATACAAATTATGTAACTTATGTTATGAATATAAACTTAACATTAAGTCGGAAATTAATTAAAACTTTATTTGACTAAGTCCATTTAAGTTTCAGCATTCATCAGTGTTACCCACTGGCTGTCAGCTAGTGTCAGTTAACGTAATCTAATACACAGTCGATTTGTTAATCCCTTATCAAAACATTTGTACCATTGTTTTTCACACTCTCCTTTTATACCGCTTTAGCAGTTGGTTATTTCCACGACATATGTTGTTAATTGATGATGTTAAGTGCCAACGACCAAATGACACTGGTCGCAATAACGGGGTTATTTTGAGAAGTATTTGGTACTTTCGGTCTGGGATTAGTGGTCGTAATACGGAATAGCGGGGTGTCCGTAAAATCGGGGTTTGCGACCATTGAAATATATAAGTAAACAATCAGGTCTTTAAAAAAGTGTCCGCTTTAGCGGGGTGGTCGTAAAATCGAGGTGGTCGTAAAGCGGGGTTTTGGTGTATATACATGTAGTCATATATATTTAAGTGAAAAAGTTGAATACAATTTTCCTTGTGAAAATCAAAATTTTATATTTGAAATACAATTACAAGCAGCTATTGATTCCTTACCAGAATAAAACCAATGAAGTCAAAATAAACTTTAAATGAACCAGCCACAGAATTAAGAAATTATAACAAAAAACGTATAAGTTTTAACTAAGGAGCTTTGAGAATATGAGCCCAGAAATATCAGATCACTGGCTTCAAGAATATTAACTTCATCATATGTATCAAAGCAGAAGTCAAAGCGGATACACTTTTCCAACATGCATATACTCCCAAATACTTACTTCCACATATAACAGCAGAAGGCAAAGCTAAGCATGAGGGTGAACACCCCTATACCCAGCAGTGGCAGTGACACGGAGCCTGGAATATCCATCCTTGCAGATCACATTCCAGGCCTGAAAGCGGAGCATATTATTAGGGCAAGACCTGGGCTGATATTCACAAAGCTACAAAGGGAAATCTTAACTTACGTTGTACTTAAGTGAAAAATTCAGATCAAATATTCTATGTAAAAATTCAACGATTTCTGTTTACAAAATGGCAATATATGCAACATCTAAGCAATATTGATCCAGTTGAAAACATGTTAATGTTAACATAACTACCGGTATACAGGAAACAGCTACAGATTTACGGAATATTATGATTTTAAGAAATTTACTTAAGTTTTTCCTAAGGAGCTTTGTGAATACAGGCCCAGGAATCAGAAAGGTACCTGACGGTGCTAAAAAGGAGAACGGAGGAAACCCGAATGTTTGATGACATTTTCTAATAATTTACTAAATCCTGGGTTAAAATCAGGGCTTCGCTGGCTTAAAATTTTCTTTAGCCAAATTTACCTTACTTTGTTGAAATCTTTCTCATTTTGAGTATTACATTGTGTTTAGTGAAGAAAAGGTTGAAGCCAAATGGAAATTTCTTCAGCCATATGTGGAAATCTTTAGCCATTGGCTAATTTGGCGAATGGCAGAGTGAACCCTAGTTTTTTTATGATTCTAATGCTTCGTATTAAGGTTTTTAACCATATTTTGTTCAATTGTTATCAAATATTTGCAAAAGTATATGAAATTTCAAAAGATATTCAAAATTTCTGTTTTGACCAGCCCAGAGGGGCAGATGAGGGGAATCAAACAGGAGCAGGATGCAGCACCTTATTATTTTGCTCTACATGTAGATGTTTCCCGAAAGTATTTATGATAAAGTACATCGCAATGATTATAATATGGCTGCAACAGTATACTGGTAAATTGATATATGTTAACAATTGTACAAGACATATTGTACTGCAATATGATTTTTTGCCATACCAATATCTCATGGTAATTGATATGTTATGCTAGGTTCCCACTATCACAATTCGCATCACGATTGAAATCGTGGTCTTAATCGTGGTGATCCTATCAGATCTTACCAGATCTTGAGGTCAGTCGTGGCAATCGTGTTAATCGTATAAAATTTTTGAACGGTTAAAAAATTCTATACGATTAACACGACCAACTGAGATCATCAGGATCATTGTATCAGATCTTATTGCATCATAAAAAAGCGGGACACATCGTATCTAATCGTACATCCAAATCTTGGTGATCGGGATAGATCGTAGACAAGAAAAAACACCACGCTCTGTTTAGATGTGTTGCAATCTTAAGAAACAATGAAGTTAATAGTCAAACGAGCTGTATGTATATCATTCGGGTCCAATCGTAGCTCAAATCGTGATCTCCATTGATCACGATTGTGAGACATCGCGAACACAACCGTATACTATCGAAACGCAGCGCATGTATTAGTGATAAGCGTATCGGAACTTATCTGTACATACTAGAACGTACTACTTCGAGTAACCCGATCGTGATGATCGTGTCAGATCGAGACCCAATCGTGGACTCGGCCGAAACAATCCCAATGGAATGTATGTAATCGTATATGAACTGGAGATCAGATCATGACACCTGAAATTGACAAATCATGACCAGATCGCAACAGAGCGCAAAATATCGTATCAAAACCTATGTACTCGCATCACATCATATCCATGCCTGAAATCTCAGTGAAATACCACGATCAGCTACAAATGGCCAATCTCGGTGTTCGTGATGGATCGCACGATAGTGGGAACCTAGCATTAACAGAAAAAAATTCAAGATGTTTCTGAAAATACCTCCATAATAATGAAATCTTGAAGTCAATTCGCCAATGGCTACAAAATTAAATATTTGGCTTAAGAAAATTCCATTTGGCTATAATATTTTGTTAATGAAAACCTACAAATTTGTCAAAATAAGCAAAATGCCGTAAATTTGGCTAATGAAACTTTTTAGCCAGGGGGAATGGTGTCAAGAAATTATATTATAATTGTCTTTTGGTATTTGAAATAAAAACACAAAGACAAACTATCTTAAAGTTAAATAAAATGCTTAAATAGTTCTATACAAAAACATACTGATTTTTTCATTCCTTTTTGCTATTGGAATACAAATGCAATAATTCATACCTTAGAAACCTTTTTACTCAAAACTGTTGAATATAGTCTGAACATTCGAACAGCAGATACAAAACAACCTTGGTGCAAAGTGCAAACATGATCCAGGCAAGGAAAAGTCTTGGAGGGCGAAACGATTGCAAGCACAGTCTCTGCGAAAGACCGTCAGACCTCGGACATTGCCGATAAAAATCTGTGAGGTCCGGGAAAAACTGTCCGAATGCTGGTCCTCGTGTCCGGTGAAAATTTCGGTCAAAAATATTTTATGACAGCGATTGCTGTATCTGTTTCCAAAACAGTCATAACGTCATACTTGAGGGTCACCGATTGTGTTGAAGCTTAATTTAATAAAGCACTTTCAAGTGTATTGTTATAGTTTTCTTCAAATTTATTGTTTTTATCGTATTCAAATGTTTCTTGCAAACAATAAATGGCCAGTAATAGTTTGTCCGGGCCAGTAATATTTGGGGCATTACCGGTCCTCTTGGCCAGTAATAAATTCACGACTTTCGCGGAGACATTA
Source organism: Congeria kusceri (assembly GCA_027627225.1). NCBI lineage: Eukaryota > Metazoa > Mollusca > Bivalvia > Myida > Dreissenidae > Congeria > Congeria kusceri. The sequence continues at coordinate 19,930,970 of CM051034.1, forward strand.
ACATGGCTCTTTAAAGTATCAATGAAAAATTGGATTGGCAATGCTAAAGTTACTGCAACAACTAAAAATTTCATACCTAACATACATATGTCCTTCTTTATCTATATGACTGTTTAAGGTCTGTAAAATCCGATAGAGACACTCAAAAGTATGTGGACCAGTCACTATTTTTTCAGTATGTCCCCCGCTCAGGTTAAACATTGACGAAAGACGTCAGCGTCATTGATAAAAATCAAATTACCAATGTGGTGTCATCTTTATTGATAATACTGTAAAAATATAATGTTATCACCTGGAAATTAAAAAGAACTAAACAATATGCCAATATCTGATATAAACATAATTATAAAATATCTTATAAAAATGTTGATTTTTTGTGCTACATTGAACAGAAATGATTTATTTGTCACGATTTTGTTATCGCTATTTCCTAAAAAATAATATTTGATATATAAAAGTAAGATTTTAGATGTTCTGAATGGCTATTTACTTTAAGAGTTCAACACATTGTACACAGAATGATCGTAGGATGAAAATGTTCAGTATAATATAAGAATAGAAAACCCCACTTTGGGCCCAATGGCATTATAGTGACCAGCCAGGCAGCCACAAACTGGCTAAGCCTTCGTTCCACATGGAGTTTGTGGCTGCCTGTCTAGTCACTATAATGCCATAGGGCCCTCAGTGTGTGTGTATTTCAAAGTTTATGAGGTCCTTCCGTGCCTGAGGCTGCATTATGTGAGGACCCGGAGTGTGTCCCAGCACTCCTACCTAATTAACTTACTAAAGACTCACAAATTTTGAATCATAGCTGCAATTTCACGCTATTTATTTTTCAATGAAAGATTTTAATTTTGGTGTGGCCTGGTGCTGTGGGGGGAAACCGGAGTACCCGGAGAAAACCACACCTGTCCGGTATAGTGACCACCAACCAAACAGTTCAAACTCACATGCGCCGGGAGTGGGAAGCGAACACAGGATGCCAAGGTGAGAAGCGAGTGTACCAATCACTGCGCCAGCCGGACAGCCCATAGGGCCCTCAGTGGGGTTTTCTATTTTTTAAATAGTAGACCTACAGTCATGGGACATAACTGTACATCCACCCACTATAATTTACCAATTGCAGTAGTAGCCCCTTAACTTTAAACATCTGGTATCCAGTATCGGAAAAATGTTAGCAGGAGTAAACAAGATCATTCAATATTTTGACCCTCACTGATGATGTCATTGCAGTATTTATGATGTCAAAGATTATTTCTTGATAAAATAAAGGAATATATGACAAATATTTAACCAATAACAATATAAATTGCACAGAATAGCCAGCACCGCCCATCTTTTTAAAGTAAATCAAAAAAAACTGTGGCTTCTCTTTTAAAGAGACATACAGTCTGATGTGGTTAACATTCATGCATGAGAAGACTGCAGAAGATTGCAATCGTCAGACATGCCTAGAAATGTTAGGAATTTGTATTCTTCAATTTCTTCAGGAGTTCAAAGTGATTACAATTGGTCATCTTATCTTTTTATTGGCAGTTTAGTTTACAGCAATTTTATTAGTAAATCATGGATGAACAATTGTGGCCATCGACTGTATTTATAAGACTTACAATGTACCAAGGCCCGTCTATAGCTGAAGATGCTTCATTGAAAATGTCCCAAAATTACTATCCGAAAGAAATTACATTATAAGTTTTAAAATGATTCTCTAAATTTAGTTTTCATCAACGATAATCTTACGTAGTGCTGATTATTTGTTTAAATATTATTTTATAACACGAAACTGGTCTAAAGTTCAAGAAATAAGTTAAAAGCTGCATGGAATTTTACCTTTTCTTGACATGCGAAGTTTTGCGTATTTGTTTTTGTTTACTTTTACGACAATAATAATATTTCATTTTACGAATTAACAAAATTCGAATCGATTAAAATCATGCAGGTTAGAAATCAGTAATTCCATACCGATAGTAAAATGGCAAATGTTCATAGCGTCGTTTGTCTATTTCTTTGTTAAAGATGTTACAATTGAAGTCTCTGGAGCTTTATTTATCTTATATTCTATAAAAGCACATGTATAGATACGGTGTAATGTACTGCGCTGTGCCGTGCCGTGCCCTTCCCTGCCCTTCCTTGCCCTGCCTTACCATGCGCTGCTCGGTCGTGTACTGTCACACGATAACAACATGTGCAGGAGACCTATCGTTTTAAGGCTTTAACCAAATTAACCACTGTCCGTTATCCGAAATGCCTTTGTATTTTATACAAGAAAACTAGAATATTCGCTTTCCTGGGTATCAAAAAGAAACAATTTATGACAAGACAAGTCTGAAAAAGAATTACATTAATACATGCTCCTTAGGCATTACACCCATATGTTGTCACACCTCATTGTTTATACCCGGATGTGAAAAAAAGTATATTAAAAATCGTCTAAAAGATAACCAGTATAAGCCCTAATTACCTGTTTGACCACTTATGCCATTCATCGTGTGATCAGAACACGAACGTGAATCCAGGGGCGTCTTTACACTGCGTTTATCAACCGAATTCAAACGGACTTTTTGACCAAACACGTTTTGTACGTGGAGACGCGTGTATTAAGAGTTTAAAACGACTGGACACAATGTCCCTAACTATTATTGCTGTTATAATTACAAACGGTAATTATTAATTCATTAATATAATGAATCAGGGGGGAGATCATAAACTGAACTCTGGCTACCTTTAAGTGAGGCAAATAACAGATGGTGATGAAAATGGCTGACTTTTGCAATGAATGATGGATGTTTTGGCGTGGTTAGTAAAAAAAAATTCAATGTAATCACGTTTTTCATATCAGGATCATAGCCTTGGAATTAAAATAATAATTGAAGGTACAACGTGTGCAGGTGAGATGTTGAAATGTAGAACTGACATCATTTATACGCTTTTTTATTAGTTAGAGGACAAAGTCAGACAATTTTATGACTACCGATATGCAGTATAACCCTACTTTAACTCAGTAACCAAGTTGAACCCTTCTTTTAGCAAGTGTTCGTACTTCCAGGCTGTAAAAAACTGACTTTAAACACAAACACATTTCTGGTGACGACTTTAAGTACAAAATAACAACTGGTAATAAGGCATTAACTTTTACAAAGCAAACTATTGGATTTGCAGATATGCAGCTCAATCAGTTCGTTCATCCATCTATTTATCTACATTATTAATTGTTTTGCATATGTTGTTGAAACCAGTACACTTGAAGGTTTGAGTAGTAAATATTTACCTTATTGAATTGAAATAATATGAGCAAAACTATTAATTGACTTATATAATGAATTATCAAAATCAGCTAATTATTGTGCAACCGTTTTTAATGATATTGTAAAGTAAAAGAGTTATTAAATTAGTTTTTTGTACAATATAAGGTTATTAAATAATGATTTATAATTATTAGATTTTAGTGGTAATTTCTTAATTCACGTTTTCAGCAAGCGAGTCTCCAATGGCAATTATCAGATGACCACTTTTTGTCCATAACGGTTGACCCAGAAAACTGTTCACTAGTTGAAGCAGTCCAACAATATAGTGGAATTAACCATGTGCTGCTGGTGTTGGAAATGTATGGTAGTATCAGTTCATAGCATTATGCTCATAATAAATATGTTCAATATTCACTATTCAGTATTGCAGTTGTATCTATCATATGTGTTAATTGTATCATTCATTTGTATAACAGTTTTAATATACGTAACGGGGTGTTGAATGAGGTCAACTCGTTATAAAGTTTCGATATTTATTCCAGTATATTAAAAATAAACCTGAAAAAAATATAAATTATGCATTAAATATATTACATGCAATAATTAATATGCATTAAATATATTATAAATTGCATAACTTAATTATACAATACATTCAACAATACAATTCATTAAGCTAATAGGTTAATTGCATAAATCTTTAAATAAGAGAACAAAATACAATAAAGACAAAAATAAAATGCAAATCTTGCCAAGCAGGGCAAAATGACTTGGTCAATTTTCCTTTGCAGGATACTATTGTATATAATGACTGAAGTCTCTGGTGACAAACGTAAAAATGTGCTGGGTTTCTTGTTAGAAAAATGGATATGTTAGTTAATTGATAGCTTGGTATGGGGATTACATTAAAATGTGCTCATAACCAATTAGGACAGTGAAAACCTAACACACTTCATTCACACTTCACCTTACACACATAACTGTACACTGGTTACATATATGCGAAAATATAAACGAATCATTGAATAAAAGCATGTTGTTGTTGTTGTTTTTCAAAGGTTTTATTTGTCATTTGCAATACTCCTCGTCAATAAACAATTTAACATTCTGAGCATCAGTCAGGGAATGCAAAACAATATCCCAGCCAAGGGATAGTCACTACTCTTTAAGTATTCTTTTTTACATTAGGTTGAATATGGACCAAACTACGTCCGATATTTTCAAGTAACTTTTATTTATCAATTTACAGGGCAAGTGTTACAATTCAAGTTATATAATACAGACTCTTTTCCATGGCAAACCGATATTTCTTGCAGTATTATAAAACTCGATAACTCTGAAAAAGAAAGGATAACATATTTAAATAAACGTATTTTATATACATGGTCCAATTGGTTTTATCTACATAGTAAGTCCGGTATACTCAAAGGTTTTAATATCATTAACCGATAATAAAACAATGGACAATGCATATATGTATATGGCGTATTGTACTGCGTAAGGTAATGGCTGATTACCAGTTGTTATTTCCTACTTAAAGTTGTCACCAGAAATATGTTTGAGATTAAAGTACGATTTTACAGTCTGAAAGTACCAATATTTGATCTAGAAGTATCACAATTTGGTTATTGTGTAAAAGTATATGGTTATGCTGCATATCGATAGTCATTAAACGGTCCGATAATATCTTCAACCTATTACACATGCAATAAAAATTATATGATACCAACTTGTCAACAACACACCTGCACATATTGTACATTCAACAACTTTTTTATATCAAAGGCTATGGCCTTGAAATAAAATACGTGATTACAAGGAATATTGGGCCACAACATGGGCATAGTCTTAAGATGAAAAACAAAAACAAAGTTTACTAACCTAGGAAAAACATCCACCATTTGTAGCAAAGTCAGCCATTTTATCACCAGCTGTTATTTGCCTCACTTAAAGGTAACCAGAGTTCACTTTACGATCCCCCCCCCCTGATGAATTAAACAATTTAAATATCGACATATATTCATGAAATTCATTATCAAACTTTTCTTGTATACTCTCATTCATTATATAGATTACTACTTTTTAGCGATTTCATTTGCCTTTGGTACAACATGCGAATCATGAAAGCGCAAATTATATGACTGCGAAAATATAACTGCGAAATGTCATTAAATATATTGACTGCAGAAAGTAACTCAATACTTGGACTTATCAAATATTATGTAAAGAAACTTCAAAGCCTTAAAGAGTAAAACCAGATTGCCTCCGCTCGACCTACGACTTCGAGATCTGGGTCAAAGGTTGTCTCGCTAACCACTCGGCCAGCAGGACTTATGTTCATGAACGTGTATTAAAATTATAAGTGATAAACGTGTTTTCCAAGCTATCGAATAAAATGACCACAAACCGTTGAAACGCTTTATTATTTTATCTTTTTTTAATTGATATTTTCATTAACCACAAACTAATTCCATTATGTTGCGTGTCAGGAGTTCTATTTCACTTCATTAATGAGTTATCTTCTTTTTGAAATCTGTGATAATATATAGTCGTACACTTGTGACAGTGAATGAGTTACAGGTCTACAAATATTCCATTTTCTCAGTTTGCTTCAATTGTGTCACGTCACTTTCGACTTCTATCACGATGCTACTGTATATACAGAACAGAAAATGAATGCTTGAAATTAATTTGAAATCAATTAATATAATCATGTCATGTCTTTCACGAGTGGTACCTTTTGTTCTCTTATATAGCTCGTGCTAGTTGTCGTTAACCCTGTTGAGCTTGAAAGTTGAACCGGTTGTAAAAGTTAATTCCGTAATCAACTGAGTCGATCACCAGTTGTTCTGTCAGCTGATCAAATATTTATTTACATTGCATTTTAAACCTATTAGTGCGGTTATTACTATGTAGAAGCAAACATGACGTCTATTTTGTTATCAAGCTTGAAGCTGCAGCCACAAAGTAAGTTCTATATTTCTTAAATGCCTACGTTCGGAATTGTGCATACACCCCACCCACCTTGTAGAACTTGACCTGTACTGACTGTAGCTGTAGGCTAGCTACATGTATTAAATGGTCAGTGTCAAGGCTGTGTACACGTGCATTTGTTGATAACTCGTGTAACATAGGTTAACTATTGTAGATTTTAAAATGTGCCACATACAACTTTAATATAGTCACAACAGTTTAATTTATCAAGAACACATTTTACAGTGAGCACACTGCTTTAAATTTTACTGTTAGAAGAATAGCCAAAAACCAGTTTTGCACTAATCCTTTTTCCAATATTGACCAGCAAGTATTATCTTGTTTTAAAAGAAAATGATTGTCTGAATTATGGATGAGTGAATGAATGGTGTGTGAAAGGTGAAAATTATGTGTTCATTCCAAAGTCAGATCTGAAGAGAAGAAGTTTATACTGTTGTATACTTGTATATTTTTATAATTAGATTTGGTGCTCTGGTAGGTTTTCCCTCCCTGACCTGTCCAAATAATTGTATTGTGTTGTATTGCATTTAAATTGACTATAATTAATAATGTATTTACATTATTTAAATATTACTTTATAATTGTTATATGTTTATTTCAGGTCTCGTTTGTATCTATTAAAATAAATAAAACCCATGCTACACTCGTAGTAACAAAAATCTACTGACCAATTGTGAATTTGATGACTGCTTTTACATTGATTTACATTTTATATCTGTAAAATAGTCATGACAACATTGAACACTAGTGATTAACAAGTGATCAAACTTCTATTATTAATTTATTAAAGCTTTTTATTATAATAATTAAGATACCCAATGCAATGTTATTGTTTCAAGTCCAAATCAAAGTAAAATGATTGGTGATGAAAAAAGAATTACATATAATACCTTTTTTTTTTAAACAACTTTCATTTAATATTGTGTGTTTATCTGCTTTTTGTTAATGCATTTCCTCAATATTTAGTGATTCCTGTATTACAATACTCATAAAATATATATATATCAGTTGTAATGTTGTGTATGGTATAATGGTAAAAAAACTTAAATCAAAGTTAAAATTCAATGAAAGAAATAATATCTAGTAATATCTTCAGTCAGAAAACTGGCTGGAAAGAAGCAATAAAACAATGGACACTGTATTCTGTATCATTAATATTTTTGTGTATATAAAATGATTTATTGCATTATGGAGACTTCGTGCCAGGAGACTACATACCACTATACAGGAGACTTTGTACCACATATAAATATATAGATGATCTGTTGAAATTGTGTTTATATGTTTATATTAAGTTATTCTATGTTCTACATTTCCATGTTGATAATGTCTTTCAATAATAAATGCTAAATAGTTAGAATGTAACTTGGAAGATATTACATTATACATGTATATTTTTATAATGATCTATATTATAATACATACTAATTATATCGTATTTTTGATATAATCATATGAATAAAGCTTATGATATATTATGATACGAATAAAGTATTAACAATTTAACGTTTCGTTTCGTTTATTGGCAAAAACGGCAAAAGCATTGCCTTGGGCCATTTACAATTATTTATAAGATTATGGCCAAGACATACAGACAACAATCATATATATACACAATCATATACATACATATCTCATGACTTTTTTTATAATATATACATCAAATATATATATTCAGAGTTTCACACAGCAAGCAATGTATCACGTAAAATCATAGCATTATAACAATATTTAGCGATGTGTCTGATTTTTCGTTTAGACTTCGATGACATGAAATTAATAAACATATTTATAGACGGCCAGGAAGTATGTACTAGATATTTTTTCCTAATGTCAGTAAAAGCAGTACAACATAACAAGAAATGGTATTCAGTTTCAACAGTGTTTGATGAACATAATCTACACACTCTGTTACTTCGATCTACATTAGTATATCTGCCAGTTTCAATTTCTAAATTATGTGAGCTCAGACGTAGTCTTGTAAGGGATATTCTTGATTTTTCATGTGATACATAATCTAAATAGTCTTCATATTCAAAATTACTTTTAAATTTACAGTAGTAAAATAATTTAGGCATATTTGATATTTATTCGAACCATGTTTGTTGGAACTGGTCACGGATTTAACAGTTGTAGACGTTGTAGGATTAAGAATTTAAAATGTAACCGTATAATAACTCATTATGTGCTTGTGTTCAATACATGAAGTGCTCACACCTCATTAAATAATTAAGGTGATAATTGATTGTTAATTACCTAACATGCATATTTTTTAACTAACACTTCTTTTTTTTCCTTGGTACAACATAATTTTGTGAATGTAACATAGTACTTGCATATACATGTACATTGCCGACATAGATGCTGTGAAAGAAATTGTATATATAGCTCTAGTATTTCATTTAATTTTTTTATATTTTCCGTTTACTAATATCAACCATTGATAGTTTACTAACGTTAGTTTACTCTTGTAGATCAACTGTGGAAATCTGTAATGTCACACCAACGGATGAATAAGAATCCAAACCACACAACATGTATGATGTAATTTTGCTTTTCATGAACATAATTAAGCACATGTTTTTGTTGACTGATTCTATGATGTAAGCAGTGATAACATCTTAATTTATGCATCCATATCTTTTTTTGCATACATTGCACTATTTTACTAATATCCTTTTCTTGAATTGTAAATAATGTATAGCTATGTATATATACACGTATATATTTGTAATGTTCAAATTTAATGCAATAAAACGATGCAAAACTAATGTGTGCTGTTATATCTTAAATCTGTGTTAAACAAGTTATTTTAAAATTATTATATTATTTATTATATTATGAATTTAATAATGAATGTTATTCTCATTGTTCATATTCTCCATGATGTAAATACATGATTTTCATGATATGTAGATCTATGTCAGTTTGTCTTATATATAGTATATAATATAAGAATAATGAAACTCCAGAGACATAATCAGGAGAGAAAACCTTATTACCATCTGTTGCTCCTTTATTTAAGGCAATTGACCGATTGCCTATACAATACAGGACATTACAGTCAACACAACACACAACATAACGCAACATTTATTATCACTTCCTGGAATAAACTCGTAAAAATGCCTTTTAATTCATTTCTTCAACCACATGTACCCTAACATGATTAAATAGTGTTTGTGTCGTTATTCGCGCCTCTATCGTTTCCTGTCCATTGTGGTGTTAACACGTATCGAAAAGTGTGAACAAGTGTATATTCCCTATATAAATCCATATGTGGTACGAAGTCTCCAATAATGGTACGATATTGTAGTGGTACGAAGTCTCCAACATCTATTCTGGAGACAGGGGTGGAGGTGTGTGACATACATGTAAATAGAAACAGATGTTATTTTGTGTCAATCAATAGTACTTGCCAATTTAGTGTGAATTTATGAAGTGTAAGTGTAAGTTTAATTAAGGACATAAAACTTGTTTTAATAAAAATGTGAAATAAATCGTTTTCCATGTTGAAAGATATAGTTTATTTTCTGTTAAAATATTATATATATATATTAATATATTTGCAACTGTCCACACTGAAAGGTGAAATTCATGTAGATATATGTTTCAAATCTGTAAGAATAATAGATTATTGGAAATTCCAGCTAAAACCAGTTACAACAAGACTACATTGTACTATCTTATAAATGTGGTGTAAATTAGATTTGTAGGTAATTGCCAAAAGTTCCTGTTTCTATTTTATTATTTAATAGGTGTGGTTAGGTGGTTAGTTACTACCAATATCATTATGAAAGGTATCATACTTGCATCATACTTGTAAATGATTATGTCATTTGTACAAGCTCAAAAATTGTTTATAAATAGATTACTTTCCACCATTGTAATAGATATAAGTATTTGCTTAGTTTGGCTGCATTTGCTTCATTCTGTGTGAAATGTTTTATTTCAACCTAATGTTCTTACAGGAGTGCTGTACAGACTTCCAACATGCTGCTGTCAACATTTTTATCACATTGACAGGTCAGTCCAGGTTTATATATAAATATGAAATTTTTAGTGCAAATACACATCAATTTTTGTTAAAATCTTGTCAAAATATATGTTTGCTGAAACCTGTTCAATGATCAATATGATATGAATTTATTCATTTATTTAACTGCTTAAAGTCTCCCCAGTTATTAATTATAAATGAAACAAAAGTAACCAATATTATATAAATTTCATCACATTATTGTTGTCCATAACACAGATATTTACATGGCAGACCTGTCAGATATGTTATTTCTGTTCACTTTCAGTAAGCAACAGTCTCTGGCTCAGAATTCACAGAAGCAGAGGACACATGTCCAGAAGTTTTGTATCACAACTGTCCGTTTCTCAGGCACATGGAAAAATGAGGAGGAATATTTGAAGACCAAATACATGCCCCCTCCCCCCAGCATCGCAACTAGCATCAAACCACCATACACTGTCCAAGTCAATAACCGATCTCTCCATTCCACTGCATTTTCTATGAAAGACAACTCTCGAGTTGAGAAAAGTGTGAAAGCTATTAAGGACGAAGTGAGTGACTTGAAAACTAATCCTACTGTTAAAGCTGCCCCACCCATTGTGACCCCTAAGGAACAGTCTGTGTTTGAGAAACCTAAAAGTTTTCTCGAGAAAAGACACGAAAAATGGGCGGCTTTGATGGTGGAAGTACGAAAAGTGGGACTGATGAGATACATGATAAATGCAACAAGGGCTTTCATTCGCCATTACTGGGAGGGCTTTCAGCTGATCTGGAAGAACATGAAGTATTGTGCACCACTGTTGTCCCGGTACCTGAGAGAGGGGAGGTCATCTTTGAAAAGAAGGGAGTACAAAATGGTATACAGAGCTTCCATGTCTCTCATTTTTTCTAGTTAATACTGGTCTGATTCTGAGCGTATACTTTTTTAATGAGCAGCTGTTTTAAAAGTACTTTTTACAAGTGTTTCAAATGGTACATGTGAATTAATTTATTTCAATGCATATTTATGGTTATGAAACTCTTTTTTAATGTTAAATGTATGACACTTCATATAATTGTAGACCTGCGTTATTTAGAATGGTTGCCACAGAAGGGAATACACTGAACAGCACTTCTAACCCGCCTCTAACATGAATCGCAATAAAATGGCCATTTGTCAGACCAATTTGATCAAATTTTGACAGAGATTAAATCAATGACAGAGACATTCACTTTTACATTTTTATTGAAAAATTTGTGATAATTTGTACAATAAACACACTTTATTGTAAACACACTTGAGCTTCAACCCTAATAGTAAAAGTCGAAAAAAAAACGATAAACAATATTAAAGGACCATAATGTAAAATTGGCGTTCATAAAATAATAATTAAAACAGTGCTTGTCCACTGATGGCTGTTTACTGTTATGTCATACAGGAACCTCTGCCATATGGAAATACTATGGTTTCATTTGAACTTTTGAAAAATATTCCACAATCTCTCAATTAGAACCTGTTCCAGTTGCACCAGATTTCGAGCGGCTTTATGGTGCTTTGTAATATGTCGATTAAGTTTGTCCCACAGATGCTTAATCAAGTTTTTTTTCATTTAATGATTTCGTATGAAATAACACATTAAAACAACAAATCGATATTTTACTCTCACCCACCTTTCCTTGTGCAAAATGATAAAAACCAGACCTGTGTCTAGTTCACTGGAACGTTCAAATTGTTAATGTTAGTATTTGGCGGATTTTATTGTTTAGGGTTATTATGGTATGACGGTAACTTATCTATCAAAATGAGCAATTATTAAAATGAATTTTTACATACAAATACAAAGGCCAGTACATTGATTGTCTAAATTTGATTGACATTCCCCGAAAATGAGCTTTTTATTACGACATTTGTAAGTGTTGTGTTAGAAGTGCTGTTCAGTGTATTTTGGGACTTTTATATTTTAGGGTTATAGCTTAATTGTGTTTATTGTAATATTAAATTTTGCAAGGAAGGCAATTAAAATTGTATGAGTGAATGTCTCTGTCATCGATTTAATCTCTGTCAAAATTTGATTAAATTTGTCTGACAAATAGCCATTTTATTGCGATATATGTGAGTGGCGGGTTAGAAGTGTTGTTCAGTGTATACATATTAAAAAAACAAAACAACAGTTGCATTCATTATATTCCAACTAAACTGCAAATTAGAATTTACAGAAACTCTTGATTTGTAATTTATCATCGTCGGGACCCACGTTAGCTTAAATACGCTATGCTTCTTGATCGACCGTCGGATATTAGGTTAGCAAAACTTCGCACTCATGAATAAATAATGAGACATCTGATTGGTTCCGTGCCCAAGTCGGCATAGAAAATTAAACCAATCGAAACGACGCGGTATTAAAACAGTCGCATGTAGGCAGTGTTTGCTATTACCATGTTTACCGTTATCCTGCCTGTGGTCGCTTTTGAGCCATGTGTGCGTACTCAATGACTTAGTAATCGGTTGACTGATAATTGTTTTTCAGACTTCATTCCAGGAGTATTCAACATATTCATTGTAATTCGTTGGTCAGCAGGTGGCTCATCAATATTCATGAAAACTAACTTTCAACAGCCAATTCTCACACGGTATATAATGTAGTGGTAACGGAATATAAACCGTGGGTTTCGGCGATGGTAATTTATAGGATGTGAATGTTTTGTCTATGAACTCTGTACTTTTATCATAGAATATGTAAATAGATAGATAAGAAGCAAATACATTAAGTTATAAAAGATGAAGCTTTCCTGATCATCTTTGAAAATAACAATTCTTATTATTGAAGCTCATTATTACCTTGGTAGTTCTAAAAACTATGGAATACCAGTTAGCGCATGAAAACTTTGCATTTTCACTTGACAAGAAATTTAGCTAAACAGGATCAATTTACACTGATTGAAAATCAGAATTAAATGATATATCCAAAAAGCTAAAGATACAGAATAATAAAGGAAACCTTGAATTTTCAGTTGACTAGAACGCTAGCAGACCTGGTTCGGATGGTGCCACTGATACCAATGGTGCTGATTCCACTGGGGGAGATCTTCATTCCTCTCTACATGTCACTTAATCTCATGCCAAGTGTGTTTCAGAAAAAACCAAAAACTGTGAGTCGGCCTATTTTTGCATTAATACACTTTTGAACAAGCTAATTTGATCTACTGATTCATTGGCATGAAATTTGGTATTCCGTCTCCTTGTTTGAAAAAATGGTTACTAATTGTTAATTCTAACCGTCGAAATAGAAAAAAGGCTACTTATAGTTAAATCTCAGTATCAACCTAGATATACTACCTTCAACAAGACAGGGCTTTCATTAACTTTTGAAATCTGGAAGTTTGAACTTCCTAGCCTCTGAATTTGGAAGTTTTGCTAATAATATTTAGAAGTTTTGACAGTATTGCACGACATAAGTCCTGGGCATTTCAGAAATGTAATTAAGGATAATATTCAAGGTTTATTTAAGGTCATTTCTTTTTTATCATCAAGTGTTTATAATATGCCCATTTATTCAGTTAAAGAGTATACATTGAGATGAATCACTTAATTTTTCTTCTGACTTGTTCATCCTTACATGATGAAACCTTCATGGCTGCAATTTGGTAAGTCCTGAAACTTCCATGGCTGCAATTTTGGAAGTCCTGTGACAAAAACTGGGAGTAAATTACTCCCAAACTTCCCTTAATGCAAGCCCTGAAAGAGTTCAGTATTGTTTTTGCAGGCGGATTACAAGCGTCAGCTGCAGATCAAGCTGGAGTACGCATCCCTGCTGGCCAACAGCCTGCACGATATCCCGCTGAAGAAGGCCACCAAGGGGTCATCTGTCCAGGACTTTGCAAACTTCATGCAGAGGGTATGTGAACAGGGCCCATATCCACAAATTCCCTAATGAAAACTGAAGAAAATGTCTCAAAATCATCAAATTAGTTCAGTCTGTAGCTGGTTCATTTATAGTTTTGTTGGCCTTAAATCAGTGGTTCTAATTTGGTAAGTAGTCAACATGTTTCTTATTTTACCATATTTGTGGCGCGTCGTGATAAAACCGGTCTTAATGCATATGCGTAAAGTGTCGTCCCGGATTAGCCTGTGCAGTCAGCACAGGCTAATCCAGGACGGCACTTTCCGCCTACAGTGGATTTATGTTCAGAAGAGACTTCCTTGAAACAGAAAATACCATACAAGCGGAAAGTGCCGTCCTGGATTAGCCTGTGCGGACTGCACAGGCTAATCCGGGACGACACTTTACGCACATGCATTAAGGCCGGTTTTCTCACGACACGTCACATTTTTGGTTTTGTGAGTTTTGAGGATATGATCCAAGCATAAGGCGAGAGTTGTGTTTTTTCTTGGTTCTAGGATCCGCCGACCCGTTTTTTTCCAAAAAGCAACAAAATAAATAATTTGTAGAATGTAACTGATATCGTCATAATGACCTTGTGAAAGGGTTTCAACCTGTTACACAGAATGCAAAAAAACGCTGAAAAAATGACTGAATTTTATGTAGCATGCATTGTGACTGTATATCGCTGTATGATTCATATGATCTGCTCTCTATTATTTTATACATAATGCAACACTTCAAGTCAGATGAGAATACTCAGTAAAAACTAATTTAGATCTTAGAATCATTGTATTAATTACACATTTATAATTGTATATCAATATTATTATTTAAAAAATGTCATTGGTGTATATTGATTTATTAATAAGATATATTTAGTTAGTTTTCACTCGTTAAACATGCTGCTGTACATATAATATGGCCACTGTCCAGCGATATCTGACGTAGGCCTACTGTGTTTAAGTGTGAGCATATTTTAATACGGGGTAGTAGTTTTTATATGATATTTTTTATTTTTTTCCCTCCTCCAACCGGACACTTTTCTAAAAATGTCAGAGAACCAATAAATAAAAAACTCGGGTCTAAGATAGTACAAATTGTGTAAAAGTTGTTTGAACTATAAAGTGTATGGTACATAAGTATGGTCTTAACTTATATGTACATTGTTTTTTAAGAAACAAATGTTTGATCTAATGATTACAAAATTTCAATAACACTTGAAAAAAACAAAATCTTTTGAAATCATTTCCATTTATGGATAGCAATGTAAACTATTTCAATGTGAAAAGCCTTACAGGTAAGAAGCATGCTAATTTTCATTGTTAATCCATCATGATTAACATATCCCAATAATCATGTATGTATTAAGTGATATATGTAACAAATAAATGTGGCAAACCAAGAAAAAATAATCCACATCGTTGTACATGTTTAATTTAAAAAAAATAATCTATTATGGACACATCGTTGTACATGTTTAATTAAAAAAAACAATTTATTATGGAACTTTTTTCACCCAGGTTAAAACTTCTGAGACCATTCCCTCCATAGATGAGATCACAAAGTTTTCATCGCTGTTTGAAGACTCGATAACCCTGGACGACCTGAACGTCATGCAGCTCCAGGCCCTGTGTAAGATCCTGGGTATCGGGTTCCTGGGGAAGATCCCCAGTGCGCCCGTACTCAGGTTCCAGATCATCATGAAGGTCCGGGAGCTGGAGGTCGATGATAAGGTCAGTTGGGGGTCAGACTGGGTGAAGGTCAGTTGTGGTCAATCTGGGTGAAGGTCAGTTGAAGGGTCAGACTAGGTGAAGGTCACTTGGGGGTCAGACTAATAAAGGTCAGTTAGAGTCTGACTTGGTGATGGTCATTTGTGATCTGATTAGTAAAGGTCAGTTGAGGTCAGACTGGGGGATGGTCAGTTGGGGTCAGACTGGGTAAAGGTCAGTTAGATTCTGACTCGGTGATGGTCATTTGGGATCTGACTAATAAAGGTCAGTTGGGGTCAGACTTGGGGATGGTCAGTTGTGGTTAACTGGGACAAGATTTTTATCATTCTTAACTGAATTCTCTTAAAGAAATTGCATATATTTGATCATTTGCTGTTATTCACAATACGTGACACATTTCCCTACATTTCTTGCTTTCTCAGTTTTTATTGCAGTTTTCAAAAGTTCTGTTATACTACACTGTTCATCACTGTGTGGACATTGTTTAAATGCAATCATACATATCAGTAAATGATCGAAACAGATGCCAAACAACAATCATTTTAATATCAAGTACTTCAGTCTAAAAAAAACACCTGATTTCAAAAGGTTTGTTCAGTCTAGTCATTCGTGTTCCCATTTTCCCAGCCTTTCTGCATCCCTGCTTCCTATGTCTGCAGACGATCCAGAAGGAAGGCATTGACAGCCTGACGACCGAGGAGCTGCAGGCGGCGTGCAGGTCACGGGGCATGCGTGCAGTCGGTATGTCAGAGCAGAGACTTAAGGTGCAGCTGCAGCAGTGGCTAGACCTTCATCTCAAGGTACATACACAACACGGGTGGGTGCAATCTCAATAAAAGTTGCAGTTGTGTTATGAATATGGTGGCCGCCTTGTTATCGGGAGAAAGTAACTTCAGACTGTTCAAAGGGGTGGTTCAAGTTGTCTTTTACAAAGTATTGTTTCTATCCAGGAATTTTTTTTTTTTTTTAAAGCTGCAGTCCATAGAAAATAGTTCACTACATATTAAATTGGCATTAGTTCTAATGAACGTTAATGACATCTACTAGTCTGAAAACTGTTTCTTATTTACGAAAGGCATTTTAGCGTATCTGTGTTTGAAAACACTTGGTACGAACAGAATACACACTAATGTACATGCTGATTTACTCCAGAGGCATCACCAGCTATCGCATACAGAAACTATATGATAAAAAGTTAAGAAAATGTTACTTTATTGATTTCATTGCAGTTTTTTTGTATTTTGATCGGTAAGATGTCATTTAGAAATGATTTCTGCAAAGTTTAATGTTTATGAACATATGTCTGGACTGCTGCTTCAAAGTGTCTCAATATCATAAGCCTTTGGCTGTAAACATGATGAAGGTAAAATTTGTAAAAAAGTTTTTAAAAAAAAAATTAAATATATTTTCAGTCTGTAGCTTCTGTGTTACTTATGAACTGGATGTAATGAATTGACGTCATCAAATTGCTGCCTTCCAAATATTGTGTTATAAAACTTTGTAGCCACCTAAGTATAAATGTATATGGAAATGTCCTGCTAACCAAGGTATTACCATTAGTTATTAACTATCAAGTAATGCAGAATTTGAATCCGTGCAATGTAATGCTAGATAATACTGGATGTATCAAGCATTTTTACTTAGGAATTTCAATTATCTAGAGCAAAATAGCAGGGTGCTGCACCCTGCTCCTTTTTTGGTTCCCCCTGCTGCCCCTCTTGGCTGTTCAACACAAACATGTTGAATATCATTTGAAATTCAACATATTTTTGGAGATATTCAACTACAAATGAATAGACTATGCTAATAAACCATATTTAGAAGCATAATACTCATGAAACCCCTGAAATTAGCAAATTATTATTCTTTATCAACAAACTGGCCCTGTTCCCCCCCCCCCCCTGCACCTTTTTAGCAGCATCCTGTACCTTTTTAGGTCCTAGATCTTTCTCTACATATATACATTTAAATATACATACTTACCAAAATATTTTATAAGTAACCATAATCCAATTATCATCTTCAATATTGACAGAAACGCGTTCCAACAAGTCTACTCTTGCTGACCAGAATTATGTACCTTGATGAGAACCTGTCGCCAGCTGAACAGCTCAAGGCGACGCTCAAGAGTCTGCCTGACAAGACTGTGAGTTATCTGCCCCTGCTGGCGTTGAATAATACTCATAACTGTTAAAAATAATCTTGTTGTCTGCAAAAATCTGTTTTTACATTTTTATTAAGATATTTAGGATGGTAAGAGAGAATACTATACTTCTAACCATAGTGATTCAAACACGCAATCTAATTTTTTGACATATTTTAAACTCAGGCCAAAAAATTAATTTCTGTGTTTCGGGCAACCCAATCCTACCTCGCAAATACCTTTGACCGTAAAGTTTTTAGTAACAATTGTTTTCCATGAAATCCATATTCGTCAGATTTTACATAATTTTCTTTTTTTTTTTTTTACCAAAATGTGTCAAAAAAGTACAAAAACTCAATCCGGCCCTAACTTTTTTGAGACTGTTGCCCCGAAACACACATATTTTGTTAGCCTAATGGTAAGAATAGTTTAAGAATCTTTACAATAGTGGGACCGCTATCACTTGATGCTAGTACCAACGTTCTGTTTGCCACGTGCAAGTGGAGAAGGTACAGGTGACCACTGCAGAGAACAAGGGTGAGGCCAAGTTTTATATCACTATATAACAATGTTATGTTTGCCATTTGCAGGTAGAGAAGGTGCAGGTGACCACTGCAGAGAACAAGGGTGAGGCCAAGTTTTATATCACTATATAACAATGTTATGTTTGCCATTTGCAGGTAGAGAAGGTGCAGGTGACCACTGCAGAGAACAAGGGTGAGGCTGTGGACACGAAGACCAAGATGAAAGTACTCGACGAGGAGCACCAGGCGATCAAGAAGGAGAAGGAGATCGAGGTGGGCTAGAACATTGCAATAGGTCTATACTTTAACCTTTATATGAGGCGTGTCGTGGGAAACCCTGGCTTAATGCATGTGCGTAAAGTGTCGTCCCAGATTGGCCTGTGCAGTCCGCACAGGCCAATCTGGGACGACACTTCCCGCCTACAGTGGATTTATGTTTAAAAGAGACTTCCTTGAAACAGAAAATACCATAAAAGCGGAAAGTGTCATCGTGGATTAGCCTGTGCCTTATTTATATTATGTATATCATTGTTGGGCCTGATAGGATAATCGTTAGGTACCAGAAGTTCAATAATTGGGCATTTAAATGTCTTTATTATTTTGAATACATTTGAACTTTGAACACCGTTCTTTCAAAGTCGTCGGGACCGGCTAGAAAACTTCGAAATAACGATAGTTCGGATTGAAAATTTTTACCATTTTATAAATGCCCGTAACGTTTGCATCAGATTTTGTTTTTTATCTACGTACGCGACGATAAAGGAGCTAAATATAGTTCCGAAAATAGTTAATGAAGTATAAATCAAAATTCTTATCAATCACACCTGACTTGGTTTAAAAATATAAATGCAAGCCTTAAGTTATTTGAATTACATTTAAACATGAGTGTACAGTTTTATCGCTCGTGGACAGCTGACCGATTTGAATGTCTTGAATTTGCCTGGACACCAATAAGGAAGTAATTTTAATTATCCAGAATACCTTGCTCGAACTTATACAGGTCTTACGCCACTTGCCTGAATGAGCCTTAATTGCGCCCATTAGCGAATAACGGCCGATATTTTGACATACTCAGTCCGCGAATCTTTTTATCGAAGGTGTGAAAACTTCGAGTCCCAATCAAGACCGCGACTTGGAATTAACAATAGGAAAATACTTGTGAAATATCCATTTGGGACTGAATTTTAGACTTCAAAATATTGATAATTCGAATTAAAAAAGTTTGAATTAAACAAGTTTATTTTAGTTAAATAAAAAAGATTTAAATTCGGGACCAGAAAAATACTTCGAAATAACGCTGACTTTGGATTAACAGATTTTGAAATAACGATGTTCAAATGTATGTTAGAAAATTGTTGAAAGGGTTTAAGAACCATACATGTATATAATGCAAAATAAAGGAAAATCAGCGAGTGCAAAATATTTCTGTATGTTTTATACAAATAATTAGTTTTCCACACAATAATAAAAATATTTTACACCTTGTAACCTCAGGCGGAGGAAAAGCGATTAGAAGAGTTGCAGAGAATGGAAGATGCGAAGAGACTTCATGAAATGGAGTCTAAACTGGATGCCAGGGATAAAGACAGAAAAATGCAGGAAAGAAAATTAAAGGTAAAAATTAGATTGGGGGGACACATAATATGTGGGTAAGGAAATAGTGTAGGGAACATTGTTCAGTGGTTATCTGTTGTGAACAGTTTTGTAGAAAGTGATGTTCTGGGTATTTTTTTTTATCTAAATCTAATTTACATACTAAATATCTTAATATACTAAGAATTGGATATCTCTGCTTTGCCTTTGCGGTAAGAAGATTTTTTCAGTAAACTAATATTTCTTGATGAAATTTAGAATGCTTTGCCTCGGTAATAACATTCTTTCAGTGAACTAATATTTCTTGATGAAATTTAGAATGCTTTGACTTTTCGGTAATAAGTAAACTAATATTTTTTTATTAATATATATTTTCTAATTTTCTAAATATCTATAAAAACAGGATATTATCATGTGTTACATGTATGTTATACATGAACACTCTGAACATGAATTGTAGATGTACTCCTTGTTTAACATGAATTATGCTAAACATGCAAAGGTATTACTGCGGTGATCTGCCTGTTCCCTCTCCCATTCCTCACATTCTGCATTTTTAGCTCAACTGAGCACAAAGTGTTCATGGTGAGCTTTTGTGATCGCCCATTGTCTGTCGTGCGTGCGTGCATGTGTGCGTGCGTGCGTCGTCAACTTTTCATTAAAACATCTCCTCCTAAACCGCTTGGCAGATTTTCACCAAACTTTGCAGGAATTATCCTTGGGTGGACCTCTTTCAAAGTTGTTCAAATCTTTCTGGTCCGCTGCATATGTAGGTCACCAGAGCCCAATATATAGGCTTAAAAATTGAACACTTAAAAAATCTCCTCCTCAGAAACTGCAAGGCTCAAATCTTTTATATTTGATATGTGACATACTATAGTGGTCCTCTACAAAGATTGTTCAAATTATGCCCCTGGGGTCAAAACGGGCCACGTCCCAGGGGTCACATGGTTTATATAGAATATATAGGAAAATGACTTTAAAAATCTTCTCCTCTGAACCCGTCAGGCCCAGAGATTTCATATTTGAAATGTATCATCCTATAATGGTCATCTACAAAGATTGTCCAGATTATGCCACTGGGGTCAAAACGGGCCATGCCCTGGGGGTCACATGGTTTATATAAAATATATAGCAAAATGACTTTAAAAATCTCCTCTGAAACCGCAAGGCCCGGAAGTTTCATATTTGATGTGACATTTTCTATTGGTCCTCTACAAAGATTGTTGAAATTATGCCCCTGGGGTGAAAACGGGCCACGCCCAGGGGGTCACATGGTTTATATGGAATATATTGCAAATTGTCTTCAAAAATCTTCTCTGAAACCGCATGGCCCAGAGATTTTTTATTTTGTATGTATCATCCTATAGTGGTCCTCTACAAAGTTTGCTCAAATTATGTCCCTGTGGTCAAAACTGGTCACTCCCGGGGGTCACATGATTTATATAGACTTAAATAGCAAAATGACTTTAAAAATCTTCTCTGAAACCGCAAGGCCCAGAGGTTTCTTAATTGGTATGTAACATCACATGGTGGTCCTCTACAAAGGTTGTTCAAATTATGCCCCTGGGGTAAAAACTGACCACGCCCCGGCGTAAACTTAAATAGCAAAATGTTGTTAAAAATCTCCTCTGAAACCACAAGGCCCAGAGGTTTCGTATTTGGTATGTAACATCCTATAGTGGTCCTCTACAAAGATCGTTCAAATTATGCCCCATGGGTCAAAACTGACTACACCCCAGGGTTACATGGTTGATATAGACTTAAATAGTAAAATGACTTCAAAATTCTTCTCAACTGAAACCGCAAGGCCTTGAGGTTTCATATTTGGTATGTAACATTGTATAGTGGTCCTCTACAAATATTGTTCAAATTATGCCCCTGGTGTCAAAACTGGTCACGCCCCGGGGTCACATGGTTTATATAGACTTAAATAGCAAAATGACTTTGAAAATCTCATCTAAAACAGCAAGGCCCACAGCCTTCATATATGTGGTACGTAATATTGCATAGTGTTCATCTCCAAAGATTGTTCAAATTATGCCACTGGGGTCGAATCTTGCCGCACCAAGAGGGTTCACATGGTTTATATAGACTTAAAGAGTAAAATTACTTTTAAAATCTTTACCTGAAACCGCAAGGTCCAGACGTTTGTTCAAGATTGTTCAAATTATGCCCCTGGGATAAAAATAAGCCACGCCTCGAGGATGCAAATTGGAATTGGGTTACAAGGTCTCAGGTGAGCGTCCTAGGGCCCTCAGGGCCCTCTTGTTATTGTTTTGCTTCACACACTGTTTTAAAACTGAACATCAAGTGTCCATGAAGTTTATATAGACTTAAAGAGTAAAATGACTTTTAAAATCTTTACCTGAAACCGCAAGGTCCAGACTTTTGTTCAAGATTGTTCAAATTATGCCCCTGGGATAAAAATAAGCCACGCCTCGAGGATGCAAATTTGATTTGGGTTACAAGGTCTCAGGTGAACATCCTAGGGCCCTCAGGGCCCTCTTGTTATTGTTTTGCTTCACACACGTTTTTAAAACTTAACATATGGGTATCAAGAGTCCATGAAGTTCTTCTTTAATTTAATTAGTAGTTTTAGCCAAACTTATGCTTACTATATAGTTTTCTTATGTGTATTGTTAGATTTTAATGTTGAAGGTATATATGTCCAGTTTCTCCAGTGTATATTTAACTGTAATCAGATATAAAATTTATGTATTACAATGAACACACTTTGTGTATCATTAATTGTATGATTTCAGTGCTTTTTAAAGCCAATTTGGGGCTGAAATAGGGCCCCATTTCCCCTGCCAAAGAGTATATGTTTGTTCCCCCCAAAAATCTCTGTATTTTCCCCATTGATGTCTTGAGTGTGTGCATTGAGTGTGTGCATGAAATGGAAACCAACAGAGTTACTAGTATTTTCAACTGAGGGGAAAAGTTTTGTAGAATGAATGCATAACTATAGATACAAGTGATAGAAATAAATCTTGTTAAAAACATTGGAGTCATGTCGTAGGAAAACCGGGCTTCACCTGTGCAGTCCACACAGGCTGATCCGGGACGGCACTTTCCGCTTTCGTGGTATTTTTCCTGTTTCAAAGAAGTATCTTCTAATCATAAATCCACTGCAGGTGGAAAGTGCCGTCCCGTATTAGCCTGTGCAGACTGCAAAGGCTCATCTGTGACTACACTTTACGCACTTGCATTAAGACACGCCTCATTGTTTTGTTAAATTTTTAAGTTTTCGTATTTTCCCCCTTAACCACTTTGATTTCCCCCAACTGATGGTCCCCGCAACCATTCCACCAATTGTTGAAAAAAAACAGTGGATATAATACATTTCACTGGACAAAACTGTATACCTTTGACAAGCAGGACGTCTGAAATCGTGCATATCTCTCGCAGGACATGCATGATATTGAAGAAAGTAATTAGGAGTGAATTGTAAATTTATTATTGTGAATGTTACAATTATACTGTGTATTTTTAAGTCGGTCAATAGCTATAAATAGCTAATGTCACTTGTTGTATACCCCAACTATAAATAGCTAATGTTACTTGTTGTATACCCCGACTATAAATAGCTGATGTTACTTGTTGTATACCCCGACTATAAATAGCTAATGTCACTTGTTGTATACCCCGACTATAAATAGCTAATGTTACTTGTTGTATACCCCGACTATACATAGCTAATGTCACTTGTTGTATACCCCGACTATAAATAGCTAATGTCACTTGTTGTATACCCCGACTATAAATAGCTAATGTTACTTGTTGTATACCCCGACTATAAATAGCTAATGTCACTTGTTGTATACCCCGACTATAAATAGCTAATGTCACTTGTTGTATACCCCGACTATAAATAGCTAATGTCACTTGTTGTATACCCCGACTATAAATAGCTAATGTTACTTGTTGTATGCCCCGACTATAAATAGCTAATGTTACTTGTTGTATACCCCGACTATAAATAGCTAATGTCACTTGTTGTATACCCCGACTATAAATAGCTAATGTCACTTGTTGTATACCCCGACTATAAATAGCTAATGTCACTTGTTGTATACCCCGACTATAAATAAAAGTTGTCTTGTCTTGTAAGGAGGAGAGGGAGATTGAGGCACTGCTAGTACAGGTACCCGTAGGAGAGGGAGATTGAGGCACTGCTAGTACAGGTACCCGTAGGAGAGGGAGATTGAGGCACTGCTAGTACAGGTACCCATAGGAGAGGGAGATTGAGGCACTGCTAGTACAGGTACCCGTAGGAGAGGGAGATTGAGGCACTGCTAGTACAGGTACCCGTAGGAGAGGGAGATTGAGGCACTGCTAGTACAGGTACCCGTAGGAAAGGGAGATTGAGGCACTGCTAGTACAGGTACCCGTAGGAGAGGGAGATTGAGGCACTGCTAGTACAGGTACCCGTAGGAGAGGGAGATTGAGGCACTGCTAGTACAGGTAACCGTATGTGCATGCTTTCTCTCACAGTTCATGTTCCACGGTTCCAGCCATGCCAATTGGAGGCCAGGAGATCGTTTCAATAAGCTCTCTTATCATAACTTTTAAAATATCGTAACTCGGAAACTCACTATAAAACCAGTAGTATTTTACTGCTGTGGGAAAGGGTATGGAACCCATCAAATTTGGAATTTTGCGTCATGATAACTTGCTAATTGGGAAACATTTAAGAAAGTTATTTAATTAAACTACTAAAACTAAAATTACGGGCCGGCTAGCTCAGTTGGTAGAGCTCTTGACTACAAATCCGATGATCGCGGGTTCCATTCCCAGCGTGGCCACATAACTTGTGTGGGAATTTGTCGTGAAATTATTTCTACGGCCATTCTCCCCTTACCTCTGATTCAAGTAGGGCAGTTGTCAGTTACTGGCATACCTAAGTATGTGCACTTAGTACTGGTAAACCAGCTTACCCAGGAAAAGTGTGAGTAGGTTAACTGACCGCCGTTATATGACTGAAATACCGTTGAATACGGCGAAAAATCAAAACAAACAAACAATAATATTGGTTTCATTTGGTATTTTACTTGTGTTTATCTATAACCATACAAGTAATTCCAAGATTTACAACATGGATTCAAATTTCCTCTGAATTTAGGATTTTGTCACTTGGCCATTTGTTCATTCCAATTGGGAAAAATAAACAATATGTGGCGCGTCGTGGGAAAACCGGACTTAATGTATGTGCATAAAGTGTCATCCCGGATTAGCCTGTGCAGTCCGCACAGGCTAATCCGGGATGCCACTTTACGCACATGCATTAAGACCGGTTTTCCCACGACGCGCCTCATATTTGGCCTTGTGAATGGATCCAGATCTTGTTAAATAATGGAAAAAAACAATCACAAAAAACTTGCTATGCGCACAAAGGGTAATAACACACTCGTAAATAGTTCGGTTTGATGTGTAGATTGTGTTTTTTGTCATCGAGTATTACGTGTCCACTTGTTGATTTCAACATGCACTGTCCTATACTCTTGCTCTTCAACCTCAATAAACAATACCAGGCTACTGGGCACTTTAAGCTCACCTGATGGTCATAGTAAGTTATTGGAATTGAGCTGTGTCCATCATATTCGGTTGTGTTATGATCATTCTGAAGCATTGTAAGATTGGTGTCCTCAATGAAATCTATGTCCCTTAACTATACTTGTGGTGTTAAAAATAGTCATATTAAAAAAAAAAACATTGTAAAAACATTAGTTCGACTTTGTTGTTCTTTTGTATTTTATTTTATTATTTTTAGCTCGACTATTCGAAGAATAGGTGAGCTATCCTAATACCCCCGGCATCGGCGTCTGCATCTGATGAATTGGTTAAAGATTTTATTCAAAAGTCTTGTAACTTCAAAACTACATAAGTTATTCACTTTAACCTTTGTCATCAACTCGAGTATCAGGGGCAACATTCCCCATAACTCTGTTTTGTATTTTGACAGAGTTATACCCCTTTTTCACATAAATGTTCTGGCTAAAGTTTATATTCAAAAGTTTTGTAACTTCAGTACTAAATAAGCTGTTCACTTGAAACTTGGAACTAACCTTTGCCATCAACTCTAGTATCAGGAGCAACACTACCCATAACTCATTTGTATTTTGATAGAGTTATGCCCCCTTTTCACTTAGATTTTCTGTTTAAAGTTTATATTCAAACGTTTGGTAACTTCAAAACTACATACATTATTCACCTGAAACTTGGAAATAACCTTTGTCATGAACTCTAGTATCAGGGGCAACATTACCCATAACTCTGTTTGTATTTTGACAGAGTTATGCCCCTTTTTCACATATATTTTCTGTTTAAAGTTTAAATTCAAAAAAATGTGTAACTTCAAAACTACATGTACATATGTTATTCACTTGAAACTTGGAACTAACCTTTGTCATCAACTCTAGTATCAGGGGCAACATTACCCATAACTCTGTTTTGTATTTTGACAGAGTTTTTGTGGTTAAAGTTTTTGTTCTATAAATGTATAATCTATGCAAGGCTTTACTTAAATGTTTTGTATTTTAACAAATTTATGCCCATTCCACTATCCAAAATATGTACCAACTGAAATACTTCGAAGAGACGAGCGCGCTGCCCCCTACAGTCAGATCTACATTTCATTTAAAGCCTTATTTTTCATCATCCTCAAATTTTATCATTGGTCGTGGTGGTCAAACATTTTGTATAGCGTTTAATTATATGAATAACTTGTTTAATTTCTAGGAGCCTTATTTCTCTAATTAGCATGAAAATAGATACCTCAATAACATATATGTGTCAAAAATTTGATGATGCATCAAGTGTGGACAGAAACTAGTCTAGAGGGTCAAATTGATTGGTCAGAAACAAGGTCACTAGGTCGTTAAATCATTTCTTGTTATGTCAATTTCAAACAAGGTCATATTGATTGCATCAAAGAAATCTGAACAAAATTTGATATTGGGTCATTGACAGTCAAAAACAAGCTTGCTGGGTAAAGAGCTGGGGGGGGGGTTTCCTGTTGTTTTTTCTCTTTTGTTTGAAAACATCCATGTTTTTGTTTGCACTTCAGACATTTCACAAACTTTGATCCATAAAACAGATAAGCGATATATGACCACTGTGGCCATCATGTAAAATTTTTGGTTTGGTTTACATTAAAGTATATAAATAATGGCGGCAGCTTTGTTACCGGTATTAACAGTATTCTTTTATCAAATGTGTAACAGTGACTTAATTATATGTTATTCATAGTTCTTTTATTTTCAAAGTTACAAACATATTGTCAATGTTATTTTCTAATAGGCCTTGAAAGGCCATAACCACTCATACTTTTTATGAGTGGCTAAAGCCCACAGATAAATTTATCATTCTCTCTAGACTTCAGTAGGTTACAAATAGTGTTTGTGTGATATTCTAATAGACATCTTAGCCATTATGGTTCTGCATGTCGTTTTATATTCCATGATGTTTAGCCATGTTTTTTAAGTTAAGTTAATTTTATGTTTGAAGTTTTGATAAGAAGTCGAGAATGTATTTCGAGTGACAGTATGTTAGTTCTGATAGAATTTGAATTGTCAAAATACATTATCAGTGGTAATGGTGCCATGATGTCTTATTGTCTATTAAATGTTATGAACATGTTTACCTATTCTTCTAAGTCCTTATAAAAATTTTGTAAAATTTTCTCTAGTTTGAGGATACTACATTCTACGCTAACAAACAAAAAAAGAGTACAAGATAATGGATTTTTTTTTTTAATTCTAACCTTAAATTCATGTATTTGTTTGTTTCACATTATAACTTTATTCAGCACAAAAGTATCTGATTAAAAAGTATCCAAGTAAAAGATATTTTGATTTTGGTAAAACATCCCATGCTTAAGTTATAAATTGTGAAAAATATATGTTCTGCATAAATTCAGCACTAAAGAGTAAAAAGGATTGGAGTAAAAGATTATAAAAGTTACCTACTGGGGTTACATTTTGAAGTTAGGATGTTTATTAGGGACCCCAAAATCATTGTTTTCACCTACATTGTATAAAAAAAATACAAATTTTACTTCTATATTACATAATAAACATTTGTATGAAAAAAGAGATACACATTACATTATATTCCCGATGTTTTCAGGAGCTGGCGCTACGGGAGATGCAGCAGCGTGTGATCAACCAGGAGCTGGCCAATCGGCTTGCAGAGCAGCTGGCGGCCGCCAAAAAGCTGGCAGAGGAGGCTCTCACCCAGGACGTGAAACCCATGGTGGACACTGCGCTCACTGTGGAGGCTACACCTGCGGAAGGTAGGGCTGGTGAATGTGACCTTGGACTGGTGTAGTGTGACCTTGGTCAGGTACAGTGTTACCTTGGTCGGGTGTAGTTTGACCTTGGTCAGGTACGGTGTGACCTTGGTCGGGTGTAGTGTGACCTTGGTCATGTGAAGTGTGACCTTGGTAGGGTGTAGTGTGACCTTGGTAGCTTATTGTGTGACCTTGGTTGAGGGGTAGTGTTACCTTGGTCGGGTGTAGTGTGACCTTGGTAAGGTGAAGTGTGACCTTGGTCTGTTGTAGTGTGACCTTGGTCAGGTTTAGTGTGACCTTAGGTGAAGTGTGACCTTGGTCTGGTGTAGTGTGACCTTGGTTGGGTGTAGTGAGACCTTGGTTAGGTGAAGTGTGACCTTGGTTAGGTGTAGTGTGACCTTGATCGAGTTTAGTGTGACCTTGATTAGGTGAAGTGTGACCTTGATCTAGTGTAGTGTGACCTTGGTTGGATGTAGTGCAACCTTGGTTGGGTGTAGTGTGGCCTTGGTTGGGTGTAGTGTTACCTTGGTAGGGACCGGGCCGGCTAGCTCAATTGGTAGAGCGCTGGACTACAAATCCAAGGATCGCCGGTTCGATTCCCAGCCCGGCCACAACTTGTGTGGGGATTGGTCATGAAATTATTTCTACAGCCATTCTTCACCTTTGGCATGAGTATGTGCACTTAGTGCACTTAGTGCTGGTAAACCAGCTTACCCAGGAAAAGTGTGAGTAGGTTAACTGACCGCCGTTTTATGACTGAAATACTGTTGAATACGGCAAAAAAACAAACGTTACCTTGGTAGGGTGTAGTGTTACCTTGGTCAGGTGTAGTGTGACCTTTGTTGGGTATATTATGACATTGGTCGGGTATAGTTTGTCAGTATAATGTTTTAAACTTTCATGAAACCGAAAAGGCTTTTTACTTACAAGCTTACATAGTTTAGACAAGTTTATATTGTTATCAGCCATATGGTAGACTTCTATTGTGCACAACATCCATTGCATTGCCTTAAATTATATGTAACACTGTTCTACAGATACTTGCAGTGGTAGAAATTAGCACAAATCCATTAGCCGTGCCCTGTTAAATGTTAAACTGTGCTTGCTCAGATTCTCAGAATTATGTCGGCAGGCCTTTTTCTGACCTCTTTGGGAAAAAGTACCTGGTTTGAAATATGGAATTTCCCAACTTAAAAGTTGCAAAATTGGGAAAGGAATGTACATATAAATCTTGTATCAATTTCCATTGATCAGTTGATTACATTGCAATTTATTCTAATTTCATTGGGATTTTTAATGTTTTTATTCTTAAAATATTTCTTGATGTAATTTTCTTCAAGACTGTTGTAAATGTCAAACCATTTTCTGTAGTGAAAGGGAAATTGTTTTTTTTCAATTGGGAAAAAACAACTATTATTTTGCATTGGGAAAGGGTCAGACATTCTGACCCGTGAGGCTTGTTGAAAAAGGCCTGGTAGGTGGTCTATAATAATATAATAATTCAGGCTTGCTTGGAGAAACTGCGTATGTCAATGACTGTGTGTGTTATTTTTATAACAGACTTGAAAGTGGAAGACAATATCACGGCCAAGGAGATGGAAGATATTGAGAAGGCCATTGAAGACATGGCTCAACATCACAAGGATGAACTGTCGGGCGTCAAAGAAGACCTGGAACATTACCATGAGGTGTGTGATGTAATGACACATAAGTATCTAGGTTAACATTCATTTGTTTTATCCCCATGTTGGGAAAGATCTAGGATCACAAAAGGTACATGGTGCTGCTGAAAAAGGAACAGGGTGGAAAGCGGGACCGTCAAAATAGGCCAAAATAATTATTTTGTTGTGTCACTTTGTTTTCAGACACTTTCAGAAGAGAAATTGGGATCTATATTTATTGACAAATTAGCACCTATTATCATTGAATGTTTCACAGGGAGCGACAGTGGTTTTCACAGGCCTCTTCCCTATACATTTGGAAGTGCCCTAGGCTTTCTGCTATACAGAAATAAAAGAAAATGGGATTAAACTAAGAAAGCAGATGTTTCTTGTTGTTTTGCAATTGTTATTTTAATTTCATTGATATGTTTATATATTTTAGGTGAACCCATACACTGAGTAATATTTAAGTTAATTTA
The DNA here is from genome assembly GCA_027627225.1 of Congeria kusceri. Classification (NCBI taxonomy): domain Eukaryota; kingdom Metazoa; phylum Mollusca; class Bivalvia; order Myida; family Dreissenidae; genus Congeria; species Congeria kusceri. The sequence continues at coordinate 19,961,513 of CM051034.1, forward strand.
TATTTCAGGCGCGTCGTGGGAAAACTGGACTTAATGCATTTGCGTAAAGTGTCGTCCCGGGTTAGCCTGTGCAGTCTGCACAGGCTAATCCGGGATGGCACTTTCCGCCTATAGTGGGTTTATGTTTAGAAGAGACTTCCTTGAAACAGAAAATACCATAAAAGCGGAAAGTGCCGTCTCGGATTAGCCTGTGCGGACTGCACAGGCTAATCCGGGACGACACTTTACGCACATGCATTAAGTCCGGTTTTCCCACGACGCGCCTCATTTATATATGAAATTCATCAAGCCACCAACATACCCACATTCAGTTGTAGTAAGTGTATTTCAAAAAAGTGAAATAGAAAATGTGCTAACATACCCGGTAACCACAGGACTTGGCAGTCTTGATGCTAACCACTAGCCAGTCGTCATGCTAACCACTAGCCAGTCTTCATGCTAACCACTAGCCAGTCTTCATGCTAACCACTAGCCAGTCTTAGTGCTAACCGCTAGCCAGTCTTCATGCTAACCACTAGCCAGTCTTCATGCTAACCACTAGCCAGTCTTCATGCTAACCACTAGCCAGTCTTCATGCTAACAACTAGCCAGTCTTAGTGCTAACCACTAGCCAGTCTTCAAGCTAACCACTAGCCAGTCTTCATGCTAACCACTAGCCAGTCTTAGTGCTAACCACTAGCCAGTCTTCATGCTAACCACTAGCCAGTCTTCATGCTAACCACTAGCCAGTCTTCATGCTAACCACTAGCCCGACAGCCCAGGGCTAGTGAAATGTAATTCGGGCTAGTAGAAATTCAGTAATGTATATAGTCAGGCTAGTGGAAATTTCACCTGTTTACTATGATTGCATAAAGATTCGGGCTAGTGGATTAAAACAATTAATGTGAAGACTGCTTAGTTTTAAATACTTGTACATGTATAGAGGATACTAGATCAAATTACCTGTCGGTCATTTATCTGTTTATGCTCGCACCTCTTAACTAGTCTATCTAAAAATCTACAACTTATAGGGTTCTATCCACTTTTCAGGACATCACGAATGTGAAGGCCTTAACTCAGAACACAGATTATGAGAAGCTCATCAATGAGACGAAGGGGGCCCAGAAGTTGCACAACTACCTGAACCGCTACCTGAATCGCCTGGACAAGAAGATCTCACAGGTCAGGAATGGCTTTTCTCAATGGCTTGTTTATTTACCAATTTTTATCATACATATTAAGTATATAGCTGTAGTAATATTAATTTTATGTCTTGTATGACAATTACACATAAACAGATAATATGCATCAAAGTGAGGTGCATATATGAAGAAAAACTAAGTAATATACACACACAAGTACATATATCAATGTATGAAATTGAATATTGATATAAGTGCATATGTACATGGTGTGATGACTGTTTTATTGTAAGAAAATTCTATTCTTTAAGTATTATGTACAAAATATTGGTATTTCAAGAAATGAATGTGATATTGTTATCCAAAATTCAGAAATGCCTACTCCCATTGAATTTGAAACAAAAAACGTGAAAAATCTCAAAATTGGGGGAAAAAGAGATTTGTTAAATTCCATTAGAATGGATACAAAACACTGCATTTCTTCGTAAGATGTATTATAGTCTTATAATCATTTGACTACTTCAACTGACTAAATATCTGAGAAAATAAATGTTTTTATTCCCATAAATCTAGTTTTAGGCAGAAAATATAACTGAAATTAGTTAGGAAAAAAAAAATTCTTTTTTAGGGGGGGGGGGGGGGGATTTTAGCTTTTGGCAAAAGAAATAGACTATATTTGACACAAAAATGAACCCAAAAAATCCCCGCAGGTCCAGGATGAAAAGGACAGGCTACAGGAAAAGATTAAGTTGGAGGAGTCCAAACTGCAGCTGGACACCACGGGGGAGATTGAGCGACTTGAAGCCATTGAGATTAAAAAGTGAGTTGTGTATGTCTTTTAGAGATCTATTTTATTGCTTTCTGTTGAAATGTTACAAACTGCAGCATAATGCCAGTGGGAAGAAGAAGCGACTTGACTTCATTGAGATCAAAAAGTTAATTTGCATCTTTTAAAGCGTCAGTCCAGAAATATGTTAATAAAAAAAAACTTTGCAGAAATCATTTCTAATGGACATCTTACCGATCAAAATGAATTGAATGAATGTGCTTAAAGTATCATCCCGGATTAGCCTTTGCAGTCCACACAGGCTAATCCAGAACTACACTTTCCGCGTACAGTGGAGTTATGTTTAGAAGAGACTTTCTTGAAACAGAAAATACCATAAAAGCAGACTGCACAGGCTAATCTGGGACGACACCTTACGCATATGCATTAAGCCTAATTTTCACACGACACGCCTCAATTATAGTCTATGGACTGCGGTTTTAAAGCTTCTGGCTATTGCTTTTGCTTACAATGCACATTTGCTATATTTTTGAAATAGATTTGTGCTTTTAAGGGTGTTTTACACAAGGTTTGAAATGTTTGAAATTCGATTAAAGCTACAATTAGTACAATAACAAATACCCAGTAACCTCACACGGGTACTATTTTATTGGAATTAGTATTGACTACTTTTTTATGCCCCCGAAGGAGGGCATATAGTAGTCGCAACGTCCGTCGGTGGGTGGGTGGGTGGGTCCGTCCGTCCATACTTTGTTTGCGTTCTTTACCCTCTTTTTTTTAAATGCCTGGATGGATTTTAATGTAACTTCAGATTATTATTCCCCATGACTAGACAATGTGTCGCGTACAATTCCCATGATTGTTGGTCAAAGGTCAAGGTCACAATTCAAGGTCAAAGGTCATGAATTTTTGTTTCCACTTCATAGTTTCTAAATGTCTGGAGGGCTTTAAATGTTACTTCAGATTATTATTCTCTATGACCAGACAATGTGTTGCATACAACTCCCATGCTCGTCGGTCAAAGGTCAAGGTCACAGTTCAAGGTCGAAGGTCAAGGATTTCTGTTTCTCCACTATAACTTCTAAATGTCTGGAAGGATTTTAATATACTTCAGATTATTATTTCTTATGACCAGGCAATGTGTCAAAGGTCAAGGTCACAATTCAAGGTCAAATGTCAAGGAATTTTCTTTCTGCTCTGTATCTTCCAAAAGCCTTGAAGGATTATAATATTACTTCAGATTATTTTTTCCCATGACCAGATGATGTGTCGCATACCACTTACATGCTCCTCGGTCAAGGTCTGTGGGTCCAAGGTTACACTTAAAAGGTCAAATATTAGAATGAACTTTTTGTAGGAAGCGTCATTTTTGCCATCATGTAAGGAATGTAATAACTTGGTGGGAATGAAGATCATTATTAGGTAGTGTGTCACAACAACAAACAGTTGTGTTGCTGAAATCTCAAGATATTTTTCCAGGCTTAATATTGTATTCTGACATTGTTTTGCCCTCCTCTGATGAGCATATGCTTCGGGGGCATATGTCACATCCTGTGACAAGCCTTCTTTTGTTTGTTTTTTTGCAAAATGCCAGCCTGCCTTAAGAGCATCTGAATTAAAGGTATCTGATTTATCCTGCTACATAAAAATCCCCTTTAGTAATACACTTCAAGTAGGGCAGTTGTCAGTTACTGGCATAAGTATGTGCACTTAGTATTGGTTAACCGCTTAGATAGGCTAAGCTTGCCCAGGAAAAGTGTTATATGACTGAAATACTGTTAAAATACTGCGAAAAATCCAAAGAAACATTTGAAATATAATACTTGTGCTCTATGTAAAGTAAAATAACCCTGAAGTGTGCTGCTCAAATACTGCATTTGGTCATACCAGCTTGCTCATGTTGGCATAGTGTCCACATAAATCCTAAGTCTATTAGAGGCCATGAGGTCTTCTAATCTCTTAATTATTATGGGCCCAAACTCCATGTTACTGGCCACTCAAAACATTCAGCTTGCAAGTGGATACCTGACCAGAATTTTTCAACAGCCAGGATGGTCTGTTCAGGTCATTTTTCCTGCACCTCGTACAGTTTTACTGGCTTTGTCCGAGATTTTACTATCTTTGGCGGAGACTGTAATGGCAACAAGTAAGGTATTTGTTTTTTAATACTTACACTTGATGTCCATTATTTGTCTGTACAGAGGTAACTTGATCAGTGTCAACGAGGTGCTTCTGTCACTGAAGCGCCTGCAGAAAGTGCCCGATGACGTGAGAATGCAGAAGGTTCTACAGGTACTGGATACCGACGCTGATGGACTCATAGACATCACTGACGTTCTCAAGGTACCAGGATTTAGTTTTGGGCTGAATCTATGATGTTGAGGACAAGAGGGGGCTGAAACTATTATTTAGAGGACAAGAGGGGGCTGAAACCATGATTTAGAGGACTATAGGGGGCTGAAACTATTATTTGGAGGACTAGAGGGGGCTGAAACCATGATCTAGAGGACTAGAGGGGGCAGAAACTATGGTTTGGAGGACAAGAGGGGGGCTGAAACCATGATCGAGAGGACTAGAGGGGGCTGAAACTATGATTTAGAGGACTAGAGGGGGGGGCTGAAACCATGATTTAGATGACTAGAGGGGGTTGAAATTATTATTTAGAGGACTAGAGGGGACTGAAACTATGATTTAGAGGACTAGAGGGGACTAAAACTATGATTTAGAGGACTAGAGGGGGCTGAAACTATGATTTAGAGGACTAGAGGGGGCTGAAATCATGATTTAGAGGACTAAAGAGGGCTGAAACTATGATCTGGAGGACTAGAGGGGGCTGAAACTATAATTTAGAGGACTAGAGGGGGCTGAAACTATGATTTAGAGGACTTGAGTGGGCTGAAACTATGATTTAGAGGACTTGAGGGGATTTAAATTCTACATGGCATAAATATTATTTATGATGAGAAATGTTTGTAAACCTAAAAGTAACTTTTCAAGTTTTTGTCATGGCAAAACTTTTTACTCCTCTGTGACTTTGTTGTTCTTTTGTTTTTGATTTTATGATATTTAGCTCGACTATTCGAAGAATAGGTGACCTATCCTAATACCTCCAGCATCAGCGTCTGCATCTGAATTGGTTAACGTTTTTATACCAAAGTCTTGTAACTTCGAAACTACATAAGTTATTCACTTGAAACTTTGAATTTACTTTTGTCATCAACTCCAGTATCAGGGGCAACATTCCCCATAACTCTGTTTTGTATTTTGAAAGAGTTATGCCTCTTTTTCACTTAGATTTTCTGGTAAAAGTTTATATTCAAAAGTTTTGTAACTTCAAAACTACATAAGTTATTCATTGAAACTTGGAACTAATTTTTGTCATCAACTCGACTATCAGGGGCAGTATTCCCCATAACTCTTTTTGTATTTTGACATAGTGATGCCCCTTTTTCACATAGATTTTCTGGTTAAAGTTTATATTCAAAAGTTTTGTAACTTCAATACTGCATAAGCTTTTCACTTGAAATTTGGAACTAACATTTGTCATCAACTCTAGTATCAGGAGCAACATTACTCAACTCTATTATGTATTTTGACAGAGTTATGCCCCCTTTTCACTTAGATTTTCAGTTTAAAGTTTATATTCAAAAGTTTCGTAGCTTCAAAACTATGTAAGTTCTTCACCTGAAACTTGGAACTAACCTTTGTCATCAACTCTAGTATCAGGGGCAACATTACTCATAACTCTGTTTTGTATTTTGACAGAGTTATGCCCCTTTTTCACATAGATTTTCTGGTTTAAGTTTATATTCAAAAGTTGTGTAACTTCAAAACTACATAAGTTATTCACTTGAAACTTGGAACTAACCTTTGTCATCAACTCTTGTATCAGGGGCAACATTGCCCATAACTCTGTTTTGTATTTTGACAGAGTTATGCACACTTTTTACATAGATTTTGTGGTTAAAGTTTTTGTTCCAAAAATGTATAAACTATACAAGGCTTCACTTAAAAGTTTTGTATTTTAACAAATGTATGCCCCTTCCACGGTACAAAATATGGACCAACTGAAATACTTCGAATAGTGGAGCACGCTGTCCTCTGACAGCTCTTGTTTTCTTATCAATGCACTTGCTTCACTGTAGGAAAAACCTGAATAAATGTGTAAGCCGTAAGCGCACCATATAAGTTTTCATGTACATTTTCAGGCAACAGAGCTGATCAGCCAAGAGAACCTGAAATTGAACAAGAAGCAGATTGCAGATGTGATGACGCTGCTGAAGAAAGAGGCACAGCTGGAGATGCAGGAAAAGCAGCTGGAGAAACACAAGGGGGAGGAGCTTAAAGAGCATCAGGAGGCGGGGCCAGAGAAGATTGACATCAAAGCATGAGTCAGCAAAAATGGATTTGTTTGTTGACGTAGAAATACATGTGTAACCTCGTAGGTAAAGAGCGAGCAAAGAGGGATAGCCATTTTTGTCTGATGGCTGATGGTTAAAGGAAGTAATAGTCTAAGTTGCAATATTATTTCATACCTTGAAGGCCAGAAGTTGTATCAGCATATGTGCAAACAAGGCTGATAGCCCCTTCTGGCTTTCAAGGGACGATTTGCAGTTCAAGATGGATGTTTCAGGCTCTTGAAACACTTCAGAATGAAACCTTAAACACGGCTGAATCGTGTTTAATACAAATCGGTGCATTAAGTGTGTTGTGTTCATGATATAAGGACATATACGTTGTTCAGAGATTAGAAATATTTCAAAATATGTATAAAGTTTAAAACAAATATTATTTGTTTTACCTTTAAATGGGTATCCTGGTGGCATCAGTTTCGGACGATGTTAACAATCAAATGGAACATTTCCGTTCATTAGGCTCTGAGGATGAAACTGTTTGTCATATAAAAAACTGTCAAGAGTTTTCTAACATATTATATAACAAAATACAATGTGTTTTGTTTACAACTTGTCAAATTAGCAACAAACATGGCGGTACCCATTTCATGCCTAAACGGGACTAACGTCATCAGTTTCGGACGGTGTACAGGGTATGTGCAAAAGTGAGTCTATAGCAAGCTGATAGTAAATGTTCAAACTATAAAACTATTTCATGGTTGTTTTCTTTCATTTAGTAAAAAAAAAAACTTTTTTTATAATATTATATAAAATTTTGTTACTCCTCCACACTGCAGTAAGAACACAAATTCGTCGAATCTGCGGAGTACTTATATATCGGGGAACTCAACTTCAAGTGTTGTTAGATGAATATTAAACCTATTAGCAACACGTTCAACTGGTAGACTCTTTTCTTTACTTATTCTGTGGTGATCTGCCATGACTTGGGGGAAATATGTCGACCTATATGTTTTGTTTTCAGGTTAATGATGCTGTGATAAAATTAGTATTGATCGTGAGCGCAAGAACAATTCATAAAAAATATGTAGGTAATAAATAACCTTGTTATCGTATTTTGGAAGCACCCTGTACCAAATGTTGTATATTACGTCACACTTAAACAGAAATGACTGACATCAATTCTAGGAAATTTAGAATTTGTCTAAAAATAATAAAATATGGCAAAATACTGAGAAGAATAAAAATGGACATAAGGAAATGCAGTATTTTTCAACTACATTAGAATTTTAATACAGTTTAAACTTTCTAATCGCCATATATGTGAATAAAATGATGCAGCCAACGAAACTCCGCTCTGTTTACAAAGTGTACATAAATCATGCGTCAAGTTTCGTTTAACGAGAGGTTAGTACAATGTAAACAAAAACTGTCTGAAACTCATGTACGTCCGAAACGTATGCCGTGACGATACTTTATTTAGCTTGAATGTTGTTTATTTATAAATAAAAAATAATTACAAGTTATAAATTTAATAAACACGCGTATAACTTATTATATATTTTTTACAAACCAACATCAAAAGTAGGATAGATATAATGGTTGAACATTGTTTTTTTACCATTCGCCACTGTGTCAGTATAATGAATGAACTTTGCATGAAACCTAATAGGTTGTGACTTACTACGCTTAAAAGTTTGTGTTTGTGGATACATTCTGTACATTACTATAATTACGTACCAGGTTTTAAAATGTATTTTGACAAGTCCACCGAGTCCAACATTTACTTTCATAATTATAATTAAAGATTATGGCATATATATTATGTCGTTCAAAAGTTTAATGGATAGATTAACAGATAAATTGAAAATAATAGAACATCGGCAAGATATGGCTCCTGGATGAGCAAGATTTATATTGGCAGTTGATTGTGGTTTGTTGCTGTTGTCGTTGTTGTTTTTTCCAATACAAATGATATAACATTATATTACATGTATCTGGAATATTTCAATCGTCAGCCCTAAAGCATTTTTTAATTTGTAAAGGCATATTTAAAAAAATACTGTGGCATTTAAGATAAATTGCATTAGTTCATTTCTTGTTATAGTTTTAGCTCACCGGAGTGCTCAAGGGTGAGTTATTCTGGTCAGTCACCGTCCTGCGGTGTCAATTTCTTTAAACAACTTCTCAGAAACCGCTTGGCTGATTTAAACCAAACTTGGCAGGAATGTTCATGGGATGGTCCTTTAACATATTCCTTCAATTCATTTGAATATACGGAAAACTCTTCTCGCCATGGCAGCCAAAACCTTAAACAACTGGAAAACTTCTTGTCAGATTTGGCTGGATTTGAAAATGGTTTTCACAGAAATGTTCTTGAGGTGACCCTCTACATAATTCCGTCTAATCATTTCGATGCATTAAAATACATGGCCACCAGCAGGCAGGTTGGTTTTCCTTATATCGCTAGATTGAAAACGTTGAAAATGATCTTGTCTGAAACCAATGGCTGGATTTCAAAATAATTTCACAGAATTGTTTCTTGGCAGTCCTTCTATCAAATTCCTTCAAATCATTTGGATTCATTAAAATACATGGCCACCAGCAGGAGGGGAAGTATTTCTTATATGGCTGTATTGAAAACATTGAAAATGTTCTTGTCTGAAACCACTGGCTGTATTTCGAAAATTAATCTCACAGAAATTTTGTGCGACTGTCTACCGGTATCAGATTCCTTCAAATTATTTTTCCATAGACGTCCATTGTCAACGTTTTACTTCAAACATCTTTGAATGTGCTATTAAAATTTAATTTAAATTTTTACAAGCCATTATGATTTATTAAACTCAGGTGAGTGACCCAGGGCCATTTTGGCACTCTTGTTGTATATGGTTTCACAATAACCTGTATATGAAGTTTTCTGTATGCAGTATATGATTTAAACAACTTTTAGACAGGTCAAACCATTTGATCAATTATTTGCTCTTAGAGCATAAGAAGTTATGTATTTAAAATTTTACAGGCATTTCAAAAGTGCATGATTTTCAAAATCAAATTTTTTTAAATTCTGTGTTTTTGTTAGTGTCTAACTTAGTTTTGTGCTTGTTATAATTAGATGTGGACAGTGTTTTCATTGCGTGTATCAGGAACCTTAAAAATAAAAAACGTACATAAAAGAGAGTAAACAAAATTTTTATTGACAGACATTGATATCCAGTCAATAGAGTAAAAAATACTTTTCTAGGATCAGAAAAATCTCTTGCTTATAAAAAAGGTTATCAATCACTAGACGTCAGGTACTTAGAATCGCTATGTTATTTTAACGTGGTTTCAGACCAAATTTGTGACCTGCACATAACCTTGTTTCACTTTTTGAAACAGTATTATATTTCAATCTTATTAAAAAAATACAAATTATTAATTGCCATGTTTTAGCTACTGGCATTTTTTATATGATGTGTTTTTGTCTAAATGTTAAAACTATTGATGTTTGTGATATTTGTTCACATTATTATGCACATGTGATATAGACTGTACATAGATGGCCTTTTAAAAAAAGTTCACTAGTCAGACAGTTGATAAAGAGTGTTAATGATAAAAGTGTGAAGATTATTTTTCAACTTCTGTTCTTTCTCTTAAACTTCTTAGCCAAAACATGTTAATTTTGTACCTCAATGAAAAGTATGTACAAATGACTTAAAAGATATTAGGAAAATTTCTTAGCTGAAACATGTTATAAATCAATGAAAAGTACAAGTATCAACACATGTCTCGATAGATACATGTAATAGTATTTCAAGATTTTGGAAGGTATGAAGATGAAACCTGGCCAAACATGCATTTAATGTATCAGTGCTTCAGTACATTGTGCCTGTATATGATAATTGAGGCGCGTCGTGGAAAAAGCGGACTTAATGCATGTGCGTAAAGTGTCGTCCCGGATCAGCCTGTGCAGTACTTTCCGTCTACAGTGGATTTATGTTAAGAAGAGACTACCTTGAAACAGAAAATACCATAAAAGCATAAAGTGCCGTCCTGGGTTAGCCATTGCGGACTGCACAGGCTAATCTGGGACAACACTTTACGCACATGCATTAGGCCCGGTTTTCCCAAGACGCGCCTCATATGTTTATTTAAAAAAGAAAATAAACACGAAATATAAAAACAGAAGAAAAAAACATACCAGCTGTATGTTTCATTAAAATGTTTTGTAAAATGTGTGCATAAAAACCTGTAAAAAGTATTTTATTTGAAAAAGAAAATAAAAAAATGTAGGAACAGAAAAAATCTTCATAAAACTGTTTAGCAGAATGTGTGCATATTTGCTTTTAACGTTGTCATTATTTAGCAGTGTCTTTTCAATACTTGTTTAGAACAATAGGTGTGCCAGTTAGTCTCATACCGGTTCTTGTTCACTGCCATTACACTACCATTACATCTTTGATATATTGTCCAGAGAAAAGCATTACATTATAGCATATTGTGTAATTATTGTGTCGCCTGAAAAGGCGACATTTTGGGGTTACTTTTGGCGTTGGTTGTGTTGGCGGCTGCATTCCAGTCAGTTTGCGCAGACAATAACTTGAGAAGTTTTTGTGCAATCATTATGAAACTTTATGGAAGTTTTAGTAGGCATAAAAGGAAGGTTAAGTTGGATTTTCGGCATACCGGTAATTGTTTTTATCGTACTTTAGTTATGCCCTTTTTTAAAAGAGAATTGTTCAAATAAGGCTTGTGCAGACATTAACTTAAAAAGTGTTTGTTCAATCTTTATGAAACTTTATGGAAGTGTAAGTAGGTCTAAAAGGAAGGTCAAGTTCGGTTTAGGCATAATTTGCTCGTATCGCACTTGAGTTATGCCCCATGAGGCGACGCATCCGACTCGCGGAGTTCTAGTGTCTACCAGACAATGTAATGTGTATTGTTGATGCAGTATGCTGTCATTATGCAATTATTCTAGCTGTTGTGTTGTTGGTATTGTTTTGACTTAGTAAATACATTTACACCAGTACAGCTTAGTTGCCTATAGATTTACATCATTTGTTTTTCTTCAGAAGCCAGTTTTCGTTATTCCTTTGTTTTTTGTTTTCAAATAAAGGAAATAAAGTAAACTAAGCGAGCTTTGACCTAGCAAATGTGTGCCAGTATGAAATTACTAATAGCGCTAATATTAAAATAATATATTTAAATCTGCATATTATGTTAAAATGAATATAAATGTGAAAAGACTTCCCTGAACGTGCGAAAAAAAAAATTGTAGATTTCATTTCTTTGACTCTTTCCATATTCACCTTTTGAAGTCAGAATTGTGATAAAAATACAGTATATAAATGTGGCGTGGCGTGGGAAAACCGGTCGTAATGCATGTGCGTAAAGTGTCGTCCCGGATCAGCCTGTGCAGCCCGCACAGGCTGATCCAGGACGGCACTTTCCGCCGAAAGTGGATTTATTGTTAGAAGAGACTTTCTTGAAACAGAAAATACCATAAAAGCGGAAAGTGCCATCCCGGATTAGCCTGTGCAGACTGCACAGGCTAATCCAGGACGACACTTTACGCACATGCATTAAGACCGGTTCTCTCACGACGCCCCTCAAATGTACTATGTACTATAACAATGAAGAATATTAGTATGCTGCTACCTACCATTTGCTCTTACGACTCCCACGTAATGTGTTCGAATCACGGTTGTGATTTCCTTTTTATGACTGGCATTTATTTTATTTTTTAACAAATGCACTGTATATCGTAATATTAGTTACACTGTTATAACTGGGGGTGTATGGGTTAAACACCCTCAGTGGTTTCATATCATACGAGAGCGAAGCTTCAGTAGGGTATAACGCCATTGACGGTGTATATCCTATACACCCTTAGTTACGGTGTATATCCTATTCACCCTTAGTTACTAACAGTTTAACATACATATCTCACCCACTACCTTTCACTGGTATCTTTTCATTGATATCACTTGAAAATTAATGAAAGAAAACCTCACAAAATAACACGAAACACCTACAATGACGTCAGGAAAATAAAATGGCGTCATTAGACTGCGTCATTAGATTTCTATGGGGTATTGAAATATACCCATGGTGTATGGAAAATACCCCATAGTTATGTGACCGCTCTTAGCCAATCAGATCACGTCATTTATGTAGGAGGTGAGATATTGAAATATATTCTTCATTTTTTAATTATACTTCTTTGGATCATACAAGTATGTAATTGACTAACATTTGTTTTATAGGTAATCATTTTCATAGACTCAGTTACTTTTATTTTGTGTGTTTGTATTGTTCGTTCAACAACATTTATTACCTTGATGAAGTACTATGATCGACTGGTAGTTCTATAAATCCAACAACTCATATAGATTGTTCATGATATAAATATTTGTACAACTTCAATATTGAGTCCCAAATTGTGAAAAAAAATTTAATGGGTGTGTTTATGTGTATAACGGTAGATTAGTTCATGTATATTACAGGACAGTATGGTGGGTTTTCCAGTTTATTGACTACCCTTTTCAAAAGATTGTCATGAATGTGCATCAAACAAACATGGCTATGTGCAGAACAGGGTGTCATTGTAAAAAAAGTAAACACTTTGTAAGTCTATATGTTATGTTAGGGAAAGATCTAGGATTTAAACAGGTACATGGTGCTGCTAAATAGGAGCAGGGGGGAAACCGGACCACTTTGTTGTCATTTTCAAATAATTTGCTAAATCCAGTGTTTCCATGAGTCTAATGCTTCTGATTATGCTTTTTAAGCATAGTTTATTCATTTGTAGTTGAATTTTTGCAAAAATAAAGATATTCAACATTTCTGTATTGACCAGCCCAGAGGGGCAGCAGGGGGAACCAATAAGGAGCAGGGTGCAGCACCCTGCTATTTTGCTCTAGATCTTTCCCTAGTGTAGGATTTCTTATGGCTCACTTGTGTTATTCTAAAAGTAAACTGTTGTTAGTCTACGTATGATCTATAGGATTGGTTATGATACACTAAAGGTATTCTAAAAACTGTCTGTTAGTCCATTTATGATGTGTAAGATTTGTTAGGGCCCTCTAATGTTATTCTAAAAGTAAACTGTTAGTCTATATATGATGTGTAAGATTTGTTAGGGCCCTCTAATGTTATTCTAAAAGTAAACTGTTAGTCTATATATGATGTGTAAGATTTGTTAGGGCCCTCTAATGTTATTCTAAAAGTAAACTGTTAGTCTATATATGATGTGTAAGATTTGATATTCCAAATGATAAATGATAAGCCATTCCAAAAGTAAACTGGCTTGACTGTCTGTTTAACAGTCTTTGTATGTTGTATGTTGTATGATGTATACGATTTGTTATGGCACACAAATTGCTATTCTAACTGTTAACTGTTTGCTAGTCTATATATGGATATATCTTAGATGTGGCAGATGAATGTCATACTGTAATGCTACAAAGAATTACATGAGTTATTTATGTTCATAATAAAGCTAGAGTTGATGTGGAGCCATTTTAATCTAAAATCATCAAAGACAAAGATTGCTACATATTGGCAACAACACCTTCAAATGGTCATATAAATTATATAAATGTACTATATGAAATAACGTATATTTGTATCATATGCATATGTAACAACAAATAAGTCAGTTTTGAACATATGAAAATGATATGTTCACTATAAAGTGCCTACAGTCACATTACAGAGTGACTGAAATGGAATATTTTATAGGCAAAAATGCTACACATTGGAAACTAAAAGATTTTCAAATGATAACATGTATATAAAACCATTTATATTTGTACAAAATGCATGTTTTCCAACGTATCATGATAAACATGAAAGTTATTAACATCTAGAAGCTGGGAGTCTGGTGTTGTTAGTTTAAACATGCTCATATATATGGGCAAAGAGTTAATTGTTTGCAGTGTATGCATGTTTGAATGCAAAACAATATTTATTCACATACAGAGTTTATAAATGTTCTGTGGTTATCTGTATTTAGTTGCATAACTAGTGATATATTGTTTACTTATGTTGACCCGGTTGTGTTGTAAATTCTGTCACAGACGTTAAATTATAGATCTTTTATTCTGTTAGCATGCTTTTAAACGGATACCCTTAGACAGTTTTCAACATGTGTGTGTGTGTGTTTTTCTGACAATGTTTTAAATGTATGCATATTGGGTCCGTTTTAACCACATGTACTATTTAATATTAAGTTAGTCACACAACTTTATTTCCGAAAATCAGTCTTTTTATGCCTCAACAAAATGGGGGGGCATTTCGCATTCAACATGTCCGTCCTTACGTACGTACGTACGTCTCGAAATTGTGTGGACTCGACTCATCTTTAACTGCTTGGCGGATTTCGCCCAAACTTTCACAGCTAAAGAACCGTAACATGTAGGTGATCGTAACGGAAGGAATTTTGGCTGCGACCAATTTTGGAAGAATTATGGTCCTTTGTCATTTTTCCCACTCTATAATATATATACTAGATAAAAATTAGTGTTGGCGCCTTTGTCTGAGTCCAAACATGTGTCGTGGGGGCATCCGTGTCTGTGACACATCTAGTTTATTTCAATTACATGTTTGTATAATTGCAAATCTGTACGTCAAGTAGATGCATCCTGACGAACCTGAAGTTCTCTAATTCACAGACACTCGGAACCAGCACTACCGTACTCTACAGTTTATTGAATGACATTCATAAGCTAAATTAGTGACACTTGCAAGAGGTATATTCATATTTGACCACTTACAAACAGAAATACCGTAACTTGCAAGAGGTATATTCATATTTGACCGCTTACAAACACAAATACCGTAACTTGCAAGAGGTATATTCATATTTGACCACTTACAAACACAAATACCGTAACTTGCAAGAGGTATATTCATATTTGACCGCTTACAAACACAAATACCGTAACTTGCAAGAGGTATATTCATATTTGACCGCTTACAAACACAAATACCGTAACTTGCAAGAGGTATATTCATATATGACCGCTTACAAACGCAAATACCGTAAACTAATACCAAAGGCCTGAAATGCATTGAAATAAGCAAAATGATTCAAAATTTCAAGTTCGTCATTGCCGAATCGGTATTGTCTTAATAAAAGCCCATATAACCAGTAAAACTGTTGTCTGCAATAGTTTATGAGGTGTGTTTGTGTACAAAAATGTGGAGTAACCAGTTGTAGAAAGTATTTTGCTCAATGGATTAAAGCTCTCTGTATGTGTTAACTTATTAATGATATAATAGTGAGTGTTAACAGTTGTTGTTTTGTTAATGGCTGTTTAAATTATCTCGTATATTTAGTTCAACTGAAAATCTTTCTTAAACAATTTCAAACATATCCTGTCCATTTGTTTGTGTTAGTTAAAAATGCTTTAAGAACAATAAAATATAAAAACAAGTTTTTGCCTTCGTTGTACTTTGGTTTAAACCAAACATGTTTAGTTTGATTGTGACGAAAGAGACAGTTTAGTGTCCTTTTCTGTGTAGATCCAGTACTTTGCGTAACGGATCCGTGGTCTAATTGTAATACACTGGCTTCTTACTCCAGGGGTCGCAGGTTCGAGCCATTACTAAACCCTAACCTACTAAATTCGTCTTTCACGTGGAACGTTAAACCGAGGTGCAGTGTACTAGGTGCTATACACAGTGGGCACTAAAAGACGCATGCTCGTCTCCGGTATCATATTGCACTTCCTCCCCGTCTCCCAACTAACACGGTTTCTGGGGGCGATGGCCGTATGGGAGAAAATCCCGGTGCACTCGATAAAAATTCACCCCACACACTATTTTGTGTTTGAGAAACGCCCACCCCCGTCCCCATCCAGCGTGTTTGGGTCGAAATAACGGTTTCCCAACCGCAAGGCGGACACCATATCTATAACTTCACTGCCACTCCCTTCGTTGTTATTGACCTTTTTTCTCAGTATATGTTGGACCATCAAAACATGAAAGAATAAGAATAATAAGACCGCTTCTGTAACTAGTTGGAATTTTTTTCGCCAGCTGTTCAAAGTGAGTTGACCCATTTAAATAACACATAATATAACGTAACTAATACGTACTGTGACTGCTACGATTATTTTATTTTATAATGGTTTATTTATACAAATCGTCAGTTGCTTTTCTTTTTAGGTATTCAAAACAATCCGAAATTGTATTTAAATCATATTTCGATTAATTAAGTAATACCAATAATTTACGTTCGACACCTAATAATATTAAATCACAATGTACGAGTATAACTGAATGATTCTCCAGAATGTATAACTGCATACGTAAATTCATGTATGCACTAACACAGTTACTTGTTATTTCGGTACTGATATCATTCATCTTTTCGCCAATACAAACGAATAAGTGTTGTATAGAAGTGTATGTGCTAAGAATAAAAATATCTTTAAGTGTAACATTTATAAATGTTAAGACCGGAAAAAAATAATACAGGGAAATTATTCGCCTCATAATGTATATTATTTGTTATTTTTTCAAACCAGTTTGCGTGCATGGTGTAAACTGTACGTAAAATTCAAAACCCGGAAACATGTCTTTGTATCAAAAACGGTGAATCAAAATTAATGTCATTTGCTTCGGCATTAAAAAAAAATCAGAAAATGATAAAACAAACGACACATGGATACCATGGTTTCCTCGGGGTTGTACCCAAACAAACAAGCACGACACACTTTTAATGACGTTATATCCATCATTCTATCATGGTACTCGCTATTTTTTCTATAGACAAAGAACAAAATTATTTGTGTTAAACTACCCAAAAACAACGCACAAAGAAGTCCCGATTCTGAGCGGAGCATAGTAAAAAGATAGTTCCTTTGTCGTTCTGATGCGTGGCTAACGCCCTCGTGGTTTAATTCCTAAATCAGAACTCCAAATTGTTGTTTATTGGCCATTAAACAACGATAAATCGAAATTATTTCTTAATAAACATGTGCGCTTAATTAAAATGCTCAAACCAGTCTTGTAGACTGAGAGTTTCCACAAAATGCATGTCTAGTATCACTTCGACGATTGCCTCAAAAATAATTAAAAAAGATCATAACTGCAGACACAGTCATGTTCATAGTAAGTTAAATGGTTTTGATACAAACTACGTGTATACAGCGATTCAAAAAGAAACATATTATTACTCTGCAAGAAAACCACTATAAACGTACACAATTGTATATATGCTACGTTCGTAGTAGTGTTCTTGCAGAGTAAACTTCATTCTTTAACACTTTTCCATAATTTGCATTCACTGCATTCATGTAAACACTAACCCATGGACCAGAAATAACAACTGCACCATGAGACCAGTTGACTTAAATGTGGACATACTAATAATGTGCATTGGAATAAAGAATAATATTGAATGAAATCTTCAAACCAAATTCATTAGTGTTTATTTATTTATTTATTTATTTATTTATTTATTTATTTATTTATTTATTTATTTATTTATTTATGTATTTATTTATTTATTTATTTATTTATTTATTTATTTATTTATTTATTTATTTATTTATTTATTTATTTATTTATTTATTTATTATTTATTAGTTATTTATTTATTTATTTAATATTTATTTATTTATTTATTTATTTATTTATTTATTTATTTCATAAAATTAAACAAATGCTTTCAATGAATAACATAGTAATTTTGCATTCTCATACTCAACACCAAATATTCGAATTGTCGCAAATCGGATTCCTCATTTAGCCAAAGATTCACATCGAATTTTCGAACTGTCGCAAAACGGACATGTGTCTTTCTATTTTCTTTTAAATGTACCGATATTCGTAAAATGTATCAAACAGAAATAGCAATATATTGCATTGTGTTCATATTGATATGTGCATGTATTTAAGAAACTGTATTTTAAATAGGAAACTAAATAATACTGGATTAGTGTGTAACTATTATATTGATTTTTGTACGCAAACATTCTCAATGAACATGTAGTAAAAAATACACAGGTTTTCAGTACAATTACATTGATTTTTGGAGAAACTTAGGAGATTTTCACCATGACAGAATGATGCTTTAAACAACCCATAAAGTTGACAAAAAAGCGATAATTAACGTCTACACTTATATTTGCTACCTGAAACTAAACTGGTAAAAAATAATCGGAGAATGTCAAAAAGATAGTGTACTTACATTAAATATATGGAAAATTCCACCAACCAATCAAACGCACAATTTAATTAAGTCTGTTAAACAATATAATGGTAGAACTAACTTAAACAACACTTACTGTAAAACCATTAATAATCGTGGGGCACTAATTTTCGGGGATTTCGATGATGGAACGAACCACGATTAATTATTCGGCCGAATTTCCGCTCTAAGATGTAGTTTTCTAGTACGTATACCTACATGAAGTCAATGTAAATATAATGTTCATATAAGTTAAATGAAGTATAAGAGTTTGTTTATGATAAATACATTACCTTAAACATGATGTGCATTTATATCACAAATGAATCAGTTTAATATCCAGTTTATTTTTTGTGTGACAAATAGCCCCTACCTTATTGACACTTGACATATCCGATTTATCTGCCTATGCAGTAACGCTGTATATACATTCCTATCTTCATGCAGATAGACTAGTAAATATCTATGTGCATAGTAAACACTCTTTATGCAGAAAGCGTGGACCACGTTTTACGACTTCGGTTTTTGGTAGACGACGGTCGGCTGAAGAACAAAGTTGACAAGTACAGCATAACATAAAAGTGAAGATTCTGTGCTGCACTGCTTACGAAATTAACTAATATTCCCACCTCCGTTAATTGGCACTTAGTAAGGCTTAATTGACTACAGTTTGGTCATAATTGCTATTGATTGCAACTAATTGGTAACTGGCTTCTTCTTTTTAAACGCTCGTTAAGGGTCAAACATGTTAATCTGTTTATTTAGGCCCATTGTTTGTTTAATTGATACATTTGTAGTCGGACCCTACCTCCCACAGTGACGTGCCGTGTTTATTTCATAACAAGGGTCTATGGCTTAATTGACAGGTCGATAATAGGGCCCACTTACCACGGGGACGCTCCATTTATGACCGTAAGGGGTTACAAACAGAAAACAGCAATACAATTGACGCATTTCTTGATGTTTTTTTTTATTAATAAAATTAATAATCCACGAATTTAAGTGCCCACGAAATTGTCATTAAAAAAACAACAATACGAAATTTCATGCCGACGAATATAAATGGTTTTGCAGTATATAAACAAGACAATTGTGAATTTATAGTAACGTATGTTGCCCTAAATGGATTATTTAGGTTAATACTTGTAAACGTCGAATGCGTTTTTTTTTCGTGCTTGCTCTTATAAGATATAAAATGTTAACATAAAAACCGTAAATATATATATCTGAGTACATTAAATATGCAAAGGAACATCGTCGGAACCCTAGATATATATTCCGTTACCACTACATTATATATCGATCAAGAAGCGTTGAGGATTTGAGCGAACGTGGGTTCCGACGATGGCAAAGAAAATGCACGTTTTGATTTACATAAAGAATATTATTAAATCTAAACAAAATATATATGTTGTAACAAACAGCACAATAAACAAAAAATGTATTGGGTTTCGAAAATGAAATACACTGAACAAAAGTTATAACGCACCAAATGGAATTTAAATTGTTTTATTTTCGTTATTTATAAGAATTTCAGCTTCGCCAAGGTAAACACGAAATTCCTTCGTATTTTTCTCTCCAATATTTTTGTTTGAACACATGCCTGTACAACTAAAATAATCATAGCCGACATTTCAACCTGAAATTCTTATAACTAAAGAAAATACACTAATTTCCATTTATTTCCATTTGGTGCGTTACAACTTTTGTTGAGTGTAGATCTATAGCCACTAACTATTGTAAGTTTTTACACACGTTATGTTTAAAAAAAATAATTGTGTAATATTCATTTTGTTTGTGTTACTAATGATATATATTCCGGTATTTATTTATTCAGATCAAATTAATATTTGATCATTCCGATATATACAAAAACAAAACAAAAATAAAACACATGTGGCAAAATTTCTTCGGCGGAGTATTAATCACAGGGTTAAACTTTTAAACTTTCTTTTCTTCTTTTCTTATTCGCTGCTTTACTTATTGAAAATATGAGGCGAACATATCGTATGCACTGACTTGGAACGTGGGGTAAAACATTGGTCGCATGCTAATGGCCTCTTCCGATTCATACAGACGCTTTCCGTCCTTAATCAGGATTGTCACAGACGCTGTTTTTGAGTTGGCAAGCGCCTGTTCGCGCTGGATTTGCTTGCGTTTAGTTTTATAACGCCTGTTTTGAAACCAAATTTTTACTTGCGTCTCGGTGAGTTTCAATGCGTTCGCCAGGTCGGCCCTCTCCGGTCCGGAAAGGTACCGCTGGTGCCGGAAACGCCTCTCCAGCTCGAACACCTGCGCGTGCGAGAAGGCGGCCCGCGACCGCTTCTTCCTGGGCTTGTCCGGTTGGTCTTGGCTCCCCGTATTATGTTTGGGGCCCCTGTGCGGCTTGCCTGAAATGAAGAAGCATCAGATTTTATTTAAAGCTTCCAAATCCGCATTGGACATAACAAAATTCTTGGTACAAAGAAAACAATTAAACAAAACAAAGTTACTCATAGTAACGCTATAACATACTACATACTACAATATAGTTAGCAACGATTTCTCAGTCCGAAAAGGCGGATCCCTTGGACTAGTGGAAACGCACTGGCTTCATAGCCCAGGGGTCGCAGGTTCGAGCCCCCGCTACACCCTAACCTACTAACCTACTAACTCGTCTTTCGCATGAGACGTTAAACCGAGGTGCAGTGTACTCGGTGCTTCACGCCGGGCATTAAAAGATCCAGGATCGCATCTGGAATTAATGGTACGTCTCCTGTATCATGCACTATCCCCCGTATCCCATCTAACAAGTCTTCTGGGGGCGATGTCCATATGGGAGAGAAACCCAGTGCACTCGATAAAAATGTCAACCATGTCAACTGTTTATCAACACAGAGTCTTTTAATTTATCTGTATACTGTTCAACCATGCTGGGCTGTTCGAATCGGAAAACAAAGTGAAGTTAAAAAGTCATCAGTAAAGCGTAATGACATTAAAAACGACATATTATAATATTTCCCACTAAATCGAGGTTTAAATTCGTGTCAAACTCATTAACAATATCAACAAATATACATCTTCAGAAGATGTAAGCTACATATAAAATGTGTACAGTATGCTAAGACATCAACTACTGTGATTTCGTTCATATTTTCAATTAATAATATAATCAGAATTTATTTGAGGCGTATCGTGGGAAACCGGGTTTAAGGCATGTGCGTAAAGTGTCGTCCCGAATTGTCCTTTGCAGTCCGCATAGGCTAATCCGGGACGACACTTTACGCACATGCATTAAGCCTTGGTTTCCCACGACACGCCTCAAATATACATCTTTAGAAGATGTAAGCTACATATAAAATTTGTACAGTAAGGTAAGACATGAAATACTATGTTTTTGATAATATACTTTTCAATTATTAATACAATTAGAATTCATTTATTTTCAAAACAGTGTTAATTTAAGGCCTTTAAATGTACATGTAATAATAGAAGTGCATACAGTTTATGAAAGACCATATTTATGTTGTTGTTTTGTTGTGATTGTGTGTTTCTTTGTGTTTAGTTGTGGTTGTTTTTTTAGTGTGATTTTTCAAGAAATCAGCATTATGTATTTTTAGCATTGTCCATCGGTTATGTTTTAATTTGTTTTAAGTTTATAAAAGTATTATGCAAACGGTTATCTCTTTTTAATCATTGGTTAACATTTCTCTGGTACAAGAGATGAGCCCAGATTTTCTAACCTATTTAGATCTACTTCTTTTGTTTTCGTTAGGCGCTCATGTTACAGAATACATATATAAACGGATAGAAAGACATATTAAAATTTGTTATAACAAAAATAAATGTAGAAATAAGTAAATAATCGTGTAAGTGGTAAATATAAGGAACACAAATATTTTAATATATACTCATGAACGTTTACTACACATTAGGAAAATATTTTTAAAATAAACTAATAACTCGCCCCATATCAGTCTTCTTGGTTTGTTTCATATGAAAATTTGCGTGGAAGTGGTAAAAAATATTCATCACAAAACTAATTTAAAGCAGCAGTCCATAAATAGTTAATAAAATAAAACTTTGCAGAAATCGTTTCTTATGGACATCTTACCGATCAAAATATAAAAAACCCGCACTGAAATCGGTAAAATAATAACGTTCAAGTAACTATTTATCGTATAGTTTCTGTATGCGATAGCTGGAGTAAATCGGCATGTACATTAGTGTATATTCTGTTCGTACCCAGCGTTTTCGAACATTGACATTATTAAATGCATTTATTAAATAAGAAACAGATTTCAGTCGAATAAACGGAATTAACGTTCATTAGAACTAATGCCAATTTAAGAAGCATTGAATTATATTCCATGGACTGCGCCTTTAATACATACTCAAGTACGTTCACTACACGTTAAAATATTTAAATAAACTAATAACTCGCTCACCCAAAACGTCAGTCTTCTTCGGTTGTTTCAATGCAACTCTACCAGACTCCGCGAGCCCAAGTCTCGTTCCCGCGCACGTGGACTCGTACACTGACCCTTGCACGTGCAGAGCATGGTGGTTACACTGGGCAACCCTGGAATCGCCCACTTCATCATCCGAGCTAACCACGTTGTTCAAACTGCGTTCACTCTCGTTCGAAGATTCTTCGGTATCGCTTTTGTGATAGCCGATCTCAGACGCCGCTTTTTCTAATTCATCCGGTTGTTCCGCGGGTTCCGTATCGTCGTCTCCGTTTTCTTTGCCTTTTTTATGGACAAAATTCAGGCGCTTGCTATTTGTACTACCATTCAGCAAACATGTGTCCAAGTCGTGCGAGGCTCGCGAAATTGTTTTCATTTTACTACAATTTGTTTTATCGGTATATTTATATTCGTCGAAACGGGCATCATTTTTAGGAAATCCATTTCTACTGAAATCAAAGAACTTATTTTCACATGTCTGGTGGCATGCTAATTCATACTTATGTGGAAACTCCGTATCCATTTCCATTTTATTCAAGGTGTTGAAATAATAAGCAGGCAAATTGTGAGTTTTCGTAAACAAAGAGTTACAGAAGCGACCGGCTTGTGACATGAACATGTTCGCATCGTCCTTCGTTTCTTGCTTTACTATTTTAGGACTCTCTAAATCCCGTCCTGAACTAATGGAATGTTCATCCTTTCGCGGTGACAAGATACTGTCGATAGAAAAAGAACATTTCGGTTTTGTCTTTGTACCGTCAAGTTTCGGTGAATCGACGCTTGAGTTGTCATCGTCCATTTTGTAAACTTATCCAAATCTTGCTTTATGATGTGTCACGTCTTATTTCACTCGCAACGCTTTGTATAATTAATAATCTATTTTACTAGTTATTGTTTTTATTATGTTAAAGTGATATTAAACGCGACCAACTTTTTAAAATATTTCATTCTATTTTCTAAGCAAATAATTCAACATTTCAAGCATCCAAAAGACAATGTTGTATAATATTATTTCTTATTTCTTAACGACGCGCTCTTACGCACATGTTCACATCAGATCACCTAAAGTCTTAGGAAGTAATTAATTCCCATTAAAAAGCTAACAAGTTATACGAGCTCATATGCAAGAACGGTGATAACTAATGTGCTGGGTTGTGCTTTTTATCAGCTCATTCTGATAATTTTAAGTAGCACTCCACAAGATGGGCGGCGCGATCGACGCAGAAAAATAAACAATCGACCAACCAGGTGTGCCCAGCACCTATGAATCGAGCGTACCCAGCACCGCAATGAATCGAGCACACCCCTGCAGCAGACGACTTCAAAATCCAGGAATATTTGTCTTGCTCGGGAGCATGTTCGTGTTTTAACGCTAAGATTCCAATAGGTGAGCAAGAAATATCTTTGCAGAGCGTACATTCAAGTTTGTGCTGATATAATGATTTAGAATAATGCGTTTATTAATTAAGACGATATACATATTAAAAGAAATCGCCATTACACATATGCCATCGAAACATTTTCTGAAAAAAAGGCATCAAATTACGTCAACTTGTTGTGTTTTACTATAAAACGCTGATTAAACTAAACAATATGCAGAGCATTCTTAACTTTTTATGAATTTTAAAATATAAAAAATGTACAGCAAGTGGGGGTTCAAATCTTATGGCTGCAAACATTTAAATATTACGCCGTATATTTAATATTCGTTTTTTATAATTGCCCGCGGGGTCAACTGTCTGCCAATTAATAAAACATGTCAGTGAATATGAGATCCGTTACAAATCTTTGAAAAATTAATGATATGCATATTACGAGATATACCGTCGCCGCAGTAAATAATGCCTTGATGATAAACAGGCAGGATTAGAGATGAGCCGATGGCGGATTATCGTGATTAAGCTGATCTCACAAAGTCACTGTTTTATTGTGCCAAAATTGGCGCACACTGAGTCACTTAATATCTTGATAAAAACAAAATTGTCGCCAGTGATTTCGGTGTTACGCGGATATCATGGAAACAGGGGGGCTTCTAAAGATAATATTTTTAAGTAACGATAATAATAATATAGCAATACTTTTAATAATGGTGTCTTGATGATGATGATAATGATGAGGATGACGATGATGCCTTAGCCCGAGTTGTTTATTATACCGCCTCAGATCGATAAATCGTTGTTTATTAGCCGATAAACAACGATAATGCGAACATTATTTCGTTTCTAACATGGCCTGACAACATTTTCTTCAATTACAATGCGAACTGTATTTTACAGTTTCGGAACTATTTATTCGGGTTGTTGTTATTCAGGTATTTATTGGTAGTTTAACAACGGTGAATTTTGTTCTTTGTCTATAGAAAACTCTGCGCGTGTCATGTTTAATAGAATTATAATTATTTTAGCTTTCTTCTTTTTTTATAGTACACATAAAACATTTTTAATGTCAAATTGTTTTGTTTAGCCCAGATAGCACAATACCGGTACTCACTTTTGTGGTCAATATATAAAATTATGCATTATAATGCATTTGTTTCATTTCGTCAATGAGAACGTATACGATGTGTTATAACATTGCAATTTTAGCGTTCAGCTGTTTACATGGCCTATTTGAACATACCATTACACTACCTGAAATGTTACTTTACATTAACACTTTCTGAGTGATTTCCATTTATAAAATGGCTGACGAGGCAGGGTTGCACATTGACCGAATGTGAATATACGCACAATATAATTTCAAATTAAGGTGACGTTTAATTAACATTTTCCATTTTCTTTAAATGACTTACCAACTATCAGTTTTAATAACACTGCATTTTCATCACAATAAATGTTGTCAGTCGGATAGTGCATATAGCAGGTATAACCCTTTTTTCGGTCTTTAATGTTTTCTCAAATTCCGAAGCACTTTTTATACGCACATGCGTATGCCTAGTTATGCACCTGCAAGGTGTCAGCAACTGTGATAATTGCTATGTCTCATAGGTACCGTAAGGCCAAAAAAAAATGTTGGTTTCCTCTTACGTCGCCAAAAAATCTATGGGGGAGGTACAAAGTAACTTTTTTTCTTGAACTTTTTGTCTTCGCGCGGCATATTCACCCCGCAGCTCAGGTATATTTGACTGCATGTAAAATGTGTTTTTTTCAACGCATCCAATCAAAGAAACTATACATGTTCCTTACGGTATGCCATTACCAAGAGCTCCTCTCTCATGCAAACTAATTCGAAATGTTTGCTTATTACCGAAAAGCCGCACATGAGCGAAAACTGTTCTTTTTAACGAAAGTCAGAAGAAAAAGTTAATGATCGATAGGCAAACACAACTTTTAGGGTCGGCAGAAAAAAATAGAGGGGGTCGGGAAAGCAGAAACCAACAACTTTATTTCTACGCCTAACGATACTAAAAAATCCTTAGTGGTGGCGGGTGAGGAAGAATAATTTCTTAATACCTTTACAAAAAGTAACAAAATTATCTATCTGTTAATAAAAAAAATAAAAATAAAAAAACTGCAATTCTGACATAATGTTCATGTACAATGTGCATGAATTAACATGTATGTGTTTTTGCTCTGCTCTGCTATTAAATAGTTTCTTTTCAGTTCGTACATCCGACCATTTTTTCCGAAGATGTTTTTCCTTTTCCAAACAATAATCTGCCTACAAAATAACGACTTACCATTTTATTTCAGATAGATCTACTAAACATGACGGAATGCGTGATTATTTTCAGACTTTACTTTCAGTCGTTTCATACAAAAATGTCATTCGGTTTTGCGAATTTCGACTTGTCCAATGATCTATGACTGCGCATTATATTGTTCAGAAAATACCAACACAAACAGGCGTAGAAATAACAACCCTGGGAATTCTTTCCTTCTCGTCTGCTCCTAACCAATGGCTGGCACTCCACCCGCCCATAAATACGTCATCAAGAGTGCTTACGGAGCTGTCAGCAGAATATTCGAATCTCATTACCTCCCTAGCGGAATATTAATATAACGGATATCTGTTGTTACCTAATTACTCAAAATTGTTTATTTTAAATGTTCTCTTGCCTTTTGGAAGTGTCAATTATTCTACCAGGCACAACTTAAGGCTCGGCGATTGTGGAAATTGAGTGTTATTTGTTTTTGCGGTGGCTTTTAAGCGGTAATGGCAGAATGATAGCGTTCTTATGCTAAATATCTGTCTTTCTGGTGTGTGCAGAATCGGCAATTAATTTGAGACGTCCAACAAGAATCTAATAGACAGCCATTGGTTACCCGGCCTTGTAACACGGCTGATGCATAATTAGACTGTTGCCGGAAGCCAACGGTCTTTAACAGTGCGATTTCGAGAGATTAAATCGCGTGACCTACGTATACTTTGCAGGCTACGAAGCACTAACAACCGATACCCCAACATGTATACGCTCCATCGGCTATTTTGGCCCGTTCACGATTAGTCGACACGTTGACAGTTAGGCATATTATTCCGTTTGCATGAAGTAGTTTGCATACAAACCTATATATCTACCAAGATATTGAAAGTAGAGAGTTTTACAAAGAGAAGTTCGATGTGTCTTGTGTAAAAATTACCTTGCCGAAATTTCATTTCATTCAAACAAATATGTCCTTTCTGTCAGAAAATGTTTGCATCCTATTTCCCTTGATTTGGGTGTCTTTCCTTTTCTCGCCATCAGCGCTTTGATCAGAAGAAAGCTGACCTGTCTCTGTTGAAGTAGTAATCATTATGCGTTCTATTGATGCGTTATTATTCGAAATGACAAAATTATTCACAGTTTACAATTTATTATTATACTCAGAGCCCATATCCACAAAGTTCATTAGCACATATTTTAGTATATTCCTAGTAAAAAGCGTTTTAAAAATCCTTAAGTCTGTATAACTGTATAGTTGTTCATTTAAACTGTATCATGTTTGTTACGTGTTTATTCTGGTATCTAATCAACAAATGTGCCTAATTCTACCATATTTCAAATATAAAATGTTGATTTTATCAATGAAACAATTATTTGAATTGTTTACATACGTTAAGATTTTCCTTAGAAGCTACGTAAAATGATCACTTGTGGCGATATAATAGTAGAATATGTATTTGTCTGTGTCATATTTGTGTGTACATTTTTCTTATTCTATATGCATTCGTACGTAGGTCACGTAAAGTTGGATATGAACAGAGACGGTGTCACAAGATGGTGTTATGCATTTGCACCTACAAGACAACAGGCACTGTTCTTATTCACAAATTTTCAGGTTTTTATTTATTTATTTATTTATTTTCAAAACTGTCTGGAAATGTCTATCAGAAAAACCATATTCATCAGCACTAATTAACCTATATCAAGAAAAGCATAAAGAAAACGAAAAAAAGGTGTTTCTTTCGGAACTCGAACATACGCACAATTGCTTAAAAGTGTGTCCCGCAAACCAGCCAGACTTACGTAAATTAATTTGTATTTTTAACACTTTAAATAGTGATACACGTGTTTTTAAACATATTGAAAAAAACCATTACAAACATTTAATATTTTAACTATTTAAATTGATATTTATTGATAGTAGACACATAGTTTCCTATACATTTCTGTAGTTCACTTCTGTATATATAACTTGCTTTTCGTTTTGGAAACTGTGACAAAAATTCTGGAAACTCTCAGCTTGCCAATATGGGACTGATAGGTAAGCATGTAAACAGATCTACTAAGGTTTTGTTAAGTGATTTAATGACAATCATACAAGTCTAAAAAACAGTTTGCACTAAATACTAATTTAATACTATTCAATAGCATGTAATTTCAATATCAATGTGATATACATAACTAACTTATTCTTACTTATTTCAAATTAATTACGTTAAAATTAATGAAATGGCCGATGGTCATACACGTAGATGTGCAGTTTGTTACTTTTAAACTTGCATAAACATCCACAGATATAGATCGAAGTACACGTAACATTCTAAAACTGTCGATCTGGTAATCTTTTTCACCCCTGCTCCATGGACGTCGTTTATATATCAATAAAGTACTTAAGGTAGCGCCGTGTCCAAAACATATATTTGTTGCTATAATCGCAAAACATCTCTTCGCCACGTGACAACCCCTTGTAATCACCGTCCTGAGAACCAGATGAGCTTATTTACACATCCTTTGTTTCTCGATTAACCATAGTTGGTCATTACAAATTGGATATCCGTCAGATTATGCCACTTATTCCCACGAAAAATGGGGCCGTGCCAATGTATATCTTACTTTTTGGTACATTTCAAATATTTCATATTTGGTACTGACTAGTGTTAGATCTCAAGTTGATATGAGGCATGTCGTGGGAAAACCGGGCTTAATGCATGTGCGTCAAGTGTCGTCCCCGATTAGCCTGTGCGGACCCGGGACGACACTTTATGCACATGCATTAAGTCCGGGTTTCCCGCGACACGCCTGTTTCACGGTTTTGGGACGTTGGAATGTCAAACCGTATAGTTAAATATGCCAGAGATACCAATTCACGGTTGCTGAGCCTGATGTAGCTGTGGTGTCAAAGAATACCAGGTTTATTTTGCAGTGGTGCAATGTGGAACGGTATGGTTCGACAAGGTACGGTACAGCACGGCGTTATTGCTGCACTGCACTGAACGGCAAAGCGAGACAGTCTGTATATACATACGAGTACGTCAATGGCGTCAGTTTTTTTTTCTTATTCAAAGCGACAACTGCATGGTAGACGCATTTGACTCTTCGCATCATCCCGAAACATACAAACTCCTCTGATATTTATTTATTAAAACACCTACGATATCCAAGAGTTCAGTATTGAATTGGCCACAGTACTCTAGCATCCCCGACTACAAAACATCTTTTGGCATGTACCCGGGCCCTGTTCGCGAAGGAATGGCCTATTTATTGACTTAACCCCCTTTTCTCCCCTAAAAGACCGTTGCTGCGCTGCGGTTTCGAAATTGTTTTACCCGTTACTAGTTTTGCCATTTTACACGTAAGGTGTAGTGCAATGCTTTTTTATTTCTTAATACATACTTGGGAAAAAAACGTAGTGTAACCCATAAAAATATTGGTATTGGCCTAAACATGCACTCGGCAATGCAATAATATTCTCAACAAGGGTCTACACTTGATTAGCTAATCCTTGAAAATGACAAGTTAAACAAATAATTGAACGATCTTGCTGAGCAAGTCGTGAATTCGACACCTGTTAATGACAGGCTTGCATATTGTCTTGAAGGGGGCAACATTGATTTCCAATCTCGGCGCTTATAACTTAAGCCACTTAAGATAAGGGGACTGCTTTCAGAGCTCTTACGCGGGGACAGGAATGCTCTCGAGAAAACACATGTCCGCGAGATTTCTCATCAGGGTTCATTCTTTTTAAGGGATCCCCTTTGGTGGTGATATTATTTTTTTCGATATTTGGTCAGATATAAGTTACGAATTTGGTTAAACTCTATGGTGGCATACTTCTGCATAAGATAACCAGATACTTTTCGTGAAAAACTGACTAATTGTTCAATTTTTCATGGAAGTACATGCGTGATAACTCTTTGTCCACTAAAATCAGATAATCTTATTTTAATGGCCACTCATTTGACTTGTTTTCTTGATAACCAGTTTAAAATATTTTCACGAAAACGTCAAAATGTTTCGCAAATGTTATTCAAGTTTTCGCGAAAGTTTTTCAGGCTTTCGTGAAAACTTGTTAAACTTTCATAAAAACTGTCTGTTATCTTATGCAGAAGTATGCCACCATACATACAAAAGATACTGCATTGTATTTTATTGTTGTTGTATGGATTTTTTTGGCTTTAACCCGTAATTAATCTTCGATTTCAATAAAGAATACGCACACGACTAATAATAAAACAATACAATTTTACTATGATATTTAAAGTTATTTTTATTTATGTTATTTGTGCAAGTCGTTTTTGATTTTCTTTTCGTTAGATTTGCAGTACGATTAAGAGATTTCAAGACGACAAATAATAATTATGTTATACAGATTAGGCGGTTAAATAATTGGTAGTTCATCTATTAGCGAAAATACAACAAATCCTTCAGTTTGAAGGAAAACCATTATCAGCTTCCTGTGCGATATTCCTCCGAGGTAAAACAACTGATTATTTAATTTACAAGAAATAAATACGTCAAAGACGAACCATCACCGCTTAAGGCGATCTTCTTGTTCAAATGTAAACTCAAATGCGGGGATTGTGTTGCGTTCAACGAAATTCTTTAATTGCTGTTTATGTGTGGCGGACTTTCTGGCCTACCGTCGCGCTAAACAAAATTAAGATCATTTTCAGTGTGTGTATAAATAAATATAGTTTTTTTTCTGCTTAGTATATTATTTGGCAATGATTCATACTTTATTTGTGGACTTTATATATTTTTGTAAAGACCGTAAGCTCGTTTTACCTTTATACTAGCAGCAGCGGCAGCAGTTGTTTTGTTGTTGTCGTTGTAGTTGTATGGATGATGATGATATGATGATGATGATGATGATTACTAGTAGTAGTAGTAGTAGTAGTAGTAGTAGTAGTAGTAGTAGTAGTAGTAGTAGTAGTAGTAGTAGTAGTAGTAGTAGTAGTAGTAGTAGTAGTAGTAGTAGTAGTAGTAGTAGTAGCAGCAGTAGCAGTACTACTAGTAGTAGTAGTAGTAGTAGTAGTAGTAGTAGTAGTAGTAGTAGTAGTAGTAGTAGTAGTAGTAGTAGTAGTAGTAGTAGTAGTAGTAGTAGTAGTAGTAGTAGTAGCAGCAGCAGCAGCAGCAGCAGCAGCAGCAGCAGCAGCAGCAGCAGTAGTAGTAGTAGTAGTATATTTGTATTACAGTGTATTGGTATTCTACAAATAATTTGGCAAATTAACGGATATTAATCTCTATTACGTCTAATTGAAGACAATATTTTAAAAGAGTAAATCTATAAAAGACTATTAGTCAAATTAAAATACTTCTAAAGAACAAAACAAGGCTTCAGAGTACGACACATTCACCTTTCCTTGGTTACGACCTTAACAAGAATACAAGGGTCCCATTAACTAATTGCAGACATATGGTTGAACGGAACGGTATATCTTGTAATAGCTCTGAACCGGTTTAACCGAGCAAAAAAGTTTTTGAAACAAATTTTCCTTGGGCCTTTGTACAATTGCAGACTAATTTCCATTAAAGTGTTATTAAGTCCATCGCGCCTATCACTGGCACGGAATATTAATGGAAATGCGGAGATTATACGATTATTAAAACTTGATCGACACTTTCTTTAATATTAGAAAACTGGTTTTGCACGGCATTAAGCGGGTCTAAAGCAGGTTTAAAGATAATCAACTTTGGTGTGCTTGGATCGGAATCAAGCCGATTAACCTAGCGAATAATAAAGAAAATAATATGGTTAACAAACTAAAAACACGGTGCCAGAAAACGTACATTGCACTGCACTCGCATTTTAATAGTACAAATAATGTAAAAACTTTTTTTTTCGCGGTGGCCTACCTTTCGCGGTGCTAGCGTTGTGCGAATTTAAGGATTCGCGTAAATGTGTCATCTACTGATATATTTATTAGAAAGAGCTCTCTTGCGTATGCCTGTTGTCCAGATACTCTGTAAAATGTTACGTTTTAATTGATCATTTATCATTCCGAGACTTTAACATTTTATTGATCATGATTCTATCCTTATAGTTAAATAATATGATTTTCATTGTGTATGATTATTACAAAAATTCATAAAATAAACAACAAATGTGCCAATTTAAGACCGCGCGAATTAGCCTTTTATCAAGAATGCGCGAAATTTAAACACCGTGAAATCAAATGAGTTTACAGTAACTAGACGTTATAATGGATACTGAGCTTGTTCTGCAGAACAGAGTCCTTATTATCGTCATTGATAAGAGTAGTACGTATCAAGAAGCTTTACAATAGCAAATAACATGGCATACGTGAGAAAACAACGTCAAACTAGTATGTAAAAAAGTATAAGTCGTCGACGTGACATTGGGAACTCATGTATGGCCAGTTACTGTATGATACCTGTGTGATAATAAATGTCCGCACACTTGTTTAACATGTTGTTACAGGTATTTCTTTTATGAAAATGCAGAGTTTCGTTAATTGGTCAAAAAGGACAAAAACGCCAAAAGAAAAAAGCAATAGCATTGCATTGGACCATTTACAATTATACTAACATTATGGCCAAGACACACAAACAACACAAATCAGTATAACACTATGCAATACAATGCTAAAGCATATCAAAAATATAGTTTATACATTTAAAAACATAGAGCATATGATAAGGTAAAAACATAGCAATTATAACAATATCTTGCAATATATATTCACATAACTCGCGTTGCTAAAGTGCACTGTACATTTCAACATGGTGTAAAATAAATAATAAATTTTAGTAACATTAATTTAATATGTATATGTTGTATATACCACGTAATCTTTTAATTAAACAACAAACAAAATCAATTACACAAACAAAGCATCGGTCGGTTCACTATAAATAGGCCTAACCTGTTTTTACTATAAATAATAACATGATGTTATATCAAATGCATTCATACGCGCATATCGTCAGTAAAAATGCAAAACCCGTTTTTTCTATATCGATTTTGTGATTCACATTTTTCCTTTCCTCCGTTTTTACAGTTGCAATATATCTAGAAACATAATATAATATTTTTATTCTTATTTTGCATATTGTAGTTTATATTCATTATTATTGCTTGCAGGTATAAACGTAAAAATATGTCCTCATTTTAAACTTTAGGTTGTCCGGCTAGCGCAATCGCTTCTCACCTAGGCGATTGAAGTTAAAATACCGGTGTAGTGTGAATTTTCCAGTCGCAGGATGTCCGGCTAGCGCAGTGGTTGGTACACTCGCTTCTCACCTAGGCGTCCCGGATTCGCTTCCTACTCCCGGCGCATGTGAGTTTGGTTTGTGGTCACCATACCGGACAGGTGGGGTTTCCTTCGGGTATTCCGGTTTCCCCCCACAGCACAAGACCATACCAAAATTAAAATATCTTTCAGTAAAGAATAAATAGCTGGAAATTGCAGCTATGATTCAAAATTCGTCCCAACTTTCGGGATTCTCTAGTAAGTTCATTAGGTAGGAGTGCTGGGACACACTCCGGGTCCTCACATAGTGCAGCCTCAGGCGCGGAAGGACCTCATCAACTTCGAAATACACACACACACACACACACACACACACACACACACACACATTTTCCAGTCGCATGCGAGTTTGGTTGGCGGTCACTATACCGGACAGGTGGATTTCATCTGGGTATTCCTCCCCCATCCGGCACAAGATCATACATACATTAGAGAGATATTTCGGTACATATAAAAAGCTGAAAATTGCAGCGTCCAAAATGTCGGTGTGTCTCTATAGTAGGTAAATTGGGTACAGGTGCTGGAGCTCTGTATGACCTTATTTTTTTCACAAATCATATTTTTCACATCACATGTGTGAAAATTGAGATCTTATTCTTCACACATCACAGTCTTTTTCTTCACATTTTCTGTGAAACATGTAATAGCATTCATTTTTTGATATGCAATAAAATCATATTCTTCTGTGATCCTCACGCATACCCCGTTTTTGGCCAATCCCATTCTTCACACTTTAAAATGTGACAGATGAGATCATATTCTTCACAAGTGTGTGAAAAATATTATTTGTGAAAAAAAGGATCCTACAGAACTCACCTCGGGTCCTCACACGATGTAGCTTCGCCGCGACAGGATCTCATAAATAACGACAGTGTGTTTCCGAATTAAGAAATAATTTTCGATTTATCGTTGTTTTTTTTGTCCAATAATCAACGATTTGGAGTACTGATGCATAGGAATTAGGCGTTAGCCCGAGTTGTTTAATAGCAACGCATCAGAACGACAAAGAGTTGTATATTGGCCGAAAACACATTTTGGAATCGGGACTTCTTTTTTGCGTTGTTTATTGCCTAGTTTAACAACGAAAAGATTGTTCTTTGTCTATAGAAAAATTAGCGAGTATCATGTTACGAGGTGCAATAGTAAATCGCATAATATTACCTAAACAGCTAAGTGTTTTATGCGAATTCGGTAAGCGACGTGCGCGGTGAGTCAGAGGTTAGATAAGATTACTCGAATATCTGAAATCCATTTATAATCATTGAGAGAAATCATATTTTACATTCGAGTGATCTTATAGACCGGGTGATAAATATTTACAAACCATTTGCTGCTATTATTTCGTAATTGGATTGCGACAAATTCAGGTGAGAAGTTGGAGTGCAAACACTAGAGACTATGGTGAGATTTAAGTTGTATTTCGCGAGGAGTTTTTCGCTTCTGAAGATTAATATTGGCATTTGATTTATTTGTTGGAATTTGAGGAAACTTGGTATTTTAAACGAGAGCCCTTCGTTTTCAAACTTCTAAGGGATTACGACTGGACTGTTATCAGTTTTGACTCGATGTCCAAATAAGATTTTGAAATACTAGTAGGTTAAACTATTCCGACCTGTGTTTGATAGTCTCGAAGAACGAAGAATAACATTGCTTATACTAATCGTCTTTAGCTACTGTCATACTAGTATGTAACGTGTATTTCGATTTTTTTTTATAGATTGTTCGGTATTGATTTACTTGTTTCTTCGTGGGGCTGGACGCCCACCCTCTCCCCGTCCGTAGCTTTTCTAAATTGTAATTTCGAAGTGTTAAATGACATTCCAATCATAGTTTTAATAATGGCTGATATTATTGTTTGACTTAACGCATTTGAATCTCGGTACGGGCATGTGCTTGGTGCCAAAGCAAGGGAATCCAATACGTCCGCTGGGACCATGAAACAAACATGTGTCCTCAACGATGAATTATTAAAATCCAAACCACCAATTGGCAAGAAACTTAAACAAACAAAACAAACGTAGAGCGCCAAAGTTATCATTCACATGCAGTGCTTAATTCATTCATATATACAAATGGCCATATCACTGCATGTCGAATTTCTCCAATGTGTCTGCCATGTCATACACGGATTAACATGTCGCTATCTTGGTATTACTCTACCCTGTGACAAGTGCGCTGTCAAAACCAGTATGACGTAAATCCAGCATAGATCCACTTGTATCCGCAGGTATATGTTCATCATGTGCAATCTTGACAAACACCGCAGACCCACTTAAAGAAAATAAAGCAAGGTCGCTTCAAATGAGTCACGTGAACTGTTTTGAATGAATATACATTGTACGCTGAATGATACGGTTCCCTTTATAAACTTTTATTTCTAAACATAATATGTTGTGTTTATTACGTTATAACGAAATGTATTTCGAAAAAACGCAATATTATTTCGTAGAAACGAAATGTTTTTCGTAAAACGCTATACTATTTCTTAAAAACGTAATATCATTTCGTTTAAATGTAATATTATTTCGTAACAATGTAATATTATTTCGTGAAAACGTTATATTATTTCGATAAAACGTAAAATTATTTCGTTTAAACGTAATGTTGTTTGATTCATACAAAATATTCCTTCTTTCCTATAGATTGAGCCATTCCTATACATTCGGCCGCCCCCAGGTAATGGAAATTAACTATTATTTCTTATAAAACTTGTGTAAGTTATCTGTATTGAGACAATTCTATCACATAAATATTGTTTTTGGTTTTAAAAAAATGCGAATTTCAGATTTTGTCTGAGAAAATTAAGATTTTAAAAAGAAATTCCCACAAATTGCTACACATTTTGTGCATAAGCCAATAATTTTGTAAACATTCATTTTCAAAAAGTATGCTAGAGTGTGTTAGTTTAATAAAGAATGCGTCCAATGAATTATATTAAAATTGTAACAAAGTTTTAGTGTTTTCTTATCGAAATAAAGACTGAACCAAATGATAGGAAACATCTGACAAATTCATGGTTGCTAGGGTACCTTCCTAGAATTGGTCAGTAACTAAGTGAATGGCCGATCTCCACATTATCTGGTCTTTAGTTAGTAGAAGAGACCTTAAATGTATAAATTAAAGTCTCACTTGTGTTGAAAGTGTGCTCATTTAGGGTATAAAAGCAATTTAGCCCTTAAGTGGCCGAATATACAGGAAAAGAAGCATATTTCGTAAAAACGTAATACTATTTCGTAAAAACTAATTGTATTTCATTAAAATGCAATAAACGTATAGAGCTAATATTATTTCGTAAAAACGTAATATTATTTCGTTATTACGAATTCATATTACATTTTTGCGCAATACTTTCGTAATTACGAACAATTATTACGTTTTAACGAAATATTATTACGTTCAAACGAAACATTATTACGTTTATACGCAATACAATTTTGTAATTACGAAATAGTATTACGTTTTTACGAAATAGTGTTGCATTTTTACGAAATACATTCAGTAATTACGAAAAAAAAACAAAAAAAAAAAACAAGCGTGTCCTGTCACTTTAAGGACACCGTAGGATTACACTTCTAACACACTACTTATATTTTTCATAATTTCTCAAATTATTTATATTAGTAAAAATATGTCATATTAATATGAATAAGGCATTTAAAAAGTATTTATTTCTTTATTCATATTCCAAATTTTGACTAAATCCCTTCGCAAATAATCGAGAAATAAGGAATATAGAAATGTTGCATTAGGAGTGTGATTGAGTGTACATGATGAATTCAGAAGCCACCAATGTTTAGCAATGTGCTTTTTCCATTATTCAGATTCTTATTTCATGAAACCGACTATATCTAATGTACATGCCCAAATGCTAATACATATAAGAGATGCAGACAGAACGTACATTCAGTCTATTTGTTTAGTTTGTAGTATTCAGTGTGCCGTAAAGCAATGTTGATGCTTATGCGTAGCTTTCGCATTATGGTAGAATAAATATGTACCTTCACATGTTGTTATCAAGTCATTTGACTATTACATTACATTTGTAAACAAGAAACCGAAAGAACACCATAGCAATGTGTTATAACAGTGCTATGGTCGTTATTAACATTTTATTTACTGAACTTGATTCCAATATCTTTAAATATTGTTTTCTTTGCATGATGTAACCATTTACGTGTATTGTAAAGTTTGGTTTTAAATAGTGTAGTAGTTAATGTGGTCTTTGTTGTATTGTTTAACAAGGTAACATATTGAAGCATGTATGCAATTGTACTCGAAAATTGGCACAGTGAAAAAAATCATCTTGTTGACATCATTACGAATATTATTACCAGTAATTCCATGTGTACTAGTGTTGTAAAATACATTTAATATACCATCCAATCACAGAGTTGCTTTTTTAAATTTAGATGTTCCAATTATAAATGAAATGTTGAGCTGGGGAGACATTCAAATGTTGTTTTCAATGACAGATTATGTGTTGTTTGACTTAATGAAAATAATTGTGCTGTTGTAGAATGTGAATACCATGCAGTTTTACCCTTGAGGATCGAAACGGGGGACATGTCAACAACTGAATTTGTTTTGTTTCTAGAATGGCAAAGA
The DNA here is from genome assembly GCA_027627225.1 of Congeria kusceri. NCBI lineage: Eukaryota > Metazoa > Mollusca > Bivalvia > Myida > Dreissenidae > Congeria > Congeria kusceri. Next base: position 19,999,927 of record CM051034.1, read on the forward strand.
TGCATAAGGTTGCGGTTGTAGAATATTTCTGTACATGCATACCGTTTTTCGAAAATTTAATAGCAAACTTCTAGTAAACGAAACCAGCGCATTTTATGTTAATTGGCCTGTATGACATTTACACAAGCGCAGATCTAGTTTTTTTTAATAATACCTTACACCAATGAGTTTTCATTTTAAAGACAGCTTTTTGAAATTTTCGATGGTAAAGCTAGTGTACACGCGCGCGTGCGTGCGTGCGTATGCCTTAGCACGCCCCTCGGTGGCCTTTATTTTCTTTAATAAAATGTGTTGAGTTTGAGTTTGTTATTAAAAGAAAATCTCAAGAGTTGCTTTACATATTTTAATGACACTGTATGAAGACCACCGCAATATTGAAACAAGTACATTTATTTATTTTTGTATGAAAACTTGTTTGAAATTGTAAGAAATGTGTAAGTATAGGTTAAACTTATTTTATTTTACAACTGATATATATTCATAGAATATTTAGTATACATGCAAATTACTACTAAATTCTTACTATTTCCGTATAATTATAAAATGGAAGTAAAAGACAATTAGATCATTATTTTTTATACAATGCAACGAATTACGCAAAAAAACCTAGAGCGTACGATATTCTAACACCAATAGGAATTAACAAGATTTAAGTGTAATGTAACCTATGTATATGGTTTTGTGTAACCATCAGTAGTTATCTCCCCTAGACAATAACACGGCAATAGTTTTCGGTAGGCTATTTTCTTAAAACAAATTATAAAAACGAAAATATACTTGCAATAATCAATAGTAATTACTTAAACATTTAATAGTCAATGTGGTATTGTTGTATTGAATTAACAATATCAAGGGTGTTACTATAATTTTACAATGTAATGTATTTTCGCGAGCTGAACATACCACATTTTAGCAATACGTTAAAGGTTAGAAACCAGTAAATCCAATTCTCATAGGGGCCCATTATAAAACGGCAAACTTTCCAAGCATTGTTCTAGCATTTCTTTTATTTCAGATTGTGCAAGCCTGGTATCAATTTAAAGATCAATCTGTCCTCTTCCAAAATTTGCAATAAAAAAGATATGTCATGTTCAGGGGTCTCTCTCTGGTTTGGGGAAAGAGTACCTGTACCCTCAGGTGGGGGAATTTTAGCGTTGTTGTACACTGAAGGGGGAATTTTGACTTTGCAAACAATTCAAAAGTAAAAACTATTTAAATATTCATTTTAAATCACTTTATTTAGTCTAACTCTTTACCTAACAACTTTATTCATGATTAATTATCAATAAATTGAGTATTATAGTATAGTAACAATTCAATTTTGTAAACATCACCACTTAACCATTATTAAATGGGAATGTGGAGAAGTGCAACAGATAATTTCTTATGCAATAAGTTGTTCACTTCCATTTGTTTTTAAAAATAGTTTTTTCACTTTTTACTGCATTATTATTCTCTTTTTAATTTATTTAATTTTCTTCTAATTATTGTTATATTATTATTATATATATTTTTATTATTTATTATTAATAATAATTATCATTATTATTAATTATTATCATTATTATAATTATTAGGACGATTTGAGTATATTCTTTACACACTTAAAATACCACTCAATATTTTTTACGAAAATCGCATATCATGTACAATAAAACATAGGCTTTCCTTCCCTAAAAAAAATATACGTTGTTACGTTCCGCAGCTATTGTTTTACTGTTACAAAGTATATTCACAAGCTGCCATAAAATAATTATTCAAATGCTAAAGATTGCAAAGTTTTTGCACTACGAAGGTTTTATACAAAAAGAAAAGATTTCAAAGTTCTTGCACTACGAAGTTTTTATTCCCAGATGACATGTATATATTTGGTCAAGCACATGGTCGATACACACACGCTTTCCATGCGTGGAACGTGACGTCGTCTGTGTCAGCATAACTTTCGCGCGCTTTTCTATAAAACAAAGGATGAAATACACAGACTATTTTAAAATGTGTTTATGACACTCAAACACTAAAATTGAATGTTGGATATTTCAAATTTTGGAAATATATTGTACCCTTTTTAAAGGAAAGTAATTAAAGACAATTCCTTTCTATTTAGAAACTAAACTAAATTTGGATATTATCAACAACGGAAGCGGTGAGTAAATTGTGTTTTAAACGTTTAATACTCGGGAATAAACGTACTCTAGCGAACGCATGTACATTAAATAAAGTGTGGATACATGTATATTACGCCAATTGGTCGATTGTTCATGTCATTGCAAGTGTATATAACTATGCGTTTTAACTGGTCAATATAGATTTTTCTGAGCGACAAAACTCCGCCTAATGGGCGGAGCTACACAGTAACTTGACCGCTGATGGGCAGCGTCTATTTAAAGATTGACTCCGCCCCCAACCAATAATCGCTGAGTGTTTTATCAACTTTGACATCGCTGTTCGACTGATTGGGATTTTCAGCCAGAGTTACACTGTATGATGCAAGTCCAGCAATTGCCCCGGGTCAAAGGTGACGCATGAAGTAATTACCTCGCGAGTCAAACAAACGTATTTTTTAATTCCTACGCGTCAAAACCTGGGAGCGTCAAAGGAAAGCCCTGAGAAATGAAGTTTTTTTTATAAAAGCAAAAATAATCGGGAACCAGACAAGTCAAAACGGTCATTTAACATGACCACGTGGAGTTGTTCGGATTTTATCCTTAACCGTTAGACAGTGTTAAAGTAAATTTGATACCGGAAAATTACTCCCATGAACAAAAACAAATTCAATGGCAATTCTTTTAGGGTGAAATTTGGCCTGAAATGGGGGAAAAATATATACTTTTTTGGTGGGGGAATGAGACCGAGAGCTCGAGACCCCTGCACGTTACTTCTAAGAAAATGCATCTCACTTGAATGCAGGCACCGGTAGAAAACAGGGTTTCGGCAGTCATATTTCGACAAAAGCCCCATACCACAGTAAACACACCCCAAAAGTTTACCTTTCAAGTTAGCCTCCAATGAAATGCACCAAAATGTTGCAGACATGCATAGGATATTAGAAATAACCACAAAAGAAATGTCTGAGATACCTAAATGGCTTTTATGCCAGAAGAGAAGAGGGACTCTTTAGTAAGAGGCACTACTGTTGAATGGACTACGGAGGGATACACAATGATTTACTGGTATCTAACCTGTAGGTCCAGATATTTAGATATACAGTCGACTCCCTATGGCACGAACTCGCTTGTCTCAAATTTCTCATTGGCTCGAACTTTCTTTGCGGGACCAATTTTTCATTGCTATATATTCATAAAATGAATATAGGTGCTACCTAGTTTACGGGCAAAAGCATCTAAATAGTATTTTTTTTAAAAACACGACATTTATTGCACGGAATTGTAGATCTCTGTGAATTACATTGTTATTCACTGCAATGTGAGAAGCGAGGGTGTCAACCACTGCGCTAGTCAGACAGCTGTTTCTTAATGTGTTTCACCGCTCAGTGTTTTTTTTTAACCTTTGGGGGAAAGGTGGCAGGGCCCATCAGATGGGGAATTTTATGGCAAAAGGGGAATTTTTAGAAAAGGATTTTAACATGTTTATATTCTACTTAATCAATTATTAAGTAGTAATTATTGTTAAATGCTACAATTGATAAATTAGATTATGTGCTAACTTGCTTTGATGAAATTCTTCTGGGATTGTTTATAAAAATTGCTCTATCTTAGTCAATTTTTGTCCGATATTGGTCTTTTTTTTTTCAAATAAAGCTTACATTCTCAGGGGAATTTTGATGTTCAAATAGGGGGAAAATATATACTATTTTAGCAGGGGAATGGGGCCGAATTTTGGCCCCAAATTGGTCCTAAAAGAACACTGCCGCTTATTAGTAGCATACATAGAAGATCTACATACTCAGATGGAGAGCATATTAAAATAAATTATAACATTGTTTTTCAGATCAGCTGATCAATTTAATTTGTAGTCGTATTTTATGAATGGACATTTATCACTTTAGTTGATTGTATAAAAATACTATCAACTATTTATAGTACCAACAGCGTAGGAAAGTAAGATGAGAACCATGCAGTGCCTATGATGATTATAATATAGTTATTTTCTTTTTTTGGTTGATCTAACCAATTTGGAGTTGACAGGATTCCATTGACATAAAAAGGTCAAAATGATGCTGGATAGGGATTTAAATGCTAAATTATAACAAGACAATGTTACATGTATTTTTTTGCTATTTGAAATAATCCTATATACATGTTAAAGTAGGAAAAAGAAAGAAGGACAACAATAGAAGTTTGCCCTCTATACCTGCAAATTCATCTCTGTTATGCAAACATCTTCAGTGTTTTCACAATATGTTACTGTTTGAATATTAATAACACAAATACAATCAATGTGTTTTAACAATACAACAAACATAATAAGAATATTGCATTAACATCAGTACCAAACAATAATATATATTCTACATGTTCAAGAACAAACCATTCATTAACAGTATTCAACATGGTCATGGTAAAATGTTACGTATTATACGCAGCATGTATCAATCTGTCAAATCATGTGTAAAGCATTGTAATACCTATTCAGATTACTTTAATATAGCGGTAGGTTTAAGACAGGGGGAGATAATGTCATCGATACTATTTTCACTTTTCGTAGATGATTTAGAAATGTTTCTGCAAAATAGACATAGTGCTGGAATTAATCTACAAGATATATGTTTGATTTTATTGCTTTTTGCAGATGACATGGTTGTAATTGGTGAAACGCCTGAAGATTTACAAATGTCTCTAAATTGTCTTTATGACTATTGTAATACATGGGGCTTACAAGTCAATATAGCAAAAACCAAAATTGTTGTTTTCCGTAAACAAGGAGGTACAAAACGTAATGAGAAGTGGATGTATGGAAATGAATACCTAGACATGGTTAACGATTTTATCTACCTAGGTGTAACACTGAATTATACTGGAAATTTTAATCTTAATACTAATACTTTACGTGGTAAAGGTCTAAAGGCACTAAACACATTGCTATCAAATTTGAAAACATATGATTGTAAACCAAAGGTAGCCTTACAGTTATTTGATGCTTTTGTTTCGCCAATTATTACATACTCGTGCGAAATATGGGGTTTCTCTAAGTCTAGCGAGTTAGAAAAATTACACCTAAAATTCTGCAAGGCTATTCTTGGTGTCAGAAAATCAACTTCAAATGTTGCCGTATACGGCGAACTTGGTAGATACCCGTTACATGTTAGCAGATATGTACGCATTATCAAATATTGGTTTAAACTTACTAAAAGTGACAATATAATACTGCGATCAATCATGGAAGATGGTCTGACTGATTTAATAATAACAAGATAAATTGGTTGGAAAGGTTAAGGACCTACTCTCTAGATATGGATTTAATTATGTATGGGACAATAACTCACTAATAAATGAACGTAATTTTTTGTCTTTGTTTAAGCAACGAGTTATTGATGAATACTTACAAGAGTGGCAACGTGACGTGACTGATAATAGAGTTTTGATTGTGTATAAAGCAATAAAAACAACATTTTCATTTGAATCATATTTAGAAACAATCGTATCAAGAAATTTGAGAACAGCGATTACAAAACTACGTCTTTGTGCACATAATCTGAGAATACAAACTGGTAGATACGATCAGGTAGATAGAAACATGCGACTTTGTCAATTATGCCAAAATAATGAAGTGGAAGATGAATTCCACTTCTTGTTGAAATGTACAACATTCGTTCAGATAAGAAAAAAATATATTAAAAATTATTATAGAATCAGGCCTAGTATGTTCAAACTCACGCAATTGCTAAATACACAGAATAAAAGTGAAATGTTTAGGTTAAGCAAGTACATATCAGAGGCATTAAGTATTCGCCAAAATATTATGATGAACAATTAATAACAGATGTTTGCATATATGTGCATATTGATGTATATCTGTAAACATGTTCTATACCACTACTGCTTAATTAATTTGATATTCATGTGGCTATAGTTATATAATTGTTGTTTACTTCAAATGGACACACGAAAACAGTCCCATTTTAAATAGATGTACTATTCTTATGAGTGAAAATGCAAGTTTCATTTATATTTAGACAAGTTCATCCAGTTTTAGAAATATTAAAATAAATTATCACTTACTATAATGTGTAATGTACAATGTATTATTGTTAAACACTAGAAACTGTAAAGTTTATGTGTAATAAAATTTATGTATGTATGTATGCAACTACATGTAACTGTGAAAAGTATACTGTACTGTGCAATATAATTGATTTACAGTTTATGCATAGTTTTGTTCTTCTGCGCCAGTTTATTCTTTTAGCCAAATATTTACTTTATCCATATACAAGAAGTATGCCACACACAAAACTGTGTCAGTGTTTTGGCAGAGAAAAGTATGAAAAAAGAAAGACACAGACATTAAGGATCAAAGTAAGCAGATGTAGTGTTGAAAACGAGTACTTTTATCAACCACTATAGCATTGTTAGGACAACAATACGCATTGGCATAAAATGTCTTTGAAAATCCATTCATTTTTAAATGAATTCTTAGTTATTGATAAGAATGTAGAACAATACTGATCATTATTGACATATCTTTGTTATTATGACTTTGCATATAATAATACAAGTTGCAAATGTTTACTATATACTTATATATTCAGAGAATTTTTTTTTATGAATACATAAATAATTATTATTTATTCGTTTGTGGTTCTGTTGCTGTTGTTATTTTCTAAATATATCGATCACAAAAACAAATTGCATTTGTTGCTCACAAATATTTAGAAAATGACATCAGCAACAGAACCACAAACAAAAAAACTAATAAATAAATAATGATTATTTATGTATTTTTTTCTAAAATCTAATGATTATTTCACATTATTTTGTATTCTTCTTGTGCATCATATAACTTGTTATGTAATAAACTAAAATAAACAAACATCATAGTTTTGTGTTGACTGTTTGTACTCAAATTAAAACTCTGAACACAGCTACAAATGGATCCGTTTTGACCACATGTATTCATAACTGGATCAGTTTTAACCAGTCTGGGCTGTTTTAACTTTAGGCCGTTTTAATTCTTCTGCTTCCCTTCAGTGTATTTTAGCTTGTACATTCTTAAAATGTATAACATATTTACATGTACACTAAGACATTATGCAAAACGGAACCAAAGAAAAGTGGCGAGCGATGCCTGAAAATTTTGCTGTATGTGGATTTGATTTAGTGTTTTCTAACCTCAGTGACGGCACTCAATATTCTCCGCGGTGGTAGACTGGTTGTGTTTGAGAGAAATTATGGGCGAATTTGTTATTATTATTGGCGAACATGTCATTTGTTTACATGGGGAAAAGTGTGATAAAACCTATTTTGTGGAAATATTCAGGATAATACGGAACAAATCAGTTGAAAATATGTTATTCTTTTACGTACTTATGTATACACATTGAAATTGGCATGTGACGGTCCCTTATTTTACTGCAATTCAAAACCAAAACTGAAGGTCGCGAAAACCGGTGTCGCAATTCAGGCAGAAAAAAATTGGGTTGCATCGATATATCCAAAAACTGATACGTATAAATTTATGTAGTTAGGCTTGAATTCGCGAGGGTCGAATTTTCTGATGGCTCGAAGTACTTATCACGGTCCCAGTCATGTTTTTTTCACACCTTAATTTGTTTGTTTGGCTCGAACTCGCTTCGTGTCACATCAAGTCGCTAATCAATTAGACGCGCTTGATTACTGTCAATCGATTTCACAGCTGTTGCAAAGTCGTCATCGATACAATTGCTCAATAAATTGAGTAAAATATGACGTTGATATTTTGTATAAAAGTGAGCATTTTTGGTTAGATGTTCAATAAAACGTGACCGTAACGCCCGCCTAAGTTTTCTTTGTTCAGATTTGTACTGGATATCATACCGTTCAGATGTACTAAAGAAGAAATTTTCCCAGCCCTCCCTCGCTTTCAATCAATTTCATGTAACGTTGAGTAAAATGTTATATTTCAATATTGTTTTAAATATATATGTTTGTTCATAAATATGTATGTTGTTTATAATATGTGCGACTGGTGCTGATTACTTTGTTTAATATAAATGAATTGATAGTTATAAATAGTCGCAGCCAATATATGGCCAAAATAAAAAATAATTATCCATAGATTTGGTGTTATTGTTATTTACTTTGCAATAATTTAAAAAGTTACACTGAAAAATACGAAGCCATTATGACTTTTGTCGTATTGCTATTGTACATGAATATTTAGAATTTTTTTAATCGATGGTTGTATAAACTTTTGTTATAAAATAATGTTAATAAAATCTGTAAATAAATACTTGGTGTTTGTTAATTCATATGTATTTAATAGTACAGGGTATTGGAGATTTGTTGGAGATTTGAATCTGAAGCAGACGAATTTCCGCCTGTGGTAGTAAACAAACTCGGACTATGTTTGGCTCGAAGTTTCGATGGCTCGAAGTTTCCTCACCGGTCCCTGCGACTTTGAGCCATCGAGAGTCAACTGGATACATAAGCGCTTGGTTGTTTAACAAATGAAAGTTATCCTAGACCCTAATTATGTATATTGGCTAGCTATTCAGAAAAACTGGTCGGGCAATGCAATTCAAGAGTTCTCGCTAGGATTTCAAAACATGGAGTCCACGACTCCTTCCTTTGAAAAGTTAGCGTCCCAGTATCTAATCGTCAAAACAGACACCTACCCCACCCACTTAAAAAACACAACTACAGCAACAATACTTTGTGTCAAAAATCTTATTTAAACAAACTGTTCATTAACTACCCGCAATTAAACAATTAAATAGGACTTTATTCATTAAAAAGGAACAACATTTTTTATAAATAGGAACAAAAAGAAAAGGACGCCGACATTTATTTACTTTCACTTTCGACAAGTACTATAAACTGTCGCTAACTTTCATTCAAATGTTGCCTCAGCCAAAGTGTTTGCATATAATCCGTGTACAGGGATGAGTTTTAATAGCTATTTTATTAATAAACACTAGTAGTTGTAGTTTTTTTAAAAATTTAAAAGGTATAGGTAAAGGATAGGTTTATAGTCTGATATTGATATACATCTTCAGTCGACTTTCACATTTCCCCCACCCCCGATCACTGGGTCATAAGTCGTCCGTTAACACTTGGCGCAGAATGCAGCCACGGCACATTGGCTTATTTCCCTCACAGGTACCCATTTATACACCTGGGTGGAGACGAGCAAACGTGGGATAAATTTTTTGCCCAGAAAAATTCCAATGGTCAGGGCGGGATTCAAACTAGGGACCTCACGATCTCAAAGCCAGCGTCCTACCACTAGACCACTGCTCCCACAACAATTTTATATTATTATTAACAATATTAACAAATGAAGACGCACGCTTGACGCGATCGGTGTACGCAAATTGTTAAGTTACAAAGATTCATCTTAATTCTTATAATTTGTAAACTGTTCATTTCGAATAAATAAAAATGTTATTGTCTACTTTAAATCTGTAGCAATTTAGTAAAAACGCGGGTTTTAATAACACACACATAACATAACACATACCTAACGGAAAGTGTTACAAATCACTTACACCTTTACTAATTCAAATTAGATTCAGGGCGTGATAAACTTTCTGTTGACGACACTTATTTGCATACGCGTTCTTATTGGCTGACTGGTTAGCTGTAATTAGGCTGACTCCGTCTGCGTCTTAATTTTATCGATAATTGACACAGTGGTGCAGAAAGGGAATGTGTTATTGCCCTGTTTATTGCCGAGTAGGCGTTCTTTGTCTTGGGAAAATATGCGTCCGCCAGACAAAAGTGTTGCGTCCTAGAATCTAACACCGAGATTTATGGCATCCATTTCATAAAAGTATGCGTCCAAATACGCCGAATTACGCGTTACCGAGAACTCTGCAATTATCGTCCATGTACCTGTTTTTCTTGACGAACCAGTTTCAATGAAATTTTCAATTTATGTGCTTACTCTTTTGTCATGCGCACTGACATGATAGTTCCTTGCACACATAATGACATACTTGATCATATTCCAGTTGATAAGACGTGCAACGAATTTAGTGTTACTTTTTATATAGGGCTAAATTCGCGGTAACGTGTAATCCCTCAAAGACCATTTCAGTGGTGGAAACCTGTATGTTTAACTTTTCATAAATTCCTAATATTTGCAACAATAAAGTTATCCATCATGATCAATGTAATTTAGGAAAATAACACCTAAACTGCTTTAGATTTGCGAAAAATTTATTGCATTTAATTCCGACATAAACTTCTGAATAAATCTACTTCCTTTATGTACAGATCGCTATAATGCGGGCCTTGTTTACCACTTCAAACTCAGGCAATCAGAATGACGTACGGTATCTAGGCAACTGAGTAATAGAAATGACACAATGCTTACAGCGGCTCAGAATATCGATAAACTTGAACTTAATGACGGTTATCGAGATTGGTTTAAAACTGTAAGAAAAATAAATTTCTCTGTACAGGTATGTAAATCATATTGGGAAATATTCATGCTAAGCACGGTATTTCAGCCCATAAAAGTAGCGCCAAAATTTGGTTGCTGCAATATGTGTTATAAAGGAGAATTATCCACTACAGAAATGGTCCTTCAGCCGTTAGCGCTCCTGGTTGATATTGCCATTATAAAAAGGTAGCTCAATATTCCTCCAGCGCCAGATAAGTTATGCTATATGTTCTTGGACATAAGCAATGATGAGGTACACTTTTATGACAACATTCCATTAATTATTGATATTTCAGCGATGGTAGTGTTTAACTGCAATGCCTGCGGAGAGGCTTTAAAGAAGAACCAGGTGGAGAAGCACTACATGACAAAGTGCAGAAGTTGCAATGTCCTCTCGTGCATCGACTGTGGGAAAGACTTCTGGTAAATATATACCGGTACTGCATGTTATTGTACTGCAGGGCGCCGGTTAGTTATTTTAAAGGTTTACTGGCTCTCCTTAAATTTAAATGCAAAGTTCTTTTTACCTCTTTGTATGCAAACGGTAAGTTTGTTTTAAATGTATAAATATCATATGTAATAATATTGCATGAAGCATTGCACTGCAATACAGTTGTACTCTATTTCAATCAACCTATTGTAAGAAATACATTGGCATATCAAATGCTGACATTGGAAGTCTCCTCCACTTTTATTTTTTAAACAGTATATGTGTATTTGCCAATTTTTAAAGAGTGTTCACAGAAATACTCCTTTTATCTGGACACCGATACTGTCGTTGTTTGATACGATGTATGCCATCATTCCTGCTCAGAATGTCTAAAACCATTTTATGGCAACTTTCTTATGAAAGCTTTAAAAAATAAGCTGCTAATTGGTTACATGTTCTTTCTTTTTTTGCATGATCGTAATTTTGTTTAAACTTACTGCAACAGGTACAGCTGAATTTTGTTATCTTGAAGTCAAAATGACTTTGACATATCCAAAGTTTGACTTAATTGAATACAGACTATAAGACTATTTGGGTCCAAATGATTGTACTATAAAATAGCATGTACAATGTACTGTGCGGTAAATGAAGGATCATTGACTCAATTGAATGAGATGCTTAATCACATAAATCTGCGACAAATTGTTGGTAAGAATAAAGATGTTTGCAATGTGTGACAAACATGGACCATGGTTGCATACGTCTTGCCACAGGCGTTAATAATTATAGAAAAACACATCGAAATGAGTGTGAAAAAACTATTTGGGATAGGAAACCACCTCGACATAACCAACACTTTAAGTTAAAAGTTGAAGACAGCCGTAATTATTTTACATAAAATAAGAAGGAAATAAGTTGGGAATCATTTTCCTCTTTAACTTACCCGGAACTTCCAAGATCAAGATAAATACGTTCAGCTGTATGTTTGAATGCTAGTCTTGAAGACTGAAGGGCTTTGCATATGAAGTCTTTAGAAATGAGGATTCATAATTGCAAACAACATTTGAGCCTCCTCGTGGGAAAACCGGGCTTAATGCATGTGCGTAAAGTGTTTTCCCGGACTAGCCTGTGCAGTCCGCACAGGCTAATCCAGGACGGTACTTTCCGCCAACAGTGGATTTATGTTTAGAAGAGGCTTTTTGGAAACAGAAAACACCATAAAAGCGGAAAGTGCCATCCTGGATTAGCCTGTGCGGACTGCACAGGCTAATCCGGACAGCACTTTACGCACATGCATTAAGCCTGGTTTTCCATGACGCGCCTCATTTTAAGTTTGATTATTCTTAAAAAAATATCTGGCAGCAGATTTGTTTTACTTTTTTCACAGGGGTAATGCTTATGAGCAGCACACAAAGTGTATCTCAGAGGAGGAGAAATACTCTGGCAAAAACTATGTACCCAAACCTGGGGCCAATAAGAATGAGATAAAGCAACTGCAATGGCTACAGGTATAAATTTTTGTTCTTATAAAAAAAATTATTGTTAAAACACAAATACATAGTTACACTAGTAACTGGACTGAACAGTTAACACGGATTATCCGATACCAAGTCAAGTGAATGACATTTTCTGCTTGGGAATGACTCATGTTTTAAAACTAATAATTTCCACAGTTGCATTGTTCTCCAGTGTGTACTAGTGATTGGAATCAGTCCTAAAACAATTTGTTGATTAATCGGAGCTTAAAGTGACTGATTAATCAACTAATCACGACTAAATATGGGGATTTTTATTGTTAAGTAGAAATATTTCATCCAATCATTTTTTCCCAATTTAAATGTTTTTCAATTCATTTTGTTAAACTTTGTCTTAGTTGAAGCAAAAATGGTTTGAATTTGCTGTTGTTAATACAAAAAATAATGGATTTTAACTGATTGACATGAATTTGCTGTTGTTAATACAAAAAATAATGGATTTTAACTGATTGACATGAATTTGCTGTTGTTAATACAAAAAATAATGGATTTTAACTGATTGACATAATAAGACTAAAAGGCACGCAATAAAAAAAGTCGAGTGTAAAACAATCACTACCCCTCCTGCCTTGACATTGTAGGAATTTGTCGGTAATACATGTAATTTTAAAACATAATGTCTCAAAACTAAACTAAGTAGTAAGTAGAAGTTTTTTACACGTTAATTTTGTACGATTTAAAAACCACAGGCAAACATTTACTTGTACTTGTACAATGTCGACCTAATAAATAATCTATAATAAATCATTAACCAATCCATGCTAAAATGCATATTTAATCATGAAAATCCTTTAGTGGACACAATAACAACCTATCCTGGAATGTTTTATAGCATTGTATATTGCATGGGATGTACAATGCATTTTAATAATAATATATTTAACAGTTTAGAAAAACACAAATTTGTTGGGGGTTTTTTGACTGCAGAATACAGTTTGGCCAAAAGTACTACCAGTGACATGTACACATTTCGTCGATTATTTTTTCCCATCGTCATCGTCACATCATGGCCCTGTTTGTCATAATTATTGGACGAAATGATTAATCAGCCCATCACTAGTGTGTATTATGGTCTATTTTCGAATCGTACAGCTACATAAATGCTGATGTTTTTTGCCAAAAATATACATGTATAATAAAAACATTGTGTTCATTCTGCTTTTATTCAAGAATCGTATCGTATATGAAAAAGTGTTAAGAGATATTTGACTTTCTTTTTCTTAAGAATAACATATGATCACAGTGTTGCAATGGATATGGTGTCCACCTTGCGACTGGGAGATTGTGAGTTCAATCCCTACTCAGGGAACATTCAAATTGTTTGTTTGGATTTTTCGCCATATTCAACAGTATTTCAGTCATGTAACGGCGGTCAGTTAAACTACTCACACTTTTCCTGGGTAAGCTGGTTTACCAGTACTAAGTGCACATACTTATGCCAGTAACTGACAACTGCCCTACTTGAATCAGAGGTAGGGGGAGAATGGCCGTAGAAATAATTTCATGATCAATCCCCACACAAGTTATGTGGCCGGGCTGGAAATGGAACCCGTGATCCTCGGATTGGTAGTCCAGCGCTCTACCAACTGAGATAGCCGGCCCAACATTCAAATGATCATTCTCAAAAGACACCAAGTACTGGTTCTACCCAGGAAATGGACTCGTAGTGTCTCAACAAGCCTCTGGCTTTCGACACAGTCAGGCTTAAACAAATAGCTTTAAACGATAAGCATATTGTAATTTCCACAGTTACCGGTACTTGAAACTTAGATTTCACTATATGTCTATATAGGGTATATAATGGAATATGAAAGTTTGAAGTACCTGTGGTAATATTTTGTTCCTAGTATAAAGTCCTATACAGTTACCAGTATATTTCAAAAACTAACACTTACATTTTCCTACTCTCAATCAACCTATATCTTGATTTCTGATGATCATATATTATATTTGGCATGTTGTGGGAAAACTGGGCTTAATGCACATTGGTAAAGTGTCGTCCTGGATCAGCCTGCGCAGTCCGCACAGGCTGATCCGGAAGAAAACTTTCCGCTTTTATGTTATTTTCTGTTTCAAGGAAATCTATTCTAAACATAAATCTACTGTAGGTGGGAAGTGTCATCTTGGATTAGCCATTGCGGACTGCACAGGCTGATCCGGGATGACACTTAACGGACGTGCATTAAAACCAGTTTTTCCACAACACGCCTCATATATTATATTCCGGGGTATTCATTGTTGTGTTGGTTACTCTCTCAGCAAGTGCAGCAGGCGATAGACAAGGCCAACACCAACCCACAACTGCGAGACCTCCTGGTCCGACTGAAGGACTACCCCAACATACCCAGGAAACAAAACAAGTTCATGGTTGGTACATTTATGCACCAATCCATATTTTCCCCCAAGTGGGAGCGGCGGGCATATATGGGACTTTAGACTGAAAATGATTCCTGACAGGCGGGAATTTGACACGTCGGGTCCCGTGGAAATAAACTGGTCGGATTTTAGATCCCAGTCATATTGGCCCCTGGGCCATTTGATTCCCCTATAGGTTCTCCCACTGAGGGGATTTTGACAATAATGGTTGGCTCTAGCGTGCCGGTGGGGAATTAGACCCCCCCCCCCCCCAAAAAAAAAAATATATAAATAAGTCTAGTCCCGGAGGAAAATATTGATAGTTGCATTATGGTGTGATAATACATGTATAAGTAATATGTAGGAATGGCAACGAATATTGATAGTTGCATTATGCTGTGATAATTCATGTATAAGTAATATGTAGGAATGGCAACGAATATTGAAATAATAAAAAATATTAGATTATGTTTTTAGTATTCGAATACTTACCTGTCCAATTAAGTACATTCAATTAACATACAAATTACAGTGTATGTCAATGTTAGCTTCTAAATATCATGCATTCATGTCGCCCTAGCTTCTCTAGATTACGCAGGTTAGTGTGTGTCAAAGTCAACATAGCACCCAAGTGTTAAGTAGATGACAGTTTGTTATTACCGTATGGTAATCCCATTATGTGGACCATGGTCTCTTTAGCAGTAATAGGAGATAGGCTACTGCGTACATGTGCTCTGAAATAACGCATTGTAACGTATATCCAATGTTTTTTGATACTCTGAACACATGCTTGAAAGTCGTGGGCACAGGCAGCATAGTTGTCAACAAAGCTGCTTTGTTAGCTATTAATCGAGGGCTATGTCTTTCTCAAATGTAATACAAAACATAGTTCTAATATGTAGCGCTTTGTCCGCGTATTGGCCGCGGTTTTCTAGCCTTATGTTTGTAGTAACTAAATATTGCACAATATCTTTTTAACATTACCATAATAATAATTTCTGCATCCGACAATCGAATATTCAAATACGTAATCAATAGAATATTCGAATATCAGTTTAAGATATTATTCGTAATAAGATAATATTTTAGTATTTCACTGCCAATTGTACGTACTAGTATGCATATTTCACTGCCAATTGTACGTACTAGTATGCGTATTTCACTGCCAATTGTACGTACTAGTATGCGTATTTCACTGCCAATTGTACGTACTAGTATGCGTATTTCACTGCCAATTGTACGTACTAGTATGCGTATTTCACTGCCAATTGTATGTACTAGTATGCGTATTTCACTGCCAATTGTACGTACTAGTATGCGTATTTCACTGCCAATTGTACGTACTAGTATGCGTATTTCACTGCCAATTGTACGTACTAGTATGCGTATTTCACTGCCAATTGTACGTACTAGTATGCGTATTTCACTGCCAATTGTACGTACTAGTATGCGTATTTCACTGCCAATTGTACGTACTAGTATGCGTATTTCACTGCCAATTGTACGTACTAGTATGCATATTTCACTGCCAAAATTAGCTTAACATACTGTATTTTAAATGTATAGTATAAAAATCATGGCGAGCTATGAATAAAAATAATACAGGATTGATTATCAATTATATTTATAATACAGGATTGAGTATCAATTGTATTTATACATATTTAATGACATTGGGCAATTAATATATATAATTTGAAAATCAAACCTGTACTTCCAAAATGCACAAGTTACAGTATCATATTATGATGCCAACAAACGAAGCAGTTGAGGTCAACAATAAAACTAGCAATTGAAGGGCTAGTTACATGTATATTAAATAGAGATATTAAATTAATATCATATGGCAGCGTGTGTGACATTGATATTGTCAACCCGAGGGCAGAATATATGTCACCCGAGGCGAATGCCGAGACATTCTGTTTCGAGGGTTGACAATGTCACAGGCACTGCCATATGATATTTATTTTATTATATTGAACAAAAATGAGTAAAAAAGGTCAACACGTGCTTAATTCTGCCCATCAAGATTGAAGAATGTCTAAATATTCTTTCATCTTCAGAAATACTTGCAAACTCACGACTATATTACGTAATGACGAGGGAGGCAATATTGTCATGATGCGGCTAAAAAACCTGACACAGTTACTTGCCCTTATATGATATTCAAAATGTCAGCGCGGTCACATGACCTAACAGTCACTTTTGGCTTGGTCACGTGTCAAAAAGGTTGAAATGTTTTTGACAGTCAAAATATCTCTTTCTCGGATAATGGGAATTTATCGTTGTAGACAAAAGTGAGGTATAATTATAACATTTGCTTAACTCGTATACCAGAACATGATTACTGATTGTACTTTTCAGAACTTCCTTGCTAACAGTATCAAGTGTCGCAATCCTAAAGTCTGCAATGAGGCATGGAAAGTACTCATGGAAAATGTGGAAATGCCCAAACCAGTGAGTTATATTTAGTTTTGCTTTCTATGGACAGGTCTTTTGAAGTGACCGATTTCATATACAGACAAAGCTGTATATTGTCAAAATAATAATAAAATATGTAGTGACAGATCATACTACCTTTCAGTGGATGTTAGGTTTAGGAATGTTGCATTGTATCTAAGGGTGTAACGATATATCGGTATACCGGTATATCGCGGTATCAAATCTCGCGATAATATATAGCGATATGTAAATTGCTTACCAGTATATAACGATATGTACTGTTTGTGTGTTCACAATTTCATTTCATGAAATACCTATGATTATTGTATCGTTTTTTTATATAATGTTGTTTCGTTTTTAAATAATTATTATTACTACCGTCACTCTTGTCTACATTTGCATTTGTCTACATATCTGCTCCACGATGATGATTATAATAATGTAACTCGAAACAGAATTGTTAAGTTTGAATAATGTAATTTGTGAACATACATGTAATTGCATTTGAACGATTAAACCCTAATACTGTTGAAATTGTGACAAATTATCACTTCATTATTTGCTGAATTATATATCGATTTTTGCTTGTTTGACAGAATGTTTCTTTTTAATAAACACAAATGTAAAACATAATGCATGTGTTTGTGTCCAAATACATTAACAACCTTAATTTTGCTGTTAAAGACTTGTATTGAATCTAATTGTCTTTCAAAAACATACTGTTCTAAGACTAACTGTTAATATATGACAGGAAAATAGGTGCTGGTGAGATTTATGGCATTTTTTGTCATGTTTGCCAGATATTGAACATTACGGTGTTTTCCCGAATTAATTACAGATGAACAATAAACAGACTTGGAGCGTGCACTGTTTAATACAAATTGACCGTCAAAAACCTTGGTAATTTTAGAGAGGTAGAAAGAGAAATAGTGCATTTTAATATGGGCAATATATCGCGGTATATATTGCGATATATTTCAAAATATTGCGATATATCACGATATGATTCAGTGATATCCTTACACCCCTAATTGTATCTGAAGCAAACTGTTCACAATTTTGACCTGCTCATATTATTACCAACATAAAACATTCTTTACATGTGGATGTCTTCACTCTGTCGCGGATACGTGGTCTAGTGGAAACGCACTGGCTTCACAACCCAGGGGTCGCAGGTTTGAGCCCCCGCTACACCCTAACCTACTAAACCGTCTTTGGCATGAGACCTTAAACAGAGGTGCAGTGTACTAGGCGTTTCCCACCGGGCTCTAAAATACCCAGGGTTGCCACCGGAATGGGGTGTCTCCTGTATCTAACTAACAAGTCTTCTGGGGGCAATGGCCATTTAGGAGAGAATACTGGTGCATTCTATCTCAACAAAAGTGTCCTACACACACGTCTTCACTCTTCAATGTCTGAATATCACCAGTGGCAGAAGCACAATCAAATGATGTTGAAACATACAAATGAGGCATGTCGTGGGAAAACCAATCTTGCACATGCACATGCATTAAGTGTCATCCCAGATCAGCCCGTGCAGTCCGCACAGGCTGATACAGGGCTTTTATGGGTTTTTTTGTTTCAAGGAAGTCTCTTAAACATAAATCTACTGTGGGCGGAAAATGCCGTCCTGGAATAGCTTGTGCGGACTGCACAGTCTGATCCGGGACGACACTTTACGCATATGTATTTAGCCTGGATATCCCACAAATGGTCATGCATTATTGTTGGTTTCTCTTTAGCTCACCTGAGCACAATGTGCTCGGTGAGCTATTGGTATACGGGACCTCTCCGGCGTCGTCTGTTGTCAGTGTGCCGTCAACAATTTGGACCGTTATCGCGATAAAGACTATGTTTTTTATTCAATCTTGACCTAACTTGCACAGTTTGTGTAAGACCATAAAATCTTGGACTAGTTCGATAATGGGCCGGATCGGACCAGAATCACCAGAGTTATTGCCCCTTTTTCATGCAAAAAAAGTGCAAAAGTGCCCTTTTTCCAATGTATAGACTTTATATTCCATCCAATCTTAACCAAACTTTCACAGTTTTTGTATGACCATCAGATCTCATCAGACGTCAAAAATGGGCCAGATCGTGTTTCAAACACTAGAGTTATTGCCCTTTGTTTATTAACAAAATATACAAAAATGGACATTATTCAGGATAGAGAGAGACATTTTTCATCCAATCTTCACCAATCTTGCACAGTTTGTCTATTACCATGAGATCACAGTTGAAGTCAAATATAAGCAAGATCGGACCAGAAACACCCGAGTTATGCAAAAATGGACATTATTCAGGATAGAGACTTCATTTTTCATCCAATCTTCACCAATCGTGTACAATCTATGAACGTAAGACTACAGGTGAAGTAGAATACAAGCATGATCAGGCCAGAAACACCAGAGTTATTGCCCCTTGTGTTTGGAAAAAAACATCAACAAGTTATCAATGATTGGCTTGCACACACGATATTTGATTCAATGTTGACCAAACTTACACAGATTGCGCATGACCATAAAAATGGATAAAATTTGATTTCCAACAGTTGCAAGACTTGCATGCAGTTATTTGTACATGCAACTTTGATGTCTTCAGAGCCTGCATTATTTTCAAACCTGTCACAACAGTATGGTCTTCATCTGTACCACTTCTCAGGTGAGCGCATTGGGCCATCATGGCCCTCTTGTTGTACATTTCTATCTGATTCCAAATAATCACCAAGTCCATTTACTTGTGTCCTTGTAAAACAGAACACATATCTCGGCTCAACATGAATTGTATATCTTAGGTTCAGAATGGAGTGAACAGCAACAAATCAGCAGCCAATTCAGAAACAGACATTGCTGGCACAGCTGCAGAGACCAGTTCTGAGACAGGCCACGAAAATGGTGAAAATGGTGAAGCAACTGAAACTAACTCCAAGAAATTAAGCAAAAGAGAGAAAAAGGAGGAAAGGAAAAAGAAAGCCCACAAGAATGAGAAAAAAGATAAACTTCTAGAGACAAACAACGAATCAAAAGAGAAAAGTAAAAAAAGAAAAAGGGATGCACAAGATGATGCTGGTATGAAATAAATCTATATTAAGTATAGAGAATATATTCCATGATGAACATCACAAATATTGAATTGCACTAAACGCTTTGCTATTGACCACTTAGTTATCAATCCTGAACGAAAAATCTGTCAAAAACTATTTCTACAGTACTTACTATAAGTCTGTTGATATTTAGAAGTCTTCCGCTAACAATGCAATATTGTGTACAGTTGACATTTCTAAATCATTCTTAAAAAGTTAACATGTATATGATTTGTTTAACATGTAGCACCTTGTTAGTGTCTTTAAAGTAGCAAATTCACAATGGACATTTTTTCAGAAGAGGAGGAGGAAGTGACATCCCAAAATGACAGCAGACTGGTTGAAGAGGATGAGAATGCTGAAGAGGAATCAAGTGAACCAGTCAAGAAAAAGTTCAAAACCAAGTTCAACTGGGCAGATGTAATACTACAGGTGGTGCAGGCAAAGGGTCCAGAAATGAAGCTGAAAAGATTAAAGAAGAAGGTACAGTTACAGGTCCTGAATCTTAGTCTTAACGTTAAATTGACCAATGAAAATTGTTGTTACATGTGAGCTTCGCTTTTCATTGGTTAATATATAAGATCAACACTAAGGTAGAATTTAAGAATGATCGTAGTCATGGGGCTTGGTATTTCTAAGCTCGTATTCCACCACAAACGAAGGGGGGGGTATATAGCAGTGAGCTTGTCGGTCCGCTGGTCTGTTGGTTTTCATGGTTTCTGGACAGTAACTCAAAAAAGGCTTGACATATGCAAATAATTTTTAGTACACGTGTGTAACATACTAAAATACAGGTTAAGTTCGACTTTAGTTACAAACCACCAAATGTTGACAGAGTTATGGCCCTTTTCGACTTAAAATCACAAAAAAAACACGGTTTCCGGTTCTTATCTCATGTGGGGTTTCACATATTTAAATTATTTTAGGTTCATAGGTGTAACATCATAAAATAAAGCATTCTCTTTGAGTGCACTTCTTTTAAATGGATGCCATAGGTTTGTGACAAGGCCATGTTGTTGTATTGTATATTCGTCACTCTTGTGACAATTCAAGATTTTACTGAACTCGGTGTGCATTGTACATCTATTTGTAATATGGATTGGGAATTAACACGTTTGTTTGTTAAGAAGTATTTCTGAAATAGATACAGGTGATAGTGCTATCACATTATAATGGATGACTTCATGTATTTCAATATGCATGCTTTATTATGGAAGAAACTTACAAGCTAATTAATCAGAACTCACTCTGCCATTTGCAAAATTAGCAACAAATTGATATATTTAGCTAAAGAAATTTCCATTTGGCTACAACTTTTTGTCGACAATACCCTATTAAATACTCGTTTTCATAAGTAGGATTTCAACATTAAGTACCGGTACTGAAAATTTGGCTTAAGAAAAGTTTTAGTCAGGGGGGGCCCTACTTTGAAGCTAAATATACGTGTTCATTAACATGTAGAAGACTCTGGTAGCTGCTGTTGGCATATTCCTTAGAAGACTCAGTTTTAGAAATGTGGGTTGAATGCTTGCTACTGACATGTTTCTGTGATCTTTGAAAGAGTTGGCAAATAGTACTTGCAAGAAACCAGCTTGTGTACGACTGTACTTGACTCATGTTTTTTGGAACGTGGCGCTTTAGTTGGTAGGGTTCTAAGTGGACTCTGCTGTAGACTATAATGCCAGCCAATGTTTACATTTTCTGGGTTGACGTTAATGATCTCTGATCTTTGGAAACTTTAAACTGCATTAAATGCATTAAAACTGCATTAAAACTATAGTAGTACTATATTAAAAATTAAGTCACGGTAGGTCTTCTAAATTCCTTGATGACCAGGGTCTGTATTTACCAACCCCTTAAGACTTACCAACCCCTTAGGACTTAAGAATAAAGAATAGGGCTGATATTCACAAAGCATCTTAAGTAATTTCTTAAATATTTTCACTTAAGTGCAAAATTTGAAAGTATTATATTTCTTTACTAAGTAATAAACATATGCATTTGTCGTTGATATTCCTCAAATAAAATTTTCATAATGATGCTGTTTTAAAGTGTTACCTAGTTCTTAACTGTTCCTGTATTGAATTATACAGTTGAGTAAATTTCCAAATTTAAGGATAAGGATAAAATTTAACTTGAGATGCTTTGTGAATAGTGCCCCAGAAGTTAGACTCAAGAAAAAATACTGGTGCATTCACATGTCGAGTGCAAATGCTGCTTAATACAGTTATAATCATAAATCATTTTAAATAAAGAATGTTGTAATTAGACAGGGTGATGACCAAGTAAGATTCAGATTTCAGCACTCTTAGAACATAACATTTTCAAGAATATTCTTTATTCTTAGTATAAATAGAGAATACATGGTTGGTGCCGGGATGGAGAAAGTTTATCCGGTGAGGCTTAGAAAATGAAAATAGGGCGAGCTTTAGCGAGCCCTATTTTTGTTTTCGGGCCGAACTGGATAAACGTTCTCCTTCCCGGCACCTACCATGTATTCTATTTATCCTGTTTTCTACTCAATTGCATTTTAAAAGCAGTTTAATAAAAAAAAAGGTTTAGCTTAAAACTATTATGTTTTATGACGAACCTAGAACCTTATAAATCGCTAGCATTTATGCGTTCTTCCCGAAAAAATAGTCCTCTGTTTCTTACCGGCAATCTGCTAAAATTTTAAAAATAATGTAATTTGCTGACGCCAATAATATTCACGAACAAGAATTAGTACACAGTAGCCACTATAAACCATTCGGTTAAGTTTGAAGTTTGCACAGTGTACAAACTAGGACGCGAGTAGTGGAATTTAAAATAAAAGCAATCGGAATACAATAGTTAGTGTTTCAATGTTTTGGATGAAATATATTAATAACATTTAAATCAAAAAGTGTATGGAATATATGCCTGGAATACGGTGAGATTAATCCCATTTGAATTTCAATTTCCTATAATGTACTCGCATTGTGGGTGGAAAACATCGTGACCAACTTAAAGATTTTAGTAATTTATAGATGTAGATCTACTCTTCGTTCACTTTTAATAACATTTCATCGAAAATTTATATAAAGGGTTATTTCATTCTTGAATAAATTGTATCTTTGTTTTTGATTGAAGAAAGTCTATTCAGAAAGAATAACCCACTTACATCAAGTGTTTTCAAATGGAATGGAATGGAAGGAAGATGTTGTTTACACCTTTATCGATTATGCCATACATGTGCGGATTAAGAACTCACTATGGAAGCTAGGATCTCTGTAAAACTAGATAACACGACGTTTTTATCAATGAAAAACTCTGGTGAGTACAGGTGTATTTCATTTTTTGCCTAGTCATTTTGGACAATGTTGCTATTCGGCGCGTAGGAATACACTACTAACTGGATAAACCTTGCCACTTCCTGTTGACTGGAGATAGGAAAATTTATACGGTCACCCCTTTATTAGGTCATTGTTGCAGGTAGAAACAGGATAAAGTTTAAGAATAGGTTGGTGAATACGTGCCCAGTTGAAATTAGTCGAAAATCTGTTGGTGTAATCAGAATTGACACATGATGCATGCTATGATATTGTTGGTTGCTCATTTGGCAGGTGCTGGCAGAATACTTGGCACAAGGATGCACCGAGAAGTCAGAGGAAAAACTGTGGGCCAAGTTCGACAAACGACTGAAGCGACATCCGAACATTAAAATCATTGGTGACAAAGTGAAATTGGTAAATGTGGAGACGTGAATTGATACCTGAACATTAAAATCTTTGGCAACGTGAGATTGGTAGATGCTTTGGCCTGACTTACTGGCTGAACATTAAAATCCTTGGTGACGAAGTAAAATTGATAAATGTGGATATGGGAATTTACAACCAAACATTGAAGTCTTTGATAATAAAGTGATATTGATAAATGTAGAGTTTATGACCAAAATTTAAATCTTTGGTAACAAAGTAAAATTGATTAAAGTGGAAATGTGGAATAATACCCGAAAATTAAAGTCTTTGGTAACAACGTGAAATTGATAAATGTTGAAATCTGAAGCGATACCTGAACATGAAAATCTTCTGAAACAGTGTAATTGAGAAATGTGGAGATGTGAGTTGATACCCAAACATAAAAATCCTTGGTGACAAAGTTTTAATTGATTTAATGTAGAGGCCTGAACTTAAGGCCGCACATTAAAATCCTTGGTGACAAAGTAAAATTGATACATGGAGAAGCTTAAATTTAAGGACCAAACATTAAAATCTTTAGTAACAAAGTAAAATAGATAAAGGTGGAAACATGAATTGATACCCGAACAGTAAAATCCTTGTTGACAAAGTGAAATTGATTAATGGCAAGACATAATTTACAGCTGAACATAAAAGTCTTTTGTATCAAAGTATAAAAATCCTTGGTGACAAAGTGAAATTGATAAATGGAGAGGCCAGAATTAACGGCTGAACATAAAAATCCTTGGTGACAAAGTGAAATTGATAAATGTAGAGGCCTGAATTTAGGACCAAACATTAAAATCATTGGTAACTAAATGAAATCCTAGTGAAAAAATTGAAATTAATACATGTAGAGGCGACTGAATGTTAAAATTCTGAGTGAAAAAGTGAAATTGATAAATGTAGTGGCCTGAATTTATAACCAAACATAAAATCCTTGGTGACAAAGTAAAATTGATAAATGTAGGGCCTGAATTAATGGCCAAACATTTAAATCCTTGATGACAAAGTAATATTTATCAATGTAGAGGCCGGAATTAATGACCAAACATTTAAATCCTTGGTGACAAAGTAAAATTGATCAATGTAGAGGCCTGAATTTATGACCAAACATTAAAATCCTTTGTGACAAAGTAAAATTGTTAAATGTAGAGGCCTGAATTTATTACCAAACATTTAAATCCTTGGTGAAAAAGTGAAATTTATAAATGTAGAGGCGGCTGAACGTTAAAGTTCTTAGTGAAAAAGTAAAATTTATAAATGTGGACTTTATAGCACAAGAGAATATCATTTTACTAAACAGTTTTGTTACGATTATTATTAACAATTTAGTTTTCATTATGTACATGTGTACGAAGACTAACAAACATTTTTTAAATGCCATTGTTAATCTTTATCAGATTTTAATGACAGTGTTGTGTACAAAATTGTTAATGTTAACAGAAACTTTGCTCCGAGGAAATGTTCTGTAATACATCGTATGTAAGTTTGTACTTAATAAATATAACCTTTTTTTTAAATGATAAGGTTTAACTATCTAGATGTGATTATTTTACCAAAAATGCTGTTTTAAATGATTGTATTTATGAATAGTTCTCTCTTAAGACAAACACTCTTGTCCAATGTTCTGTTTTAAATGTCTTGCATTTAGGAAATGTCTGTACAGTGTATATAATTATCAATGGTTTCGATGGTCAAACTTTAAAGAATTAATAGTTGATATGTGGCGCGTCGTGAGAAAACCGGTCTTAATGCATATGCGTAAAGTGTCGTCCCGGATTAGCCTGTGCAGTCCGCACAGGCTACTCCAGGACGTCACTCCACTTTTATGGTATTTTCTGTTTCAATGAAGTCTCTTCTAAACATATATCCACTGTAGGCGGAAAGTGCCGTCCTAGATTAGCCTGTGCGGACTGCACAGGCTAATCCGGGATGACACTTTACGCACATGCATTAAGACCAGTTTTCCCACAACGCACCTCATATGTTGATTAGTTAATACAACATCCAACTCATTATGCTGTTATGTTATCCTCAATAAATGTTTCATGTGTATTTACCGGTATCTTGTTTGGTTTAGTATTCTGTATTTAGTATAGCATAAAAGTCTGTTTTCAGTCCGTTATAGGGGTGTATTAACAAACAAAAGGTGTATTATTCAGCAAAGTCAAGCGCCAATAACGACTGGCTTAGAGTTTTACTTATACTTGAACGAGGCTCCTTGTCACTATTGCCCTTTATTTAACGCTTGCAATTTTAAATACCATGTAACAGTATTACGATATCATGATATGTATTATGTTTACTTTATATGTGATGTACGCTAAAATCCATGTAAAATTTAAAAATCAGATGAGACTTACCTTTGTTAAGTCGATGGTTGCTTGTAAATTCTATGACTATATATAGAATTACGGAGGGATTAAATGAAATGTCCAGTCAGTCTTCATAGCCTTTCGTTTTTGACATTATTATCACACTCAGCATAGATCCATGATCATCTTACAACACCATCATTTTGTCGGGCGGGAGGGAGGCATTTAATCCCTCCGTAATTCTATATATAATCCTAGAATAACTATCAAACATCGACTTAACCAAGGTAAGTCTCGTTTAATTTTTTAATTCTATTACGCTTATTAGAATAACTAAGGTATTAAATGAGATTTTAAAGCCATAAGAATGGCAAAAACGAATTACCTTATTGCTTGAGTATCTTGCGGTCGAACTTGATGTCCGATTTTACCGTCTTAGTGTAATACTTGGAGAAAATACGTTGTCGTGACCACCCAGCTCTGCTAAAAATGTCTTTGATTGGAACTACAGGCAAACTTGCTTTTGAAACAACTGCTGATCTTGCACTATGAGTTCCAAACAAATCGCTTACACCCGCACGAATCATAACTGTTTTCACCCATCTAGATATGGTGTCCGTACTAACTGCATGATATGGTTTGACATAGCTTATCATTAATAAATCCTCATTTTTACTGCGGATTGCTTTAGTTTTTCTTTTAACACAGTATAAACGCAAAGTTTCCTATCTGGAGGATATGCTTTCAACTTAAAAAAACGAATATAGAAAACAACTGTCTAACTGTAAAACAAACTCTGAACGAAACTTTTGCAATTTATTTACACTAAGCAGATGTATGGTCTGCACTCTAGCTGCATTCGTTAGTATCATCAGCATTGTTAACTTTAAAGTCAAATCCTGCAAGGAAAGATGTTTAACAGGCGAAAGCTTCTTCAAATAAATAGCACTTTATCCTCATCCCAGGTGTGTTGATACCGTGGTTGCGGTGGTCTTCTGTTAAACACTCCTCTCATGAAATGGACAACAGTGGGATGAGTCCCAGCCGTGAATGTACCTAACATGATTCCAAGCGACGATAATGCAGCTCGGGCTGTATTGAATCCTAATCCCTTTTCAAATTCCAACGTTAAAAACTCTTATGAAATTATTCACAGAAACTGGAAAGGTATCAACTTGTTGTCCACGACAGAACTGTATCCATCTCGATATATATACTTGGTATTCACGCTTAGTGCTGCTGCGCCAGGATGCCATGAGGATGTTTGTAGCTTTGTCTGAAAATCCTTGCACTCGATACGCATACCTGACACTTTGCGGGCAATTAGAACTAGTTTCTGTGACATTGGATGTTGAAGGTCTGGATTCGATGCAAAAAGTACTTTCGTCGTTTATGGAAGAATCAAAGGAACATTCACCCACAGCCTCATCAGGAGTGGGAACCATCCCTGTGTTGGCCATAATCGGGGTTGCCTTGTCCATGTCTGCCTTGCGAATGCAGCAACCGAGGAGACTGAAAGGAGGGAAAATATAACAACACATAAGCTTTCCCCAATCAAGAGTGAATTCACTTATATGCGTAGCAAAAGGGTGTGGTTTCCATGAACAATACTTTGGCAATTTGCTATTTAACCTTGATGCAAAAAATTCACTATCAGGTGTTTGCCATAGAGAACATATTTTCTTAAAAATGTCACCCTTTAAACCCCATTCGTTGTGATCCTTGAACTGCCGAGAGGGAATGTCAGCCTCATTTACTATACCTGGAATGTGTGAACGAGATATCCATATCTGATTTGCTCTACAGAACAACCAAATGTCTTTAGCAACTTCATTGCATTTTAGAGATTTTATTCCTCCCATATTGTTGACGTAACACACAGCAGTTGTACTACCTGACAAAATTCTCACATTTCTGGAATAATTTCCCTTTTTAAGCTCTCCAAGCAAAATATATAGCCAATAACTCTAAGACACTGATATGGTATCCACATGCTTCGGCAGTCCATCTACCACCAAACCTTTTCCCATCATACACTACACCCCAACCATTAGAACTACTATCAGTTTGAATTTCAACCTGTGGGCTACCCCTGTCAATGACCCTGAACTGGGAATGAATATTTGACACCCACCAATCAAGCTCAAGCTTCATGGCATTTGTAATGCACATTTGATTCTCAAAGTTACCTGCATTTCTGTGCAAAGCGGCAGACTTTTCATGTTCTAATGTTCCATAATACAATCTCCCATAGTCTACTGCGAGAATGAGAATACCAACAACACAATGACTTGGGCGACCTCCCTAAGTGTTGCTTGATCAGAGTTGTACATTTGTTTCCATGCAACAACAATATGGTTCATTTTATTTTCTGGCAAAATTACAATCATTTTTAAAGAATCAATAATAAAGCCTAATTAGGCTATCCATTGAGCAGGTATCATAACAGATTGTTCATCGTTCATGATGAAACCGAATTTCGTCAGGGAAAGATCCAGAGCAAAATAGCAGGGTGCTGCGCCCTGTTCCTTTTGGGTTCCCCCCTGCTGCCCCTGTGGGCTTGTCAATGCAGAAATGCAGAATATTTTTTGAATGCGATATATTTTTGCACATATTAAATGGCAAATGAATAGATTATGTTAAAAACTTTCATTAGAAGCATTTTATTGATATATGCCATCGATTTAGAATAATTGACCAATTTATTATAAAATACAGAAGAACGCGTCCGACTTTCCACCCAGCTCCTTTTGACCAGCACCCTGTACCTTTTTTGATCCTAGATCTTTCCCTACACGGTCAACAATTCTCTGCTTACAGTCGAAAGTATTCAAACATTCATCACGTGTTTTCCCACACAAAAGGCTATTGTCAATAAACACTGTACATCAATTTTGCATAAACAGGCTTTAAAATTTTTGAAAACAGCCTGGGCCCATCTCGATATCCATTGGGGATTGAAGTGTATGCATATACTTTGCCTTTCCATAACAAACAAAAATATTTCTGGTCCTCAGTAGCCACTGGAACTGAATAATAAGCATGTCTGATATCTGAAGTACACATAAACATTCCTTATCTAATCAAAGTAAGAGCAACTTCAAACGTGTCCATTTTAAAAAATATATACGGAATGTATTCATTAAACTTTTTCATATTTAATATCATTCTGTATTCATTGTTTTTCTTGGGTCGCAAGAAAATGGGCGACAAAAATTGTTTATTATTGCGTTATATAATAACTTTTAACTCAATCAATTTATTGATTTCCTTATCAATAATACTAGTTCCGTGGCTACTGAAGGCCTGTTGAGAGAATGTTTCCTGCTTCGGAGGTTTGTCATCAACAAATCTGATATGATAATGCTCAACGGCATCTAAATAAAATCACAGGATCATTAGTGATTTTTCTCCATTCAGAAACAAAATATTGTAATCTACCAGATTCAAAAGTGTCACTTACCTTGAAATTTACATCTTCCCCCCCCCCCCCTCAGCGTAGGAGGTTTTTTGGTGGGTAGGTGTACTCGCCAGGCCTTGCAGAACCCCTGCCATGACCAAAAGGTGCACCATATGGCATGTTACCTCTGCCACGACCTCTGAACCATGGCCTTCCTCGGAAACCACCACATACAGGACCATATTGGAGATTATATCCAATTCTAGAGCATTCTTCAATCTCTTGCTGCCTTGTGCAAATCATTTCCAAAAAGTTGATTTGTGTATGGTACACTGTGAGGACATAAATGCGCTTACTCATTCCTCAACTCAGGGTTAAAAAATTCTCTGCGTGCCATGTTAATCTGCCTGTTGGCATGTCCAAGAAGGGCCAAAGTCATTACACCCGTCAATGACAGACTGAAGTTCACTAGATTGCTGCTGCGCAACCAACTTAGCTACGTTATTCACAGTTTTTACTAATACACTACCAGACTTCACAATTGAGGTCTCAATGTTTTGTAGTTTTTAGCTCACCTGAGCACAAAGAGCTCAGTGAGCTATTGGTATAGGAGACCTCTACATTTTTTATTCAATCTTGACCAAACTTGCACAGTTTGTGTATAACCATAAAATCTTGGACAGGTTCAATAATGGACCCGATCGGACCAGGAACACCAGAGTTATAGTCCCTTTTTCGGTCCCAAATACATCTAGTCCTGAATAACTCACCTGGTAAAGGGAGGTAAAAAAAAGTATCAGGAAGATAATTGCCATAAATGTGTTATTTCCCTTTGTAGCTCATTCACAGATATAACCCAGATAATGGAGTCTGCTTATCAGTAAAATTATTACATCAGTCAACATGATACTTCTATTTGAGATCAGTATCATTACACATAGTAACCATTGATAGCCTGCTTCTGACCTATATTTTGGCTGTGTGTGCAGCAATATAAGTTTCCACTGTCTGTCTCTGGCATCCAGTCAGGAAAAAGATTTAAACAATAATCAATAGCTAGAATTCATGTTGTAAACAAGCAATCAGAATATAGGATTTAGATCATGTGATCTAGTGCCTGAAAGGATTAATTATTTTCTGTAGTTTTTGGACTGTTTAGTTCGTAACTTATTCAGTATCAATTAATCATGTAACTTTTGGACTGATTTTGACATTTGAATTGGGATTTTGGAAACTCAAGTAATTATCTTACTTGATTTTT
The DNA here is from genome assembly GCA_027627225.1 of Congeria kusceri. Lineage (NCBI taxonomy): Eukaryota > Metazoa > Mollusca > Bivalvia > Myida > Dreissenidae > Congeria > Congeria kusceri. The sequence continues at coordinate 20,030,990 of CM051034.1, forward strand.
TAAGCTGATTTATTATTTCTCCTTAGCTGAAAAATACTTATACACTGTTTTACATTTTCTCCTTAATTGAGAAATATTTTTACACTATTTAGAGTGCACCATGCTACTTGCTGCTTGTATGGTATATATAAGTAAGGGCTTGAAGTTTGGGGAATCTTTTTAGCTAACCTCAGCACAAAGTACTCAAGGGTTACCTATTGTGGTCAGTCTGTGTCCAGCGTCCGTTGTACGTCGTCCGTCGTCAACATTTTACTTCAAACAACTTCTTCATTGAAACCACTAGGTGGATTTTAACCTAAGTTAAGAGGTAGGTTCCTGGGTTGGTCCTTTACCAAATTCCTTCAATTTATTAAAATATATTGAAAACTCTGGTTGCTATGACAACCAAAAGCTTAAAACCTGGAAAACTTTAAAAATCATCTGGTCAGAAACCACTGGCTGGATTTGAAAATAGTTTTCACTGAAATGCTCCTTGGGTGACCCTCTACCAAATTCCCTCAAATCATTTTGATTCGTTAAAAAACATGGCCACCAGGGGGCGGGGCAGTTTTCCTTATATGGCTAATTTGAAAACTTTGAAAATCTTCTTGTCTGAAACCACTGGCTGGATTTCAAAATAATTTCACAGTATGTTCCTTGGGTGACCCTCTACCAAATTCCTTGAAATCATTTTGATTCGTTAAAAAACATGGCCGCCATGGGGGCGGGGCAGTTTTCCTTCTATCACTATATTGAAAACTTTCAAAATCTTCTAGTCTGAAACCACAGGCTGGATTTCAAAACAATTTCACAGAAAAGTTCCTTGGGTGACCTACCAAATTCCTTGAAATCATTTTGATTTGTTAAAAAACATGGCCGCTAGGGGGCAGGGCAGTTTTCCTTATATGGTTTTACTGAAAACTTTTTAAAAATCTTCTCGTCTGAGACCACTGGCTGGATTTCAAAATAATTTCAAAGAAATGTTCCTTGGGTTACCCTCTACCAAAGTCCTTGAAATCATTTTGATTTGTGAAAAAACATGGTCGCCAGGGGGCGGGGCAGTTTTCTTTATATGGATATATTGAAAACTTTAAAAATCTTCTAATCTAAAACCACTCGCTGGATTTCAAACTAATTTCACATAAATGTTCCTTTGGTGACCCTCTAGACTTAATTAACCAAAACAATTTATTATTGAAAAAAATAAAACTACAAAATATCTGACAAACTTAATAAAAATGTTCTATGGTCTGGGCATTTTTTAGGGTAGGTCAGGTAAATGTTTACATGTGTAGCCTATAAGACCTTGTTGATGTTGCTTATTGTTGAAGATGATTATACGTATTAAAATGATGAAGGCTATGATGCTTATGATACTGTGATTTTGATGTTCTGATGATGATGATACTGATGATGATGATAATGATGATGATGTAGTGGTGATGAGGCATGAACATAAGCAACAACCCAATATTAGAATTATATTTGAATATTCAAATTAAATACTCCCAATACTTCTGGTAAATCAGAAAATCACATCAGGGAGGAACACAAACACCAGAGCAACTGTTAACTTTAATCTTATTTGACCTATCCTATATACATGTTATGTCAGGAATTGTATAACTTTCTCCAACTGACCTATTTATCCTCATGTGGACCAATGAACTTGGCCTGTGGTTAAGCAGCTCCCTAGACAATTCAGTAAACTGCACTATCAATAGATACTAGTATTTGCACATGATTCTTCCAAGGCATAATATAAACTGGGTTCTATGTTGGAAAGGTTCTGTTTCAGAGAAATATTTTAAGTTTTTCACAAGTAAGGCATGTTCCTAGAAATTTAATATTTATATGTCACTGACATTAATAAAGAGTTTGTTTTGAAAGTTATTTGTCCACTACTGGTTGCATGATCAGATGGGACACCTTCCATCTATGTTTCTGTCTGTATGTCTGTCTGTGCAATAACATTTGGGTCCTGCAATAACTCAATAAATACAAAAACTGGGTTCATGAAACTTTGTGTGGTTATAGAGGGCAATGGTAAGATAATGCATTTTAATTAATTGTTGTTGTTTTTTGCATCAGGAAAAAGTGTTGAAAATTGCACATAAGCAGGTATTATGCTAAAACTTTCATTTGTTGGACTTAGTAGATTAAAAGCAAATCATAGAAAAACGTCAAATTGCAGTAATTATGGCACCAAGTCTTCCAAACTTGCATTATCATTTAATTACTTTACAGATGAAGTTATAACAAGTATCTAAGATAGCCATATTTAACCAAATGAAAATTTGTGGTTATTAGATCGGAGTATGTCGTTGGGCATGTGGGCTGACAGACTTGACAGCAGCACCAACTTTTGGTTTCTGAACAATAACAAAAATTGCTAATGTAATAAAACTTCATACATAGATACCTCGCTTGAGGTTGCATCTGGGGTGGTTATGGTCAATGGCACCATTACTAAAAATAAAAAAAAAGCTGTCTTTTTAATAACTTTAGTACAAACTGAGTTACAGTGTATCGGATGTGACCATATAATCCAGGTCCAGCTAGCCCATTTCATTGTAAAAATAGATATGGATAGGCTTGTTGACTTGTTTTAGAAGATAGACTTGCATAGCATTGGGCACAAAGACTAGTATAGCTCGCAAACATTAACGTAATACTCATCACCTGTATTAGCACAAATTAGACGCTCAAACTGTATTCTGTGTTTACACTCATTTTAGTCTGTACACGTGTTTCACTAGTGAAACGATACCGTGACAGTATTTTCTTTGGTATACTGCGAATCGCAATCCATGAATCCCGCAAATTGCGATATAGCCAGATCGCAATATAACTTTCCAGACCATTCATGTACATATACACTAGCCTCTTTTCGCGATTTGTTAAAAAACATGGCTGCCAGGGGGCGGGACAGTTTTCCTTATATGGCTTTATTGAAATCTCAAACAATCTTCTTAAAAGCCATTATGATGCTTTACACTCAGGTGAGCGACCTAGGGCCATCATGGCCCTCTTGTTTATCTATGGACCTAGCTGATGGCGACACAATGTCCCAAACCAATTGGTTCAACTTCACAGTCACTAAACTGTCACAGCTGGCAGGCCTCGGATTCGCGTCATCCTTAACCATTTGTCTATATTGTAGTTCTCCCATTCCACTTTACTACCAACACCCCTTGCATTTTGAACCTTTTTGACAAACCCACGAAACAACTAGTGGACTCAGACGCAGGTGCACCTTGGCTGTTATTATCATCAGGGGGCCTTTTCTGACCTGATATACTGTTAGGTGTGTTCACTACTTGCGTCATCATTACCATCATGACATGCATAAGCATCATAATCACCTTCCCCATACTCATATTGATCATAGTCGTACTCAACCTGCTCCATCTGTTCAATTCGATTCTCAAATGTTTTCAATTTTTGATTTGTTGAAACCTGTTCTGCTTGCAAGGTTTTCAAGATGGATAGGATTTCGTCATTTTTGTCAGTCATTTTCTCTGACGTTTTTGACGACAACTTTCCAGCTTTCGTCTGTACTTGAGAGTGATTATTACTACGGCAGATTGCTTGCCCCTACGATCTTTTTCAGTACTCGCACGAGCTGTACCATCAGCTTTAGTTTCCTTATCGACCAATGGCGCATCCGCCATAATGAAAAATACTTCGTGCCCCACCACGTGTAGGCAATTGAATAAACTCCAAAACACTCGTGAAAAATAATAGAACTGCAAAACCGTGAAAGTCACTTATATAACCGAACTACGTTCGATAAATCTCTGATTTCACAATTGAAGTATCGATAACAATTGACAACAAAACTTGTTTCTGCAACAAAGTGACATTGACCGGAAACGCAAGCACACTGACTGGGCATGCGCAGTACACATCTCATTTAATGCCGTAGTTATTCTAATAAGCATAATAGAATCCAATTTTTAAATTTGAATAGAGAAATACACTGAAACAAAATGGCAACATACTTAGCGCGATTCCAGCTGGGCTGACTGCGGTCCTGGTAATAAAATGTTAAAAACAATTTTTAACAAACAACAACAGGTGAGCGATTTTGGGTTATTTATACTATAAAAAGTGTTTTAATAGTAAATTACCCATATTATTCGGTTTTATTACTCTAGATGTATGTTTTGTATGCCATAACAGTGACAATAAACCTTTTTTCGGTCGTTAATGTCCGCAGAGGCCTTTAACGCGTTAAAGTCCTCATGCTACGCAATTGGGCTTTAACTCTTTGTTCGGGCCTCTGCAGACGTTAAAGACCTCAAAAAGGTATATAATCCCTAGAACAATGGCCATATGACTGACTCGGATAACATTGATCTTGCTCCAACATAAGTGAGGGAGTTTCGTTAAGGCAATGTATTGATTGAATCTTCTTGTATTGGTTATACAAAAATAACTGTGTCCTACTTGCATTCGACAAATAGACATTTACAATCATGATTTTAAATGAATGATAATACAGATATGCGCAAGAAGACTCTTGTACATGTTCATCATATATCATTCGCCCATTCTGTAACCTTTATCTACTACAGACCTTGACAAATCTGCGATTTTACAATTTTAATGCTTGGATTTGATTTTTTTGTGTCTGCATTATTTAACATCATGTGCATTTTCAATTTAGAATATACTCTGCACCCAGTATTGTCTCTTAAAAGTTCCTTCCAGTACACTTATAAATGCATAATGAAAACAATAAAATTGTGTAATTCCTAAACATTTATTGATTGTTAGGTCACAGCTTTATTCTCCATATAATACACAGTGTTGTTGATAGTTTTACGAGCCTTGTCAAAAACTCCGAGGAATATGGCGCCACCTATAGAGATCCACAACATCCGAGGCAACACTCCACTAAATAATCTGAAACATATAATGGGTTGTTTTCATAAAGCATCTTAAGTAATTTTTCAAGTATTTTAACTTAAATAAAAAAGTGAATGTATTGTATTTCTTTACTAAATAAACATATGCATATGATGATTATATTTCTAACACTGTATAGCCCGTTTTATCTGAACTGTCAAAACATGAATAATTTCACGGTAGTTGAATGCGCTATTTATATCCTCGGCCAGCATTCATGATTTTCCGATAGCGTGCTTCGGGTAGAAAATACTGCGTGTGATGCATGATATTTAAAGCAGGGTTTTCAATGAAGCAGTAATTTCTACCTGTAAAATATTGGAGAGGAAATAGCTTAGTGATATTATGCTCGCCACGTCAACCTAGCTTTTGCTGATTCAAGTCCCGTCATTAAAAAAAATATATTTTGAGCAAAAAGGTAATATTGTAAATGTTAAATTGCATTTTTTTAAATAATAGATTTATATGTACAGATATTTGTTATTAAATTTGTTATAATGTCTTTTTATTTTCTCTTTTTTTCTATCTTTACTTTTTGTTATGTTTTAATGTTCTTTTAATAAATAATTGAGAACATAACATTTTAAAAACAAAATTAGACAAGCGCTTCTTTGTCTTCGTCTGCAGTATGTACAATGTACAATGATAAAAATCGTGCGTTAAATAATAAAATTAAAAGTATAACTCTCTGGGATTCGAACCCGGTTCGCTCAGTTAACAACCGGTGTACTTCATCTTTAAACCACTTGGCCATTCCGACTGATGGTCAGTGCAGAATTGCTAATGTTATTTATTTATCATATGTTTTGCATATCATACAAGGCTAATCAATACCCGTAAATACGACGGAAAACTGCGATGAAAGTCAAATTCTAAAAATAACACATTCAACCACCGTGAAATTATTCATGTTTTGACAGTTCAGAAAAAAACGGACTATACTACTGATGTTATTTCAAAATGTAACTTCAATAGTGATAAACTGTTTCTTATTGGAATGATACAGTAGAAGAAATGTCCAGATTAAAAGATGAGGATAAAATTTAACTTAATTAAATTGCTTTGTGAAAACCACCCCAGTACAATCGAACTGCTAATTAAAATAATAAATTGACCTGCTAGTAAAATATCATGTATATGTGAATGGCAATTAAGTTGCAGTTTTTGTATGTCCAGCAGCCAAATATTCTTAATGATCAATAGGTTTTATAACCTGAATGCTCAAGACCATGTTTTGATGGTATGGATGTTGCTTCATCAGAGATTTCAGTGATTTTCATTTTTGCTTGTTTTGTGTCCTATGCTTTATCTTCAATAGACTGCTAAAAAACATCCTGTGTAGAATCAGTACTTGGAGTAAATGTGGAATTCCATGGAAATTTTGCATATTAACTAGACTCAATACAACTTAAAGACTAAGAGCTTTTTGTAAAACAGGTATGCCCCGTCTAGGTTAATTATTTTAAGTTTGGTGAAAATTGAATGAAAACTGTTGGACATAGAGATCAGAGACTGTTAAAAAGGCCAATTTTAGATAAACAAGGCTTTGATAGTATTGCAAGCAAATAATTAATGGCCATAACTCTACAGTTCCTGGGGAGATTTGGTTGATCATTAAACCTCTGTAAGGTTTTATACCCTGCAACATGTTCAGCAAGTTTGGTGAAGATTTAAAGAAAACTGTCAGACTCAAAGAGCGGAAACAGCTAAACGGCTATTTTTAGATTGTAAGGCTAATTCAAGGGCCATATCACCACAGTTCCTGGTACGACTTCTGGGACGATGTGGTTGATTATCGAACTTGACTGAGATATTATGCCCACAAACATTTTCATGAAGTTTGGTGAAGGTAAACTGTTGGATTGAGCGGGAACAAAAGTGGTCTACCAACAGACAGATAGACAAACTGATCGACATTAACTGATATACCATGCCATCTTCGATGTGGGGGGGGGGGGGGTCATAATAAGAGCATTTGCAAATATACAGTCGAAACGCGATACATCGAATAGTCACGGGACACAAGCATTTGTTCGTAGTATCGTGTTTTTCGTAGTATCGTATCTTTCTGTAGTATTACATCTTTAGGAAATTCCAGTAGTAATGTAATATTGCTACATTTACTGTTAATTGCAGGCATTTACGTAAATTAACGCACTTATTAAACTAATTGCATTTCACAATACATTTGTGTATGTATTCACATTTATGAAGCAGAAATACAGTATACAATCCGCAAAAAATATCAAATTCGCAAAGACATATTGGTAATTACTAATGTCCTTTGGTCTGACCCAAATAATCTCACACTGCACACCATTTAAAGTGGATTAAAATGGTAATTATACCCATTAACAACTATGTTTGTCCATGGTGCAAACAAACTGGCTCGGTGTCTGACTTGGCAGAGGTGTGAACTCTTCGTTGAGAAGGTGCGAAAGTGTCCGTGACAATCTGATTCGTAGTACAATCGCGAATTCGTAGTATCGCATCTTTTTGTCGTAAAATATATAAGGAAAACGGAAGGGACCGGCCACCTTATTTGTAATATCCCGTCATTTTGTAGTATCGCTATTCGCAATATCGCCTTTCGACTGTATTTAAGTTATTTTACATTTAATATTTACACGACATTAAAGTTATCACTCTATCTGGAATGAAAACAACAATAACAGTACCCTTTGACTCCCTTTTCTCTGTAGACAATCTGTAGTGCTATGTGTATTTGTCCCTTAGAGAGAGGGCTGCCTTTCTGCAAAGCAAAACAAGTAGCATATTAAGTACATGTTCAGTTCAAGTACTTTTTAGCCTTTCATTTAAACCCATTACTGGCACATTTGTTGGTTGTAGTAGCACACAGACTTTTGGCCAAAATGAAATACCTACTATGTACCAGCAGCTGTATTATTTGAAAGATTCAAAACAGGCACAGAGAGTGCTGCAAAATACACAGAAAATACAGACAATTTGCAGTAAAGAGCTTGTTAGAACAAATAAAGAGTTTTAATAATGCTCTGATAAGACCACTGTTGCCAAAAACAAAAAAATGGGGTCGATAGCACATTTATAAAATTCACTTCAATCTGCCATATTAATTTTTACCTCCGCAAGAATGATGCGAGTTTTGGCCACATCGAGTGGAGTGGTGATACCTGCAGCACAGCAGCCTGGTAAACAAAACAATGTGTTCGTAGGGTGCACATCAGTCTTGTTGTAATATCAGTACCTTAGGTGAAAATTCACTATTTAACATGATACGCGCAGAGTTTTCTATTGACAAAAACACACCATTGTTAAACTACCAATAAACAAACCGAAAAAATAGTTCTGTAACTGTTAAAATATAGTTCGCATTGTAATTGCAGAAAATGTTGTCAGGTCATGTTAGAATCGAAACAATTTTTGCATTATCGTTGCATATTGCCTAATAAACAACAATTCGTCATTCTGATGTGGTATATTAAACCACTTGGGCTTACGCTCTTGTGATGTAATTCATACGCATCAGAACTCCTAATCATTGTTTATTAGTGGATAAACAACTCTAAATTGAAAATTATTTCTTAATTAACATATATTTCAGGTTGTTTTACTTTTATCTGACTGTACAAATACCTATACAGTAAAAAAAAATGTGTAGATCTATTCAGCCTTAAAACAACAACTGATATTAGAATTATCTACATATATATGGCGTGTTGTGGGAAACCCGGGCTTAATGCAGTCCGCACAGGCTAATCAAGGACGGAACTTCCGCTACAGTGGATTTATTTTTAAAAGAGACTTCCATGAACAGAAAATACCATAAAAGCGGAAAGTACTTTACGCACATGCATTAAACCTTGTATTTTCACATGTGTATCTATCACAGCATGGAATCAATGGTTTCGTTTTTATACACCACACGGAGAATGCCGTCAAATTGTTCTCTGTAAGTTCAATATTATTTGTAACTGTATTTTATGTATTGCTGTACAATCAATGACATACCGGTATGACCTACCATCTATTGATGGGCTGATAAATCATTTCGTCAAATAATCATGACGAACAGAGCCATGACGTGACGATGATGATGGGAAAAATTAATCAACGAAATATGTACATGTCACTGGTAGTACTTGGCCAAAACTGTATTCTGTAGTTAAAAAAATAAAATAGTGTTTTGCAGTTGTAAACTGTTAAAACTATTATAAATAAAACACTTTGTACATCTTATGCACTATACTATGCTATAAAACATTCCTTACAAATGATTTTCCTGGTTTTAAATGCATTTTAGTATTAGTTAATGATTTATTATATATCATTATATATCATTTATGTAATACACATTGCACAAGTAAATTCTTGCAGGTGAATTTAAAATCGTAAAAAGGTATTATATTATCAAATAATTCTTTACATAAAAAACTAATAGTTAGTTTAGTTTCGAGACATTATGTCTTTTACATTACATGTATAACCGACAAATCCCTACAATGTGAAGGGGGTGTCATTGTTTTACACTACATTTTATCTATTAAAAGCCTTTGTATATATAGTATTATTATGTAAATGGCAATAAACGTTTAGTCTTATTACATCAAGGAGTTAAAATTCCATTCTTTTGTGTTTTACCAAATCTGCAAAATCAAACAATTTTTGTTTAAAATATAGGAGCAAGTTTAACAAAATAAACAGACAAAGTTGGTACAATATGGTTTCTACTGAACAACAACATTCCACCTATTTTGTCATGATTATTTGATTAATCAGTCACTTTTGGCTCCGATTAATCAACGAATATTTTTAGGACTGATTCTAATCACTACTATCATCTGGGTACACTGGTACCTTAATTTCCAAATAGAACAGACGCTTCCACAACTGTCAATCATTAATCTGCAATATTATCCAATCATCGCACTTGGATGCGTTTTGCGTTTAAACTATTTCCTACAAAAGAGCATGTGCATAATGTTTGTGATATTCAAAAGAACACGTGGTAATGTTTGTGATATTCAATTAATGGAAATTAATCCTTTAACAATAGGTTGGGAGGAGTTTAAACTATTCGTGCAAAAACCTGGATCGGTCTATTGCACACAGCTCTAGTTTACCATTTGATTATGTTCCGTGAAACGTTTGTTCTAAAAAAAACATCAACATCTTCAGAAAGAAATTCAAAGCATTACAGAAGTATAATGCAATTTGAATCCCCATGTAATATAGGCTTTCTCATCAAGAATAATGTAATACTGAAATTACAAACACTTCAAATGTTTGAGTTACTGAGAACTAAGATACATCATTTTCTGTGCTACATTAAAAACAAACCCATGTGATTCCTCGCAGTGATCTATATCAATTTTAAAACATTTAGGCGTGTCATTGGAAAACCGGGCTTAATGCATGTGCGTAAAGATTTGTCCCGGATCAGTCGGCACTTTCCGCTTTTATGGTATTTTCTGTTTCAAAGAAGTCTCTTCTAAACATAAATCCACTGTAGGCGGAAAGTGCCATCCTGGATCGGACTGCACAGGCTGATCCGGGAATACACTTCACGCACATGCATTTAGCCCAGTTTCCCCACGACACGCCTCATTTCATGTGCTATGACCCCTTGTACCTGCAATGGCTCCACAGATGGCAGACTGCCAGGGCTCCACTGGCTTGCCTTGGAAACGTGTGCAGCATTGCTGAGGGGAATAAAGATTAAGTGGTCTATTTAAATGGCAGTCAGGCTGTGATACGAATGTTACATTTCATATTTGCTTCGATAGAAGTGTATGTCTCACATACAATAAATCTGACGAGGGCTGTCCTAAAATCATGTAGACAATAGCTTCAGAAAGAGATTCAATAATAATAAAACAGGGAAACCTGTCAATAATGACTCTGAGTTCTATGTCAATTACTCACAGAAGTAATCAATATTCCATTTAAGCAACACTGAATTTCATGAAATAATTCATATGTGCGCCACGCCATCCCACCGGCACTGAATGATCAACTTGTATTTCATCATGTTTGTATATCAGAGTTCATAGTTCCATTCGAAATGCCAAAATGATTATCCCTATTGCTATTTCAGTAACAGAATTGTAACAATAATGAGTCCAATAAGAGACTTATGCAATTTGTCTACGATATTCTGGGACAGCCCTTGTATATGACAGGAAGACTAACATTCCAGATGAAGAAAATGCTATATTTTTGTGCCAAAAGAAAGAACTATTGTTTTTAAAGTAACCTACTCGAGTTTTAAATATTGACAGCAACACTACAAATGTTCTAAAATTAATTTTTTTGATGTTTCAACATCACTACTGCTGCTGTTCTGATTTTTTCGTAAACTGTGTTACATTTTCAGCAAGTTGCAGAACCTCACAGAAACCATCAGAATTAAGAACAAAGAACTAAAGCATAAACACCAGATGAGAGGGGGAATTTTCGAAAATATTTCCATGAAATATTTATGTTGCCATTTATATAAAATGACTTCTATGGCATTGATTATTCAAACACTTTTAACGATGGATTGCAACCATTGTCATATAACTGGGTGGCCTGAAATTCCTAAATAAAATTCCCTGATTTTTCCCTGACCAGAATTTAATTTTCCATGACACTGGTCAAATTACCAGTAAAATTAGTGCAAAGTGATGATAGCGTTCATAAATATAAAAATATATTACCACCATCCATTTTTAGCCATTTTTACTATTGTTAACTTCTTATTCTAAACAAATATGATAAGTTTATTGGTTTATTGTTGAAATATTTATTTAATTCTAGATTTCACTACTTCATTTTGGATTTGTTCTAATGCTTTTGAAGTTCCCTGAATTTACCCAGAATTTTTCAAAATTTTCAAATTCCCTGATTTTTCCCTGCAGGTTATTTTTTTCACACTTGTTCCCTGGTTTTCAGTGTCCAGATTCGGTGGCCACCCTGTATAAGCATGTTGAGAAAGACAATAGTACCATATCCAATCAGTAATGGTGGCTGTTTGAAAGAAGACTTGTGGGTGGGTCAAATAAAAGACAAACCATACCTTGAGATACTCCCATAGTGGATACTGTAGAAATGAGAAGGGGATCTCTCGTATCATAGTGCTAAAGACAAACCATACCTTGAGATACTCCCATAGTGGATACTGTAGAAATGAGAAGGGGATCTCTCGTATCACAGTGCTAAAGACAAACCATACCTTGAGATACTCCCACAGTGGATACTGTAGAAAGGAGAAGGGAATCTCTTCTATCACAGTGCTAAAGACAAACCATACCTTGAGATACTCCCATAGTGGATATGGTAGAAATGAGAAGGGGATCTCTCGTATCACAGTGCTAAAGACAAACCATACCTTGAGATACTCCCATAGTGGATACTGTAGAAATGAGAAGGGGATCTCTCGTATCACAGTGCTAAAGACAAACCATACCTTGAGATACTCCCACAGTGGATACTGTAGAAATGAGAAGGGAATCTCTCGTATCACAGTGCTAAAGAACCCTCGGTAGAGACCGCTCCAACCCTGCAAAGAATTGGACAGTAATGAGCAGTCATTAATAAAGTATAATAGGAGGCGCGTCGTGGGAAAACTGGACTTAATGCATGTGCGTAAAGCTTTCCGCTTTTATGGTATTTTCTGTTTCAAGGACGTCTCTTCTAACCATAAATCCACTTTAGGCGGAAAGTGCCGTCCTGGATCGGCCTGTGCGGACTGCACAGGCTGATCTGGGACGACACTTTACGCACATGCATTAAGACCGGTTTTATCACACACGCCACATAGAATGTCTGAATCTCTGAATCCAGTATATCCCCTTACAACTTTGTTGTGCGATGTGGGAGGGGGGTTATAATAGCAAATAACATAATAGATGAAGGACTTGGAACATTCAACATGTAACACGACCAAAACTATTATTTTCCCGACTGATTGCCCAGTATAGAGAATTTAGTAATACTGGTACACAAAAAATGAACAAGTGAGGATGTAGTGGACATATTGAATATAACCACTACTAAATTCTATTTCTAAATATATGTGGTTATTAAAGTAAAAACTATTGTAAGACGTCAAGATGGCGTTGAAACGCTGAAAATTACCAAATAACATCAGTAAATACCTGCAGTACTGAAAAGTTCTTTGTGGACAAGAAGTACTCCTTAGCCAGAACTCAATAAATACATTATACACAAACATTGCAAGGTCATCAACAGATTACAAAAACATAGCAATGACAAGTAAAGATTACTTATGTAAAGTTTTGTTATTGTGGTTTTGTGGGTACTGATTATAGATCTGCTGTCTTATGTTAGAACAAGAGCTGTTTGTAAAACGTTTTTGCCCCCTCTAGGTTGAAATAGCTAAAAATGCTAATTTTAGATAATCAAGGGCAATAACTCCACAGTTACTGGGACAATTTGGTTGATTACCGAACTTGACTGGGATAATATGCCCACAAAGATTTTCACCAAGTTTGGTGAAGATTGGCTATGAACTGTTCGATTTGGAAGACGGTTGGACTTAGAGAACGGAAATGGCTAAAAAGGCAAATTTGAGATAATTCAAGGATCATAACTCCACAATTCCTTGCACGATTTGGCTGATTATTAAACTTGGACAAGATATTATGCCCACAAACATGTTCGTTTGTTTGGTGATGATTGGATGAACATTGTTGGACTTAGAGAGGGAAAACTGCTAAAAAGGCCAATTTCAGTTATTTCAAGTGCAATAACTCCACAATTCCTGCGCTAATTTGACTGGTTATCAAACATGCCCGAGATATTATTATAACAAAATTTTCATGAAGTTCGGTGAAAATCAGAGGAAAGATGTTGGACTTGGAGAACGGAAACCACTAAAATTGCAAACATTTTCATGAAGTTTGGTGAAGATCGGATGAAAATTAATGAAGTTAGAGAGCGGAAACGAAAGTGGTCTACCTATAGACAGACCGACCAACCAACAGACCGACTGGCTGACATTAGCAAACCAATATACAGTGCCATCTTCGATGGGGGGTGGGGGAGGGGGCATAATTACCAGTAGCCAAAAAAGCCAAAATCTAAAAAAATGTTTATGAACATGAGGTTCAATGTCACAGTAACCATGGCCGACTTTGTAAATAACCAAACTAGGAATCTGTTGGGGTGTCGTCTCTGATTTCATCAACATATTTATAATGCATGTTTTCTTTGTCTTGAATAAATTTTTATACAATTAAAAACTCTAATACAAGAAAAAATGTTTTACTGCAACACTGTATCACTGTTTCTAGTCATACCTCCATTTGAAGAGTTCGTTTGAAGACACTCAAGGAAGACAACTGTGTGTTGGCCTGAGCTCTCTGTTTAACAACCTCCACTGGCACTCGTATACTGCAAGCAGCCTGGTGGGAAATATCAGATGAAAAACTAAGCTTTCATGTAAATTGCATGGTCTGGACATACATTAATGGTTGTATCAGAACATTAACAACTTTCCAATCTGCAGAAAAAAGGCAAAGTTTACTCCAAAAAAGAGGCGAAAATAAGCATTTAACTAACCTTGACCTTTAAGTACGTAATTATAAAAAAGAGTAAACATGTAACACATTTTATGACAGTTAAAGCATAATACCAAAGTAAGTAAAACAAGAGCTGTTTGCAAAACAGGCATTAAAAGCAATCTTTAAAATATCAAGTTTGGTGAAGATCGGATGAAAACTGTTGGACATATACAGCAGAAACTGATAAAAGGCCCATTTTAGATAAGTCAATGGCCATAACTCTGCAGTTCCTCAGGCGTTTTGGTTGGTCCGCGAACTTGATAAGATTTTATGGTCTCAAACATTTTCATCAAGTTGGTGAAGATCAGATGAAAACTGTTGAACTTAGAGAGCGAAAACAGCTAAAATGGTTAATTTTAGATAATGCCATAATTCCCGGGGCGATTATCAAACTTGTGCGAGATATTTTGCCCACAAAGATTTTCACACTAAGTTTAGTGAAGATTGGATACAAACTGTTGGGATGTACAGAGCAGAAACATCTAGAAGGCCAATTTTAGATAATTCAAGGGCCATAACTCCACAATTCCTAGGCGATTTGGCTGATTATCAAACTTGGCCAGATTAATGTATGCCCAAAAACATTTTCATAAAGTTTTGTGAAGATCGGATGAAAAATGTTGGACTTAAGTGAGCAGAAACGAAAGTGGTCTGCTGAGAGAAGGACTGACCGACCGACAGACAGACCGACCGACAGACATTAGCAAACCAATATACAGTGTCATCTTTGATGGGGGGCATAATTACCAGTAGCCAAAATAGCCAAAAGCTTCACAAATGTGTATGAACATGAGGTTTAATGTCATTGTAACAATGGCCGACTTTGTAAATAACTAAACTAGGAATTTGTTGGGGTGTTGTCTCAGATTTCATCAACATATTTATCAACTGACATAAGCAAACCAATATACCCTCGCCATCTTTGATGGCGGGCGTAAAAAGTCTTTTTCTCCTCCCTTTTTCATACCTTACCTAAGTGTCATAATTACCACTTTAAGAAATAGTTGCAGAAAAGGTATAACAGATATGGTGTCTGCCTTGCTGTCAGGAGATTGTGAGTCTGATCCCTATTCAGGGGGCATTAGAATGACCATTCTCAAGAGACACCAAATACTGGTTCTCCACAAGAATTACCAGTAGACTAGGAAATGTCTCAATGAAGCCTCAGGCTTTCAACACAATCTAAAATAGAGTGTTTAAACTAAGAAACTGTTTTCTAACTAGACATTTCCCGCTGCCCAACATACCACTTCCCCCATGGAGGCTGCCAACATGTGCACGTGGGGACCAGAATTAGAATGATGTCTCCCTGCGTACTTCACCCCCTCATAGGTCAGAAAAAACACTGCAGCTGAAGTAATATACATAGGTAAAATAAGTTCTAAACAAAAGTTAAATACTGTAACTGATTTTGAGCAGCAACAGTTGCTTCTGAAAATTTGCTGGTTGGCCATGCCTAAGCCAGTAATGTGTAACCTAATGGCAAAATTTGGTTTGAAATATCAGTTTTTGTTTATTTAAAGAAGTTATTTCATCATGTCTAAGCAATAAAGAACAATAAAATTCATTACATATCCTGAAGTCATTTGTTGATTGAACAGATTTTTATGTAACCTTTATTTGTACATGAAAGTGATCTAATTTAATACAAAGCAATATAACAAATTAAACAACGGATTATCATGCAGTTTTACAGCTACCACAGCAACTCTTACCATTTGACAAGATGATAAAAAGTTAAAAACAGTCTGTATTTCAACGAGAACAAAGCTGACTGTCTCACTCACCTGTAGGGGCAGAGCCCAGGGCCACTGACCCAATACCGGAGTATACCCCTGAAAATCCACCTGCCTTCCAGAAACCCTGGGCACTCTGCAGGCGAGTTTTCACTGTGTCCAAAGGGAACAATGCCAGATCAACTGACATGCCCGCCATACCCCCTGCCTGCAAACATGGTAAAACACCTAGAAATGTCCTTACTAGTATTTATCCAGTAGTGTCCAGTAGCAAAAACTGAAAAAGAAGTCAGGGCTTC
Organism: Congeria kusceri; assembly: GCA_027627225.1. Lineage (NCBI taxonomy): Eukaryota > Metazoa > Mollusca > Bivalvia > Myida > Dreissenidae > Congeria > Congeria kusceri. Next base: position 20,047,466 of record CM051034.1, read on the forward strand.
TTATTACTTCGTGCTCAGATGAGCTAAAAACAAATGACAAAGAAAATCCATTTATTTTGGTAAATACAATTATAAATATCACCTAAAACCAGTGTCCAAAATCATTGTCATTCATTATGTGTAATAAACTGGCTGCATGAAAATAAAGAGTTACAATAAATAATTATTTTGGCTAAGAGGAGGGTGTCTGAAAATTTAGAGTGTCCAAAAACATTACGGAATGCGCAAAATGTCTAAACTGAGCTATGATTGATTGTGTAACTTACAGAACTTGTCAGCCTCAGGCCTAAACAAATACTGAGCTACTTCTTTATAATGGCTATAAATTAGCCCAATAAGCAATATAAAAATTAACACTAAATGTTTCGAGTGACTTTATAATAAATCGAACAATCTAACTTATTATTACAACTTGCATAATGATGCAAGATGCCAAGATACTCAGACTGTGAAACTTACCAGTGCAGCAGAGGAAAAGTAACCTTTATCTGCCATTTAACAATCGAGCTGACGTCAGTGATGAGCCTTCAATATTGCTTGGATCAAATTCAAAAGACAGTGTCAGTGGCTATTACCCTCAATACAAACTTATTGTATTGACTACAACAATTTATCCGAAAATGCTACCGTCCGAATTCACTTGTCGTGAGGTAAACACATATATGCTTGTATTATAAGCAAACATACAACTACTATAATGATTTTTTCCATTCCAAATAAATAATTCATACAGCTACAAACATTTTATGGAGTTGTTACTGTCTGTACATTGCATACTTTGTTATACAGCTTAACAAAATGTGACTTTGACATTCGCCTTCTAAAGAGTAATTTCAAGGAAGACAACTCGAGGGCGACGGAAAAGGTTACAACCAACCATTACTTGTGTTGTAACTTCCACAGTTGAATAATTTTACTTAAATCGAGAGTTTCGATCAAACATAATAGGAATAAGAATGCAGTTTTTTTATTCAATAACACCAAAAAATATATTCAATCTAATAACTAAGAAATAATAAATCTCACAGGTGCCTGTAACAATGTTTATGATCCATACATATATTATTTAGAATAGTTTTTTATAGTGAATGTTTATGAACAGTGACTAAACAGTGTCTAAAGATTGTTACAAATACCGGTGATACAATTTTTATGATCCATACATATATTTAGAATAGTTTTTTTTATAGTGAATATGTATATGTTTATGAACAGTGACTAAATAGTGACTAAAGATTGTTACCAGTGATACCAGTGATACATCACTTAGATTTCCTCTTGGACATTGTATATATTACATTTTCACAATATTGAATGTACTTCATTAGTTCAATAGCAACAAGACACATTCAACTTAAATGAAATGACAAATAGCTTATTCTGACATAAGTATATAATTGCCAGTTTTGTTTGTAATTTTAACGCATTAAATATTGCTAATAGTGAACATTCCACATCAGTTTATTTAAATCTCAATACAAGGCGAATAATAAATCACTTTCATATACAACATGTAAATATTAAAATTTTCATCGCTCTTAGGGTACCATTTTTGCATCACAAAATACGTGACACTCAGTTTCTTCAGAAAGTCTGTTTAAATTCAAGTGAGAATCTTTTTAGATGAATCGAAACAGGTGAATCAGACAATCTCAATACAGATGATTGTACCGTGTTTATAAACAGAAAATCACAATATCCTCTATGTTCAGTAAATGGATTATTCCCTCATTATGAATTAAATTTAAATAGACTCTGGTTTATATTTGGCGTGTCGTGGGAAGACCGGGCTTAATGCATGTGCGTTGTGTCATCCCGGATTAGCCTGTGCAGGTTAATCCAGGATGACACTTTCCGCTCTTATGGTATTCAGTGTTTCAAGCAAGTCTCTTCTAAACATAAATCAACATGTAGGCGAAAAGTGTCATCCCCGATTAGCCTGTGCAGATGGTACAGGCTAATCCGAGTTGACACTTTACACACAAGCATTTGGCCCAATTTTCCTACGACACGCCTCATATGTAAATAAACAACACATCTGTTTGTTTCTGCTTTTATTATGATTTATTTTACATAACATTGCAAAATTCGACTTGTTCAAATAGAAAATAATACACCTAAGCCATACATATGTCCACATATATTTTGGTGAACACTCAACACATATACAAAACATAACACTTTACAAAACACCATAGCACTTGACTTTTGATAACAACTGTTTGCCAACCAGACAATACATACAAATGTATGGAAATTTTCCCAGTTAACAAATGTTCCTTACTTTTAAGTACAATCCAAACACCAACTTGGGCACAAAACAGTCACCACCACCATCCTTGAGAAATACCTGAACCTAAATGATACATACCAATATTTGCCAATCTCCCTATTCAACCATCAAATTGAACATTAATTTCTAGGAAATTAGATATAAAATAGAAATACCACTACACCAATACTAGGCAGTAAACAATATATGAGGCGTGTCGTGGGAAACCCAGGCTTAATGCATGTGCGTAAAGTGTTGTCCCGGATCAGCCTGTGCAGTTTGCACAGGCTAATCTGGGATGACACTTTCCGCCTACAGTGGATTTGTTTAGAAGAGACTTTCTTGAAACACAAAATACCATAAAAGCGGAAAGTGTCATCCTAGATTAGCCTGTGCGGACTGCACAGGCTGATCCAGGACAGCACTTTACGCACATGCATTAAGCCTGGGTTTCCCACGACACGCCCCATATAATTTTCAAACATAACTTAGAGTTGAATCTTTGAACCAATTTATAGTTATTAGTAAGGCGATAATATAAATGTTTCGTTAAACAACTTCATCTATCAAAGTCTACATCTGTGAATATATCAAAATGTGTGTTCAGTATTCCACGTGCACCAATGTATTACAGTGCTTTTTAAGGCCAATTTGGAGCCTAAATAGGGCCCCATTCCCCCAGTGCTGAAGTACCCCGGTATATATTCCTCCCCACCCCCTTGATGTCTTAAGTGGCCCCCAGTGCTGAAGTACCCCGGTATATATTATTCCCCACCCCCTTGATGTCTTAAGTGGCCCCCAGTGCTGAAGTACCCCAGTATATATTCCTCCCCACCCCCTTGATGTCTTAAGTGGCCCCCAGTGCTGAAGTACCCCGGTATATATTCCTCCCCACCCCCTTGATGTCTCAAGTGGTTGCATGATAGGAAACCAACATAATTATGAGTATTTCCAGTTAAAACTAAACAACTGCTATGTAGATTTTTTGTGAAATGGGAGATAAAATGATATGAAATAAATGTAGGCAAACTTGTTGTTGTTTCTGGCATTTCTTAATGTTCATTATTTCCCGCAAAACTTGGAAATTCCCCTTCCAAACGGCCGTTTCATAATTACCCAAACTGCGGAAAAAAAACACTTGCATTATATTTCTATGATTTGTTACTAGTATATTGATTTCAGTGCATTAAAATGTCCAAGAAAACCAACATTCTCCTTCTCTGTGTAACAGCAGTAGACTGAAGTATTCCTACCAGTAATCTTAATGATCTGAACAATTAGTCTGTGTAACAGCAGTAGACTGAAGTATTCCTACCAGTAATCTTAATGATCTGAACAATTAGTCTGTGTAACAGCAGTAGACTGAAGTATTCCTACCAGTAATCTTAATGATCTGAACAATTAGTCTGTGTAACAGCAGTAGACTGAAGTATTCCTACCAGTAATCTTAATGATCTGAACAATTAGTCTGTGTACCAGCAGTAGACTGAAGTATTCCTACCAGTAATCTTAATGATCTGAACAATTAGTCTGTGTAACAGCAGTAGACTGAAGTATTCCTACCAGTAATCTTAATGATCTGAACAATTAGTCTGTGTAACAGCAGTAGACTGAAGTATTCCTACCAGTAATCTTAATGATCTGAACAATTAGTCTGTGTAACAGCAGTAGACTGAAGTATTCCTACCAGTAATCTTAATGATCTGAACAATTAGTCTGGATACTGAATAGTATATACTAGTAAGAAGCTAATAAACGATACATGCATGTACGTTATTTTCTACGTGACTGTGCTTTACCAATATCATCAGCCTCGGGCCGTATTCTGAAGTAAAATGTTATTCTACCCTTAAAATCATCATTTTTCATCAGCATTTAATTTCATGCGTAAATTAAAATGTGATCAGCGTTTATTAGTTATCAACTTACTATTAACTGTCATTTACATAACTGTAAAGTGATCCATAAATGTATTTGTTTTAAGAAATATTACTTTACAAAAATTGGAACATATGACAAGTGAACATATTATTAGGTAAACTTAAGATACAACTGTGGATGTTGTTGGTAAACTTAAGATACAACTGTCGATGTTGTTGGTAAACTTAAGATACAACTGTCGATGTTGTTGGTAAACTTAAGATACAACTGTGGATGTTGTTGGTAAACTTAAGATACAACTGTCGATGTTGTTGGTAAACTTAAGATACAACTGTGGATGTTGTTCTCTCGTTCTCAATTATCCATGACCCTTGAAGTCCATTGACACAGAACAATGTATTTACTTACTTGTCAATGGATTTCAAGTTCATAAACATAAGATGTCTCTCCGATATGGCTCCCGCTCACTAGAGATTCGTGACAAATTTGTAGAGGTGATTGCCTTTTGACACACATATTGTGAACTTGTAAATACACAACAGATATTTGATATTGCCTCTATGACGATAATGCACACCATATTTAAAATGCACCAAAACTTAACAAAACAAATACATGAAACCCGGGCTTAATGCATGTGCGTAAAGTGTCTTCCCGGATCAGCCTACGCATTCCGCACAGGCTGATCCGGGTCAGCACTTTCCGCCTACAGTGGATTTATGTTTAGAAGAGACTTCCTTGAAACAGAAAATACAATAAAAGCGGAAAGTGTCATCCCATATCAACCTGTGCGGACTGCACAGGCTGATCCGGGATGAAATTTTACGTACATGCATTCAGCCCGGTTTTCCCATGACACGCCTCATTAATATTTGGAAAAAGAAACAAATTTTTCCACATTTTAACCACAAAATGTGTTCATTAGTTACACAGCTGGAAAATCTATCTGAATCTATTGAACTGTTTGCAGATTATTGATGAAGAACACGATGAATGTGTTTGTGTATTAGTTACACATGCTGTTTCACAAGGAAAATAAATGGTGAATTCTTGTGCATAGATTCTTGTCTCTACTTCCTAAAAATACCCCAAATTCTCAACAAAAATATCCTGAATTACAAAATAGGTCAGAAACAGACTGATGCAGCGAGTCTAAAAATTTCTCAGCATACATAACGTTTTCAAATAAAAAATTTCATCAAAATAACTTTTTTCGAAAAATATACTTTTAAAAATGTATCACAGTAATTAAACATATAATTTTTCTGCAAACATTTCATCTTAACACCTAATGGTAAAAAACAACAGTGAAGTACACAACACAAAGGCAAACAACAAGGCAGGAACCTGTAGAACACTTCAACAAAAATCCCAACTGACCCCAAAACAATACTGGCGAGATACGTAAATCCGGACAGTACTTAAATCCGGACACTTTAAAAAAAATGTGTTTGTATTATAAAAACCGATAATTCTAAAGTAGAAGATACATGTATATGTGTGCCTGAGTCAGCAACACAAGTCGAGTTTAAACAGAATCGATTGTGTATTAATTAATTAACTGTTGTTTTTTATTACTTACAAATGTAAATATTTGCATGTGGTTGATTGAAATAAAAACAGTATCTCCGAAAGAAAAGCTTTACAAAGAAAATGTTGAAAGTAAATACCAGACCAAGGTAAACCGAAAAACAACAAAAAAATGTTGAGGAACAAGGTGTAAATAAATGTTTATTTTAATTATTTATATTTAACAAAACATATTTGTTTTAATGTGTCCGGATTTAGGTACTATCCATCCAAATTTTAATACGTGTTACAGGCCTTTTTTAAACCCATAATTCAGTTACTTTTAGGCAGCAGTTGCAACTCAGATTTTGACCGAAGCTTAAGCTTAAACCCTATTTATTGTTCAACCTTTTATTTTTGTTTAATACAATTATCTAGGGAAATAGTCCAAAAACCAGGAAAAAGTGTCCGAATTTAGGTACTTCACCAGTATGCTGTATTTTTTTACAATTAAGTATTTATATAGAGAATGCTAGGTTAGTGTTGAATAAAGATAAGTTTATTTAGCGTGGCTTAGAAAACTTGAACCCCAAGCCATGGCGAGTGGTTCACGTTTTCCTGCCGAGCAAATAAACTTGTCTTTAATCAACACTTACCTAGTATTCTATTTAGCCCATGATTTTCTGTCTTTATTTTGAAAATAAACAAAAGAAAAATACTAAATAACACCAAAAACAAAATGCGGCGCGTCGTGGGAAAACCAGCCTTAATGCATGTGCGTAAAGTGTTGTCCCGGATCTGCCTGTGCAGTCCGCACAGGCTTATCTGGGACGGCACTTTCCGCTTTTATGGTATTTTCTGTGTCAAAAAAATGAAATCTCTGAAAGTGCCATCCTGGATCAGCCTGTGCGGACTGCACAGGCTGATCCGGGACGACACTTTACGCACATGCATTAAGTCCAGTATTGGGTTTATCCCCGAGTGTGGAAATACAGGAATTATTATTTCATCAATATTAACATGACCATGGGGTAAATAAGTACATGTAACATTGTCAACTGTTTACTTCTTACCAACTAGTAAAGACACATTTAAAACTTGAACAAGTATTTCAGTGCAAACATGCAACTGGACAAGCAGTTAAAGAGGGAAACATGGTCAAAATGGATTGAAACTATGGCAATTCTATTTGACAATGAAAATACTTGAGCTGCCACCTTAAAATTCTATTCACTGACACACAAATTCCAAATCACCAACTTTTGTCACAATACCGGTCATATAACTGTTTCAACTGATAATGCATGTTCTAGGAACTCGTTCCATACATGTGTGCATCCATCAGACAAATTAAGTACCCATTCACATTCAGGCAACTATCTCACTGCACCAGCTATCCATCCATTTGATTAACAGGTCTAAGAACACACAACACAATTTGATGATGTCATACGCGGATGTTGATTGTGATGTCAACATGCTTTGATGTCATGACATCATCATACTAGGATGTTATGATGCCAACACACTAATATGTCATGACATCACTGCACTAAGATGTTATGATGTCAGCACAGTACGATGTTGTCATCACACTAAGATGTTATGATGTCAGCACAGTATGATGTTGTCATCACACTAAGATGTTATGATGTCAGCACAGTACGATGTTGTCATCACACTAAGATGTTATGATGTCAGCACAGTACGATGTTGTCATCACACTAAGATGTTATGATGTCAGCACAGTACGATGTTGTCATCACACTAAGATATTATGATGTCAGCACAGTACGATGTTGTCATCACACTAAGATGTTATGATGTCAGCACAGTACGATGTTGTCATCACACTAAGATGTTATGATGTCAGCACAGTACGATGTTGTCATCACACTAAGATGTTATGATGTTATCACAGTCTGATGTCATGATTTCATCACACCTGGACATAGACAAGGTCTGGGTGACACGTTATTCATCTCCAAATCTTACGCAAAAGTTTTGTAAGTTATATTGACAAAAATTTACCCATGTCATCATATTATTTGATGCCGAAGAAACAAGTTCAAAACAATGTAAGGAATAAGTCACAGCCGTAGAAACATGCTGAAGGTAATGCACTGGTGACAATGTCCATAGTAATGCCATGGAAACACCACAAGGTCAAGGTAACATAATGGGAATGCCACACTCAACACTGATGTCAGTGATACAAATTCACATTTTGGAAGTGCTCACAATGATTGTTCACAAAGCCAACATCAATACCTGAAGAGCACTTGACCATTTAATCATCTGAAGCAAACATTCTCATTTGCATTTTAGACATTTGCTCTGCCTATGCAAGTATGACACTCTGAATAAACAACAAACGACATCAGACTTAACATTTTAAAGTTTGTTCTTAGAGCACTTCTGACAATTTAATCATTTGGAGCTTAACTTAGCAAACATTTGAGGCATTTTGCGGAAAACAAGGACTTAATTTAAGTGCGTAGTGTCGTCCTGGATAAGCCTTTGAAGTCCGCACAGCAAATCCAGGACGGCACTTTCCGTGTACTGCACAGGCTGATCCGGTACGACACTTTACGCACTTGCATTAAGGCAGGTTTTCCCACAACTCATTTTCAATCACATTTTAGACCCGTTCTGTACCTATGCATGCATGACACTGCATAAACAACTTACAACATCAGACTTAACACCTCCTCACATTTTGTTCTTGTAGCAAATTGATAAACAAATGCATACACGGACAGGGTTAAGAACTTGGATCATAAAGTTTCATGAATATTGGTCTCAACATTAAGCTGTGTATCTAGGCGGACACGTGTGCTACAAGTTCATCATATCTAGGGAGTTCTGTGACTCGGTGGGACTGTTGGGGCCTGTCGCTTTCAAGGAATCGTTCACATCACGTCGGAACAGGGACAGGTTCTGGGTGAATCTGTAATGAACAACTAGTATTTTAGCAGACAATGATAGTACAACTGGAAATTGTAATGTTCTTTTATTACTAGTACCAATACTAATACTGTAAAGCATTTTATTTCACGGTGCCACAATCCTGTTACTCACCTGTCCCTGTTCTTGGTGAGGAGAGATCGTTCTATGCCCTCCATGAGGCTGTCAAAACACTGCACCATGGTTTGCTGCTTGTCCTGGGGCTGGCTCGTGATGATGCTCTCTCGTAGCTTGTTGAAGTACTGCGTGAAACATACACTTTGTTAGACATGAGATATAGCTTGTTGAAGTACTGAGTGAAATATACACTGCATTAGACATGAGATATAGCTTGTTGAAGTACTGAGTGAAACATACACTGCGTTAGACATGAGATATAGCTTGTTGAAGTACTGAGTGAAATATACACTGCGTTAGACATGAGATACAGCTTGTTGAAGTACTGAGTGAAACATACACTGCGTTAGACATGAGATATAGCTTGTTGAAGTACTGAGTGAAATATACACTGCGTTAGACATGAGATATAGCTTGTTGAACTACTGAGTGAAACATACACTGCATTCGACATGAGATATAGCTTGTTGAACTACTGAGTGAAACATACACTGCGTAAGACATGAGATACAGCTTGTTGAACTACTGAGTGAAATATACACTGCATTAGACATGAGATATAGCTTGTTGAAGTACTGAATGAAACATACACTGCGTTAGACATGAGATATAGCTTGTTGAAGTACTAAATGAAACATACACTGCGTTAGACATGACATACAGCTTGTTGAAGTATTGAATGAAACATACACTGCGTTAGACATGAGATATAGCTTGTTGAAGTACTGAATGAAACATACACTGCGTTAGACATGAGATATAGCTTGTTGAAGTACTAAATGAAACATACACTGCGTTAGACATGAGATACAGCTTGTTGAAGTACTGAGTGAAACATACACTGCGTTAGACATGAGATACAGCTTGTTGAAGTACTGAGTGAAATATACACTGCGTTAGACATGAGATACAGCTTGTTGAAGTACTAAATGAAACATACACTGCATTAGACATGAGATATAGCTTGTTGAACTACTGAGTGAAACATACACTGCGTTAGACATGAGATATAGCTTGTTGAAGTACTGAGTGAAATATACACTGCGTTAGACATGAGATACAGCTTGTTGAAGTACTGAGTGAAATATACAATGCATCAGGCATTAGATATAGCTTGCTGACGTAGATCTACTGAATGAAACATACACTGCGTCAGACATGAAATATAGCTTGTTTAAGTACTGAATGAAACTGAATGAAACATACACTGCGTCAGACATGAGATATAGCTTGCTGAAGTACTGAGTGAAACATACACTGCATTAGACACGAGATATAGCTTGTTGAAGTACTGAATGATACATACACTGCATTAGACATAAGATATAGCTTGTTGAAATACTGAATGAAACTGAATGAAACATACACTGCGTCAGACATGAGATATAGCTTGCTGAAGTACTGAATGAAACCTACACTGCGTTAGACATGAGATATAGCTTGTTGAAGTACTGAGTGAAACATACACTGCGTCAGACATTAGGTATAGCTTGTTGAAGTACTGAATGAAACATAAACTTCATTAGAAATAAGATATAGCTTGTTGAAATACTGAATGAAACTGAATGAAACATACACTGCGTCAGACATGAGGTATAGCTTGCTGAAGTACTGAATGAAACATACACTGCGTTAGACATGAGATATAGCTTGTTGAAGTACTGAGTGAAACATACACTGCGTCAGACATTAGGTATAGCTTGTTGAAGTACTGAATGAAACATAAACTTCATTAGAAATAAGATATAGCTTGTTGAAATACTGAATGAAACTGAATGAAACATACACTGCGTCAGACATGAGGTATAGCTTGCTGAAGTACTGAATGAAACATATGTTGCATCAGACATGAGATATAGCTTGCTAAAGTACTGAGTGAAACATACACTGCGTCAGACATGAGATATAGCTTGTTGAAGTACTTAGTGAAACATACACTGCAAAAGACATGAGATATAGCTTGCTGAAGTACTGAATGAAACATACACTGTGTCAGACACGAGATATAGCTGGCTGAAGTACTGAATGAAACGCGCAATGAGTCAGACGAGAGGCAGTGAGTTTAATATCTATTTGACATGCATATAAAATCAATGTGATTTATGTTGAATTAATATATATTTCACTGTGCTTTTACATAACTGTGAGTTCAAAACTTTTAATATCCATAAAAAATACAGCATGGGTGGAAATGACTTATCATTTTTTTATTTCTTATATTTACAATATTGGAACTGTTCTAATTTGTTTGGTATTTTCAGTTGGGTTGGCATTTTCAAGAAAGTAAAAAATCAACAAGCACTGCCTAAGTAGTCTGTTTGCCACATGGGAGCATTTCATTCTGCCTACCTCCTCATTGAGCAGTATGAGACCCAGCAGAGGACGTGACATGGACCACTGGTTACGGCAATCCTCAAACATGATGATGTTCAACACAGTCTGTAGCATCTGTAATATAACACAGTGGATATATGTTACAGATTCTAACACAATTCTCAAACATGATGATGTTCAACACCGTCTGAAACATCTGTAATATACACGGTGGATATATGTTACAGATTCAAACACAATCCTCCAACATGATGATGTTCAACACAGTCTGAAGCATCTGTCATATAACACAGTGGATATATGTTACAGACTCAAACACAATCCTCAAACATGATGATGTTCAACACAGTCTGAAGCATCTGTCATATAACACAGTGGATATATGTTACAGACTCAAACACAATCCTCAAACATGATGATGTTCAACACCATCTGTAGCATCTGTAATATACACGGTGGATATATGTTATAGATTAAAACACAATCCTAAAACATGATGATGTTCAACACCGTCTGTAGCATCTGTAAAATACATGGTGGATATATGTTACAGATTCAAACACCATTTCTCAAACATGATGATGTTCAACACCGTCTGTAGCATCTGTAATATACATGGTGGATATATGTTACAGATTCAAACACCATTTCTCAAACATGATGATGTTCAACACAGTCTGTAGCATCTGTAATATACATGGTGGATATATGTTACAGATTCAAACACAATTCTCAAACATGATGATGATCAACGCAGTCTGCAGCATCTGTAATATACATGGTGGATATATGTTACAGATTAAAACACAATTCTCAAACATGATGATGTTCAACACTGTCTGTAGCATCTGTAATGTAACACCGTGGATATATGTTACAGATTAAAACACAATCCTCCAACATGATGATGTTCAACATTGTCTGAAGCATCTGTAATATAACACAGTGGATATATGTTACAGATTCAAACACAATCCTCAAACATGATGATGTTCAACATTGTCTGAAGCATCTGTAATATAACACAGTGGATATATGTTACAGATTCAAACACAATCCTCAAACATGATGATGTTCAACATTGTCTGAAGCATCTGTAATATAACACAGTGGATATATGTTACACATTCAAACACAATCCTCAAACATGATGATGTTCAACATTGTCTGAAGCATCTGTAATATAACACAGTGGATATATGTTACACATTCAAACACAATCCTCAAACATGATGATGTTCAACACCGTCTGTAGCATCTGTAATATACACGGTGGATATATGTTACACATTCAAACACAATCCTCAAACATGATGATGTTCAACACCATATGTAGCATCTGTAATATACACGGTGGATATATGTTACAAATATAAAGACAATCTTCAAACTTGATGATGCTCAACACCGTCTATAGCATCTGTAATATACAAGGTGGATATATGTTACAATTATAAACACAATCCTCAAACATGATGATGTTCAACACTGTCTGTAGCATCTGTAATGTAACACCGTGGATATATGTTACAGATTAAAACACAATCCTCAAACATGATGATGTTCAACATTGTCTGAAGCATCTGTAATATAACACAGTGGATATATGTTACAGATTCAAACACAATCCTCAAACATGATGATGTTCAACATTGTCTGAAGCATCTGTAATATAACACAGTGGATATATGTTACAGATTCAAACACAATCCTCAAACATGATGATGTTCAACATTGTCTGAAGCATCTGTAATATAACACAGTGGATATATGTTACACATTCAAACACAATCCTCAAACATGATGATGTTCAACATTGTCTGAAGCATCTGTAATATAACACAGTGGATATATGTTACACATTCAAACACAATCCTCAAACATGATGATGTTCAACACCGTCTGTAGCATCTGTAATATACACGGTGGATATATGTTACACATTCAAACACAATCCTCAAACATGATGATGTTCAACACCATATGTAGCATCTGTAATATACACGGTGGATATATGTTACAAATATAAAGACAATCTTCAAACTTGATGATGCTCAACACCGTCTATAGCATCTGTAATATACAAGGTGGATATATGTTACAATTATAAACACAATCCTCAAACATGATGATGTTCAACACAGTCTGTAGCATCTGTAATATACACGGTGGATATTTGTTACACATTCAAACACACTCCTCAAACATGATGATGTTCAACACAGTCTGTAACATCTGTAAACAGATCATGACAACAATTTTTTTTGAACTTTATAGCATATACATATATAATGTGGTGAATAAAATTCCCTACTTTGGTTTCCTGAGTAAACACAGAATTTGGGTGTCTTTGATGAAAATAATCATTTATCATGCATAGAACTTTCCTTGATTTTGGCAGACCTTAGATATCACTATCAAAGCACCAAGTCTGGGTTACTTACATAATAATTGCTATTAAAAGCATCATTTAATATAAAACTCTATAAAATGAATTCTAATTTACAATAGTTTTTAGGTACAAATAGTATGTAGTTTCCATTAAAAAACATGTGTGCATTTATAAATCAATTTCTAAAACAACCCAAAATCCCCAAACAAACCACTAGGTACCTGTTGCAGTATTTCTGGATGGAGCTCTAGTATTCGTAGAAAGGTCTGGCTATCCTGGGGGTTGTTGGGGTGCTTTTTCTTTTTGCTTGTGAGCTTTTTGAACAGGTAGGTTATGATGTTGTCCAAAGTAGCACAGCATCCAGTACACACCATAGTGTCTAAAGTGCAAATAAAATGAGGCGTGTCATGAGAAAAGTGGGCTTAATGCATGTGCGTAAAGTATCGTCCCAGATTAGCCTGTGCAGTCCGCACAGGCTAATGGGGGACGACACTTTCCGTCTACAGTGGATTAATGTTTAGAAGAGACTTTCTTGAAACAGAAAATACCATAAAAGCGGAAAGTGTCATCCCGGATTAGCCTGTGCGGACTGCACAGGCTAATCTGGGACGATACTTTACGCACATGCATTAAGCCCAGTTTTCCCACGACATGCCTCAAATTATCTTTGTTTGCCATTGCCATTTGTTTCCTAATTTAACTGGCTCTGGTAAAGGGACCCATTCCCAATGCCAAAAATGGTTTATCTTTCCCAATGTGAATGAACAAAATCCCAAAACTGACGGGATACAATCCTAAATACATATGTTCAATGGCAAATTTTAATTTATGTTGTAGATCATGAAATGACCTGAAAGTTTATGGAAACCATTAAAATACCAAGTTCTACCATTATAATATAACTAAGTGTTTATTAATTAAATTACTTTCTTTACTGTTTCTCAATAAGCAACATTTGTTGCCCCAATATATTTAAGGTAAACCTAAGATGTTTTTGGAATACAACTCCAGACAGCCTGACTAGCAAGGAGCAATGTATACCTAGAGCTGAGAGGCCCTCCGATATTGTGGACAGTATATACAGGAACACTTGGGGCTCTAGGTTGCTAATGAAGGTCATGTGATCTTGCGCCAAACACTCCAGGAGGCCGTAATAGTTCTGACTCAACTTTGGGTAGTCCTGGTGGAAACATAACATACAAATATCATTACAATACATTCATATAATTATATTTACATGTAAATATATTTCACATTATGTTCCCTTAAAACTTTCTTTACAATATCAGATTTATTTTTTGTGTAGTTTTCTTTACATAAAATAATAAAGTTTATAAATACACAAATTTAAAACAGAGATTACTTTTCAAAATCTAGCAAAACAATTGCTTTCAGTTTCTTGTGATGAAATGGTAATACACAAGTTTAACAGTAAACATGTCAGGACACACAATGAGAACACATGGACAAATTTACTACCTCTACTTTCCCCAAGATTTCACCATGGATAAAATATACAGCAACAATCAAATATTTATGTATTTGACCATCAATTATGATCCAAACTGGTTTTTGTTAAAAATGAATACATGTATAAGAATCTGAGGTTTTAAATTGATTCATTCCCAGAAAAGTTTCACTTACCAGTAAGTCATTCTGTGAGATGGATAGAAGCAGTTTCACAAACATGTTGAGA
Organism: Congeria kusceri; assembly: GCA_027627225.1. Taxonomy (NCBI): domain Eukaryota; kingdom Metazoa; phylum Mollusca; class Bivalvia; order Myida; family Dreissenidae; genus Congeria; species Congeria kusceri. The sequence goes on from CM051034.1 coordinate 20,062,634, forward strand.
GCGTTGTCAAGGGCGTCATCGCCATAGAGACGGAACACACCAAAGTTCACATAGTTACCACACAAAGCTGCCCGCAGCATAGAGAAGCATATTGATATGCCTTTCAATGTAAACACTCGGTTAAGGCATAGTAATGTCAAATGAGAAATTCTACAGGTGTTATGCGTTACTACATTCAAACACAGTCATTTCTAAGTCATCATTAGCGGCAAGAACACTTCAGAATAACAAGTGTTCAGATTAAACTTTTAAAAGTTACATACTTGCATATGCTTGTTTTAGTTGGTTGCACTTCTCTTAACGAGCGAAAAACGCACCTATTGACGAGTAACGGGCCAAACAGTTAAAACAAGGGATAACATATCAAATTTTAAATGTGCCCTCCTTTTACATTCCAAATAATATTAAATCATTATTTTATTGTTGTCTTCATATATAAGCTTAGTGACATTGTGCAAAAAAGATGTCAAAGTTAATCTTGTGCCCAGAAAAATACATACACTGGTAGCAATAAACAACCACAGTCATAAACAGAGCAGCAAAATGAGTGTACAAATGTGCATATTGTTTTTATGAAATTCTACTGGAACTGTTGCAATCACCTTATCCAAGGCAATTTTAATGTAACCTACAGTACTGGGATCTCTATGAAACATCTGTTTTGACAATATTTCTCTGCAATAACATAACTATCATGACACCAAAGTTTACGTAAGGTTTCTGCCATTATAAAAGGATATTTCATAGGGTAAATTTGATCTTTGGGAACTTCACCTATTGTTAATATTCTGGATCCTGAAAAAGGGTCAACAACAGAGAATTAAAACACAACAAAATTACATGTAATCACTATCAGGAATCTACACTTTACCACCAAACAGTACTAAAGAGGTACTTCAATTAAATCTTTAGCATAATAAACCTGATTATTCCTGTCATTTTTCGATGTTATCTTTTTTACATTCATTAAAATGTTTAAAGAAATATATGTCCGTATATGTACAAAATACATCTACATAATGACTTGATAGAAGTGTTGAATATAAAACGAATAAAATAACCATTTTATTATTAACAGAAGGACATAGTCCCTAATAAACGGACGAAAATTCTACAATAATTTTGTAACTGGGAGTACAAAATCATGAGGTAAACTTGACTGGAAAATAAAATTTAATTAAACAAGAGCTGTCAGAGGACAGCGCGCTCGACTATTCAAAGCATTTTAGTTGGTACATATTTTGGATAGTGAAAGGGGCATAAATTTGTTAAAATACAATATTTTTAAGTGAAGCCTTGTATAGTTTATAAATTTTCGGAACAAAAACTTTAACCACAAAGACTGTGTAAAAAGTGGGCCAACTCTGTCAAAATACAAAACAGAGTTATGGGTAATGTTGCCCCTGATACTAAAGTTGATGACAAAGGTTAGTTCCAAGTTTCAAGTGAATATTTTATGTAGTTTTGGAGTAACAAAACTTTTGAATATAAACTTTAACCACAAATTCTAAGTGAAAAAGGGGCATAACTCTGTCAAAATACAAAACATAGTTATGGGTAATGTTGCCCCTGATACTAGAGTTGATGACAAAGGTTAGTTCCAAGTTTCAAGTGAATAACTTATGTAGTTTTGAAGTTACCAAACTTTGGAATATAAACTTTAAACAGAAAATCTCAGTGAAAAGGGGGCATAACTCTGTCACAATACAAAAGATAGTTATGAGAAATGTTATCCCTGGTACAAGAGTTGATGATAAAGGTTAGTTCCAAGTTTCAAGTGAATAACTTATGAAGTTTTGAAGTTACAAAACTTTTGAATATAAACTTTAAACAGAAAATCTATGTGAAAAAGGGACATAACTCTCCCAAAATACAACATAGAGTTATGGGGAATGTTCACCCTCATACTGGAGTTGATGACAAAGGTATATTCCAAGTTTCAAGTGAATAGCTTTTGTAGTATTGAAGTTACACAACTTTTGAATATCAACTTTAAGCAGAAAATCTATGCGAAAAAGGGGCATAACTCTGTCAAATACAAAACAGAGTTATGGGGAATGTTGCCCTTGATACTGGAGTTAATGACAAAGGTTAGTTCCAAGTTTCAAGTGAATTACTTATGTAGTTATGAAGTTACACAACTTTTGAATATAAACTTTAACCAGAAATTCTAAGTGAAAGAGGGGCATAAATCTGTCAAAATACAAAACAGAGTTATGCAGAATGTTGCCCCTGACACTGGAGTTGATGACCAAGGTTAGTTCCAAGTTTCAAGTGAATAACTTATGTAGTTTTGAAGTTACAAAACTTTTGAATATAAACTTTAACCAGAAAATCTATGTGAAAAAGGGGCATAACTCTGTCAAAATACAAAACAGAGTTATACGAAATGTTGCCCTTGATACTGGAGTTGATGACAAAGGTTAGTTACAAGTTTCAAGTGAATAACTTATGTAGTTTTGAAGTTACACAACTTTTGAATATAAACTTTAACCAGAAAATCTAAGTGAAAAAGGAGCATTACTGTGTCAAAATACAAAACAGAGTTATGGGGAATGTTGCCCCTGACACTGGAGTTGATGATAAAGGTATATTCCAAGTTTCAAGTGAATAACTTATGTAGTTTTGAAGTTACAAGACTTTGGAATAAAAACTTTAACCAAATTCAGACGTGGACGCGTACGCCAGGGGTAGTTGGAATGCTCATCTATTCTAATAGTCGAGCTAAAAATTCATGATTTTAAGACATTTTGCTTGGAGAGATAATGGTTTTAAATTATCAAAAATACTTAAAACCTGTTTTTAACATTAATCAAACATATGTAGGGACTCACCATAGCTGACCATGAGCTTGCTAACTTCCCTGAAGAGCAGAATACCATTAGGTGAGGACACGTCAAACTGCAGTCTCTGAGATCTGGAATGGAGGGGATGGAACGCCGATGTATTAAAAGTCGGTGGGTGGGGGGTGATAGAGGGGATATCGGATAATCAATGACTTGAAAAAAAATTAGGTTGTGTTGGTAGTAAACCATTTTTGGACTGGCGTTCCGCCCCCATCCCCCACCCTCCACCCTATCACCTTTTTCCCTGGAACAGCCCTGACTAGTACTGTAATGATTGTAATATGACTCCAGAATAATAAACAAATTATGACTGAGAACAACTAAAATGTTATCAATATTTGTAAAATACCGGTTGTAGTTTTGCAATCATAAACAGTGATGATTGACAAATGAGTACAGATAGGGGTATATAAAGGATAAAATAGCATGAACTAGCATAGTCTTGTCAATAAAAGAGATACAACTGAAAGTAAATATGGGAAAATATAATTTTTTATAAAGTATCAAACAAAAGGAAAGCAATGCAATTGATATCAGCGAGATTCGATCCACAACAGGCTTGGAGAATACAATTTGTATACTGTCAACGTTGTTTGTTGGAAATTGACTTGAGTAGGAGAGGTTATAAATCTCACAGCGTATCGTCCATTGTAACAAGACATGCACAGAGTTTTCTATAGACTAGGAACCAAATTATTCGTTGTTAAACTACCAACAAACAACCTGAAAAAATAATTCCGAAAATAATATTAATATGGTTTGCATTGTAATTGCAGAAAATGTTTTTGTCAGGGCATGTTAGAATCGAAATAATTTTCACATTGTCGTTTTTTATCAGCTAATAAACACCAATTTGTCATTCTGATGCGGTACATTAATCCACTCAAGCTAACGCCCTCGTATTTTTAATTCATACGCATCAGAACTCCAAATCGTTGTTTATTAGTCGATAAACCACTCTAAAGTTAAAATTATTTCTTAATTTTCACATTATAAACTTTGTCTTCTCATCTGGTGTTTTCCCTATTGAGTAGCACCCTGTACCTTTTTCTGATTCTATATCTACATCCTACTGTACAAGTATTTAACCACGGTATGCACGTACCTATTTTGAGCCAGTTCAGCCAACAGTTTGAGTACAGGAGTGGTGACGCTGGGCTCGCTGTACCAGATTTCTATTGCACGGTGTAATACGGGGGTGTAGTTCGGGTAGAGCCAGTCAAACAACATCATATAGCTGCCCTTGGTGTTGAACGCGAAGGCCACACCGCGTAAATCTCTAGCCAAACCAACTAGTGAACGCTGACAAAAAAAGGCAAACAAATTTTGTGGACAATTAAGAAATAATTTTCGATTTATCGTTGTTTATTGGCCAATATACAACAATAAACAACAATTTGAATTTCAGATGCGTAGAAATTAAACCACAAGGTCGTTAGCCTGAGTTGTTGGCAGCCACGCATCAGAACGACAAAGAGTTGTTTATTGGCCGATGAACAACGATTATGCGAAAATTATTTTGATTCTAACATTATTTGACATACATTTTTGCAATTGTAATTGGATCTACTTTTTACCATGCTCCGCTCAGAATCTGGACTTTTTGCGTTGTTTATTTTGTAGTTTAACAACGATAATTTTGTTTTTTGTTTATAGAAAAATTACACGGCATCATGTTAGAATCTAAAATAACCAACAGTCTTAGAATTGATTCATACACGTGAAACTATTGTATCTAATATAGAAATGTTAAGCAGATACAACAGTTTTACGCTCACTTCTTGATGCACATGTACATATGTTCCCCAATTTTTTTTTCCAAATAATAATAATACTAAACTGAAAGTTATTAATAATTGTGGAAAAATGTGCAATTACGAATCAGCTGCAAGTAGATACAAGTCGAAGTAATTTTCTTTCATTGTTAAATAAATGTAGGAGTGAAGGATTACATACATTTTAATGTTGCACCACACAATACTATGATTTTGTTTGAAATAATTTTTATTTCATTATACAGAGCTCCAGATAATACGCGTATCTGCGTATTATGCATTGAAAAAAAAAAAACGCATTTAAAATCTGCCAAGTGCGTAACGTAAAGCATTGAAAATCTCGGTACGTATTTTTAATCGCTTAAACTGCGTAACCGGTTATACCAATTATCCAGTTCAGCTAATGGTGTAAGTTAGCCTTTGAATGGATTAAAAGTGAATCAAGCGAATCTTTCTACTCAAAATGGCTTTGAATTGTGTTTGTGGGTCGAAAACGGAACGTTTTAAGCTCAATCAGCCAGTTCCAGTAGGCAATATCTTGAAAAATGTTAATCAGAATGAGTCTTATAATGCTTCTCCTATTTAAAAGGTGACAAGTGGCGATCTCTTTGTCACAGCAGTTGAAAAATCGGACAAGAAACACAAGCATCATGTGAGTGGAAAATTGTCTAAAAAATTGCTGTAATTGTGGAAAAAAATTATCATTGGCTCATTGTCAAGCAAGAAGGACCAGAAATCACGTTACCTTGTAGGATTTGCACTGAAAAAAAGTACAATTGCACTGAAAAAAGTACAAAGTATCTGGGCAAATTACTACTTTGCTAAGTAAATGTTATGTTTTGATAGACCTACAGATTATTGTCTACATTCAATTTATTCCATTTGCCAATATTAATGTGTTCATATATAACAAGCACATAAAATACTCTTTTGATCTTGTATATACCCATTGAATTTCTCAAATACCCTGTAAAGCTGACGGACTGGGGGTAAAATACCCTTTAACCAAAAAATCAGGGGGTAAAATACCCGTTAGGTTAAAACCTTATCTGGAGCTCTGATTCTATGCGGTGAATGAGTGGAGAATACCAGTAAATGATAACAGGATTATCACCCTAGATTATACAATTAAGCGACAATGATGCAGAAAGAAAGGCACTATTTTCCCATCACAACAGTGAGCGACAATTTTGGCATCATTATGATGTCATATTTAAGACACTGCAAGATCATATTTGATTTCATTTATGTTCAAAACTGATATTTTCACGAGTGGCTCTTACACTGAAACCAACAAATATCCTCTACATCCCAGGGGTTGAAACATACTGAATTGGCCACAGAATACATGTTTTCAGCAAACAGTCGACACAAGGTCAAACATTACTAAGGCCATTGTCAGTATTTCTACTTACTTTTGCCTCTTCTACTTTGATTGCTGTGTCTGCATTGGCTAACATATTCCCCACTTTGTCAAATGCTAAAAGAAAGCAAAAACAGCAATTTATCTATTTAATCAACGACAATAACTTACAGATACTACTAAATTCATTGATGTCATTATCTGACTTTTTCAGACATTTCCTTATTTTTCCTACGTCGTCAATGCAATTTAAACATTTACCAATGGTTTAATCCAAAACAGCATGTATATAATCCATAAAGAAACCATAGTATTATCAAGTCTATTAATCAGCAACAATGGAAAACTTTTGACACAATTTTATAAAAGACGTGAATAAACCTTTTCCTTTAGAAAACATGATAATACAATTATTTTGCTTTATCTGACATTGCAAGAACAAGAGTTCCAACCTTCCAGGGGCATCATGAACTGCTCAAATCGTTCCTCATCTTCCCCCAGGTCGACCATGAGCAGGCGTCCCAGGGCAGTGTAGAATGTTGTACGACATCGCATGTCTGTGATGGGGCTGTTACCAGCGTTGATGCCCAAGAAAGGAAAATGATCGCTCTGAAAAGAAAAGAAATAATTACAGTAAATAAATGTCACTGACACTGAATGCATGAATGTATTACAAATCCATTACGATAAGTATATTAGTTCCAGTACTGAAATCAAGTTAAATAGATGTAAGAGTATTCCAATCGAAATACAGTTATGGTATCAATAACACGTGAAACATGTGCACAAACAAACCCAATTATTAAGATAGAAAATAATTCAAGCACATGATTATGCCATGATTATACCATGATTATGCTAATAAAGTTCATGAATGTGTCCGAGCTATACAAAGCCCAGGTGAAAATGTCAAAAAATAGTGTTTTTTTATTCCTGTTAAATTTGACTCCATTAATTTTCATTTAATTTTATAATAGAAATGTCTTTCAGTTTTCAACTAAGGTACTGTTGTTATGCAGCTATTAACTGAAAGTGGAATTCCTTAGATATAAGTTGTAAGTTCAAAACATGCTGCACACTTGATCAACTCATTCAGTTAAATGCATACAGATGTTATCATTACATAAAAAGGTTTTGGTCATTTCTGACTAGTCCATTGAATATTCCTGGCTGCAGTCAGCACTGTGTTTTTTTATGCGCATCAAAAAAGAAGACCACACCCTTGGCTAGATGCAATGTTCAGCCCACACCACCCTAACTCATTTACTGCATTGTTTCGATCACATCAAAAGGGTTATGACAACCTCCCACCCGCATCCCCTCCCGACCTGGCTAGCTGCAGTGTCCCAGTTCTCGCTGTATGTTCAACATTAACTGCATTGCTTTGAGCATACCAAAACAGTTAAGACAACCTCATCCCTCATCCCCTCACCGCCCTCGCTAGCGAATGATCCAGTTATTACTGTTTGGTTGTTCAGCATAAACTGCTTTGACTTATGCATATCAAAATAGTTAAGACAACCCCCCACCATTATGTCACCAGGTGAAAAGTGTACAGTCTGTCCAAGACCTCTCCCTTACAGGGCGAGTGCTCTTCCGAATTAGCTAACAGGGCCACTTGCACAGCTAATCACCAATCCCGCTTAAGTTCGGTACCGTAACACTTAGACTCACCCTGCTCTGACTAGCTGCAATATTCAGCCCTAACCACACTCACTGCATGGTTGTTCAACATAAACTGCATTGCCTTGAGCATATCAAAAGGGTTAAGACCTCCCCAACCTTAATCCCCACCCCTCCTTTAGCTAGCTGCAATGTTCAGCCCTCAACACCCTCTGGTTGTCGAACCATGAACAACATAGTCTCTAGTAATCAAAAGGGTTAAGACCTCCCCCACACTAATCCATACCCTTACTTAGCTAGCTGCAATGTTCAGCCCTCAACACCCTCTGGTTGTACACCACGAACAACATAGTCTCGAGTAATCAAAAGGGTTAAGACCAGCCCCAACCCCTGCATTCATCTGGCCATGTCAGCTGCACTCACAGCGATTTTTTTCACTGCTTTGGGAATTTGTCCATTACCCATCAGATTGGGAATTTTGTGACGCGAAAACTTGCAATTGGGAACAATTTAAGAAAGAAATTTCAACAATAAACAACTTAAACTGGTGTTTTATGGGTTGAATTTGGTATTTTAATGGTGATTATCTATACACATACAAGTAGGTTCATTAATTACAACTTAGAATCCCATTTCCTTTGTATTTAGCATTTTGTTACTTCTGATTTCAGGGTTCGCACTGGCGATCGCCACTGTCGCCAAATGCGACAAAATCGCAAAAGTGGCGACAAATTTTCATGTTTGGCGATTTTTCTGGCAACAGCGTTCTTTGTCCGAATGATTTACTATTGAAATGATGTAAGCGACATTTTAGCCGAATCTGTCTTGCTGACTCGGTTAATCTCGACAGTAACTGTTATCATGCATTTATTGATTTTTAGTGATGCAAGCGGTACGATTGAATTAACTGAAGCGGGAAACTGAATGCATATTGATAAGGTGATAACATGCGACTAATTCTATGGCCCAAGACAATTAGAGTGGCATTTTAATTGCATGTAAAACAGCTTTATTCTTTAATCGTTGACACCCGCAATTTATAGAAATGTGCCATGTTTGTAACAGATTTTATCAAACGATAATTAAATCACAACATAGTAAGTATGCAGTGTTTTCAACACGTACATTCATGTTTAAATAAGCAAAAGTCCGTAATAAAACAGTTTGTCATGACAATATGTATAAAATGTTGAATTTGAAAATGAAAATCCACTTGTCAAATGGCCAGTTCAGACATAAATACTCCTTGTAAAAACGTTTGTTAGATTGTGATGATGCCTCTTCTCCATCTAAATTGCTCAAACTTCAAAATTCTCCAGTGAACAGAAAGACTGTTGGAAGTTGGAATTCCCATTAATTGTTTCACATGAAATGAATATGTTTGCTTTTGGTCTATGAACCAAATATATATTGAATTACTATTAATTGATGCCTTCTGTACATTTCAGTTTTCCTTTCCAGTGTACCTTGCCTTGCCTAATTTTTGTCATTGTATTAATGTGCGTATGTTTATGTATTAATATGTATGAGGCGCGTCGTGGGAAAACCGGACTTAATGCATGTGCGTAAAGTGTCGTCCCGGATTAGCTTGTGCAGTCTGCACAGGCTAATCCGGGACGGCACTTTCTGCTTTTATGGTATTTTCTGTTTCAAGGAAGTCTCTTCTAACATAAATCCACTGTAGGCGGATAGTGCCGTCCTGGATTAGCCTGTGCGGACTGCACAGGCTAATCCGGGACGACACTTTACGCACATGCATTAAGTCCGGTTTTCCCAAGACGCGCCTCGTATCATATTTTTAAGTAAAATAGTAACATGTATGCATTGTCTATTTTAAAAAACGAGATGTTTGTAAAACATGTATGCCCCCCGACTTGCAGCCAAGTCGTCAATATGTGCAATTGTTAAGAGATTTTTTAAATATTGTATGTGCACATAAACACATGGGGCGGAAATTAAAGTTGATGCTTTAGAAAGTAAATATAAAGCTGAAAGAAAGATAGAGTATAATTATAGATTTATTTTAACAGTCTATTATATAATGATACCTGTTTTCTGTTTGATTTATACATCAATTAGGCCAAAACATCTCTAGATATCCTGCGGAAACAAAATGGTCTACGGAGAAAACAGTTTTCATGTTACAAGCCCCTGTGACTTTGACCTTTGACCTCAAAATTGATAGGCGTCTTCCTTTCCTCCCAAGTAACCAGCATACCAACTTGGATGATCGTAGGTCAAAGCGTTTTCTACATATCATGCGGAAACAAAATGGTCTACAGAGGAAACAGTTTTCATGTTACAAGCCTCTGTCACCTTGACCTTTGACCTGTTGACCTCAAAATTGATAGGCATATTCCTTTCCTCCCAATTAGCCAGCATACCAACTTAAATGATCCTAGGTCAAAGCGTTCTCTAGATATCGTGTGGAAACGAAATGGTCTACGGACAGACTGACCGACCATCCGACCGACCGACGGACAGGTGCAAAGTAATATACCCCAACTTCTTCGAAGGGGGGCATAAATATTGATGATGTTAATACACATATTAATATTGCATTTCTAAAATATCTCTTGTTACAACTATTATGAACCATGGACATATTTTACTGCATTTGTATATGAAATATGCTATGTTTTGTTAGTTAATAAATAGAATGTTATTTAAATAAATAGATTTATTAGATATATGGTGTGTTTTTTAGTAACAATTATATGTGAAGTTATATATAGTATAGGTACATATAGTATGCCAACCGACCGTCTCTAACTTAAAAATTACAGGCGACCCCTAATGGGCTCCAAGCTTTCATATTTGGCGAAAAAAGAAGTGGCGACAACTTTTCAAAAGCCAGAGGGAACCCTGATTTTGGATTTTTTTTCCTTCAATGGGGAAAAATAAACCACATTTGGCATTAGGAATGCGTCCGTTTACCGGACCCTGTTATAGAAGGAAAAAAAAACACTGACTCAGCACTCACAGTGTGGTTGTTAAGCATGAACTGCACAGCCTCCAGTTTCACAAGCTTTCTCACGCTGCTGTAGCCCACGGAGAGGTCACTGAGCAGCTGAAGAGTCTTCGAAATTATCTGCTCACTGCGTCCCCAGAACTTCAAGTTTGTGATTCTGAAATCAACCAGAAACATCACAGTTTAGAGAATACATATTTTCTAATAGGAAATTTAGAAGAAAATTTTTACCGTTTCAAAGTTCGCCAAACGTTTTGAAAAAGGGGCCAAGATTCATCTTAACACTGAAAAGTTTAAATAGATAAATAAAGGGTGAACACAGTCTGCATATAATGTCGCTCCATGTTAAAATGTTTGCAGTATTCTTTCATTATCCATAAACATGCAAACAGCATACAGTGTATATACATAGTTTACTTTATTATCTCATCCCAATTACTGATATAAGTGTTTATTATAGATTAATATGCATGCATAGCAAAGCAATTATAAAATGCAAAATTCTCACATTTTCCCGATGAACACACTGAGGACCATGGACTCATCACTGAGGCCAAGTACTTCTGACAGTCTGCGGTAAACCTGGAAATATATGCAAGTCAAGAATTATAATCACTGGTTACTGCAACCAGATGCTTGTTACAAGGAAACGTGCACTAGATTATTGTACAAAGACGACAAAGGAGAGAGTGAGATACTGACCATACTATAGATTTCACATAATTGCAACCATGAAAATGTCACAAGAGGGCCAAAGTGGCCCTGGTCGCTCACCTGCGTATAATTAACGTTTACCAAAAGATACAGCTCGTTGGAACAGAAAACAGGGTGTTAGATTTGCTGACTTTGCAGCAAATATTTTTCAGCTTCCCTTTGCAAGAATTTTGACATTTTGTCAAATGTGAGAATTTACCTTAGTTAACAAACAGTTATTGGCATTAAGTGACAACATTGGAAGACTGTGGAAAGACACAGAAGAAACCAAAAGCAATGAAAACTAGAATGTGTTGTTTTTTAATCACATATCTGTCCCAATGGCTGGTAGACAGTTTATAGGAAAGTAACAGCTTGTACAAGTGGACAACTAAGCATCTATTTGACATCCGTAACTTTGTGCTCAGGTGAGCTAAATTCACAAATACATTAAAATATTGGTTGCACTATTGATAATATTAAATATTTTGCAATGATACATTTGTGTACACCTAAGATTGCAATGTCTCAAATCTGATTTTGGCTTAATATGATCACATATGCATGTATCTTTATAAAACTGTTAAAATCATTGACGAAATAATACTTTCCAAGCAAAAGTTCCAAAGTAAATGTCAAAAACACAAACACATTTCAGGGACAAGTCTAGACTGAACACGTTTCTGCCAACCTTAGATGATTTTTGGACTTGGTCTCCCACATAGATTTTCCTGAACTGCTCAAAGAAACTTAGAATGGCGAGATCTAACTTCTCACAACCGTTCTGTGCGAGACGTGAGTCCGTGAGATTCATCAACTGTAGTACCCTGGAAATGTAAAAACATGGTATAAAATATATCCTACAAAAGCATAACAGATGTTGATTTTATTCATTTTATGACGCTTCGAAAAAAACAAGGAAATTTGACATGCTGCATAAATAACATACAAACATCTACTTTTAACACCAACTCAAAGGTAAAAAGTGTAACATTACTTTTAACACCAACTCAAAGGTAAAAAGTGTAACATTATGACACTTATTTAAGTGTCTAAAATAGAAAAAACATTATCGCATCTACTCCCCTATGAAAGGTACTATCCCATAGAGATCGATAGAGCTAAAAGAGGAATAATAAAGTTCCAGCAAATTTTGATCATAGTGTTTTGTTGTTTAACAAATAAATAATTCTCGTCCTCTCTCCTCTCCTCTCCCCCCTCCCCTCCCCTCCCTCTCCCTCTCTCTATATATATAGTTTTATAATTACCTACATATTGGGTCTACCCAAAATGTTTCTTTAACTATTGTGACATTAGGGTTAGGGTTAGTTTGTCTTAGTTCCAGTTAGGGTTAGGTTGAGGGTTAGGTTAAGGGTTAGGTTGAGGGTTAGGTTTAGAGCCCCATGTTATGATTGCAAATGGCGAGTGAGCTACCTTGTTTCTACAGTCTATATGTAATATAGGGACCTTAACATTAACTGACTTACCTATGTTATGATTGCAAATGGCGAGTGAGCTACCTTGTGTCTACAGTCTATATGTAATACAGGGACCTTAACATTAACTGACTTACCTATGTTATGATTGCAAATGGCGAGTGAGCTACCTTGTGTCTACAGTCTATATGTAATACAGGGACCTTAACATTAACTGACTTACCTATGTTATGATTGAAAATGGCGAGTGAGCTAACTTGTGTCTACAGTCTATATGTAATATAGGGACCTTAACATTAACTGACTTACCTATGTTATGATTGCAAATGGCGAGTGAGCTACCTTGTTTCTACAGTCTATATGTAATATAGGGACCTTAACATTAACTGACTTACCTATGTTATGATTGCAAATGGCGAGTGAGCTAACTTGTGTCTACAGTCTATATGTAATATAGGGACCTTAACATTAACTGACTTACCTATGTTATGATTGCAAATGGCGAGTGAGCTACCTTGTGTCTACAGTCTATATGTAATATAGGGACCTTAACATTAACTGACTTACCTATGTTATGATTGCAAATGGCGAGTGAGCTAACTTGTGTCTACAGTCTATATGTAATATAGGGACCTTAACATTAACTGACTTACCTATGTTATGATTGAAAATGGCGAGTGAGCTAACTTGTGTCTACAGTCTATATGTAATATAGGGACCTTAACATTAACTGCTTACCTATGTTATGATTGAAAATGGCAAGTGAGCTACCTTGTGTCTACAGTCTATATATAATATAGGGACTAGGAATATTAGCTTCAATTAAACAACCAAGCGCCCGATTTCGAAGAGTAAATGTATTTCAACATTTGGTAGCGATACATTATGGAGCTGACTTCTATGTGTAGTTACCTGCAGACCAGTTCCCCGTCCATGGCGTCGTGTTCGTCTGTGGTGGTGAAGGCTACACGGCCACCGATCACCGACCCAATGATGTACACCAGCCACGTGAGTCGACCTGGTGGAAACATTACCAGCAATATTCAGGCTCAAAGGCCAAAAATGTATATATTTTATCACAGCTGCAGCTCATTTTATGTCACAAATCAACATTAGCAAACAGCTTTATCAATATCAGCAATTATTATCATGCCAAAATTTTCTGATCATATTATAAGAGGATATTCTTTGGCAATATCAACAAATCAGGACATTTAAGGTTTTCTACCAACATGCATTAATCCAGCAAAAATTGTTTTTTAAATGATATAAAGAATGATAATTATGCCAAACAGATAATCTATAAATAGCTTTCAAAAACACAAATACTAAAATTTGTGTTACAAGTAACAATATTCAACCAAGATTTCGTCACAAACCTTCTTGAACGGAGAGTTCGGCCCTGTTTCCCCCGCCGGTGTTCACCAGTTCCTGGTAGCGCTGTGCCGACTCATCAAACAACCGCACTAGCAAGGCACACGTCTTGTCGTACTCACACCGACCAATGGTGGACAGCTTTCCAATACACAGATACAGTGTCTATTACTCTAAACATTACAGCTGTTTGATAAGTTCCGGGAAATACACAAACACAGTGTATATTACTCTAAACATTTTAACTGTTTAAAATGTATAAAACATTTGCATGAAACATATGTGATACCATAAAATGTGGAAAATATCTGTAACTAACTTGTTTATATTTTTATCCCTAAATGATTGCATTCCATATTGCTGAGTAGGCCATAATTTTTATTGCTTTAATGTCACATTTATATGTTTTTCTTTGATAAATTAAAAGATTTTTAAAACTCAATAGATATAGCAAATGTTCTTAGTTTGCTGTCAAGCTTGCATATATATATATTTATATATAACATTTGAAGAATTATTTAACAAACGACCAATAAACACTTAGGAACTAATATGCATGATTCCTTCTTACCTGTTCTAGCTGTTGTGAGATGAGGCCATGGTCTTCTAATGGGTCTTCCAAACCATCTCTGAAAAACACAGGTGCATTCCAGAGTCACTATCATCACTTTTTATCTCTTTGCCTTTTTAAGTGTAAAAGCAGTATACTGAATTAAAATATAAACCACTACAGATTGCCGCTGCTTCTGTACCTTGAACAAATCGATTCAATTTTTAACACAAAACCACGAAACATAAAGACGACTAGATAATGCATGTTCATGTGTAAGTTACGCAAAAAATCACATGATAACGCACAAAAACTAAAATCAGGGTGTACATTTATAAACAAAATTTTTAATCTTTGCGTACGAGTAGAAATGAACATCAGACCCATAACTGTTAAACGTGTGGATGTGTGCAAATTCGTTATATAAAACATGTTGATTCTCTTGAAATGTCTACTAATTTTTTAGTATTACTATAGAGCATTCGTATGCACTTTTAAACTAACCTATTTTCCACTTTCTGTGTTACTTTCCCACTGAAAGTACATTTACCCTCATACATTTGAGACTGAGCGTAGTTTAACCACCATAAATTCTTGTTTGAGTGTACATTTACCCTGTACGCAAACAAGAGCTGTTGGAGGACAGCACGCTCTAAATTTTTCTAAATTTCAAAACAGTGACCTTGACCCAACTAACCTCATATGCAATCTCATGCAATGTCTTGTTATACAGTATCTATAAATTGAATTTTATTGAATTGTTCTAGAGTTGTAAAGCAGATTTTTTTTTCTACTTTTAGTAACAGTGACCTTGACCTTGATCCCACCCAACCCACCACAAATGTAATTCCAAGTAAAGTGTTGCTTTAGGGTATTTATGTATGAAGATTGTTCTCAAGTCAGAGAGTGGAAATCAAAAGTTGACGCCGCCATTCCACCCACTTAAATTTTTTATGTGTAAAAATGCCCATAATTTTGACAAATTTCAAAGTAGAGTTATCTTAACTGGCCTATGAGTTTATTGTAACATAGGGAATAAGTGTGATAAATTTGAATGAAATCCCTCAAGCCATTCCTGAGTTACCAGCTTACCAAAAAACTTGAACCTGTGCATATGCTTATTGTAAATTTTTAAGTGCAAAAAGGCCCATAATTTTGACAAATTTCAAACTAGAGTTATCAAAATTGGCCTATGAGTTCATTTTAATATAGGGAATAATAAGTGTTCTAAATCTGAATGAAATCCCTCAAGTCATTTCTGAGAAACCAGCTGACCGAAAAACATGAACCTGTCCATATAGCTTATATGTAAAATTTCTAAGTGTAAAAAGGCCCATAATTTTGACAAATTTCAAACTAGAGTTACCAAACTTGGCCTATAGGTTCATTTTAATATGGGGAATAAATGTTTTAAGTTTGAATGGAATCCCTCAAGCCATTCATGAGAAACTAGCTACCGAAAAACTTTAACCTAGCTCGAACGCTGGCGCCAATGCCAACGCCCGCGCAGGTAGAATTGCTTGCCTTTTTTTTGAAAAGTTGAGCTAAAAATTATCTGGACCAGTGAACATAATCCATAAATTATTATCCAAACTGATGCAATGAGACTCACTGAATTCCAATACAATTTCAACCAAGTACACATATTTTTCCATAAAGGTACAACCAATGCCTAACAGCTGCTGGTTACCTGACAACAACATGGACAGACTCGAGTCTGGACGTGATGTACGCGCTTGTCACCTCAGGTGTGTAGGTCTCAAGCATGTGGGGCTCAGTGGCCTTCACGTACGGCACAGAGGCCACCATCCGCTGCCAGAGGCTTAGCAAGTAGTGAACACTGTTGGGGGCAAACTGCCACATCTGAAACAGAGGCTTAGCAAGTAGTGAACACTGTTGCCACATCTGAAACAGAGGCTTAGCAAGTAGTGAACACTATTCCCACATCTAAAACAGAGGTTTAGCAAGTAGTAAGCACTGTTGCCACATCTGAAACAGAAGCTTAGCAAGTAGTGAACACTGTTGCCACATCTGAAACAGAGGCCTAACAAGTAGTGAACACTGTTGCCACATCTGAAACAGAGGCTTAGCAGGTAGTGAACACTATTGCCACTTCTGAAACAGAGGCCTAGCAAGTAGTGAACACTGTTGCCACATTTGAAACAGAGGCTTAGCAAGTAGTGAACACTGTTGCCACATCTGAAACAGAGGCTTAGCAGGTAGTGAACACTATTGCCACATCTAAAACAGAGGCCTAACAAGTAGTAAACACTGTTGCCACACCTGAAACAGCGGCTTAGCAAGTAGTGAACACTGTTGCCACATCTTAAACAGAGACCTAAAGCAAGTAGTGAACACTATTACCATATCTGAAACAGAGGCTTAGCAAGTAGTGAACACTGTTGCCACATCTGAAACAGAGGCTTGGCAAGTAGTGAACACTGTTGCCACATCTTAAACAGAGACTTAAAGCAAGTAGTGAACACTGTTGCCACATCTGAAACAGAGGCTTAGCAAGTAGTGAACACTGCTGCCACATCTTAAACAGAGACTTTAAGCAAGTAGTGAACACTGTTGCCACATCTGAAACAGAGGCTTAGCAGGTAGTGAACACTGTTGCCACATCTTAAACAGAGACTTAAAGCAAGTAGTGAACACTGTTGTCCCATCTTAAACAGAGGCCTAACAAGTAGTGAACACTATTGCCACATCTGAAACAGAGGCTTAGCAGGTAGTGAACACTATTGCCACATCTAAAACAGAGGCCTAACAAGTAGTGAACACTGTTGCCACATCTGAAACAGAGGCTTAGCAGGTAGTGAACACTGTTGCCACATCTAAAACAGAGGCCTAGCAAGTAGTGAACACTGTTACCACACCTGAAACAGAGGCTTAGCAAGTAGTGAACACTGTTGCCACATCTTAAACAGAGACTTAAAGCAAGTAGTGAACACTATTACCATATCTGAAACAGAGGCTTAGCAAGTAGTGAACACTGTTGCCACATCTTAAACAGAGACTTAAAGCAAGTAGTGAACATTACTGCCAC
This sequence comes from Congeria kusceri, assembly GCA_027627225.1. Classification (NCBI taxonomy): domain Eukaryota; kingdom Metazoa; phylum Mollusca; class Bivalvia; order Myida; family Dreissenidae; genus Congeria; species Congeria kusceri. The sequence goes on from CM051034.1 coordinate 20,080,314, forward strand.
ATCTGAAACAGAGGCTTAGCAAGTAGTGAACACTGTTTGGGGCGTACTGTTACACCTGAAACACATTTTTCGGGCCTCAGAGGACGTTAACGACCTCAGAAGGGTGTATTATCCCTATAGTAAACACTAGTGATACATCTGAAAAAGAGGCTTAGCAAGTAGTGAACACTATTAGGGGCAAACTGCCACATCTGAAGCAAACAAAGTTAACGAGTACATGTATTTTCCTATGCACGAATGTCACCCAGGCATTTCAGATTTTGAAAACCTTGAGCAAAAAACCCCTGGCTTGAAATGTAGAGGTGTCAAAATTAAAATGTCAGGGGTCAAAATGCTTAAGTCATAGGATTTTGCTTCTACCTAATTATTTGTTAAACGCTCTGCAAATGGTAATTTGTGTTCAGAACTAGAAAAAATTCCCAATAAACACAAGAAGTATAATAAAAATGTTAGTTCTTCTAGTTATTTTGAAGTTGGCAAATAAAGAGCAATTGCATAAAAATGATGCAGGAATTCTGCATGAATTGAAATCCCTGTCACTCACCTGTAGACTAGTCACAGTAAACTCTGCCACCAGTTTAATCACTGTGGGATAGTCGTCCACTTTCACTAGCTCCCCAAGCTGGTAGTTTGACTTGAGCCGGGCAAGTAGTCGGCAGAACTCGTGGTAGTTACTGGGTTCTGAAAGTCCTTGCACTTGTGGGTTCTCAAGAATGTCTTTCACTCCTGTCACTATGTGGTTGAGGAATTTGGCACGCTCCGCGTTATTAAATAGAGATCTTCTGACGGAAGCAATCTGTACCATGCAAGATAGGGCCTGAAAAACGACAACCACCATAGAAGAAATATGAGAATCATGTGATTTACTGTCAGAACTTACAGAGGCCTAATATGTATTAAAATATGTGATTTACTGTCAGAACTTACAGAAGCCTAATATGTATTAAAATATGTGATTTACTGTCAGAACTTACAGAGGCCTAATATGTATTAAAATATGTGATTTACTGTCAGAACTTACAGACGCCTAATCTGTATTAAAATATGTGACAACTCAATATATATCTGAATGAATATCAATTGCACAATATCATGAAGTATTTTGTCTTTCAATGAAGTTTACATTTTCAATCCAGTTTAAGCACTCAATTTTACACATGGAAAGTTTCAATTGTTTCACATTACAAGTTTCAATCTTACCATTGGTGACAGAGATGTTGGCAAACCAGAATAGAGGTTGAAGAACAGCTGCAGTGTTGAGAAGTCCAGGAAGGCTGGAAAATAGCAGAGATAAATAGAAAGCTGACATATTTCATCAGGGTTGTGGAAATATCTAAATTTTTGAACTTGTCCATGGACAAGTTCATTGCAAAAATCTACTTGTCCGCAAGCAACAGTCACTTGTCCAAATAAAATATAGTTTTTATTCCTGGCCTTCCTAATATATTTTATTTCATTAAATAATAAATGAAACAAAATTTGTAATTTAAATGTAGAAGAATGTAATAATAAGATAATTAACTTCCAACATTTACGGCATTTCCACACCCTGAAATTGAACTTGTCATTGGACAGGTAGACAGCAAAAATGTACTTGTCCAACAGCAAAAATACCCGCGTCGGACAAGGTGGGCATGGGATTTCAGCAAACATACCCGCGTCGGACAAGGTGGGCATGGGATTTCCACACCCCTGTATTTGATGATTATTTAACTATGAAACAGGCTGTAATACTCCATACTGGTTATGAACATTAGATTAAAGCATTTGGGTTATTTTTCTGAGCAAAACCAGTACTCAGTACAACAGAAAAAGGTATTTAACAATTTCACGACAGGGTAAATAGTATTGCATATTTTTTCCAAAGTCTCTTACCAAATTTTGGTGAAATAAATTCATATGGTGAAAGTCGAAATAAATGACACAATTTTAGAAACTCGAGCTGTCACTTTAAGTGATTAATACCCCACATACATGCACTGCTTTGACACATAATGACCTTCAATTGTAATCTTGACATTGGAAATACGAGCATGTACATGACCCATCATCTGATCATGGGGAATAATAATATGCAGTAATAATATGAAAATCCTTCAAGGCAATTAGAAGTTATGGAGAGAAAATGAAATATGGATTGACGCATAGATGGACCAACATGTGTGAATCCTATAAAGTCCCACTTTTCACAAAAGATAGGGTATATATAATAAATGATAAGTTTTAATTTAAGGATACATTATTACAACATTCGAATGTCGCAGGAAAACGAAGTAAATCCGTGTCAGTTATCTGCCCACCTGTTCTCCAGCTGGTGGGTATCTGTACTGTACAGAGGTCGTCTGAGGACTCGTCTGTGGACGTGCCTATGAAGTCAAACGTCAGGCAGTTGTGGGCCAACCGAAGGGAATGTAGCAACAAACCATGCTGAAATTGACAAGTCAAAATATAGTACACAATATGTGTACGCTATATCTATGTCAATGGCCATAGCATCTCATATTTAATTATTCACTTGATATCTATAAATTTAAACATTCTGTGCCTATTGAAAACAATATAAATGTGGAATGTTGTGGGAAAACCGGGCTTAATGCAGGTGCATACAGGGTCTTCCCGCATTAACCTGTGCACAGGCTAGTCCGGGACAACACTTTACGCCTACAGTGGATTTATGTTTAGAAGAGACTTCCTTGAAACAGAAAATACCATAAAAGCGGAAAGTGTCGTCCTGAATTAGCCTGTGCTGGCTGCACAGGCTGATCCGGGATGACACTTTACGCAGATGCATTTAGCCCGGGTTTCCCATGAAACTCCTAAGATATATTTCCCATTAGTAGTAGGTATGTGGACAGTCATAGATTTCAATAATGCTATATCACACGTTAGCTTTCACGCATGAATTGTCTTACAATAAAACAGATTAAATTTAAAATTATATGATATCAAGTTAATCATCACTTTTCGTCATAAAAGGTGCAACAAAAATCCAAAGCTTCAAAAATGGATGCACAATACATGCTTCCTCATTCATACATTTATCTTGGCAGGGTTAGAAATTTTCTATAAAACACATTCATAATATTTTGTGACTTACTTTTGTGGCAACTCATAAAATTACAAATTCTACTCGCAAGATTTTGCCAGCTTGGATAAAAATTTCCTATATTTTCTATCTTTTCCCGGCATTTTGCGAGTATGTGAGTCCCAATTCGATCCCTACATGGTTTAGTAAAATGCCTAAGTATTTTTTAAACCCCCAATTTAAAGTAAAACTAATTTGTCCCAATTTCTACATACTGGTTCCAAATGCAACCTGTCAATCAAGGACTGAGTTATCAATTATGAGTTTAAATTTCAGTGGTAAATAATAACACATGGTTGCATAATCCAATCAAATACTTCAAATCCTTGGACAAACAACCTTAGACAAACAGAAAGGCGGAGCAATATATGATTTTGCAACAGGTCAATAACATATGCATTGCTAAATAAAACACTGTAATGGAACTGTGAAATCACTTAGACATTTAGGACCAGCAACAGACCTGATTTTCATCTGCGAAGTCCAGTGTTTTAATGTTGCCTGCGGCTGTACGCAGCAATGAACACGACAGCTGGAAAATCTCAAACAACTGTGTGTCACGAAAGGACGAGGCAATCTTGCGGTGCTTGGTCAGTGAACGACTTATCTCAGCCTGAAATGAAGTCAACAACATTTTCATATAAAATTCGATTATTGGTGGTAAAGACATGGTAGTACAGAACAAAAAAATCACAATCATTAATTTGTGAATGTACCACGACATTCTCAATCTTTCAGCAAATGGCTCAAAGATTTTTTTTAATAAGATCTAATAAAGTAATGGAAATAAGGGCTTGCTCTTTAGTGTGTCATCCTTGGTGCTGGTGTACATTGCATGGCTATTTAATGCTCATGTTATACTTTATATTAAATGTGAATAACATTATTTTCTATTTATCCATGGGTCTCGTCTTGATAGTGAAACTAAGCACTTTTTGTCATGACTTTGTGGACACCAGTAAAAAATTAACTGTGTAATTTCGCCTCCAACATATTCATATAACATTTAACTGGGTGAAAGTCATAAAATACTAGTACATACACTGTCACCTACCTCGCTGACCCTGTTCATCTCACATACGAGTTGGGACAGCAGCTGTACACCTATCATGATGTGCTGGGTGGAGCCACTCTGTATGAACTTGCCGACGTCCGATACCACATTCCGAAACACGTACTCATCCTTGGCTACGTCAAACCAACCAAGGTTCGTGATACGAGAAAAGAGCTGAAACAGAGAAACAGAGTATGAAGCATGATTGAGCTAGCAGGGCTTTTTAATTTTTATAGGTTGGGAATAAGGTTTCGACTTTACGCCGAGTTTTTCGTGATACGAGAACAGTTTGTTTGTTTGGATTTTTCGTCATATTTAACAGAATTTGGTCATAGAACGACAGTCACTTAACCTACTCACACTTTTCCTGGGCAAGCTTAGCCGATCTACACAGTTTACCAGTACCAAGTGGTAATTTACTTACCGTAAATTACCATGTATTACGCGCATCTTTTTACCCTAAAGTTCGGCTATGAAAATTTGGTGCGCGTTATACACGGTAACAGTCATTTTCAGCCATGTTTTTTTTTTTAATTTAGTTAATTTTTCGTTATTTTTATTTCATATGTGGCGCGTCATGAGAAAACCGGTCTTAATGCATGTGCGTAAAGTGTCGTCCCGGATTAGCCTGTGCAGTCCGCACAGGCTAATCCAGGACGGCACTTTCCGCCTACAGTTGATTTATGTTTAGAAGAGACTTTCTTGAAATATAAAATACCATAAAAGCGGAAAGTGCCGTCCCGGATCAGCCTGTGCGGACTGCACAGGCTGATCCGGGATGACACTTTACGCACATGCATCAAGTCCGGTTTTCCCATGACGCGCCTCGTATTTAATTCATAATATTTTTATTAACAAAACATTGCATTCTAATTACCATGCAATTATATTTCCAAATTGAATAAACAATAAAATCCGTTATAAACGCAGTCATTGATAATAACACCTGTTACAACTGAAAAGAGTGCAAGCGCGACATCGTCAATTAGCCAGGCCTCTAAATCTGCAAGCCGTTAGCAACAGCATAGCAACGGTGTCAATCAAACTTTAAAGTCCTTGATGTGACAGTCGAACTGGGGTCAGCTTCTAGCCGTTTGTAGCAGTTAAGCGCGTAACACGATTGGCACGTGGTCAGTGAAAAAAGCATCAATCAATACTGTTGTACCTGAACAATGTAAGCACTGTCGATAGAGCATTTATGAATTAGCGTTCTAGGGGAAATTTTAAAGGCCTCATTAAAATCAGACGGTTGTTTTGTTATTGCATTGGATAGTTTGGAGATTTAAAAGGGAGTGAAGAAAATACATGTAATGGAATTAAAATGGAGATTGTGTTACAGCATAAAACTTATTGAATATTCAGTTTTATTGAACATTATCATGAATATTTATATTCAATTTGGATTTATATGTGTTCATGCACAAGTTAATTATAAAAGCTTTTATGAAATTTATAATGATTACGTCTTACATAAAAGTAAATTGAGGAAACTATTCCAGAACAACAACAACAAAAATGGACAAAAGTTGGTAAAATAACAGCAGCGGACATTAACAAACAACAGCTGCAATTAGTTTTTTTAGTTTTTATCCCAAAATTTGGCTTCTAAAATCGGCTGCGCGTTATACATGGGTGCGCGTAATACATGGTAATTTACGGTATGCCAGTCACTGACAACTACCCTACTTGAATCAGAAGTAGGGGGAGAATGGCCTTAGAAATTATTTCATGAACACACAAGTTATGTGGCCGGGCTGGGGCTTGAACTCACGAACCCCGGATTGAGAGTCCAGCGCTCTACCAACAGAGCTGGAATTTTGAAACAGCGTATGAAACAGGATTGAGATTGCTAAACGACAACAAAATACAGGTGCAAAATCAGCTTTTGGGGAAAATTTTTAGACATTTTTGCTTAGGGAAGACACCTTTATTCAGCTACTTTCATATAATAGCAAAAAAGCTCTAAAAATAGAATTGTTAAAACAATTTATCTAACAAGCTATTTCACCAAAACCAGGAAGAAGTTGCATATGTTTGGCCATTTTCAAATTGACTAGATAGCCATTACCTTCACTCAAACACAAAACATGCATAGTAAAAATAGGTATAACTGCATTTATAGATTATTATTTCATACCTTCATAAATAGTTAAAAGATATTTACAACACAAATCGTTATTGAATTGCAGAATATAATTTCTACACAATAGAAATGTCTGTTAACCCATCTTCCATTATACATTGGGTTCAAAGGGCATTTTTGCCTTACAAGAGGACTTCATACTTATACCTCTAAACAATATTTTGATACATTTATATGGTACTAGGTCTAGACAAACATGTACTTGCAATGCAATCAACACAAAACCAGGAAGCTTGTTCGTATTTCTTACCTGAACTAGGGCCTGTAGGACGTAATGCACCAATTTTGGCCTTGTTCCCATGTAATTTAGCGCGTAATTTCCTGAAAATGGGAATAATATATGATGCAGTCTTTGCCTTAAACCACCTGCCCAAAGCCACATCCTAGTGCTTGTGATATAGGGCTAGTCGATTTAATGTATTTGTGGCGCGTCGTGAGAAAACCGGTCTTAATGCATGTGCGTAGTGTCGTCCCCCATTAGCCTGTGCAGTCCGCACAGGCTAATCCAGGACGGCACTTTCCGCCTACAGTTGATTTATGTTTAGAAGGGACTTTCTTGAAACAGAAAATACCATAAAAGCGGAAAGTGCGGACTGCACAGGCTAATCCGGGATGACACTTTACGCACATGCATTAAGTCCGGTTTTGCCACGACGCGCCACATTTTATTTATAGCAAGACTTCGGGCTAGTAAGAGAGCTTTTTGGCTAATGATTTTGCTAAGCAACTAGCCCAAAAGGGCTAGTGTTAAGTGCTCTGAAAAAATTAAGGCAAAGACTGTTGTTATTACAACCTCATGAATACAGATTTTAAAACTACTTGTACATTGATCAACACTCTCATATAAGGAAACAATATTCGATAAATTATGAACATTTTAGTCAATGTGTTCATTAAACAACTTACAAATGACACATATTTGTACTTACTAATGTCAATCCTCTGTTCTAATGGAAGCGTGAGATTGATTCGACCCACTAACTTTGTAAGTGTTGTAGCTGCTAGCAGCTGGGCATAAGGAGACTGGAACATTCAGATATATTATACAAATACTACAAGTCGTACATTTCATATCTTTTACCTAGTTACAACGTTTACTTGTCTGACTTGGGGAACATCCATAATGTTTGTTGCAAGACATTGACTTAGTGAGGAGTGTAATATTTACTCAGCGTATATCAATGATTTGTATTTTAATGTAACCAAACAATGTTCTCTTATAAAGTTTTCAGAGTAAGTGGCATCAGGTTTAAAGCCGCAGTCCAGAAATATGTTAAGAAAATAAAACTTTACAGAAATCGCTTCAAATGGACATCTTACCAATAATTTTTTTTTAATAATTGGTAATCTGTAAAATAATGTTTCTGTGACTTTTTATCGTATAGTTTCTGTGCGCAATAGCTGGTGATGCCTCTTGAGTAAATCGGCGTGTACATTAGTGTGTATTCCGTTCGTACCAAGAGTTTTCGAACATAGACATTAAAAAATGAATTTCGTAAATTAGAAACAGTTTTCAGTCGCATAATACCATAAACGTTCATTATAACTATTGCCAATTTATGATGTGTTGAATTATATTCTATAGACCGGGGCTTTAAACATTTAAACAAGTAATTTTAGTTTTAGTCCAGACAGGCGTTGAAATGAATAACATTATATCATGTATAACTCACATTTCCACGTTCCAACAAGAGTTGACACTTGCTAAGGCAGTCTGGAGCATTTGCAAAAGCAACAAGTGCTTTCTCTGCCTCTGTGCGCAGACTTGTGTCAGCAGTCTCATAGAGCTGTTTACACAGGTTCTCTAGCTGAAGAAGCTCCTGTATTTGAGGAAACAGAAACTACACCATATTTATATATGTCGCCACCCTGCTATAAAAACCAGAGGTTGAAAAAGCCAAATTATTCAATTGTCTGCAATCAAAATCACTTGTCAAATGAAAATATAGTTTTATTCCAGGCATTCCTAATATAAGTTGTCATTAAAGTATAAATAAAACATGATGTGTTGTTGATGTAATAATATATAAGAAATGTTATCATTAACACCCAACTTTTACAGAATTTTTTTTTGCCAAAACAGTAGTGTGCACTTGTCTGTGTACAACTCGACAGGAAACGTTTACTATTCAACCATTTATATTACACGTGTTGGACAACTGATTTTACTCGGTCATAAGATTTCCACACCCCTGTAAACTGTCATGGCGGTCTGAAAATAACTGACCTAATCTCGAATCTACAACTATAAAAAAACAAACGCCTGGAAGTGCTTTTTAGGGCCAATTTGGGGCCAAAAAAAAGTATATATTTTTCCCGTATATTAACCTTAAAATTCCCCTCAGAACATAGGCTTTAAGTTTTTTTTTATTTGACAGAAATCGGACAAAAATTGAATTAAAGGAATTTTCGTAAACAATCCCAGCAAATTTTCATCAAACCAAGTTAGTGCATAATTCTAAGTTATCATTTGTAGCAAACAAAAATCATTAATGTTTTATGACAAAGTTGAACATAAACATGTTATAAATAATTTTCAAACAAAATATTCCTCTTTTGGCATAAAATTCCACATCTGAAGGGTCCAGCCACCTTTCCCACTAAGGTGCAAAAAAACACTGCATGGTGCATCGCGTGACTGACACTCAGTCTTCACATTTATTGTTTTAATCCGCTAGCCCAAATAATTATGCAATCATAGTAAACAGGTGAAATTTCCACTAGCCTGACTATATACATTACTGAATTTCTACTAGCCCGAATTACATTTCACTAGCCCCAGGCTGTTGGGCTAGTGATTAGCGTGAAGATTGGAAACATGACTTTCGGATGCAGCTGGTAGGGGAGCTCTCTGACGTTTTTCCATAAAAAAATATGTTGGTGTATGAAATTGCCACATATGCATGGAACAAGTCATAGTTTTAACCAAAATTGTATTGCAAAACAAATTACATGTAGCAATCGAAAATACCGGTTTTTGACATATATTTCCAATAATTGTGTGGTGAGTGTACAGAATGTTTATCATAGGACCGGTTCATACAGTCGGATGATGTCATACTAGTCTTATTTATAGGACGTGCAACAAATTTAGTGTTACTTTTTATATAGGGCTAAATTCGCTGGAATGTCTAATCGCAGAAAGACCATTATTTTATGTTGTGGAAACCTGAAAGTTTAAAATTTCATAAATTCCTATAATTTGTTAATGTTATAATGAAGTTATTAATCGATGTACTTTACATAATTAACACTTAAACTACTTGACATGTGCTGAAATTTACCTAATATATGCATTTAATTCTGATTTAAAGATGTGTATAAATCTATCACATGTATGTAGACATTCCCGAAATTGCAGGCTTGTTTAGCACTTAAATCAATCAGAGTGAGGCTATCCTGATACTGACAAACAGAATGATGTAACACTTCTTAAGCGTAGGAGAATATCGATTAAAGTTTACACAATGGAGGACAGCCAGATTAGTTTAAAATGCAATAATGTGTAGGTTTAAATCGCTCAGGCATGCAAAATTAAAGTGTTATCATACAAATATGGAACATTTAATTAGGAATGGTTTATCTGTCAAGGTATGTAACTTTTATTGCAATCCGTCCGCAATAACTATATAATTTCGGGGCGTGAAAGTTGCGATCAAAATCCTGTCGGAACAATATTGACAAAGAAGAAACACTTTCCACCACAGAAATAATGAAACAAGTTTGACAAACAGTCAAAAGGCGATTATTCTGTGTACTGATATGCAACCATTACATTCCTGTCCAAAAGAGGTATCTTTCAATCTGCTGGTAATGTAAGTCGAAAGTCATAAAGCATGAAAAGTGACAGATTCCTGCTAATCGCGTTGGAGAATTCGGTAATATTTCACAAGTAAAGCATTTGGAACGCGCAGAAATACTATTAAAAACTCAGAATCTGATAATCTGGTAGTGTTATTTAATTAGTTGCAGCAGTTGCCACTTCGCAAAAATATCGATTTACACCATTATTTTGAAAAAAGCGCAATCACCTGTTCTTCCGCCATTGTTGTGTTCCCTCACTTTTGGTTTATTGCGCATGCCCACGATGTTTAACCCAAAGCTATTATTTCAATGAAAGAAAAGAAACACTAGTGAGTAATGAGACACTGCAATGACCAAAGAGCACGGCTTGTGAACAAGATTAAATAGGACTGAAACAGAAGGATGCAACCATATGGCTGGTCCAAAATTTTAGACGTAATCGGTGGAATTTGAGCAAAGATTTTAGGAGGCAGAACAAATAGTCAGGCAAGAAAAATCATGAAAAAATGAATGGAAAATGATGAAAAACAACATCGGTCATCATATTTATAGGAGTACACTATGGAAAACACAGTATGACAATATACTGGAAAATGACAAAAACAAAAAGGCAGTATATTGCAATATATTGAAAGATATCACTAAACGGCCTTGACAAATGTACGTTGTTGTACAAGAAAGATTAATAGATACAAAATGAGTTTGTCAGAGCATCTTGTCAATGTGTTTACACGTCAACTTTATACCCCGTGATATCGGACCTGCTCTCTTTCTGCGACCTAAACAGTCACTTTTTGGAAAACGGCGATAGAACATTACAGAACGCTAATGATTTTTCTTTAAAAATTCAAAATTTCTGTCATCCGTTTACTACGGGGTCTTGCTGTTTGTGTCCTGAGCGTGTACACGACGTACCCACCACGACCGATCATCGGCGACCCCACAGCGACAACGCTGCGTTATTGGCGTGTCTTTGACGACTTTACCGCGACCATGGCGTTCGCACGGCGACTGCACCGCGACCATATACATTATGTCTCATTACATCAAGTTGAGAGATCCACAGATGAAGGTAAACTGAAAGGTTTATAGCTGATCGCAACAGAAAACCTTGGTCGGATTAGTGACGCGCTAGAAATGCAACTTTTAAGAAACGTCATGATCGTAGAAGAAACCCTAAAGAAACGATATGAACGTTGTAAGGACGCATGATGTACATCGTAGGGGGGGGGGGGCAACGCGCTGACACCGCAGTAGGGACGCCATAGTCGTAATATTAGTAGGTCGTCATAAGAACCCCACAGTAGGGTCACCGAGCGGTCAATGAGCCATTTCTGTGCGTTTGGACACGGCGACTCTACGGCGTTTATACTACGTCCCTCGAGCGTTCTTCGCGTTCACAAATGTCTGGATTTTGATGTTTCCATTTTGTTTGGGATATTCGATCTACCCGACGATGAACACTCTCAGTGTTTTGGACAAGGCCGTCAGTTCATTATAATAAATAAATATTGCACTTGTTTTCCATTTAAAATATACTTATCAAAACTCCTAACTCATCACTTATATATTCAAAGTTCCTTTAAATGAATTGGGAAACGTATGGACATAAAAAGAGTGGTCATCATTACTTTGGACCAGGTGACAACGTTTTGTTCTTTCCATGCGTCGTAGATGCACTGCGGTTCTGAATGCCAAAGGGGGACATAACCGTTATTGATGTGCGCGCGTAATTAAGCCACAAATCATTGTGTAAACCGTTCGGGGCAACTTTGCTATTAAAACAAGTTTGCACATTACTATGTCTTGTGTTGATTACCTGTAACTGTATATGTTACTATCTTTGTTATGTATTAAAAGGAGCTTTGAATGTGTGATGCGTTAGTTTTGAGAAGTATATTATACAATTGTTGCTTCTGCATGTATGGCGATCGTATGACGTTCTTAGCCAGGACGCCTCAAGTGTTGAACCTCGGCGTTAACTTTGACCATGTCCAAAGTAGTCGCCGTCGGCCTGCGAGCTGATGCGTCCTTGAGGTCCCAAACTGGCGTCTTTCTGCGTTCTCGCCACGACCCCACGGCGTCCGCGACGATCCTACCGCGTCCTGGGTCGCTGTAAGAACGCAGTAAATACGCCAGTTTGTTGTGACGGGGCATTAACCAGTGTCATGTTATCCCAGTTTTATGTAATACATGTACATGTAATTACATTAAAACATCATATACATACAGGCTACTTTTACGGACAGATCAGTTTAAAAACTGTTGATTAGGGTTATGTTTAGTAATGCTTTTATGTGGGTATATTAAGCCACATAACTATCTTTATTGCGTAAGGAAGCCACTTAAGTATCATCTCGCAAGGACGTCCGTCCGTCCGGACGTACTTCCGTCCGTGCGGTAAATCGATTCCGCGCGAGATTTCAGGAACTAATAACTTGAAATCAATGAAACTTTATATGCAGCATCCCTATAGGCGGACATGTGGATATTGTCAGATCGTTCCGGTCTGTTTATTTTTATTGCTTTTTTCATTATATATATGACAGTTTTAAAGGATATTTTCGTTTCTACGCGAGATCTTAGGAACAAATCACTCGAATTCAATGAAATTTATCTGCAGCATCCCTACCAAGTGGACTTGCGCATATTGTCAAGTCGTTCCCATCGGATGATTTTGTCAGAAAGAAAATTGCCCTTTGATTTTAAATTTGTCTTTTTTTTTTGCTTGTCCGGACTATAACTTTTCCACGGCTGGAGGGATTTTAAAAATGCTCGGCATACATGCTTGCCGAAATGAGATGGTGTGTAGCGCTCATGATTAAAATCAAAGGTCAAGGTCGCACATAGAAGTCAAAGTTCATAATTCCCACTTTGCTTGTCCATGCTTTAACTTGTCATGGAGCTTAAAAGTGCTTGGCACAAAATGTTAACCACAATGTTGGCGTGAAGCGCACATGAAACAAGTCCGTAGGTCAAAGGTCAAGGTCACACTTAGAGGTAAAAGGTCAAAATTGGTGTTTTGCATGTCCGGTAAATAAACTTCGCCATGGATTGGGGGATTTTCAATTACTTGGCACAAATGTTTGCCTTAATGAGACAGCATGTCACGCATGTGAACCATGACTGTAGGTCAAAGGTCAATGTCATACTTAAAGGTTAATGGTCGAAATTGACTTTTTGCTTTTCGGGACTTATAACTTGGCCATCGATAGCTGGATTTAAAAATTACTTTGCACAAATGTCACAATCAGAAATCAAATCGGCAACGGGGAGCATCCATCGGTTCTACAGATATTCTTGCTTATATTGGCGTGTTCATGTTTTGATGGAGGAAACAGGACTACTCAGTGCAAACCCACCTGTCCGTCATGGTGACTACCAGCCAAAACTCACACGCATTCGGGACCAAACACATTTCTTGGCCGTCTATACAAGGAACGCTGTTGTAGGATACTATATACGTCGGAATGGATGACAATATGCTTAATATGTTTAATGAAACTTCGACGCGTGGACAAATATTTAATGTAAGGATGTACTTTTATATTTGCTAGCTAAGTTAAGGTCTTATCAAATCGGTCGATCGGTACAAGTCGTTGCTGTTTTAAACTTTATATTACGGGCCGCTTATGTATCGAACCTCTCAAATAAATTATATATATTATATGTACGTGGAATTATACGTTAACGTCGCGAACTCTCGTTGCACACTTATGGGAGAATATTTGCATTTGGTCGGTATGAAAGAAACATTTACAAACACCATCTTTAAAATATGTATTCCGACTGAATTGCTTTTTTTTCAGGTACACCGTAGACCCGTTCTTGAAACACATGTAAGTCAAGTTATCAGGTACAGGGAACAGTCACGCAGACATGCATGTGTAATTCGATCCTTCCGTATAAGCACGTGCATAACAGACCCGAGCATTGTTAAAGGCCTGATTTTATCGTTTGTGACCCCCCACCCCAAATCTGGGGTATCGTACCCCTGTATATTGGCAGCCTACTGTGGCCACAGTGTGGCGATCCTTATCAGCTGATATCGTTACACTGCTGCAGTGGAAACACAGTACACATAGCCGTTGCTCAGTCGGCTGAGAGAAAAGATTGCATGTAATGATAAGAGATGTTATGGTGGACCAATACACAGGGTGGAATAACCCATAGGGAGGCCAGACATTCCTTAAACTAGGCCTTTAACGATCAATAATTTGCCGACGGCACACACGTCTTCGCCATTCCTAAGTGTCGTTTTATTTACAATGTACTGTTTTGGTAACGTTCGCTGTTACATGATGCTGTTAAAAAAATAGGTATACTGTAGAGACATAGTAGAATGTTTTCTAAAATGCTGTTCGAGAGATTTGCTCCAGTTCACACAGACAAACTCAAGAAAAGATAAAACCCAAACGAACAGTATTTGAGATTTAATATTTTAATAAAAATGGTTTCACTACCATGTTTTTTTTACAATCACAATCAAAGTCAAACACAGTGGTACTAAGTACAAGTATAAATATACAAACTGCTAGACGTTTTACTAATAGTTATAATTAACATATTGCTAAAATATTTACAGCTAATACAATGTATGGTACAATGACCAAGGCGTAGGCTATGATAAAGTGTAATCTCGTAGTTCCATGCAACACAAGTTTGTAAATTTCATTTTAGAACTCAATTGCCGTTAACATTTCACAACTGCTATTATGTATGCAAGTATTCAGGTCAAGGCATAACAAAGGTATTAATACACATCTTAGTCATTTATTGTCATTTTACTATAAGGCCTAAAAAAAATATGTTTGTTTTAGGTTACATGCCCAAAATAATTTGGGTAGGCAGGTCGGGATTTTTTTGATTTTTTTTTTTTTTTTTTTTATAAATAGTCAACTTGAAGATTCGAAAACTGAATAAATATTCAAAACATATCAGTAATATCCTTAAACATTGATTATAAGTGGATATTATCAAAACAAAACACTTATTTATCCCAAAACACATTTAATTATTGAAAAATGTAAATAAAACAAAACCCAATCAGACAAACCCAATAAAATGTTCTAGAGTCGGGCATTTTTTTAGGGTAGGTCGGGTAAACTGAAACAAACATATTTTTTTACGCCTAACTGCAGCATTCTTATGTACGACTGACAATCTAAAATGCTAGTTTTGCAGGATGTTTTATTCTTTCAGATCATAAAATTCTACCAAATTACACATTTCTGACCATCTGATTAGATAAGAGGAAACTATGTAACAAAATCAGGACACACATAGGTAGACATTTAATTATTTTGCCTATCAACTGTCTATTCATTTTTAGTAAGAAGAACCTTATACTTGATAATCAGGAACAGAAACTGTATACTGTGTCAATCAGTTTTCAATGAGTAGGTACCAAATTCCCTGTAACTCAATAAAAGAAATGCAACAAAATGTGAAAGGTATCATATTCAATCTTCAGTTGTTGTCTTTAGGCATACATATCCTGCATTTTTTTACCGTATTTAGTTACGATGTAACATGGCTCTTGTTTTTACTCATTATTGCATGCAGTTTTTTCTATTAATTACTAAAATTTGGGGAAACAACTTCAGACTTTAGGATTACACAGCTTTTAAAGCTCAAACTTAGTTTTGTGTTCAAACGCTGAACAATGAAATGCTTGTAACTTATAAGCTTTGATATTTTTTAACATTTTGTGTTTAGAAATCCCAATATTCCCACATCACTGTTTCAGGAGAAACATTTCAAGCCAATGGAATACAGTAAATTCTAACATGATACTTTTTATTCTATAGACAAAGAACAAAGTAATCATTGTAAAACTACAAAATAAACAACGCACAAAAATAGTTCTGACACTGACGTCATTTTTTCATGTTCATCAATGAAATTGATGTCAGAATGAATTCGTTATCAGTCAGAGTGAATGACGTCACTGTAGCAGCTGAGACGATTGTTGGAACGTCTTCGCGAGGTGGTGCTTAGTAAATGTAGTCCTCATCCTAATTACAAACATTCGTTAGTCAGATCATGTTAGAATTGAAATAATTTTCGCATTATCGTTTTTCGGCTAATAAACAACGATGTGTTGTTCTGATGTGTGTATAGGTTTAATTCCTGTGCATCAAGACTCCAAATCATTGTTTATTAGCCGATAAAGAACTCAAAAGTGAAATTTATTACTCAAGTAAAGGTATTTACAATTTTAATCAAAACAAACATGGCACATTTCAAACTCTTTGGCTCAACGATACACATGACCCTTTATTGGATCCAGTAAAATTGCAAGTTTAAAACATTGTAAAAAGTGCATATACAAACATGTATATAAACATTTCAACATATTTGTCTTTAAAATAAAAAAACAGGAACAGAAACAAAGTGTAATTAGATTTATATACTCGTAAAAACCATTTGATGAAACTTTAAAAAATGACATAAAACTCTGATGACCCAAAACAATGACTTGAGCGTGAAACTAATGTATCCGATTTGGAAATGTTCAGCAGATACAACAGTTTCATGCTTAACCCTCTTTTTAGAAACCATGCCACATAAATTTTGGACCAGCTTTTATAAAACTCCCTAGAAAATCTTATATTATACTTAAATTGTAGGGGCTTATCCAGCTAAGTACGGATGGTTTTTACAAGGCCTCTCCTCATCAAAAAGTTGCATCTAGCTCTGTAGTATATCCCCATATGATGACGAAATAGGGAAATCTCTGTCTTCCTTGGACTTTATAGTTGATTTCATATAGCTCTCTTTAACGGAAAATACTTCAGGCTATTTTTAGACATGTATTGCCCCAAACGATACTCCTCTACAACAAGGTAAAATCATTACAAGTAACATAAAAACATGTTGGAAAGGCGATCTACTAACACATTTGTCAGAAGTTACCGGACTGTCCTTACTTACCTGGAATAACTTTACTTAACTGGAAATTTCATATAATGTTTTGGTGAGAAATTCTATGAAATTAATTTATGAAGCTGAGATTTCAATTGTCACCAAAATAAAATATTTTAATTAAAATTAAATCAAAGGATAAAAGTCATATACCAAAGAACAGCTATTGTTTTCAGAAATTTCTCACTGATTTCTCAACAACCAGGTTTTTTTTTTAGTTGAAGTAGATTTGGACAATAAAATTTTTGAATGCTTTTCCTATTTAAAGTCCATAATAAAAACTTGGTAAAGAACCATAAGGCAATGCTACCCACCAAATATCAAAGGCTAGGCATTGTAGTTTCAGACACAAAATTTTGTAAAAGTTTGTTTCTGTTCAATTACACTTAAATACGATAAGATATTTCTGGAAAATCATGGCTAGAAATTTTGGAATGAAAGAAAAATAATAAACCCAGTAATCAGCAATATTACAGGGCAATGAGATTATATGAGGCGTGTCATGGAAAAACCGGGCTAAATGCAGGTGGGTAAGGTGTCATCCTGGATCAGCCAGTGCAGTCTGCACAAGCTGATCTGGGACGACACTTTCTGCTTTTATGGTATTTTCTGTTTCAAAAAAGTCTCTTCTAAACATGAATCCACTGTATGTATGTGGAAAGTGCCTTCCCCAATCAGCCTGTGCGGACTGCACAGGCTGATCTGGGACGACACCTTACGCACATAGATTTAGCCTGGTTTTCCCACGACACGCTTAATCATTATGTAAAAAACACAACCATGCTATACAATTAGGAAATAAAATGTTTCTGGCTTACAATTATTTTGGCACAACTCTTCTTGTACAATGTAGAAATGAATAGATCATCATGAGACTCATGTAAAACCAGGGGCTGTATTTCAGAACCATCTTAAGTGAAATGAGGCGCGTCGTGGCAAAACCGGACTTAATGCATGTGCGTAAAGTGTCGTCCCGCAGGCTAATCCAAGACGTCACTTTCCACCTACAGTGGATTGCTGTTTAGAAGAGACTTCCTTGAAACAGAAAATACCATAAAAGCAGAAAGTGCCATCCCGGATTAGCCTGTGCGGACTGCACAGGCAAATCTGGGATGACACTTTACGCACATGCATTAAGTCCAGTTTTTCCATGACGTGCCTCAAATCTTATTCTTTACTTTGAAATAACCACTTTTCCAAAAGGTCTTATTCCATCTGCGGAAGGCATTTCTTGGTGTTTATTAACTATCGCTTACATTAATAACTATTGTTTACTGAACTGTAAAATGTTTCACCATGATATATGTAGTTTTCGAAATAGAAAATTAGAACTCAAGTCGAATTCTTTTAAGATGAACTAAAGATGTTTCTGGTATATGGACCCAGTTATACTATCATGACAATATTTTATGTATAATATCTTAAGTAAAATGACAATGTTTAAAGCATAATTATGAACATTAATGAAATATTTAAAGAATGATATCTGAAGTTAAATTACAATTTGTAAAGTATGACGTCTGATATGAAACTGAATATCGTTAAAAAAAATAACTCAGTTATGCAAACATGTAATAACCAAATGTAGTAGTACTATACACAACATTGCTAACTGCCTATACAGAGTTATGGCTAATAAGGAACATTTAATGTCATTTACGTTCTAAAGAAACAAACATGTTCTCAACTCTTTAACTATCAAATAAACTAAAATATTATAGGATTCTGTTTTTGGTAAAATCAAAAATGCAAACTTGTAAAAGCTACAGAAATAAGAAAATGTAACATTTTTAAAAACTTATTTTGAACTGATCCTTAACTGAAGACAGACGTTTCATAACACTTAAAACAGGCTTCAAATATTATCGTTTCTTTTTAAAAGTATGGAACAAAAGTACGACAATTGGATAAGATTATCGTACAAACATTACTCAAAAAAGAATGTTGTTCTGTTGGTTGTTTGTTCTTCTCTCTTATTAAAGGGACCTGTTCACAGATTGGTAAATTGACAATATGAGGTGCGTCATGGGAAAACCGGACTTAATGCATGCGCGTAAAGTGTCATCCCGAATTAGCCTGTGCAGTCCTTATCCAGGACGGCACTTTCCGCCTACAGTGGATTTATGTTTAGAAGAGACTTCCTTGAAACAGAAAATATGATAAAAGCGGAAAGTGCCGTCCTGGATTAGCCTGTGCAGACTGAACAGGCTAATCCGGGACGACACTTTACGCACATAACAGGCTAATTCGGGACGACACTGTCCGCTTTTACGATATTCCACACATGCATTAAGTCCGGTTTTCTCACGACGCACCTCATATTCAGATTCTTTGTCAAAAGATTCGAAAAAACAACAACATTATACATAAATAAGCAAAACAACAGTACTGACATTGAAATATATTGGAAATATCATGTTGTTCAAGAGAAATCATCAAATGACAAAGCGTGAAAAATTCACTAACATGATTGTAAGTCATGTGGTTAGTACGACAGATTTATGACCCCAGCAGTCACAGGTTCGAATCCCGGCGAAGGCAAATATAGGCAGTCCGCACAGGCTAATCCAGGACAGCACTTTCCACTTTTAAGGTATTTTCTGTTTCAAGGAAGTCTCTTCTAAACATAAATCCACTGTAGGGGGAAAGTGCCGTCCTGGATTAGCCTGTGCGGACTGCACAGGCTGATCCGGGACGACACTTAACGCACATGCATTAAGACTGGTTTTCACACGACGCGCCTCATATTTTTTTATTTACATAATGTTTGTTTTTGGTTGGTCCAACTGCTTTAGGTTTTGCAGTAAATTCATTACATGACATTTTTCATAAATAGGAAAATCTGTGAACAGGTCCCTTTAATGTAATACAATAATAAGAATAATTTGATATTAGCGATGATTCCGCAGATAAAATAATCAGCACCAAAAAACATGTTGACAGTGAGATGTTGCGGCTTATGGTTGCCATAATAATTAAAAAGAAAAAGAAACATGTAATTGATACTGACATTGCGTTAAAAATCAACAAATGAAAATAACTGATCTATAGATTATTCAAAGTAAACTTTTGGACTGCTTTAAAACAATAAAAATCAAACATAAGAAACAGATGAAAACATTACATGTAAGTATCAATGTGAACGCTGGACAGCTTTATTCTACTTAGAATTATAATGGACTGACAAAAAGGATGAAACAAAAATGTCTTAAATACTCGTAGTGTTATCTACTGATGAAATTGAAAATTAGATTGAAAATGAAAATGAACTACTCTGCATTCTATAAATATAATGAAATTAAAAAGACTTAAAATGTGACCACCATATAAGCACACAATCAAGACAACGCATAATGCAGTAATCCGATTTTAGACATTATGACACTACATCACTCAGTCTTGCATTAAGCTGGCCATTTTACATGAACATTACATGATTTTAACCTAAAGCAGCACATGCACTAAATGTTACTTTCATACAAAAATATTAGAATTGTACAGTTTAATTCGCTACACACTGGTTTCCTTCTTATTTTTCTTAGCTCTCTTTTCTTGCTGCAGAACCCAGATGTTATCCAAACTGTCGTCATCATCTGAACTTGAAGTCGAGCTATCCTCACACAACCTAGCGTTTTCATTTTGCACAAGCTGGTTGTAACTGCGTGAAGATCTTGGCACCCAAAAGGCTTTGCTTTTTGGGTCAATATGCTCAGATAACGCCATGTTCGTTAGTTTTTGTAAGACCCGTTCTGTGTAATTGTGATTAACATACGCGTATGGCACTGACTGAGAAGGACTTTTACTATCCGCAAATTGCTCGTCCCAATCTAGCGACCGCTGTTTAGTCATTCCATGTTTCAACTGTTTGCGAGAATCACGCGACCGGCCAACATTTTGTGACTGAGAAGCCGGTTCAGAATTATGATCCGAGTCATTGTACCTCGTTTGTTTTTGAGGTTTATTGTAATCAACCTGGCCGTCCGAATCCGGGAATTCCATTCGACCCCCGTTATTATCATTGTCGGACACTGGCGACATGGGCGGCTTGTGCAGCACACGGTTAACACCATTCACATTCAAATGATTCACTGGCTTCGGACAGCTCACTAAGCCACCCTGAGGTATTCTCTGTTCCACCTGTTGAATGAAATTGTTCTCCATTTGCTTTCTATGCCTACTGCTGCTATCTGAACTGTTTCCGCCAGAATTCACACGGCTTCTATGCGTCTGATTTTGCTGTGCTGCCATGGTAACAGCTGGCTGCCCATCGATAGGGCCATATTGCTTGTAGAAGGACCCCTCGAGAGGGCTGCAGTACCCAGGGAGGAACTGAGGATCCCCAGGGCAGGGCGACCTCATCCTCTCATGACTGTAATTGCTGCTAACTTGACTGGAGCCATCAAAGTCGCCCAGTCTGGCAACAGAGCTCGGTACAGAGACCGTGTTGTCTGGTATCTCCCTTTCTGGACTTGAAGGCATCGAATGAGATGGTTGTCTACTACCCTGTTTTGGCAAAGTGTTGTTCCTCGGTGGGACAACAGAAAATGCGCTGCTATGGTTACGGTTGCCGAGCGACGATGAGCTGTGAGTACGAACATGATGCATGTTTGGATTTCCCCCATGGTGGGGTACTTCCGAGAAGATGTCTAGAGACGGTGCAGTGGGGACAATATTTGTCATGACTGAGTTGTAGCTGGGGGGAGGCTGGGGATCTGTCGGTGATAAAGCACTGGCACAATCAGATTCTCCACCATTGGTGTAAACCTGTAAATCCATATTGTTTCTCTGCTGCCTTGCGTTACTGTCACTGTTATATCCATGGCCTACAGCCCTTTGGTGTTCTGAACCAGAAAAGTCACTCTCGGAGTGGTTTATGTTTAAGCTTTTTGTCATCTCAATGCTCAGCAGTTTTGAATTATGCTTACTCTTCTTTTCCCAGAACTTTTTTGCGACTCCGTTCTGTCTGGGGTTATAAAAACTGGCAGCAGAAACTTCGTTCACGCTGTTGTGTGTTGACCCATCTACGATAGATGTCGGTTTAGAAGGGACTAGATGAATGGAAGACAGTTCATCATCACTCTTGATGACATGGTTCACGTGATTGGAGACCACAGTAGAGTTCACTTTTGATATATCCGACACACTGCCCATATTAATATGCCCATTAGGCTGCAACTCAGTGGTAACATCCACTGGGCCTGTACTCATAACAGTCTGCTTTTCACACATGAAAAAGCGCTTCCAGCTAGTACGCGAGTCTTTGCGTGTCAGACAAAAATAAATCAACATAAATAATCCAATAATTGCACAGAATATCCCATAAAGGTAGCTAAAAATAACGTCCTGATATGGCAAAGCCCTGAAAGGCTTGGCAACAGTTATAGCACCAAACAGCCACGTAAAAATGAACAAAATCAAACACAACGCTAAGGCACGCAACTGGGTGATTGGACGCCTTTCACAATCCATGACACTCGTCACTGATGACTTTGTACTCATATCAGAGTCCATAGACCGGGTCTCAATCCGGTCCGCATTCCCTGTCATCTCAATGTCGTTACTCTGGAGCTCTTGAAGCTCTTCTACGTTCAGTAGTGGCCCGGTTGATCCGCGTATGATGCATGCAATACGCAGGTAGAAGATCACATTTAACAGCAGTAGGAACGCCACAGGACCAAAGAATGCACCCAGGCTTGGCTCCCAGTCCAAGAAACAACTGAAAAACAAATAAGCCGGATATAGACTTTATATGGTTTCTTGAAAGTCACAAGGAGTTATCAGCCTTCCTTGCACATATGCTGTTGACACCTTCTGGCTTTAAACGGAAGATAAAAAGGATATTTGTTAGTTTCAGTGTAAGATTGCATTGAATTTCCTGAGTAGTCACATAAAATATTTGTTTTGTACGACCACAGATAAAATAAAATATGACTTTACATTAAAATCAACACGTTTTCTTTTTATTTAATGCTTTTAGAAAAAAAATTAATAAAATTGCGCGAGATACTCGGAAAAAACCTCCCGTGTTTGCATACATTGCATTCTGTCGAATAAATGACATAAATGATTGCACTTCTGATGAGTTCATTCACATATATGTACGTTTAGGCATCGCAACAGAAAATTACATCTTAAATGACATAAATTTCAGACTCAGTAGAAATTTTGGAAACGCTAAAGTCCCATCTGTCTCCCTTTTTATTTTATAGGAAATAAATATGGCCAGGGGTGCGGAAATCCTATGCCCGACTTGTCCGACACAGGTAATTTAACTGTCAGACAAGTGAATTTTTCCTGTGTACTTGTCCATGGACAAGTACAATTTCAGGGTGTAAAAATGGTGTAAAGCTGGAAGTTAATTATCACATTATTATATCCTTATACAATTGAATGACATAGTGTGTTTTATTTATAATTTAATGAAAAAATATATCAGGAAGGCCTGGAATAACTAGGCATGTGTCCATAGGACACGGATGCCCCCACATTCCGCTGGTTAACACAAAACTCTGCTGATGGAAAAAAATGCACCAAAATACCCAGGTGCACAAGTTCACATGCTGATGAATATGTTTATAAAGTTTCATCAGTCTAGTAGTTATACTTTTAGAGTTACACGTGACACAAATCCAAAATGGCATTTGTTTCTAACAAAAGGGTCATAACTCCACTGATGGCAGAAAAAAATGCACCTAAATATCCAGGTGCACAAGTTCACATACTGATTAATATGTTTATAAAGTTCCATCACTCTAGCAAATATACTTTTTTAGTTACACGCGACACAAGTCCAAAAATGTCATTTTTTGCTAAAACAAAGGGCCATAACTCCACTGATGTCCATAAAAACTGCACCAAAAAACCCAGGTGCACAAGTTCACATGTTGATTAAAATGTATATAAAGTTTCATAACTGTAGCAGTAATACTTTTTGAGTTATGTGCCACACAAGTCCAAAAATGTCATTTTTTGCTAAAAAAGGGCCATACCTTAACTGATGTCTGAAAAAAATGCACCAAGATACCCAGGTGCACAAGTTCACATCCTGATTAATATGTTTATATGTTTCATCACTCTAGCAATAATACTTTTTGAGCTCAACGCGACACAAGTCCAAAAATGTCATTTTTTGCTAAAAAAAGGGCCATAACTCCGCTGATGTCGAAAAAAAAATGCACCAAAACACCCAGATGCACAAGTCCCAATGCCAATGAATATGCTTATAAATTTTCATCACTCTAGCAGTGATACTTTTGAGTTATGCGTGGCACAAAAATCCGACGGACAAGGGCAAATCTATATGCCCCCCCTCTAAAGTGGGGACATAAAAACTCTATTTTTGTTTGGACATTTGCCAGTTATTTGCGGACAAGTAGATTTTTGCAATGAACTTGTCCATGGACAAGTTAACAATATTCCATAATTTGCACACCCCTGAATATGGCAACTTCTCAAATTTTAACTTGAACTGTCGGTTGTGTTGTCATGTTTTACTATCCCAATAAGTACTTTCACACTTATTTCTATCAGTTCATCTGGAAGTTTTGACGCCTGTCGCAAGACGTACGAAGCCACAAACCAAGTTTGTCATCCTCTTTGCAAAGATCTTAATACCTCTTTTGTCAATTTTAAATGCATATGCGTTTAGTTTAATTACTGATTAACTAATTCCTGGTTTACAGTTCATTGTATGTATAAACAATTGCTTTCTTATATTTTAATGCTATTGAATAAGTGATTTCACTAGTATTTGTTCAAGGTCTGCTGTATTGGCATTCGCAATACGGGCTCATGCCAATACAGCTGACCGAGGACAAATAACAGTGCCTGTATGAAATCACTCATTTAATAAGTCTCTTATTCATCAACTTTATTATTAGTTATTACCCCGAACATTGTACAAACCTGATTGTTTGTGTTTTATTTATTTAAAGATGGCATCATTTTGTTTCTGGAAAAACGTTCATATTTTCAAATTCATATAGGAACAGTTCAACTGACCAAACAAAACAGCTAAATCAAATACAGGCATTGAAATTTCATACAGACACTGGTTTTAGCCAATGACAATGCTTAGATCCCATACAGGAACAGTTGAATTCATACAGGAACAGTTTATCGTTTTATTAATATGTGCTAACTGATACAAAACGTGCATTTTCACTGATATTGTGCGTAAAATTGTAAAGTTTAATAATTATACAATATATTGAATATCTGGACTAAAAACTCCTTAAACGTCTAAACAATAGTTTATATTTGGATTTGTCAAACTTCGGATATCTCGAAATCATTTGTGAAATCCTGTCGACTTCGAGATAACAAAGTTCAGGTGTAATTTTCATTTATCCTCTGGCACTTACAAGTTAGATTCACTGTAGAACTCGAAGCTGATGGCTGCAGTGATTCCACAGATGATGGAGGGGACGCCCCAGGCCAGCAAATAGAAGCGGATGATTGGTTTAGGGGACACTGGCATCGGGGCATCCATCGGGGGCGGAGGGGGATGCTCCTTCTTACGGAACTTCTTCAGCATGTTACTGAATACGAAAAAACAAATAAACAATACCACACTATTATGTGAAGCATTAAATTGCTCTGATATTTGGGTATTTTCTATCCAGTTACATTAAAAATCGAAATGTTGAAATAGCTGTAGATTAGACTTACTGGTTCTAGAAAAAATAAATGACAGTCCAACTCAAAATTGCTTAGTTTAAACCTATTTAGTTTAGCTTGATTGCATCGAAAGCCTAAGGCTTATAGAGACATTTTTAAGTCCGTTTCCTGGGTAGAATCAGTACTGGGTGTCTTTGGGGGAGATCTTGAGAACACTCCTAGAGTGGGGACCGAACCCGGGACCTCCCGATCGCTAGGCGGACACCATATCCACTACGCCACCGCGACCTCTATCTGCTTGAGCAACGCCATTCGAGAAGCCTGAACAACACACAAGTAAAACCGACAGAAAATGCATGCCTGGCTGTGACTGTGAACCAGAAGAGAGTAACCATGGAGAGATAGTGGAGTGTGATCCCCACGGCCTGGCAGGCACGCTCGTGGTCCACGCGCTGTATGCCCATCGTGAAGCCGATGATGAGCAGAAGCAGGCTGAGGCAGATGTTGATGATGGAGTGCTTCATCTTACGTGGCACATTCAGAAATCTGCAGGGAAAATGCGAGAGTTGAGCGTGAAATTATTGTATCGGATATAGAAATGTTAAGCAGATACAACAGTTTCATACTCCATCCTAAAAATGATGGTACATGACACTAAAACGTTATATAGGTGGCAATGTCCCCACAGACATTTTTGGGATCTATATCAATGTTTTTGGTGGATAAATGAAATATTGAGCACTAACAAAGAGTGAGCACTCACCTGAAGCAGGAGAGGTACATAAAAAGGAGAGCACTCACCTGAAGCAGGAGAGGAATGTAAAAAGGAGAGCACTCACCTGAAGCAGGAGAGGTACATAAAAAGGAAAGCACTCACCTGAAGCAGGAGAGGTACATAAAAAGGAGAATGAAGCAGGAGAGGTACATAAAAAGGACAGCACTCACCTGAAGCAGGAGATGTACATAAAAGGGAGAGCACACACCTGAAGCAGGAGAGGTACATAAAGGGAGAGCACTCACCTGAAGCAGATGTACGTAAAAGGGAGAGCACACACCTAAAGCAGGAGATGTATGTAAAAGGGAGAGCTATCACCTGAAGCAGGAGACTTACATAAGCAGGAGAAGTATTTAAAAGGGAGAGCACTCACCTGAAGCATGCAAAGCATTTAAAAGGGAGAGCACTAACCTGAAGCAGGAGACGTATGTGATGATCACGGCCATGAGACACAGCAGACACACACAGCTGCCGATGTAGACCACAATGGCCATCATGTGGAACACCATTGTGCGCACTGGGCTCAAATCCTAGAGGGAACAGCAGGGATTTTAATAGATGTAGAAGTCTGACGCAAGCGAATTGCAATTTACATGTTTAACTAGCAAATAATTTGCCTTATTCCGTTGCCAACTTCAAAAGCACTACAACAATATTTGTCATCATACTTTTAAGGGTGTTTATTACTTCCAACAAATTAACATTTGCAGAGAATCTAACACAAAAGCAGAAAAACAATTCCTATGACTTCAGTATTTTGAACCCTACATATTTAATTTTGAAAACAGGGATATGTGTCTTCTTTATTAGGCCTGTGCTATTTGCCTTGAGTTTAAATCTTAAAGGACATACATGTACGTAATGTGTCTTATTACAAGCCAAGACCCTCTGTTATTCACATTGTTTTATTTAATCTCAAAGGAACGTGTGTTCACACACTTTAGGTATTTTGTTATATACAATGAACGATAATAATAGCGAACTGTTTTATCCAATCACTGCACTCAGATATCACATGTTTAACTTTTAACCTAGTCAGGTTTACATCCAATCACTGCACTCAGATATCACATGTTTAACTTTTAACCTAGTCAAGTTTACATCCAATCACTGCACTCAGATATCACATGTTTAACTTTTAACCTAATCAAGTTTACATCCAATCACTGCACTCAGATATCACATGTTTAACTTTTAACCTAGTCAAGTTTACATCCAATCACTGCACTCAGATATCACATGTTTAACTTTTAACCGAGTCAAGTTTACATAAAAAAAGCTTGTGCTAAAGCATGTGAAGTGCCTATGAAGCTCGAACAATCTCCCAGCATCACAACTCAGTAGTGAAACCAACCACGAACAATCTCCCAGCATTACAACTCAGTAGTGAAACCAACCACGAACAATCTCCCAGCATTACAACTCAGTAGTGAAACCAACCACGAACAATCTCCCTGCATTACAACTCAGTAGTGAAACCAACCAATCAATTTATTAAACAGATATATATTTGTATCGCATGCTGTACCTTGTTTACCGTGTAATAATACCATTACGAATATTTCTATCTTACACGTGTGTAAGATAACATTTTGAGCGTTTTCATTGGCTACGTATTCTTTGACTGACCAATCGCATGACGTTATTTTGGTGAAATGACGTCGTCAAAATGAAATGAACTCGCGTCAGTACACAACTTTGAGAATTTACCAACTTATTTTGGCAAAATTAGAAGGGTTTTATTTCGTTTAAAAGCATGTGATAAAAAAGATCTGACACTTGTTGTCATTTCATACCATATTTTATTAAACTCGTCCGGGAAATTCGTTAGTAAGCTCGCCAAAGGCTTGCTTACAAACAAAATTCCCGAACTCGTTTAAATATGTTCGCAACAATTTCGTCCAATTTTTTTCCAACGACCGATTTGCTTTAAAATTTCCACAAACATGAGTCGATTTATCCTAAAACTAAAACAGGCTTTAAAAATTGGGGTCACCGGCCTTGTTCCGGAAATATTGGGGTTTAAATACGCTACCTGTCAGAGCCCTTTTTCAGTTTGTGTGACAAGCAATGTTCAATTATATAAAGCGTTCATATTCAAACAAAGACGGAGAATTTAAATGCATCTTTGTTTTAATATTTCGTTTGGCAATATACAAGTGCAGTTTAACGATAAAACTCGCTTTATCTATTGTTACCATTTTAAAAATGACTTTTATTGGACACTTAATGAGGTTAATTATGCATTTAATATGCCTTTGAAAACATCAATTAATAATCAAATATTCGAATCTCTTTTGTTCCAAACGACATATCTTGTTAAAATATTTCCATATACATGTCATTGTATACTGAAACTAAAACAGTGTTAAAAAATAGGGGTCACCGGCCTTTGTCCGGAAATATTGGGTTTCGAATACGGTAACTATCGAAGCAACTTTTTCAGTTTCGATTTTCTATGAATGTTTTAAGTATATGTAGGGGAGTTTTTTTTCAAACAAGGTTATGGTTCTTTCAACTGATATGTTTTCACATGTCTTATTTGGCAATATACGAGTGTATTTTGATAATAAAAACGCATTACCTATATTTACTGTTAAAATAATGAATTTGGCTGGACAATTAAGTAGGGTACTAATAATACCTTTTGAAACGTCATTTATTATGCATCAATATATTTCGTTCCAAACGACAGATTTTCTTAAATTTTCGCACATACATGCACCAATGTATACTTACAGCAAAACATTAATAAAAATGATGGGTCACCAAACTTGTTTGGGAAATATTGGACTTTAAATAGGGTACCTGTGTAGCCTTTTTCATGTTTCGTGTTTAGAATTAAGATATTTAATGGATCTTTTTTTTTTTACTAATTTGTTTGACAATACATTGTTTACGTGTGGTTTTGATAATTATAATGCTTTATGAACTTTTAACCATTCACTGAACTTAATGACTTATAAAGATTTATATTTTTTGATTGAAATTAGTATATTGTAACCTATAAACAATAAAGAAATAATGAAGCAAACGGAGAAATTAACCCAATTATTTTATTTTTGTTGCGAAGGTCTTTAATCAAATAAGACATGAAATGACAACTCGTGTCAGATCCTATATTACCAATGCATTTTCCGACATTAAAATTAGGAATTATTGCTCATACACCATTAATAAGTTAATTGGCACTACAATTCAACAGCCATTGAAATTAGCAGCTTGAAAAAACAGGCCCAAATTCTTATACGATCACTTTAAAGCAACAAAATGTTAAAAACCCGCCTATGTAAAACTGACAATCTGGGCAAATGTGGTTCAAAATTGACCAGTGCAGGGCGAAAAATTTGAAAACTCAAAAAACTAAATCCACTGCAGCTATGAAGTACTTATTACCATGGTTACCTTAAGAACAGCAAAGGCAGTGAGGTGGTTGCAATGCACGGTAGCTAGGGTGGGGCTCTTCTCTACGATGATGCAGCCATCTGTACGCCAGTCCCCATACCCACCTGCAATTCATAATAGGGAAATTTTTTAAGATATACCATAAAACCTCTTCGCTTTCCGACACTATAAGTTTTTGGACACCCTCTTTTTTTGAAAAATAATTATTTTATGTAACTCTTTATTTTCCGACAGTCAGCATAAAACCCATAATGACTCTATATTTTCGGACACTAAAAATCTGTTGATTTTGCAGTCGTTTGTTTTGGTCGTTTTGTAATGTTACATTCAAGGTTCTTCATAAAAAAACTTAATTAATTTAAAGTTTTAAAAATATGCACACATTATAAATTACGTGTGAACGTGTATTAATTCAATTTCAACACATTGACATTAAAAATGCACTGTCACAACATGAACATAACATATATTTTGTCTGCCCAAAATAAAATCTCCCCCACATTTTGAAAACTTTAAAATGTCTCCTATAACACTAATTAATTAATGCTCTATGGCTAGCTCTTGCGTTGTTCAGGTACAGTAGTAGCGATCGATGCTTTTTGACAATGACCACGTGCTAAGCATGTTACACGCTTTCAGATACAAACTGCTAGACATTTGCCAAAGAGGTTAGATACCATTAATTCCAATTCCCATAGGGTCCCATTATAAAATGGAAAACTTTCCAAGCATTTTTCTAGCATTTCCTTTATTTCAGAAATGCACCAAAATGTTGCAGACATGCATAGGATATTAGAAATAACCATAAAAGGCATGCCTGAGATTGCTAAATGGCTTTTATGCCAAAAGAGAAGAAAAACTCTTTAGTAATAGGCACTTCTTTCGAATGGACCACGGAGGGATACACAAATTCAATGATTTACTGGTATCTAACCAAGATTAGCAGTCACATCAAGGACTTTTGAAGTCAAAGCGACACTGTTGCTACGGGTGTTACCATAGCCTTGCAGATTTGGATGCCTGAATAAAGGGTGATGTCACGCTGTTTCACTCAGTAGATTTCAGTGGTGTCATTATTAACGCGTCACGTTTTTAACGGATTTGTTTGTTGAAATTGACGAATAATATTCCAAGGTACTAAAACAGCATTTAAACTGTATTAAACAGAATATTTTGAATTAATAAAAGAACATATCGTCGCATGGCCTAAGTTCATGGATAACGAAACTTTGTGGATTTCATATATTCTGTTACGTAACCAAAAAAATATACAGAACATGTGAACTTTCCATTTAAAATCCCTGATGTAACCTTGATCTACTTGTTAAAATACGTAAAGTTATAAAATACTCCGTTTCAACAAGTACTCGACCTGAATAAAAATGTAGGTATGTAAAATACCTAAAATTTGTAATATCCTATTAATCACGCAATTTGATAACCCATATTTAGTAAAATATTCAATATAAAACTACACAATTTAGGTGGTCTGCATTGTTGACATGTCGTTTTGACAGCCTCGTTTTCCTTTTTTCATAGAGATATTTTAAGACCAAGAACATTTTATTAAATGTTGATCGTACTCTTATGTAAAATAAAACGTTGGATTTGGAAATGAACCCCCAACGTGTCAAACAGAAATAGTGTCTCCATTCGTTAAATGCGTCTTTAAATGTGTAAAAACAAGCATAAGCGTGTCGGCAATAGTGTCCAACTCTTTGGAGTTACAGAATAAACATTGTAGAAATAGAATTCATGGCGAAATTCATATAAGATCTAATACTACTGGGAGATAGCCAGCCATACTTCCCATATTATAAAGGCCTTAAGTAAATAATGAGCTGGATGTATTTTACACCTATAAAACATTAATTTAACTTACTCTTTTACATAAAACACACAATTTTGCTTGGCCTAAGTTGCATTGTCTTGGTCATCTTGACACGCACGCGCTGTATTTGGAGATGATGTAATATCCACGAACTTACATTGTGCTAGAATTGTTGTAACAAAAATGACGTAGTACTTGGGGTTTTGCGTTTGCTCAGCCATTTGTTTGAAATTGTCATGGATTTACACATACTTGAGTAGAAAATAAACATAAGTTTATGAGTAAGTGGTTTTTCTTTTGTCTTTTGATATGTTTGTCAATTTATTATTTGACAATGTCTTACATCCACGAACTTAGGCAAGTCAAAGATAAAATTATAAAACAAAATCCGAAAATTAAAAAAAACGAAAAACGGACACACGGCAGAGTATCATGTTAGAACATAAAATCATGTTTTAGTCACAAGTTTCACAAACTTGTCCGTACCATTGGATGAGTAGTCCCAGTAAGCAGCAGTCAGCTCGCTGTCGGTGGATGGGATCTCGAACACCAGCTCTATTGGCTCTGACAGGTTGGACACTGGCTCAGCTGAAAATCAAGTTAACCTTCATTTAACACATCGCTTATTATGTTTAGGATACCAAATGTTTTTAAAAAACACATATAAAGTCACACCGATACCAGTTATATATTATTAAATAAGGACGTATTCCAAAAAAATAATTCAATAGACTGAACATTAGAAATTAAAGGGACTATAGCTTAGATGTTCCTATTAAGTCTCACTGGTTTGTACAGGCTTTCTTATGGATATGACTATAAAACTATTTGTGTCATGACATACTAACATATACCACAAGTTTGTAGACAGAAGGGAAACATGTGCAAAACGTTATGTAATATAAATACAATAAACATGCACATTCGAAGTGCCAGATAATGCATAAAAAACTTCTCATGCATTTTCTGAGCATTTTAGCAATTTGGAAATCTAAATGTGAAACAACACAGACCAACAAAATGTAGATTCAATTCAACCTGTCTGAAAAATCAAGCACACCTTCCTATTAACCGGCATTACAGAGCTGATTGTAATCAAGTGCACCTATTGCATTTCAAAGCCCAGGAAATAATAGATTGGATTTCTACATCCAGAAGAGTTTGAAGTATTGCAGTGATTGCCGGAGATTGAAATAATCCCAGCCAACTCCAGACATTCAATAAATCAATTGCATCTTTTTAATCAAATATGGCGTACCTTTTGCAAAGCTGACACTTTTTTAGGTTACAAGGTTCTATATTTCAAAGTTTATACAGTTACAGTTTATTTCTAGCTTTGAAAGACTGAAATAGTAACTAATGGTTTTGTGATGCTAACAACACCATGCCATCTCTACATTTGAGGCATGTTGTGGGAAAACCCGGGCTTAATGCAGGTGCGTAAAGTGTTGTCCCGGATCAGCCAGTGCAGTCCGCAGAGGCTAATCCAAGACAACACTTTCCGCCTACAGTGGATTTATGTTTGGAAGAGACTTCCTTGAAACAGAAAATACCATAAAAGCGGAAAGTATCGTCCCGGATCAGCCTGTGCAGACTGCCAGTAGGAGCATCCCAGAATTCAACGAAAACTACTTTTCCCCCAGCTGATTCTGTGATGTAAATCAACCAGCCAAAATATTTATGCGATTATAGCTCATTCAAAATGAACTGATCAGCGCACAATATACATACATATAGCTGAAAGAGAATGCTGAATGAAGCTTTACTAAATAACCAATACTGTAAATTATTTTCTTCCGGGATGATTAACTCTGAAAAACCAGTTCCAAAAACTTAGTTGCATACAAAAACTTAAATTGAAGCCTTCATCCATTGTGTCCACCAGGTGTCGCTTTTCGCATCTAACCAGTGTGATTTTGCGCTGTGCATGATGGGTAAATACTATATTCATATGGCGCCAACTGAAGCATGAGACACTTCCCGTAAACATTAAGAAAATCGTCATTACAGTCTTGTCTGAAGTAACTTGGTGCAAGTACTCAATCAGTGCATCATTTAATTCAATTTGAAAATATAATCCGCAGTTTTGTTTTCAATAATAAAAAAGTTTTTATCTCTATTTAATCACTTGTAAATAGTGTTCGAAAGTGAAAGTAGAAACTGCATGACAACGCAGGTAAAACGCATTTTATTGCACGAACAGGTATAAACACAATGCTTTGACTGTTTGAAGTTAATAATGATGATAATACAGAAATTGTGCTTGTTTGGAAATTATTTAATTCCTCCACAGACTATATCTTAGTGTATGCACATTTAGCCAAATATGGATAGTTATCAGTTCCTGGTATAGAGGTCAGACAAACGCAGAGACGTCACACTCGATGTATAGAATGGCCTTCATCCTAACTATTAGCCAGTAGTAATCCAAACTCGTATGTAACAATTGTTATTATTGGACAATATTATAATAAGCTTCAGATTTGGGACTTTGGTAATTTTGTGGCGATTTTTCCTGGCTAGAACAGTACTCAATGTCCATGGCTGGTATTTACAAAGCATCTTAAGTAATTTCTTAACTTAAGTGAAAATTTGAATGTATTCTATTTCTTTACTTAATAAACAGATGCATATATTGTTGATATTGCTCAAATAACACTTTCATATTGGTGCTATTTTAAAGTGTTACTTTATGCTAAACTGTTTCTTTATGGAATTATACAGTTGAGGAAATTTCCAACTTCAAGGATAAGGATAAAACTTTAACTAAAGATGCTTCATGAATACCGCCCCATGTATGATCACTATAATGCTCTGTGAGTTAGGATTGAACTCATTATTTTCCTGACCACATCTATAACATAACTGCTACTCATGTGCATAAAACTGAAGCCTACACAACATAAGGCGTGTCTTGGGAAACCCAGGCTTAATGCATGTGAGAAAAGTGTTGTCCTGGACCAGCCTGCGCAGTCCGCTAATCTGGGATGACACTTGCTGCTTTTATGGTATTTTCGGTTTCAAGGAAGTCTCTTCTAAACAAAAATCCACTGTAGGCTGAAAGTGTCGTCCCAGACTCCACAGGCTAATCCGGGATGACACTTTGCGCACATGCATTAAGCCCGGTTTGCCCATGACATGCCTAAAATGTTTACTTACATAGAGACACAGACAGGACAGCTGAGATGACTTCCCAGGACTTCCCTTTCAGCACTGGGTCGTCATGGCGACTCGTTGTCATGGGAAACAAGTTAGCATTCGCGTACCAGATGAACTGAAATGTCAGCCTGCTGTTGTCAGGGGCCCTGGTTGTCGTGGTAACATTTTCCTCGGAGGTGACCTGTGGTGTTGGCTTGTTTAGGACAGATCTTGGAACCAATATAGATGTAAGGGGATCCTGAAATGGCAACAGAAAGTCAAAGCGAACGTCTAATTAAAACAGACTTCACCCTAACTCACTTGTCAACGCCCCAGGTTAGTGCTTTTGATTTGGGGCTAGTGAATTTGTATGCACTAGCCCGATCGGGCTCGTGTTGTTGTTTTTTTGTCAGCAAATTATCATGAAACAAAGTTATGAACAATTATGATCAAAGACTTAAACGTTAATAAATAACAATTATAGCCTACCTGGAGTGCATTGCGATAAAAGTTAAAAGCAAAATAATAGAGATATTACAGTCACATCACCCACATTTAAAGAATGAATTGAAACCTGAATAGTGTTCCAAACAACATAATTCAGTGTATTTCAGTGCTTTATTGCAAGACTTTGGGCTAGTAACGAGATTTAGGCCAAACTCCTCGCAGCGATTACCTCCCCTATCGGTTAACGGTAACCACTGCCATCACAAGTAAAATCCTTCCAGATCTGGAAGGATTACGTGTTTGTAACTTTTACTTATTTAATGCAACTCGGTGCAATCTTCTACATAATAGACTTTTTATATATCGTTTGCCATCAATAATGAAAACAGAAAAAGAAAATAACTAATTAAAACCATAAATAATATCTAGATCGATCATCATCACGTGGTTTGTTATGACGGCAGGGATTTGATTAGAGCTATGCTCGGAACCAGCCAAATCTCTGCGCGGAGGTTGAATGGACTAGTGCTTTGAAAAATTATGGCAAAGACTGTTCAAACAGTGTTACACACTGGTGAAACAAACACAATTTCACTGACCACATATTTTTTTATCAGAAAAATATGTTTCTACTAAGTAATACATGTACAAACAATATGTCCACCAATTCAACAACAAAATAGTAAATGCATGCAATTCCAGAACGTTTATTTATCTTAATGTCATCTTTATCAAATACTATTATCATGTGACTCATAAATGATCAAAATTTAAAGATTTCTTTCACTTAAATATCCAATATTTGAACTTAAGCATATAAACTACTGGTACTGGTTAACAAACAACATGAACATAAAGAATAAATTATGTTAACCTCAAACCTTCTGTTTTTCCTTTTGACATAAACCTATTACACAGTACAACAGCAACGAATCTCCAGGGTTTACATTTTATCTTTATTCGCTTTCACGCTGTATGCATATCAATACCTGTTTTACATAGGGCACCACAAGCTGTGATTTAAATCCCCTTATTGTAGGCCATTAAAACATCTTTGTACTTCAACAGCTCTTTATCATTTTATGTTTACTAAACAGTTTAAAATTGCTACCTGAACCTCTCAAAAAGGCTGCCCTCGTTAAAACGTCACATTGAAAAATGACCAAAATGTTAGAAGTCACTAGTTTACATAGCTGAAGGAAGCCAAATGGTCAAGTTTGTATATTCACAATGGAGCAGTCGAAAACACTCAAGGGTGAATTAATGCTTTGTCAGGATATAAGTTTAAACATAAAAGTTTATTCTACGTGGATTGAAAGGGACTATGTTACAAAACAGTGATATCCTTCAGCAACTGTAATGTTATTATGTTACAGAAATTAGCAATACAATGGCGTAAACAATAAATGGGGTCCTTTCCTCTTAAGTAAGGCTTATTTAATTGAAATACAGAACATTTTTTTTAATTAATATAATTATGTTGATAAAGTACCATCAACACTACATGAAGTCAGATCACTGCATATGATGATAATATTAATTAAAAGACTTCAACATTCATCATTATAAACTTTAATGTTTAATGTTATTTCATCTCAATTTGATATTCAACGGCATGTTCTTATTTGAAATCACATCGAAGGACAGTTGCAAAATGTCACCCATTATATTTGTGATTGGCTTTTGTGCATCTCACAAGTCAGGCCACTTTGCTGGCTGCAAATATTGTATGCCACTGTGCAAAGACATTCACAGGTTGTGGATTCCAACAATATTAAGCATCCACCATTTATATCTATGGACATCAGCCATGATTGTACAAAATTTAAATTTAACAGCTGGTATTACAGAGCTATTTTACTTGAGGAATTTTAGGTTGCATTATTCGGGAGTTCCTGGACAAATTCTGCTACTTTTTCAATGTCTATGTATAAAAGCCTTTTGTTAAACTTGTCAAACTCGCTGACTGAGCCCACATCCACATAAACTCGCTCATGAAGAATTTCATGTAAAAGAATGCAATTCTAACATGAAATGCAGTAAGTTTTTCCATAAAGATATTAAACTTAATAAAAAATTCTAACCCTGGCCAGACGGATTAATGGACAGACACACGAACGGACGGACGGTTCAATTTATATATGCCCTCCTTTGGGGTGCATACAAATCTAATTTGTTAATTAAACTTGTTAGCGATGTCATTGTAAGGTATCTTTCATTACATGCATACATTCCAAACCATTGAGAGCTTGGAACAATTTGAGGGACTAAATTCAAAACCATCTGCAAAGACAATGAAAGAACAAAAACCACAAGAATCTGATCCAATGCCAGATAATTGTGGCACATTACATGACCTTTCACATGTTAATAAGACCCCACATGTAGTTAATTTGCCATGGCTGCACAGTAATCTATCACTCAAGCAAGAAATTGCACCAATTACCGCTGTCATTCAGCAGGGCAGATATCTAGCTGCCATAAGGCTAATCCGATTCATCACCTATAACAATAATTTTGTTTCTATAGTATAGTTAAGAAATAATTTTCTATATATTGTTGTTTATCGGCCAATAAACAACGATTTGGAGTTCTAATGCGTAGGAAATAAACCATGAGGGCGTTAGCCCAAATTGTTTAATAGCCATGCATCAGAACGACAAAGAGTAAACTGTTGTTTATTGGCCGATAAACAATGATAATGCAAAAATTATTTTGATTCTAACATGATTTGACATATATTTTTGCAATTGCAATTGCAACTAAGTTTTAATATGCTCCGCTCAGAAGCAGGACTTCTTTTTGCATTGTTTATAGGTAGTTTAACAACGATAATTTTGTTCTTTGTCTACAGAAATATCAGCGAGTCTCATGTTAGAATATACATTACCTGAACACAAGTCAATGATACTTGATAGGTTCATATAGCAATTTAATGATGTTCAATTTGATGAGAATGAAAATTATGTTACAATCTAAGGAAAATATTTACTTCAATACTTATTTGCCATTTTTGGAGCATTACAGTGTAAACAAATTTGTATAACTTGGAAAAATTGACCTGACACACACCTTTATGCATGAAGATATCATACAAACAATTATGAAAACAATATAAGGTTTGTCAGGAAATTGTGTTAATTCAATACATGTTGCTGAACAGTCAATGAATTTTTGCTTGAATAATTTTCTCTGTATTTGATTGTACATTTTATCTTCGCAAACCTTTTATCGATACTAAACCAATCAATTTTCATTTGATTCTGTTTGATAAATTTTAGAGATGACTCGGCATAAAACTGTTACTTACAATTATGGTGTTTGTGTAGATTCATCAAGTAAACTCATCATGGCATGGTGGTTTCTATTATATTGAACTAGTTGTCACACATTATCACCAAATGTTTCAATTATTACTATCTATATTGATAAATAGGGCACATATGTTAACATTAATAGGACTATGTCAACGAGAAATTGGTTTTCTATTAACACTGTATTATGTGAAGTTAGAATAAGACATCAAACATAGAATGGACATAATTTTGGTTATTTTTTCACAAAAAAAAAAACTGAGCATTTCATGTTGCTTTTGTATGTTTGTTATATTCTGTCAATACTTTTGGTATAATTATCTTTTTTCCATGACTTTTTCATTAAAACTGAGTGTGTCATGATCATTTTTACTGTATTTATAAACTGTGTTCATGCACGCATGGACACAGTTCATTTTTTGTGTGAAAATTTTTTAAATGCATACAAGTAGACAGTTTTGTGGTAAAACCCATTTTACTGATGCAGTTATCACTAATTACTCTGCAAAATTCTTAAATTACAAATAGTAAACTGCATACAAAACATTGCTGCAATAAAACAATTTATTCTATGTTTGGCGTCTTATTCCAATTTCACATAATAGTATGTTTATTGCACTATAATTGATATTATATGCACTATAATTGATATTATATGACAGAAATGTGCTATACTAAGACATGCGCATTAAATAAGTAGTACAAATATAATACATAATGAGATATTTGATAAAAACAAATTAGGAAAAGTTAAAAAAAAAGAAAAAGAAACCCCAAGCGGGTATGGAACTCACGACTTAGGAGCCATGTGAAGAAATGACTGTAGACAGCACTTTAACGAACTGAGCTATTCGGCTTTGTATGGATACATGTGTAAACTATGGTTATACGCAACACTCTTAGTTCTGACGTCAAAATGTACAAATGAAAAGGGCCAAACAAACACAACCCATATCTTATAAATTGATTTTTATCTCAGAAAGTGTACACTCTTTTCCCATTATATATACTCTTTTTTTTAACCGTTATTATATGCCAGTATTAATATCTCAATTTCAATCTTTTTAAAGAAATTGCCCCGTTGAGGCCCTTTTCGATGACAGAGTTCCTTTAACCAATACAATGGAATAGGTAATAACACAATTTAATAAAAATCTTTACTATATTGCAAGTCGTGATTATACTTATGCAAAACAAGTATGAATCAAATCGAAATATGCAACTAAATGATGTTTGAAATCGTAGTCGACTGCAGTCATGGGTAAATCATTGCAGTTCTAAACATAGCTTCACAAACCTTAATATAGCCCTGTATATCCATAACATGAACTGCCGGAAATCGAATGCAGTCATGGGTAAATCATTGCAGCTCTAAACATAGCTTCACGAACCTTAATATTGCCCTGTATATCCATAACATGAACTGCCGGAAATCGAATGCAGTCATGGGTAAATCACTGCAGCTCTAAACATAGCTTCACAAACCTTAATATAACCCTGTATATCCGTAACATGAACTGCCGGAAATCGAATGCAGTCATGGGTAAATCATTGCAGCTCTAAACATAGCTTCACAAACCTTAATATAGCCCCTGTATATCCGTAACATGAACTGCCGGAAATCGAATGCAGTCATGGGTAAATCATTGCAGTTCTAAACATAGCTTCACAAACCTTAATATAGCCCTGTATATCCATAACATGAACGGCCAGAAATCGAATGCAGTCATGGGTAAATCATTGCAGCTCTAAACATAGCTTCACAAGCCTTAATATAACCCTGTATATCCGTAACATGAACTGCCGGAAATCGAATGCAGTCATGGGTAAATCATTGCAGCTCTAAACATAGCTTCACAAACCTTAATATAACCCTGTATATCCGTAACATGAACTGCCCGAAAATCGAATGCAGTCATGGGTAAATCATTGCAGCTCTAAACATAGCTTCACAAACCTTAATATAGCCCCTGTATATCCGTAACATGGGAACTGCAGGAAATCGAATGCAGTCATGGGTAAATCATTGCAGCTCTAAACATAGCTTCACAAACCTTAATATAGCCCTGTATATGCATAACATGAACTGCCGGAAATCGAATGCAGTCATGGGTAAATCATTGCAGCTCTAAACATAACTTCACAAACCTAAACATAGCTTCACAAACCTTAATATAACCCTGTATATCCGTAACATGAACTGCTGGAAATCGAATGCAGTCATGGGTAAATCATTGCAGCTCTAAACATAGCTTTAGAAACCTTAATATAGCCCCTGTATATCCGTAACATGAACTGCCGGAAATCGAATGCAGTCATGGGTAAATCATTGCAGTTCTAAACATAGCTTCACAAACCTTCATATAGCCCTGTATATCCATAACATGAACTGCCGGAAATCGAATGCAGTCATGGGTAAATCATTGCAGCTCTAAACACAGCTTCACAAACCTTAATATAGCCCCTGTATATCCGTAACATGAACTGTCCAATTGATTAGAATCTCTCATTGTAGTTTACAATGAGCAGACTGCTTTTTATAAATTTGAGGGATGTCGTGGGAAACCCGGGCTTAATGCATCTGCATAAAGTTTCGTCTTGGATCAGCCTGTGCAGTCTGCACAGGGAAATTCAGGACAACACTTTCCGCTGTCCGCTTTTATGATATTTTCTGACTCAAGGAAGTCTCTTCTAAACATAAATCCACTGTAGGCAGAAAGTGTCATTCCGGATTAGCCTGTGCAGTCTGAGAGACGAAACTACGCGCATGCATTCAGCCCGATTTTGCCACGACACGCCTCATTTCTATTTGTTTACAGATATATTCTGTATACTGAGCTTAGCACAATTTCCTAATAAAATAGACACTATTACCACAGTTTTCCATTTATGAAACATTTTTCCAAAAGGACCAAACAACACACGTTTCTCTAACAACGACATTGGTACAACTTAGGCATTTCAGGTTCATCTTCATATACATCATATGTGTTGAAAATAAAATGTAGCATACAGATTATACAAAATTGTAATTTCACAAAATATATTCCCAGATGAAATCAGAGCAACACAAACACGCTTAATTAAAACTCCCTATTCTATTTTTGCAAGAATGTCATCATTTAATTTGTCTTACAAACAACTGCTCACATAAATAAATGGCTCAACATGTCATTTTCAATATTTCATTGTGTTGATTTTGAAAGCAAAACAAGTTACAACTTAATTCTATTTTGTTTCCTCATAAATCTGTATTTTACTCCTAATAGCATTCACTTACGTTTTATCACAAGATTGCCTAACAGAAAATGTGTCATTTTTTGGATATGAATATTTTTCATGCATTTTACCTACTAACATGATAACATCTTATCTCAAAATCAGCTCATTAAAAACAAGACGTAGAAACAAGATGTTCGAAATGATTAAGTAAAATCAAATCATAATCTCAACAAGCTGTACAAGAGATATAATCAAGATTGTAGGTTTATTAATACAAGGTTGTCATAAATATTCATTATCAGCATAATTAAATCATAAATTCATAAATACAAAAAAGATAAAAAGTGCAATTCAATTGTACTATATCAATAACACAAATGGGAAATGAAATTGCTACAAGCCAATTTATATAGAGAAATTGCAAATCTGCATTAAATCAGTGTCTATCTATTATTCTAACACGACTCGCACAAAATGTCCGTTCTTAAATTGCCAATAAACAACTCCAAAAAGTATTTCCGAAACTGTAAAATACAGTTTGCGTTGTAATTGCACAATATGTTGTCTGGACATGTTAGAATCGAAATAATTTGCACTTTATCTTTGTTTATCTGTAAATTAACAATGAATGTTTTGTTCGGATGCGCTGACGCCCACGTGGTTTAAATAATATGCATCAGAACTCAAAATCATGGTTTATTTACAGACAAGCAACCCAAAATCGAAAATTATTTCTTAAATCAGATTTGTCTGTGATATTACCCCCTTGCAGCCTATTTCTTAGATATATGCCCTTTAAGATATTCAAAGCATGTCATTAACTTCATATATAACGTAATTTCTGTGAACACTCAATTAATTTCATATACCGTAAATTGTATGAACACTCAATTAATTTCATATACCGTAAATTCTGTGAACACTCAGTTAAGTGCATCTAGTGCACTAAATGTTGTTTTTGATATAATTTTTTGAGGAAACACTTTGTTCACAAGTCTTTCAAATGTGGGGGTGTATGTGAAATTTGTGCAGTGCGTAATCTTTTACAAATCATTACACATTTGCATAAGAAAACTATACCAATGCCTTCAAAGTAATTCTCGTTACAGCCTGCAGTTAGCTTATTCAAGTTTTTTTTACTTTACTTATCTTGTCAATAAAAAGAACAAATGAAAAACCTAACAAACATGTATGTAAAACAAACCAGTTTCAAAAAAGTAAACTATATGAGGCGTGTCGTGGGAAACCCGTTATTAATGCTTGTGCGTAGTGTTGTGCGTAGTGTTGTGTCGTAATCTGGGATGACATTTTCCGCCTACAATGGATTTATGTTTAGAAGAGACTTCTTTGAAATAGAAAATACCATAAAAGCGAAAAGTGTCGTCACACTTATGTAAAGCACATGCATTAAGCCCGGTTTTCCCACGACATGCCATGATCACTTCCAACTATTGCTCCAACACTTTGTCCAACTCACAGTTTTCAGCAAACAATCAACGCAGATCCACTGGGTATAACATTGTTCACTGATACAATTTCGACAACACTTTTAACATATTCCTCAACATGCCATTTAACATTGCTAACAAATAAAAAACATCTTCATTTATTCATTTAGCTAAAAATGTGCAACAGTTCAACTAAGTTATGTTTTTCTTTCCACTTAAAAATAATGTCAGAAGCGTTTAACAAAGAAAACACAACCTGGTTTCAAGTTCCCTACAAATTATTCTCTCTTCTACATAAACATTTATGTGCTCAATGACATGAAATGGAAAGAAAATAATAAGGTAACTTGATAGCCATTATCTAACATAATCACAAAATAACTGCATTTTAATTGCATCTTATGCTGGTTTCTCCTAATGCATACAAATCAGTTATCAAAGTCTGTCACAATAACTGGGCTGCAATTTTCTCTAGTGCACAAAAAACCTGTGTTTTTGAAATGAAAACAATATTAGAAAGGCCCGTAATAATTATAAACATTACAACCGGTCCTCAAGATGACACACAAGTACACTGTATTTCAATAAAGACCTGTGTAAAACAGAAGTAAATTATTGTCATTTAAAAATATATAAATGAGGCGTGTCGTGGGAAACCCGGGCTTAATGCATCTGCGTAAAGTGTCATCCTGAATGTGTGAGTAGGTATACTGACCGCTGTGATATAACTGAAATACTGTTAAAATTGGCATATTTAATTTTTGTCTTGTTGTAAAAATTGCAAATCCGTTAAGTTTAAAACTTTTTTCTTAAAATTTAGTCCATTATATAATAACACAATCATGGGCCTTTAATAATTTCTTACATGGTAAAAATGGGCATAAATAATTTATAGCAGTGATATATATATCATCACCGGAAAGGGAGACAAGGGAGATAATTAATATTTTCACGGGCGCTTGCGTGAGTGAAAAATATGTAAATTGTCTCCCTTTCCGGTGATGATATCACGCGTTATCACACAGAAAACAAACAAATTTTTATTTTATGATTTATTAACCTTTGTTTTACATTTTATTGGAAAGTATCGCGGGAATCATAACGTCATGACGTCAAAATAATGACATCATTCCACAGTTTTGAGCCCGGCATCGATGACAGTCTGTTTCTGTATTAAATCGGGACCCCAAA
The DNA here is from genome assembly GCA_027627225.1 of Congeria kusceri. Classification (NCBI taxonomy): domain Eukaryota; kingdom Metazoa; phylum Mollusca; class Bivalvia; order Myida; family Dreissenidae; genus Congeria; species Congeria kusceri. Next base: position 20,124,717 of record CM051034.1, read on the forward strand.
AAGTAGTCCCTCACTATGAGTGATATAGGGACATACCTCACTGATATTTTTTTACATTTCACTACTTAGCATTAAATAAACATGTTTATCACCACTATAATTATACAAGGGCATAAATAATTTATAGCTGTGATGTACTTGTTTCCCACCACTTTAATTAAACAAATTAAAACGTCTGTGATTACATCAATACCCTTAAAATTTCTATTTCACTGAAATTTCCTTTAAATCTGTATAAGTAAGCACCAGGAACAGCCTGTTACTACCAACTGTTGCTTAATAGGTAATTGCAAATGACACGCGTATTCTTTCTGTCATCAAGGTTAGAATGTGAATACATAATTACACTAATAAGTTTATTGATATATAAGAATTCAGTGCTATTTGATTTGATAACGTTCCTAGTTTCAGACCTCACAAACACAGATGTGGAGATTGCCACAAAGCAGTAAACATGAATCTGAGAGAGCAGTCTATAAAATTGACTGGGTTTATTCAAAATGTTGAAATTAAAAATCCAATGATATTTCGATGACATAGCTCAGTTTTCCATGATACAAACCAAACATATTAAAGTCAAAACAGTACACTGATATCCATATTTTATTTTCTCTACATAATATAATTATTTATCAAGGCTGATTTGCGCCTCGTAGCTACTTACTGACCCCATACAGTATGATACAGGGTCAGTAAACTACGCTCTCGCCCAGTATAAATTAACTGACCCTGTATCACATGTATGGGGTCAGAAGGAAGCCATGTAACAAATTTATCTTACCTAGTACTATTCTTTTACCCTCCATCACGCCAGCATTGCTAAAATAAAACCCCTAAACTGAGCTATATCTCAACACTGTGGAACGAAGGAAACATAGGCAACATAATGAAGTCATCTTGTTGATATTCGCGACATCATTTTATGTTTCTTTTAAAAGAATGATTTTACTGACTGGGTATTAACTGCTACTGACATAGTATGGAATAATTCACTGTCAGCACATGACCCGGCTAAACCAATGAAAAGTGAGTATTCTGTACGAGGTAAGATAAAATAGAATAGAACTGCACGTAGCGCTGCATGTCAATCATTACGTTCTTGATTTTTTTTTTTTTTTGGATTATATTTCAATGGATTTGATCATTTTTATGCATTTAGTGGCATATTCAAGATACTCTTCAACTTTCCATGACAATTTTTGAAATGTCCATGATTTCTCCATGATAAAATCCAAATTATCAAGATTCAATTATTTTTCCAGACAATGCCCATATTTCAGACTTCCAGATCTGTACAAACCCTGAATGAAAGTAATATTTAAGTTTTAGCTTCACTTCTGGCACCCTATTTACTAAACAAGCTGAACTACAGGTTCAGTATGACTGTTCATTCAGATATTTCAGGATTAAGTGAAACATCTGGATCAATTTAAACTGCTTGCCAAATACATAATGTACATAACGAAGAGGTCCTCTATAATGTACATAACGAAGAGGTCCTCCATAATGTACATAACGAAGAGGTCCTCTATGATGTACACAACGAAGAGGTCCTCTACAATGTACATAACGAAGAAGTCCTCTATAATGTACATAACGAAGAGGTCCTCTATGATGTTCATAACGAAAAGGTCCTCTATAATGTACACAACGAAGATCTCCTCTACAATGTACATAACGAAGAGGTCCTCTATAATGTACATAACGAAGAGGTCCACTACAATGTACATAACGAAGAGGTCCTCTATAATGTACATAACGAAGAGGTCCTCCATAATGTACATAACGAAGAGGTCCTCTATGATGTACACAACGAAGAGGTCCTCTACAATGTACATAACGAAGAAGTCCTCTATAATGTACATAACGAAGAGGTCCTCTATGATGTTCATAACGAAAAGGTCCTCTACAATGTACACAACGAAGAGGTCCTCTACAATGTACATAACGAAGAGGTCCTCTATAATGTACATAACGAAGAGGTCCTCTATAATGTACACAACGAAGAGGTCCTGTACAATGTACATAACGAAGAGGTCCTCTATGATGTACATAACGAAGAGGTCCTCTATAATGTACACAACGAAGAGGTCCTCTATAATGTACACAACGAAGAGGTCCTCTATAATGTACATGACGAAGAGGTCCTCTATAATGTACATAACGAAGAGGTCCTCTATAATGTACATAACGAAGAGGTCCTCTATAATGTACATAACGAAGAGGTCCTCGATAATGTACATAACGAAGAGGTCCTCTATAATGTACACAACGAAGAGGTCCTCTATAATGTACACAACGAAGAGGTCCTCTATAATGTACATAACGAAGAGGTCCTCTATAATGTACACAACGAAGAGGTCCTGTATAAGTACACATGTACATTAGTACATGGATTAAAAGATAATAATTAAAACTTAACATTCATGTTATAAAATCTGGAACAAAAATTCATTTTTTTTAGAATCCACAAAGTTAGGCTACTGGTCTTTTTTATTCAATAGTAAATCTTTTATGAACATGGGGAACATCGGGCCTGGACTGGACTTATTTAGACTCTTATTCCAAAAATAAGAAGTCTTAAAATTTCTCAAATTTTAGAATTGGATTTTCTGACAAAGAAATGCATTGTTTGAAGATTTTGATACAGAAGTTGCAACATAATTCCATAATTCCAGGTGAATTAATATTTTGTATTAGTTATGTACATTTTTCAGAGCATAGTGCTTAAAGCACAAATGCTAAATTTTGACTTCTGATTTTCAACTTAAGTTAAGAATAACATTGAATTTTTATACGCATGGGCCTTGATAAGTACAATTCTGAGTATACGAATGCACCACCTACCAGTTTGAGATATGAGTATGGATCCGTCTTGTTTGACGGCTCGCTGCAGACGAACACGAAACCAGTCGGACTCTGAACCATTCTGTGCACAGTCATGTCCAGTTTCAGGTCCAGTCTGGAGCACTGCATGCCTGGAAACTGTTGCCGTGGAAATGACCTGGTTTCCATGACGATAAGCTGTGATGATTGGCTGTACTTGTTTTTGTCCACAACTTGTCTTGGAATGCCTTCCACTGCTTGGGATATTCTGAAAAAAAACAACAACAGAAGAATTATTATTAATTACATGCATTAGTATACAAATATGGACTTTTTAGCCGTGCAATATCGTGTGATGGTACACAGCAAAATCAGTATTGAACGAATTGACAGCCAAGTTAAATATGAAAGTTTGCTGTGCACCATCACACGATATTGCAAATCTAAAAATTCCATACTTGTTTTATTATATGACTTTCAAATAAACGACAGCCGATGAATAGTAACAAAACACACATCTGATTGTTTCAATCATAATATTAAAACAAAAATGCAAGTAAAGCAAGTAAATTTATTGCTTATCTTAACTCCCATTTACGTTTCTTCCTATAGGCACTGTTACAACAGCTGTTCTATCACGATCAACTTTTATTATTCAATTTACCATCATTAAAGACAATGCACATGAGAATAACAGTCAGCGATTGCGATTTATTGTGCTTTTAATCCAACATAAATAAAAATGACCCAATAATATCTACTGTACATAGAATCACAAATCCATCCAGAGCTAGTGTTTTGACATAGTCGTAAATGATGTCATATTATGACGTCATCTTGTACAAAACAACGTCCTGTGCAATATCATCTGATATTTGCACGGGTGAAGTTAAAGCTGTGCAATATCATGTATGATTTTCTTTCGAGGGTGTGTCGCTGAGCCAATCAAATAACGTTTATTTATAAGTCATATTATAAAATATATTATTGTTATAGTAATAGAACAATGAGTAACATAATTATTTTTGTTACTATTATTATTAGGAAAACCTATGACACAACTGCGAAAAGTAATGTATTTAAAACTTTTACTATGTATATTTTTGTTATAAAACTGTCATGATTCAACACGACAGGCAAAGAATGCCTTCACAATGGCTGTAAGGATAAGCCAGATTAAAATACGAATGCACTAGGAAAATAAATTGTGGCGGCGCTACGATATGCCACGAAATTTTTGGAACATGTCCAAAACTGTCGTAGCACATCCCGGTCAATAGGGATCACCCAAGATTCTTCAAGATTCACACAGATGCCGAAACGTTCACGCTTTACCAAGATTGTGTAAATCGTGGGCAATCGTAGCCAAAATCGTGAAAGTGTGACCAAGACTTTACATAATGTCTATTTCATACCTTGTAAGGGACATTCTCTGTATCTGTGCCTCATTCAGAATGCTTGTGCTGATGTTCATGATGCGACTGGCACTCAACAGAACTGACTTCACAATCTGTATAGAAAACAACAGTACAAGCATTAGAGCTAACCACTAGTCCATTTCCAGGGTAGAAAAAAATACATGCTGTCTTTGAGAAAGATCCACACAGCGTTCTGCCATCTGGGATCACAGTCACGATACAGACTCCAACAGATTAGAGAAAGTTATTTTGTGAGTTACCTCATCACCAAGAACGGCTTGATGACTGAGCCTATATATGTGGCGCGTCGTGGGAAAACCGGTCTTAATGCATGTGCGTAAAGTGTCGTCCCCTATTAGCCTGTGCAGTCCGCACAGGCTAATCCGGGACGTCAATTTCCGCTTTTATGGTATTTTCTGTTTCAAGAAAGTCTTTTTTTTAAACATAAATCCACTGTAGAAGGAAAGTGCTGTCCTGGATCAGCCTGTGCAGACTGCACAGGCTGATCCAGGACGACACTTTACGCACCTGCATTAAGACCGGTTTTCTCACGTCGCGCCACATATGGTGAATTAAGTTTAAGTGTCAGCTATAAATAGCGAAAAATGATCAGGGCCAGTATTCACCAAGCTGTTCTGAGGCTTAAGACTAAGAATAAGGAATATTCTTTAAACTATTCTGGGGCCATATTCCAGAAACATCTTAAGTGAATCTTAAAATATGTTCACATAAGTTAAACATTTCAGAATGTTATATTTTAAAAACTGCATATGAATCAGTGAATATTCTTATATTTATTCATACAAAATATTAATGCTTTAGATGATGCCGAAGAAACACTTAGCACAATGCACTGTAAAAATCCAAATAAACAGTTAAAATAAAATGTTGATTTTAAGGTTAAGGGTAAGATATTACTTAAGATGTTTCTGGAATATGGTCCCTGTTTTTAAAGCACTGTTAATTTGAATCACACTTGGTAATCACCCAATCTAATTAGCACTCTTTAGTTAGGAAGATTTGTTAATGACATAAGAGATATTGGTAGCAGCATATTTGCGAACACACACATATTTTTCCTCGAGTCTAAATCTATTCTTTATTCTTAAGTCTATTCTTTATTCTTAAGTCACAGAATGGGTTGATGAATACTGGCCTTTATAATAATCAAATATTCAATTATTCATTGACATGTCTAATATAAATATGAACTCTCTGTTATGTGAATTACCTCGTCCAGCGGCATGTTAACTGAGCCTGTATATGGGGAACAAGTGAAAATTATGACAGCGATAGGTAACAGGGTTTGTTTCGAGGGTTACCTCATCTCCGAGGGCTGCGTGCTGACTGAGCCTGTATATGGTGCGTGATGCGAGGTCCACATACTCGGGGTTGATGGTGGACAGCGGGTCCTCATCGTTCCTGAACGGGGCAGACACCAGCCGCTCCAGGGCCCGAGCATCGCTGAGAATCTTGGACGAGTTGGTGTCCTGGTATGTATGCAAAGACGTATTTAATTAAGAAATATTTCTTTATTTATTATTGTTTATTGGTTAATAAACAACAGTTTGGAGATCCGATGCATAGAAATTAAATCACCAGGGTGTTAGCTCAAGTAGTTCAATAAACACGCATTACAACAACAAACAGTTGTTTATTTACTTCAGTAAATTACTTCGATTTGAACTTGACCTGACAAGAAATTCTGCAATGCGAACTATTTCATACAGATTAGGAACTATTTTTTGCATTGTTTATTGGTGATTTAACAAGATTAATTTTGGTTTGTATGAATAGAAAACTCACCCGTCATGTTCGAATAGATCACAAGAAGACATGGTTGGTTGTTAACACTTATCATCCTTAATCAATCATTTGAGCAGGAACATTTCAAATCACTTACCATTTACTTACATGAAGACCATTTACTTTATACAATAATATCATTTACATACATAATTAAGGGTTTATTGTTTATTTCTTTCAAAGTTTCGCAAACATTAGACACAAACTTTGGCCACAATTTAAAGTTCAATTGTATTAATTAAACTTGAAAGCTAAACAGATTATTATAAAACTGAATACTTTCTACAGTGTTTGATCCTACCTCAGCCAATGTCTGTAATTTACGCGTGAGCTCATTGGTAAACTCACACGCAGCGAGATTCAGCTCTGACCAGCGCCCGTTACTGTCACAGTGGTGTGTCACCTTGCCCTCCCCGAGTTTACACGGCAACTCCACTGTGAGGCCGGCAACCGTCTCCTTCCAGATGTAAACACCCTTGTTGGTTTTGGTCGTGTTCATTTCACACTGTGGGGCGTTACTGTCTATTACTCGCAGCAACACGGTCTTTGTTACATTTCCCTAGAAAATGGGATGCTGTATTTAAATATGAATGTTCAAAGCATTGGTGTTCTTTTTCCATACCAGATTCAGCATTTCCACTGAATCATTATTACTTGATGCGAGGGTAAAACATTGTTGGATAAGCTTTATTGTGAATGCATAATTAAATCTGTTAAATTTCTACTACATTTCCTAACATTTTTTATCATATGTGGTTCGATTCATTGTTTGTCACACTACACAGATATAAGTCGAAAAGCAACAACATAGGCACACACAACAACAGGTCAAAACTGGATTTATTTACGAAATTTGCAAAGTTGGAACAATGGGATATTTATATTTACGAAATTTGCTAAGTTGGAACAATGGGATATTTATAAATGTAAATGCAAAAAATTCAGGATCCATGCCCACTTCAAGATATATTGGACATCACGAAATAAAGGACAGTAATATAGCAGAGCTGCGGTGTACTGAAAACCTCCCCCTACCTGTGATGTAGAAACAAGGCAATCCCAAGCCCTACCTGTGGTGTAGAAACAAGGCAATCCCAAGCCCTACCTGTGGTGTAGAAACAAAGCAATCCCAAGCCCTACCTGTGGTGTAGAAACGAGGCAATCCCAAGCCCTACCTGTGGTGTAGAAACAAGGCAATCCCATTCCCCAGAGTTTTCCATTTTCAGATCCACGAGTACCAGAGAATGCATCATCATCGTGTTATCGGGTGATCGTCGGGTGTGCACGAATATTTCCTGCGACCGATTCGTCTCTACGACCTGATTGTGACGCAACCAGAACATCTGGGTCTTCGGGTCCACGATGGCTGCCTGACAGTCAAGAGGGATTTTGTCCCCTTCAAACACGATCTGATTAGTCCCTGGCACAATCTCGAAGAATGGAAGCTCCAGAGGACGGTCTATCAAACAGAAGGAACAAATAGAAGAATTTAACAGATTTAAAGAAACAATTGCTTTACAAACAAACTGTTATGAAATGTAACTCGGTCAGTTCTCAAATGTCTCCAAATGTCTTCTGAAAAAACATTGATGTAATGGCTTAATACTTCCTTTAGAACAGTCATGCTAAGATTCAATTTTATGCAAAATACACTACTATTTATAAAAGCATTTTGACATTCAAAAGGACAGAGATGAACATACAGGAGAACAAATCACACTCCTGAAATCAAACATAGTACAGCATACTGTGATGCAGATCTTCGTTCATCTGCTTCTTGAATATTATACATTTTTCAGCATAAACCATAAGTTCTCCTTGGCCAGAATAAACCCTCCTACCATAACATACAAGCCTAAGATAAAGTACCACATAACATGTTGCAAACCTATCTTGTTCAGCTTATTGAACACTGAACTGAACATTGCTCTGCATTTACTACAAGTTTACACAATGTCAAATGTCCCGGCGATTTTTTGGCAATGTCACGTTTTGGCCTGAAAAAATAATGGCATGTATGGCCGGAACATTTGACCGGGACACATTAATATTGTCAGTTTGTCCGGAAAAAAACCCGAGTAATAATAATAGTTTATCGTATCTAACCTAGGTCCTATTCCGTTTCGTGGTCTATATAGTTATAGTTCAAACAATAAACACCCAAAATGAATAACACAAACATATACACGCATATATTTTAATCATATTTATTCAATAATACAGATGTTAACATGTATTTTTTATTTTGACATCAAAGAAATTATACGAAACACTCAAATATAAACACTGATTGTCAAATAAACAAATGCGTTTACAAGGGAGACTACTCCACCAGACTTATACCTGGGCTACGTTCCACTATACACTGCACCATTAACTGCATCAAATTTTGTGATGTGAACAATACGAATTTAAAGAAAGTAATGATTGTTTTTGCATCTTTAATTCTCGAAAAGTTCTCAATTTATTTTCACACTTACCTTCTAACCTTACCAAACTAATTATGTGATAACACCTATTCCATTTAAACTCAAAATAACAACAAACACAGTTCCTTTTTTATTCCGAAACAATGCAACAATCAGCAGCAATTAGCGACCGCGAATATATGACCCCCATCCCGCGAAAGTGTGACAAACGATCAATAAATCGCTAATGGGGTATCATTACTACTCCTCTTTGACAAGCGGCTAGTGGGTATTGTTGTCATAGGAACCCATAAAGGGATTAACAATCTAAAGTTTATTGATGGCCCAATATAAGTTTTATGGTACACTAACATCGATTTTTGTGATTGACCGGGACAAAATGCATCTCACTGGGACGCCAGGACAGACCTCGCGAAACCGGGACAATCCCGGTGAGACCGGGACGTATGGCATGTATGCCAGAATTATTCAACAGTCATGAGGGCCAGAATTCTTGTCAATTTTCCTGGAACTCGTACATTTTTACTGGCTTACAGAGACAGTTCCTAGCAAACCACCAAGACTAATACACAATTCAGTGTAGATATTCCTCCTTGCGCTTAATGAACACTGAACCAGACATTTTTCTACGTGGACCACAAGCTTTCCATGTACTGTCCTCCTACAAGAAACAAACGGATATCGCAATTCTCAGAGTTTGGGCGAATAAGTCACAGGCGAGTCGAGTGGGAGTAGGCCTGTGAACTGCGCGAAGATATCATGGAGTCATTACTCCTCGTCACGGCATCAGCTATCAGTTGTTCACATACTCGGAGTGACTCTGCGTAATTTTGAGGCGGTCTTAAGCTACCACTCCACATAATTTTGCAGAGTAATTACTGGCATTGAACATTCTGAATCTGCGATGGCGAGTAATATATTTGTCATGCTTGAGCTGTACTGCATAAGACAAATCGAGGGTTAAGCGTGAAATTATTGTATATGATATTGAAATGTTAAGCAGATACAACAGTTTCATTCTCACACCTCGTAATATAGTGATTTATCTAGACCTAATCAGTGCGGCGCCGTGCCACGCACCTTTATTGATCTGCCACCCTGCCCTTTTCAAAGTTAATTAGCGCCTCGTGCCCTCTTATCTATCGACTGTATTGCCCTTAATGAGAGCCCTTAGATATAACATTTTATGGTAAATTAATCGGTGACCAACTGATAAGATCAGCAGTAGGGGCAGTCAGCTTACGAGTTAGTCAGGGTTTCCCGCAGGCCTGTTTCGCTTGTCGGGCCCGACATGCCTTCAAAGGAGTTAGTCATGTGCCGACATGTATAATAACCCCGACATGCTTTAATTTTCAAAGCAACAACCCTTAATCCCTGTATCTATTACACCGATCTTTACTCACAGGGCCATAAACAAACGCCGTATTGATCGTAAGGTCTAACGTCCAACAGTGTTATTGACAAGTGACCAAACTGTGTTGTCCCGCCCACAACGATCTCATTAGCCTATCAAATACGGCAATTTTTTGGGCGGAGTTTATACCTTACTAACAGCTAAAAACGTGTTTGACAACAAATACTATCGTTGATGGGAAAAGTGAACAGGCATTTGAAAACATTTAATTATTATATTTAACGTTTTATTTTATCCCAGTAATATCGTTATCCATTTCACAAATTGACAATCACAAATATGGAAACCAATAATGTAATATAGAGCCTCATTTTAAAACACAATTTAACGTCGTCAAACATAATTTTGTTCTAATAAACCAGAACACGTAGGTTTTTATGAGGCATCCTTGACCTTGTGCATGGCAATTGACGCACGCTTTTGTAGCAAAACACGCTTTTTACATGGAGATACAGGCCCGTATTTTATGTCTATTAGGAACCGCATATTCAAGTATTTAAAAACAACTGTCATTTTTGGGGTGATTTTTTCGGCTTTTAATGTCCAAATGTAGTATAACTGATTTTAATTATTGATTTCTTTTGCATCCCAAAAAAATTAATGAAATAAAAAACAAGTTTTGAAAGAAACGAGCGGTCATTACAGATTTTCAAGGCGGAAAATAGCTAGGATTTTCAACACATCTGAATACCACGTATGATTGAAAATGAATTCCATAAAAATGCAGCGTAGTATTTTGACGTGCACTGCCTCCAAAGGAACTAGGTTGTATTCAATTAAGAAACCGCGGTAGTTGTGATACAAGTAGGAGAAATGTTTTTTAATAGTTTCAGTATTATAAAAGTAAGAATTCCCAAACTAAAGATACTGCAAAGAGAGTTGCCCGTCCGAGCAATAGGTAGTTTAAGATATAAAGAGCGGTAGTTAAAGCGATACTGCCGATTTTATCGCCACCGGGATTTCGAACGTCGATGCGTCCGAGTTTAGGTTGTTCGATTTGAGCAGTGCAGCCAATTTCAGGGAGCAGGAGTTGATCGTTGAAGCCGATTTTGGGAAGCTGGGGTGGGGGGATGCCCCTTTCGAAGAGGTGGGGGTCAAATGGAGCGGCTGATCTCGGGTGGGGGGTAGGGGGGAATTGTCGAACAAACGAATTGTCGGCTACTGTATTCAATCCGAGTTTGTTTTCTAAATTTTCTATCTTGAATTAAGCTGTTCATCACTTATCTAAATATTAGCAGCAATGTCATCATCAACAACGTATCAACCACAAAGTAAGAATACAAATATTTCCTACAATAAAAGAAGATGAAAAATAATACCAGGGTATACCGGCAAGTATTTTACTATTAATGAGCAGGATTTTGACTTGCCCATAAATAGTTTTAGTTTGACAGTCGTTAATAAGTTTTCATGTATGATTGCCCAATTTGCACATATTCTTATGAATAATAAATAAATTGTCTGATCATCGAAATACTATAACTTGACAATAATAAGAAACAACAATAATGGAAAATGAAATTTGTTAACTATTTGACCTGAAAAAAACAACATCAAACAGGTAAAATAAATCAGCCAGTAATTTTAAATGTATTAGCGGTTTGAAATATTACTTCTGGAAAATAACCCTATTATAACCTAATGTGCCCTTTTTAGCAGTTTCACCAGGCACGCAATGCCCTTTTTGCAAGTCAAGCGCCATGCCCATCTGCCTTTCTAGATTAAACACTAGTAATATCAAGTACCACATACCGCAGTGCAGATCTTTCTTCTTTAGTTTCTTTAAGGGCTCTCCTTCGAGGTCCCGGGGCACGGCACACTTGGTGCTGGAGCGGATCTTGACCTTCCTGTCCTTGCTCCAGTTGACGATCCACTGGAGGTGGCAGTCGCAGCGGAGGTAATCCGACTGGAAATCCCTACAACCATAATGGGCTCATTGCTAGTGATGAAGAATACTTACAATTTGTTCCATTGAAAATCGATGTTTCACAGCATTTTTGATTATCCACTGGCTAAATATTATGTTTTCAGGCAATTAACATCGTTGATATATTTTTGGCATGCAGAATAATAAATAATCATTATTCAAGGGTTGAGCATAAAACTGATATAGAAATGTTAAGCAGATACAACAATTTCATGCCCAACCATCTAGAATGGTGTAAATCTGCAACAACTATAATATAAACAATGTTTAATATCATAGGTTCTTAATTCCAGGCCCACAAAATGCTTATACGGTAAGTATGATGTTAAAAGATATATTTTTTAATGCACGTCTCTCAATATTACAGTCTTCATAACTAAATACTACATTAACTAATGCATCGTATTTAGCATTCATAGTCATAACAATTCTACAGTCTTTTATAATTAATAATACACTAACTAAGCCGTCATAAAATTTCAAAACATTATTTTTATTATTCAGTTACACAAATCTAAAATGGACGACAATTACTTTGTTTTGTTTGTTTGGATTTTTCGCCGTTTTTAACAGTATTTCAGTCATCACGGCATTCATGACATATCCCCACACAAGTTATGTGGCTGGGCTGGGGCTCGAACACACGAACCCCAGAATTAACAGTCCAGCGTTCTACCAACAAAGCTAGCCCGGCCCGGCAAACGACAATTACTTACAATCTTCTCAGTGCAGGTAGGCCATTGAAAGTCCCATCGGGGATAGTGTTCAGCTTGTTCAAGGACAGGACTCTGAAAAAAACAACAACAATTTGTTTATACAATAACAATGTTCCCTCAGATCTGAAGAAATCTGAAAAATCAATTAGCATTCCGGTCTTAATGCATGTGCGTAAAGTGTCGTCCCAGATTAGCCTGTGCAGTCCGCACAGGCTAATCCAGGACGGCACTTTCCGCCTACAGTGAATTTATGTTTAGAAAGAGACTTCCTTGAAACAGAAAAAAACACAAAAGCGGAAAGTGCCGTCCCGGCGACACTTTACGCACATGCATTAAGTCCGGTTTTCCCACGACGTGCCACAACTTAGTTTTTGCTTTCATGCTAACCGAATTATCATCAAAAACATTTGACAAGAAGGTCAGGGCTCACAAACTGTGCACATCCAAGTTGTAGACTTAGACAAATGTAACTAGGTCCATATTGATCCTTTACACCATATGTCAGAAAGTTTTCCTTGTTTTTCGGTATTCCATAACTGTGATATCAGAATGGTAACTGGTGGGCGGAGCCTAATATGTAAGCTTATCATGCAATAAGTATCGTGCGGTATATTGAAATTTAGTTGTAATTTATATGCACGCTACTTATAGCACTGAACAAGTGCACTGAGTGGACACATTGCGACAGTGCTGAATTTTGAAATGACACGCATGCCAAGCATGTCAGGCATCACGTGACGTCTAGGAACTGCCCATTGGGATCAGCATCGAAGAAAGTTGCGATGTGATTGGTGAATATGGTATAAAACGCTTGTAGCACCCTTTGACCTCAATATGTTAATTATTTAATTTCGCCCTGCGGGCTCGTTAAATAACTAACATATTCTGGTCAAAGTGTACTATAACTATTACATAATCATTATCACATTTAAAAAAAGTTTCCCTGACACCCTGAAATGTATCAACGTATTTTTGCTCACACCCTGTACATCTCAATTCCTGTATTAATGCCTCATGTATGCTTCTCTGCAATTTACCAAACTTCAGCTATCTCAGTTTATTGATAAAAAATACCAGTTTATTTCATATTTTCCAGACACCAGATCTTTCCTGCAGATGCAATCATAAAGTCTCAGCTAAAAAAGATAATTATTACACAGCCCAATAACTGCAAACACAGTCTAATAACGGCATATAAAGCTGAAGTTGTCTTGACAATATTCAGGTTTCCTCTTGGCTTAGCAATTTGCAAACCTGGTACCTCTGTGGAAGTACTTAGAGTATTATCCACTGAGTTAACAGATTCATTGTGCCAAGAAATTCCAGGGTATCTGTAGCTTTGCCTTTGCCTAAGGTATGAGGGTGTTGAGCAGAAACTGCAGGAACTTATTTCGAGGGGTGATCATGAAATGGTTGTATCTGCTTAACATTTCTTTATCAGATACAACAGTTTCACACTCAACCCTCGATTTAGGTTTCTAAATTGCTAGATTTCATTGGGGAAGACAGGTGCAAAACTCTCCAATGATATGAGCAGTTGTTAAAAATTTTACAGCAACATATTAAGATTGGATGTTGAAGAGATGGTGTTTATATGGAAACAGTTATAGTTATAACATGAACCAGGATTTAATCAGTTTCTTTATAAAAGTAAGAAATGTTTGTCGCCTCTGGAAAATGCATTAATGTCTGATTAAAAGGTTGTCTCATAGATCATTGAAATCATTGGAGGTGAACACTGTGCCCCCTCCCCCCCGGGGGGGGATGGGGCCGGAGGGGGTTGTTGCGGGGGGGGGGGCGGGGCACAGTGGTTTGCCCTGACAGTAATTTAGAAAATACTAGTTACAGTGCCTATAAATATATGGCCACTACTCTGACCTTCCTGAAGCCATTATTATTACCATTAACTTTTTGATTCTACACAAATGTTAATGTTTTTTTCCCATAAAAATCAAAACGCAGCTGGGGGGAGGGTGGGGCAAGGGGTCGAGGTTACCATGGTGACTTACAGTTTCTCAAGGCTGGGTAGACCAGTGAAGATGCTGCTGTTGACACTGCCAAGTTTGTTCTTGGACAAATCCCTGGAAAATAAAGAACAGTTGTACATTACTGACAATATAATGTGATATACTGTTTCTTTCTTACTACTACAATATCATCATTTCATTTATACATGCGAATAACTTTCCGACAATGCACCGTCCCTAGCAAAAAATGCTGACTGTGTGTTTAGAAGCATTTAAGAAACCAAAAATATTTACATGTAAAACTCATATTGTTTGACAGTGTCTGTCAATGGCTTACATATGGACCACCATTGAGGTTACAGACACTGCTCATTACACAAAGCACATTGCAACGCATGGAAAGCTAAGGCCAAAAAACATAATTGTTGGTTTCCGCTTACGTCTCCAAACAAATCTAGGCGGGGAGGTAAAAAATAACTGATTTTTTCTGTTGTTTTTTTTCTTCACGGCATATTGACCAACATTTAAGGTATATTGGGCTTCATGTTAAATGTTTAAACGCCTCAAATGAAAGAAATTTTACATTACGGTATGTCATTACGGTATGTCATTACCAAAGCGCCTGTCTCAAGCAGACTAATATTACCAAAAAGCCGCACATTGGTGAAAACTGCTCTTGTTACAGAATGTTATAAAAAGCTTATGATCGACAGGCAAACAAACAGCTAGGGTCAGCGTCAAAACAATAAGAGGGGGGGGGGGGTCAGGTACGCGGAAACCAACCATTTTTTTTTTACACCTAACCAGTAACCCTCATACAATGTGCTGAGCATAAAACTCACTAACATACCACACCCTCTGATTTCGATCTCCAACAAACATCAGGTTTATACCCTTTTTTTATGAACATCTTCACACATAATAAAGTCCTGACTTTTCTGAACAGCCAAATGCATTGTCAATCAAATTTCGTTGATTTGCTAATATCCTCCAACAAAAAGATTATGAGGCATTTCGTGGAAAAACCGGGCTTAATGCATGTGCGTAGTGTCATCCCCGATTAGCCTGTGCAGACTGCACAAATAAAATATTTGTTTTAGAAACTCATGCGTACTCAAGCGGGAGCTTGACACTGAGTTTGCATCCAAAAACGTGCTACCGAGATATTATCAATCAAGTTTTGATTTGGGCGATGGTTTGCATTTTACTTTGCAAACTGTTTGTTCTTATGACAACAGCATGATTTGTTGGCTTGTTGGCTCGGTGAATATAATTATCTAGACTAGTTAATCAACAACATTAATGTTGCTTTTTTAGTCTCAGTCTTTATCAAAGTGTACGAGTCCTTTTTTAAAAAAGTAAATGATGGGAATAGTGCATCGACGATTCGTCTCGGGTATAGACGATTGTACACATTAGTTGAAAGGTAAGTCGAATATAAACATACATAAGATAAACTATAAATAACTTATAAACAACAAAAAACGCACAGTATATGTGCTTGTATATTTGAGATGATAGTGGGTGTCGATATTACCTGCCTGACAATGAAAAGCTAAGGCGTCATATTAATGACATTGGTCAACAATGATTTTCCCATTTGTTGGTAAAAATATCAAGTAAATATAGCTACACACTATGTTATTTATTTTCTTAGCGGGTAATATGGACACTGAGAGACAAAACTGGTTTCACGTATTAAAGTGTCGAAAATACCCGACATTACTCTATTAGAAAATATACCAAATTGGTGTATAATTCATGAGTTGCATAACACATACAGAATGAGTTGCCTTAGCGGATATCTGCGCTCATTGAGTTCTTTCTAATTATTCCAACAATTAAAGTATTTTCATGCTGTAGAGATAACAGTAGTAGTATAATTAGCCAGGCCCGGCTAGCTCAGTTGGTGGAGCGCTGGACTGTCAATCCGGGGATCGTGACTTCGAACCCCAGCCCGGCCACATAACTTGTGTGCGTATGGGTCATGAAATTATTTCTACGGCCATTATCCCCCTACCTCTGATTCAAGTAGGGCAGTTGTCAGTTACTGGCACAAGTATGTGCACTTAGTACTGGTAAACCGCTTAGATCGCCTAAGCTTGCGTGAAATGTGTGAGTGGGTTAACTGACCGCCGTGATATGACTTAAAATACTGTTAAAAACGGCGAAAAATGCAAACAAACAAAAACAAACAGTAGTATAATTAATAGTGTCTCCATAACTTTGGTGCTTATGAAATAGAAATACAGTAGACATTCTTGCATAAATACATCATACTAGCCTACCTAAGTGACAGTAATAGAACATCAGAAACAACTGACCATGCAATTTTCATTTAAAATGTTCATCAATAAACTCTTATTGATTCTGGAAATTTCATAAATGTAACAATAAACATTTTGTTTCTTCGAGTTCCTAAAGTGTATCTTCAAGGTTTTCTTATGGTGGGGGGAAAAAAAATCACTCCTATCATCACATACCCATATTCTTAATATGTTCTTTTTTGCGAGATAAATCGGTTCAAAAAATAATTTTTACTCAAGGCCTCATCATGTTACAGCACTTGTAATTATAAACATTCAAAATAGCCCACCAAGTGTAATTATTGAGGTTTCATATTTGAAAGCAATTTAAAACCTTCACTGTCATTTCCGAATACAGTGAAGTCGGAATAAATTTGTTAAATAGTGTCTTGCAATCGTTTGAACCGCATTATCATTTCAATATGTCTTTTATGAAGGTGTAATTACAGCTATAATGTTCACCTAAAGAGAGCCTTTTCAGGAGTTAATTGAAATCTAAATCAGTCATTTTGAAGCATTCTAGCCTACCTCAACTCGGGACGCTTTTAAAATACGTGAAAAGAACATCGCTGTATTTCTTCTTACGCAGATTAGACGTTTATTATTGCATAATGAAACACGGTCAACGTTTAATCTAAATGCAGGAATCCCCATTTCAGTTTCATTCATAAATGCATCGTGTACTTTTGATGAATGACAGGCAAAGGTCTTATGAGGACAACAGGTGTTTAAGCATTTAATTTAGATATGCTTCAGGGTTTCTTTCGGAACGGAAACCTATGTTAAGTAATGACTTAAGGAAAAAAGTTTAATAATGAGGGTGACATGTTTATTACGGATGCACCATTCATGGATACTAAAACTACCAGTTTGTTAAAAGATACTGCATAAGCTAAGATAATTCATTCAACTGCGTTCCGGAATTAGCTCAATCATGATTTTTGTTTCTTTGTAGAAAAAAGCACAGCATTTTCAACTTACAGTCATAAATTATACAATTAAAATCACTTTTAGAAAGATTTACTTCAACACAGAATGTACTCGCATATGGCAGCATAAGTTTCCAAAAACAAAACCATTAAATAGCAAATGATGTGCTTTAATAAATGTTGATGACAATTAACACTTAGTGTTCAAAATAACACGATTAGTATTAGGCATCAAATGCTTACTGTCTAAGCAACTGGCCAAATGAAGTGCAGATATGCTTACAGTCTCTGCAGCTGACCAAATGAAGAACAGATATGCTTACAGTCTCCGCAACTGGCCAAATGAAGTACAGATTATGCTTAAAGTCTCTACAACTGACCAAATGAAGTACAGATATGCTTAAATCCACTACAACTGGCCAAATAGGGTACAGATATGCTTACAGTCTCTGCAGCTGACCAAATGAAGAACAGAAATGCTTACAGTCTCTGCAACTGGCCAAATGAAGTACAGATATGCTTACAGTCTCTGCAACTGGCCAAATGAAGTACAGATTATGCTTAAAGTCTGAATGCAACTAGCTAAATTAAGTACATAGATGCTTACAGCCTCTACCACTGAACAAATGAGGTACAGATATGCTAACAGTCACTGCAACTGGCCAAATGAAGTACAGATATGCTTAAAGTCTCTACAACTGACCAAATTAAGTACAGATATGCTTAAACTCTCTGCAACAGTGGCCCAATGAAATACAGATATGCTAATACAGTCTCTACAACTGGCCCAATGAAATACAGATATGAGAATACAGTCTCTGCAACTGGCCAAATGAAGTACAGATATGCTTTCAGTCTCTGAAGCTGGCTAAATGAAGTACAGGTATGCTTACAGTCTCTGCAGCTGGCTAAATGAAGTACAGATATGCTTACAGTGTCTGCCACTGGCTAAATGAAGTACAGATATGCTTACAGTCTCTGCAGCTGGCTAAATGAAGTAGAGATAATGCTTACAGCCTCTACAACTGGTCAAATGACATTGACCTATGGACAATATTTGATTGACAATGCATATAGCAATTCACACAATTTAGAAAGCTAGGATTTCATTGTTTGATGTAGGTGTCTTGTAAAAGCATTTTCATATACTGTAAACAGTGTTTGTCAGAGATTGACGTTACTAGGCGTGGTTATAAATCCAAAAGCAGTCGGTCAATTGAAGTACATATGAGGCGTGTCTTGGGAAAACCACGCTTAATGCATGTGCGTAAAGAGTCATCCCAGATTAGCCTGTGCAGTCTGCACAGGCTAATCCGGGACAAGACTTTCCGCTTTTATGGTATTTTCTGTTTCAAGGAAGTATCTTCTAAACATAAATCCACTGTAGGCGGAAAGTGCCGTCCTGAATGTATACATAAAGTCTCTGCAACTGGCCAAATGAAACACAGATAAGCTTACAGTCTCTGCAACTGGCCCAGTCCCTCGAAGGCCCCTGGTTCTATCAGGCTGATCTGGTTCTCACTCAGGTCCCTGAAGCACACACATACATGTACATTTAATATCAAATACAACTTTTCGCAAATGGGGACTTTACACAGTCTACTCCCCCCACACCCCAATGCTTTGCACTGACCATTCCTAAAGGTCAAGTTTTAATAATTAGTGTGTTTTGTGTTTGTTTCACCATTTTCATTTGATGTAAACAAAGTTGCTGTATACAACTGGTCACTTGCATTAAATAAATGACCTTTAGTTGATAGTAAGAGCTAATCTCTGCTGAGGCAGTTGGGGTTAAATTATCTTGTATGAAATTTTAATACATGAATACATGAATCAAAGGTCAAAGGTCTTAACATTGACATGAATAAAACAATTTGGAATTGATAATAATGTTTATAATTATTCCCATCTATATTACAGTATATCACCTTTGTCTGAGTTACATTAGCATCTTTAAGCATGGTGAACATGAAATGCCTTGGAAAATTGTTAGCTGTCAAAAGATCTCTCTTGAACATTATCTGGCCTGACAAACTTTCATATGCTAAGTGATAATGATTTTGGGTGAAATAATTTGAGTTCCCAGCATAAAATAATACTTCAACATTTTTGAGGCCATAAAACACCCTAAACACTGTACTTGAATAATATAATAACAGAGATGGAAAAAACTACAGCTTCAAGTGTCTGTTTTTCGACAAATGTCTTTGGCACTTGTCTGTACAGCAACTAAATTTAAAATTTCCATACTACATGCTCTGGGGACAAGTTGGGCAATATGTACAATTGATTTAGTCCATATGGATCAGGGGTTCTTCAAAGAATACATTTGATATTTTTTGTTTAACATTGGCATCTGCATAAAAATCTGAAATCTCTTTCAGATAAACTGATCAGAATCCAAGATGACTAAAAACCCCAGGGACATTGACCATGGAAGGACCAATTCCCAGAAGCTAATGGGCATGATTACATTTCAAAACTCACATTTTCCAGCCTCAGTACACACAAAAGCCATCTTTCATGTGCCATCAGAGGAATCCATTTTCTTTTTGGAGGAAATCTACACACCAGCATCAAAGGAGGAATGTTATTTATTTCCATCACAATGAGAAAGATGCCTCTTCCCCTGGTAAACCTTACAGAAATTCTTGAATGAATGTCTTGCTTTCCTGGTCATAAAACATGGAACATGTTTTCTACAATGGTTAAACACTCCTTCCTGTTCAGTGCAGGAATCCAGACATCAAACAGCTTACAATTCTTAAAATCCTTTATGTGATATACAAATGTGGCGCGTCGTGAGAAAACCGGTCTTAATGCATGTGCGTAAAGTGTCGTCCCGGATTAGCCTGTGCAGTCCGCACGGGCTAATCCATGACGGCACTTTCCGCTTTTATGGTATTTTCTGTATCAAGGAACTCTCTTCTAAACAAAAATCCACTGTAGGCAGAAAGTGCCGTCCTGGATTAGCCTGTGCGGACTGCACAGGCTAACCCAGGACGACACTTTACGCACTTGCCTTAAGCCCCGTTTTCTCACGACACGCCTCAAATATACTTGCTTGAGAGGGGGGATCATTAATGAATTCCAATTAAATCATAATGGAATACATGGGTCTTAGTTTCTATTTATTTAAATATTTATCTACAATCAATTAATGGTAATTCTATTTTGGTTTTCTCATTTAGTGAATCAATTGCAATTTACTTAAAACAATTTTCTTTAAAATAAAAATAACATCTTAAAACAAATAAAGGGGCTTTTATTATTGAAAACAACCTGAGGAATCGTATATGTGATAAAAATTATGTGGAATCGAATATGTGATAACAATTATATTTACTAAAATAAATAATAAGCAGAAACATTTCTGAAAACAAGAAACATGGACATTCTCTTGGATAATCAAACTTAAAACAAGAACGTTTCATGAACACTCAGTTTGAAAAACATTAATTTGGTTTGACATCAACATGTTTAATTATCATTTAATTTGCATAATTGAGATTCACTTCACTGATGACAGTGTAGAAACAATTTATTGTTCGCTAAATTGAAGTTATATTTAAAACATATAAACATATAAAATAACCATTTGAAGTTTGGAAGTTTAAAAATAAGCATCAGACGTTATGAAGTTTAGTTTAAACCTATTTATTGTAGCTCCATTGGTTCAAAAGACTGAGGCTTTTTGAGGCACTTTCCAGTCCAGTTCCTGGGTAGAACCAGTACTTGACGGTTCTTTCGTCGCTACCCCCTCAACCCCACGCATATATTAAGTATGAACTATCATTCAGATTATTGAAAAAACAGTGCTTGATGCTCAACAAATTTGCATTAAGTGCATGGACAAAAATGAACAGAATATTGATCTTATCAACTGCACGCAATTTTCGAAAATTAAGGGTATAATTATGCATACAGTTACTGTATCCATGTTATGAATGTAGAACACTACATAAAGCAACCACAGACACATGCTTCAACAATCCTGCCTTCCAACAAAATAGAAATTCTGAACCACAGGTATGTCCCACTAACCACCAAGGTGAGACAAAAGGACTGAAGAATCCTTCCCCTCTAATGTAAGATGGACCTATGTTGGCTACCATGCCAAACACCTACATGCCTGTGTGGTCAGGGTGACAATAACACTGAACACACTGATATGCACCATGTTAACCAACTGCTACACATATGAATATTTGGCTAAAGAAATTCTGTTTGGATACAACACTTTCTTAATTAAGACCTTCATGTTGTTGTTTTTTTAATTATCAGGTTTTCAAGAAAATAAATGGACCTTCTAAGGCAAATTAGGCTATACAAGAAAATCGGCGGGCAGTGAGAACCCAAGGGTGACTGACTGCTACAATGTAAATAGCCCAATATGAGGTTCATACACAACTGTGATTGATCCTTCAAACAACCAAATCCATTGGTGTTAAACACTAGTCAGCCTCCTTTGTCATCCATATGTTAATACCACATTGTGCATATCACACAGGACATAATTTACCATGGTAGGGGAAGTGCGGTTCAGACCTAGGGTTTGGGAGAACATATCCACATATCCTAATCAGGTGTGTTTAATAAAGGGAAAAAGTCCAGAATTCTTCCGGAACATCAACTTTGGGGGAATATTGCATGGTATTCAAGAATTTTTTTGCCATAATAAAAGGCTTCAGCCATGATCTGTGTGAATAGTTATAAACACAAAACAAGAGGGCCCTGAGGGCCCTAGGACACTCACCTGAGACCTTGTAACCCAATTGGAATTTGCATCCCCGAGGCGTAGCTTATTTTTATTCCAGGGGCATAAGTTGAACAACCTTGAACAAACCTCTGGGCCTTGCGGTTTCAGGTAAAGATTTTTAAAGTCATTTTGCTATTTAAGTCTATATAAACCATGTGACCCCTTGGGGGGTGGCCAGATTTGACCCCAGGGGAATAATTTGAACAATCTTTGAAGAGGACCACTATGCAATGTTACGTACCAAATATAGGAAAGCTGCGGGCCTTGCCGTTTCAAAGGAGAAGGTTTTTAAAGTCATTTTGCTATTTAAGTCTATATAAACCATGTGACCCCCCCCCGGGCGTGACCAGTTTTGACCCCAGGGGCATACTTTGAACAATATTTGTAGAGGACCACTATACAATGTTACAT
The DNA here is from genome assembly GCA_027627225.1 of Congeria kusceri. Taxonomy (NCBI): domain Eukaryota; kingdom Metazoa; phylum Mollusca; class Bivalvia; order Myida; family Dreissenidae; genus Congeria; species Congeria kusceri. Next base: position 20,147,625 of record CM051034.1, read on the forward strand.
ACCAAATATTAAACCTCTAGGCCTTGCGGTTTCAGAGGAGAAGAATTTTAAAGTCATTTTGCTATTTAAGTCTATATTAACCATGTGACCCCTGGGGTGTGGTCTGTTTTGTCCCATGAGGCATAATTTGAACAATCTTTGTAGAGGACCACTATAGGATGCTAAATACCAAATACGAAACCTCTGGGCCTTGCTATTTCAAAAGAGAAGATTTTTTAAGACATTTTGCTATTTAAGTTTATATAAACCATGTGACCCCTGGGGCGTGGCAAGTTTTGACCCCAGGGGCATAATTTGAACAATCTTTGTAGAGGACCACTATACAATATAACATACCAAATAACAAACCTGTAGATCTTTCGGTTTCTGAGGAGATTTTAAAAGTAATTTTGCTATTCAAGTCTATATAAATCATTTGATCCCCGGTGCATGGCCAGTTTGACCCCAGGGGCATAAATTGAACAATATTTGTAGAGGACCACTATAGGATGTTACATACCAAATATGAAACCTCTGGGCCTTGCGGTTTCAGAAAAGATTTTTAAAGACATTTTGCTATTTAAGTTTATATAAACCATGTGACCAGGGGCGTGGCCAGTTTTGACCCCAGGGGCATAATTTGAACAATCTTAGTAGAGGACCATTATAGGATGTTACATACCAAACATGAAACCTCTGGGCCTTGTGGTTTCAGAGGAGAAGATTTTTAAAGTCATTTTGCTATATATTCTATATAAACCATGTGATCCCCAGGGCGTGGCCCGTTTTGACCCCAGGGGCATAATTTGAACAATCTTTGTAAAGGACAACTTAAGGATGTTGCATACCAAATATGAATACTCTGGGCCTTGCAGTTTCAGAGGAGAAGATTTTAAAAGTAATTTTGCTATATATTCTATATAAAACACGTGACCCCCAGGGCATGGCCAGTTCTGACCCCATGGGCATAATTTGAACAATCTTTGTAGAGGACCACTATAGGATGTTAAATACCAAATATGAAATCTCTGGACCTTGTGGGTTCAAAGAAGAAGATTTTTTAAGTCATTTTGCTATATATTCTATATAAACCATGTGACCCCCAGGGCATGGCCCGTTTTGACCCCTGGGGCATAATTTGAACAATCTTTGTAGAGGACCACTATAGGATGTTACATACCAAATATGAAACCTCTGGGCCCTGCGGTTTCAGAGAAGAATATTTTTAAATTTTACACTTTTAAAATCTATTTTTAGCTCTGGTGACCTACATATGCAGCGGACTGGAAAGATTTGAAAAAATTTGAAAGAGGTTCACCCAAGGATCATTCCTGTGAAGTTTGGTGAAAATCTGCCATGCATGAAAAGTTGACGATGTTTGCACGCACACACGCATGCACGACGGACAACGGGCGATCACAAAAGCTCACCATGAGCACTTTGTGCTCAGGCAAGCTAAAAATAGAAGGGTTTTAACGTAACCTGGAATAATCTAGTTATTAGCTTATTTCTAAGTATTAGTTTAGCTGTCCCTACCCACTGCTATTATTTTAACGAGCACCATTGTACCTTTTCTGATTCTAGATCTACCTCATAAGTTACCCTAAACAATGCACTTTTACATGTAAAGTAAATCTACAAGGAAATGCTTTAGAAAATGCTTTCCTTCAGAACCCCATGGTTACTCATAGCTACCAAGAGAAGGTTGGAGAAGACCAGGCCTAATGATCCACAAGAAACATTGTTATTGTATCCCCTTGTGATGAATAGCAGCAAATGCCACCATCTATCAAGTGGCAGGCAAATATGAAAACAATTATTGCAAGATGATGATAATATTTATCAGACAATTCCATACAGTGTAATTGTTCTGTTTCTATGACAGCCTTCATAGCAAGATGGATAGGATGTGTAGATACTCAGAGCTTCCATGCACAAATATGACCTTTATTAACCAGAAATAATTGCATTTTTCACAAAATGCATACAATACAATGCAGGTTAATGGATAATGCAATGAACACAACGCTTAAAGTACGTAATGCATTAGCCATTCCCTGACAATGACAGTACATTACATTTGTATAGCAGAAGCTCCAGAACAAAATGACTCTCTGATTCCCCTCTGGGGTTGTCAACTCACAAATGTTGAATATCTAATGTAATATAATTTTGACAATATATGAATATTCAGTGGCAAATGCAGTGATAAACGTTAGGATAAACACAGTAATAGGGCTCTGCTTAACATTAGCAATGAAAACCCAGAATACTTGTTTGCTTGGATTTTTCACCGTGTTTAACAGTATTTCAGTCATATAACGGCAGTCAGTTAACCTACTCACACGTTTCCAAGGCAAGCTTAGCCGATCTAAGCGCTTTACCAGTACTAAGTGCACATACCTATGCCAGTAACTGACAACTGCCCTACTTGAATCAGTTGTAGGGGGAGAATGGCCATAGAAATTATTTCATAACCAATCGCTACACAAGTTATGTGGCCTGGCTGGGGTTCGAACTCATGATCCCCGGATTGACAGTCTAGTGCTCTACCAACTGAGCTAGCCGGACCCAAAGATGAAATAACAGGGAGCTGTACCCTGATCATTTAATTTTCCCCATAGGAATTAGGCTGCCAATGTGAAAAAAATAGTACAATATCATTTAAAATGCAATTGTTTTGCATACATTCAAAGTAAAGTGACCAAAACATGTTTCGAACCCTTAATTAGCAGCTGACAAAAACCTGAATTTACCAAACTATTATACCATGTCAAAGAATTGGTCCCTTGGAGCAGCATTCTGTACGTTATATGTTCCTTAGATCTTTCCATGCAAGAAGGCACCACCCCACCAACTGCAATGACGCCATCCAACAGACTAAAGCCTTTAGATCCAGACCATGCCAGGAATAGAAGGCACCACCCCACCAACTGCAATGACGCCATCCAACAGACTAAAGCCTTTAGATCCAGCCCATGCCAGGAATAGAAGGCACCACCCCACCAACTGCAATGATGCTATCCAACAGACTAAAGCCTTTAGATCCAGCCCATGCCAGGAATAGAAGGCACCACCCCACCAACTGCAAAGATGCTATCCAACAGACTAAAGTCTTTAGATCCAGCCCATGCCAGGAATAGAAGGCACCACCCCACCAACTGCAATGATGCCATCCAACAGACTAAAGTCTTTAGATCCAGCCCATGCCAGGAATAGAAGGCACCAACCCACCAACTGCAATGATGCTATCCAACAGACTAAAGTCTTTAGATCCAGCCCATGCCAGGAATAGAAGGCACCACCCCACCAACTGCAATGATGCCATCCAACAGACTAAAGTCTTTAGATCCAGCCCATGACAGGAATAGAAGGCACCACCCCACCAACTGCAATGATGCTATCCAACAGACTAAAGTCTTTAGATCCAGCCCATGCCAGGAATAGAAGGCAACACCCCACCAACTGCAATGATGCTATCCAACAGACTAAAGCGTTTAGATCCAGCCCACGCCAGGAACAGAAGGCACCACCCCACCAACTGCAATGAAGCTATCCAACAGACTAAAGCTTTTAGATCCAGCCCATGCCAGGAATAGAAGGCAACACCCCGCCAACTGCAATGATGCTATCCAACAGACTAAAGCTTTTAGATCCAGCCCATGCCAGGAATAGAAGGCACCACCCCACCAACTGCAATGATGCTATCCAACAGACTAAAGCCTTTAGATCCAGCCCATGCCAGGAATAGAAGGCACCACCCCACCAACTGCAATGACGCCATCCAACAGACTAGTCTTTAGATCCAGCCCATGCCAGGAATAGCAGGCACCACCCCACCAACTGCAATGATGCAATCCAACAGACTAAAGTCTTTAGATCCAGCCCATGCCAGGAATAGAAGGCACCACCCCACCAACTGCAATGAAGCTATCCAACAGACTACAGTCTTTAGATCCAGCCCATGCCAGGAATAGAAGGCACCACCCCACCAACTGCAATGATGCTATCCACCAGACTGAAGTCTTTAGATCCAGCCCATGCCAGGAATAGAAGACACCACCCTACCAACTGCAATGATGCTATCCAACAGACTAAAGTCTTTAGATCCAGCCCAAGCCAGGAACAGAAGGCACCACCCCACCAAATGCAATGATGCTATTCAACAGACTAAAGCCTTTAGACCCAGCGCATGCCAGGAATAGAAGGCACCACCCCACCAACTGCAATGATGCTATCCAACAGACTAAAGCCTTTAGATCCAGCCCATGCCAGGAATAGAAGGCACCACCCCACCAACTGCAATGATGCTATCCAACAGACTAAAGCCTTTAGATCCAGCCCATGCCAGGAATAGAAGGCACCACCAGACTTCGCGAAAACCGTCGGTCCGTCGGACAAGACCGACAAATTTTGAGTCGGACCGATATTGATTCAGAAATCATCGGTCCGACCGTCCGACAGTTTTTTGTAATGATATATTATACAAAATGTTCAAAATCTGGCGTTAAAATGTATAAAAAAATCGGCAAACTCGCGTTGGTAATTTCGTTAATAAGTGTGTTGTGTAACCTCGAATCTTGGCATTTTACAACGAGTTTGAAAGGTGCATTTTCATTGGTGAAAATGTTCTCAATAAACCAATCGTTTAACATGTTGCATCTTTTTCTGGTTGTTTGGCCCTAAGACGTTTCGACGCTCTGTAGTCAATCCGGTCTTTTTCGCCCATCAAAGTTGAAACCATTGCAAACAACTCATAGAAAGGTAACGTGTACTATTTTTTTAAATCATAAAATACAATAATTATTTGGTAGACTGAATTAAAACTGGATGTGAGTGTGTTTCACAACAGGTAAGTAGTAACAGGTAACGTAAAAATTAAAGAACATAATTTAAGACGCGTAACGGTCCCGTTTCGATAGTTGTCCTTCATCATTGTCTGCCATATCATATATGGGCTGTATTGTGCGTATTACATCATTTACGAAACGTGGCGTCGTTGAAGTATTTCGAAGGGGCTGTACCTGGAAAAAAAAGAAAACCTGACGAAAACCAAATGTTAGCCAAAAGAAGAGAATATGAGCAAAAGCGCATTAAACGAACATTTAATCCAGAATGGAAGAAACATACCTGGCTCAGGTACGATGAAGAAAAAGAAGTAATGTTTTGCACTGATTGTGAAAAGTTTTATGCCGGTGACAAAAATAGGTCTGACATTTCCAATCTAAAGAAAACCAACAGATGATGCAATTCACACATGGATGGTATACGTATTCTGTATCAGATTTGGAAATTGAGAATAAAATATGTACTTTGTAGTAATATTTCAGATGTTTAACTTAATAATTCTTATCGTAACCAACTATCAGCTGTTAGTTACTAAGAATATTAAATACTAAATAGAAGTTTCTTTGATTATTACAAGTATAGGGGTAATTAGTAGCAGTTTTTCATTATAATTATTGGAAGAAAATTATTATAAAACCCATATTACCTTTAATTATCAATAATATTGTGACTGTGTCTTTCTTTAAGGCGGAATCCATGGCTGGGCGCAGACCATTATATCAACGAACAAAAAACTGCAGTATGAAGATCAAGTGAAACAGTACCCGCTAGTCAAACTCTTGAAGTTGACCAGAACGTGGAGGTCTCTGTTTGTGATGTGTCTGAAGCCAATGTTTCTAAATCCTATGTATCTTTGGAATCGGAGCTGAATGCTTTATGTGATTCAGACAATGAAAGTGAATCAGAAGATTGCATAGACTTTCAAGACGAAGAGTTAAATTATAGTAATGTGATGACATATACCAGTAATAATGACACATAAGTTTTCTGAAGACACATGTATTGGACTGTGAACTGAAGTCAACTTCATATCGTATTGATATTTCAATTGTAAAACGGTTGTTCTGCAATAAATCATGAAATATGTTTTATTGTTATAGTGATACTATATGAAAAATTTCAAAAAACAAAGAAAAACACCAAGTAAAAATTAAAGAGTTCTTTTATTCGGTCCGATAAAAATCTTTTCGGTCCGACAAGTTTTTAAAGTTTGTCAGACCGAATGTCTGACACTTTTTTTTAGCTTTCGCGAAGTCTGCACCACCCCACCAACTTCAATGATGCTATCCAACAGACTAAAGTCTTTCGATCCAGCCCATGCCAGGAATAGAAGGCACCACCCCATCAACTGCAATGATGCTATCCAACAGACTAGTCTTTAGATCCAGCCCATGCCAGGAATAGAAGGCACCACCCTACCAACTGCAATGATGCTATCCAACAGACTAAAGTCTTTAGATCCAGCCCATGCCAGGAATAGAAGGCACCACCCCACCAAATGACGCCATCCAACAGACAAAAGTCTTTAGATCCAGCCCATGCCAGGAATCCTTTGATGTCAGCACTGGCTTAATAGACTCATACTTCACCCACTTTCAACAGCTGTTACTTTTGAATTATTACAGTGCAAATCCATCATATAACAATCTCTTCTTTAACCACAGATAAAAAAGGCCTTTACAAGAAAGAGTATTATTTTATATGAAAAATTGTTTACAAAGAAAAAATATCTATATATCTTAAGTAGTGCATTTGAAATTATGTTACACACAGAGATTTTTACACAGGAAACAACTCAAACAAATTGGTAGGAAAAAATGATTTCAGACAAAAATGCTCAAATAATGGTGCATGTTATAAAGGACAGTAACATATGAGGCGTGTCGTGGGAAAAATGGACTTGATGCATGTGCGTTAAGTGTCGTCCCGGATTAGCCTGTGCAAACTGCAATCCAGGATGGCTCTTTCCACCTACAGTGGATTTATGTTTAGAAGAGACTTCCTCGAAACAGAAAATACCATTAAAGTGGAAAGTGCTGTCCCAGATTAGCCTGTGCGGACTGCACAGGCTGATCCAGGACTACAATTTACACACATGCTTTAAGCCCGGTTTTCCACAACCCGCCTCATATAATTTATTGTCTGGACATAAGAATAATGGCACAGGCTTAAGTCATTACTATGAGTGGGTGGCCAGATTTGATCCCAGGGGCATAATTTGAACAATCTTTGGAGAGGACCACTATGCAATGTTACGTAACAAATATAGGAAAGCTGTGGGCCTTGCCATTTCAGAGGAGAAGATTTTTAAAGTCATTTTGCTATTTAAGTCTAAATAAACCATGTGACCCCTCAGGGGTGGCCAGATTTGACCCCAGGGGCATAATTTGAACAATCTTTGGAGAGGACCACTATGCAATGTTACGTAACAAATATAGGAAAGCTGTGGGCCTTACTGTTTCAGAGGAGAAGATTTTTAAAGTCATTTTGCTATTTAAGTCTATATAAACCATGAGACCCCCGGGGCGGGGCCAGTTTTGACCCCATGGGCATAATTTGAACACTCTTTGTAAAGGACCACTATACAATGTTACATACCAAATATGAAACCTCTAGGCCTTGCGGTTTCAGAGGAGAAGAATTATAAAGTCATTTTGCTATTTAAGTCCATATGTACCAAGTGACCAATCGGGTGTGGTCTGTTTTGACCCATGGGGCATAATTTGAACAATCTTTGTAGAGTACCACTATAGGATGTTACATACCAAATACGAAACCTCTGGGCCTTGCGGTTTGAGAGAAGAAGATTTTAAGACATTTTGCTATATAAGTTTATATAAACCATTTAACCCACTGGGCGTGGCCAGTTTTGACCCCAGGGGCGTAATTTGGACAATATTTGTAGATGACCACTATAGGATGTTACATACCAAATATGAAACCTCTGGGCCTTGTGGTTTCAGAGGAGGAGATTTTAAAAGTCATTTTGCTATATATTCTATATAAACCATGTGACCCCCGGGGTGTGGCCCGTTTTGACCCCAGGGGCATAATTTGAACACACTTTGTAAAGGACCACTAAAGGATGTTACCTACAAAATATGAACCTCTGGGCCTTGTGGTTTCAGAGGAGAAGATTTTAAAAGTCATTTTGCTATATATTCTATATAAACCATAAGACCCCCGGGGCGTGGCCAGTTTTGATCCCAGGGGCATAATTTGAACAATCTTTGCAGAGGACCACTATAGGATGTTACATACCAAATATGAAACCTCTGGGCCTTGTGGTTTCAGAGGAGGAGATTTTTTAAGTCATTTTGCTATATATTCTATATAAACCATATGGCACCCACGGCGTGGCCCGTTTACTCCAGGGGCATAATTTGAACAAACTTTGTAAAGGACCACTAAAGGATGTCACATACTAAATACGAAACCTCTACGCCTTGCGGTTTCAGAGGAGAAGATTTTTAAAGTCATTTTTTTATATATTATATATAAACCATGAGACCCCCGGGGCGTGGCCAGTTTTGACCCCAGGGGCATAATTCGAACAATCTTTGTAGAGGACCACTATAGGTTGTTACATACCAAGTATGAAACCTCTGGGCCTTGTGGTTTCAGCAGAGAAGATTTTTAAAGTCATTTTGCTATATATTCTTTAAAAACCATGTGACCCCCAGGGCGTGGCCAGTTTTGACCCCAGGGGCATAATTTGAACAATCTTTGTAGAGGACCTCTAGAGGATGTCACATATCAAATATGAAAGGTCTGAGCCTTGCGGTTTCATAGAAGATTTTTAAAGTTTTCACTTTTTAAATATATTTTTAGCTCTGGTGACCTACATATTCAGCGGACCAGAAAGATTTGAACAACCTTGAAAGAGGTCCACCCATGGATCATTCCTGTGAAGTTTGGTGAAAATTTGCCAAGGGGTTTAGGAGGAGATGTTGTTTGAATGAAAAGTTGACGATGCACGCACACACACACGCACGCACGCACGCACACACGCACGACGGACAACGGGGGATCACAAAAGCTCACCATGAGCACTTTGTGCTCAGGTGAGCTAAAAACACTGGAGTGAAAGACACAATTCATGAGACATTTTTGAAGAATTTTCACATTAAATATGTATATTGTTATTATTTTAACACACTGTCTGATCTTTATTTATACACCCTTTGATACCACATTGTCTAATTTTGTTGTGGCAAGGAAATAAATGCCAATTTAAAGATGTTCTAAAAGGAACCAAGACATAAATCTTACTGGAATTCTGACTTGATGGACTCTGAGAATGAAGCGTTTAAATTAACTTATGACATTGACTATGTTCTTAAATATAAATTACCAAACACAACTGTCATATTGTATTAAGATAAAATTCACCAGAACATAACCATCCTTTGCACATCTAAATGTGTCATCTGATAACAATAAAATCCACACTGAACATGTTAACGACACCGACTAATAAAGAGTATTCAAAAATGTGTAACTGCATAAAATGCCCATAAAGAAGCCTTAAAAGTTGTTTATGAAACAGTAATTGTTCAAAACATTTAAATTATCCCATAATTCTTGATGGGAATCAGAAATGGCATGCACTCAAAGGAGTCTAGTTTGCTGTAAGGTTTAACCTCATCATAGCCAAGTTGTGGCAATGATGGGCCATGCACACTCAATGCAACCATTCATTCCAAGCTACAGGTAGCATGCAACAAAAGTGAAATGTGACAATTATTCAAATGTCAAGAACATAAATGTCAAACATTTCACATCCTTGCAATATCAGTGCTGGTGCAGTTGAGTATAACTCTCAAATTTCTGTTTTTTATTCCTGGAATGGGTTATGACAGTAAATGGTTTTGTAGGCTGATAATTAATACATTACTTACAGGCATGGATACAGGAACTGAAGATAGAGGGGGCAGACAAATTTGGTAACTACCAACGTATACATGTATAAATGATAGATTTTGCAAACCAATAGATCAATTATAATTAAATTGTGTGATATAGGTAATTGTTTAGCCTTTTGAGGGGATTCAAGAAGTGTACTAGGTTACTGCGCAATATAACACAGTGTTTTTTTAAGGGCCAATTTGACCTAAATCAGACAAAAATTGACTAAGATAGAGGCATTTTCGTGGGTTAAAGATATGCGATTTTTGAATTAATATTTTGTGAAATATTTCATAAAATATTAATTAAACTTTGCACAAAAATCATGATTTTGGGGTTATTTGTCAGTTTTACGGCCGATATAAAAAAATCGCCACGCCAGTGCGCGGCTCACTATATTTACGCGCACCTAGTCCTTAGTTACGTAGAATATATATAGTATTTCCAGGGTCCACTAAAGTAAAGGTGTTCCTAACGGTTAAAACATGGTATATATCATAAACAAAGAGTGCGTGCATTATGAGATAAAAATCTATTTTTAATATGGGTCTTGTTTGTTTGGCCCTTTTTATGTTTACATTTTGACGTATTTTCTATAACCATAGTTTACCCTCGTCTTCTTACCAAGCATGATAGCGCAGTTGGTTAAAGCACTGTCTACTGTAATTTCTTCGTGTGACTCCTAAGTCGTGAGTTCGATCCCTGCTTGGGGTTTTAATTTTTCAGACTATTTTGCAAATTTGTGTTTAACAATTATCTTATTGTATATTATATTATGTTTTATTTATTTCATGCACATGTCTTTATAAAACGCATTTCTATTATATAATATAATTTATAGTGTAATAGTAATCTAATTTTTCGATGGCATAGGCCCTTTAACCTTCTTCCAATGCACTCCCCAGTTTGTGACCTATTCACACATTCTTAAAGTGTTATTATCAAAATCAATCAGACAGTTCCAACCTGAATGAGTCAACAATGAATACCCTACAGACTGTAAACAAGCTTTTCACTTTGACCTAGTGACCTACTCTTTTTTTTATCCCGCATAACCTTCTTTGAACTTCACTGTGATAATCAATTTCATGACAGTTGCAACATGATCACTGATGACAAATGAAGATCTTTAAGAGTGTAAGCAAGCTTTTCATTTTGTTGAACTAGTTTTTTCACCCTACATGACCCAAATGCGAACTTTACCTGGATTTCATCTAGGCAATGGATCCTGCAAAGTTTCAACCAGATGCTTTACATTAACAGTGTGATGATATTATTTGACCCAGTGACCTACTTTTTAACATTACATGATCCATTATGATAATGGACAGTGCCTTCACTGTGATATTCATGGTGAATCATTGAAAATGGTGAACTCGAAAGAGTGAAGAGTGGACATGGGCAAGACTCTTCTCCGTAAGCAATCAAAATAGTGCAATGTGACCTAAGAAAGTACAAAACTATTTCTGGGCAACCTTCAAACACGTTCCAATAATTTTCCATTTCTAGTAACATTCAAAATCGAATCCTGAATATTTTTCAGACTCTATATAATACAACAGAGAATAGATGCCAAGCTATGAGTCATTGTATATGAAGCAATACTTAACATAGCTCTTGAGTTAATTTCAACAGATTATTACCTATTGCGTATTTTATCATGGGAAGTTATGATTACAAACAAGATTTTTTAACTAATTATGTCAAATATAAAACCACAGAAATTATCTCCTGTGCCTGTAGATGGCATTCCTATCCATCGTTCATATCTTAACACTTAACAGTTAAATGTTTTTTTTTATGTGAAGGATCTCTTATAAAAAAAATTACAAGATATTTCCTATTATTATGCAGACTTGTTTTGTTTTGTAATGTCATATTTCAAATTTGTATTCAATACAAAACAACTACAAAAGTGTACACAGTATATTAATGCATTACTGAACCTATACTCGTACATTTGGTTTATCTTGATTATCATGGTTATTACTTTATCATAAACCAAATGTACAAGTATAAATCATTTAACTGATCATGTAAAAGAAAGTAACCTTTAAAGAAAGTGATCTGTAAAAGCCCATTGGATTTATGAAGTACATGTAATTTAGGTATACAGGGGTCTCGATCTCCATATTTTGATGCCGAAATTCGGCATTATTCCGCCAATGAAAAAGTATATATTTTTCCCCCATTTCAGACCAAAATTCCCCCTAAATGAACTGCCATCGAATTTGTTTTCGTTTTGTTTATGGGAGTAATTTTCGGCGATCAAATTTACTTAAGCACCGTTACAAACGGTTATCGATAAAATCCGAAGAACACCACATGGTCATGTTAAATGCTACGTCACAATACACTAAATAAATAAGAGACGTTGGGCTGTACTCACTAAATAAATCAACAAGTTTAACTCCAAGACATGTTTTTAGGTTTAGACACTTGCTTTGATATGCTTTTTTGGAGATGTTGGTAGGGTAAGCATTGGTATGCACAAATAAATCACTGATATGTTTTAAGATTGGAGACTACAGTATGACACTTGCGCTGAGGCGGGTTACATTTAACTAGAGAGTAGCCGCTAAAACGATGGTGATAAAACAGTCAACTTTGTTTAGTGTCGAGTTCTTTCTTACATAACACATGACATACCCTTTTTATTGCTTAAATCAATTCAGCTTAGAATGCTCTTTAAGCAAATGTATGGTTATGAGGGTCCCTATGTGCAAAATGTTGCATTTATTTTTTGTTAAAGTTATCGCTTTTACATTAAATTACATAAGGATTGGAATTAGTATATTGTAACCTAAATGACCGTTTTGACTTGTCTGGTTCCCGATTATTTGTGTTTTCATAATAAAACTTCATTTATATACAGTTAACTGCTAGCTTATTTGCCGGGAACCGTAATATCTGTTTTGGGAAAATGGCTTCTGCTTAAAAGTTATCAAAACAGGTGAAGCAAAAAGGCACAAATACCTATCTTACAGTCGAAAACACAGTTTATTACTGTATTAGAATTAGAATAAGTAGTTTAACAAAATTAATTCAGGTTAAAACTTGGAAGTTAAAAAACGATTTAAAAAGTCATAGTGAAAAACTATTAAATTGCATGAAAAATTATCTGTTGCACTGCTCCACCTTATAATGGTCAAGTGGTAGATTGTTCAAATTTGAATAGTTAATATAATATTCAATTTATTGATAATTATCATGAATAAAGTTGTCAGGTAAAGAGTTAGACTAAATAAAGTGATTTGAAAAATATATTTAATAGTTTTTATTTTTGACTCGTTTGCTAAGTCGAAATTTCCCCTTCTTTGTAAAACGACGCTACAATTCCCCTGCCTGCGGGTACAGGTACTCTTCCCCCAAACCAAAGACCCCTGGTATAGTGCCAACTAATTTTTCTTAGCATTATTTTCTTTTTAAAACACTGTATTACATGTATGTGAAGTTAGAATAAGACGTCAAACATAGAATGGGCATGATTTGTGTTCTTTTTTCACATAAAATTGAGCATTTCATGTTGTTTATGTATCTTTGTTATATTCTGTCAATACTTTTGGTATAATGAGCATTTTTCCATGACTTTTTCATTAAAACTGATTGCGTCTTTGATCATTTTTACTGTATTTATAAATTGTGTTCATGCACGCATGGACACAGTTCAATTTTTATGTGTAAATGCATACAAGTAAACAGTTTTGTGGTAAAATCAATTTTACTGATATATGCAGGTGTCTATTGCACTAATTACATTGTAATTCCTACAATCAAGTGATATTTTCCCATTGAATGTTTTTGGTGCTGTTTTACTGTATCTATATTGACAGCTTCTGGTACCTGTAAACCGAACACGTAACTTGAAACAGACAAATTGCAATAATACCACTACTGTAAAACAATATGAAATGCATTGTTTTATATCAGGTTTCCATTTGTTTAACATATTAAGCAGTTCTCATAATTTTTACCCAATTTTAGAATTTGGGGCGCTATTTTTTGTGTCGCCTGAAAAGGCCACATACAGGGGTTACTTTTGACACCGTCGGCAGCATCCCCTTCAGTGTGCGCAGACAATAACTTGAGACGTTTTCGTGCTATTATTATGAAACTTTATGGAAGTATTAGTAGGCACAAAAGGACGGTTAAGTTCGATTTTCTGCATAATTGCTCTTATCGTACCGGAGTTATGCACCTTTAAAAAAAAAAAATGGTTCAAATAAGTCTTGTGCAGACAATAACTTAAACAGTTTTGTTCAATGATTACGAAACTTTATGGACGTGTTTGTAGGCATAAACGGAAGGTTAAGTTCGGTTTTTGACATAATTGCTCGTATTATTATTATACTTGAGTTATGCCCCGACTAGCGGAGTTCTAGTCGTAATTTAATGGGCACAGGCACTCGAGACTTTTCTCTAAAATATAGTTGTTCTAAATAATAATATATATGAGGGGTGTCTTGGGAAAACCCGGCTTTATGCATGTTCAGTCCGCACAGGCTAATCCGGAATGACACTTTCCGCTCTTATGGTATCTTCTCTTTCAAGGAAGTATCTTCTAAACATAAATCCACTGTAAGTGGAAAGTGTCGTCCCGGATTAGCCGGGTTTTCCCACGATATGCTTCATATGTTGTTTGTAAAAATCGCTCTTTCAATGGTCCTGTGTCTGTTTAATGTTACATGTTTGAAAACATCGAGGATCAAATGTAACATTTGAATATTTCTGAGTCAGTTCAAAGATAAAATGAGGAGTGTGTCAGTAAAGATCAGCTCTGTTCAGTGAAGTTTGAATGTATAAAACATAAATGTGTCACTGTTTAAAAGTAACATATCGTATTCCGCATTGGCAAATTTCCATAATACTGTTAGAATTGTTTCAAAGTGATAACATTTTATGTTGAACTTTCTTTGTAATTCCAAATTCAAGTTGATGCAAAGAATAAAATGCTATGATAAATCTTTTTTTTTAACAGTTCTGGTATTCATCAACACAATAACACAAATAATATATTAAACAATATTTTTGGGATGCAAATTAAAAGGTCTTTACAAAAAAACAATTTTCTACATCTTCACATCTTATCAGATAATCATGATTGTTTGGCATTATGTAATACAGTATTAAATATCATTCATTTTGTGTAAGCATGTTTAATAAACAATCTTTAAAACAATGTAACTGTTATACAACTGTTTTATAATGAATTCTCAATCAACAAAAACATTTGATACTTACTGAAATACAGGTCTTTTGATAATAAATTCTCACCCAACCAATAAATGTACATTTGATAATTTATTGCAATATAAGTATTTGTTTATAATAAATTCTTACTCAACAAAACCAATTGAAACTTAAATGAAGTACAAGTCATGGAAACATGAATCTATCATTAAACATATAACACTTATTAAATAATAATGTAATTATTTAATTACAAATTCTCACTCAGACCAACTATCATTGTATCATGTAGACAGTTGTTTAGCACTAATACTATGCTGCAGCTGCATGAAAGATATATAGTGTTCCTCATTCCTCAACAAATATATAAACATTCACTGATAACTAGTAATTAATTCACCTGGCTATAAATCATATCATGTACATGATGTAAACTGCACAAAGCAGAGAAATAATGCACAGAAGATTTGGAAGATTCGGAAGGTAAATGTGGCTTTTATTAACCAACAAGAACTTCCTCTAAGCGGAAAACAAAGATTCTAAACAGATATTATTTTTTCGTCCAGAATAGAATTTAACGACTGATAATATCACCCAACCCCCAAAGAGTTCTCCTTAAGTTACTCCTGGTTTCCAGCAAATGGAAGCATAGTTTGTATGACATTTGGCATTCAAAGGCAAGAACTCAGATAAAAGAAGGAAGTTTGTTTGTTTGTTTGGATTTTTTTGCCATATTTAACAGTATTTCAGTCATATAATGGCGGTCAGTTAACCTACTCACACTTTTCCTCGGCAAGCTTAGCCGATCTAAGCGTAGGGAAAGATCTAGGATCTAAAAAGGTACAGGGTACTACTAAAAAGGAGCAGGCGGTAAAACCGGACCAGTTTGTTAACATTTTTTTAAATTTGCTAAATCTAGGGTTTTAATGAGTCTAATGCTTCTGATAAAGCTTTTAAGCATAGCCTTTTCATAAGTAGTTGAATATTTGCAAAAATATGTTGAATTTTAAAAGATATTTTGCATTTCTGTATTGACCAGCCCAGAGGGACAGCAGGGGAGAACCAAAAAGGAGCAGTGTGCAGCACCCTGCTATTTTACTCTAGATCTTTCCCTATAGTGGTTAACCAGAACTAAGTGCAGATACTTTTGCCAGTAACTAACAACTGCCCTACTTGAATCAGAGGTAGGGGAGAATGGCTGTAGAAATTATTTCAAGATCAATCCCCACACAAGTTATATGGCCCGACCGGGGAGTGAACTCACGAACCCCGGATTGACAGTCCTGCGGTCTACCAACTGAGCTAGCCTTCCTGAAAGATGAAAGAATCACACCACTGTGATATTTAAAATGCATGCCTACTTATTGTATAGCTCGGACACATTGACTTAGCACTTATGAACGCCATTTATAGCATGATTCACACGTTTGAATTATATACTATATTTATACTCGGTTTTGTTTTTGCACGTGATGCAGATATTTATTGATACCATAACTAAATTTTCAGTGGATTACTCTTACATCAATCGTACTTGATTAAAGAGGGTATGTACGATCTCATCAAATTTTTATAGAAACATATGCAAGTAAAAAGAAACCAATAAAACGTTGATGAATAACAAACTAGAATCAAAGTTCAGACGAACTGATATTTGAAAATCCTTGCAATTAGAGCTTAACACCATTAAAATACTTTTCGTCTTCCAGTCGAAAACTCATGAGACATGTACAATAGTGGGAAATCCCCAATATTTGTTGCGTGTTGACTTAAGTTCTGTGCAGAAGTGTTCATACGACACATGGACATGTTTTTTATGTCTGCCACAAATACGATTAAATGTGTCGGTATCAGCATGGCGCTAGAAATAAATTTGTCATTATGAAGAAGTTCATTTTTAAAAAACATGACATATGGTACATATAACTGTTTATTATTTTATTTTAACTTTCCTCGATCATATTCGTCCTCTCATTTCTGTTGTTCAAGATAAGACAAACTGAAATGTTAATATTGAAATCGTATATATCTCCTTTAAAGTACGAAAAATAAAATATTCATCGTAACGGCTGTGTAATTTATATTATGCATAAAGGTCAGTGTAATTTGTTCTTGTGTCTGAGCAATATCGGACAATAACAGTTGCTGTTTTCTATACAAGTTAAAACTTTTCTTCACTTTTTTCTATTTGAACTCGACCTTCCTAATTATCGCATAACATACATACTATCCCTCCAGTAAAAAGAGCATCTCTGAGCTACATTTAAAAGCGGCCCTGTCCCCATGTAAACTTTAATTAGGCCCGTACCTTCCACAGATCAACAAAAGTCGTATACAGTAGTAGTAGCTGCATATACATATCAACTGTCATTCAATACATCCAATAAAAGCAACCACACAGATGTAATCGCTGAAAGTAATCTTAAAAAGGCATCTAGTACGGCTCTTTCTATGTTGAGTAACTTTACATTACCTAACTGAATAAGGAGTAAACAAACACATTTTAAAATAACTATTGGTCGTAAGAAAGCTGGACAAACAACTTGCACCTTTGCAGTTCCTGACCTTTTCTAAGTCGCTGCCGCATTTAGAATCTGATCAAAATAATTTCTTAACTTCAAGATGCTGTATTTGATAAACACACATGCCTCCGGTCGGTGCTGACAGCTCATTTGAATTATTTTAATTCCAAATTAGGTCAAGGTCAAAGTGAGATTGGGTGATATGGGTGGATTGGGAACAACTGTGTAAGTAACCAATTGTAGTATTAAAGCGGTGTTGGTGCTAGAAGGGTAAAATCTACTAGTTAGCCTCGTACGGTCGGAATCACGAATCATGGAACCACAGACATACGGACAAGACGATCACTATATGCTTCCCGCATCAAGATGCCGGGGGGCATAAAAATACAAATGTTACTTACATCGTAAAAGTCAAGTATTTGTATACTGTAACTGCACAAGTTTCAGCACCCAGATGTTCATTTCAAAGGAGCAGTTTTAGATCATGTTACATTGTATCCATACAACAGTAATAGCTTACAAAAACTAAGTCCTGCAATAAAGCAGACACCCATACCTTGGCTTGAAAACATGCTTCGAGATTGCAGGCAGCACATAAACATTCCAAAGTGGGTCTGGTTCGGACCAATTGCAAAGATGCTGGAGTTATTGCACCAACAAAAACATGACCAGTCTATTTACAGTGGGTCTGGCTGGGACCAAATGCAAAGATGCTGGAGTTATTGCACCAACAAAAACATGACCAGTCTATTTACAGTGGGTCTAGCTGGGACCAATTGCAAAGATGCTCCAGTTATTGCACCAACAAATACCAACCTCTGCACAGAGATTTGACTGGTTTGGAGCATAGCTCTAATCAAATCCCTGCTGTCATAACAAACCATGTGATGAGTGATTATGATGAAGTTAAATCTTCTAGATACTATTTATGGTTTTAATTTTTTATTTTCTTTTTCTGTTTTCATTTTTGACTGCAAACGATACATAAAAAGTCCAATTATGTAGAAAATTGCACTGAGTTTCATTAAATAAGTAAAAGTTACAAACACGTAATCCTTCCATCTGGAAGGATTTTACTTGTGATGGCAGTGGTTACCGTTAACCGATAGGGGAGATAACCGCTGTGAGGAGTTTGATCAACTTGATCACCCAAATTCTGCGATTCGCGAAATATGTTGGTTGAGCCATATTGTATTTTGAAGAACCAGTCTTTGAACCATTTATAGCCAAGTATTGACCTTGTTAACTTTTTAGTTGATGTTTTTATAATGCTATAAATGTGTGTGAAGGCCAATGGGTCCACAAGGTATTGCCATTAAATGTATCGTGTCTCAATTAAATTTCTCCAAAATAGAACATAACTACATAACTGAAAGCTTATATAAATTCATTGCTGTTAAAACATTCATTGCTGTTAAAACTTTCTGCAATTGATTATCGATGTACATAATGTGTCATTTATTAGTATCACACTGCACTAATTTCTGGCTTTAAACTTTTGTCAAGCATATACAAACATAGAACAATATAAAGTCTAAATGATAAGTACAAGTCAGACTGTAACATTAAGCCGATACAAAGATCGTGTACATGTACAAAAAAATGTTTATACATGTCCACGAAGTTGAAATTAAATAGTTCACTGAACCATGCATGAATTAAAATTAGTCAACAAAGAATGTTTGTCAATCTAAATGTTAAGAAACTGACACACAGAGTGTAGTAAGGGTAAATAAGTGTATCTTTGATCTTATCGCCTTCTCCAGCTAGGCTTTTATTACATGTTTCAACTGAAAATGTATAAGATGCTCCAATTTAGTTGAGAGAACATATCTGCTAATAATTTTGAAGATAAAAATCAACTTCAGGTTAAGTGCTGGAAGTAATAAGGACTATGCGTTTATTTCACTCATAAAACTTAATGAAGCAACATTTAATATCGTGACTCAACACTATTGTGGAAATAAATCAAGCCCAGGGAGTTTCAACGGAGCTAAAAGTAATTTTGTGTTAAAAAAAAACTTATTAATGAAGGCATGAGAATTCTAATGGAAGTTTCGAGAAAAAAAAACCTGAAATCCTTATACCCCACCACCCACTCTTAAGTTTTCTAATGAAAATCTTTAGCGAAAAAAACTAGGAAATTGGCTAAAAATAACAAGAAGAATATTTTCATTATTGTAATAATGGTAGTCTGAACCCTATCATAATTGCTTAGGATTCCACCACCTAAATGGTTAAACATTGTCAGTTACTCTTGCTGTTTTGTTTTTTTGTCTTTTGAAGGACATTGTTATCAGCAATCACTCCAAGGTTTCTATGCCCATACACTATTGCCTATATAAAATAACACTTGAATGTTAACATGCCAAAGACATGTTGTCAATGCAACTAGCAGTCATGTCTATTACATTAAGAAATGTGCTGCAATAAACACCACCATCATTAAACTGAAGGAGGCAGGGATTTCAGTAGATTTTGTAAACCATCATAATCAAGTCAAATGACCTGTCAAATAACCCATCTTGAAATTTCAAGGGTTCAAAAGGAAATTATTAGGGGTCAAAACACCCAAAGCACAGGAATCTTGCTTCTGTATATTTGCTACAAGCTCTGCAAATGCTGTTTATAAAGATAAGGAACCATACAAATTTGCCAAAAGCACAATAAGTACGATAAAAATATTATTTTCTAGTGCTTTTGAAGTTGGCAAATGGAAAACAATTACATCAAAATGATGCAAGCCAGATTATTTCATTCAGTCAAAAATGTGTAAATTGCAATTTGATTGCATTCAAAAGCAGGATTCTGCCTAATAATGAAATCACTGGGAGGATACCTGCTAAAACGAAGAAGCCAAAACAAAAAAATTATGTGTTTCGGGCAACCCGACCCTATCTAGCAAACCCCCCCCCCACCGGCCATAAGATTTTAGCGGCAATTGTTTTCCGAGGAATCAATGTTAGTCAGATTTTAGAATTTTCAATCATTTTTTACCTAAATTTGTCAGCTAAAAATATTTTAAAAAATAAAAAAATCAACAACAACCCTACTTAACTTTTCTGAGACTGTTGCCCGAAACACACAATTTATGGGTTTTTTTGGCCTGAAGAATTACACACCTGATTTTACAGAAAAAATCAAACTAAAAACTGTCTAGCTTCGGAATCAATAGTTGTTTAATAATCCACAAATGGAAATCCTATGCAAGTTAACGTAGTGTTTTATCCAGTCATGGCGCTCAAATATAACTTTTAACAGTCAAACTAGTTTAAACACAATAGCACATGATACAGCTTGTGAAGCCCTTGGGAAGCGTGATGAATGGAAAGTAACTCTTTAACAATACGTGGGGATGACCTTAAAATGTTAGTGGCAAAACTGGGAAGTACATAGATTACAACTCCAGGGATACTTTTATAAAAGTTTGAAACAAGACGCTGTGTTAGACAAACACACATGCCCCAGGTTCGTGCTGGACAGCCCATTGGAATTATTCCAAGTCCAAATTAGGTCACAACAAGGTCAAGGTCAACACACGTCCCTGGTTGGTGTTTGACAGCCCATTTGATTTATTTTAAGTATAAATTAGGTCAAGGTCAAAGTGAGGTTAGGTGATATGGGTGGATCAGGAATGGTGATAAGCAATAACTGTTTAATTATCCAAGTCTTGTAGGTAGAAGTGTTGGTGCTAGATGAAACGGTAAAATCTAGTAAACAATGAAATAGCTCATGTGAATTATTTTAAGTCCAAATTAGGTTAAAGTTTGGTGATATCGGTGGGTGATATGGGTGGATAAGGAATGGTCATAAGCAACAAATGTGTGCAAGTATTAAAGTGTTGTAGTAAGTGGTGTTGGTGCTAGAGAAAACAGTAAATCTAGTTAGCCTCAGATGGAATCACGGATGGACGGACAGGAAAATCACTGTATGCCTTCCTCATCAAAATGCTGTGGGCATAAAAAGGCTATCAACTGAACGTTCTTCACTCACGTCTTTTCCAAATCACTCATTCTTTCAATGCAACCCATGCCATTAATACGCATGACATGCTTGAATGGGCAAACCTGTGAGTCTTAAGATCAGATACATAATTCAGTGATATTTGATATATGCAGATTCAGATTCTTCGGAGGATGCATTTGCATAATTCTGATTATGAAACATCCATTAATATAATGGCAGAGCTGTATAGCGAGAAGCTGTCAAGGTTGCATTATCAACGTCAATTTGGAAGAGAACATTTTCTTGACAAGAAATCCATTCTAGGTTATCAAAGTTGTATTTTTTCATGTATGTGATTTATTCTGTGGAGTGGAATCTTAAGTGCAACCTTTATTCTAACATGGTACTCGCTAATTTTTCTAAAGACAAAGAACAAAATTATTGTTGTTAAACTACCCAATAAAGAACGCAAAAAGAAGTTCCGATTCTGAGCAGAGCATAGTAAAATGTAGTTCAAATTACAATTGCGAAAATATATGTCAAATCATGTTAATATCAAAATAATTTGCGCATTATCGTTGTTTACCGGCCAATAGACAACTCCAGGGACTTCCGCAGGCCGTTTTAGCGCCCCGGGACCACTTGAATTTTAACTTGAACATTCCCGGGGCGCCTTAAATTAGTGTTGCGCTTATAAACATCGCCCGGGGCGCCTGTATTTTATCAATTAATCAGCTATGTTGACTGAAGTAGACCGACAGTACCTGCTGTGAAAGCTAATCTCTTGCGTCATAAAGGCAGTTTTTCACTCTAGAAACATGTACACCCACTCAACCAAGTCGGTGAATGATCAAAGCGATTGTCATATCGCCCAAAATTTTAATAATTTGCAGTAATTCCTAAGCCGCAATCAATCACCGTGAAGCCCCGCCCCTGTAGGCGGAGTTTCATTACACAGTAAAATCGATATAAGCCAATAGAAACGCTCAGGTTATCTTCGCTATGGAACCACGTTATCATTGACGAATCGGCGCAATCGGCATGTATCCACACACAAGTAACTTCATCATATTCGCGTCAAAACAAACCCTCGCCCTTTCATATTTTAAAATATCCACACATATTTATTTGCTAAATTTAATAACTACAAAAAAAAACAAAAAAACTGCGAAAATCAGTATAAAATACGCAAATATGAAATCGTCATCAGAAAAGCCTATCCAGTGTTACTGTTGTAGTTTCGTAAAATAGGTTGTCTTGTTTTACATGCATGCCATGTAAAACCCGTGTTTTCTACAAAAGAGCGCGAAATGTCTGCTGACAACCACGACGTGACGTTCCAAGCATGGAAAGCGTGCGTGTACGGACCATGTGCTTTACTAACATTTGATGTGCATAGGCACGACGTGCACGAGGAAAATTTCCCACCATTTTTGCACGAACAAAGCATCTATTATATAAATGTATAATTTTAATCAAGATCTTTACAATTCACCAATTATCCAATCATTACTATGTTCAACAGTTGTAATGATTAAAACAGTGTTAAAACACTAAACACATGCCCATATGAACATAATTAATCGAACAAAAAAAGGCTCCGTAAGTAGATCGAGTGTAACCTAAATATTCGAGAACGATGAGAATAGTTGGTTTGATCATGATGTCACTGTGCGAAAGGGATGCGCACTGGACATAAACATCCAGAAAAAAATATTAGCTACTTTCAGTTTCGCAACAAAATTGACGCCTGATGCTTGTAAACGGCTCGAGTTATACTGTTTTAACGGTGATGTTTGGTTTATTTAATTTCATTTAAATTTTAAGAGCTAAATGCACCAGATGTCATTTGATACATGCCGCGAAAAAAAAATGCACGTAGGGAGGGAATACCCCTCCCTAGGCCACCCCTCTCAGGACCGGGGCGCCTGAAAAACATCCTGGGGAATGCCCTGGAACTCTTTGTCATTCTGATGCGTGGCCATTGAACAACTCAGGCTAACACCCTCGTGGTTTAATTTCTATGCATCAGAACTCCAACTAATTGTTTATTGGCAGATAAACAACGATAAATCAAAAATTATTTCTTAGGCATACAGCATGTTTCTGAGTAGTTATGTAGTTGTCCTGTGATAATCCTTTGATGCTCACCATTTTCAGACCATGTAAATGTTAAGTATTTACATTTCAGATATGAAACTGCAGTACTTACCTACAGGAAACAAAAGTTTCAAAACCTGTTTTTATCATTGCTGTGCGATATATACCATGGGAAAAAATACAATCAACCTTAACATGTGCTTCCATTTACCATTCTGTCTCCTATCCTGCTATGTGTTCTGCCTCATAAAATAGGCAAACTGTACCATGAACCAATCATATTATTCATTGTTCTAATAACTTCCACTTTAAAAGCTATTACAACTTAACACATATCCTTCCAACAGATTTTGATTTGGTAGGAGGCTATGAAACTGTTCAGTGTCTTTTTATCCATTGGCGGAATGATGACAGGGCCCATAGGAGGGGGAAAATTTATCACGGAAATAATCAAAGTTTAGAAAATACAAGAAAACAATGATTTTACCACGATTTATTTCATATCACTGTTTTCTTCCAATATATGAACAATCTACAAATTATGTCACAACTTTTGCTCCAAGTTTTAGCTTGACAGTCCCACCTTTCCTGAAAATTCTGTTTGTTGCTTCCTTATGCTTAAGACATTAAGAAAATAGAGAGATTTTGAGACAAAAATATAATTGTGGCGTGTCGTGAGAAAACCTGGTCTTAATGCATGTGCGTAAAGTGTCGTTCCGGATTAGCCTGTGCAGTCCGCACAGGCTAATCCAGGACGACACTTTCCACTTTTATGGTATTTCCTGTTTCAAGGAAGTCTCTTCTAAACATAAATACACTGTAGGCGGAAAGTACCGTCCCAGAATAGCCTGTGCGGACTGCACAGGCTAATCCGGGACGACACTTTACGCACATGCATTAAGTCCGGTTTTCCCACGATGCACCTCAATTCCAGAGCTGGGGGATTGGGGCCCTATTTCAGCCCCAAATATTCCTCAAAAAATTACTGTCTTTTTAATACATGACAAACAATTATTTTCTTCATGCGTTACTTTTTCTTATAATGATCGTTTAATAATGAAATACCAAATGTTAAATGTCCTTTTTATGTGCTGTAAGAGTTTTTGTATTTACTGATTCTGTAATAAGAAATTGTAAGAATAAAGAAATATTACTGACAGTGTGTACACAGACAAGCAGCCAGTGGTCAAAAACTGACAGGTAAAGCAATACAAGATTTCGTCTTCCCTGATACACTCTTAAGAATGGTACATACTTTTAATAATGTATTGTTTCCTCACTGACAAATGTGTGAAGATCATAAAATAGCTTCTTCATTCAACTTAAAGCTTGCATTCCTTCATAAAAGAATTGTACGATGAGAAACATGTGCTGTATCCTGGTGCATATTAAAGAAGTTTTTTAGAAAGCTGTTGTTATATTTGCTAAGATCTATGTATAAAAGTACTGTTGAGTACACATAGTCTAATTCACGAGGCGTGCAGCGAATTTAGTGTTACTTTTTATATAGGCCTAAATTCACTGGAAAATCTCATCGCCGAAAGACCATTTATGTGGTGGAAACCTAAAAGTTTAAATTCCAATTTAAACTTTTGTATAAATCTACATTCATGTACAGTCCAC
The DNA here is from genome assembly GCA_027627225.1 of Congeria kusceri. Classification (NCBI taxonomy): domain Eukaryota; kingdom Metazoa; phylum Mollusca; class Bivalvia; order Myida; family Dreissenidae; genus Congeria; species Congeria kusceri. The sequence continues at coordinate 20,172,740 of CM051034.1, forward strand.
CGTATTTACCTTGCCTTGTTTCACCCTTCAAATATGCTTCAACCAACAGGATGATGAATGATAGAATTGAATGACCAATTGAAATGACGCAATCGTTCCAGTATAGCAGAATATTAATTTAAGTTTACACAGTGGAGGACAGCGAGATGTGTTGCAAATGCAATAGTATGTAGGTTTAACTTGGTGTTGCATCCAAAATGGAAGTGTTATCGTACCAATATTTATAAAACATTATTGAGGAATAAATTCTCTTTGCAGGTATGTAAATTTTATTAAGAAATATTAATGCTAACCATGCCATTTCAGCGCATGAAAGTAGCTACGAAAATCCTGTCGCTACTCTATAGACATATAGGGAGAAATTTCCACCACATAATTGGTCTTTCCCCGGTTAGGCCCTTCGGCCAATATTTCCCATAATAAAAGTAGCTCAATTTTGGCACAGGGCCTAACTTGTTATGCTCTAGTACCATTTACCCATTCATCTGTGCTTCATCTACCATCACGACCATGTACTTTTATAATAAATGGTGAATGTTCACTGTGAATGTCACAAAATAAATAAAATGGTGCGAGAAAAAGTATTGTAATGAAAAAAATACATAAAGCAAAATTCTGTTTTGTATAAACACAGATGCCCCTGGTTGGTGCTTGATAGCCATTTAATTTTTCCAAATTAGGTCAAGGTCACAGTGAGTTGGGTGATATGGTTTGATCAGGAATGGTCATAAGCAACAATAAAAATTTATTGTTTAAGTATGAAAGTGTTGTAGTAAGTGGTGTTAGTGCTAGTCGAAGTGGTAATTCTAGTTAACCACGTACGGCTGAATCACGGACAGACTGATGGACAGGGCAATCACTATATGCCTTCTGCATCAAGATGCCGGGGGGGCATAAACATAAAAATAAACTTCGGATTATTTTTGTTCTTTGCCAATAACCAACAAAACTGAATTCTCGGTACATTTATGCAAAACTTATAAAGCAACGTTCAATTACCTCTGCATGATGATGAACAAATTGTTGCTCCACATGATGCAAATATAAACCACAACACCCATCTTACATCACAGAATTTCATGGGAAAGAAGTCATAAAAATGTGATAAGAAATGTATTAATTGCATCAATACCAGTCTACTCTGATACTTCAGACATCTTCAATGGGCTTCCCATATTATATGGCCCCATGACCCCCTTGCAATAATATATACTGCACTGAAGTGACGGAAGCTGATATTAAGGAGATTGTTAACAGAAAAGAAGCATCAACTGACACTGACATGATGATCAGTGACCACCACTTACACGTGAGGCATGTCGTGGGAAACCCGGGCTTAATGCATGAGCGTAAAGTGTCGTCCCGGATCAGCCTGTGCAGTTTTATAGTCATCATTGGCTTGGTCCCATGACTATGAAACTGCCAAATCTCGAAAATAATCTCAACTTAAAATATTGACCAATGACAATGCTAGTTACATTTGAGCTTGATTTCCTGGCCCTCATTTCTCGAAAATTCTAAAGTTTGTTACAACAGGATTACCTAAAGCTCACTATTTTATAGTGAAATAAAGTGTCTTTAAATAATGTTGTACCGGTAAATACAAATAAAATTTTGAATGAAAATCACAAGTCAGATAATCATAATATTGTGTTGTAGCATTGGTTGTAAAATAATAATTTTGACTGATGAAATAAGAAACTTAAACCGATAATCCTTAAGAATTTTCGAGAAATCGGGGCCAGTGGTTTAATATTGATGATTAAGACTGGGGCCAGTGGTTTAATATTGATGATTAAGACTGGGGCCAGTGTTTTTTAATATTGATGATAAAGACTGGGGCCAGTGGTTTAATATTGATGATTAAGACTGGGGTCAGTGGTTTAAAATTGATGATTAAGACTGGGGTCAGGGGTTTAATATTGATGATTAAGACTGGGGCCAGTGGTTTAATATTGATGATAAAGACTGGGGCTAGTGGTTTAATACTGATGATTAAGACTGGGGTCAGTGGTTTAATATTGATGATTAAGACTGGGGCCTGTGGTTTAATATTGATGATTAAGACTGGGGCCAGTGGTTTAATATTGATGATTAAGACTGGGGCCTGTGGTTTAATATTGATGATTAAGACTGGGCCAGTGGTTTAATATTGATGATTAAGACTGGGGCCAGTGGTTTAATATTGATGTTTAAGACTGGGGCCAGTGGTTTAATATTGATGATTAAGACTGAGGCCAGTGGTTTAATATTGATGATTAAGATTGGGGCCAGTGGTTTAATATTGATGATTAAGACTGGGGCCAGTGGTTTAATATTGATGATTAAGACTGGGGCCAGTGTTTTAATATTGATGATTAAGACTGGGGCCAATGTTTTAATACTGATGATTAAGACTGGGGCCAGTGGTTTAATATTGATGATTAAGACTAAGATTAAGCTTAGGAATGTTGAAAGTCATGGGGCCAGAACCCCAATGATGAGATCCTCAAACTATTTGAGGCGTGTCGTGGGAAAACCGGTCTTAATGCATGTGCGTAAACTGTCGTCCCGGATTAGCCTGTGCAGTCCGCACAGGCTAATCCAGGATGGCACTTTCCGCTTTTATGGTATTTTCTGTTTCAAGGAAGTCTCTTCTAAACATAAATCCACTGTAGGCGGAAAGTTCCGTCCCTGATTAGCCTGTGCGGACTGCACAGGCTAATCCGGGACGACACTTTACACATATGCATTAAGCCCGGTTTTCCCACGACGCGCCTCATTTATATCTGTGAATCTGAAGTATTTAAGAACTCTTCACTTCATATTCCTGGCACAATGCTAGTGCAATCCATTAACAGAGAAAAAATATGTTTTTTGTGCCAGACTTTCCAGAAACCTTCAAAAGGAAGATCATATCTAGAAGGGTTGGGGGCGTTCTGAACAAATTATATTACAATTACATGTATATTACGATGTGGGTACAAAATATATCTATCACTCAATAGATGTACTTACAATCTCTGGAGATAAGATAGTGAGCTGAAACTGGCTTTCTTGATAATTGCGATCTCATTCTTGCTTAAATCCCTGAAAGTATAGCACACAACTATTACATGCAGAATAATGGTGATATCGAGCAATTCATGCTTGATTGGGACAGAAATTCATGATCTCATATAGTGTCAAGCCTTTTATTCATAAATGAAACAAGACTAGACCCCATCCCCAATATACAATCATTTCCATTCCATTATGTATGTATTTTGTGAACTACCAAATTTGGGGATTTGTGCTGTAAAACCTGTAAAATTTGGAAAAATGATTATAAATGCTTAGTTTGATGTAGTTTGTAATGTACTTCTTACTTTTTAATTCTATGGTAGGACATTTTGGTAATATTCAGAAGCAATATTTATATGCATACAGTAAAAGCATAACACTTCTGCAATGAATAGTGAGTGGGGATAAACAAATATTCAATGATAATAGCAGAGCTTACAAATTCTTTGTACCGGTATGCTTTTTGGGGTACAAGAAATAAACATTTTGAGGCATTACAAAGTTTGAGACCTTTGATATCAATAATGTAGTTTTTATGTTTATGAGAAATAATTAGAACCGTCCTGCAGGGATCCAACAAAGCTGATTTATACAATACATATTGGACCATATGCCATCTGCTAAGCCTTACCACAATGTGGCGTAAAAAAAAAGTTGTTTGTTTCAGTTTAGACCCCCACCCCACCCAATTTTTTCCGTCAACCACAGAAGTTTTTTTGCCTATCAATGATCAACTTTTTCTAACTTTCAGTCGAAAGAGAAGTTTTCGCTTATATGCGTATTTTGCTTATTCATATTTTAGAAAGTAAATTTCAAACTCATATTGTGAAATGTCTTTTTCTACAATGTATGACCTTATTTCTACAATGTATGACCTTATTTCTACAATGTATGACCTTATTTCTACCATGTATGACCTTATTTCTACAATGTATGACCTTATTTCTACAATGTATTATCTTATTTCTACAATGTATGACCTTACTTCTACAAAGTATGACCTTATTTCTACAATGTATGACCTTATTTCTACAATGTATGACCTTATTTCTACAATGTATGACCTTATTTCTACAATGTATGACCTTATTTCTGTATGACCTTATTTCTACAATGTATGACCTTATTTCTAGCTAAGGTACAGTTTCTTTTTTAATGGGCGGCGTTCAAACATTGTACATGCAGTCCAATATACCTAAACTGTGTGCAAAAAAAGTACAAAAAAATATCATTTTTTACCTCTAGATTTGTTTGGAGATGTAAGCGGAAACCAACATTTGTTTTTTGGCCTAACACTAAAATTAATACACAATAAAATAGGCCAGCTGTTTCTGACATTAAATGTTTCCGGGCAGATGTGTTGAAAACTCCCTGCTTTAACAGTTTGATGTTAATTATGCTCTATCTTTCAGCAGAAGCCAATAAAACATAGACTGGTCAGCCCTTGGCTAACAAATTTAAAGTAATACAGATACTAGGTAAGAAATACAGTAATGGACCAGTCATAGTGTCACGTTAGTACGCGCCATTTTAGTACATATTTGGCATTCACATTCTGCCACGTTGTCATCAATTTTTACTATGCTGCGCCTCGAATTACAACGTAGTTACTGCGCTACTGCTACGGTATCGCTACATTTTACAACGTACCGCAATGTGTCATTACGTAGCATTGCATGGAAGAACGCAACACATAGCCCAGCTAACAATACCGAGAGTGATGCTTGGCATATCGTAATTTAACCGTATAACGTAGCGAATAGCTCAGCATAACGTAGCAACTGACAAGACACTCATTGTGTGTCATGTTGTGCAATGTAAAGGCCACGCCGTTCAATGGCGTACCACTACGTTTAAGTATGATGTGGTACAACATAGCAGTATTTTGAATATATTCTAACTTCAGATTTGTCATTTACGTTGAACTATGTAACTGCCAACTGGTGCTACGTTGAGGTACAACGTAGCTAAACGTGACACTAAGACTGGGATATAACATCACCGAATCATGGGTTTCACTTCAGTTATAGTTAAGTTCTGTTAAAGTTAATCCTTTTATATTTACTCATTACAATAATCAGAGAAAATTGTTACCAAATCTATTGCATTATTTTGTATTCTAGTATACAGTAATTGTACTGTGAATCTAAATGTTAATACACACAATGAAAATTCATAATGAAATCGCTACTGTTAAGGCTTTAACTATTACCTAATATCATTTTTTTACAAGTTTCACATTGCAACTATCAACTTAAATGTATGCATACATGTATAGGGAAAGACCTAAACTCACAAAAGGTACAGGGTGCTGCTAAAAAGGAGCAGGGTGGAAATCCGGACTGTTTACATTTTCTAATAATTTGCTAAATCCTGGGTATTTGTTTAGTCTTATGCTTGCAATTATGGTTTTTAAGCATAGTCTATTCATTTGTCATTGAATATTTGCAAAAAAAGATTAAATTTCAAAAGATATTCAACATGTGTTCACCAGCCCAGAGGGGCAGCTGGGGGGAACCAAAAAGGAGCAGGGTGCAGCACCCTGCTATTTTGCTCTAGATCTTTCCCTACATGTAGTTTCAACAGTTTCAAATGCTTAACAATTTAACCATCCAAAGATTACAAATCATAAACAAGCTTTCCATCCTTCTCAAGCCAAAATTATACCCCCTGCCACCTTATGCCTCCAAACTTCATTGGCACCAATTAAACCACTAACACAAACCCTGTGAGGCCAGACTGCAACAATCTCCCATGATTTTCTAGGTAATAGGTTTTCAAGGCACATTATTATCAGTTCAAAGCCATAACAAGCTGGGCTGGAAAATGTAAGTGCACCAAAATCTGCCTGGGGGAGATATGCTTTTATTAGCTACACTTGTATTCTCAATCAAATCTGAAGCCAACTATGAAAACTCTGACAAAAAATGCACAATTAAGATGATGACAGATTCAGTTCTCTTACAAATTACACATTTGTTGTACACATGGTTAAATTCGGCATACAATTACAGTTATTAAGTTTTAATTAAGACATTTTTTTCGATCTATCGTTGTTTATCAGCCAATAAACAATGATTTGGAGTTCTGATGCGTAGGAATTAAACCACGAGGGTGTTAGCCCGAGTTGTTCAATAGCCTTGCATTAGAACAAAGAGTTGTTTATTGGCCGATAAATATTGATAATGCGAACATTATTTAGATACTAACATGATTTGACCAATATTTTTTGCAATTGTAATGAAAACTACATTTATATATGCTAAATATATAATCTGGACTACTGTTTTATTAAAATATGAAATATTTAAAGTGTTCAATTATGTGTTTAGAGTTCAGGTCATGATTGTGTGTTTAATTGAGGGGCGTCGTGGGAAAACCTGACTTAATGCATGTGCGTAAAATGTCGTCCTGGATTAGCCTGTGCAGTCCGCACAGGCTAATCTGAGACGGCACTTTCCGCCTACAGTGGATTTATGTTTAGAAGAGACCTCCTTGAAACTGAAAATACCATAAAAATGGAAAGTGCCGTCCCCCCTTAGCCTGTGCGGACTGCACAAGCTAATCCGGGACGACACTTTACGCACATGCATTAAGACCAGTTTTCTCACGACGCGCCACAATTAATACAGAATCTGATGTTAATAACACAAGTATTGATCTTAGGCTGGTATGATCCCCACCCCTTGGCAGGAGGTCTAGCTGCAGACAAGATCCCTCTGATTGTCCATTATCTTTATGACCCAGATTGGGAGATTAAAGGCTACACCAATAACAGATCGCCATCTTAAGCTCATTGATAATGCCAAAGTTTTTTTTCACCTTTGGGGGAAAGATGGCGGGGGGGGGGGGGGGGGGAGAATTTTAAGGTAAATATAGGGGAAAAATATTTATTTGTAGGCAGTGTGATGTTTTAAATGTATAAATACAAGCAGTTGTTTGGCATTGCAAAATTAAATATTAGAAGCCAAATGTTTTTTTTATTGTACATGAATAATTTTAAATTTTGCGGGCTGAGTACGAAACTATTATATCTGATATAGAAATGTGAAGCAGATACAACAGTTTCATGCTCAACCATTGATATGTGAAAATAATGCCGCAATTCAGAAAGAAATAATTTCAGCAATTTTAGTAGCTATTGGATATTTTGAAAATGGAATTGTTGCTAACAAAGTTAAATGTAGCAATTAGTTTGTGCAATGCAGACTTAACAATTTCAAAGGTAAATAAATAAAATGATTAGTTATGCTTAAAATAAGTGATAACTAGGGTCAGAGGTTAGTATCATAGACAATATCATTTTTAATTCTCAAGTTATTTTAAAGACGTTTTCAAAAATAATTAAATATTAACATAACAAGAGGGCCATGATGGCCCAAAGCGCTCTCACCTGAGAACTGGTACAGATGAAGACCATACTGTTGTGACAGGTTTGAAAATTAAGGTATCTTAACAATACGGCAGAGGGGGATAGGATCAATTTTAATTTAAAACATCGGTTAGTGCAATGGGCTAACTAAAGTACAAGTTGGGTAGTGGATGTGCGTTTTTTTTGCTAATGGTTCTCAAAAAAAAATTCTTCATATTCTTACCTGACCCTTTTTCATGAAGTCATTGACAATTCTGGAAAATGCGGAAACAGTAGATTTTGATGTCTTTTTCGACAACAGCTTTGGAGAACTAGTTGCAATGCGATAATTGCGTTGGCTGTGCTATAAGGTAAAGTTTTGCTTTTTCTTTGATAATTTTCTGTCCAATGATGATAAATGATGTTAATGCAGGCTCTGAAGACGTGAATGTTGCATGTACAAATAACGGCATGCACGTCTTCCAACTGTTGGAAATCAAAAAATTTTATCAATCAATTTTTATGGTCATGCGCAAACTGTGTAAGTTTGGTCAACATTGAATCAAAAATCATGTGTGCAAGCCAATCATTGATAATTTGTTGATGTTTTTTTCCAAACACAAGGGGCAATAACTCTGGTGTTTCTGGCCCAATCATGCTTTTATTCAACTTCACCTGTAGTCTTACGTTCATAGACAAACTGTACACGATTGGTGACGATTGGATGAAAAATGAAGTTTCTATCCTGAATAATGTCCATTTTTGCATATTTTTTTCACAAACAAACGGCAATAACTCTGGTGTTTCTGGTCCGATTTTGCTTATATTCAACTTCACCTTTAATCTTATGGTCACAGACAAACTGTGCAAGATTGGTGAAGATTGGACGAAAAATGAAGTTTCTGTCCTGAATAATGTCCATTTTCGCATATTTTTTTCACAAACAAAGGGAAACGACTCTGTTGTTTCTGGTCCGATCTTGCTTATATTTGACTTCAACTGTAATCTCATGGTAATAGACAAACTGTGCAAGATTGTTGAAGATTGGATGAAAAATGAAGTCTCTATCCAGAATAATGCCAATTTTTGTATATTTTTTAAATAATCAAAGGGCAATAACTCTGGTGTTTGAAACACGATCTGACCCTGGTGTCTGCTGAGATCTGATGGTCATTCACAAACTGTGAAAGTTTGGTTAAGATTGGATGGAAAATAAAGTCCAAAGTTGGAAAAGGGCATTTTTACACTTCTTTTGCATGAAAAAGGGGCAATAACTCTAGTGTTACTGGTGTGATCTGACCCAATAACAATCCCATCCGAGATTTTATGGTCATACACAAACTGTGCAAGTTAGGTCAAGATTGAATTAAAAATGTAGTCTTTATCTCGATAACGGTCCAAATTGTTGACGGCATACGGACGCCGCCGGAGAGGTCCCCTATACCAATAGCTCACAGAGCACGAAGTGCTCAGGTGAGTTAAAAATACACCTGACAGTAAATTCAGTAAAATATACAGTAAACAGGCTGAATTCATCGAAAACACATCTAAAAGAAATACATGGTTTCCGCATTATAACAACGCACAAACGATACTACAAGCCAAATAAAGACTTCAAAACCCTCCACAAATAAAATCAATGATGCAATAAAGGGCCAACATAAATCATAGAGCATCTCTTTGCCTCTATGCATTGCTGATTAATCTTTTCATGTTGAATTATTTCCAAGTGAATTATAAAATGAGTCATACAGAATGGCATGCGATTTCAATATCTTGATGCTAACTTCGTGGGATGTAAAAATCATTCAAATGTAATGTTCATCATATTAAAGACGTAATTTCTCATTATTAAATTCTAACAGTGCTTAAATTTGAAAATTACTTGGCTTTTGAGATGAATGTACTTTATTAAGAAAGCACTGCTGCACATGAAAATGTTTTGAATAAATATTGTTGATACATAAGTTATTCAGAGCTAATTTAACAGAATAGTTTATTAATGGACAATGTATACTGTGTGACTGGTAAACATTTTCATTTCTTCCATTCAAAACTGATTAATTTATAACTATTGAAATATTAAATTGATGAGTAAGTGCATTGCTTGCAATAAGTTATTTAGGAACAAAAACTAAATTTCTATTCAATAAAGGCTTCATTTTGGAATTATCGATTTCCTTCTTTGTCTATAAAAAAAAGAACAGAAATTTTAGCTCATTGCTTTGTCATTTCACTATCTGGCCTAAGATTGCTTATAATTAATAAACAACAATTAAAAACTGCAAATGAGGCGTGTCGTGGGAAAACCGGGTTAATGCATGTGCGTAAAAATGTCGTCCTGGATTACCCTGTGCAGTCCGCACAGGCTAATCCAGGATGGCACTTTCCACTTTAATGGTATTTTCTGTTTGAATGAAGTCTCTTCTAAACATAATGAATGAAGTCTCTTCTAAACATAAATCCACTGTAGGCGGGAAGTGTCGTCCCAGATTAGCCTGTGGACTGGCTGATCCAGGACGACATTTGACTCACATGCATTAAGCCCGGTTTTCCCACAATGGCACAAATATGTTTTCTTATAAACAAAACAAAACCTGTAGCTGGCATTTCTCATTTCACAATCCTTTCAAGATCTTTTTTTTTCATTTATTTCTAGGTGTTTGATTCATGCTCATCAGATGCCAGTGCTTTGATGTGATTTCATCAGTGGAACCAGGAATAAAAATCTACATGGCAAAATTCCAGGTTTTTGAGATCATCATGAAAATTAAAACCAAGAGAAGAATTATGTTAGGCAATTTAGTGAGAAGCACTAAAAAGCCACTAAAATGAATGTGGTGTTTCTTGAGGATGCATGTATATCTCATAACTTTTAAATGAAAGAGGTTGATAGGATGAATGTAAAACCTGGTCTAATTTATCCAAATTCAAAATGCTGACCAATAATGGTTGTTTTATCTCCTTTCTTAATGTACATTGACCATTAACATATTGAGTGAAATAGCTGATCTTCTTTAAATTAAAAATTAAGATAAATATACAACTTTTAATCAAACTTTAGAATTTACAGCAGAATGCAAAACTATGTTTTAGTTTAAATTAGAATAATTTGAAAGTGATTTTGCCTTTGCCAGCTGAAATTGTGTCAGGGCTTTCATTAACTTTTGAAAACTGGAAGTTTGAACTTCCTGGCCTCTGATTTTGGAAGTTTTGCGCATAATGTTTGGAAGTTTTGACAGTATTGCGCTACATAAGTCCTGAGTATTTCAGAAATGAAATTAAGTACTGTATAAAATTCAAGGTGTTTTTAAGGCCAGTTCTTTTTCAACAAGTGTTTATATGCCAATTTATTCAGTAAAAGAGGTTAACATTTAGATAAATTACTTAATTTTTCTTCTAACTTGTTCATCCTCACATGATGTAACTTCCATGGCTGAAATTTTGGAAGTTTTGCAACTTCCATGGCTTAATTTTGGAAGCCCTGTGACAAAAACTGGGAGTAAATTACTCCCAAACTTCTTTTAATGGAAGCCCTGTGTGTAATGCATTTCAATGTATAAATATTTTTTACACATGACTGAAAACATTTATTTATTTAACGAGTATAATAACACAAAAGACATCATTTAAAAAAAGGAAATGGCTGCAGTGCATGTATAATGCAGTCTGTCTTGGGAGATCAGACGTTCGATCGTATTTCTGAAAGACACTACCTTACAAGTACTGATTATACCAAAGAAATAAATGCAACAGTACAAGAATTGGGTTAGCTTTTAGCTATTACCAAAATCAAGCACTAGTAAGCATGTTCAATTTTTTTTATTGTCACTAAGGGAAGGATCTGTCCTGAGCAAAAAAGCAGGGTATGTATTGCATCCTGCTCCTGTTTGGCTCCAGGCTCCCCTTGCTGCCCTTCTGGCTGATCAACACATAAATTAATGTTGAATATCTTTTGAAACTCAATATATTTTCACAACAATTCTATGAGAAATGAATATACCACGTTTAAAGACCTTAATATGAGGCAATAAATGTAGAAAAACCTTGGATTTACGAAAAAAATAATTTTTTTCTCATTTTATAATTGCAAATTATTACAAAATGTCACAGAACAGACCAGGCTTCTCCCCCTGATTCTTTTGAGCAGCATCATGTACCTGTTTGATCCTTAGGAACTCTCCTTATATCTGATATCAGAGCAACAGATAAGGATTCTGTCAGAATAGGGTTTTACCCCATCATATTTTAAATAATTGAGTACTGAAAAACAAATTTGAGTACTTTAAATTATGTTACCCCATTAGAATAAAAATAATTGAGTGTTAGACGAAGATGATCTCCAAATTGTGTACAACAACCACAATTTGCAAATGGTGTGAGTTTTTCTTTAATTTATTACAAACATAACCATTTCTCTTTGCACAACACTAAACCTGCATATTGTTCTCAACACATAAGGTTCTAAACTCTGGATAAATTCTGAAAATATTTTAAACAGTTTTCAAGGCGCAGTCTGATTAGTAGACCAAATTTTGAGCCAATATAAAACATTGCCACAAAACATTGCCACAAAACATTGCCACAAAACATTTACAATGATAGTTTCATTCTTGTCAATTTTTGCCTAAATGACGTCGGAAACCATCCAATATGCGCTTATCCTGGTGTGTCTTCAGTTCAATGTAACCTCAATGCAACGATGTTTTGACAATATTTAGAAGATCTAATGCCAGTGTGAAAAAATATTACTAAATTCTTCAATGGTTTCCAATCAAACTGATTCGTATTATAGGTGTCTGTCCTTTCATAACATAACATTTTCGTAACCATTTTCGGCTCTTTCGTACACATCTATCAGTCATGTTTCCCCATGTCAGTCGATCATGTTACGCACCCAGTTTGCCGTTTTTTGCGTATTGGGTATTTTAATTGAGTTTTGTTACTCATCAAGTATAATATTAATTGTGTAGAAGAGGTTTAAGAATTGCGTATTTACGCAAATATGCGCCTTAGCTGTTGCTCTGGGATATAACTTACAAATAAATAGTATCCAACGGTATGGTTATTGCTGTCTTGACTTCATCTATTGACGTGAACGGGTATGGATTGTTGGAGCAGGACACTTTCCTGCCCCTGGGAGCATGCGGCACTGCAAGCTCATCGCCTTCCTCAACATCATTCAAATTGTCAGCATCCTCCCCTACATCTTCATTTTCATGTGCGGGTATGGTTGTGCAAGTACATCCCAGCGCACACCCTGCCACTATCTGAATATATCCACTGAACAAAACAATTGACAGAAATGTGCACATTACACAAGTCTGCAACAAATGCATTGTTATCTAGTCATTTCCAACGTTGTAAAAATAATTCCATAAAATATGTTTATTCAGTTATATCATTACTTCTTCATATATGGCATGGTATTGGTAAGCTAGGTAAAACATTGTGACTCTTAGCTTTCTTTCATACATATATACTTATTTTCAAATCTTGAACCATAGCACTTTAAAAGTGTTGCCAGCTGTTAAATAGATATGTACATGCACTATGGTAAACCTACATAATATAATACAGAACTTAGAAGTACCTATTAATTTTTAATATTTTAGTTAGCATATTCTACAAAACACAATTCAAGCTTTTGTTTCTTGATACCATCAGCCACACTACTAAACCATTATAAAAAAAAAACAAAAAAAACACGTGTACATTATACGTAAACACAAATTGTTTTTGACTGTTTTTACACGACACACTTTCATCCACAGCCAGTACCAAAAAACTTCCAATCACCACACAATTTACATTCCATTTTAACAACACTTTGCACTGTGAACATTCGCATTAATAACAATCGCACTGTATTTCTATTTCGCGGCTGTTAAGTCATTTTAATCCAAGTATCCGTACAAAAGAACGAAGAAATACATAAATTAGGCAAACAAATAACTGTCTTAATTGATGATAGCCTCCATCTTTGATTGTATACACATGTTGACTAAATACCGTCAGACACCGTACAAATTTACTCCGTAAAACAACATCAATAGTTGATTTTTTCTAAATGATCAACTAATAATTGCAACAACCGATAAATGTTACAATTCAATATTTTATAAATTTTGTAAGTTTTACTTAATTCCATAAGAATCGTTTGTGTACGGAAAATAGCTTGTTTCGTGACGTCACTTAATTTATTTATAGAAACGAATGTACAGGCTGTGACCAAAAGTAGATCTGTTAGTTATTGGTTATTTCCCTTTCACAAAACACACTGCGTGAAATTTTTGTATTGAGTAGGCCTAATACTCATTATACATAATCATGTCAAATTAGTCCCAGTACAGTTGTGTCAACGCATTACCAATTTAATGTTTAAACGCATTCCTAAGTAATGTTTAAATCAACATTATTTGTGTGTGTGTAAAATTAACTGAAAATGTGTAGTTTTGTTTCTGAGTTAACGTTCAGCTACGAAAGTCTTGAACACTCAGAACTTGTAAAAACACATTTTCATTTAAGAAAAACATTGCAATTTCATTATATTCTGTGCATCTGTTAGGTGGTATTCGATACGCGCTTTACCGCCACATGCTGGTTTTCGGCGTAGCCGTCTCACCCTACTTTAAAATTGACCTTCACAATATCCTATCAATGAAGTAACAATTCCAATCCATATACCCGTGGCATGTCAGATCTATAGTGACCTATGTGCGCAAAGTTTATCAGGAGTGACGAAACCGTTTAATACAAAAGAATAATCAAAAGCAGTCCGCACAGGCTAATCTGGGACGAAACTTTGCGCCTACCGAGCATGGCGGGGTACTAGTATTTGAATAACCGGGTGGACGCAGTAGCACGCTGCGTACGTGCTGTGTGACTGGCGGACGTGGTAGATACGTAGTATTTACATACTAGGGAACGATAGGGCGTAATGCGAACGTGGTTAATTGCGCGGTAAGGACGTAGTGAGGACCTTTTTGACGTAATACGAGCGTAGAATGGACCTTGTATATGCGGGGTATCGACAGATATTTCGCCTTTTCGCCAAGTTCTCACCCCGTCCGTACGAAAACTCAGAACATGGTGAAGACTTGGAGAACCTAGTACAGACGTGCGCTGGTCTGATGGGGCATAAGATTTAAACTCCCCCCCCCCCCGCTTTTTACAAAAACTTCACAACTTGAACACGTGCTCTTTTGTGTAAAACAGGTTAGGCACGTTAGGCTCGAGTACAACGATTGCCGTGGGAAAACACACTCGTTCAATTGGCATATGATTGACATTCGCGGAAACGTCTATTAAAAGTAAAGTCAAGTAAATTGTTGGCTTATTACAGTGTCACCCCTCGCGATTAAGGGTCAGCCATGGCAGTTTTGACATGTGAGACACAGTTTACTGATGAACATCTTTACTCCCGATTCCTATCCGATATGCCGGGCGCTTGGCAGGAAGGCAATCGGTACCCTTTGATTTAACTAGCTGCTGGGTAGGCACCCGGCCATATCAGAACAAGCTCTGTGCGAGGCTCGAACCTTCGACCTCCGCGCTCCGTAGGCGAACACCCTTACCAATACGCTACTCGAGTTTATTCTGGGCATCGGCCGGATACCTAGTTTATTTTAACGCGGAGTTAAATTCAGAACCAACATCGGTGAAATGCATCATCTGCAGATCGACCGCTGTCCGCCCGGACAAATGCTGCATCGGTCTGGCACCGGAACAAATTTGGGTCCAGTAAGTGTTGTTCATATATCTATCGGGCAATCGGACAGACATGTAACCCGACCTGTTCCTTCGGCTAGCGCTCGTTGTACCGGTATATAAATGCTGGATTCACAGCTCGGTGATAAGATTTCATCTAGTCACGGATCTCAAACGTTTTTGTTGTTGGTAAAGTTGCACCAAAGGAAAAGCAGAGGGGTGGGGGGGGGGCGGGAAAGGCGAATGAGGCTATCACCACACAAGGAGGCCTCCTCTTACTAATTTGCATTTTTGTCGTCTCATATATTGAGGTCAGTTGAGCAGGTCAAAGAAGCACCACTATGTACATGAATAGCAAATTGACCAAGGCCAACTGGATTACTTCTGTTATTCGCACCGCAATAGACATGAGAGCAACAGATACCAGTCCTGTCTTCAAGAATCGACCGGCTTCCGGAATACAGCATGCGTGTCGCATGGGCATCCGCAAGACATTGGACGAGTGCCGACCAGACACCGACCGAAAGCTGTCGAAATATAGGACGAGTGCCGACCAGACACCGACCGAAAGCTGTCGAAAATATAGGTACATTTGCTGCAAAATCGACAGAAGCCGTCAAGTACGCGTGCGATATCGGGGGAATTTTCGCCAATCTGTGCTGGTCGATGATTAGAAATCGGGAAGACTGGCTGGGCTCTGGGTAATATGTGATTTAGGCATCACGCGTTTCACACTATACGACAATTGACACATGCGCACGAAATCGGGCATGTATAGGCCCAAGAACGCCTCTCCAATAGGAAACATTATTTAAACGTAGATACATGTACTAATCAAAACTCCTAACGCACCATATATTCAAAGTTCCTTTAAATACATAGGCAAACGCATGAGAAAAACAAGAGTGGTCACCATTCCTTTGGACACGGTGACCACTTGTGTTCTTTCCATTCGTCGGGCATGCACTGCGGTACTGAATGCAAAAGGGGGACAGAACCGTTATTTACATGTGTTATTTTTTATTATGTTCCTTCTGTGCATTGTTGAGCTAAACCTCATTGTATACACTAATGGAAGATGTTTGCATGTCACTATATCGTGTTTTGATTACCCGAAACGCTATGTTACTATCTTCGTTATGTATTAAAAGGTGCTTTAAATGTTTTGATTAGTTAATATAGTACATAGTTTTAAACGGACAACCATGAGAAAATTCAGGTGCAATCTATATATTATTTCACAAGTAAATAATTATACGATTCGATTGTTTTAGAAAGATCTGGTTATTTAACCATGTTGTGTTAAGTGTATAGTTCCTGCTTGAAAAAAAAATGACTATACGTTTATAGAAAGCTTTATAAGCATTCATATTGATAAATACTGAAAATACTGACTTTCGTCTTTTGGACACTGAATTACAATTACTGGTTCATGAAAATTATGTTCATGCAAATAAACCGTCTATGCTCCATTTACTTTGATAGCAACTTTGAACATAGTTGTACAAGCACAGCGGTATAATAAATGCACATACATGTCTTGGCATATATCGGATGAGTGATAATCATATTCAAACTGCTACACAATGTATGTACTACGAGTGTCTGAATTTGAAATTCTCTGGAGGTGTTTCCGTGGGCATTGAATGTTCATTTATAATAGTGGGCATTACATGTTCATTTATAATAGTGGGCATTAAATGTTCATTTATGATAGTGGGCATTGAATGTACATTTATAATAGTGGGCATTGAATGTTCATTTAAGACAGTGAGTATTGAATGTGCATTAATTTATAATAGTGGGCATTGAATGTTCATGTATGATAGTGGGCATTGAATGTTCTTTTATAATAGTGGGCACGTAAGAACACACAACACCAATATATACTTGTGTTTAATAAAACTGAGTCACGGCCTTGGAACGGTCAATGCAAAGCATTGGTGGCTTAAACCAGTTTTCGGCGCACAAACATCACACTTGGCCCAGAAATATTCACAATAAAACACCAAATAATTACACAATAATATTATAATGAAATAACAAAACAGCACATTTACACATCAATTCCACATTCGAATTTGACAACTGTCTGTCGACCCTCACACCGACAACAAAGCATCATGTCTGTCTTATGCACCTATCAATTATTCCCCCGCGTGGGGAGCGGCGAGCATATATACGGGACTCACGACAGACGGGAATAGCCCCCCCCCCCCCCCCAAAAAAAAAAGAAAACAACAAAAAAACAAACATTAGTCACATTCCCCTGGGTCATCCCGCCGCTGATAGGTTCTTTACCATGAGACTACATAAAGACAACAACTACTTACACACGAATAGATAAACCATAGAAATAAATAACTAATACATAGCATATATGAACAATACATGACAATAAATTTGAACGACACGACACAAGGTTACAACTAAGATTTCCACAAATGTCAACCATATGCAAATTGATCTAGTGTTTTATCCAATCGATGTAGGCAAATATCACATGTTTAACGGTTGACCTATTTTACACAAAAATGTGCACATGGTAAAGCTTGTGAAGTGTTTGTGATTACAGATTAATGGAAATTATGGAAATGGAAATTTAAGGAATAATTTTCGATTTATAGTTGTTTGTCGGCTAATAAACAGCGATTTGGAGATGCGTAGGAATTAAACCACGAGGGCGTTAGCCCGAGTTGTTTAGTAGCCACGTATCAGAACGACAAAGAGTTGTCTATTGGCCGATAAACATCGATATTGTGAAAATTGTTTCGATTCTAACATGATTTGACATGTATTTTTGCAATTGTAATTGGAACTACTTTTTACTATGCTCCAATCAGAATCCGAACTACTTTTTGCGTTGTTTATTTGGTAGTTTAACAACTATAATTTTGTTCTTAGTCTTTACAAAAAATAGCGAGTATCATGTTAGAACAATCCTTTAAAGATAGCTGGAGAGGAGATTAAATGTTCGTTGTAAAAACTGGAAGAGTCCACTGTAAGTCGACCCTCACGTTTACAACATGGCCTCATATCTCGATTACTTACGTAAGTACCGAGAGCAACCGTGACTGTGCCTATAGCCGGACAACGAGCAATGGCTGCGTTAGACACCTTGGTTTGTCCCTTGCAAACATACAAGGGAACGTGTATATTCGCAAAATGTGAAATAAAAGCCATTGAATCTATGGATATACACCATGACGACGTTTGGGTGTTAACGTTTCCGCGTTCAGGTTTGGTGTCGTTCCTTTTTTGCTATATATCAATAAGTACAATTTATTGTAATACGTTGAGTTAGAAAATGTTTGAATGGTCTGTTTGCTTGAGCATAATTTACTTTACATTTCGAATGTAAACATTATTAGAGATTTGTGCTAAAATGGTTATATATAGGTTTGATGATACGTAACTGTATTTTATTTTTTGTCGCACAAATTTGATTTCAATCGATATTTGTGCGATACAACTTCTTCAAGCACAACATTACAGATCATACATATCATCAATTCAAACATTCATTCAAGGCGACAATATATAAATATAAAGAAAAGTGCATAAAAACATAAAAAAAATATATAAATATACATGTAAAAATGTTTAAAACATATATGTGCGCAAGAAATAAAGAATGTAGAAAGCATAAACATTAAGAAGTAAACATCAACAGGTATTGTTTTGTATTTGACGAACACAGGATACTACTGAATATATATAGGTCGATTCATATTTTGTAGAGGTCACTTTAACATACATAGGTAAATGTAATGTTTGTGGAGGTCTCTATAGTCAAGGTAATATGTAATTGGTTTCTTATAATGCACGTATATATGATACGTATATGTAATGTATTGATGTACGTGTAACGATGATTAACCATAATCGGATTTGTAAACTGTTACAATTTGAAATAAATAGGTTTTAGTCTGGACACAGAAATGGTGTCTTATTCTGTTCAGAAGAAAAGTTCGTTTGCAAGCCATCAAATCAGTTGATAACGTTAAATGAAGACGTCCTTTTGTGTACAGAAAAATTCATTTATTCGCCACCTTCAAAAGCAATGGACCGATATTAATAATATATATTCATAAACAAACTCAATGGCATGTTTTAGGACTGTATTGCAGTACCTCCATTTTGCAAACTGTTTTGTTTATATGTCTCAAATGAAAAACAACAACAACCCATTCCAAGGTACAACACTGACGCAAGAAATCGTTTACCTGTTGCATCACAAATGTGACACGGAGACTGCGCGACCATTGGACGAACGTTTCCCATTTCTGGACCTGTGCCTTCCCGACATGCCCCACTTCCGCGGACTGCGTGCGGTTCAGGAACAGACGACACCTCGACTCATCAAGTCTCATCTGCATTATCACGTGTTACCGCAGGCCTTATTCAAAAGTAAATGCAAGGTGATTGTCCGTTCGTCCACAATTATATTATACGAAGTAAAATAAGTTTAGCAACAACTAGGGTTTTAGCAAAAATAAAATGCATCTGTTTATTTGTCATATTTTGTTATAAGATTGTGTCATTTATACAAAAGCATGATGTTGATATTCATTAGTTAACTGTCCTAAAGGGAAGGACCAGTACTATACGAAGAAATGACATGCTATTTATTTAATGATGACTGAATGAAATATATTAAGTTTTTTGTTCCAACCCTTAGTTTACATAGTACATATAACCATGCTTACATTGAATTTACTAGTGATATGAGTAATTGTCGTATTTTTATGTTTGATTTATAAAATAATTATTTTGGATACTATATAAACAAACAAGAATGATTTAATATATTTCAAAGTTAGAAAACGTGCAAAGAAAGAACATCGCAAATGATGAGTGCCGTTGCGATCAAATGTAATAAAGAGCAACTATCAACTAAGTCAGTGAAATAATCAATATTACAAAGTCCTATAATTTATCTCTTATAAAATGTACACTGCTCTGCTGTCAGTGATATCAAGAGAGGGCCCCATAAACTAACGCCCGGCACATTGTTACATGTGTTGCATTGTAGAAGATATACGTGCTGCGGAACCCGAAGGACGTGTTCGTGTCTGGCTTGATGTTGACCAAGTATTTGAAACAGGCTGCACCTGGCAAATCTGCAAACGATTTTCTGGAAACCTGGCTCGACGACAAAGGTTAGTGAGTGATTCCTTGAATGAATTTTGATTCTTGAATAATAAAGTATTATCAAGATAACCCTGGTACTGAACTAATCTTATGCCCTCAAATTGCGAAGCCGTTTCTGAAAAGATTAAATATGTGATTGTTAGACAATTTGGATATTGTACATTACGTATGTTAAGTGATAGTTCCATTTTTTTCATACGAATGGGCCATACTCAATATCCACGTCTTGCGGGTTACTTGAACAAGGAACATGTGTATATGACTTTATGGAAAGACAACTGTTCGTGAGAAATGCGCACGAAAATACAGAATAAAGACCTTGGGTAAAACGAAACATGGTAAGGCTTGGGGCAATACTAGGCTACTATTTTCTAATGTGCACCATATATAGGACAACATCCATGTACGAAAACGATCATGTTTCCTACACAGCAAGCGATCTATTAGCAAAATACGTTTCAATCACATATATTTAACATGCAGTGATGCCTTTTTCTTAAATGTTCCAACAGAGTACGCAACGCCGTGGTGGAGACACGTGCGAGATTTTTGGCTGCACAAAGACGACCCGACAATTTTGTTCTTGACATACGAGGATGTGGTGAAGGTCAAAATGTATTATTTATACATTCACACAGCTGTTTACAATAATTTACGTATTGACGTATCAGGTGTAATCAGCAGCAATATGTACATTTTCTTGTCAAAATACGGTTATACTAATACTAACTATGTAAGTCTGTATGTTGTGCGTCTACTATTAAAATAACAAATATGAACATAATGTAACAGTTAAATAAAATATTCTTACATGAATATTAATTCATAATGAATGAATAGTGATGAATTTTAGCATACGCTAGCACCATGCAATCTCTTTATAATATATATTATCAATAATCTAACAATCAACATGTTCGAGAAAATTTAAACCACCGTCATCACCCGCTTCTCGTATGCACCGTCCATTATTTAATTTACTTATTAGGACTTACCATTGGCCATCAAACGTATAGCCAGTCACTTGGAGGTGAAGGTCACAGAGAAGGAAGTGAGCACCATAGCCGAGCATTGCAGTTTCAAGAACATGAAGAATAACCAATCAACGAACGCCTCGTGGATTGCAAACAACCGTTCCGTGGAAGAACAGTTTGGTGGCCACATACGGAAAGGTAGGGTACAAGGGTCGCGTTCACTTCACCGGATTATTATGTAAGAGAGCAGTATATAAGGCCTAAAAATTGTCTGTGTTTCGGGAAACCCGACCTTACCTAGCAAAAACCCCCCGACCCTAAAGTTTATAGCGACGATTGTTTTCCATGAAATCCGTAAGATTTTATATAATTTTCAATGTTCTTTTGACCGAAATGTGCCTTTAAAAAAAGTTAATAAGAAAACAAAATCAATGCCGACCCTTCCTATTCTTTTTGAGCCCGTTTCCCGAAGCACACAATTTATTATTATTTTTTTGGAAAGGGGGGGGGGGGGGGGCTAACTGGTTATTAATAAATACGCTACTCGAATATTAAATAGTCATGCTAATTAAACTACTTGATTGTCACTGCGTGCGTTACTTAAACAATATTGTTTATGCAATAAGAGCAATATAACTGATTATGATCAAATCTCCTATTCGAAAATGAAACTTTCATGGCCAAAATGTGATTTTCACTGCATGTAACTGTATCTTTTCGCTGCAAGATGTGATTTGGGAAAAACTCTGTACAATGTTGTAAGTTTGGGAATTACATAAATTGGGAATTCAATTTTAATGATGTAAATGCATGATCGTATACAAACAACACTGTATGTACATGTATATTCTATCTAACAAATGTGATAAATGTGGCAGATTTTAATTATGAAATGTACACTTCTGGATGTCAAACAAGTGAACCGCATACATTTTCTGCCTATTGTATTCCCGCAAGAAGACCAATCAACGTAGTGCAATTAAGTCAATTAATTTACGGAATTTAAATCTTTTGCATCTTGCATTGTGTCATCGCACGACAGAAAAAACAATAAAAGTTAAAATACACGAGGCGTGTCGTGGACAAATCGGACTGAAATACATGTGCGTAAAGTATCGTCCCATATTAGCCTGTGTTCTTTTCCGCAGGGCGCGTGGGTGACTGGAGGGAGCACCTGTCACAGGCCGCAAGTGACAAGATTGATACAATGGTTGAGGACAAGCTTGGTGACCTGCGTATACAGTTCGACTTTGGTCACTAGATACGTTTAGGACAACCACAATTTAACCAGTTTGAATAAATAAATATGTCAGGCGTCGATTAAACGTTAGATTCAAAGTTTTGTTTGTATTAATTCTTGTTTTAATCCAAAAATGACATATCTGAATTAATCAACAACGGGAATGGTAAAATGCAAACGAAATCAGTGCATCCGATAACTTAAAACACCATATAACGTCCATTTTATAGGATGCACTAATAAGTCGTGGATTTTGTCATTTTCATCAATTATATTAAACGGAGAACTTAAAACAGATAAATATGATTATAGATCTTTCTTGTTGTTCTGTTCTTGTTTTTTGTTTATATCTGTATGACACTATGTATCATTTTCTCGTATAAATGAGACATAAAAGCACAACATTCAGCCGCAGCATGCTTAAGATATGATTCTTTAAACAAGAAATGTCTTTAAAAAAGACAATCGGCGTTGAAATTAATATTGAGATGTCATTTAAAAATTACCTAAATAGACGGCCAAGATGATCGGTTACGTCATTTCTCAGACCCAAGATTTGTTGGTCCCCACCAATATTAGGAGACTTGTTGGACCTCAAATTTTTCGGACACTATAAGAAAACTTCTCGGACCCAAAAGTTAATTTGAGATAAATTTATTAGTTTAAAAATTAATAAAATTATCATTAATATCTATGCCGTGAATACACCAATCATACAGCTCCATGTTTCCACCAGTGATATATGAATAACCAAAATAATTTAGGTTAACATAATTGTTAGCTGAATTTGTCAAGCCAATTTAACAAATTAACAATGTAACAAAATAATTTCGGGAATGAATTAAAATTATTATGTATCAGACGAGTCTATATAGTTAGTTATAGTACCGGTAATATATCATTCATGTTAGTTATCTAATATAATAACGATTTTGAAATCAAATAAGAATTTATACTGTGTATCCCAATAAAAAGCAATAGTCTGGGAACATTCAGCGATTTTTGAAAGGTTAAGACAACATAAACATTCATTAGACTGACGATTTAAAACTATATCAGTAGAAATATGATATATCAAGGGTTCCTGTGTATAATTAGTATTGCAGATTGTGTATTCATGCTACGCGAATACCAATTCGACGTATTCTGAATCTTCTTCCATAACATTTTATTTATAGAAAATGTAGCATGTTTTTACAGATTAAATAACATCTACAGGAGAAGTTGATAGAAAGATACGATTGTAAATAATCCTTGATAAATCGTAACCACAATTTTAATTCAAATTAACAGTAAGTTTATAAATATAAATTCCCAATTTATTGAAATTTTTAGGTTTATGATTCTCTGAATGCTATTATTGATGCATGTACGAGTATATTCACACAGCTATACAACGGTTGCTAGCTACGCGCTCTATTTTTAGAACGACACTACTGTTTCTAGAATGTGTTGAACTCGCTAGAATCAATGGGCTACATGGAACGGCAACTCTGTGAATGAGATTTATGAATGGGAACATTGCACAATGGCTATTTATAGAGCGTACCGCTTATATATACGTAGGCTAAACAACATACTTATTTCGTTACGTGAATGAATATAGTATTCTGTTTATGGCATACAATGAGAAAATGCGTTCATAATTAGCCTCAGTTCTAGAGTATACGTCGAGGATATGTTTATAACTTTATTTTTACCGCTTATGTAAACAATTATGTAAAATTTATTTTCACCGAAAGTATGCCACAATAATTGGTAGACATTAAACGATTTTTGTAAGTTTGCATTCCCTAAAATTATCAAATTTGCCCAATGCTATTGGCATTACATTTTCCCGCTGCATAATTATCGCAAAAAGTCTAGGTCAAAAGTGATCTTAGACAGCTACGCCGAAAAAAAAGTGCTTAGTTAAATAACGTCTATCGGAGAACGACTGCCGCGGATCAACACTGCAATTACAAATCAACAGTAATTATCAGATGACCTCTAGGGCATATTTATGACCCGTATTGATTGCGATAAAAGATCGGAAAACGACACCGGGTTTCGGCAATGATCGGCTGTAATCGCCGAAGCGGCTATGTGGATTATTGGATTTCCAATAGTGCACAAGAGTGGCGTTTATTCGTCCATATGAGATTTATATTCACACGAATATTAAATACATATGTTGCGAGTATATATACATACGTATAGGTTAAAACGTCAAACAGTTAAAAGCCAACGAACACTAAAACTAATACAATGTCCACCAACACTGACGTCAGAATTGTATCATAATATACGAAAACCATATTACACCTTCTCAAGGTATCCCCCACAGTGCCATATACACATTTATTACAACATACTATGGAAAGCCGGTTGGGACCCCCGCTAAATTACATTAAAATATATAGTAACTATCGGACTATCGGAGATTTTCATTTTGCGGAACTTTAATATTCCGCGAAAAACAACGCTAATATAAGCATATAGCAGCCTTCGGAATTTCGGGAATCAACATTTTCCGACGGACAGAAAGATACTAATTACTTAACAATTTTCGGGACATTTGTTCCCACGGGAAGAATTCGGAATCTAAAAATCGCGGAACTTGTAACCTTTTCCGACGGACAGAAAGATACTTATGGAAAGCCGGTTGGGACCCCCGCTAAATTACATTAAAATCTGGATCAAATTTATCTGTTGATAAAATATATTTTTTTTACATAACTACAAACTCTTCTCAGCGTAGATTTACTGTCTGATATAAAGATTATTTTTAAAATCAAACGAAAGATCATTTTATTTTGTCTAGAAGAAAACTTATTTCAAAAATTAAATATTTTAAGACTCGGCTCATTTGAGCTGGAAGATAAAGTTCAGCTAAGACTGATCTTGATCCTGCGGTTAATCCTTTGTGAACACAGGGCCGGGTGCCGATTCCCCGTAATTGCTCAGCTTTAACGATGATAGTTTGGTGACATACATATATACGCCTTACTCATTTTTTAACAATTGGTAGACACTCGATATTTGTTTGACATTGGGCTCCATCATTCCGTAATCTTCACATTCAATCGTTTAATTAATGTTCAAATAGCACAATTGGTAGACACTCGATATTTGTTTGACATTGGGCTCCATCATTCCGTAATCTTCACATTCAATCGTTTAATTAATGTTCAAATAGCACAATTGGTAGACACTCGATATTTGTTTGACATTGGGCTCCATCATTCCGTAATCTTCACATTCAATCGTTTAATTAATGTTCAAATAGCACAATTGGTAGACACTCGATATTTGTTTGACATTGGGCTCCATCATTCCGTAATCTTCACATTCAATCGTTTAATTAATGTTCAAATAGCACAATTGGTAGACACTCGATATTTGTTTGACATTGGGCTCCATCATTCCGTAATCTTCACATTCAATCGTTTAATTAATGTTCAAATAGCACAATTGGTAGACACTCGATATTTGTTTGACATTGGGCTCCATCATTCCGTAATCTTCACATTCAATCATTTAATTAATGTTCAAATAGCACAATTGGTAGACACTCGATATTTGTTTGACATTGGGCTCCATCATTCCGTAATCTTCACATTCAATCGTTTAATTAATTTTCAAATAGCACAAGGTACACTAATTACGAGTTACTTTTTTCGGTTTCGGAATAACAATCATTAGCAAATACAATTAGATCATCAACGTGTGCGGAGAATTCAAAGACAAACATTTGTTAGCACTTATTATCATCTAAAGTACTATTGCTTTACGATATTGTTTGCAAAAAATATGAGCAGCGTTTTTGAAGCATTTGTGTGAAACAAACTACTATTCGACATTGTTGGAAATTTCAATTGTTTTGCTACTAGAAGGGAGACCGATTTAGTTAGGCTTTTTTTTTCTACAAATTGCATTGTTAGCGATAGGACTATGTTGGTATTGCTGCTATCTTTCTTCAAACTCCTGGTGACAGTTTGGAGTAATGATGCCTTATACAGCCAGGCGTTATATCACGTAATCGGAAAATCACGGTTATCCGGAGTGTCCCAGATGAAATGTGGCAGGCTGTTTTTACTACTGCAGACTGTCGCTGTCCGAATAAAGAACCATCCGTGTACAAGTGAAACTCTGAGTGGATTCTCAACAACAGCAATGGTCATAACGAGGAAAGTACCCTGATGACCACTTTAATTATTCACATATCAGACTACCACATGAATTTGGCTGTATTGTAAAGTATGTTCCAATATAGCCTACAACAAATAAAATCATTTATTTTCGCACGTTTTATATGTCTAAACTTTCCAAAATCAGATGTACAGTACAAGAACTACATTGTTTCTTCTCTATTGTTTATCAACTAAATCTTATAAAGTACGTATCTGCAGCGCTACATTGCATGCACTGTCGCTAGTTGTACAATGACAGTATCGTGTCATATATTAACGCCTCCGCCTCCAGGAATAAACGTAAACCATAATCGCTGATAACAAAACAAATGAGCGTCCCCGATTTTCAATATTTATGACTTGTGCAGGTGCTATATTTTCGGACCTTTATGTTTTTTGACTCTAAATATTTTGACACTAAAAAAATAAGTGTCCGAAAACATACATTAATACGGTACACGTGAATTGGTTAAAATGAATAGTGGTAGCAATTTGTTTTACAGTGCTACAATGAATTCAGTTATATTCGGCTGGGTAGCCAAAATTTGTCGTCATACCAGCGTTGTTCCATTGAAATGATTTAATGTATTTCAGTGAATTATGTTACAGAGAGTTTAGTGAGAACTAAATGTGTTTTATGGGATTTGCTACAGTGTATTGTATTACTCCAATGGTTAATATACGCAAAATGTGAAACAGAGATTATTCGATTTTCTGAAATTCGACCTTGTTGAGAACATATTCTGATCTCGACTCCAAGACAAGTGCTTTGGCAAGATGAACCGGAAGGTTCTGTTTGTCGTAGGTCGCTTCCAGAGTCCCGTCGATGAAAACCTGGAAACACATGTTTAGATTATCGAGTCTAGCCACTGATTAGGGCTGCAATGTTCCAATTACATGTCTATATGCTATCCGTTATTTTAAAGGTTCCAAAATAGGAACAATTCATTACTTAAATGTAGAATATTTGCTTTTATCGAAACGGGAAAAAATCATTTCTGTATATTTCTTTGTTATCTTTCACTATTCGTTATCAACATACAGGCAATTATCATATGTTAAGTTCCATTTGCCTATCTAAAAAAATAAAATATAAAATAATGAAACTCCAGAGACATCACCAGGAGAGAAACCCTAATTTACACCCGCTAGTCCTTTATTTAAGCAAATGATCAATCGCCTATACAACACAGGACAATACGCACAACACAACACAAAACATAAAAATGATATAAGTTACTTTTGCAAAATGTATTACTTTTTTTTGTAACATAACCCGTTCTATCGCTAAATTTCAGAAACAAAAACATTAAAAAGAGTGTTTATTAGTCGAGTGGCTTGTATAATTGCACATGATGACACGAAATAACGCAAGCCCGTGTAAACATTGGGTAGCATAATATTAATTTTATTATATATCACTACAATCTTCAAATATATATATAATAAATGTTTTCTCGGCCTAGCTAACTGTCTATAATGACGCTAGTATAGTTTTTCGGATTTGGAAAAATCAATTGAGTATTTTGTTTAGAATTTTACAGAAATATTAAACATTGTAAATGAAAATATGTCTCACATGGCTTACGTTTAAACAAACTAAAGGTATCTTTAAAACTGACTTCTTGAAATAGTCGGGCCTAACGTTGCAACAAAACCTTTACCTTCACCATTTCATCGGTGTGCATATCAACTCGGATGGAATGTTGGGTTGCTTGCTGCAGATAGAACGGCTTATGCATCATGTATTCTGCCACTGGTCGTTGGCCTTGGTATCGATAAAAACCTCTCTGTCGTTGAAACGAATACTGATGGTAATTGGAATATTGGAATCATTTATTGGAAAGGTAATATCGATCCTATAAGTAGAAAATTAATATCAAACCCAAACAAATAAACCACACATGTTGGTTATTGAATACCAAAACTTAAATACGGCTGCTGCTACTACTACTTCTA
This sequence comes from Congeria kusceri, assembly GCA_027627225.1. Classification (NCBI taxonomy): domain Eukaryota; kingdom Metazoa; phylum Mollusca; class Bivalvia; order Myida; family Dreissenidae; genus Congeria; species Congeria kusceri. The sequence goes on from CM051034.1 coordinate 20,201,342, forward strand.
CTACTACTACTACTACTATTACTACTACTACTACTACTACTAGTACTACTACTACTAGTACTACTACTACTACTACTACTACTACTACTACTACTACTACTACTACTACTACTACTACTACTACTACTACTACTACTACTACTACTATAACTACTACTACTACTACTACTACTACTACTACTACTACTACTACTACTACTGCTACTACTACTACTACTACTACTACTACTACTACTACTACTACTACTACTACTACTACTACTACGTGTTTGTTTGTGTGGATTTTTCGACGTTTTAACAGTATTTCAGTCATATCATGGCGGTCAGTTAACCTACTCACACTTTTCCTGGGTAAGCTTAGCCGATCTAAGCGGTTTACCAGTACTAAGTGCACATACATATGTCTGTGACTGACAACTGCCCTACTTCAATCAGAGGTAGGGGGAGAATGGCCGTATAAATAATTTCATGACCAATCCCACACAAGGTCTAATTACCCCAAAACGGAAGTCACATCCTCAGGGTCAGTTAGATAATAAACACATATGGTTCTGTGTATAATGCATATGATTTTTTAAAATACAGTTTAAATGATATGTTTTGGTATCAATTTAAAGGTATATATGTAAGAAATAAAAAGCACTACTCTGTTCTTAGTGGTTCTCAGCTTCATAACTTTTGGCCCATGTATTCATGCACAAAATGGCAGCCTCCATGCCCGTCAAAACCGGTGTGTTTATTCTAACGTAACTATTTTGAGTTACAACGCATATAATTTGTTGACATGCTGTTTTTTCAAAAGCTTATGGCTTATCTTTCCAACTATGTATGGTGATATATTGAAAAGTAGCTTGGTCATGGTGAAAACTGAGATCTAACATGGTATATTTTATATGTAACAACGAAGGAATTTATTTGCGCATGCGTAACCTTTAAGAACTTCCGGTAAGATTTGTCGTCTGCAAATTTAAAAAAAAATGGATGCTTACAAACGCACTGTAATGGAGACAACTACTGCCAGATGCCATCTTGACCCCATTAAAGGCTGTATTTTATCGGATGGTTGCTCTAGTGGACATGCGGGGGGTAGATATGGGAAAGTTAAAGCAAAATGTCCACCAGAGTCACCATCCAAAACCCATTATGTTCACCGTGTTGTTTTTCAGTTTCATTTTGACATTAATTTGCACGAGTCTCAACAATTATCTCATTTATGTCATGATACTTTGTGTTGCAATCCTTATCATTTAGTTTTTGAACCTGTAACTGTCAATAATGCCCGCAAAGTTTGCGTCCGCACTGGCAGATGCATTGGCCATGATGACAATCCGAACTGCCTACTTTGAATCAGACCTATTTTCCTAATTTGCAAAGTTAACAGATCCTATTAAGTTCACATTTTAGTTTGTAATTGTACTAAAATCAGGCATTCAGCTGAAAAAATGCACGAAACGCAGCAAATGAAGACAAAACTATACATATATACACAAGTACAAGGCTCGTGGTCGGTCCAGGTTTTCTAAGCCTCGCTAAATAAACTTATTTATATTCAACGCTAACCTAGTATTTTCTATTTATACATAACTGTGGTCTCTTAAATGCCTAGAACTTCTCACGACTGTTACCATGTCAGTGAGACCCTTACTATAATGCAAATTTTCATGTAATTTATACCGTCTGGCGTGTCGCGTACCTAGTAGTTTTGCTTTTTTCAATTACCTCTTTATTCGGCTTTTGGGTTCTTTGATTGGTCTTCCGTATTTGACGTATGACTGTGGAACCTTTTGTAAGGGTGGCCCCTAGAGACTTGGTTTAATCAACACAGACACTGCTTAGCCATTGTTTAGTTTATGAACCTGGCCGTGAATCCTTCCGGCAAAGTTATTAGGGTTGGTTATCAATTTTGGGTTAACTGTCTGGTACGATCGATTCATGGCCTCGCACTTTTGCGTAGTGGTCAAAAATTTGGTTTGATCAAGTACTGAGGGAGACAGCATAATGGCCATGCATTTTAAAAGTAATGCCTTATCACCCTCTGTCATTCTTAGTTTAGCCGTCATTGGAATGAGGTTTTTAGCCTGTCGGTAGTTACCACAACAAACTAAACTAGATGCTTTGCAGGGCTCTCCGCAATACCCACCAAAGCAAGAAACAATTGCATCGGCTACCTTGGGCATACATTGTTTTATTTTTTTAGGTCACCATTGTAAACCTTGTGGGCTGTCTTTAACTCTGCCACACACCGTTGTTTTATTGAAAGAGCAAAGCAATTCTTAATATTTGTGTTTGAAGACCCTTTGAACATATTTGAACAAAAGTTGGCTTTGTAAACAGCACGCTTCAATGAATTTCCTATGTGCCTTATGTCTTTAAAGTGTTCAGCTTTATGTTTATTCCCTTTGCTCACAGCTGCATGACTCCTAGAGTCACCATCCCCAGTATATCCCGCTATTTTAACATCATTTGATATGTTGCGGGACACTATTTCAGACCATTTACCTTCGTTACCTATTGGATCTGATTCGGATACATTTGCGAAGCAATGACCCCTATGGTTTGGACAAACAACATTGTTCCCCTTATTTCGCAAGCGAGCTCCAATCATGCAAAGTTTATTGGCAATATGTACCCCTACTATTTTCTTGTCTTAAGTGTTATTTTCACAAAACGTGGTTGTCGCGACAGACCCTGCCTAAAATTGGGTCGAGTCGGAATTGAACAGGGGGTTATTGTAGTACGAGTCGCCCTCTACATTTACAGTTTTGGCATTTTTTTTTTTTACCTATTAGGGTATTTTCCTTCACAAGGGACACTCTTTGCTCATGCATGTCCTTAACATTGACACTTTCTACCTTTTCATTAACTTTGGTATTTAACCTTTGCATGGAGGACTGGGTGGGGGCTATTATATTAGCGTTGTTAAGAATTCTGCGCACACCGGTATTGCTAATTGGTGTTGTGCACAGACCAAGCTGAAGGCCTATGTTTACTTTTGCGGCACGCCTACCACGACCTTTTTTACAATCAACCTCCTCGTAAAGATTGCGATACTTGCTAATGTATGAAAACTTTGTACATTTTAGCCGCTCACGCCAACCTAATGGAGTTAGCGGCATCAAAATTTAAATCGCCATCACAGTTTGGTTTAATTTGAGTATGTTCTTTAAATGCAGTGTTGAAAAGAACCTGGACCTCAGCCTGAGCCATCAACTTATTGGTATACAAGTCTGGTAGTAGTGACGAGTCATCAAAACTACTGTACTCGTCAACTACATTAGTGGCATTTTTTGGGGGACGGGGCCGTAACGTTGACACAGTCGTGTCAGTACCATCGGTATCTTTGAAGGTCAGTACATTGTTATTGTCATGTATTCTACAATCAAATGACTTCTTTTCCAATCTCACATACTTCTTATCAACAACAGTAGGAAGAGGAAGAGTTTTACCCTTGTTGGGACTCCCAAGCCCCTTTTTGAACCAACTTTTTCGCAAGTGAGCTCGACGCTTTGAAGCCGGTATAGCGACTAGACTTATCACAATAAAAAAAGTAAACTATTGTAAATGTACACTAATTATATCTAACTTACACTAGTAATCACAATAATGAGTAAACATGGACAGAAAACCTTTTTATTTTCACAGATTACACAGCACTGAGTACTGGATACAAACTGAAGGTTGCCGGAGACTGGCCTAGAAGGAAGTCACATCTCACCCTCAGGTTCAGGTGTGACAAAAGACTGTATATTAGTACCTGGCATTGACATGTTTTTGTTTATTGTGTGTCAGGAGGTACAGTTTGTTGATTGTTATGTAAACAAACCCTGTTCTGGGGGTCAAATGGCATCTGAAATGCTACTTTTATATGGATTTTACCCCCCCAAAAAATCTGAAAATTAAAAATAAAATTAGCGCAACACAGCTTAACAACCTGTTCTATAACATTTGGAATGCCAATGAAGATTGTTTTCACTTCTGATATTATAGATAACATCTGCTATGCCTATTAAAACATAAAGTTATGCTTAATTCTGAGTTAAAATAATGTTTTCCAAGATGTACCTAAGTGCATGTTTCTGTCTAAATTCTTGTCTCGAAATGCCTTTATATGTGGTATTTTCAATTATATTGTTTTCCAATAAATCCTTATACCAGTGTGATAGGACTTCATGTTCTTTCTCGAAATAGATCAGATTTATGAAAAATGTGGTTTTTATTCAAATTTGAAAGGGTTAGGTTCTCTTAAAGGTCTAATTACCCCAAAACGGAAGTCACATCCTCAGGGTTACAGTTAGATAATAAACACATATGGTTCAGTGTATAATGCATATGATTTTTAAAATACAGTTTAAATGATATGTTTTGGTATTAATTTAAAGGTATATATGTAAGACCACACATACCTTTTATGCAGTGATACATTACTCATACTTTTGTTTACAATTATTGATAATTGTATTAAAAAATATTACGACAAGTTTGAATAATTGAATATAGACTATAAAAATAGTTTTCGATTCTGAGGATTTAATGCCAATCAATTCAATTCAATTTTATAATTAAACGTTATAGTATTAATACAAATCCATTGCCTCATTAGCATTTTTCGGCGTAGCTGTCTAAGAGCACTTTTGACCTAGATTTTTTTTGCGATAATTATGCAGCGGGAAAATTGAATGCCAATATAATTTGGCAAATGCCCTATTTTCAGGGAATGCAAACTTACAACAATGGTTTAATGTATGCCTAGCGGCTAGCTCTATAAATAACAATTGATTCTAGCGAGTTCAACACACTCACCAGACACGATCGATAAGCCCGCGTTTAGCTGCCGGTGTATAGCTGTTATAATATGCATGCATCAAATAGCGTCCAGAGAATCATAAGAGCGAATATTTCAATAAATGGGGAATTTATGTTTATAACTTTACTGTGCATTTCAATTTGAAATTGAATGACAGTTGCGTTCTATTAAGAATTAAATATAATTGCACATTTTTATCAACTTCTCATTAATACATTTTTTTCAATACCAATTATACACAGAAACATCATATTCCTACCGAATATAATTTTAAATCGCCATAGTCTAATGAAATTTTATGTTTGTGTTATCAAAAATGGAAGTCATCATTATTTCAAATGCGCTGAATGTTCTATGAAGATTGCTTTTCATTAGAATACACAGTATAAATCATTAATTTACTTCGAAATGTGTATGTATTTTGCATAAATAACTTCCAAGATGAAGGTAGAATATATTACTAAAACCTGAATAACTATACGCGTCTGATTTTTTTTTTTTAATTTGTTAAATTTGGTAAACAAATTTATATAGATCTACTTATGATGTTAACGTAAATTATTTAGGTTATTCACGTATCACTGGTGAAAACATGGTGCGGTATGATCGGTTTTTTCACGGTACAAATATTAATAATTATTGAATTAATCACACATAAATTTTGGGATCTGAGAAGTTTTCTTACGGTGCTCAAAAACTCTGGGGTGCGAGAAGTCTAGGAGGGGACCGAAAAATGTTGGGTCCGAGAAGCTACGTAACCGAGAATCTTGGCCCTCTTGTATTATGTTTATGGTAAAAATGATATCTCAATATTAATGTCAACGCCGATTGTCTTTTTTCAGACATTTCTTGTTTGTACTCGTTTCGGTGAACTAGGTCAACAGTGAATCAGATTACTATAATATACAATGAATCGATAATTCTCAATAAGTATTTAAACATGATATACATTTTATAGCAATAAACATGGGTTTCCAGAATTCAACAATTTACATTAAACGAGTTTCACATAGCTTGTTCTCCTGTGTACCCTAACTCACGCACAACATGTGTGTGAACAACGTTTCCAAAAAAAATAATTCCCAAGGTATATTTAGAAATCGATGTTACAAACAAACTTAATGCGGAAAGCTACGTGGTTAATGTTGAGGGTTATTTACAGGTCAGTCATTAGTTAAAGATTACATGAATAATGAATGACCTAAAGGCAACATCCGCGCGGTCTGTGGAAATCAAACCTAACACGCGCTGCTATTTGAATCGTGATGCATATATAACATTGATATAGACGTACGTATACAACATGATAATGCTGTTTACACTTCCTACGTTTTGTTTATATATCTTAATATGAATATTTTTGTGTTTTAGTACAGTTAACTTATCTCTTTTTTCAAACAATGTTCAACAAGTCCAAACATATCGTCATAAGCATGGGTCAAATTTCTATGCTTTAATTTTGATTTCCGAATAGCTGACACAAGTCATGCATATAACATTATCCATTATGTACGTTCATGTAATGAACTGGTATACGTTGCGCTATTTCCATAGGGTCGAGTGTTACAGGTAATTAGAGAGTAAGCGAGAACAGGGACAATCTTTTTTTCTATAAGGATATACATGCTTCGTGTGTTTCTAATCTTTCAACGGAACTATAAAAAACCCTCTTCCAATATTATAATCCGAACGTACGAATAGAATTTACATTTACTATATTAACGAAATAACAAAGGTAATTGATAAATCATGGATGAGACACAATGTCTCATATGTCACATATGTCCGTAGCATGATGGTATGAACATTGTAAAGCCCCAGATCGTTTTCAACCCCAAATGTTATGAACACGTGTATCTTATAAATCTAATAACGCTGAATAAATGGAAAAACAATCCGACATTATGACATAGCAATTGACAGTATGCGTAATTACATTTTGTATCTGCAAATTTCAAATGTCTGTGTACCAATATGAAACTTAACTAAAATAAACGATACAAAACATTCGCTTTCTGAATTATACACACATATGCCGTTCAATTGTTCTAAAATGTGTAAACTAAAACCTCAGCAACCGAATCGTTATCATCATAGTTTGTGATTATTCAGTAAACCAATCATAAATAATTATCAAAGCGCATAAAACGTTACATAATGTATTATTGACCGATTGTTTCACCGGAATATGCATCAACATCAGTATACGTTTTAACTGCGATCCTGTATCGCCGAATTTTCACCAGAATAAGCATCAACCTCATTGTGGTTAGCGACACATCCCCTCTGCATAGAATGATATGTGGGACAGGACCCGTCATTCACATTACTTCGAAACTGAACGGAACTTAGCAAATATCAGATAATCTGAATATAGTCGAGTCCATCGATATCGATTGGGCGATTCAGCACACGATCTCGATTTCATGTAGAAAGTGAAGCGACCGTATACTAGTACGTATTTATAGCGAAATTGATATATGCATTATAACGTTTGAAGGTGAATAGCAATTAAATATTAAATGGGGATCACATTGCGTTTTAACACAACAAGGCAAGTCCGATGTGATCTCACATTATCCGCACATATACTATTGCTTTTAAATTAAAGTTTAAAGAAAATTATGTATTGCGTTAACGTTATGTTAATTCTTCGTACTAGACTACTAATAAGGAGAAAAATAAAATTTGTTTCAAAAGACAAGTTCAGACTTAGTAATATTAGCTGATGTATATTCGTACTGAGGTTGTGTATGTATTGTGCATATTAACGTTCATTTTCTTTATTGCTTTCGCAGACATTCACGGACGGTATCTCGTTTTGAAAGTACGCCGATCCAAACCTAAGCGGCACTCTGGCAAGAAGACTTCGGCTGACGGCGGCACCCTGCATGATCAACAGTGGCGCATTCACGAAGTTGCAATATAAAAGACAAACACGTATTCCGCTCTCGTATTAGAGGAACAAATTAGGTCAATGTTGGTTACATTCTTCATGTTAGTACTAAGAAGTTATATACCATTGGGACTTATGTTAGAAACCATTGCACGAACACCCATCATATGCTTTTGCAGTATTTCCATGTTTTTTTTTTACTTCTCCGGACTATATGTATGTGTAAATGAAAACTAATTTGGCAAATCTTATTGAAAAATATCAAAGGCCCGCTTTGCGGGCGGGATAACATAAAATTACATTCCTCATATCGTTATTAACATTACAGTGACTGCACTTTGCTTTTTTCAGAAGTGTTTAACAGTTATGTTGTAGCTTCTACATTAACAAATCTATGTATATTTTTCCATATACATCAACGAAGTACAGAAACATAAACATGCAGCAAAGCCAGGGATCAAAAATCATAATAAACAGATAACAAACAAATGTATGTGTCTGTAGAACTATTTAAATATTTACTGATTTACACTATATATTATTTTGCGTAATCAATACCATGGCAAACCCTCAACTAAAACTCGGCCATAATCTACATGGAATAATGCGAAAAAGTAAAGGTGTTATAAATAGGTGTTATTTAACTTATCCTTCAACATCATTCCCTCCATATTCACATAAGGATAATATGTATGCGTGTGTACATATATTTGACCGCGGTGACACTGACATTAAACATGTATATTCTAATTGTAGACCAAACTTTTTGAGAAAAATTAATTATTATTTTAAAATAAAAAGAACAAAACATTGTCAATCGGATTAAAAAAAACCCACTCATAAAGTGTCATATATTTACGTGACCTTGTCATTAGCCAATAGGTTTATCCGGAAAGCTAAAATAGAAGTTGATTTTCCAATGTTGAAAATATAGAAATGTAATTTTAAATGTAATTATTAGGACTGTGAAATGACAGGTATGCAGTTACGTGATCATCATCGCTATTGCGCCGAATAACATTGAGTGTGTTAATTTTTCTGAGGAAAATATCGATTTGTTTCGATTAAAAAAAAATATAATGGTATTAAAACACCGTGTTATCTTTGCATGAAGTTAGTGTAAACACGTAAGTCGTGTTGCAGCGACTACGAACTGTACAATCGTTCATTATATTAATTAGAGTGTGACGAACTCAAGCTTGTTCAACTGACAAGTGCCGTATGTAACAAATTCAAGAATTCGAGATTGTCGCACATCTAGATTTGGGTGTATGTACTCTCCCAGTAGTATTCCGTCTAATACAATCTGAAAATAAATGAAATTTAAGATATAAATATAAACGCTGGTAGCGTAGAAAGACTGTTGGCGACAAAATAATATAAAAGCATATGAATCATGAGTGCAGTTTTGCTAAACAGGGAACATTTGTTTGAACGAAGTTCAATTTCTAACCATTAAACTATATAATGTGGCTTCTTATTTAATAGTATACGACATCATAATAAAAACTAACTTTGAAGTAACGAAAACATATTTTTCGAGCTAATTATCTTACGCAAAGTGAATAATATACATGCCAGTTAACAAGTTAATCTGCAACGGCCATAATAACTGATGAAGCGTAGTAGTTAGGCGCACCGATTGTTAGTGCTTCGTAGCCAAAGATCTATAAATAACATGTTTATTTATAGATATTTGTTCGTAGCATACTTAGTCAAAAGTAGGTCATACGATGCAAGCTATCGATTTTCCATAGTACTGTTTAAAATTAATAAATTGCGGTAATTTGTTGTCAAAATATTAAGAATGAGGATTAGTAACAAAAAAAACAACACTTTTGCAACGAGTCAAAACTAACTGATGTAGCGCATTAATTTGGTGGTCTTATTCCATGACACTCAGGTAAATTTTTCGGTTACATACAAGTAACTAGCAAAAGTAGGGGTGTCGTTGGTTTAAAGTTACTTTTTTTTATTAATTGACCTTTTTAACGAAGTGTACTTGTAATAAATCACAGGATATATACATTATAATACATATTACAAACATTATCTTTAAACAATTAAAATGTAAGGAAACGGGTGAAAAAAGCTGTTTTGAAGAAGGACCCTTTCTGGTTTCGATTTATTGACTAATAGCCTGCAAAGATAAGAAGTAGTTTTCCGCGATACCTGTTTTGGAAATTACCGTCTCAAAAGACCGTTGGCTTCCGACAGTCTAAAAATCTATTCACAAAGAGACAAACGTTTCAGAAAAATACGTGTACAATAGTTATTTATATATTCAAGTTTTGGTTCATAAAAAAAATACAATTGTAAGGTAATTTATTATCCGGTAATTCACTGTTAATCTGATCGTACACATACTATTACCTGTAATACAATTTCCAAATTATGCAACTTTTGCTAATGTGTCACATAACCTCCCTGTAAAATGATTTGGAAAGTACCTTTGAAGTGCCAGTTCCATCAGTTGCTATGGTGACTATATGTTCATCAACAGTCGGCAGAGTCAGGTACTGGATTGCTGTGTAGCGCTGCCACTGGCCGTCTTTCTTCGTGTCGATGACCATCTTATTCACACCCACGTCGAGTCTCAAGTGAAGCGGTACGAAGAAGTTGTCCCATTTAAGATTGATACTAATTCTCGTAGTAGCATAAAATATAGGAAACCATACATTACACCATACACAATCAAGAATAAAACAGTATAGTTATATACCTTCAAAGTATCACTAGTGCTCGATAAAAAGGAGGTGTTTAAGTATATTTATGTTTAATATTATTTAAATCTGTAACTTGTGTACAACTGGACTACACAACTTATGTATAAATGTATGGTATAAAAATGAACGCTCAATGTTTACTACTCTGCACGCGTTAAATTTTATTTTGCAAATGCTAAATACATCCGTTTAGGAAATACATACTGATGTGACGAACATACATACATACTGACGTGATAAGAACTGGGGTACACGGATAAGTTTTCGAAGGTCAGTTGACTTAAGATCCAAAGAAATGTTATGTAACTTAGTGTAAAATAGAATATCAACAAACCGTGAACCTGCTTACCGATCTAGTACTTGATTTGGAATCAGTTCGAAGGTGATTGTAATTCTTGAATTTGCAACTCTCACAGGAATTAGTGTTTTATAAATGAAATCCGTGAGAACCTGGAAGAAATCGATTGCAAATTTGTGAATGAAGTAAATCCAGTTGTAGAAAACCAAGCTGAGTGTTGCTGATTAAAATGTTTGATCGACAAACACAGCGATTTATGTTGTATGCACACTAACCTTATCCGATATTGTCAATTCTAAATACTATCAGTTTAGTCCAAACAGAGATATTTTATTTAATTTCATTTTGAGGAGTATAATATCTATGATAGCTAACAATTTGATTTAATCATTACCAGTTATTGATATTATGTAGATATATCCGATGAGTACACGTATATACATATGTAGATATATCCGATGAGTACACGTATATACATATGTAGATATATCCGATGAGTACACGTATATACATATGTAGATATATCCGATGAGTACACGTATATACATATGTAGATATATCCGATGAGTACACGTATATACATATGTAGATATATCCGATGAGTACACGTATATACATATTATTTAATCAGTTGCATCGGTAATAAAACTCAACGTTCAATATAGACGCAGTGACCGTTATAAGAGTGCACATCAAAAAATGCCTTCACAAACGATATGTGTTTCACATCAAACAATAAATATACACATGAGAGAAAATAGCTGCTATCCTACTAATTGACCCATGACACAAAATATAACAAAAATATAACATACTACTGGTATTTATTTAAAGTAATACTGAAAAGTAACTTAAATACTATTGAAAAACTCATTTTCAGGCAATGGGTAAAGACATCAATCTTTGAAAGCATATAAAGTATTATAACGATTTCGAAACCAAGCATTATATGCATGTATTTAATTAAAGCATTCGTCTTCTTGCTTATGCAAGGTCTTGCGCTTATGATTACGTACCTGTGAAAAAAACGTCAAACTCGATCTTTTTACAATCACACCACTCTCGTTGGTTAGGCTGTTTTGGAGTACCCAGTCAATGTCAAGCGGTTCACACGAGCAAGTGTTGTCAAGTACTCGGACAGCGGCAGTCTCCGGTGTTAAGAACTTTCTTCCACATTTTATTTGGCATAACTTGGTGTCAGAATTTCCTGGGGCGAAATATATCGCCTCACTGTACACGGCGTCCAAGCCGTTGCATGACAGCATCAAATAACTTGCCATGATGACAAGTGACGCCACGGAATATATCCCTTTTCCGCCTAGCATCTCGTTGATTCTTGCCTATTATATAAATGGTAGAAATGTTACTTGTGTTTGTGTCCTCCAACGAATTAGATGCGATACCTACCAGTCTGAGTCTCTTTTACTCGACTAGAATTGATCGAAATAATACAATTCTATTTAAAGTTTTTTGCTATCGTAATTGGATAATACGAATTGACTACCATTAACGCATATTGGTTGTGTATTTACCTACTTCAATAACAACCACAATATTCCTTAAATAATGAGATATTGGTTTAAAGCAAACAATATTTATCGATGCCTCTTATTGCGAATATAATTATAACTAATGATAAGCAAACAAAGACGAGTCATTTAAAAAACATATGTACGCTCGTTGATGAGTAAACTACCACACAAAGTCGTTTGAAAGCGGACCAAAATATCGTACACGACGGGTAGCTGTTCGTAAGAGGCTCTTAATAAATGTTCGCGAATGTCACTGTTTACAAACCTTACACATTTTTTTCAATGCAAAAGCTACTGTAATTTGTAAATGCAAATGTGAAATAACATAAGTTATAATACATGTTTGTTGATGTGCGGCAGCAGATCACGTATATTTATTATTCACAGTTTTGCATATGGTTAACATTGTATAGAATGCAGAGTTTATTGCAAAACCATTGCCAAGAATGCATTCAAACATTTTTGTTTCGTTAATTTTATTGCTATTTTCATTATTACGTTTTTAATGTAAAATTGAGTGCTGAGCCTGGTCTGTGTTCAGTCAGCAGTGTGTTCTTTGTGTGTTCGGTCAGCAGTGTGTTCTTTGTGTGTTCGGTCAGCAGTGTGTTCTTTGTGTGTCCGGTCAGCAGTGTGTTCTTTGTGTGTTCGGTCAGCAGTGTGTTCTTTGTGTGTTCGGTCAGCAGTGTGTTCTTTGTGTGTTCGGTCAGCAGTGTGTTCTTTGTGTGTTCGGTCAGCAGTGTTCTTCGATTTCAGCCTGGCCTGTGTTCGGTCAGCAGTGTGTTCTTCGATTTCAGCCTGGCCTGTGTTCGGTCAGCAGTGTGTTCTTCGATTTCAGCCTGGTTTGTGTTCGGTCAGCAGTGTGTTCTTCGATTTCAGCCTGGTCTGTGTTCGGTCAGCAGTGTGTTCTTTGTGTGTTCGGTCAGCAGTGTGTTCTTCGATTTCTTACACATCATGTAGTAGAAAATGCATGTGTGTTTTCTATCGTACGTTTGTAATGCACAGCTGTGTGCAGAGCCAGATGCACGGACAGCTCTGTACTTGATACGGTGTTTCTATTACTGCACATAACGGTAAAACACGTATGTCTTTTCTATCATACGTTTGCGATGGAGACTTGAGCGCAGTGTTTCAGGCACCAGGCTTTTTTGCAGGACACTACGGTCGACTGTCAAACGCTGCATTGCCAACGACAACTTGTCTGTATTACGTGCTGGTGGTGAGGTGTCTGAGACCTGGCCAAACAGTCACGAACCACTATCCAGTCAGGACTGCTGTCTGTGATACATGCTCTGTCATAAGTATCGCAATCATTTTTTTGCAAACTAGCACGCATTAAATTGAAATGCTTAGAAATAAAGTGTCGAAGTTATATTGTCAGAAAGCTTGGTATGCACGATAACAAACGATTGATCCTTCTATATTTTAACTTAGGTTTTCTCGGATGAGAAAAAAATAGTCACAACGTTTAAAGTACATTGCCATCTGTTTTTGCTCTATTTGTTCTTGGGTTCTCAGTTGTTTCTTAAACATCATTTCCAGGTTGGACAGACGTAATATATGTATATATGTTTATGCTATATCATACCCTTTCCACCGGATATTGTCCCGAGGGCGTCCCGACACTGTCCCGAATCAGCCGAATATACCCCGGTAGAGTCCCGACTATACAAATTCGGTTGAGTCTCCCGAATGTCAAGGGACAACCTTAACTGTCGGGAGTGCTTGGCCGATAACGTCGAACGTGTCCCGATGGTTCCCGATTCTCAGGACAGCGTCCTGAAAGCGTCCAGACTGCTCCCGACAGCGTCCCGATATTCCCGACTTTGTTATTATTTTGTAACGTAGTGCTGTCGGGACGCTGTCGGGAGACATAGTCGGGAATGTGTGACTGAGGCTTAAATCAAACCACCTATTAATATGTTTGCAAAACTTATTTGGATTCTTAACAATTGAAAAATTCCACGCAACATTATGTACTTCAGTCTCTATATTATGTTGTAGAGAAAGATTGATGTTATTTATAAGCATTCGGTTATCGAATGAACTGGACATTGAACGAGTGACTTCAACACACTTGTATAACAGATTTATTTAGCCACTAACAATTTAAATACCATGTGAGGTTACCCTGCAAATAGTCAGGTGCTACAGAACTTGTAATAGGGCCCCAGTAAAACTGTTGAGAATAAACGACGTAGCATGAATCAGGTCCCCATCAGACGAATGATGCTGAACGTACACTTCATCTCCTGCATTCAGTTCAGCGATAGTGGTCTCCGAGGAACAGTCGCTGTAGCTGTCGTCCCCTGCAAGTACCCTGCCAATCGTATTCCGGTTCCTCATCAGGTCAAGGACAATAAAATGTCCGCCGTCGGAACACACAGAGACCGACAACATGTAGATGCCATGCAAAGGTGCAAGAAAGCCGCCCAGATGTTGGTGGTAGGCGTTGCCAAGGTTCAATTGAACATTGTCGAAAATAATGCGCTGATTTGTGGCAGGTCTGAGCGCACCAGACAGGTGAGCTTTGAACGCAACAGGCTGCTGGTCTACAATAAAATGGAAGAACGTGTAGGAAATGTGCGCACCTTACACGCAGATAAACTGGTGTTTTATAAACATATAAATTACAATGTGGATAATAACATTATTTTTGAAAATGGGGAAAGCACGTGTTTACTAACATATACTTTGTATTTTAAATATATAATTGTTTGTTTATTTGGGTTTTACGGCAACTGAAGACATTATGGTCATATCGTGCCGTTGACGTATTTTGATGTCAATATAGATTACGAAATGTGAATTAAATTTTGTTATATGTGTTGAAAATATATAATTTATATAAATAAAAAGGGTTATTAAACAACAGCAAACAACGTCACCTAACAAATCTTTGTTTCCGTTGTTTTTCTCTTCAGTTACATAATAAACAACTGAGATTAATTTAGTCGAACCATTACTCACTGTGTTTTGCCTTTAAGTCATTTACTGTCGTCGTCAAATTATCCAATCGCTGCACAAGCTCCGGAATATCAATCTCGTCCACAAATCGCGTTTTCGGCACGGAGGCCCCGGCAACCCACAGAAGGACCGAATATACAACTACTAGTCTGTGCACCATGATGTTCAGCATGTGCGCATTACGTGGCGACTTCTCTTTAAATACTCTCCTATCAGGTCGTCCAATGCCCTCTACCTATTATGTCCGCAGACATTTGGCATGTGTTATCTTGAATGTCATCATGATTTCATTATCTCATTAGCAAAACAAGGATAATTTTGAACTTTAAATTATAATAGGTTGCAGATTTAAGACATTAGGCACCTGATAATAAGTGTAGGTCACCGAAAGTTAAATGGGCATTTCGACGGTATTGCACAGAAGTACACACGCATATTGAAACACATCGGGAAAAAGGATATGCCTTGGAAGTCAATAAGTATATAAAACGAGAAGCGACATCTACATCCAACTCTAAATCGATTATTTTACAGCTTGCTCTGAGATCGACACACATCTATACAAATATAATACAAGCTTACAAGGTCGTATGAAGTACTGGCTGTGCAAAATGCTATGCCTCCAATTATGCATTAGTAACGGAAGGTGGCTGTGAAATCTGACATTAACATCCATCTCTGTTTCGATTGTTGCACAGCCAGCTTTGAAATCAACACCTTGCTATGCAGTCGAAACTTATGCGTCCGAGTACTAAAAGTATTAACAAAATAAAACACAATACCGAATACAAACATGACTGTGCGACTAGATATGAACTCAACTCTGCATTGAAACCATTCGTATTAAGTACCTTATAAATTATGTCCCTTAACATTCGAGAGACTCAGCCGAATTTGTATAGTCGGGACTCTGTCGGGGTATATTCGGCTGATTCGGGACAGTGTCGGGACGCCCTCGGGACAATATCCGGTGGAAAGGGAATGATATAGCATAAACATATATACATATATTACGTCTGGTGTATAACGTGTGTGTTGTGCGTGTTTGTGTGTGTTTCACTTTCATTGACAGGACTTTGACCGGTGCACCATAAATGATTCCCGATTATGGTTTCTGACAGCGTCCCGACAGCGCTACGATACAAATAATAAAAAAACTAGGGTATGTCGGGATGGAGTCGGGACGCTGTCGGGACACTGTCAGATCGCATTCGGGAGAATCGTGACGCTGTCGGGACTCTGTCGGGACTTTGTCGAGACCTGGCGGGACGCTGCCGGCACATATTCGATATTTTGTTCTAAAATTGAATTTCGAATCCCGAATCTCAGAATAGTGTCCCGACTTTGACTGATTTGAATCGGGACGCTGTCGGCTCAAGAACGGCAGTAAATATCGGAAATGTGTGACTGAGGCTTTAGCATTTGTGGGAATTATATAATTAACGCGTACATTTTCTGAAAGGTAATATTGTTGTAAAATGGCCTTTTGAAATAGAACACGTGATATTTACTCATGTTAAAGATCGCCGTCTTTCATCGGATATAATAACAATGCATTTCGTGCTTCCAAATATAGATGTCACAGATAACATTTAATATCTGCCACAATGATCAGTTTTTTTTTTTTTTTAATATGCTAGCACAGCAATACTTTCCCAGGGCTCTGGTACAATATCGAAGATTTATCCCTTTCTTATCATTCAATACGGTATCGTTCTCTTAATATTCGTGTTATATATTCCGTTGGTGTCTTACGTATTTGTCAAATCAGTGGCATTAAAGCAAATCGTGGCAATCCGTTTCATACTATTACTCTTTCATTCCTGTCGGGGCCAAACAAATATTCCTTCTAATGTAACATACGTAAAACCCCTCATTTTCCGATAAAATTAAAATTCCAAAAGCTTCGTCAAATGAAATACAGTGGACACACAACTGCATTGCGAGTATGATAGTTGTTTGATGGTTATGATGACAAGAGGGCTATAAGTCCCTAGGTAGCTCACCTGATGGGCTAAGGAACTAAACTGTTTTGAGCAAGGTTCATGAAGATTCGGATTAAAATGTAGCCCCTAGAGTGTTTACAAACTTTTTTTTTCAATTTGGCCTGGTGCGAATTTGTCCCAGATATCATTGAGACAAATGTTCTTAGTAAGTTTCATGATGACTGGTCTATAAATGTGATCTCTAGTGGTGACCTAGTTTTTTACCCACTTGACCCAGTTTCAAACTCGTCTGGAATATAATTGAAACAAATGTTCTGAGCAATTTTTAAGAAGATTGGGCAAAAAATGTGACTTCTAGAGTGTTCACAAGATTTTTCTTCAATTTGCCCTCGTGACCTAGTTTTTGACCCCACGTGACAGGGTTGTGAACTCGTCCGAGATATCAATGGGACAAATGTTCTAAGCAAGTTTCATGATGATTCGGTTATTAATGTGGCATCTATAGTGTTCAGAAGCCTTTTTAAAATTTTCCCTAGTGACCTATATTTCAATCCCCACATGACCCAGTTTCGAACTCGTCCTATATATCATTGGGACAAATGTTCTGAGAAAGTTTCTTGTTGATTGGCTACAAATGTGGCCTCTAGAGAGTTCACAAGCTTTTTCTTCAATGGCCTGGTGACATCGTTTTTAACCCCACGTGACCCAGTTTCGAACTTGTTCCAGATATTATTGAAATAAATGTTCTGAGCGAGGTTAAAGAAGATTGGGTAAAAATATGACTTCTAAAGTGTTTACAAGCTTTTTGTTCAATTTGATCTAGTGACCTATTGTCTGACCCCACATGACCCAGTTTCGAACTCGTCTGAGATGTCATTAGAAAAAATGTTCTTGGCAAGTTTAATGAAGATTGGGAAATAAATGTGGCCTCTAGAGACTTCACAAGATTTTTAAAGTGTTCAATATAGCCATATTAAGAAAACTGCCCCGCCCTCTGGCGGCCATGTTTTTCAACGGAGCGCAACCTCTTTTGAACTCGGCCGAGATATCTTTTATAAGAACAAATGTTCTGAGCAAGTTACATGTTGATTGGGCAAAAAATGTGACTTCTATTTAATTCATGGAAGTGTTATGAATTCCAGTGTGTTCAACTGACAAACTTAATATGTTCTAAATTCCAAAATTCGAGATTTTCGCACATCTGGCTTTGGGTTCACACAGTTGTTTGAACAGCTATTGCCATGTTATCAGTGTTGAAAGTGAATTTGATTTGATTTCGAAGATAAGCCCCATTCCGAAGATAGAGCCCCGTTCAGCTGAGTTAGTCGGCATTTTGTTTCACTGTTTTCCTCGAATCGAATTTTAAAATTGGATATAACATGGCTTTCAGCGAACATATGTGGTAAATAGTATACGTATCATGATACCTGTTCTATGTGTCCTATTGATATCGACCAAAAGTACGAACTTGCAAAGCGTTTAATAATGGACTATTAATAGTAACAAGGAGGGCCTGTTAATAACGCGTTAGTAAAACATAAAGCTGGTTGTTATTGGCGCGTGATTTTACTGAAAAATGCACCTTTTTGACGATAACCGACCGCTGTTTTGTTCGTTAACACACCCCTATAACGGACTGAAAATGGACGTTGTATGCTATAATGTACATTTGACAGCCCTTTTTAACAGCGCCATCGCCGTCGAAATGCCCTTTTTCTAAGTCAAACGCCATGCCCCTCTGTTTGCTTGATCACTCGCTATGTATTTTAATCATTTCCCAAGGACTGGTTGTGGACAAAGACATTCGGCCCAAAATTAATTTCCGCAACATTACCGCTCATTGGATATTGACTGGCGATTGAGTATTATGAAATATTGAACAGTAAAACTTTGATTGAAAGCCTATATTACAGATTATCCTTCGTAGTTGCTTTCGACATAAATACTCTTGTTGTCTGTTTGTTTGAGTTAGGTGGTATATGATGTGATCGTCTGTTTCTTATCATAACTGTCGACAAATATATATTGTTCTAGTCTGCAAGACAAATTGTTTGAAAAACCTGGACGTCATTGAACATTTAGTTAGAATTTATTGTTCGCCCTAGCTGAGCTGAATGGCTGAATGTGTTATTCATACCTATGAATGTGAGTCAATTACAAATATGATTTGCAACGTCAAAATATGCTTAACTATATAAATTGTCGTATTTATATCTATGTTTTTGCAATCCAATATTAATTCCAATTTGAAAATAACAATAACATTTTTAAGTTATGTTTGATTTTTTTTCTGCGAATGACCGAAGCACTTTAATTAAACAGGTTTCCATATAAACAAAGCGAAATTCATGTTGCGACACCAGGAGAGAACTCTTTTGTTCGTCGAAATAGTCTGATTGGCTAACGGACAAGAGGATGTCAACAATGTGTTTCACAGAAGTGACTTGATTGGCTACTCAAACTTCATTTTCTTCTATGTCGAACTAGAAATAATGAACTGTTATTCAAATATTCTGAATAAAATATAGTCAAAATAACATACTGGTTTTAATTTGATATAGGGAAAACAACTCGTGTTATTCAAAATCAGTACAAAAAGATATTTATAAATAAAGACGTTTATATTTTCTAACAGTGAGACGGGTAGTTTTCACTTCATCAAGTTAATAGATCTGTGTATTGTTTATACATAAATATAAAGTAACACCTTTTGTTCAATATTAATGTCATCTTTACAATCTGACAAAATGGAGGGATATAAAATAAAACGCCGAGGTACTTTGTATTTTGTTTTGGAGGGCCGTTTTTGTTTAGTTTAAACATGTGCGTTTAAGTGCATAAATTGAATATGTTTAAAACCCAATATCTATTGAGACATGTTTATGTCCATTTCCGGAATAGAACCATTTTATGACTAACATAACTTGAAATCTCACTGAGCATGGTTCAAACTCAAGATCTCCTGATCTCAAAGCAAATGAACACCTGCTATCGGTTACGCCACTAAAAACGTTTAGTGTATATGGTCCATTTCAGACTCAGATACACAATCATATTGTTACATCGTGCAATTGTGCATTTGGCTTAATTGTACAAAGGAATTGAATCTGCTCTGTTGTATTGAAAATGCTTTCCCCCATCATGCCATACAGACACATGCCAACGTGTATTAATACAGAAAAATAACTAACCCTATCAGGGGTGTGGAAATCCCATGCCCGACTTGTCCGACGCGGCTAATTTTACTCTCGGACAAGTAGTATTTTTCTGTCAAGTTGTCCATGGACAAGTGGAATGTCAGGATATAAAAATGATCAACTAGTTGGGAGTATTATATTGTAAATATATATTTTTAACCACATTAACAAATTGTAATTTATTCATAATTTGATGAAAATTTTTATTAGAAACGCCAAGAATATAAACTATATTTTTATTTGAACAAGTGGCATTTATTGCGGACAAGTAGTTTTATGCAATGAACTTGTCCAAGGACAAATGAATAATTTTGATATTTCCACCCCTATGGGCCCTATGTCAAATACTGAATTATGTATATGGATAGAAAATATCATTAAAACAATAGTGTAAGAATTCAGTTATATTCAATTTCTGGTGTGTATATAATGTTAAATTGTACTCGTTGTATTTATAATATTTTATACGTATCTTGGTAAATAACGGTTTGCATTCAAACATTTTAGGATTCTTATGTATGTACTCGTGAAAATAAGAACGTGCTATGTCAAACAGCGTTCCAATTTAAGTTTACGACATAAATCTTACGTTATTTAACATACCTCTTTACAAATAATAATGTAATTGGAATTGGATAGTTCAAAAAGCTTTGTAAAACCAGACGAGCCGTTGTCGAGCGAGTAGATGTGTTTTAATTACTTCACATGCTGCTTCCCATCGTGTGCTTTATTTATTCAGTTTGCTTATGAATAGTTGTAGCAAACAAGAATTAAGCCCCTTCGATAAATTAGTTTACTAATTTACGTTCATATTTTCAATGATCCATTATCATTTTGTTTACTTGCACTTATTGATTGTAATAGCACACTGAAATTGTTTTAGTTTTATTGGACCATTTTATAAGCGAATCTTGAGTATGGAATCTAGTTTAAAAATTATAAGAATAAGATTACCTGTTTATCCATATCGGTTTCGATCGAAGTACATTATTGCATTGAAATAAAACGTGTTGGTAATCATATTTAATAATTTGCTATTTTTTTTATTAATTATCGACCGTTTTACTATGTTTATTATAAAAGTATTTTGAGAATATTTGCTTACAAGGGATTTATTCTTAAGTCCAATTATTCATTGGTTACGTTTAATTAACATGTGTTTACTACAAGCAATTGTCTGTGTGTATAACCGAATTAATTTTGTTATTCAAGTATGTCAATACAAATAGTGCTACTATTTTTCATTCGTCTTCTCCTTTAATCAGAGGTTCATCAATTGTTAAAAGGAAACTGAAGCGTGTTCATCGACCGATTCTGAGGGACTATAAAACATTAAAGAGGGCACGTACCTGATCTAAGTCAATTGAGCACGTAAAACCCTACGTCATATCTGTGATCATGAATAACGCGATGCGTAGGCAAAAAGGGATAACTGTCCTGGTGCCATTTTTTCTGCTTTGTTGGTCAGTAGATGACCACGTGCTGCAGCATAGATGCCCAGTACAATGCTGCGTTGTATTTCGTCCCGGGGACATCAAAACCCACCGACAAAATGTGGAAGAAAGTTTTTATCTACGCAGACCGCCGCCGTCCGAAAAAAGGACAACCCTTGCTCGTGTGAACCGCTAGGCATAGACTGGGTTCTCCAAAACAGCAACATATTGGTTAACGAGAGTGGGCTGATTGTAAAGAGTTCGAGTTTTATATGCACGTTATCTAGAAATTCATTGAATCTGGATGGGTACGGCACCGAAAAATCTAGAGGGCCATACAATAACAGACGTTGAAATCAAAACTATGTTAGAACTATGATCAAGCACTGCAATTACCAAAACACGGAAAATATTAAAAGTGCATTTATTCAAACTAATAAATAAAAATACTGTAATAGGAATCCTTTTGTGAAGTACATAACGATGGGATTTAAATTGTGATAGAACTGAATACTTAATTTTATTTGATTTCCACGTATCTCAGAAATTTACTCAATTATGTAACTGAAATCAGTTTGTCAATATTTTTTAAGAAGGACCTATAGTAAATTTTAGTTATAATTTTTTTTATTAAGGATAACATAACATTTTATCTGGTTTGAATATTGATATTTATCTTGAACAACGTACACACTTAAGATCTTCGAAATGAAATCAAGTTCACTATCAACATCGATGAGATAGCGAAAGCTGTTCAAGAAGTTGTGGAAATCTGTAGTGATACATTAAATCGCAGTGTCCATGGATAAAATATTGCATTCAGCAAAACACATACTTGTAATCAAATCTTGAAAATAGTTTTGTTACTTTTCAGATTCTTACCATTGCCATTTATGTAACAGTTGATACTGCCAGCAGGTGATGAACATACAGTAACTATATCAATTGATGAAACTGGCACTTCAACGGTACATTTAAATTCATATCACAGACATTCGCGGGACAAGCGTTGCACAAATTGGTCAGCTTCACAAGATAAAATCATTAATCTCGATAACATTATTTTCAAGAAGTTACAGTCAAATAGTTCGTTTATTATTATTATTATTAACCGACAAATATGCTGCGCATGCGCGCTGTGTCAATTAAGCTGACTAAACAAACGCAGTCCATTTGCATATATTTTTCAGATTGTCTGCGGAAGCCAACAGTCTTAAGTAGGACTCATTCGAGAGCTTGCACAAGCATATTATTCTGTTTGCATAAAACCTATAATTATACCCGTTACTAACACATGAATGATTTCAATAATGATGCCAAATCGCTCATAAGTTTGTATTGTTGATTTCAGACTGTTTTGGACGGGATGTTACTTGCAAAATACATGCATCCGAACTTAGATGTGCAAAAATCTCAACTTTTGGAATTTAAAACATATGGAGTGTGTCGGTTGAATACACTGGAATTCATAAAACGTCCATTAATGTAATAAACGACTGTGTCAAATTTCAATGTCAGTTTCAAATATTAATGTCGTGCACAATGGACTGCATCGATGCCTTAAGCGCTTCATATAGTGAAAAATTTATGTAAACCCATCACATGTACATGTAACATGTTTGAAATATTTTTTTAATAAATGCCTGACTGGCTACCGCAAACTAACGTTATTGTCTTGATAGTTACAAATAATTCTGGTTTATAAGGCAAATAATAGATAATAAGTATCTTACACATGAATACTGTTTGGACGACTATGTCAAGTTCCAGAACTTATGCTATGCTGATTGGTTAATGAATAGAACACGGGTACATCTCATAAGTTATCATGTACGATTAGTTTTGAGAATAGAGAAGTTTATCTTGCTTGGCTCGAAAATCGGTATTTTGCATGATGTTTAAATCAAAGTGATGTGAATGTTTAAGGTAATAATTATTCTCAATAGTATTGGTTTGCAATTAGATGATTTTGTTAAATGTAACGGTACTCAATACCAGGATTAGTGTGAAAGCATACGGTTGTATTCAAAAATCAAACTGTGTAATATTAGAGTTTGTATTCGTGTATGGTATTTTTTACATACAATAAACAACTAATATGTCTTGAGAACTATATTAATTAGTTTTTGCAATGACAACGCTCACATTTTAGATTACACAATACATTACTTTTATGTAGCTCATTTAAATATTCTGCAAGCAGCATACATAAAAAATATGTTCACATATACTGTTCAATAAGTTGAATGTTTCTTCTAACGATACGTTTGTTCTGCATTATAAAGTACGATTGAATGGTGACATATTTAAGCATCGTTAGACGCTGTATTAAAGATGTAAAACAACCATTTCGCCCATGTAAGTAGCGGATTTACATGGAATAGACCAACAGTGTTAAAGCTACATATACTTTTAAAACAGCGCAATAAAATTGAAAGCAAATTATAATTTTAACTAGCCACTCTATTTTGACTAATGATACGGGTATAACAAACATAATATATGGAAATATAATGTCTCTGTAGAAACAATAACACAAGCAATTTATAAACATAACATAACCATAAATCGAAATGAACATACTTATTAATTGGACTTGATCGAAACATCAAATTATCATGGAAATGCGACTTAAAATAGTATTGGTGTAAGCAGTGATTTTCTTTTTAGACTGTTGGCGCAAGCCAACGGTTTATTGAGAGGGTAATTTCCACAAACAGGTAACGCGGGGAACTACTTCTTATCTTTTTAGGCTACGAGTCAGTAAATCGAAACCTGAAAAGGTCCTTCTTCAAAACAGCAAAAATTCAGGAATGTCTTCTTACTTTTTATTTATTTAAGATAATGTATGTCATATGTATTATAATGTGTTACCGATTCTATTCAGAATATTTTAACAACAAATTACTGCAAAGTCTGAATTTTAAACTGTAGTATGGAAAATCGAGAGCTAGCATCGTATGACCTGCTTTTGGCTCAGTAGACTATGAATCACTAATAATCGATGCTCGTTACTTCTACGCTTTATCGGTTCTTCTGCCTGGCTCGTTGCAGATTGACTTGTTAACTGGCATGCATACAATTCCGTTTGATCGGATAATAAGAAGCTTGAAAGATATTTGTCAGTCGTTACTTACAAACAAATTTTTGTTATGCTGGAGTATATAATTTTGAATTAGAAGCCATATTATTAAGTTTAATGGTTAGAAATTGAACGTTATTCAAACGAATGTTTCCGTTTTTGCAAAAATGCACTCATAAGTAATATGATTTAGTTTCTTCTGTCGCCAACAGTCTTTCTACTCTGTCAGCGTTTTGATTTTGTTTGGAAAATAGCTGTAACATATTCTTTATTATAGATTTGATTTTGAAATAATTAGCTAAATGCATATGCATGTGTACTTGCCGTTTATGTCTTATATCGTATTTTGTTGACAGTTTCAAAAATGAATATATTACCTTACACCTTCGAGTGTGAACATATTGTAGTATAAGCAAAACTACATTTAAGTAATATTGATTAATTACAATTTTGTACACACTTATTTCTGAATAAAATCAATTAATTAACTTTCAAATTTAGAACCAATTCTCATGCGGAATTTCATTGCATGGTTTTTCATCTCTCAAAGCATTTGTTGGCTTTATTGCAATAAATAAATTACAAAGTCATTTATCAAGATTCCGCCAAGAAGAATGTTCTTGCAGGAATATACAGAAAAGTCGATGATTAACAATAACACATTAATACTACAACAACGTTTGATCTTGTACCCGTATCCTACTTCAAATACTGAACATGTTTTCTTTCTTTACAACTTCTTGAATGAAATGCGGTCGAGCCGGCAGGGTGAATCCGACGTCATTCGGATCATTCTTGCCTGAGTGTCGCTTAGGTTTGGACTGGCGTATGTCCGAAGCGATAAACCGTCAATTAACATCTAGGAAAAAGAATAACCACTAATTGGATATTAAGACTTTATAAAAATGATAATTCTACGCACAACACTCGATGTACCCACGCATATTAATGTACATGTGTGCGTATTTATCAAAAGATACCGGTTCTCGTCAATTTGTGCATATTTTCTAATTATTAACAATTGAAGAAATCATAACGTTTTATTGTAATATAATTTAGAAATAATTAAGACGTGTAAACATTTCATACCTAGCGTTTAAATGATGTAAGGTTTGTTTACCTGTGCAATTCCAACATCGTCGATCAGATAGGACATCGTGTGTTGAATTGTCCAGTCGATATTGATGGGCACGATTATCTTCAGACCAGTACCCCCTTGCCAACTGCTGTTAAATTTCGAGGCGATGATCATAGCCGAATCAGACCGATCTAAAGCTATATGCAGAGGTGTATTGTCGTCGTCTACAATGAAGCTGATAATGATCATGAAGAAATTAAAGCGATATAATATGACTATTACGAAAAATTATACGTATGAAACCGTCTTTATTGTTAATCTGTTTAACATGAACTAACACATAACATAGCAGTTAAATCTAACTTCTAACAATAACTCACGAATAACGTATTTTACTACAGGAAACTGGAAAAGCATGGTACATAATGTAGATACGCGATGTGAATTAAATCGGGTTAATTTAATTTATTAATTCTCACAAGTTACACTTGAGACTTACAATTTATTATGCCACCAGGGCACAATTACGTTGAAGATGTTGACCCAATATTTTTAAGCGTTATTATACCACTGACCGATAACACAAATTAACCCCGCCTACTTTCTGTAATATCATGTCCCTGACTGATAACACGTTTTAGCTCCACTTACATTAACGAATATCATGCTACTGTGTCACGTGCAAGGATTGTTTAATCCCGCCCACTTCTCGGGACTACTTTTTGTAGGCGTGGAATGTCACTTACGTGGTTAAAATGTAAACAAAGAATAGATCTATACAATGCCAACATTTTAATTCACAGAAATACAATTTACTGGAACTAAACATATAAACATTATTCAATTAACAATAGTAAATTTATTATGTCAAATAAGCATTATTCACAAACATGCAATGCACAACATTCAAAACCTGTCAATAAAATCTTAGAAAGCTGATATTTTTAAAAGCTGAAAAAATTACAGATATCACAAAAATTGAAATTCATGAAAGAATTGGATGAAATTTTGTGGCTTGCTTTTTATCTATACTGAAAATTTGGCTAGGGATATGAAACCAAATCACTCAGACCATTAATTGTATCAACAAGTGAAAAGGAACTGCAAAGTCCCTAATTATTAATCAATATCCATGGATACACCATTACATAAAATTCAGTGAAACCATTGCTGTAAGTTGCAGTGTACTGTAAGTGTAAGTCTTACCAAGCAAGAAGCTACTAAAATAATTTATTTTGTGTCACTTTAATACAAATGCAATGCTTTAGAAAAAAAATGCTATTAATAACAGTTATTTTAAATAGACAATTAAATTAAAATGTTTTAATCATAAGAAAGTAAACAAATACTAGAATCTAGCCAGGTAACAACAATTATTTTGTTTGAAATGAAGGGTAAAACAATATAAATAAAATACTTAAAGTAAAAAAAAAAAACATGCTGTTTAAGAAATTATGGTCAATTTAATAAAAATGAACTCTTACCTTTTATTACAAATTCAAATAAATACTTGACATTATAATTTGATTCAAAACAAATAAATTTATTTCTAAATGAAATGTCAAATGTAAATAAAAACATGGCTTTAAAAGTTATAAACAATAGGTTTAGTTAAATAACATGCAGAAAAGTCAATGTGTTATAATTTAAAACATGAAATAGGGAAATAGAATCTACATGAGAAGAGAAAATTGGTAAATGATGCAAAACCATTTGAAGAATATGAAACTGAAAAAAATAGATCTAATTATGATGGTCAACTAGGTATTCTTCAATTTAAAGTCATAACAACTTGTTAAATGCAGTTTGGAACTCATAGACAAGATAATCTGCCTTTTGATAGAGTAAACATATATCCACTAGCTATACATTGTGTCTAGAAAATGTCACATCAAAAACAAAATTGTTACTCTCTGTCTGTTACAACAACTTTCACTGGCTGTGAACCTGAAAATACGAAAGAAATTCTGACACCTTTTGAAAATACGGTAACTCACAATAACATAAGCAAAACAGCATATGTTAATACATGACTAAATTAATTCAATACATATTTAAATATAAGCCCCTGTGGCTCTAAAATAAGGCAAAAAGAAGGCAAAAGACTATAATTTGACTTTTATTCGTGCATTCGTGTTTTTCCAGGGCACTTACCAATTGCTAGCTCTGCCAGGAAGGACGTGATACAGAAGCTTTGTGATACCCGTTGCTGTCCCACCAATATAATGCAGCTTTAATACGAGCCCACATCGCAAACACGACAGGCTGCATCTCTGATTCCTGCAGACTGCAGTTGCGTTCCCCACCCAGTTTGACATCACACTTGGGGGACAGTGCAATCGTCCACCTCTCAACTTTGAACGCATTATGAACTGATGGAAAAGTTTATTAACGACGCACTTGATAATAAATCCACTGGTTGTTTTACTTTTAAATTTGTTTCGTTGTTGAATATGCACATTACACACGTACTGCAAACAGTTGAAAAGTAATCGTTATGTCGATTGCAGTCTTCTTTCTTGTGTGTGTGTTAATAGATAAAATGACGTACATGTATTTATATCATGTTCAATGTTCCAATCAGTAGCAATTTTTCGCTTAAATTTTTGGTCATTGGTTAAATGTGTTTTAAAATGTTTGATTGTTGATGATTTAATAAAAAAGTATTTGTTATGCGTAACTATGCATCGACGCCAGTAGACGCCGTCAGGCTGTCTCATTTGCATATTGTTTGTACTGTAAATTGATAAATGTTTGCGATTTAATTAGTTTAATGTATTTTATTAATGATAAAAAAACTATATTGGCAAAACGTGGCATAATAAATAGAATATATGGTTGTTTCTTTTTGATATCATGTGATATTAGACTTTTTTATTTAGTGTATGTAGTGATCTATAAATAGTATAATAAAATGTACAGCCGCGGTGTGTTCTGGTTTAACTGAGTTGTGTCCATATTCGTATTCAGAGAATGTGGTTTTATGAGAAAATATTCGTGACGATATAAAACATCATGGGCAATGTGGTGAACTTTTTGTATTTTGTCCCCAAATTTCACATGGAAAAACTTAATACTTTTAGTATTTATCTTTTGTTTTTATGTATTTTCTGTTAATCCTTTTGTTTTACTTTGATAAACTCCAACAGAATCTAACAATTGTGACACACTATAAATCCAAAACTGAAGTGAACCTTTGCACATACGGCCTTAATATACCAAATGTTGCCGTCAAAATGGACACGTTTTACACTAAGAAAACGACAACGGAGTATACAACGGAACATACAATAAACAGCAGTAATGTATCATGTACTGGGGCAATACTTTATGAAATGGGGTAGAATATTAATTAACATAGAAGAGCACAATAAGCAAATTGTACGAAAACATTAAATATGTACACAAAGAAAACAACAATTAAACAATGCTTCTCGTATTTCGTGACAGGCGATTTAAATATCTTACGCTCCTGCTGGGAGTATGTGATAAAAGCCAAATCATTGCTTGAGTTATACCTGTGCAATTCCGTTAATGGCGAGACGACAACTTCTATTTGAAAGTCCGAAATTTCCATAGGCAGCTTGTAGTTAAGAACTCCATTGAAAATCTTTAAAAGACAATGTACTAAATGAATTTATAGTTTTCCTTGTGTGTACAATTCTCAATTCCCCTGCTAATAACCACATCCATCTCAAATGACATCAAACGTAAGGTTGAACATATGGTATTGTATGCATACAGCATTGCAGCATGCAACATATTTATGCAAAACAAACCAACATAGCACAACACTTTTTTTTCAGCGTTCCGGATAACTGCTATTAAGCTGTGTATTTATAATTCCTAAAGCGGCGGGCTAAGGTTCTGTACAAAGCACTTCCTATTATTGCCCTCTTTTATAAGATACAATACCCGTTATATGGAGTATGCACATCATTATTTTCGAAGAGACATTTATTGCGCTCCCAAACTCATTTACCGCTATCATTATTTGAAGTGTCATACATTGCTTTTACTACTTTTTTGAGTTATGTACTGCGAAAAATTTGGGAGGGAATGTCGGACAGACGGACGCCGTCATTACTGTTACTAACACCATATTACCCGCGGATCATAAAATGTGCCACACTTCCGTCAGAATGATCGGTGTAATTTGCGTTCAGTGGCTACACGTTAAGTAATATTAAAACATGAAGTTAACTATGACTGCATTGTGTTGAACTTTATTGAAAATCAGATATTTCAATAAAACATACTGTTGATATAGGTATGAACTCGTTTTTTTTTATACCAAAAACAAATTGCCCCCCTCTTGACGTACGCCGCTATTTAGCATCCAGTCGACATCCAAAGTGTCACAAATGCAGGGGTTTTCTTGTACACGAATTGCGGCAGTATCAAAACTCACAAACCTTCTTGCACCTTTCATTTGACAACTGGTAGACTGTCACACTATTTTGGCCATCGAATAGTTCATATAATGCCTTAAAAGGCCCTTGCTCCTCACACCAATAAACCTGCGCCAGATTCAAACAACAAAACACAATTGTAATAAATGAACTTCTAATAGTTGGACCCCACATGTTCTTCTGTCTTGTGTGTCTAGTGCTGTTATATGACACTGATGCATTGAATATCCATCACATGGAATTTTATTCATGCGTTTTCTCTCTATTTCTCTCTTTTATATTGATATTTGTGATCGATGATGTACCCGGTAGGTGAAAATGCTTAAACAATTTGTTCCACTGACCATTGCAAAGTCCAGTTGTTAATAATTTGTGGTTGTTTGCCTTTTTCATGTTTTATAGAGTGTTTTTAGGCAGGGGGTCACTTACCTCAAATAAACGACCTTTAGTTGTTAATATTAGAGATTTTTTTATTTTTAGTTTGTAAGACATTTTGCGAAAAATGTCCAGTTGGAGGCGAGAATAATTTTTTTTAGTCTTTTTTTTTCTTGTTTTTCTTGTTGTCTATTGTGTGTAATTGGCTTTTTTTAGTGATCAATTCTCGGCTAAGTGTGATGTTTGGCGCCCATTAAATCGCTTTAAACCCCCTATGCTTTGCATTGATGGTTCCAAGGCGGTGAACCCAGTTTGTTTCAGATTTTTGACGTGTTTTTGTATTGTTCTGTGCTGTTTTGACTATTGGTCACTCGTCGTAAATAAAGGCCCTTGTGCTGCTAATACGAGTTCTCTTCTGCTGATCCTGCTGCAGTTGTGTATAATATAAAATATCGTGATTGCGGATCAGAGGAACTAAAAATAAAAAACTCTGGCCTTAAAATGCACGTAAATTTAGAAGGTTGTCCTCGATAAAGCTCATTCAATGGTGATGTTTACTAAGCAATTTAACCAATTACAATTCTGTTTCTGGTTTCAAACATTGAAACTATAATCACATTGGAAAAGTCTTAAAACAGTCAATACTAAACGCGTCAGTTCCGTCAAATAATTTTAATGTAACTATTAGTAACTATTGCTGTTGTCATAATATTTTCTCATCTTGATATATTCGGCAGTACTTTAACTGCTCACGACAAGGCGTAAATCAATACAATTTCTGCCATTTTCTGTACGTTATGGATTTGATATGATTTCTAGTCACAAAAACACTTGTTAATTTCCACGGCAAATTCGATAATGTTTACATTTATATATTAATGTATTCGTCTACTCAACTGTTTAGTAAACAGGTCTATAAGTTATTAACATCAGGATTCATCAATCTCTAAATTTATACAACAATTCGTTGTTAAGATACCAAAATAAATTGAAAGAACCACGACGTTAATTCATGTGTCTATTACAATGAATGTGGTTGCACTTGTTAAACATTGTTTGAACATAACAAAAAACAGTCAGCTGTAAACGAACCATATTGACGTTTCTGTAGTGGTTTTCTTTTTCTACGGGATGGGGGGGGGGGGGGGGTGCTAACCAAGCCCAACCCTCCTTCTTTTTCAGCCTGGATTGGGACCGTCCTTGGTGGAGTTGAAAAGAAGCATATACCGTATGTATAATAAGTATGTTTATTAAGACATATACACGTCCTTTAACAGAAGACTTTTCCACACATGACAATCATATTCAAAGTATTTTATCGAATCACTGTACTCAAATATCACGTGTTTAACGGTTAACGTATTTTTGACATACCAGCATGTGGTAAAGCTTGTGATTTGTGATTATCGGTGTACATAACATAATCCTTTAGCAATAGCTGGGAAGGAGTTTAAATGTTAGTGACAAAACACGGGAAAGGTATATTG
This sequence comes from Congeria kusceri, assembly GCA_027627225.1. Classification (NCBI taxonomy): domain Eukaryota; kingdom Metazoa; phylum Mollusca; class Bivalvia; order Myida; family Dreissenidae; genus Congeria; species Congeria kusceri. The sequence goes on from CM051034.1 coordinate 20,233,572, forward strand.
CTAAAAGCTTTATCTTGTCGCAAATGCGTGTCGATTTCAGTTTATAAAATGCAATTCGATTCAGCTTGCAGTCCGTCTCAAGGTAAATTCCACATACCGGCCGTGCTAAGTTCCGGAAAAATTCTACCATATATCATCCGACATTTATTGACACTGCCAAGTTAGTTAATGCCTGTGTTGTACCCATAATAAGTTACGGTGCATCTGTTTGGGGTACTTAGTCATACAGTTGTATTAATGCGATCCAGAATAGGGCTATGCGATTGTTTCTGGGTGTTGGTAGATATACTCCTAATGCCGCTGTCCATGGTGAAATGGGCTGGGCACTAATACTGACTGATCAGTGGAAATCTGTATGTAATAATTGGCATAGATGTTTTAACCTAGACAGCACTAGAATTAATCAAAGACTATTTAAATGGTCAGTTGATAAAGCATGTTACAATTGTAAAAACTGGCCATACACGGTACACGCAAAATTAAAGAAGTTTAGTGTGAATGACTACACAACACTGCCATTTAGTTGTCAACAACTCATAACAGATGTCAGTAGTAGTCTTCCAAATCCTTATTTTGCCCAGTGGTTTGATTCAATAAATAGAGTTGAAAGTTTAAGAGGGCACGGACGTAATAAGCTAAGATCTTACAAGCTCCATAAACAAAGTTATGAGGTTGAAACCTATTGTTTGATTGTTCTACCACCCTCGCATAGATCAGCTTTGGCGAAGTTTAAATGTGGTGTTGCGCCTTTAAGAATAGAAACAGGGCGGTATCAACATTTATCTGAATTTAAAACAACGTGTCCATTCTGTACATCCTGCATCGAAATGAGATGCATGTTTTATCGGAATGCCCCATGTATAATACTAGTAGACATACTCTGTTTAGTGCAGCACAATCTGTCGACCAAAATTCTGAAATGTTAGGAAATGTTAAAAAATATGTATTCCTGCTAACCCAAGCTGACAGACGTCTTTTGAGGTCCCTAGCACAAGCCTGTTGTGAAATTTTAAAAACAAGGAAAAGTGCCTTGTATAGTAAAAACTGTAGTATAGTTTTACCTTTTTATTAACCATTTAGTTGTACTAAAGACTATTTTACTATAGGTATTATTATTGTCTTTTTCCATACATACTATGCATGCTTTTAATATGTAACACTAAGGAATATTTGGTGCATACAAAAAGTAACGGAACGCAATATGATGTAAATGCCACTTATTTAAGTAAGATTCTAGAATAATACGTATAAATATTATAGCAATACTATCCCTCTTCTAAACTTTCATCAGTTCTGTCTGGTATAACATCAAACTAAATGCACGAACTATTCTTGAAAATACTTACTATATGCCATTTTACTACCTTTTAACATTTATTACGTTCTTTTATGCATTTATAGAATGTACAGATACGTCTTTTAGATACAGTCTCTTATAATGCTGTTCAGAATGGCCATATGTTTTTTATGGTTTTATATGATATGCATAAATTATAAATGTGGATGAGACTATAATAAATTATTAAACATAAACATATATCATCCGACATTTATGGGACACTTCCTGAGGAAAACTGCTGTGCACCACTTCGTACGATGCGTTGTGAGAGACTGCACTCGTAAAATTGTAAAACATGCTAAGAAATGCATAGCTGAAAGTAGATGTATTCTTCGGAATGATAGCTGTATATTATCATCACATTCTCATAGCTTTGGTTTACTGGAAATGCTATGCTATGCTTAGCTATGCTAAGAAATGCTTAGCTATGCTAAGAAATGCATAGCTGAAAGTAGATGTATTCTTCGGAATGATAACCGTATATTATCATCACATTCTCATAGCTTTGGTTTACTGGAAATGGTATTATGGTATTAATAATTCGTTTAAGAAATGTAATGAAAATTTATTGGTTTGCTGTTCAGTAAATAACGTCTAATATATTTGTATCAGAAAAATTGTTTTAATGGTCACAAACATCCAAACCCAATGATATAACGCAGGTTACAACGGAGAGATTTCTACCCTTTTTATATTCAATTGGTTCATATTTAGTGCTAATAAGCTATTGAAATAAATGACTGGTAAACCCCGAGTTCATACCACAGCAACCGAACGATAAGTAAAACAACAAAAGCAAAAGAGTTTTTTTTATATCTTCATCCAGTAAATTATAACACACAAAAAGATTCATATTTAAATTTAAAATTAAGATCAGATGTGGCTTATATATACATGTATTATATTGACATGTTAAGTTCCTTATTTTGCTGACCCCATTATAACATTATGATCGTAGTTAAGTATACCTATTAATAAACACCATACTGAATTAACTGTTCATCACATATTTCAAAACGCGCAGTCCATAATAATTTTAGTTATTCATCGGTTTTGCCAATAGCACTTGCATTGGATCTTATATATGCGAAAGCCCTGTGTCAACATATATTTCGTCTTTGAACTAACACAAAATACCCAGATATTTTAAGTGTGATGCATTTTTGCCTATTTCCGACCGCGGTGAAGAACGCGTATTTTATTTATTTGCATTCTGTATTATAACCGGATTGTCGCAGGTATTAAAATGTCTACCTATCTCAGTAAAATGATTATGATTTAATTATGATCTTCTGCTCAAATAAATTTTATCACTCGCATTCCATATAGTTTCATGGCAGTAAGATCGGTGATGTTTAAATTATAATACAATTTGAATAATGATGTCCCTATATATATATTAAGATGCGAATGGTAACAAAGGTGTGCCATAGTCGTTATCAAGCACGATGAAGTTTGTTTGATCATTGTAAACAGGATATCGCAACAAAACATGACTTTATTAAATGTGTATGATATCAATCATCAAACAAACCATCGTAATAGCGACGCATTTGTGCGTCCCTTGTATTTCATTTGCCGAAGCTTTTTGAGTTTTAATTATATTTGGAAATGAAAGGATAAACGAATGTTAAATTAGAGAGAATGCGAAGCTTAGTAATTGTGTCTGTTCATTGATAAGTACATAGAAATTCAATTTGCGATAATTAATTTGCTTAATGACGACAGTCATGTATGAGAGTACATTTTGCCATGGAAACGTCTGTGCTGGTGCTACACAACTTGCAATAAAACTGTTAAGAATAAACGACGTAGCGTGAATCAAATCTCCATCTAACGAATATATCGTTATAATATTTTATGTTTCTGTTGAAACATTTAAAACATATGCCTGGCCTCGTCGGTTCTTTTAGGGTTCTTAAGTAAGGATTATTTAAGAAAAATATTCAGGGTAGAGAGCAGCACAGAAAATAGTGCGTCGATGGCAATTAATGCGTCGAGCACGATGATCGCTTCATATACGGCAAGCTGCCAGTGCATTTCTTTCTGAAGCATGCACATGCATTTAAATGTTTCAGACTTTTTATGGCTAGATATATTGTTAATTTGAAATGATTATGTTGACAACCAACGTTAATTTTGTCAAGTGTCTTGCCTATTCATTGGTACAGTTAATAGCCCAGAAAGACTGACCTTACACTGACCATAAACCGATAATAAATCCTTCACGATCGTGAGATCAATTGGCCCTAGAAATACACGCCGTTCATACTGTGGGGACCAAACGTATCTGTTACAATCGTTATTAACTGTTCGTTGACATATTCACTGTAAAAGGTGTCTATACGTATATGGAACATAAACAAACATCGTTACAGGCTTCTATGATGGGAGCATTGTACAGGTGGTATTTATAGAGCGGGCCGCCCTATATGTCGACAATATTTTTAGAATTTTAGTTTAAGCGCTTTTGAAAATTTTGATCCCCAAATGTATGCACCTATTATTGGTAGACATTAAACCATTGTTATAGGTTACACCGGAACGGATACAGACATTACCGTGCCACCGGCTCTGCAATCAACTATGCATTGAAAGATTGATAAAAAAACACTATACTGGGAAAATGTTTTCTTATATACATTATTATGTTTAAACCGGAAGTGTGTTATTCATCACATAATTTTTTTTTACTAATACCTTCTATCCAAACTTGAAAATGATGTTTAGGAAACAACTGAGAAATATAGCAAAAACTGATGGCAACGTGTCTTAACGTTGTGACTTTTTCCCCCGATAAAACCCGAGCTTAAATATATAAACGGAATAATCTTTGGGGTATCAAGCATATAAATCGTTCTGACGAGACAACTTCGATATTATATTGGCAAGCATTTCGTTCTGCTAAGATCTAGTTTGCTGATGTGCACACTAACCATTGCAATACTTTGGGAAGAACAAGTATCTCAGATAGTGGTACGTATGAAGCTATAGCTGCATAGTACTTAACATAGGTTGTCGGTTTCAGGGTAGAGTTCGATAATCGACCGTTGTGTCCTGCAGAAAAGCCTGATACCCGACTGCGCTGAAGTCTGCACTGAAGTCTGCATTGCAAACGTATGGTAGAAAAGGTGCAGTCACAGAAGTTTACACAACAAACACTGAAACAAATATAGTGCTGTGCATTAGCACACAGCATTACAACCGTACGATAGAAAACATGAATTCTACTACATTTATTACACAATGTGTCCGAAATAAAATAAAAAACCGAACTGAACACAGACCTGGCTGTGCTGCCACCTCTGTACTCAACTTTTACAACTTTAACTTGAAAACGTATTCTTGAAAATACAAGAACACCATACACTACTCCGTGTAATAATTTCCACGAACAAACACAGGTTTGAATGCAGACTTGGCTGTGAAACCAACTCTGCACTTATCTCAATACTGAACACACGTGTATTATTGAAAGTAATGATAAAATCAACGAAACAAACACAGGTTTGAACGCAGACGTGGCTGTGCTACCAGCTCTGCACGCGTGCATAACGTTATTCAAAACCAACTCTAATCTCTATACAATGTATATCACATGACATGGGGAATAATAAACACACGTGCTTTATAACTGCGCGCGCATCAATAAAATGTACAGTGGTTATTTCACACTTTAATGACAATTCTTATAGATAATTCTTATAGATATTGGATTGAATAACTTTGCTCGGTTTGTAAACAAAGACATTCTCGAACTTTTTTAGGAAGCTGTCTTCAATAGATTTCCGTCGTGTACGATATTTGCTAAACTTTTAACTGAATCTTGGATTTGATTTACGAATTTACGAGCCTACATATATCTTACGATGATCCGTTACTGTTTTATTTATAGTTATATTTGCAATAAGATATATTTATAATTATTTTTTGTTTTATATTTTTATTGTAATTTATTTTTTACATATACGTTGCACTGTTCGCGTATAGATAAATTGTTCTAGAGTTGTATTATGTATGGGTCAATATTAATTGACACCTGCTTTGTTCAGCGAATCAACAAAATATATGTGATACAACTATCATTCGTTTTATTCAAGTATGTCAATACAGAGTCAATATGTGTTTATGATCATCGGTACATATCACTCAATAACGATCGCCAAACTAGTGAAACAAATTGCATTTTGTTGTATAGATCAATTATAGTCAAATTAAAGACACTCAGACTGGTAGGTATCGTATTTAATTCGTTGGAGGACACAAAACACAAAGACAATTTCTACCATTAACAAGATGCACATTGCAAAACGGATATATGCCCTGGCGTCACTTGCCAGCATGGCAAGTTATTTGATGCTAACATGCAACGGCTTGTATGCCGTGTTCAATGATGCATTATATATCGCCCCAGGAAAATCTGTCACCACTAAGTTATGCCGTGGTGATACACAACATAAATTACATTTCTACAATTTACGAGATGCACATTGCAATACGGATATATTTTGTGGCGTCACTTGTCATCATGGCAAGTTTTTATTTGATGCTATCATGCAACGGCTTGGACGCCGTGTACAGTAATGCATATTATTTCGCCCCTGGAAAGTCTGACACCACCAAGTTATGCCGAATTAAATGTGGAGGGGAGTTTCTTACACCACAGACCGCCGCTGTCCGAATACATGACAACCCTTGCTCGTGTGAGCCGCTAGACATTGACTGGGTACTCCAAAACAGCAACAGCCTGGGCAACGAGAATGAGCTGATTGTAAAGAGATCGAGTTTCACGTTATTTTCAAAGGTACGATATCATAAGCCGGTTTTTATTTGTATGCGTGCGCCTTCGAAAATAAATAAAAGAAATTCTGCAGTAGCTATATACATCATGCTTAGGCATTGCATAAAACAAGAATGCGTTTATTAACTAAATGTATTTAACTCTTGGTTGTAAATTTGTTATAGGACTTTAAATGCTGCCAGGATTGATGTATACGTATTTACCAATTGCCCGAAAATGTTATTTAAAGAATAAGTGTATCCGTAATTCAGAAAATAAATTTTAATGGTATATTATTTGTTTAGTTCTCAGTTTTTCATTATGGGGTTAGCATATTATTTTTTCTGATTTGTATGTTGATTGATTGATGTGCAACACATATCGTTTATGAAGGCAACCACGCGTTTGAGTTGTATAATGGTCGTTGTGTCTAAATTAATATTTGAGGTTTATTACTGATGCAACTGGCTAAATAATATGTACATGTGCAGATAATACTAATTACTCGTAGCAATTTTATGAAATTGTTAGCTTTAGTAGATAGCATACTCCAAAAATGAAATTAAAATAATATGTCTATTTGAACTATCAGGATAGTATTATGAATTGGCGAACTTGGATAAGGTTAGTGTGCATACAACATAAATCGCTGTGTCCGGCTATCGAACATTTAGTAAGTTACCGTTCGATTCACTTCATTCTCAATTTGCAATCGATTATTTCCAGGTTCTCACGGATTTCAAATATGAAACACTACTTCCTCTGAGAGTTGTGAATTCAAGAATTACAATCACCTTCGAACTGATTCCAAATCAAGTACTAGAACGGTAAGCAGGTTCACGGTTTGTTGATAATTTATTTTACCCTAAGATCCATAACATTCCTTTAGATCTTAAGTCAACTGACCATCAAAAGCTTATCAGTGTGCCCCAGTTTTGTACTTTTATCAGATATATTAAAGCAGTATGTTTAAATGCATGAGTTCGTCACACTAATATATATTTCCTAAACGAATAACAAAAATTTAAAATTTGCAAAATTAAATTTAACACGTGCAAAGCAATACACATTAAACTTCCATTTTTATAACATAAATTTATACATAAGTTGTGTAGTCCAGTTGTACAACAGTTACAAATTAAAATATTTTCAAAAATAACTATGCCAAAACACCAACGAGATCTGGTGATATTTTGAAAGAACACAACTTACAGTTATTTCTTGATTTCGTATGGTGAAGTGCATGGTTTATGTTTCCTATGTTTTATTTCGTTAAAAGAATTTATATCAGTCTCAAATGGAACAACTCTTTCGTACCACTTCACTTGAGACTCGGCGTAGACGATGATATTCTGGTGATCGACTCGAAGATAGACGGCAGGTTGCAGCGCTACACACCAACCTATTATCTGAACCTGCCGGCTGTTGATGAGCACATAGTCACGATATCAACTGATGAAACTGGCACTTCAAAGGTACTTTCCAAGTCATGTTACAGGAAGTTTATTTGACTCAATTGCAAAAGTTGCATAATCAGATGATAATTATACATATAATTCAAATTAAATTCAAATTAAACAGCAATAAAAGAGAATACTATTCAATTTAATTACCATTTAATTACTCAATGGCTAGATGCAAACCATATTAGCAGAATTGCAACTTTCTGAGGCACGATGAAATGAAACAAAAAACAAGTATCAACTACATCTCGTCTTTTAATAAAAAGCTTTAAAGACATAGCATCATGTTCAATTTTCATGTCACAAAACATGTAAGTGTAACTAAAAATTAACCTTATAGCATCGCAATTCAAATTAAACAGTAATAAAAAAGAATACTATTCCATTTAATTACTTAATGGCTAGATGCAAACCAGAGTAGATCTAGCAGAATTGCAACTTTCTGAGGCACCATGAAATGAAACAGAAAACATGTATCAACTACATCTCGCCTTTAAAAAAGCTTTAAAGACATAGCAGCATATAGTTCAATTTTCAGATCATCGTCATGCAGTTTCAGGAAGAAGCCGTAATGTTATGTGTAAGAAGCCAGATTACATAGCTTTGTTGTATATGTTTATTTTCAACTGAATAAAACTTAATATACTATTCTACATCTTCCCGCCAACCCAAACTGAAAAAAATAATTTAACTTAATGAACGTGGGTTATAGAACCAATGTACAAATCGGAAATGTTGCAAAATATTAAATTAAAGGGCACAATATATTCTAGATAACCTTACGCTATGTCACTGAGACAGTAAAAATATTTAAATGATGACGTAATCCAGAAACGCTCAATGCACACTATGACGTCATAGTTTTAAAACGCAAAGAAGTTAAAGCTACTTGTCCACCATTTTAAAACGACAAAATTTGTAACGATGAAAGAAAATCAGTTTCGAAAACTAATAAGCATGTATTTTTTAGTATAAGCGCATGATATCCTTTTGATAGGAAAGAGTGTACTACATTATTAAGTATACGTTTAGCATTCACTTAAACATATTCACATTTGCGAACACGTTTCAAAACATCACTGTAAAATGATGGGTGGGATATTCCGTTAGATAAGAACCATTTCAAAGAAACATTGTATTTAGAAACTAAGACATTATATTTTTATAGAATGTAGCAAACGTATTGCGTAGATTAATAATTTCTTAGTTAGTGTAACGTTACGGTCGTTGAAATCTTTAACTCATGAGCAAGCTCTTGCATATCGAAATAATTGCGAAATATATATGCCATAGGAAGGACCTTTAGGAATATTACCATCCAAGAAAAGGAAATTACAATTTCGAAATTAAACTTATCGCGTTTGTCATATAAACTGGTTTTAACTATATTGTTAGTAATAGTACGATGCAAATGTAGGAATGCAGCATCTGTATACGATCAACACGATTTATTTAAGGAAAGTTCTTTAGGGTTAATGTTTTGGATATTCTGTTCCAAAAAGGGTTATCTATGTTTAATATATCATCAATATATCTACTAGTTTGGTTAAAAGATTGAATCAAATTTAATTGTTTATCTTTTGATTAGCCTAGCATAAAATCCCGTTCATAGCAATATAGAAATAGATCAGCTGTAAGAGGGCATAGTTAGTACCCATTGGCACACCAATAATTTGTTTAAATAGTTTCCCATTGAATTCAACAAATAAGTTACCCAGAAGAAAGGTGAGGGCTGAATATAAATCTAAGCAAGTCCAAATAATATATTCATCAAAAATCTGATTAGTAAAGAATGCTGTATTAGTATTTCAAGCCAGGTACGAGCATTTTTCTCTTGCAAATGTTTTTTCAATGAGCGTAAGTATTTTATTTTTAATTAGACTGTGAGGTAAGGTTGTATACAATGTAGAAAAATCATATGTACTCACACGGGACGCTTTGTAATCTTTGGTTTCAAGTTTATTAATAACTTCAGACGAATATAAGCCGCGGTTGATAATCAAAATAGCCTTTACGCGCTATAGATAAACATTGCGCATTGAGACGTGACCATGTTCTAGATTAATAGTGTTTCCGATAAAAGGTAAAGCATGAGGTAACTGCCATGAAATAACATTGCGCATTGAGACGTGGCCATGTTCTAGATTAATAGTTTTTCCGATAAAAGGTAAAGCATGAGGTAACTGCCATGAAATAATTCACTGCAATGGGGCAGTGAATGTATTCGTATATATACAGTACTATCGATATGAATAAATTCGGTAAAAGCGCGGCGCGGTATTTTGGAACCAACTGACGTGAATTCGAGTCCTGTCGATGATTTTTTTTTTGAAAGTTATATAACTCTGAGACCGACACAGCAATTGAAGGCGTGGTTGTTTCTGATTTTGTCATTTTTATTCTTTTCATGCAATTGATACATGAAAAACAAAAACAAACAAAAACCTAACAAAATACACGAAAAAAAACAACTTTGAACACAGAATAAAAAATATCACTTCATAAATTGCATTTAAACATACAATTGTACTGAAATGTTTTCAAACCAGATTCGAACCCGGTTCGCAGTCACCAAATCTTCAGCGCATACCACTCGTCCATTCTTCTTTTCCTTACAGTTGTCGGTTTATCAATATGAATACTATATTTGAAAAGAATGACACATTCAACAAACATAAAAAACAATTGCAATGATACCCGATTCAAATGGACTGTATTGATTTCTGGTGTCTCAGAGGTCGCTGTCGGACTCTATCCGAGTATTATATAAATATTACCTAGCGTGGGTTAAAACTGAACAATCAAGTATAATTATCCAAAAGATGCTTGACAAATGTACAGGTATTACAAGTACATGTAATTTATTGTGTAAACAAGGTAGACAAGTTAGTCAGATGGTTTGAACCTATAACATACTTTTCATAAAAAAATTGAACCATAAATCCAATTAGTATACATGACTATTATAAACGTTATTTTCTGTGGAGTTCATCTGTTTGGGCAAAACATATGTCACTTCGAGAACAGTTTAATTGTTTTTGAGTGTATCTTACAGTTAATGTTATTTTTAGATTGAATTAGACGGAATGCTACGTAGAGTGTTCATGCCTCCAAACCTAGATGTGCGACAATCCCGACTTCTTGAATTTGAAACATGCGGCACTTGTCAGTTGAACAAGCTGGAATTCGTAACGCTCTAATTAAAATGTGTACGTACAATCTTTCATATCAATTAATAAAACAAAGCTGATAAAGTGACAATAAAACTTGAAAGCAAACAGAAAAACATAAAAATGCCGAAGAAAACGCTTCAATATGGAAAAAATCAACAAGTACTAGCCACGAGTTTTTGCATCGTTTATTAGTGTTGTGTAACCTGAACCAACTATCAAGTCAGCGTATATATATGTATTGAAGTTTCTGTCTGTACAGACGAAAACTATTTGGTGATTAAAACCTAGTTTATTGTGCGTTTAAAAGCAATGTTTAATCTTAACTTTTATTCCATTTTAAATAGAAATATATGTTAATTAACTTTATTTGATTAATTGTATTTATGCCAGTTTATCTGTTGTAAAATCGTACATACACACTTGCAACAAGACTTAGTAGTGCACACGAGCTTCTGGTAAAAACAATACTGATATGTATTACCCTATTTTGTTAAATACCCTTTTCCCAATAGTTGAGCAATATGTTTTCTCCGCAAAATAAATGTACTCACATTAATAGGGAAAGATGGTGCAGAACTACACCTATAGACTACGTTTTTGCATACGCAGTATGCAGGGTTTGACCTTAACTTTTAGGAAGTGGTGGTCCACAGGACCGGCTACCTTCAAAGCCTACTGGTCCGATACTCTATGAACCGGTTCCGATTATTAAAATACATCGAACTTCATCAAGAGTGCGTAAATTAGTTTAAACAACAAAATGATTATCAGAATGGAAATCGGACAAAATATTTATCACACATGAAAATCATTATTATTCATTCGCTCAAAATGTTGTATGCGCATTGTTGGTTAAAAAAAGATGAAATATCAACTTCTTGAGCTTGCCATAAATTTCACATCCATGCGTTCTCGTGTACTGAGCAATCAAATTGCAATTAGAGCAATAAAAAATATAATTATTTATAGTTATTTGATTGGACTATTCGTTCCTTAACGTTTTGCAATCATTCTCACAATGCGGAAACGTACTTGAATTTTGTTGACTTTGATTGTATTTTAGAGATACAATTTAAAACTGCCTGGTGTAAAAAAAACATTAATAAATTATTGCTGTGTCGACAAAGCGGTCGAAAGGACAGCTATATCCCCCGCCGTGATCCTTCATTAGATTTTAAAGGTGACTTTGAAGTATCACACTGACCTTAATCTGGCACAGTTGGATCAGATATGAAAGAACAGTTTCAGAAATTTAGAAATGGAGCTGACGCGAAAATGGAGGCTCAAACATTTGACCTTTAAGTGTGAGCTTGACCTTGAGGTGGCAAAACTGCTCCATGCCTTCTGCACATCGCCTCAATGTGATAAACATTTCAGCTAAGTTTTATGAAAATCCTTCAAAAGGCATAGGAGATATGGAGCGGACACGAAATGGAGGCTCGAATATTTGACCTTCAAGTGTGACCTTGACCTTGAGCCGTCGTAACTGACTCATGCCTGCTGCACATCGTCTCAATGACCTGAACATTTGAGCCAAGTTTCATGAAAATCCTTCAAAGGGTATAGGAGATATGGAGCGGACACGGACATTTTACGGACAGACGGACGGACAGACGGACGGACGAAGGGCATTCCTATAACCCCCCCCCTCCCACTTCGTTGCGGGGGATTAAGAAGAGAATACATTGTTCAACTATTATTAAGCCAGGAACAATATTTACGATGTACAAATTACTCGTATTTAGCCAAACTTCGGAATTTCGTTTTTTGTCAAAGAAACATGTGAACAAATTTAACTGACCCTGCTAAGGTTGCATGTTATAATTTGAATATAAGTAATTATTAACTCATTATTTTATACAATATCTGTTGTTTGATCAATTTTTTATTAAAATAACAAAGGGTTATTAAATGACTGTATTAATTATTATAAATGGGAATTGCTTCTCTAAAAAGCGACTTCAATGCCAGTCGGATATAATTTCTTCAGTCAAATTGGTGTTAAAAATTGAATTTTGAACGTAAAATACGCTGTTATAACATAATGATTGCAAAGTTGAAGAGTTGGAAAAGTTGCAATTATACACCCGAGCTTGTGGTAATATGCCAATAAATAGTATAATCTCTGATGATTCCATGTATTCTTACTCACAAATAATTACGAATTACACAGTTGGAACTAGTCCAAAAACAACTGGACACCGGACCGGTCAACCCTCGAAGACAACCTGTCCGAGTGAAAAATAACAGGTCACGGACCGACGGACACGCGTTAAGGTCGAACCCTGCAGTATGTGAGCTGCGGATTTGCTTAAGTATTTTAAACGCAAAAAATGGAAAATATGAATCTTAATAGTGCTAAAGACACACCCATATGTTAATTATGTTTTCCGATTATTGCCTTGACATTATTTGCAGCTTGCATATGTTTCTAGACTTCGATGTTGTATGTGCAATATAATATGCATACATTGAATAATGTAAATGTCTACACATGTCAGTGTTAACTTTTCTGAATAAAAACTCAACGTGGACTTACTGTAGTTGTGAATAAAGATATGGGGAATGTAATTGTACGGCAAAGCGGGCCTGGTTTTGTTGCAATAAACATTGCCAAACTAGTTTCCATTTACATATAGTCCTTTGAAGTCCAATATACATGAATAAACTACAAAGACTGCTGGCTTCTACCACCAAGCTCATTAAGATCAAATCCTTACATTGTTAGGATCTGAAGACATCGTATTACAGGTCACGTTCAAATGACCTTGCGAACAAAACAAATTCAACCCTTCTGCGTCCAATGAAATTACTGCACAGCAAAGTTTGGCCATGGTTTTTGAAAAGTGATGCATTTCCAGCTGATCCTCGGGAATAAATCATTGACAGTTAATGCTCACGGGGATAACAATGGATATAGTGGTACTTAGGAGAGCAAACATCCAAAATTCACGTTAATTTCGTGCATAGTATTTGTGGTTTATATATGAAAAAGTTATACCACAACATTTTGAAGGCAACAGTTTGATTTGCTCATCGGAACGTGACCCCAAATTCGAAGTCATCAATCCAGTCAGCGGCTAAAATAGTAGCGTCAGACTGAAGATGATTTTAATGAGATTGCTTCTACCACATGATTGGTGTTCGAACATAGGTTTCTGACCGAAGACCTAATGCTTAATAACTTCATCGTACTCATATGTCGAATGTAACCTACATTTATTTTATTTGTTCTCCCTATACGGGAACGGATTTGTTCTTTTTATTGCAACTTGCATGAAAGGCGGTCGATCGGGCAGGGTGAATTCACCATTACCCTGAGTCTTCTTGCATAAAAGGCGGTCGATCTCGCAGGGCGAAATCACCGTTACCCGGAGTCTTCTTGCATAAAAGGCGGTCGATCGGGCAGGGCGAATTTCTTGCATGAGAGACGGTCGATCTGGCAGGGCAAATTCACCGTTACCCTGAGTCTCCTTGCATGAGAGACGGTCGATCTGGCAGGGCGAAATCACCGTTACCCTGCGTATTCTTGCATGAAAGGCGGTCGATCTGGCAGGGCGAGTTCACCGTTACCCTGAGTCCCCTTGCATGAGAAACGGTCGATCTGGCAGGGGGTAATCACCGTTACCCTGCGTATTCTTGCATGAAAGGCGGTCGATCTGGCAGGGCGAGCTCACCGTTATCCTGAGTCCCCTTGCATGAGAAACGGTCGATCTGGCAGGGCGAATTTACCTTTACCCTGAATCTTCTTGCATGAGAGACGGTCGATCGGGCAGGGCGAATTCACCGTTACCCTGAGACTTCATGAGAGATGCTTAGATTTGGAGTAGCAAACGAGGCACTGGCAAGGAATTATGAGGAAGCAAATAAATATATTTTACCACAATTCACGTATATCATCACTTTGCGAATATAAAACAACAACTAATATTGCTACATCTGAACTTGACTTTTGCAACACAGTTTGTATTTCTTATGAGTAGTTGATTAGTGAAGTCTAGTAGTACAAGGAATGAACATAAACATAAAATGCATGAAAGTATACTCTTTTAATTTAACAGCAATAGTGTATGTGTGGATCATTTGGGATCCTATGTAAACGAATGATATACATGTATGTACATAAAAACTTTAATTATGCATTTCTTTATACATTGCGTGTCTACAGATATTCAGAAAACAACATTGCTACAAAGAACTTTGAAGCATCCAACTAATTTGAATCTAAAAAGCACATCTTTCAAAATAATTGACACATGTATAATATATATTTGAACAACAATTAAAATTGATCCAGATTATTAGTAAACGCAATTTTTGAGGCTGATCCTAAAACATCTGGCTCAAGTTCATCTTAAATATGAAAATCAGGCTTAACTTATTTTGTGAACACGGGGCCAGGATCCAGGATTAGCTCGGCCTCACAGGAGATGAAATTTTGGCAAGTTTTGTTTTCAGCCCAATAACAAGGCCAATATGAATTCAACTAAATTATAACATTATAATTCAACCTTAATGTAGTGACGGTGCGTATTTACATGATATAATTTTATACAAGTTATAATGGAATAGTAAATCGTTTTGAGTCCGTGACACTGCCATAAAATAGTTTCGTTTTTGTCGTTGCATTGAAAAATCAATGTGCGTTACTTTGATAACACTAGCGTAATGTCCTTCAAATAAAACAACATTACTAGCATTAATTAGCAAGGAATATAAATTGAACACCAATAGTACTTATAAATGCTTATCTTTTACACAAGGATAATACATACAGTTGATTTTCATAGCGTGTATCACTTACTTGCGGAGAGGCTCTATCGGGGTAAATACCAACTCCATTCTTGTTTCGCACATTTCCATTGACAGAAATGTCTTGTACATGTATCATGAACCGTCTTCGGGCAACACCTGAAAGACAAATTGGATGAATAATGATTGGCAAAGCATGAACTTGTTTTGGTTAAAATAAGCTAACTGTACCAGTGTTCATCTGATGATAAACAAGTACACTTATAAGATAAATGAATCAGTTGTTCGATCCATACTGGGCAAGCGCTCGAAGGATTTTCTTAAAAGACACCAAATACTGGTTCTACCAAGGACACGGACCCAAAATTGTCTCTATAAGCTTTGGCTTGCAACATAATCGAGCTAAAATAAATAGATGTTTAATAGATATAAATTAAAAAATCTAAATGAATAAATTGAGCTTAAAGGTGTCACGTCAAATAAGATCATTATTTCATTGTGACTTTCCATTGAAAGTGAAACACAATGAAAATGCTTTTCTGCAAAAAACCATTGAATTACCGTCAATAAACGTCAAACTTTTTGATTTAAATCACCACTACTCATTTCATTATGTTTCTTAAGACTACCACTATTCATTCAAGAAACTATTTCCTATTATTATTAATGAACGTAGTCAATGTTCTATCAAGTTGAAAAGTCAATTGAAAACTTATTTTTTGTTAAAATAAGTTTGTTACCGGCTCAGATGGGTAGAATGTATTTTCTCTTTTCATCATCAACACCCCTAGGGACAAATATTCAATGCCACGGCTCAGTACCCAGTCAATGTCGAGCGGTTCACAGGTGCATGGGTTGTCGTGCATCAGTACCCCAGCCGTGCTTAGTTCCGGAAACATTCTACCACATATCATCCGGCATGTATGTGACACTGCCTGTGCAGAACCGCTGTCGACCACTGCACACGAGGCGGTGTATTGTGAGAGACTGCAGTCGTAAAAGTGTGTTTCCAGCGCAAAGAAACACAAGGATGAAAGCAGATGCATTCTCGGGAAACGCATAAGGTCCCTGTTAGAAAAGAAAACATAATTATACGTCCGTATATTATCATCACATCTTCATAGTTTCCGCTCATTGAAAATGGTATGAGTAGTAATATTTCGATTACGAATGTAATGTAAGGAAATCGTTTACTGATAAGTAAACAACGTTTCTGATATATTGGTATGATGAAACTGTTTTAACACGAACATCTGAACACAATGACATTATGTAGATATCATTCGAGAGATTTCTACCCTATTTGTTCAACGCATTTGGACTCGTCATTAAATCTTCATATTTGATATTTATAAACTGTCCAGTAAATAACGTGTAGAGACCGATTTCCAATCTCATTAAAATCAAATCCTAACGTTGTTAGGATCTGAAGACATCGTATAACAGGTCACGTTCAAATGACCTACCGAACAATAAAATATCAGCCATGCTGCGCTCAATGAAATTCCTTTTTTCAGAGCAAAGTTTGGCCACGGTTATTGAAAAGTGATGTATTTCCAGCTGGTCCTCGGGAATAAGACATGTACAATGTATTTTCACGCGGATAACAATAGATATAGTGGTACCTTAGCCGACTAAACATCCAAAGGTCACGCTAATTTCGTGCACAGTTTTTGTGGATTCTATATAAAGTTATACCACAACATTTTGAAGGCATCCATTTGATTGGCTCTGGAAAAGGTCATCTGTATGTGACCCCTAAAGCGAAGTCATCAGATCGAGTCAAAGGATAATATAGTAGCGTTCGACTGGAGATGATTTTAATGAGATTGAGTCCGATTTCATACTACACGAGCAACACAATCAGTGAAACAACATAAGCAAACGAGCTTGTTATCGTTATAGCAACAATTTTATTTATTTCATGTGCTTATCAACACTGTGATATTTAAATTAAAGATGATTGGGTAAAATGTCGATTGCCATTTTGTATCCATCATTACATCCATTGAAAATCATTACTACTTCAATTCCAAAATTCAAGTATACAAATAAATAAAAAGACTACCGAATAAAATGTTTATCACAGCTATCCACTTTCGCAAGCTATAGTGAGTATAGTTAATCACCAGTTATGTGAGCAGCAAATAATTATTTTGTGCTTGCAGTTCTGCACAAGCAGAGTCCGATAAAAATACGGAAGTCCTGTAATGACATGTATGTAAAACTGTGTACGTAAGACAAGGATGTTTGGTAATTGAGATGCATTTCCGCCTACTTACAATCGCCGTAAAAACTCGCATGCTATTTATTTACATTCTGTATTGTTACCGTATTATCGCAGTTATTAAAGGAACTTTTTCACATGTTTTCGTATTTAAAAAAATATCATTGAATATATTATCTGCCAAAACTAAAGCAAGTTGACAGAACAAAAAACAAATATTATATAAAGAAAAACATAATAAATTAAAATATTTGCCTCCCCAAGGACTCGAACGTCCGCCTTGATCAAAAGTATTTCGCGCTAACCACTCGGTTATTCTGACTTACACACAAGGTAGTGAATTTGAAACGCTATGCAAGTTATAAACGTGTTTCCCAAAATACCGATAAAAAACGTTACAAACGCTTTCTAATTTGATTCATGTCAATTGATGGTTTTTCATAAACGACACAATATTTCCATTATATTTCTTTGTCGTTAGTGGTATTTTGCTTATTTATATATAATGTCATTTTCTTTTTGGGATCTATGACACACACATTGAAAATTGTCAATCTGCCAATATGTGAATAGCTCCCTTTAAACGTGTTTAATCCTACCCATCTTGGTAATTTGATTATAATTTGATTCTAAATTTGTTTCACTGTACTTTTTTTTGGACATCATTTATATTCTAAATAGTTTGATGGTAGCTCTTAATATGATAGGTGATGTTTAAATTATAATATCAGAAGAACAGTGAAATGATGCACCCATCAATATTAATACGCGAATGGTGACAACGGTATGCCATAGACACCTTGGTTAATTTTGCAGATGAAGTTTGTTTGATCATTCTATACAGGATATCGCGACAAAATATCACTGTAATCAAAATGTGTACGATATTAATCATCAAACACAGCAACGTAATAGCAATGCATGTGTGTCCACTGAGTGTCACTTACCGAAGTTTTAATTATATTGAGAAATGAAAGGATGAACGGCTATTTCATGAGAAAGAATTCGAACCGTAGTTATTGTGTTTGTTTAATGATATGGACATAGCAATAAAATGTTGTGTTAATTAATTTGCTTAGTTAAGACAATCATTTATGAAAATACAGTACGTCATGGAAACGTCTGTGATATTCAAGCATATTATATTACTTTTATAAGTTAGAACTAGTTGTTAAAGTAACAGTTCATATATTAAATCCTATGGACATCATGTCACCTGTTGATATTTATACAACTGATTGTATTGCATAGCAAAATACATTAGGTTTTTATTTTTAATATCAAATTGTCGACACAAACCAATAAATGACGTGGTATATCGTTAAAGGTGGAGTTTCACAAGTTTTGGCCGTGAGAAATAATTTTCTAAAACTGACTTTTCGTTTTCTACAATACGTACATTTATGGTTCGTATTTCCAGATTTCAAAAGCACATATCTAGTGCACAGCTAAACTTTTGACGAATATATGTTATTTTTCCAGAATGATCTGCTACCTGATAGACATACTCTTGTTTTTACACAAAAAGGCTGAATTAATATCAAAATAATAATGTTGTGCAACCAAGACAGAATACCAGACAAAAAGTTTCGATAAATTGTACAAATTCCTATTTTATAATTCCATTTTTAATGTTTTTTTTACATCCACAAACTGTGAAACTTTCACTTTTACTTGCTTACGAAATATCAACAGAAATAAAATACGTTATGAGATGTAAAATAAAACATCTAGTATATTGGTTAGTTAAAACTTAGCTATGTTGCTATGATAAGAAATCAATATTTAGAAACAAGAAGAGCATCTTTATTGTGTCAAACGATATAAAATTGTAAAGTTATTTATTCACGTTTCCATTTTTAAAAAGCGATATTTGGAGAAATAAATAGTTTATTTTCCATTACCTGAATGCGTAAATTTACAAAAATATTTAATCATAATACTTGTGAATACGTTTGCAGAACTTTGGATTATTAACAATTAAAAAATCGACGAAGTAATATGTATTTCAGTCTCTATATAATTTTGTTTAAATGGAACATGCTATTACTGAGTTTTGATTGAAAACTGGATATTAGATGACAGACCAACGCACGTTAAAGTTACAAATTTATTTAGCCTCTAACATTTTCAAACAATCTGCAAAACAAAAAACAGGTGCTACAGAACCTGCAACAGAGCCGCCGCGAAACTGTTGAGAGTGAATAACGTATGGTAAATCAGGTCCGCATCAGATGAATGATGTTGAACGTACACTTTATCTCCTGCATTCAGTTTAACAATAGTGGCCTCCAAGGAGCAGTTGATGAAGCTGTCCTCTTCGGCAAGTACCCTGTCGAGCACTGCATTTATCAACTTAGCGCATACGCAAATCAAGAACAAAACAGGGCTAGACTATTCATTTATATCGATTGCTTTTACTTCGTAAAAAGTGCTCGGATCGTGTTATGTTCTAAAAGTTGTTGAATAAGCTGTAGTTGCAATTACATGTGTGTATTTTTAAATCAGATTTCGCGTAAAATTTCGATTGAAAAAAACAACAACATATATAGCTTAAAATGCTAAACTACCAACTCAGTTCCTTACCGTTCTATAATAAACTACGTGATTTGTCTATTAAATAGAAAATGCAACATGCTTAGAATTGCTAACAAGTAAATTGCAACACAACTTCGTAAAATGAACTTGCTTTCCCGTACGGAGAAGGCAATTCCATATTTATCATTATAACAATTGTCCGTGTTTTACATATATACATTATGTCATCTCCTTCACAACTGCAAATGGCACTCAAGGCCCTTTCACACAGTGGCGAATTTGAGCTCCGAGTTCTGTACGAGTTCTGGAGAGCAACAACTCGCCGTATGGTGGACGAGTTTGTCGCGGATTTGTTTCAAGATGACATTTGTTCGAGTTGTCTTCAGCCTTGACACGACATTGACACGACACAAGTACAATAATCACATTTTATCACAAGTTCATCCGAGATATGCGTACGATATATGTTCGACAATCGAATACTTGTCTTCGAGAATGTACGAGTGTGGTCGAGTTTGTACGACTTGTTACGACATGACCAAGAGTTTCTGACGACATCTGACGAGAAACGGACGAGAAGATGTCGTAGGCAAGTCTCCCAAAGTCGCAGCAAACTCGTATTAAGTCGTAAAACGATAATATATGGCGAAATGCGACGACACGGGAAGACATGTCTACAGAATGTGTTCGTGTGTTTGATTTGCGCGAGATTCCTTCGACATGTCTTCGAGACGTATACGAGAATAAAAAGGCGCCAGGAGAAGCGGCGAGAATTTTAGACGGTTTAAAATTCTCGCCGCTACACGACACCACGCGAGTTGTGGAGTCTTAACAATTTGCTAGAACTCGTAGCTCAAATTCGCAACAGTGTGACAGGGCCTTTACTTTGCTGCTTATGGACGTAAACTGGAAGTGCATGAGGTAACAGTTATTGCTAAAACAGATAATGAGGTATTATCATCTGGATAATCAGGTATTATCACCTGCAATGTCAGGGTTGAGCTCAATTACCGGTGCTTAAATGCATGGATATGTCAATGGCGCTCCTGGAGTCCATTTAAGTGTTCTTGTGTGTCATCGAGTAAATCATTTTCTATCGAACATTGGTTTAATTTTGATGTCTGAATAAACTTGAGTAAAAGTATGTTTGGATGTTTCTTGCTGTTGCAGATGAATTTTGAATGTCATTATTCCTTTTGTCAATGATAATGATCACGAAAGTAAAAGCACTTGTTTGCTTCATGTTACTGGTAAAAGAACAGATGTGAAACAAACAAAGAAGCCGGGTAGTGTATCCCAGCTCGTCTCAAAGTATCATTTGATTTATGCATATGGCATGTGTCCTGGACCGTTACACGGTATGTTTGATCGGTAAACATAGGTCTTTGCCCCAAATCGCTTGAACACTGCTTTAGTAAGGACTAAACATGCCGAATACATTAATGTAAAGAACTGTTCTCTAATAATCTGTCGCGTTCGAAGCGATGACAAAGTTTGGTACTTTAAGAGAATTGTTGTATGTTTCTAATCGAAATTAAAATAAGTAAGAAGACCGTTTACAATTTAGTTAGTTATAAATATAACTGTTAATAATTCAGAACATTATTCATAAATATTAAACATTTGTACGAACTTTAAATTGATCTGATGCACTGAGGTAAAAACAAATCGCGGTCAGTCAAATATATTTGCGCTTGAAAAGGCGAAGAACCATGGTTTTGGTTTTGGTTTTGGTTTTGCCCAATCACATTGCTTAGAAGCTTAGACTATTCTCAAACTATCTTTGAACGCATTTATACTAATCATTGACCTGATGTCATTATTACGTACCAACAGTCATTGATTGAATATGATTTCACTATAATTCCGTACGAACAACAACGTTACGTTTTAAGTACGTAACTATATGTTATTATTTAAGGTCAAGGTAATAGACATACACCTATATTGTTATATTCATTATTCGATCCAGTTAAATATTGTATAAGTAGACGTTACTCATGTCTAACTATAGATTGTGAGAAGCCGATGATCTATGTAAACCTATGACTATTGTCAAAACCAGCTTCAGGAAATATACAATAACGTTTAAGCATAGTTGGCTGAATACGTACGAAATACCGAAATACGTGAGTTATATTATAGTAGTCGCCTGACAATGTTTGTAATCTTGACTTGCTACGTCACATATTTGACGACGTAGCATGTTATTTGTGAACACAAGCAACACGGCAAATGTTTATTATTTTCTTCACAAATAAATTCAAGTTGAACGATCCTTTGTCTAACGTGATTTACTTTTTTTCTACAGTTTTACCGTCATAAATCATACTGAAACGTTAAATAACCTGTACTCATTGGCTAATGGTATTAACAAAGCAGGCCTAGACATTACATTAACTGTATTCGTCATTCATTTAGCAAAGATCTGTTGATTGGTAACGAACAGTAACAAACTGAAACTACACTCGCTACAGTACTTGTACAAGTACACCGGTGAAGCTGTTCAGGATATGTTCACTGGCATGAACAAGATCACCTGTTGATGCATGGTGTTGAACATACACTTCGTCCCCTGCATTCAATTCTACAATTGATGTCTCAGAGGAGCAGTCGTTGTATACGGAGTCCCCTGCAAGTACCTTGCCAATCATGCTGCCGTTTTTCATCAAATCAAGTACTATATAATGGCCATTGTCCGAGCAGACAGATACCGAAAACAAGTACATGCCATTCAAAGGCGCCAGAAATCCACCCAGGTGTCGATGGTAGGCGTTACCGAGGTTAAGTTGCACGTCATCAAAAATGATGCGCTGATTTAGACCAGGGCTGATAGGCGAAGTCAGGTGAGCTTTGAATGCAGTCGGTGGGTGATCTGAACAGATAGAAATGCTAGCATCGCAATTTCGAAACATTATGAACTTGTAATCGACTTATGGATACATGTCTTATTAAACATCGTAAGGCATATTTAAAATACGATACAATTTTCGAAGGAACATAAATGCTATGCACCAACATCCATTATTTCTTTATTTCAGTAATTCTATTAATTTCCTTGGTATCTTTCGCATGGCTTTTATTTCAGGAACATACTTATCATAAATGTCTATTGTTTAAACACAAAATTCAGTTGTAACTTAAACTTGTCGTAAGATCTTTGATAAGACAGGGCACTTGAATACTAATATCATGCACGTGGTTAATATAACGTGATAATACATTCTAGCAATGTTCAAACTTTAATATCAGTCGTTTGAACTTTACAATTACATGTACATATATTGCGCGACAACAAATTCAATATCTTACTGCATTTGGCTTGCAGGGCATCATACTTTTGAACAAGGTCGACAATCTCCACTTCTGTAACAAAACTGAGAAATTTTAATCTGGTGAGGCTAAGCAAAATAAAAGAAACCTGATATTTCTAATATTGTTGACCAAAGAATGTCCTCGATTTGAAATAGAATGGAAAGAATAAGCTGTTAGAAATTTTATTGCCCATATATCTAGACCACAACCTCATTAATGATTTGACCTATGATGAATGTAAACGTGAATGTTTTTTGCTGAGTAAACTTGTACCATTATGCTATATTATTATTAGTATATTATGTACATAACAACAAGGTACAAACATGCCGCCATATAAAACATTATCCAGTCGCCTCTTTGTTAGGTCACTCCTGCAGGAGGACACAGGATAAGGGGGTTATGGCACACATATTGACATTGTGAAGAATAATCTGCTAACCTAGTTCTATTTATTATCTAAGTGTAGTACAGATAATTTTATTATGTCTCTTGTTTTGCATACGTCCATTTACCTTTGTCAAAATGGCGTATCTTGTCCAGTGTGCGTCCATCCGAGTATAGTGATGTAATACATGTACTTGTTATGTCCAATCAATGTCATTGATTTTTCTGATGCACTTTTTTGATTGGTTTGTCAATAAAACAGTATTACTTTCTTATGAAATTGCTAACCATGTGTGCATTTGGCCAAAGCTCTTCGTGGACGCAAGTCGCTCATTTTGGTGCATTATTATATTACCAACCTGGTGAGTTTTAATATTATTGTTTGGCGCATATATATAGACGTGGTATATGCGTATATAACAACAACATTTAAAAAAACATGACTGTTTTCTAGTCTATATATGTAATTCAATTTAATAGTTAACATGATTAATACAACAGTGAGTTTACTTACGGTGTTTTGTTTTTAATTCATTGACTGTATTTGTCAAAACATCCAATCTTTGAACAAGTTCCGGAATATCAACTTCTCCAACAAATCGCGCTTTCGGAACAGTTGCCCTGGCAACCCACAGCAGGACAGAATATACAACTATATATAGCATAACGTTCAGCATGTAAGAATTGCGTTGTATTTCTTAAATAGTCTCCTATCAAATCGTTCTGTCATCTGTTAGTTCTGTCCGCACACATTTTGTGTGTTTTGTCTTGAAGATCATGACGACCTAATGATCTCATAAGCGAACCAAGCCTATTTTAACTTTCAATGAGAACAGGTTGCGGGTTAACGAGAACGTCGAAACGGCATAAGTTAGAGTACAATTTCACGAACATACACATGTATGTATTAAAACGACGATAGTTTCTCTGTATCTTAAAATAGTAATCCAGTTGATTAGTGGATACAAAAACATACATTTTATCTATACCTTTTGTTAAATGTTATACGTGTTTTATAAATACGTTTAATTAATTGCAGCTCGACCATCCAACTTATCAAGACTCTTAACTCCTCCGGAAGCTCTCTGACCCTTTGGCTTTTTTTTTTATAAGGCAATCATAATTCGTATTATACTATATTACGGTAATATAATGGTTTCCCGGGTTTCACAGATTCCAACTACATCAAATTGTGAGAAAAAGGTCATAAATGTGTTATCACCATTGCATTTCCCTAGTCCTTGAATATTAATTGAACCCATTTTAATTTGTAACACGTTATACAAATCTGGGTCTTGGCATGCACCCTATTGACGATTTTCTGTCGGACAGACATGTATCTTTTTTTTTTTATCATCGTGCACATGCTTAGTTCCGTCGTTGATAAGACATTCATTTTTGAAGTAAGCTGTCTTACCATTGGCAAGGCATTCCGTGAAAAATGGATAAAACTTCGTTCGTGTCTTCATTACGTGCTCTGGTAAGTCTTCACGTATTCGAAACGGCATCGCAACACCGGCTTTTGTTTTCGGCTGAAATGGTGTTAAAATTCTATCCCTAACTTTCACACTATTACACATTAACAGGATTGGTCTCGGGACGCTTTTGACAGAAAGACGGTATGCAAAGTCAACGAGTTGTCATTTTAGTTTAGATCAAGCTTTTCATTCAATGCATTGAGTACACCAGCTTCAGTTTGGCTTGAAGTTTCACTTGGACATTATTTCATGTTAAATTGTTTTAGGGTTTGTTTTCGAGTTAGTTTTTCCATTGACTCTTGCTGTTTGCAGTTTGAAGACAAACTATTTTCAACATATTTAATTTGTTAGTTCAATGTTGCGACTTGGTTCACAAGCTGATTATTTTGCTGCGTTAGTTTCCTGTTGTCTTCTTGGGGATTTTGCACGGTTCTGTCTAGAGTGTCGAATTTATTGTTAAGCAATTTCACATGTTTGTGTATTTCCAATAGTATCACAGTTGAATAAATCGGCAGTAGACACGTTGTCCATTTCTGTGTCAGATGGCTCGTTCATTTCCGGTGTTGTGTGTCTGGTTGTAACCGTGACTGGAGCAATGTGGGGTTAACCGACTGTGTCTGTCGTGTTGATCTGTATTGTCTTTGTTTGTCTTTAGGATAGCACATCAACATCCGGCTAGCTTATAGCCGAAAAAATGACAAACACGGATTGCTAGATAGATGTTTACAAGACTAACAACAGTTCCGATTTTTTTTCTGAACGTGTCGATTTCGACAAAGGAAAGAATGTTCCTATTCTAGCACGCGATACACTAATGCAAACGCCCATTATATCACGTATACACTTCCATAGAAGAAGTCACGTTTTCACGACTTAAGGTGAAATTTTCACCGTCAAACTACCCTTTGTTACGTAACAACTATACACTGTGACAATACCTGCTGGCAAACACAATCAGCGGATTAGAACGAAGACAAGTCAATAAGTAATTGATAACAGACAGTCTAAACAATACTTTAAGTTTCTGTAATTAAACATTTTATAAGTAAAATTTGGAAGCAAATAAAAGTTAGAGCACAATTAGGGTTGGGACGATTTTAAAGAGTAGGTATATTTGAAAGGTAAAATGCTTTTTAGTTAATATATATTAAATATATAATTATATGAAATCTTGGGTTTGTTTGCCAATCAAATAGATTGAGAACAAAGAAGAAAACAACATAATAAATATAATCATGATGTAAATATTAATATTGAAAACAAACGATGTCTTTTTATTGATATTCAGCATTAATTACAAATATAAAAATATAGAAACGTCTTAGTTAGGAACCCAAAATTACAGTAAAATCTGAAAGTGCATTTTAATGTGTGATAAAAACAACTTCCGTGGTGTTCTTATACTGAAGCGAGACATGTTTCCCGTATTTAATGATCCATGCACAAATAAAAAGAGGTAGTCATCATATAATCGAGAATGGTAGAAATGTTTAGAAAAATCATTGAACGAAAAAGCGTATTAAAGGGTCGTAATCACAAACGTCCGAGTTTTGTAAAATGGCATTAAATTTCTGAACTGCATCAAAAGCATTTGTACTAACCATGCCAAAATATATAAATAGAAAATAACGTAAAATCAACGTTAGCCTTCGAAGGGGTGCGACCTCTGGATAAATGTCTGTAATGCTAACCACTCGGACTTTTATGCATTAATGTGTATATTTGTTTACGTTAGGTAAGTGATAGACTTTTTGCAAAATATCGAAGAAAAGCATTACCAACGCTTTATAATTGTGTTAGTGTACAAACAACACACTATTTCAATTACATGTATATCTGTGTGTCAGGAGTTTTATTTCGGCTCTTTATCCATAGTATATTCATAATTCTGAATTTAGTGGCAGCACTACTAAAATATTCAAATTGACCAGTCGTAAATAGGTTCCTTTAAATGAGTGATATAATTCCGTAGTATTTTTTGACTGTTTAGCAGGCTTTGTTGTCGGTCTTTACCTAAAAATATCTAAAATAATTTATAAGTTTCATAAGTTGCTGGTTTCAGGTTAGTCTATCTGATTTCATGTTATTTTATAGTTATTACCTTTCATACTATTGATATTTACTATTTACTGGTAAAACAAATCAACTGACAATGTCATTTGAACAAATTTGCTATATCGAAAGCAGCACAATCTTCTCGCTTAAATGATGAAATATCGGATTGTTCGTGGAAATAAAACATACTACTAAAACATAAGTGTCACACAAGCGCGCATAACTCGATGTCATCCCATCGTGTTCACATACATTAGAGTACACATTAAATAATCAAAGTGTATTTTATAATTACGTTTCTTCTATAATTACGTTTCTTCTATAATTACGTTGCTATTTGCAGACGACATGGCCAGTTTAGGTAAAACACCAGAAGAAGTACAATCCCAATTAGATAAACTTTACATATACTGTAATTGTTGGGGGCTTAATGTGAATACGTCAAAAAACCAAAATAATGGTCTTTCGCAAAAGGGGTAAAATTCGCCAAGATGAGAAATGGACTTACAATGGTCAAAAAATAGAAGTCGTCGATAATTTCAACTATCTCGGCACTGTAATTAATTACACTGGTAGCTTTACATTAAACCAAGAGCATTTGGCTGGAAAAGCCCTTAAGGCTACCAATACTTTACTCTACAAATGTAAGCAATATGATCTTAAGCCTAAATTATTTTGTCAATTGTTTGATTCTTTTGTTGGCTCCATTTTATGTTATGCCTCTGAAATATGGGGATTTAATAAATCTAAAGAGATCGAACGCATCCATTTAAAATTTTGCAAAAGGTTGTTAAATGTAAAAATAAACACATGTAATGCCACGGTATATGGAGAGTTAGGTAGATACCCGTTATATGTAAATAGATATGCACGAATTGTTAAGTATTGGTTTAAAATTATTAACAGTAAAAATATTATTATACAAACTGTGTATAAACAAGCAGTGGATGATTGCAACAAAGGATACAACAATTGGGTTGCGGATGTTAAAAAATTGTTAAATCAATACGGATATTCCTATGTATTTGAAAATCACAATGTTACTAACACTCATGCTTTTGTATGTAAATTCAAATGTAGAATTATTGACACATTTAAACAAGAATGGTTTGGTAATATGAATAATAGTTCTGTTTTAGACATGTACAGAATGTTTAAAACATCTCTCGAATATGAAGACTACTTAGATTTATTAGCCTACGTTTTTACTTTGTAAGATTACGAGCGTCTGCCCATCCATTGAGAATTCAGACAGGCAGATACTCCCGTAACAATATCCCTCGTAACGAACGTTATTGCCTATGTTGTAACCAAATAGATACAGAGGATGAATTCCATTTCACTTGTATATGTCCTTGTTATCGTACACCCCGATAAAAATATATTAAATGTTTTTACTATATCAGGCCATCTGTTGTTAAGTTCCACATTTTATTGACATCAACGTGTAAATCTTAGATTGTTAATTTATGTAAATATGTAAAAGAAGCTTTAACTATACGAAATACTATTATAAATACCACAGTAATTATTAACAATAATGCAATGTAATATACTTTCTCTAACTTTTAAACCATAGCTATATTTATTTATTTTAATAATTACTTTGTTTTTATTTTCCGCAAAAATATTTTGTCTATCTTTACTGCCTTTAAAATTGTACTTTTTTTGTTTTTTTTTTGTTTTTTTTCGTAATATTGGTTATTGTATAATTAAATTGTTTTCATTGTAACATATTGACAAGTGACAGTACTTTATTTAAAAAATTTATAAGTTCCATGAAATTTAGAATTTTTTCGCAAATTTGGTTTTTGTATAATTAAATTGTATTCATTGTAATATATTGATACGTGACATAACTTTATTTCAAATTTGTATGTATTTAAGACGATGTACATATGTATAAGTCTAAACAAATTGTCTGTTTGTCTGTCTGTCTGTCTTCAAAGTTTTAACAGGCACTTACATTTCTGATTGTAGTTGTCAATTATGAGTGCGAGAAAAACACAACTAATTGATAACACTGATTTTGGGTTATTATCAACTGCGACCGCAGTGTCGTTATATTGTACAGTGCTTTTGATGGAGATGACGATTACAATGACGAATTAGATTTTCCTATTTCTATTGATGAAGTTAACAACGCTATTAAAAAATTGAAACGTAATAAAGCACATGGTATTGACTGTTTATTAAACGAATATTTTATTGAATGTAGTGGTATTTTCTCTCCGTATATTTGTAACATTTTCAACGCTATTTTAGCTTCGGGTGTTTTTCCAGACATATGGGCGGAGGGAATTATAATACCATTGTTTAAAAAAGGTGATCGCAGCTCTGTCGCTAATTACAGAGGTATAACACTATATTTACCACTGTGTTAAACGACAGAATTGTGTCTTTCTGTGAAAAATACAACCTTATTAGTGATGCACAATTCGGCTTCCGCATAGGCGTGGCCACTACGGATGCTATATTTTCATTATTATCTGTTGTTCAACATTATTTTAATACCAATAAAAGGTTGTATGTGGCATTTATAGATCTCAATAAATGCTTTGACAGTATTTATAGAAATGCACTTTGGTTTAAACTGTTTAATGCTGATTTACGTGGTAGAGTATTACGAATTCTAAAGAATATGTATATGCATGTGAAATCCTGCGTTAAACATTGTACCTGGTTTTCTGAATTTCGAATATTCTGTGGGTTTAAGGCAAGGCGAAGTTATCTCCCCCTTGCTAGTCTCCCTTTGTTTAGAAGATTTAGAAATGTTTTTACAAAGTAATGTAAGTGCTGGAATTGAATTGTATGATATTGTTTTACTAGTATTATTGTTCGCAGACGATATGGTAATTTTGGGTAAGTCCCCCGAAGAATTACAGACTCACATGGATAAATTAGCGGATTATTGTAATACCTGGAGTTTAGAAGTTAATAGTTCCAAAACTAAAATTATGGTGTTCAGAAAATGTGGTGCTTTAAAAGATGATGAACAGTGGTTCTATAAAAATGAACCAATACAAATAGTAGATAATTTTAATTATCTTGGTTGTGTTTTTAAATATAATGGCAATTTCTCTGCAAATAATGAGTTCATCATTGGTAAATCTCTGAAAGCTCTAAATACTTTATTATTCAATTTAAGAAGGTCCCACTTACTCCAAAAAGTTACTGTGAATTATTTGATGCTTTGGTAGGATCAACACTTAATTATGCATCAGAAGTTTGGGGTTTTACGAAGTCTAAAGATATTGAACGGGTACATTTAAAATTTTGCAAATCTATTTTGAATGTAAGAAAGTCTACATCATCCATTGGTGTATACGGCGAACTTGGACGTTATCCCATATATATATATCAAGATATACACGCATCATTTCTTACTGGTGTAAGGTATTGCAAAGTGATAATGTTATTATTTCATCATTGTATCGTCGAGGTTTAGACGATTGTAAATTAGGCTACTCTAACTGGGTGTCCTCTGTGGAGAAACTTTTAGATGATTTTGGTTTTTCGGATGTATTTTTGTATCCCGAAAGTATCCATGGTTCTTTTCCATTAATTTTCAAACAACGTGTAATTGATAACTTTATCCAAGAATGGCATGGTTCATTACAACGTAGTTCAATTCTGTTGGATTACGTTTATTACAAAAATAATTTTATGTACGAATGTTATCTTGATATATTGCCTGCTAGTCTCAGGAAATATTTTACACGTTTTAGAATTTGTGCTCATTCGTTACGAATTCGTACAGGCCGCTATGGCTCAAATAATATACCAAGAAATGAAAGGCACTGTCTCTACTGTGGAAGGCGTGATTTAGAAGATGTGTACCATTTTATATGCATTTGTCCATGTTACTCAACAGTAAGGCGACGATTTCTTAATAAACGATTTTACGATAGACCATCTGTGTATAATTCATTAATGGGATCAGTTAACTCTGATGTTGTTAAAAGTGTTGCCAAATATATTAAATATGCATTAGAAATTAGACAATCTATTCATGTATAATATACATGTACATCACTCTCCATACGTTTGCAACTTATGTTATACTGCAATTAATTCGTTTCGTTTGGAATTTGCATATATTTCACGATTTTTAGAACAAATTCCGAATGCATTGACCGCGTATAGAATGTATATATGTTCGTTTTTTTTTCTAGATCATGTACTTTGTACTAATCTTGAATAAAACTATTGTCTTGTCTTTTTTTTTTTTCTCATTTATTTTACCATGTTTGACATTTACATTGATACCAGTTATATTTGTATACATAAAACATGGGTAATATAACATATATGACACATTCATTCAGAATTTTTGAGCGGTGCATAAGTATATAAATTACATTATAATTCAATCATACATAATAGTTGACACACATACAACATATATTGTCAGAATTAATTCATTTTATACATAGTAATTTACACACATACAACATATATTGTCAGAATTAATTCATTTTATACAAAAAAATATGCATACACACTCGCGGACAGACAGACAGAGAGACACACACACAAAAACACACATGCACACACGCACGCACGTACACATACACACAATACACAGTGTGTGTTAAAGGTTCATGAAAACTAACATAACATTTTTAAACATTTTAAATGCATATAAGAGATTTCTAAGTTCTACGTTTTTGTTGACGTTTTAAACATAAAAAAGTTTCTATTGTTCAGAGCATGGGCACCTTTATTTAACATAATATGTATTCAATGAGAAGAGCCTAAGTAGTATTGGTTGAAAAATATGGTATGAAGTAGATCCATTTTTGATTATGTTTTGCATATTTGTTTTTAATTAGGGCAATTTCTGCTTCTGTCTGTATTTTTATCTTAAGATAATTAAGAAAAATGTTGAAGTTTGGGATGCATTTTTTATTTTTCATGTTAAATATAAATATTTTCATTAAAATTAGTATAAAATTCAAAACATCGCTGTATACTTTTTTGTCGATAATGCCAAGAAAGGCAATTTCTTTGTTTAATTTTATTTTAATATTCATGTCTTTCAAGAAGTATTGCAGTTTTGTCCATAATTCTTGAATGTAAGTGCATTCCCAAAATAGGTGGTCAATTGTTTCAATATTTGATTGGCAAAACTCACACAAACTACACGCTTTCAATCCGCATTTTGTTAAAAATTTATTTGTTGGTACTATTCTATATAAGAACTTATATGTATCAATTGTTGACTTAAATGGAATTGTATATATTATTCTCCAGTCGGTATTTTCTTTTAGATTCAATTGTTTTTTCCATTTCATTTCAGTACTGTTATCTTTTGTATTTTGTGATTGTTGTTGTATATTATAAAGTGTTTTGTTTACTTGTTTGGTATTCTCTATCACATTAACAAAAGTTTTTTCTGACGTTGTAAATGTGTTAATCCCTTGTGTATGCAGTGTTATTTTATATTCGTTTGGAATCGCGGATAATAGTGAATAATGATTTAAAAATTCATTTGGGTTTATGTTATATAAGTCCTGCATTTCACTAAACGTATAATATGTATTTCTTTGATAATTGTATAAATGTCCGATTGTTTTTATACCATTGTTATACCAGTTTACCAGAAAGATGGATTTGTTATTGATTTTGATATCTTTTGTTGTTCCATATGACATGTTTACATATAGGAATACTTCTTTGTGAACTATTATGTTGGTTCTTGATATTTTGCCATGCGGTAAGCATATCTTTCAAAAATAAATTTTCTTTACTTACGTTTTGTATTATAGTTTCTTCTAAGTTACTTTCAAATATAATATTGGTACCAACATTTTTAAGTTTTTCTTGTAGCAGGAGTTTCCATTTGCCATGATTGTTTTTATCTAGGAATCGTTTAACCCAGCCCGCTTTAATGGCGTTGAAAAAATAAGTAATGTCTGTAAGCTTTAGGCCTCCATTTTCATTAGGTTGAAATAATCGTTTTCTTTTAATTCTGTCGGGTTTTTCATCCCAAATAAATTTAAACATCGTTGTTGTTAATCCATCTATTACTTGCTTTGTTGGATTTGGAAGAACTGAAAATGGATATATTAACTTTGGTAATGCAAATGTTTTTATAACAGTAACCTTTCCCATTAAAGTGAGTTTTCGATGTTGCCATTGTTTTAAGCAGGCTTCAATTTCCTAAATTTTTGGCATTAAGTTTTTTTCAATGTTAAGTTTGTGATGATTGTAAAAATTCATTCCTAACGTTTTAGCCCCATCAGATGTCCAAATAAATTTATTTTCTGTACAATATTCAAATTTTGAGTTTTTCAAAGATCCAATTCTCATTACTGTAGATTTTGATGAGTTGAGGTTTAGTCCTGATATTTTTCTAAAGTTTTGAAGATTTTCCACTAGTGTTTCAAAGGATTTTGCTGAGCCATCATTGAAAAAAGTTGCATCGTCTGCAAAAAGGGTTTGCTTAATTTCTTGTTCATTGATTGTTATTCCTTTAATAATTGTATTTGCATTTATATAATTTGATAGTATTTCTAAACATAAAATAAATAAGGAGGACGATAGTGGACAGCCTTGCCGAACACCTTTTTCTACTTTAAAACTTCTAGAAAGATTGCCATTGTTTATAATGATACTATTTATATCATTGTAAAATACTTTTATCCACTTAATTAGCTGTGGTCCAAAATTGAAGTGTTTAAGACAATGTATAATAAATGAATGATTTAAGCTATCAAATGCCTTTTCGAAGTCTGCAAAGAATAAAAGTCCAGGTTTATTATTAGTTTCAAGATATTCAATTACAAGATATTCAATTACATCGAATATTAATCTAACATTTTCACCTATATATCTGACTTTCATGAAACCTGTTTGGTCATAACTAATTATTTGATTCAATACTTTTTTCAAACGGTTAGCTATAGACTTAGTTGCAATTTTGTAATCGATATTTAATAAACTAATTGGTCGCCAATTTGAAATGTAATCCAAGTTTTTATCAGACTTTGGAATAAGTGTAATGATACCCTGTTTTTGTAGAGCAGTTAATTCACCATTGTCAAAAGAATAATTTATTGATTTTATATAGTATTCTTTTAATGTTGGCCAAAATATTTTATAAAATTCAACAGTAAGTCCGTCAGAGCCTGGGCTTTTACTATTCGCCATTTCTAATAATGCACATCCACATTCATAATCAGTAAGTTTTCCTTCACATTTCGATTTGTTTTCTTCACTTAGTTTATTTATAGGTACTTTAAAAAAATCCGAAACGTATTCTTCAATATGATTTTTTTTATATAGGGATTCGTAATAATTTGCTTCTGCTTCTAATATTCTGTCTTTATCTTTTAATACAGTGTTATCTACAATCAGCTTATGAATAGTTTTTTTTTCAGCTTTCCGTTTTTCTAGGTTGGCAAAGTATGTTGAATTCTTTTCATTTCCTTCGACCTGAATAGCTTTTGATCTTAAAATATATCCATTAATCTTCTTGTCATATATTTGTTCCAGTTCTTGTTGTAAAATTTTTATTTTGTGTGTTATATTTTCCGTCAAGTCAGCAGAGTTACAGTTTATTAAATTTTGTTCTAGTGTTTTGATTTCTGCAATTAAGATTTCTTCTTCCTTTTTCGATTTTTTATTTTTCATTGAACAGTATTTTATCGTTTCATTCCGAATTGTATTCTTAATTAGTTCCCACATTGTGTTTGGATTACATTCTTTATTTAAATTTGTTATGTCATTGATACTTTGTTTGATTTTTTTTGGGTATTCAACATCTAGTAAAATGGAATTATTAATTTTGAAGTATCCTCTTCCTTTTCCTAAAAGTAAATTATCTATATTTAACTGTACAAGAAAGTGATCCGTTTTATATCCAGGTTTAATGTTACATTTTGATATAAGATTACATAAGCTATTCGATATTAAAAAAAAGTCAAGCTTACAGAATATATGTAATTTACAGTTTGAATGCCATGTGAATTGGTTTTTGTCTGGATGTTTAATTCTCCAGATGTCACTTAGTTCATTGGTGGCCATTAATTCAGTTAGAAGTTTTCTGCATTTAGTATGAGTATTAAAATTACCGTTTTTCTTGTCAAATCCTGTTAAGGTGGTATTAAAATCGCCGCCTATAATAAAATTTTTATCATCGTTTGACAATAAATAGTTATTTAGTTTTTGGACAATATATGTGTCATCTGTATTTGATCCGTAAATGTTAATAAGTGTGATGTTAATATCTTGAATTTTAATGTCTACTGCTATTAACCTTCCAATAATAATTTCAGTGAAGTTCGATAGTTCCAGGTCACTATTTGGATGTAAAAATATCCCTACACCTTCGCTATTTGACTTACATCCACTATAAACAAATCGACCAGGCCAATCATGTTTCCATTGTTCAAAATTAGATCTCGTTAAATGTGTTTCTTGTAACATGAATATCGAGTAATTTAGACCTTTTAGCCATTCAAACACTTGCATTCTTTTATCTTTGTTTCCTAAACCTCTCACGTTCAACGTTAATATTATGGTTTCCATTTATGTGTTGGATAGCCCATGCTATTACATATATTACATATATTTTGAATCAAGTTTGAATATGTTTTTATGTCAACTGATATTTGAATAGTATGGTTATCTGTGTTAGTCATGTGTTCTGTATGCTATTAAGGAATCTTAAAAAGGTAGGTTTTATGATGAGGTGTTTTATTTATTACTTTATGCGACTTACAATATAGATATCAATATTGTATGAGGTTTTGTCAGTTAAGTGTCGAAAAAACGAAATTTGACAAAAAACGCAGATGATGCATCTAAGAATATGTTGTATTTTAACTACCATTAATTTATCCTCCTTCTTTTTTTACATTTTAGTCACTACATTTTTTTTTTATTCACGAAGAAGGATTTTTAATTATCTACATTATGTAGATGGATAAATAACGTTTTAGTGTTAAATGGAGTTTTTTTAGTTACTCTAGTATGCATAGGACAAAAATTAACATGTTAATGAACAAAATACAACATAAGACATATTACAGAGTACAAGTTTAAAGGCAATAGTCTGTGAAACTGCTGTACAGTTACAGGCATGTTTTAAATGTTGAAAGGATTTTTTAAGTATGCGCATAATAAAAGCTAGCATTTAAATGAACAAAATACAACATAAGACATATTATAGAATACAAGTTTAAAATCAATAGTCTGTGAAAAACTGCTATACGAGTTACAGGCATGTTTTAAATCTTAAATAGAGTTTTTAAGTATGCGCAGAACAAAAACTAACATTTAAATGAACAAAACACAACATAAAACATATTATAGAGTACAAGTTTTAAAAGCAATAGTCTGTGAAACTGCAATATATTAATACATGTATAATATGTTATAAAGCTTTATGCCTGTTCAATTGTTGAAGTGTGTATTTGTATTGCTAAAAGGATTTCTTGATCAGATTTAAGTAATATAAAAATCGCTTATTACATTATTATTTATATATATGTTTTTCAAAATTATACATACTGTTTAATAAGCAACATTTTTGTAAATCACGTTTATTAATTATATTTGTCTATTTTGTGCGTTATAGTTTCATAACTGAAACCGTGTTAATGAATGTACGTGATTATATCAACTCATTTATGTTGATCAGAATGACTTGATTTGCAAAATCAACATAGTTTCGAATGCAGTACAAAAATCGTACACACAGGGGTAAAGAAAAGCACTGTATCGATAGAGATTTAAAAACACGAGGAACCGTGTTTTTACGTGAGCGTTCTTGGGATAGTATTCAATGAAAGAAAAGGTGATCTATTTTATACTAAAAAACCTGTCTTGTCTTGTCTTGTCTTGTCTTTAAATGCATGCTTAGGTAGATGTCACTCATTGTGGCCGTTACTGGTTCTCTTGTGTGTTTTGCAACTCACTTGTGGTGTTTACGACAACCAAGCGCGAAGGGTATCTCTGGTAAAATTAGGGCACAGTTATAGCTCGAACACAATAAACTGACACTGGCTTTAATATATGTGAATATATATTACAAATCCGTTACAATGAATATATTATTTTCCGTACTTGAATGGAGTTAAATCCATGAAAGATTATACCACGGAAATTTAGTTATGATATCATTAAACTTATGTAACACGTGCACGAAAGAGACCGAGTTTAAGTACAGTAAACCATCCGATGGCGTAATTTATGCCAATAGAGTTCGCGAGTATACAGGTAATATGCCCTAGCTATATGAATAAATAAATGCCAAAAACCAAAGACTCTGTAACAGGTTTACACTTGATCGATATATTCGAAACCTATAAGCAGACAATATAAAATACAACGTCTAAAGCGATCAAATCACAGATGAATTGCATAACCTGAAAGAAACATGATTTTTTTTCATTACTAACATAGTAAAAATTGGGGACAGTAATAATTTATTCACAGGCTTCATACTGTGAATATAAACAAAGCGAAACTCCAGTTGCGACAGCAGGAGAGAACTCTTATTAGCAGCCCGAGGTCCTTTATTTATGGCAAGTGACCGATTGCCAAAAACAATACACAGGACATAACAAAAACACATAACAGACGCAAAACACATATGAATAAAACTGGGGTCACCGCCTTGGAACGGTCAATGCAAAGCATTGGGGGTTTAAACCGGTTTATGTGCGCACGAACCTCACACTTGGCCCATAATTATTCACAAAACATGTTATGTGTAAATACAAATTAACCTCATAGCATCGGAATTCAATTTAAACGGCAATAAAAAAGAATATTATTCAATTCGATTACCATTTAATTACTCAATGGCTAGATGCAATGCAGAGCAGCAGAATTGCAACTTTTTGAGGCACGATGAAACAAAACAAAAAACAAGTATCAACTACATCTCGTCTTTTATAAAAAGCTTTAAAGACATAGCATCATATAGTTCAATTTTCAGATCATCGTCATGCAATTTTAGGAAGAAGCCGTAATGTTGGGTGTAAAAAGCCAGATTACATAGCTTTCTTTTATATGTTTATTTTAAACTGATTAAAACTTAATATATTATTCTACATCTTCCTACCAACCCAAATTGAAAAAAAAAATATTAAGTTAATGAACGTGGGTGTTAAAACCAGTTTATAAATCGGAACTGCTGTAAAATATTAAATAAATAGGCACGATATATCCTGGATAATCTTACGCTACGTCTCTGAGACAGTAAAGATATTTAAATGATGACGTAATCCAGAAACGCGCAATGCACACGATTACGTCATAATTTTAAACGCAAAGAAGTTAAAGCTACTTATCCACCATTTTAAAACGACCAAATTGTAACGATGAAAGAAATTCAGAATCGACAACTAATACGCATGTGTTTTTTAGCATAAGTGCATTATATCCTTTTATAAGAGTGTACTAAATTATTAAGTATGCGTTTAGCATTCACTTTAACATCTTTACATTTGCGAACACGTTTCAAAACATCACTGTAAAATGATGGGTGGGATATTCCGTTAGATAAGAACCATTTCAAAGAAACATTGTATTTAGAAACTAAGACATTATATTTTCAATAGAATTTAGCAAACTTATTGCGTAGATCATGAAATAAAACAAATTGTTTAAATAATTTCTTAGTCAGTGTAAGGTTGCCAGGGGCGTAGCTTGGGTTCAAAAAATGTATAGGCACAATAGGTGGAATCTACAAACTGATGCTGTAAGCGATAATTTGGGCCAGGAGTGTTTATACTCGATATGTGGCTACAAACAACTAACTTCAGCTAAACTCCGATTCTACAAAATAATTGTAAAATAAGCGTGTGTATTATGAAATTTATTCATATTGACGTTATCGACTCGTTAAACAATGAAGTATCAACACAGCCATGAAAGATCCCCTCACCCCCATCCCCCCCACCCCCTCTTGTTTTTATTGCATTTTTGGCATATGTAAATTTTTCATCTTTGGAAAATATGGATAGGCGCGTGCCTAAAGGAAGCTACGCCCCTGGTTGCGGTCGTTGAAATCTTAAACTCATGAGCAAGCTCTTTCATATCGCACTAATTGCGATATGTATATACCATAGGAAGGACCTCTAGGAATATTACCATCCAAGAAAGGGAAATTTACAATTTCGAAATTAAAATCATCGCGTGTGTCATATAAACTGGTTTTAACTATATTGTTAGTAATAGTAAGATGTAAGTCTATGAATGCAACATATTTATACGATGAACACGATTTATTTAAGGAAAGTTCTTTAGGTTAACTGTTTTTGATATTTTGTTCAAAGAAAGGGTTACATATGTTTTATATATCATCAATATATCTACAAGTTTGATTAAAACATTGAATCAAATTTAATTGTTTATCTTTTGATAAATCTAGCATAAAATCCCGTTCATAGCAATATAGAAATAGATTAGCTATAAGCGGTGCACAGTTAGTACCCATTGACACACCAATAATTTGTTTAAATATTTTCCCGATGAATTCAACAAATAAGTTATACCGAAGAAAGGTGAGGGCTGAACATAAATCTAAGCAAGTCTAAATAATGTATTCATCAAAAATCTGATTAGTAAAGAATGCTGTATTGGTATTTGAAGCCATTTATGAGCATTTTTTCATGCAAATGTTTTTTCAATAAGCGAAACAAGTTTATTTTAAATAAAACGGTGAGGTAGGGTTGTATACACTGTAGAAAAATCATATGACCTCACACAAGACGCTTAGAAATCTTTGCTTTCAATTTTAATAATAACTGCACACGAATTTTTTTTTAAACGACTTTTGTATGGAGTTTGATGGAGTTTAGGAAATCAGTAAAGTGATGGTAATTTATGTTATTATTCTTGGTTTTGACGTTAAATTTAATGCATTCAGTAATATGTTTGGAAATATTTTCATTGAAGTCTTTTTGTATTCAGTATATGATGTCGTTTGAGATAGTTCCCTTGAAATAGTTTGAACATAAAATATTTGTCATATTATAATTATGTTGTTCGCCGCTTTATTTGCACGAACCAATACGAATTTAGATTGAAGATCTTTGAGTAATTTACAAAGTGTATTTTTATATACATAGTGCCGGACTTGAACAATCCCATGCAGCATACAGATTGATCATAAGACATTCTTATAAACTTATAGGACCTGCCCGCTGGAGTCGCAATGTTCATTTACGAAGAGGTATAAATGTTCACAGACAATTTGCACATGCTGTATATTATTCTGCCGTGTTATGTTAAAATTCCATTACCGAGAGCAAAACGCATAATAATTATATAAGACAAAACCTATGCTAATGCTTAATGACATATACATATAAACTTGTTGTGACATTTGAAATACGCATGCGCATTAACAAACATGATGTCCGATTAAGATTTGCATGGTCCTTCACCGCATTCTCAAGATTATGGTTCTAACAAACAGGATTTTCATGTCTGTTGCTTTAAACCGTTGCTTAAATAAAACGTGAGATAATTACGAAAACCAAAAATAGCAACGTATATGAATATGTTAATTAAAGCAGATGGCGCCGAGCGCGATGGTGAAAAATTGTATAGACTTGATTAAATATACAAATTAATTGCTAGTAACGAGTTGCTGAAACAAACTTCACAGCTAGCTATTCATCACGCTGTATAATGTGTTTCTCTTAAACTCAGAAAGCATGGAATAAACAGTAAAATAGTATTTGTGTTAACTTTAGCGCTCAGTCAATAAAAATAAAACTACCAATAATGAAAGCGGACAACAGTCTTTTTTAACTGCTGACAGTTAATTGGCATTATTTTATACCATCAAAGCCCCCAGTGAGGATCGAACTCACGACCCCTGGTTTACAAGACCAGTGCTCTAACCACTGAGCTATGGAGGCTTGCGAGTAGAATAACATTGATAATTCGTACAATGAAAACAATTGCTATACGAAAAATGCAGTAGTCAATGAAACGCGTTAAATATTGTATTTGCAATTTATTTTATTGCTAGATATATTTAACGTAATCAAAATTGTTATAATAAAAAGTATATTACATTTTTGAAAGAGGTATTTAAATGACTTTACGTGTATTTCGATGACAACGTCTAAATTGTGTACATTCTCATGCAATTTCCTAAACCCAATGCCCAACCTCACTGATCAAAGTGTAATGGATAAAGAAATTTTATAAAAAAAAACATACCAAGTACTATTTTAACGAATAGGAATTTCTACTAATTTGTGCTTTATCTTGCAAAGACATAGTTGTGGTTATTGTTTTTTTGTTTATTTTGTTTGTTTCCAATGTGATATTGTGCTTTTGTTAGTTCCTGTTGATGCTTTCTACAAATTTACTTTCATATCTAATAGAGTTGATGCTAAAAGTCTGACATCAAGACACATGGACCAGATACGTAGAACGGTGCCCATTGCATTTGTGAGTATCAAGGGCATTTCTGGCTATAATTTTGCAAGAGCGAAATCGGGTAAACCCTGGTTAGTATATAGGTGAAGAAATAATTTCGGGTATTTTAGACACGTACACGTGCTGCACTGGTATCTGCAATCTGCAATCTATCAGAGAAGTTGCGAGGAGCTTGTTGATAATATACTTGAATAACTTGATATTGTTAAACCACAAAACATGCGCATATGCTTGGATTGTCTTGCAAATGGATTATATAATAGGTGCGCATTCATATATTCATAATTCGTCATCCGAGTACAGACTTATCGATCTGGACCCCCGTAAATCATTGAAATATCTGCACAGCGCATGCATTGGCATCTGCACCGTCTGTAAAAGTATATGTACATGTAAATCTCGAACTTGATCAACTGTGCATAATGGCTGCTCATGGCCTTGTCGGGTTTTTTGTATATATAAAACATCGTATATTGTGATTGCAGTTCATAACAAGTGCTATATCTTAAGCACACATCATAGTTGACGTACCTGCAAACCGAGACATTGTTTCGGACAGTCTCCAAAAAGGTATGTCACATTTGCGTTATTAAATGTGTTTGTATATATTCATATCATTTTGTAGATTATTTGACATCGCAAAGGGGAATAATAGTCCACTTTCGACATTTTTACTTAAACAGCATGCAGTCTTCAACTTCAATACATTGCGAGATACGTTATTTTGTTGTCACAAGTTATATTTTCATATCCGGTTCAGAATCGACACAAAACATATTTCTGGAGCATGGCTGTTTGCAGAAAAAAAAACATGCGTAAAGAAATAGGAAAAGTACAGAACAAAATAACTTGTGTGTTGGCATGATTTCAAATTAAACAAAACACACGGAGAAATAACAACAAAGCATAGCAATTCAAATAAAAAAACAAACTGTCATTTAGTTCAGAAAGTTAGATTTTCGTCCCAGTTGATCCAAATGCTGATACAGTCGAAACGCGATACAACGAATCGCGATATCACGAAATGACGTGATACTACGAATAAGGCTGCAGGTCCCGTCCGAATTCCTTATATATTTAACAATAAAAAGATGCGATACTACGAAATCGCGATCGAATGAAAGAGGCGATTTACGAATTGATTGGTCCCATCGTTAGATTTTCATTCAAAATTAACGCGATACTACGATTAAGTTTGAAGCTGAGACTTTCGCACCTTATCGAGAAAGTTTTCACACCTACCCCAAGCCAGTCTTTTTGTTGAAAGGATATCGCTCATGTTAAACGGCGTTATAAACAAAGGCCCAGTCATTTGTACCGTAAACTAAAATATCACACTATAATGTAAACGCACGTCTAGATATGTGAATCTTAACTGGCTGGTGTGTTTGTTCGGGTCTGTATACATTCTGCATGTATGCATTAAAATATTGTTATAAACTTTGAAACAAAATAGATTAAAATTTATTTAATTCATGGTAACTATTATTCATTCTAAATCTAGGCTTGCCGCACAGGAGTGCACAACACTAAAATTTTTAAAAGATGCGATACTACGAAAGATGCGATACAACGAACAATTCTGTATCTCCCTTGACTATTCGTAGTATCGCGTTTCGACTGTAGTTAGTTTCGGCATAATTGAGATGTAATCAACAAAATATGCACCGATGAATAGTTTGCTTAGATATTCGGTACCGTAACAAATGACACAAAGACTGTTGGAAGATAGC
Source organism: Congeria kusceri (assembly GCA_027627225.1). NCBI lineage: Eukaryota > Metazoa > Mollusca > Bivalvia > Myida > Dreissenidae > Congeria > Congeria kusceri. Next base: position 20,277,227 of record CM051034.1, read on the forward strand.
TCGTGATGAAACGTGAGTTCAACAAGCTCAATAATACTTAAAGGTATTCAAATTCTTACTAGATTGCAAAAACGTGGCTGGATTCTTGTTTTTGTTAAACAAGTGCTACCTTATAGCAAGGCAGCATTAAGCGGAGGCCAGTCCCCTGCTTGCAGTTCAACCTGAATTGGGTATGCCATACGAACAGTGTCACTTTTCACCGGTAGTACGATGCTACATATTCTGTACGAATTTATTAATTAAATAGTTTGATTAACTTGCAGATAAGGTCACATTAAAATAAACTTAAAATAGAACACATTATTTGGAACTGAATTTGGCAATTGTATATGTATATGTTTTTCGGCGTAGCTAAGATCACTTTTGACCTAGATTTCTTGCGATAATTATGCAGCGGGAAAATATAATGCTAATAGAATTGGGCACATTTTCTAATTTAAGGGAATTCAGACTTACAGCAATGGTTTAATGTACACCAACACCTGTTGCATACTTTTTGGATTGAAATGTCAATTGATTCTAGCGAGTTCAACACACGATCATTCTACTTTAGCGGCCGGTGTATAGCTGATATAATATACATGCATCCATTAGCGTCAAGAGAATCATACTAGCGAATATTTCAATAAATGGGGAATTTATGTTTATAAACTTACTGTGCATGTTAATTTGAAATTGAATTGCGGTTGCGTTCTGTTCAGAATTCATTAGAATTGCACATTTCTATCAACTTCTCCAGAAGATGTTAATTAAACTACAAAAAGATGTCTTTCAATCAATAAAACATAAAATATTGCCATTTAACGAAGCATAGTGTAGCTTCATAGTGTGAAATGAAATAGAAACACATCTTTCCCAGAGTGCTAGATTTGTTGTCACACTGCTTATACATACACATATATCCCAAAGCGGACCCTTAATTTCGTTTCTGTAGGGCTGCTTGAATTGGGGATAACCCCAAATTGTAATGCATCACACATTTGTACGACTTTTTTCTATTTAAGCTTTACACCAAACTATTTCCATGAGCGGACCCTACGTTCCTTTTTCGTAGGGCTTGTATAAATGGGAATTCTTTAAAACGTACAAACTATGTGGTGTTTTATACACGTATCGAAATAAACATTTTATTAGACGAAATTATATTGATTGAATGGTACGAATGTATAATGACTGAATGGTACATTTATAACAGTTGTATTTTAAACAAATTTATTTCATCACACAAAACAGATTTTGACAAATTATGTTAATGGTTATGTCTTCTAGTTAGAAATTGTATATCCATACCATGTATTGAGTGAACGGTACACCTATTACACTATTATAAACTATCTGACAGAATTAATCTGACCTGCGTAGTTCAACAACGATAATTGTGTTCCTTTCTTTAAATAAATCAGCGAGTATCGTGTTAGAATATACGATAGATGTAAAAATTGTCCACTCTATACGTTTATAGTCAGCTGTCATTTGAACATATCTGCGGAATACATGTATCTCGTGCAAAATGTTTTGAACTCGTTGAATAATTAATAACCAAAGTTTTGTTATATCCGATTAACAGTGTTGTCTCTAGAGGAATTAATTTGCTGATTGTACAATGTATACTACCATACAAAGTATGAACGAATCAAATTGCTTCTGTTAGATTATTTACCAACTTATTGTTATAATTACAGATAACAATGTGATTCCTTTCCAAAAAATAATGTACAATATAGCGTACAAAGTCTTAACCTATTTAGCTCATTGTGCACTATTCAAAAGTATTAGAATTCTGACATAGTGTGCAAATATTGTTCGGAAGTATATTTTGTATTACCGAATGTGTACGGTGTATGCGTACAAAAACTGTAATATACATGTACATTTCTTAAATATATTATTGTACTTATGTATCTTTGTATAACTGATTTTGCACGCTGTATCTGCATAGCAACCTTATAAATACATTTATGTACTTTCTCAATAACAGTGGCCACTAAGAATGCCGTTTATTACATTTGTGGCACTTGTAAAATATATGAATGACCAGTTCATATCTACAATGACCATTTATATACTATTATACTTTTTTTATAACCTTTTTCATTTCCATTGTCTACTTATTTTACTGTCTAAAGATGGAGGATTGTATGATGCTCTTAGGATTATTGTAACTCGTGAAAATAACGCATTGCATTCACTTTTCCTACTGTGTTATGATGGACACTCATAACATTTTACCAAGAAACACGTCAATCGGATTGTCTTTTGCATCTTTTAACTTGCTTGTTCTAATATCACTGTACAAAAACGAAATTGCCCTGGAGTCGAGACTTCAAAACATTAATTGTCAATCTCAACTTTTCCGGCGCATACAACGACCTCATACACACATTATATTGGGCGAGCGCTACATTTCTAATGTATCTTTCGTAAGAAGAATATATGTTTCTTTCTTAACAGTCGTGTTCGTGACATGGCTTAAAGTAATCCTGATGCTTTCCGGGGATATCGAACCAAACCCAGGCCCTGTATCGCTTAGTTCTCTTAATTCCTCTGTCACTGAGTCTAACACATTGTCCGATCTTTTGGCAATGCATAACAACTTTTCGTTTATTCAGTATAATGTGCAGAGTATAAGGCACAAGATGGAAATTCTTACAGCAGAGCTTTCGAATTTTGATTTATTATCCTTTTCTGAGACGTGGCTTAACAACTCTATCGAAACTGATGAACTCCTTATCCCCTCATATCATTCCCCTGAGCGCAAAGACCGAATACATGATAGTCACGGTGGCGTTATGTTATATGTAAAAGATTCTATCCACTACGAACGCAGACTTGACCTTGAACTTAATTCATTAGAATGCATTTGGATTGAAATCCACTTTAAGAGTAAAAAGCGTGCCCTATTTGGGTTATTTTATAGATCACCAAACGCAGATGCATCATACACGAATTTAATTGACGATTCTATTGGTTTAGCAGTCGAAACCGGCATTTCTGATATCATAATAACCGGTGATTTTAACCTAAATAACAGCCAACCTATATTAATTAGAAAACTAGATTCTTGGTGTCAAGAGTACAGTCTTGTTCAAGTTATTGACGAACCAACGTATTTTACGGAAAGGTCTTCGTCAATTCTGGATTTATTATTAGTAAGTAATCCAGAAAGCCCGGCATTATCAGGTGTCGGCGAACCTTTTATCGATCAACAACATCGCTACCATTGTCCTATATATGGTCTATTTAAATATAATAAGCCAAATGCGAAAGCATATGAGCGTCATATATGGAAACATGACGATGGTAATTACGATATGTTACGTGAAAGTTTTTCTACATTTGATTGGAATACTATTGCAAGTATTGATGTTGACACATATTGCACTAATATCACCGGTACTATTATCGGTAATGCTAAACATTGTATCCCAAACAGGATAATAAAATAAAACCGCGTGACGCTCCCTGGCTCAATACACAGATACGCCGTATGATAAGAAAACGAAAACGGGCTTACCGATATGCAAAATCGAAAAATTCTGACTATTATTGGTCCAAATTTCGAACAATAAGAAACAAGACCATATTATTAATTAGACAAGCTAAAGAGAATTACTACGCCAGGTTAAGTGTAAAACTTAAACACAACAATCTTGCACCTAAGGACTGGTGGAGGATTCTTAAGTCATTTATCAATAAGCCTAATAACAACATTATATCTGCGCTCGTAAATCCTGCCGACAACTCCACTACAACTGATTGTTGTGAGAAAGCGAACATTCTAAACAACTTTTTTGAAAGTCAGTCAAAAATTTACATTAATAACGACGACGCACCGGAGCCCATCTATGTACCAATTGCAAACTCGCTAGAGTCGATCATTATCACACCTACTGATGTTCACGATATTCTTAAGTCACTTTCTGTTGACAAAGCGTCTGGGCCTGATGGTATAAGTAACCGTATTTTAAAAGAGTGTCGGGTTGGACTGTCCACTCCTCTATGTGACTTCTTTAATTTCTCGCTCAACAAATGTATATTGCCCAGCTGTTGGAAAGAAGCTAATGTCAGTGCAGTTTTTAAAAAGGGTGATCCAAAAGTAGTAAGTAACTATCGACCAATTTCGCTGCTTAATACAATGGAAAAAGTGTTTGAAAAAATAATATTTAAACATGTTTATAACCATCTCATTAATAATAGAATACTTACCTCATTTCAGTCCGGGTTCTTGCCGGGTGACTCTACCACAAACCAACTTACCTATATATACGATACGTTCTGCAAAACCCTTGACAATGGGCTAGAGGTTATAGCTGTCTTTTTTGACATCAGTAAGGCCTTTGACAAGGTCTGGCACCAAGGTCTGTTACTCAAACTCAAAGCTATTGGCATTCGCGGAAAGTTACATTCTTGGTTTGTAAACTACCTACGTGGAAGACGCCAACGCGTAGTGCTCCCAGGCGCATGCTCTAACTGGACCACACTTGAGGCTGGTGTCCCCCAGGGCTCTATATTAGGGTCCTTATTATTTTTAATCTTTATAAACGATATTGTTAATGATATCCAAAGTAATGTTCGCCTTTTTGCTGACGACACATCCTTATACATTATTATAGATGACCCTAACACCTCAAATGCAATATTACAAAACGACATCGACAAAATATCTAACTGGGCTCTAAAATGGCATGTTGCATTTAACCCCTCCAAGTCAGAAACATTAACTTTCTCAAGAAAACAACAACCGAATCAATATCACTTTACAATGCTCTCCACAAATATACTAGATGTCAGTTCTCATAAACATCTCGGAGTTATTCTTTCGAACGATTGCAAATGGCACATGCATATTAAATATATAACAGACAAAGCCTGGAGTAGAATTAATATTATGCGCAAATTGAGATTCAAACTTGACCGAAAATCGCTCGAAATAATTTATACATCGTTTATACGCCCCTTATTAGAATACTCAGATGTAATATGGGATAATTGTACCCAGGCAGAAAAACACGAATTAGACAAAATTCAAAACGAAGCGGCACGAATTGCATGCGGATCATCAAAATTAGTTTCCCTATCAGAATTACATAACGAAATTAAATGGGAACCTTTGCAAGATCGACGCGATAAACATCAACTTATATTATTTTACAAAATACAAAATTTACTTTCACCTCAGTATTTGATGGATCTGGTACCTCAACATATTGGTTCTGTTTCTATGTATAATCTTCGAAACGCTAATGATCTTCGTACATCAGAAACTAGATCTACTCTTTATTATAATTCGTTCTTACCCGCAGTTATTAGAAAATGGAATAGTTTACCAGAATTAGTAAAAAATAGCGACTCGTTGAATATCTTTAAATACAATCTTAACCGAAACGTAGTCAAGAACCCTTCGTACTATTATGTCGGTAAGCGCTATCTACAAATACTTCATACGAGGCTAAGAACCAATTCAAGTTCGCTAAATGAACATCTCTATGTAAAACATGTCGTTGCTTGTTCACTGTGTTCCTGTGGTGATATTGAATCGAATCATCACTTCTTTTTTATGTGCCCATATTTTAACACAATACGTGCTAAATTAATTAACAATATTTATAGAATAAGTCGCAACGTAGACCTCAATGTAATATTATTCGGCAATATAAATCTAGACGATAATGTAAATTCCACCATATTTCTTCACGTCCAAGAGTATTTAAGCGAATCCCGACGATTTTCTTAACAATCCGATTCCGATTCCGTCGTCAGCTGTTTATTTAATCCGTGCATCACCAGTCCTCCACTCCTTGTTTTGTTTTTTATTCTTGTTTTTGTTTGTTTGTTTTTTTTTTTTTTTTTTTGTTTGTTTTTTTCTCGCCTCACTCGTTTGTCTTTCTAAAACTTAGCATACCTATAACGTATACATCTTTGTCTGGCTTCAATGCTTGTTGTTTGTTCTATAAAACCTTGCCATTTATATGTGTAAAAACTATTTCAAGGAGAGAAACCATATAAGAATTTAATTCTTTCGTTTCAATCCTTTTCTTATTCTTATTGCATTGTGCATCTATTTGTATATTTGCCAGTTGTACAAGAGAAATAAATATGTTTAAACTAATAAAATGTCGTGAAATAAGTATCGGAACACGTAGAAATGTTATTCATGTTACTTTTACTTCATTTGCGTAGCATTAATACATTATTTGCAATACCAATTATACACAGAAACCTTTGATCTTCCTACCGAATATAATGTTCAATCGCCATAATCTAATAAAATTTTATGTTTGTGTTAAAAAAATGGAAGTCAGTATTATTTCAAATGTGCTGAATGTACTCTGAATATTGCTTTTCATTAGGATTCACAGTATAAATGGTAAATTGACTTCGAAATGTGTATGCATTATGCATAGATAACTTCCAAGATGAAAGTAAGGTATATTACTTATGAATAACTATACGCTTCTGATACAAAATAATTTTTATGCATTCCCGCAATTATTTTCGTACATTGTTAATTTGTTTAATTTGGCTGACAAATTTATATAATACTGATGTAAACGTAAATTGTTTAGGTTATTCAGGTATCACTGGTATGATCTGTTTATTCACAGTACAAGTATTAATAATTATTGAATGAATCACAAATTAATTTTGGGATCCGAGAAGTTTTCTTATGGTGTCCGAAAACTCTGGGGTCCAAGAAGTCTCCTTATATAGGTGGGGACCGAACACTCTGGGGTCCAAGAAGCCACGTAACCGCCCCTCTTGTATTATGTTTAGGGTAAAAATGATATCTCAATACTAATGCCAACGCCGATTGTCTTTTTTTAAAGACATTTCTTGTTAATTATTAAATCTGAATGGATCGGACGCAATTTTTAGTTGTATTTAAGTTTCGCAATAACAAAACTAGGCAGAAAATGGTTCAATAAATGGACGGACTCCTATTTCCGCCGGTGAAATGTCGCTCATTACAAGACCGCGCAGAATATTTCTATGTTTTTCTCTCTAAGAAATTCCATATAAAAGTACACACGAAATTTAAACAATGTTTTTGTAACATCGTTCAACGTTTGATTCTCTCCGTTTTACCAAAGTGCAATATCTGCAGAAAAGAACAAACACAATGTCTCTTTGCCGCATCGTCGCAATGAACAGTGAAATGTCGGTGAACTTAAATCTTTTCTCAGTACCAAATTATTTATGTTGTTTCTAGCTTTGCATTGCCTTGACCAGAGTTAACCGAAAGATGGACTTAGGTTTTGTGCCTTTTAATGTATAATCGTCTGTTATTTGCTTTGAACGCTGTGAAACTCTCGAAAATATAAGCTCCCTCTTTTTTCAATACGTCATAATGTAATGTGTGTCACATATTAGCCTCAAGGAATCACCTGATGAGCATCTCTACCTTTTCGTCATAAATTATCGAAATGTAATTATGTTTGTTATTAGTATTGGAAATGACCAATGACACATTGGCCCTCTCGATGAATTAAGGTTCCTCGTTTTCAGTACTGTGGACACTGGTTCACACAATATAGCAAGGAGCCATGCAGCTGGAAAGGGTCGGCTGATTTTGACAATATGGAAATAGACTTCGTGTACCACCCCAAAAATGACATTATTTACGACAAGGCTGTGTGGGGGTAACGTAGAAAAGGTTCAAACTTTATAACGACATGCACAACGGTTTGTTTTACATCGGGTAATTTCTTGGTGATCAAATATTGTTTTCTTTTCCTTGTTAAGCGTTTGTCATACTTTGTCAAACTTTAGGTTATATTTTTCCATTTCAATTTTTAAGATTAATGTTTGCATATTTCATCACTCACAATTTACTCATTTGAAGACTCGATAGAAAATACACGTTAGTTGTTAGGATGTACCATTAACCCCACCTATGGGGATACCTATTTTACTAGAAAATGCAAATTACAATACGATATTGTATATTTATTTTCATAGTACCATGTTTATGGTACGATTTACTGTAAAAAAAAAATCCAAAAAGGCAACATACATTTAGTTTTGTTTTGTTGACGATGTTCTTAACATTTAATATGTATGTTAATATACAGATAATATGCTCTAGGAGCTTATCGTTTATATTTTGCATAAGAAAAATAAACGGGTTGTGTATGAATACGCGAAAAGTATGCAAAAGTGTTTTTGTGTAACTTTTTTTTGCGGAATTGCAATTTATTATGCATTGTATTACAAACATGTTAACATGTTAACATAAAACATTTAATCAGGAAAAATGTTATGTTTCTGTAAAACTCACAACTCTGTGCAAAGACTGAAGTAAAATTTGTATTTTATTTATTTTATACTCGATGTATTTTCATTCACTTTGACAAAGGTAAATAATCCATAAGCTCAGTGCTTTTCTCCAGGGCTGTTGTTCACAAAGCTCCTAAGGAAAATATTGTACTTTAAGTGAGAATTTCAGATCAAAGTGTATATGTTCAATCCACTGTTTTCTGTAAACATAATGGTAAAATATGAAACATCTAACCAATTTTTTTCTAATTTGAATCATTTTAGTTCAAAATGACGTATGCATAAAAAAGCCACAAACTTAAGGAATTTTACTAAGGAGCTTTGTGAATACGGGGTCAGGCCTATGTATTTTATGAAATTCTTTTTGCTTAGTTCATTCTATTTCACCAGTACAGAAACAAAAAATGTATTTAAAAAAGACAATCGGCGTTGAAATTAATATTGATATGTCATTTTTTGCCCAAAGTGTAATACAAGAGGACCAAGATAATCGGTTACGTGACTTATAGGACCCCAGATTGTTCGGTCCCTACTAAGAATATCTTGGACCCTAGATGTTTCGGTCCCTATTGAGGAGACTTCTCGGATTTTTAGGACACCATAAGAAAACGTATCGGCACAAACATTAATTTGAGATAAACTCAGTCGTTATTAATTTCTGTACCTTGAATAAACAGATCATATACCGCTCCATGTTTAACTTGAATACTAGTAATTAACGTAAACATAATTTATACATGAATTTGTTAAGCAAATTTAACAAATTAACAATGTCAGAAAATAATAGCGGGTATGAATGATTATATATATATATATATCAGACAAGTGTACGTTAAATAATATATATTTTATGTATAATTAGTATGGTACACAGTGTATTCATGCTTCGCAAATGAAATTAATTTCGACGTATTACTAGACTTTTGTCACTACATTTTACTAATATAAATATGTATAACATGTTTATAGACTGAATAACATCTATTAGAGAAGTTGATAGAAAGGTGCAATAGGTAAATAATTCTTAATAAAACGCAACCACAATTCAGATATAAATAAACATGCACAGTAAGTTTATAAATATAAATCCCCCTTTTATTTAAGTTTTCGGGTTTAGGATTTTCCGGTCGCTAATTGAAGCGTGTGTAGTAACACAGCTTCGCCGCGCGCCATTAGAATGATTAATTCACCGTCTCCTGCTGGTATGGAGTGTGTTGTACTTGCTAGAATTAATTCACGGGGACTGAAGTCGGTTACAATTATAAAATCATAGGAAATATAAACTCCATCAAATTAAACAGGCAAAATTGTACGTTGTGACCGACTGTCGTCCCTGTGCATTTAAGCATAGTAAGTGCTATTTATAGAGCGCGCTGATTTTGTAGGCTAAACAAAATAGTAATTTCACTATGTGAATGGATATAAAATTCTGATCATGACATACAATGAGTACAATTGTTCATAATTATGTTCAGTTCTAGAGCGTATGTCGAATATATGTTTATAACATTATTTTAACCGCTTATGTGATCAATGATTTTAAATTTAAATTTTAATCCCCAATGTATGCAACAGTTATTGGTATACATTAAACCATTGTTGTAAGCTTGCATTCCCTAAAATTATAAAATTTGCCCAATTTTATGGGCATTCAATTTTCCCGCTGCATAATTCTCGCAAGAAATCTAGGTCAAAAGTGATCTTAGACAGCTAAGCCGAAAAACAACTGGGGCGATATTCCAGAAACATCTTAAGTTTATCTTAAAATATTTTCACTGAAGTTCCAATTTTTGTAAGGTAATATCTTTGAAACTACATTTACATTTATGAATTCAGTAACACTTTAAATAAATAGTAGTTAATAATAAGTTGATAATTAGTATACATTTGGCTGAATTTCATGCATACATGGAATAAAATGCTTAAGAAAAATGACGATTTTAAGGCTTATGATAAGATTTCACTTAAGATGTTTCTGGAATACGACCCCAGGTGCGTGTCTATAACCTTCGATGTAATACCTTTACCCAAGACGCCTGCAGTATTCATGATGAGGGACGCTATTGGTGAGTACAAAGTATTGCTTTAAAGTGTGTGTGAACGATCTTTCATATCAATAATTTTCAAAATAAGCAGATGAAAAGGACAATAAAGCTGGAAAACAGACAGACAAACATACACATGACGAAATAAATCAACCAGTAATAGTGTCGACTTTTGCATTGTTTTGTGTGTTGTGTAACCAAACCAACTGTCAAGTCAACGTAGATACATGTATATGATTTTCCGCTTGTGTGGACTAAAACTATTTGGTGGCTAAAAACTAGCTTATTGTGAATTTAAAAGCAATGTTTGTTCTTAACTTTAATTTGATTTTGAATAGAAATATATGTTAATTAACTTTATTACGTTAATTATATATATATATATATATATATATATATATATGAACACTATATATGTTGTAAGATCGTACATACCGTAGCCAGGCCGGCTAGCTCAGTTGGTAGAGCGCTGGGCTACACATCCGAGGATCGCGGGTTCGATTCCCTAGCCAAATAACTTGTGTGGGCATTGGTCATGCAATGAATTCTATGGCAATTCTCCCCCGACATCTGATTCAAGTATTGCAGTTGTCAGTTACTGACATAAGTATGTGCACTTAGTACTGGTAAACCAGCTTACCCAGGAAAAGTGCGAGTAGGTTAACTGACCGCCGTTAAATTTCTGAAATACTGTTGAATACGGCGAAAAATCCAAACAATAAAATAAACAAAACATACACACCTTAAAGAGATGTTCTTACTTTCACAGTGACATTATACATTGGTGATCGGATAGGTAGTATATATTGGCAGTGGCCATCCTGCTATACTATAGGAAAAGGTACAGAGCGAATAATAGCACCCTGCTCCTTTTTAGCTCTCCCTTGCTGCCCTTATGGGCTGGTCAACACATACATGTTGAATATCTTTTAAAATTCAGTATATGCTTTCAAATATTGAATTGTATACACTTTGTTTAAAAACCTGGGATTTACAAATTATTTAAAACGTCTAAGAACTGATCCTGCTGTTCTTCTTGCTCGTTTTGATCAGCACCCTGTACCTTATTTGATCCTAGATCTTCCCTATGCCACTATGTATTCCTACGAGCCGTACTGCGTTGTCTAGAATGATAGAGCACACGGTCGAAATACGAGTCCACTTTCCTGGTTTTATGATATTATAAAAACATATAAACTAGTTTTATAAAGTGTTCTGCTTCATCCACATCCGGCTATAACATAGTATTATTTCAATTTCGTTTCAAATAATATGATGCAAGCGGGGTTTTCTATTTGACAGATTTTCTTGGGCGAACAAACTGTTTTTTTCAGGAAAGAAATATCCATTTACATGAAACTTCATGGGCGGAATGAAACAGAAATGAAAATTATTCAGGCGTTGCGGTATCTTTATCTCCTGTAATGTAAATTTGCATAATTTACACCAATCATTATTAATGAGTTTCATAGATTTTATTTCAAATACTTATCTATACTTACCATACCTTACCTTACCTTACTCTGAAGTTATTAATAAAATTGGAAGTAAAGATTACAAAGCGTCCCATGTGAGTACATATGATTTTTCTACATTGAATACAACCCTACCCCACTGTCTTATTAAAAGTAAACTTGTTTCACTTACTGAAAAAAACATTTGCAAAAACAATTGCTCATTCCTGGCTTTAAATACTAATACAGCATTCTTTACTAATCATATTTTTGATGAATATATTATTTGGACTTGTTTAGATTTATATTCAGTCATCACCTTTCTTAACTTATTGGATAACTTATTTGTTTAATTTAATGGGAAAATATTTAAACAAATTATTGGTGTGCCAATGGGTACTAACTGTGCACCGCTTATAGCTGATCTATTTCTATATTGCTATGGACGGGATTTTATGCTAGATTTATCAAAAAGATAAACAATTAAATTTGATTCAATGTTTTAACCAAACTAGTATATAGTTTGATTCTATATTAAACATTGATAACCCTTTCTTTGAACAAAAAATCCCAAACATTTACCCTAAAGAACTTTCCTTAAATAAATCGTGTTCATCGTATAAAGATGCAGTATTCCTAGTCGTACATCTTACTGTTACTAACAATATAGTTAAAACCAGTATATAAAACAAACGCGATGATTTGAATTTCGAAATAAATTGTAAAATTCCTTTTCTTGGATGTTAATATTCCTAAAGGTCCTTCCTATGGCATATACATTTGCCAATTAGTTCGATATGCAAGAGCTTGCTCAAGAGTTAAAGATTTCAACCACCGTAACCTTACACTAACTAAGAAATGATTAAAACAATGTTTTTTGAGTCATGATCTACGAAATAATTTGCTAAATTCTATACAAAATATCATGTCTTAGTTTCTAAGTACAATGTTTCTTTGAAATGGTTCTTATTAAACGGAATATCCCACCCATCATTTTACAGTGATGTTTTGAAACGTGTTCGCAAATGTAAATATGTTAAAGTGAATGCTAAACGTATACTTTTTAAATGGTGGATAAGTAGCTTTAACTTCTTTTCGTTTTAAATTATGACGTCATCAAGTGCATTGTGCGTTTCATCATTTAAATATTTTTACTGTCTCAGTGATGTAGCGTAATGTTATCTAGGATATATTTTGCCCTTTTATTTTATATTTTACAGCATTTCCGATTTATACACTGGTTTTAACACCCACGTTCAAAAAGTTACTTTTTTCAATTTGGGTTGGCAAGAAGATGTAGAATAGTATATTAAGTTTTATTCAGTTTAAAATAAACATATACAACAACGCTATGAAATCGGATTTTTACACCCAACATTACGGCTTCTTCCTGAAATTGCATGACGATGATCTGAAAATTGAACTATATGCTGCTATGTCTTTAAAGCTTTTTTAAAGGCGAGATGTAGTTGATACATGTTTTCTGTTTCAGTTCATCGTGCCTCAGAAAGTTGCAATTCTGCTAGATCTACTCTGGTTTGCATCTAGCCATTAAGTAATTAAATGGTAATTGAATGGAATAGTATTCTTTTTTATTACTGTTTAATTTGAATTGCGATGCTATAAGGTTACTTTTTATTTACACATACATGTTTTGTGATTAATTCTGGGCCAAGTGTGAGGTTCGTGCTCACGTAAACCGGTTTAAACCCCCGAAGCTTTGCATTGATCGTTCCAAGGCGGTGACCCCAGTTGTATTCATGTGTGTTTTGTGCTAGTTATTGTGTTTTTGTGATGTGCTATGTAATTTTTTTACAACTGGTCACTTGCCATAAATAAAGGACCTGCTAATAAGATTTCTCTCCAGCTGTCGCAACTGGAGTTTCGCTTTGTTTATATTTATATATGCAAGAGTGGAGTGAAAGAAAACTCAATCAAGCAAACCTGCAAATAAACGCATTAATATCTTCTCTCTTCATCCCATTGTAGGTGACATTTTCTGGTGAAATCATCATTGTTGCCATCGACCCAAATACATACGTCATTGAATGGGGCTGCACAAAGACGTCAACCGTAAGTGTCAGTGCACACCCGCAAACGGTGTGGGTTGAGATTGACAGGGCCCTAATGAAGACCCTCGGGATTCGTCTGGCTGAACTCCCTCGATTGAGCCATGACAACATGCGTAAGCTGCTGTTTTTCTGCAAGATCGTTAAGGCCCTTTGTGTCATATAGCCATAAAATCTTGCTTGTCGTTTAAGGAATGGGAAATATATTCATATAACATCCTTATAAAATAACTTGAAATAGGTTTGTAGATATCAATTGTATCTAAAACAACAATCCATCAATAAAACGGCTATAGGGACGTTCTTCATTTCGACCTATTCTTTGTTTAATGTAGTTTTAATTAGGTTCACCAAACGAGTACAGTCAAAACGCGATACAACGAATCGCGAAAGCACGAAATGACGGGATACTACGAATAAGGCTGCCGGTCCCGTCCGAATTTCTTATATATTTAACTATAAAAAGATGCGATACTATCGAAAAAGTTTTCACACCTACCCCAAGCCAGTCTTTTTGTTGAAAGGATATCGCTCATGGTAAACGGCGTTATAAACAAAGGCCCAGTCATTTGTACCGTAAACTAAAATATCACACTAGAATGTAAACGCACGTCTAGATATGTGAATCTGAACTGGCTGGCTTGTTTGTTTTGGGTCTGTATACATTCTGCATGTATGTATTAAAATGTTGTTATTAACTTTGAAGTAAAATATATTAAAATTTATTTAATTCATGGTAACTATTATTCATTCTAATTTTAGGCTTGCCGCACAGGAGTGCACAACACTTAACTTTTTAAAAGATGCGATACTACGAGAGATGCGATACAACGAACAATTCTGTATCTTCATTGACTATTCGTAGTATCGCGTTTCGACTGTAAATCATGTTGCCTATGCAATTAATTAGGCGCTTTTCAAACGGCCGATCCATAAGTTTCAAACCCTTCTATTTTAAAAAGGAAACTATTTTAATAGTAAAAACCTTCGAGTTTTTGCTCACACCGATATATAGATCTACCTTAAACATAAAACAACTCCTACCATATTGGCGCTAATCAGGTCGGTTTTAAACCGGAGAAATTCATTTCTAGGCAATACTTTATGGTATTGTCTAGAAATGAATTTCTCCGTTGATTTGAATCAAATGTTTATTCCATGCCAAGACACCATCAATGCCAAATGTAGTTATTTTAGTTGTTAACATTCTGATCACAACGATTCATGTGTGAGACATGCCGCTGTATTATAACGTTAAGTCATGTATGCACAACATTATGGAGGGACGATTTGTTACCAGGTAGCCAGGGTTAGATGAAGTTATCATTTATATCTAACAATATTTATGTGAGTAAGATATGCACAAATAATTCTTCATTCAGAAACTAATGTTCATTTTCTCGAAAACGTATACCGTTACCAATTATAGACTAAAGCTGACTTACGTTATACAGGCCCTGTATTCACAAAGGATCATTTACAGGATCAGGATCAGTCTTAGCTGATCTTGATCTTGTAGCTCAACTAAGCGGAATAACAAACATATTTTATTTTCGGAATTGCTTTTCTTCTCGATAAAATCACACAATTTGTGTTATTTATTTTATTAGCAAATGTACTACGAGTTTAAAATATAATATATACTTGACCAAAAATTAAAATTGATCCTAATTTTAGTGAACATCATTTTTGATCCTTAAATATCTGGCTCAAGTTCATCTTGAACCTGAAAATCAGACTCAACTTGTTTTGTGAACACGGGGCCTGGAATATATTTAGAATGTGAATTGTTGTCGTTTTCAGCTTGCGTAGTTGGTGGAGGACAGCACAGACCGTACGACCTGTAAGGAAAGCCTGGATGTAGATCTTTCTGGACAGTCTAGTCCGTTGCGTGAACAAGACATATGTCAGATGTACTACGTTGCTTCTAGCCTATATATTCAATGTCATATTGTTATAAAATAAGTATACCGGTAATACCTTTGTTAAATGGAAGTGATATTGTGAAATAATGTGTGGTCAATAAAATAGTCACATCTACTTGCATGTATTTTTGTCGGAAAACAATACACTACATTACCACTACCAAGATCAATATGCTTAAATATTAGAATCAGCACATAGTCGTTAAACCCATTATCGTTATCTGTATAGAACCGGGGACACTCACGCCCAAATGCATGCACACATTTAGCCATTTTATAGTGCTGACTCATTCAGCGCGCCTTATCCATCCATTACTGCCCTGGACGTTAGTTTCACTTATTCATACTATCCTTAATGATTAGGTACATTTGATATTATGAAGCATACTTATGCTTTATTTTGTGATTGTTTGATTGCATTTTTTTTTCTTTTATGTTGATGAACACAAAAGTTGTCAATTACACAAACAAAACAAATAAAGTAGTGTATCCGTCTTCACAAATACATTATATCCTTACGTTGTATATTTTCTATATAATTATATATAACTAATTAATATTAAAAGTAATTTTGCGAACAAACATTATGTATTTAAATTGGTGTAAATAAATGTGTATGTTTTTGTTTACCCAGTATGATTAATCAATCAAAGCAAGATTGTAATAATCTACCTTAAAAGGTCTGTAGATTTCTTTTCAACTGTTAATGATATTATATGATAGAAATGCGCTTTATAAAGACCTGAGCAGGAAAAAAAGCAAAATATTATATAATAGACAATATTTAATAAAAACAAATTAGCAAAAAAGTTTTAAAAATTAAAACCCCAAGCAGTGATCGAACTCACGACTTAGGAGTCATACGAAGAAATGACAGAAGACAGCGCTTTAACCAATTGCGCTATCATGCTTGATATGAAGTAGAGTGTAAACTATGGTTATAAAAAACAACTGTGACGTCAAAATGTAAACATGAAAAGGGCCAAACAAACAAGATCATATTATACGTTCATTTTATCTCAGAATGCGTGCACTTTTTCATTATATATACCTGTTTAACCATTATTATATGTCTGTATAAATATCTGAATTTCAGAATTTTTGAAGTGTTCCGTTAAGGCCCTTTTCGATGACATAGGCGCTTTAAATTATGTTAATTTAATTGTCGTTACTTCGTTATCGGAGGTTGAATATTTTCAGATCCCACGACAACGATTTTTTTTATTACAAACATAATCTGAATTTTAAATACTGAACAATAAAAACGATTGTTGCGTATAAAATTTGATCAGGATTGGTTAATATTTGAGATTAAAACTAAGATTTAGCTTAAGAAGTGACGTAATCTTCGGCCTGACCTTGCAGTACAGTATTGTAACGTTTGTGCCGAGGCTTATCGATCGTTTTATGTGTTAAAATCGGTTGACATCAACAAATACATGCAGATAGCATTTTAATTGAGAACACTTACAGAACTATAAAATAAATAAAGCCTTAAGTTCGAAACTTTACCTGAAAGCTCGGTTAACTATTGATCCATCTATTAATTTAAAAGTAGTATTTGTCGACAACAAACATTGTAAAACAGTCCAAAATTCAGCAAATAAAACCCAAAGATATCCACAAAACGTAATATCACAAGCGAAACAAAGAACACGTTTAAAATCACAATTCTAAATGATCAATATCTCAATATAAAAAATGGTCAGTAAATAGAAACCGTTGTGGTGTACTGTTTACAGTTCCTAATACATATTTTTACTTGTCGTTATTTTAAATCATTTCCCGGAAGCGAGGACATATAACAGTTTACTTGAATTGAACAAAGTAAATGGAACATTCCATCAGCGCTAGTATATAACAAATAATGAGCGATTGTTACACCACTTTTTACCTAGAGTAGTTGTGAATACCAACATGACTTGTTTAAAGACTCTCAAAATATGCATTATGTTTTGTTTGCGGTAATTAAACACATGAAAATATGCTGTGCTGAGGAGGTACCTCAACAATCGCTCTGTTTGAGCTCAGAAATTCGAGTGCAGCATCTGTAAGTTGTCGGTTCCAGTGTGGACGCCGTACGGCGGGTCTGACTTTCGCCGCAGTATGCGAGGAAGACGACCCATGCACGTGCGACACCTTGAACAACAACAAATTCTTACACTACACAGAAGACAGCGATGCAGACAATTCCTTGATGGTAAAAAGGAGCAACACACATACATCGAAATCAATGGTCAATATTGAAAGGAGTCCGCGTGTGTTAAGCAAATGTGTAAATTTTAATTAATATAATTAAATTGCTAACGTTTTGTAAGAAATAGTGATACAACAGTTGCTTTAGTGTTTATTTTAGGCGTCAGTGTTTCAGATGCCTGAAATAATTAGTTATAACAAAGCATGTCATTACACCGACAATATATGTCGTTTTTGTCACATAGCGCACACACAATATATGAAATTACGATCGGAAACAAACTGGAAGATCAATGGCACTTTACGTATGTGTTCAATAAAGTTGTTTCAGTTGTAATGTACAAGACGGTTCATTCGGCCTTATTTGTTTTATATAACAAAGACGGCTTTAGAGGGGCGGATGGGGTTAATCGATTGTTTGTTCTTAAGACGGCTTTAGAGGGGCGGATGGGGTTAATCGATTGTTTGTTCTTAAGACGGCTTTAGAGGGGCGGATGGGGTTA
Organism: Congeria kusceri; assembly: GCA_027627225.1. NCBI lineage: Eukaryota > Metazoa > Mollusca > Bivalvia > Myida > Dreissenidae > Congeria > Congeria kusceri. The sequence goes on from CM051034.1 coordinate 20,295,696, forward strand.
ATCGAGTGTTTGTTCTTTGTTAATTTCAGTATATTTGTATTATTTTAGTTTCACAGAAAGCCAAATACACGTACCCACTTTCTAGCATTACACCCCGAAATCAGACTATTATTCTATTGCAAAATAAGGTTTTGTAAGTTTGAAGTTACTAATTTGACCTCAAACTCGAACTCAAAATTCTGCTTCAGCCTCTGTATAATATGTTTGAGGCAGTTAGTTAGCAGTGTTTGTAAGGCTCTGGTCGCAAATATCGTGCTACTGTTTATACGGGCAAATTGAATATTAAAGTTACAGCCAATTTAGCCCTATAATACAAATAACACTTAATTCATTGCACGTCTTATTATTTAAACTAGACAGTTGGTAAGCCTGTAATACACTGTATGTCTTATATTATTATATGCAGATTGTTGGTCATGCAGCCACGTTTATCACACTGATCCCCGTGCAACTTACTGACACGAGTGTGGAAATCACCATCAGTCCTGTAGAATATATAACACGGTATATATCTTCATTATTGATTTAGATGTCTCGTTATAACCGCGTTGAAATTATGTAGTTAACGACGTTTGGGGAAGATTGAATATGACTGAACACTCAGTTTAATTATTAATTAATGATCAATGTTTAATTATAAAATGTCATGTTTTATTTCTTTTCTTACTTTAACAACGAACACATCCACTAAATTCCTAGCCTCTGCTATTTAACTAATCATAGAGATATGTTTGACAATTCCTTAGCGATTAAAAAAGTATTGCATCACTGCTTGACGAAAATTTCTCGAATAAAACACAATATTTAATGTCAAACGGTTTTTGTCGGAAAGAGAACGAAGTATACGTGGCAATAAAAATAATTGTAATCCGTCATTGTTTAGCGCGTTTGCGTTCGACCAAGTGATTTAAGTGATTTATGTTAAAATCTTTACATTTTAGGTTCGATATATTCTTCATTATAAACGAGACCAACATCCCGCTTACCATCAGCATTCTTGTCAACGTCAACAATCTAGCACTCGGCGCAATGCTCAACAACAATTGGCAATACAATTCTGATGTTCCCGATGTGCATAAAGTGTGCACCCTGAACCCAACAACCCAGCATACTGTCAGAACTGATGGTCTGGCGAAGGTAATCTGTTCAATAAGGCCCGCAAGTTTACAAAAGTTTACAAGAAAATATTTATACATGTACGACATGGCATAAACTAAATATGTATACATGTACGACATGGCGTAAATTAAACGGTCACATAATATGTTTCTTGAAAATTAAAAGTAGTTATTTCGAAAAATATTCTTAACACATTATCGTCATGTTGGTAATATTAATTTGACATCATAATGTAGACAATATTACTTAAAACAATTAAAACTGGCAATATTACTGTTAACACGGTGGTAATTGAATATCTAATGATAATTATATTTTAATTTAAAACCGAACAAAGAGTTTTGTTTCAACAAAACGTCATTTTCAGTATTAAAGCGCTGAAAATAAATTAGGCCTGTAGTGGAAAACCCGGGCATAATGCATGTGCGTAAAGTGTTGTCCTGAATTAGTCTGTGCAGTCCGCACAGACTAATCCAGGACGGCACTTTCCGTTTTTATGGTATTTTGTGTTGCAAGGAAGTTTCTTCTAAACATAAATCTACTGTAGGCGGAAAGTGTCGTCCCGGATTAGACTGTGCGGACTGCACTGCCTTTAAGATAGTAATGTTAACATACTATTCGAAAGCTGTTTTCATAAAACAGTTGTCACATCTTTAACAGATTTCATAATAGCAGTTTTCGACCAGAAAGACCAAAATCCAAACCAAAAGATTCAAATAGATGATTTTCATTTACCCTTCTGGATTACTTAAACTTATGCATATAACGGATTTGTTATTTGAGCGTTTACTTTGGCTTACAGGCAACGAGTGGTTTTATACAAATCCCGGCGTTTAGTGGAATTAAGCTGAAACATGATGGAATTAATTCATTCACTGATAGCATTTCTCCTAATGTCTGCATTTCTGTTAGTAACATGTATTTGGCGATAATTGAATAACAAATGTTGTTGTTTATTAGACGGTCGGCGAAGCCGCGCCGTCTTTTAATAACACAAATCTCGAGCGTGTATCGTTTATGACATGGCACCGCAGAACGCACTTGTTCAATACGCTGCCGTCGGGTTACATTGAGCAAAATAGTTCGCGTCGTTTGCGATACAGATACCTTATTTTGTTGTTATGCGCTACGAACCATTTATAGAAAAGTAAAGATCTCACAGTTCCCTGCGCTACGAAGTTTCTATATGGCAATAAATACACCACGCTTTCCATGCGGATGACGTGACGTTGTACATGTCAGCATAAATTTCGCACGCTTTTGTAGCAGAACAAAGGATTTACACGAAGTACATGACATTGTGCATTTTAACTCTAAATATAATTTGTGTTTACATCAAGTGAACATAAAAAAATTCAATAGGCGTTTCTGATTTGACTTTATTATTTGCGTTATAACAACGCAATTGGACATTAATTACCAGAAACTATGGAATATTTTTTTATATACAAAGTCGTCAAAGACAACAATTTATATATGAATATACCACATTGTGGATGATCACAACGAAACAAGTGAATATATTACGTTTACGTGTTTTTCTAGCCATATCATAATGAGCTCCACCTTGAATCTTTCTTTTATTATTGAGCTGCCTTTTATGCATTTCGTTGGCAACATTTGGTTTTCACGTTTCTTGTTCTTACTTTTGTTTATATTAAAATGTTAAATCTTACAGGAATGTCTTTGTGATTCTCCCATACACCACATTGAAACCAAACTTAATTTTCCATAATTGAAAGTTTTAACTTGCATTTTTAACGCCCATACAGTATTTGTTCCATTTTTAGCCCGACTTTTTGAAGAAAAAAATCGAGTTATTGTCGTCGCTCTGTCGTCTGCATCAGCGTCTGCGTTAGTTAAGTTTTTGGTTAAGTTTTTGGTTAAGTTTTTTGTAAGAGTCCATTTCTAAAAAAATATCAAAGGTATCCATTTGAAACTTTCAATACTTGTTCACTATCAAAAGGGCAATTCATTACAACAAGGCGTGTAACCCTGTGATTTGTATTTCCAGAGTTATCTGCCTTTGTTTGTACTTATGACTTTGACATTTTTCGTTAAATATAAAATTTCTCAATAACTATCAAATACATTACATTGAAACTCAAGATACATGTTTATGGTGCTGACCCCATTTTGTAGACGTGAGGAGGTAACTCTTTCAAGGATTTTGTTGGAGTAATTACCCTTTTTTCAACTGTTCGCTTAAGGTCAAATTTCTCAATATCTGTACGAGGTATTGACTTGAAACTCAAAGTACTTGATCACAGTGACAAATTTATTCTGTAGACAAGAGTAGGTAACTCTATCAAGGATTTCTTTTGAGTCATTGCCCTTTTTTCAACTTAGAATTTTCGCTTTAGGTCAAATTTCACACTAACTATTAGAGGTATTGACTTGAAACTCAATATACTTGATAACAGTCATGAACCCATTCTGTAGACAAGATAAGATAACTATACCAAGGATTTTGTTGGAGCAATTGCCTTTTTCAACTTAGAATTTTAACTTTAGGTCAAATTTCTTATGATTTATAAGAGTTATTGTCTTGAAATTCAACACACTGCATTACAGTGATGAACCCATTATATTAACAAAAGGCCAGAATACTATCAAAGTCGAGGAGGTCGAGCGTCCAGCACCAATAGGCGGTGCTCTTGTTTGACACCTTTTCATTACGACGACCGTCTTTCTACGCTGTCAGCGCTTTGATTTAATTTTGGTACAGGGAATAACTTAACAAATCTATTCAATTGTAGATGGATTTTGTTACGAATGCTATTAGGTACTTTGAAAGTGAAATATACTCGTTTGCAAATTCGCGTAAACGTTACAAAGATTATTATATACATACCAAAAAGAGCAATAATCATATGGGAACATGCATGGGTTAATAATGAGTCAAACATATATTTTCTAATTAAAGGTGTTATGAAAAGGTGTAAACATTGTAATGCTTATGTAATAACATATCATAATGTTATTATGTTTAATTATATAATCACTTCAAATTAAACTGTGTTAACTTACATACAGCACGTTATATACAAAAGTTTTTATCGGTAAAGATATATACATTTTCAGGTTCATATCAATGGAACATTTGAAGGGACGTACAGACACTCGGGTGTTCCAATGTCACATGCTAGAAAGCTGCGAGTGGGGTCAGAATCACAATTCATACTGGCCAAGGTCGAATTTCCGAAGCTTGTGTAATGTCACTAAAATCACGTTGATAGTTGCTTTATGTGCAACGTACAGTTATGTAAAGAATATAATATAGTGTGTTACACATATTTTGTCTATCATATTTTGTGTTCGTTTATTTTGTACCACAATTCACCACTTGAGCTCTGCAGAAAATTAAGCGGTTTTCTTTCTTTAACAAACGTTTGACTTTTGTAAATAATTAGGCCATACAAATTTGATTTTATGTTTAGCGTCCCCATGATTTTTCAAAACCTACCAACCAGGCATGAAAAAAACAAAAAATGAGTCGATAAAAAACAACATTTTTTTTTAACTTATTTGTGGCAGTTGTACATGGTAAAGCAAATGTTTACTTGCGAAACTATTATATAATTATCATCTTCATATTGGGAATCTATTTCAACATAGTATATTAAAAGTACATTGACTAGTTACACACTTTTTTTTATACAAATATTGGTAAAAACACACACAAGTCATTTTGTTCAAGTTCAGTCTGAATATATACAAATTTGAAAGTATGTTCTAAAACGGGCAAATCAAACTATAATAAGACAAAACATACCTATCCAAAGTGTTTTAGATCTATAAAGCTGTAGGTAAGTTACTGACAAATGCAAGATTTCAAATCAGAATTGTGTAATATCATCAACTTTATATTTCAAGTGATACACATACCAAAAAAGCAAGATGCCCACCAACAATATTCATTCAAAACTCAAATATCACTTGAATTTAGCATCATTAATTAATATATTTACATTGTCGTTCATGGATTGAGATCATGCAATTAAGAAATCACACAAAGTGTGTTATTATAGGCATATATTTTTACATTGTCAAAAATGTTTTTTCGTTCGTTCAGGCATCCGAAAACCTACCAGCCCGATGACGCTAAACATAGAATCAAATTGGAATGGCCTGATTTGAAATACTAGTAAACTTTAATTAGAATAAGCATTGTTGAAAGTAACGATCACTGAATAAAAGTATTTATCTCTCGAAATATATCTTCTGTACTGCCTGTAGAGGATACGTTTGCAGGAATGGTTGGCGACGTCAAAGACCACGCGGCAGTACACTTTCCAACACCAATGGACGTTAATACATGGGTCTCTTCTGTACAGAATCCTGATTCAGCCAATTAAATTGCTCGCAGATAAAACGTGCAGACACGAAATGTGAGCGACAATTACCGGTATCGTCCAAATTTCGCTTGTCTATGGATTTGTTCAGGGTGAAGATGCAACATATACTTGGCGTAGTCGCACCCTGAAATTGCGTGGTATTGTACAGGGCGAAATTTAACCGCACCGTTGACATCATACAACACATAAACATGAGCATTATACCAAAATTATCTATTTTTTAACCGTTATTTACATGTACAGGGTTTTGAAATTGCATGCAGCTGACGACGTAGGACCGGTCATTATGTGCTTCATAACCTTTGTTGCTGTTTAAACATTACGCCAACCCTATTATTTCTAAGTGACTTTGCTACTCGTATGCAGTTTTATCAACTAAACAGTCGCAAGCCCAAATATAATACGCAACTCATGACAGCAGGACGTTTTAGTGCCGCTCCTACTGCCAAAACAGACGCACGCACCAAGGCTCTCTTCCCCTACCTATTCTTAGCCGCTCCTACAGCCAAACCAGACGCTAGCACCAAGGCTCTCTCACCCTACCTATTCTTAGCCGCTCCTACAGCCAAACCAGACGCTAGCACCAAGGCTCTCTCACCCTACCTATTCTTAGCCGCTCCTACAGCCAAACCAGACGCTAGCACCAAGGCTCTTTCACCCTACCTATTCTTAGCCGCTCCTACAGCCAAACCAGACGCTAGCACCAAGGCTCTCTTCCCCTACCTATTCTTAGCCGCTCCTACAGCCAAACCAGACGCTAGCACCAAGGCTCTCTCACCCTACCTATTCTTAGCCGCTCCTACAGCCAAACCAGACGCTAGCACCAAGGCTCTCTCCCCCTACCTATTCTTAGCCGCTCCTACAGCCAAACCAGACGCTAGCACCAAGGCTCTCTCCCCCTACCTATATTTAGCCGCTCCTACAGCCAAACCAGACGCTAGCACCAAGGCTCTCTCCCCCTACCTATTTTTAGCCGCTCCTACAGCCAAACCAGACGCTAGCACCAAGGCTCTCGCCCCCTACCTATTCTTATACTTAAGACGCAAGAATAAAGAATATACTCGCAACTGTATTCGTCCTGTTAAAGAATATACTGGCAACTGTACTCAGACTGTTAATTTTTATTCCACTTAGTATTCATTTATAAACGCTTATTATCGTTATATATAATGGATTATTAATGAAACAATCAAAATTGGAACCAGCATATTTGTAAACGCAAAGTTTGTTTTCTTGAATCAAATCAATTTTAATTCTGAAATGCCTGGTTTAATCCTTCTTTATTTGACCCCCCCCCCCCCCGTTCAACAAATATGGGGTATTGTACCCCTGTGTATTGGCACCCTGGTGTGGTCATAGTGTGGCGACCCTTATCAACTGATATCAATACACTGATGCAGAGGAAACAGTGCACTTAGCCATTGCATAGTGAACTAGAGAAAAGATTGCAGATAATGATAAGAAAATGTATGGTGAACCAATACACAGAGTGGAATATCCCACGGAGACGCCAGACATTTCTGAAACTAGGCCTTTTAGTCTGAGAATGGAATACCCCACGGAGACGCCAGACTTTCCTGAAACTAGGCCTTTTAGTCTGAGAATGGAATACCCCACGGAGACGCCAGACATTCCTGAAACTAGGTCTTTTACTCTGAGAATGGGTTGGAGAATACGGGCTCTGGCTCAATTATAAAATCTTTGGTTTTATGTTGGAAACCCTTAACACTGAACTCTTAAAATTGAAATGTTTAAATCGTATCGGGGCGTGCTATGTTGTAGAATGAAGATGGGTTTATCTAGCACATATGAAATGAGCTACACTCATGTATTAGCCAAGGTATGTACTAGTGATAGGGTATATTAATTATCATTATGCATACAATTTTTTTTTACATAAACCATTCACAATCCAGACAAAGTTTACAGTTTATCATAAAATAAGTACATCCGTTGTTATAAATGCCCAAACGTAATGAGCTACATAGTAGACCAAGAACTTACTCGTAATCAAACAAATCGACTTAAATCGTAAAACACTCACCACAAAGATGTGCGAAATGTAGACACGCACGTATATTGATCGTTTTCATAGCCTGTACATTGAATATGAAGGAGTCTGAAGTGCCTGTGAAGCTCGATTAATGGAAATTATCAACTAAGAGTGGCAATCTCTGGCAATTCTGTAGGTGTTCAATAGTGTTGCGTTATTCAGATTCCTATATCACAATACAGAATGTATATTCATCGAAACTGATTTGTAATAAATTCATGCATAATGTTCAGTGTTCAGTTAATGTATCCGCGCAATATCAAATTCAAATACCTAGTCAAAAGTACACAAACAACTATTTGTGAATTAACGGGACCAGATAATAAAGTACGCTATAAATAGTCATTTTGTTTACAGATTTGCTAACTAAACACATATTAAAAGCCTATTGTTTACTGACTCCTTCGGTAAACTATTGACCATTACAGCTCTTAACAAGCTATATTGGTCGACAACAACTAAAAAATAATAGACCTAAACTCTCATTAAAACAAACAATTTCAATACGACCCGATTCGTTGTAACAAAAGAAAATTTAAATAATAGTCTGCTAAAATCACAATAATTGTAAATGGCCAATGTCTCATTATACACATCGGCCATTGAATACCTACTTAACTCTACTGTTTATCGTTCAAACATACATATCCTCTTAGTTTCCGTCGTCATTCATTCTTCGGAAGTGTGGCAATATAAATAAAATCAAACAAACGTAATGTGATGTTTGATGTGCACTAGTATAGAAAAAGCAAACGAGTATCTGGCAAACCACTGTAGCAAGAACCGCGCTTAATGCCAACATGGTCCCTTCAATGATGGTTAAGATAATCATGCTGGTTGTGATGAGCAACATAGGCAATTGCTCGGCTGAGGTGGTATTTCAGCGATCCGCTCTGTTTGAGTTCAAAAATTCGGGTGCAGCATCAGCAAGGTCTCTGATCAAGTGCGGACGCCGTGCGGTGGGTCTTAATACTTTCTCTGTACGCGTGGAAGGCCATCCATGCACGTGCGACACCGTACAAATCGATGAGATTTTAAACGACGATGACAGCATCGATGTAGACAGCGCCATGATGGTAAAGAAGAGGAACTTATTCGTATCAAAATCAATGGTAAGAGTTAATATAATTTATGTTACCAATTTAGGTCAGATATTATGAAAAAAAAGTTTTCGAGTACGTTATAAATACTAATAACAATATATACAAAATTAAAATACAGAATATTGTTTAGCAGACACTGAACACCTTCAGTGAAACGAAACCCAAACCGTTTATATTCACATTTATTCATATTACGCTGTGCACATATTGGCATAAACCTATTACTGGAAGCCAAAATGTGCATAAACCAGTTTGTTTTCGGCCGAATAAGCCCCAATTGTGGAGCAAATGCAAAACAAAGTCTAAAAATAATTTTCCATATTAAAACATCGAAGCTGTATACAACAACCTCTTATTTCGTCTCTTGAACAACACAGAAACTGAAAATAAATCGTTTTTAAAAAAATGTAAACAAACATCTTGGTTCATAATTACTGCAATTTGTTTCTTCTAGCAGCTACAAAGCTGAAAAAAAAATAACCCAGTGATCCCTTCGACATGTTGTAAATGTTCTTTGTTAGCAATGTGTTGTTTGGGTTTATAATTTTAAATACTTTTATTTTTCGTCTAATTATCATTGGATAACGCCCTAGCTCTTCATTGAGGCCTTCTCAATTTGTAGATTTTCTAACTCGAAGTATTTTCCTCATACATTTTCGATGTACTAGTTCTATTTCATTGCTTTCTTTAATCCCCCATATTTCAGCTGAGTAATTTAATTTAGATCCAACTAAACAGTCAAAAAGATTGCATTTTTCTTTCGTGTTAAGTCCTATTTGATTAAAAACAATAAACATATCATGGAGCGATAACTGCGATTGTTGTACGATATTCTTCTGCGTTCTAATTCTATTGCTATTTTTAAAGAGATGAACACCCAAGTATTTGAATGAAGTAACAACTCCTAAAATAACATTGCTAAATACAAATTCGTTGGACGTGTGTCTTCCATTTCCCAAAATCATGATTTAAGTTTGTGTTTGTATTGACTGTAAGATTCCAACTTTAACGTTAATTCTCAAGTTTGTTGAGTAAGGACATGAGCGATTGTCGTATAATACTGCGTCGTGTGCAAAAAGTAACATAAATAATTTTTGGTTTTCGAGGGTAAAAAGTCCGTCTATATTTTCATTAAGATTAGACAAAATATCGTTTACGAGAAACAGAAGAGCAACGTTGAACTCTGATTGCACCGATGTTGGACTCGAAAAACGGAGAGTAATTTGAATTATACCTAACTCATGCTTTCACGGTAGGGTACACAGTTCTAGCTGCGTTTACAAATTTACTTAGTGTGTTTGCAATAATAGAATGTAGGCCGAAAATACAATACGTCACCATACATTGCATTTGTTATGTAATCAATTCACTGTCTAGGATCTCGGTAACACGAGAAATGGACACAGGACGATCTTCGGTCACGGTTGTCGGACGATTTAGCAGTAGGTTGTGTGTTTTGTAATTGGCGTTAGAACAAACAAAGGAGACACCTGAATCAGATTGTGCAAGTATCATTAGTTAACTGAACAGTTTTAGTATATGATACTATTAGGAGATATGAGAAGATTGATTATAAAAACTATTTTAATTAATTTTCCTTTGTTTTTCTTTTTGATTTAATAACAGATCTACCTTGATAATGGACCGATTGCTATTTTGTTAAAGAGAAAGTAGAGAAGTATATTAAAAGATTATGTTACTAATTGTTAAAGACCCTTTCGTGTTATAAAACATAAGTGAACGTTATATCCGTGTCTTTGCATTACAGTACGCAAACTATGACTACATCACTGATTTTCTGAACAAAATTGAACACCTGTTTATGGTGGCATAGAACTGCCTTACTATAACTACTTAAGGTTCGCGAAAATTTTCTGGCAATACGAATTGGTTTGCGAATACATTTGCGATACATAAAAATAAAGTGATAATGCGGAAGACCTCGCGCCGAATTAAGTGGTAACATGAATACTATCTAAATAAGATTCGCGTTGTCAGATAATTATCATGATAGTATTCGTGTTAGTAAGGTAACGCGGAAGACCTCACGCACAAATTAAGTGGTAACACAAATATTATCTAGTTAAGATTCGCGTTGTCAGATAATTATCGTGATAATATTCGTGTTAGTAAGATAATTCGGAAGACCTCCCCACCCCAAGAACATTTATATAATGTCAGTTCTGGGCACTTAAAGGCCATGTAGGATAATAATAAAATATATTGCAGAAAAATATTCGCAAACGCTGTCTTTATATCCAGAAAAATAAGTAGTTAACACAAATGTTTTCGCGAACCTTAAGTGGTTATCGTATGGCAGTTCTATGCCACAATACTTGTTGTTGAAATGTAACGGACATAAGGACGACGTCTTTTATTGAGCAACGGCTGCATGTCGACCATGTAACAGTAGCGGGACGATTTTTCAACATGAATGAGATTGGTGTTGCGAAACATGATGTGGACTTAGACGAAAAAGACGTTTCATGAATGTTGCAGTGTATTATTTTGAGTATCACCGGATTTTAGAATATTCCCTTAGCGTCAAATATCAATGCATATACTGTCAAAAATCTCTTCACCATGAAGTCAATTACAATGGCCACAACTACTTAATAGTAATTTTTAATATAAAAAGTGTGATAACTCCCTGAAAATCATCAGACCGAACGACCGGACAATATATGCATGTCCTCTTGGTAGGGATGCTGCATATAAAGTTTCATTGAATTCGAGTAATTACTTCAGGCGGATCCATGGTCTAGTGGTAACGCACTGGCTTTACAACCCAAGGATCGCAGGTTCGAGCCCCCGCCCCATCCTTACTTACTTACTTGTCTATCGCATTTGACGTTAAACCGATGTGCGGTGTACTAAGTGCTTCACATCGGGCACTAAACGACACAGGGTCATCTCTGGAATGGGGCGTCTCCTGTATCTTGCACTATCCCCTATAGCACAACAAGTCTATTGGGGGCGATGTCCATATGGGAGAGACTACCGGTGCACTCGATAAAAATGTACTGCACACGCAGTTGTTACTTCATGAGATCTCGGAAACGCCGATTTCCAATTAAGGGGCCATATGGGCAGTATTTCTCATAAATATAAACACGTATTGAAACAGCACAATATTCACATTTGTCACGAAACTATGTCCTGTCAGCAAAATATCTTGATGGAATTAATAAGAAAGAAACAACGCTAAAAAAAATCGATTTACGGTTCCAGCAGGATTTGCACTCACGTCTACAAAAATTGCGCACTCCTACTTTAGGCTTCATTGATCCATAGTGCGCATGGTCGTAGCAATACTAACTGTACATTTCATTAATTGTCCCACTTCAGCTAATTTTTTCCGCGCCCGCGAAAAGTGTCATTTTTTTAATAATTAACAATATACCCCTTTAAAATGTCAATTTTATAATAAAAAGGCAATAACTCCTTTGAAAATATGCGCATGTCAACTCTGCTGCATATAAAGTGTCTCTGAATTCAAGACACATATCCTGAGATTTCGTGCGGAAACGAAGCACCGGACGAACGGACGGACGGAAGTACGGACGTATATGGAGTATGATGGATACAATTGTTGGAAAAATTAATTTTACAGCGCCTGACAAACTGAATGGCAGTGAAATAAGAATTGGGACGGACGGACAAAGCGGCGATTAAATGCTTCCCTATTCGGGGAGCATAACAAAAGAAGTCGTCGTATGCCCGTTACATTAACTATTAGATCGTCATTATAACCGTAACAGCGTCTCCCCTGACATTTTGGTTTTCAAAATAAGCTATAATAGTTCTCTAAAGCAAGTAAGAAAATCGCCAATGAGCTTAAAAGGTATAAGCATACATCTGTCGAAGACTTTAATAACGTGTGCAGATAGTTTCAACACATGTTTTCATTATTATAAATATTATATCCACGCAACCATCTTTGGAGAATTATGTTTAGTAATTTAATTTAGAGAAATGTATAATATTAGTCATAATTCATGTACACTTATATTTCAGTACATAGTCAAACAGTAAAATGCACGAGATGCTTAACAAATGAACATAATAAATACCATATACCATTTAAAAAGGATTTTTACCACCCTCACATCAACCTGACATATCGTTCGTCCCGAAACTGTTACCGAATTGGTACGACATCCGTGACCGAAGATCGTCTCGTGTTTTCGTTCGTGAGTGTGCCTATGTTCTTTTGAGCTAATAAACATTGATATTCTATTGTACTCTTTAAGGATCGATATTCGCTTTGAGATAGACGGGGCCAACTATCCACTTAATATCAGCATTCGTGTCCGCGAAACAGTTCTAGCAATTGATGCCTTGCGCAACAATGTTTGGTAGTATAATTCCTCAGTTTCGCATGTGTACAAAGCGTACAATATGAACAAAACAACTCCACACACCGTCAGAGCTGATGTGGACGTCAATGGATTGGTTAAGGTAAGATTTTCTGTTATGTAAGACGCTATAATACCCGTTTGTTAGATATGAACCTGAGAACGTTTTAGTTATGTAAATGGAATGAAATATATAGAGAGCTTGTTACTGCTTGTTCTTGTGTGTTAGGCTTAGAATAATATAACGGCGAGACTTATTTCACAAGACCGAACAATAACCAATTATTGTATTTATCTATTTATACATTTACCTGGGGCTATACCAATAACGCTACTAAGAAAAATTATAATCGAAAACGGTTCCATGTTAGAAATAACACGTTAGAAATAAGTATTATTAATTTAGCGTGTATTTATATACACATGATAGTTGCCTAAGACAGTATTAAAGAGCAAATGTTCGCACTATCCTTGTTTATCGGCCAATAAACAACGATTTGGAGTTCTGATGCGTCTGAATTAAACCACAAGGGCGTTAGCTCGAGTGTTTTAATAGCCACGCATCAGAACGATAAAGAGTTGTTTATTGGCCGATAAACAACGATAATGCGAAAATTATTAATTTTCGATTCTAACATGATTTAACAAATGTTTTTACAATTGTAATAAGAACTACATAATCTAGGCTGCGCTCAGAATCGGGCCTACTAATTGCGTTGTTTATTGGGTAGTTTAACAACGATATTTTTGTTTCTTGTCTATTGAAAGATTAGCGAGTATCAATTAAAAATATTTGTTTTACCTCGTTGTATATCCTAAAAGAAAGATTGAAGCAGTGTATTCCTTAAATGACATACCTTTTTCATCGTGGCCTTTTCAGGTTTTCATAGACGGTACATTAGAAGGAACGTACAGAGACCCCGATGTTCCAATGTCACTGGCTAGAAAGCTGGTAGTGGAGTCAAAATTTTCAAAATTTGCACTGGACAAGGTCGATTTTACGAAGCTTGTATAATATCAATATATACATATTGAGGCTTGAGGGTGTATTTATTGTATCTGAGAAAGAAATGTTGTACAGATGCAACAGTTTTATGCTCAGCCATCTACATGTACATGCTTGGTGTTATTAGTTTTTGAAAGAGTCGTCCTTTTGTGTTTGTCTCGTTTCATATCGTCTGAAAAGTTGGCATTTCAAATACGGTGATGACAGATAAAATCGAAATTGTCTTTGTCAACATGTCAAACTAATCACATTTGAGTAATACGTAAATGGCATCAGTATCATGCAATTTAACCAATGTTCATCTATATGTGGACTAATTCTGTTCTAGAGATGTTCGAAAGTGTTCTTAATGAAAAAAATTGTTGCAACACATAATATGTGAAACGAAATAAAATCAAACACACAAGCAGATAATTAAGGTACGCGTTCTTGTATCAGTGGTTCAGTTGTCAATGAAACTGTGTTAGGTGTATAGTAGTAATTCCCTTTACCAGCATGTAACACATTAATCCATTTATAAACATATATACAATAACCTATGTCTTAAGATAATTTCGCGATCTTGCAGTTATACGGCATTATGTATTCCCCCTTGAATCTATGTGGAAACAGAGATTACATTTGAGGCGTGCTTAATGCATGTGCGTAAAGTGTCTGCACAGGCTAATCCAGGACGACACTTTCCGCTTTAATGGTATTTTCTGTTTTAAGTAAGTCACTTCTAAACATAAATACACTGTAGGCGGAAAGTGCCGTCCTGGATTAGCCTGAGTGGACTGCACAGGCTAATCCGGGACGACACTTTACGCACATGCATTAAGTCCGGTTTTCCCACGACGCGCCTCAATTATTATTTGAATCCTACGTGGTACTAATTTACTGTAATTATAGAATTCTGTAAATAAAAAAACCGATTTGTTAATGACATAAGCAAAATGGGTACCAGCACATTTGCAAAAGTACAAGGCATTTGTCTGGAGTCTAAGTCTATTCTTTATTCTGCCCCGTGTTCACAAAAGATCAATTACAGGATCAGGATCAGGATCAGTCTTAGCTGATCTTGTATTGTAGCTCAACTGAGCGGAATATCAAACATATTTTATTTTTGGAATAACTTTTCTTTTTGATAAAATCACATTATTATATTTATTACTTTTATTAAATTCATCATATCAAAAAGCAAATGTACGTTGCTGTGACTTTAAAATCGTTTGAATAATAAATATTTGAACACAAATTAAAATTGATCCTGATTTTAGTGAATATCATTGTTATTGTGAAGACGGGGCCTGAAGTCTAAGAATAAATTTGTGAATACGGGCCCAGTATTTGCCATACGTTGCTGTGGCAAGGCTATTATATGAAGTGTCGCAGTTGTGTATACATTACGTAATTACGAGACGGAAGTCAATGTATTGCACACACAATGACACAGGCAAGTTGTTGAATGCACATATGAAATTAGCTTCTTGGTTGCTAAGGCAAGTACTAGTAATCCGATATATCAACTTACATTATACATTAAATATCACTACCAACAACATTCGCAGTGTAGACAAAGTTTACAGCTTATCAAGAAATAAGAACATATATTGATTACATATTGCACTCATTAAATTTAAACAAATATTATCCATTATTATAAAAATCGTGTTTTTAGATGTTGGCGGAGGACAACGGTTATTAGTAGGGCGATTTCGAGAGTTTGACCTACGTGATCTAATTTTTACTTTGCAAGCTACGAAGCACAAACAATCGATACCCCCAACATTGATACGCTCCATCGGCTATTTCGGTCCGTTCAGGATTACTGTATACGACAAGTTGACTGTTATGCTTAATAATTCAATGCGTTTGCATTAAGTAGTTTGCATGTGTCACGGCATGAACTTGGTCACTGAAAGGGGAGAAGTTGTGTGGCGGCCCGGTTAGCTCAGTCGGGAGAGCACCGCCCTGATACCGAGTGGTCCCGGGTCCGAGCCGCACAACTTTCTCACCCTGTGACACATATAAACCTATTATCTACGAAGATGTTGGCAGTAGTGAGTATAACAATGAGTAGTTCGATTTGTCTTGTGTGGAAATGGAATTGCACAAATTGAATTTCTTTCAAACAAATGTGTCCTTTCTTTAAAAAGTAGTCTGCACTGTGTTTCCCTTGATTTGGGCTTTCTTTCCATTTCTCGCAAACAGTTTTTCTACGCTATCAGCGTTTTCCTCCTAATACATAAAGGATATTTGTTGGTTTCGGTGTAAGATCGCGGTTTTATATGACAATAAATGAAATTAAATACAATCTTACACTGAGCATTTTCGCTCACTGTTGTGGTGGAAACACAGTGCCATACTTTCTGTGTCGTTGACGCTTAATTATATTTGTATAGAATTTTATTATGTGTTTTCTGATGTTTAAAAATGCCAATCTTTACACTGCCGATAAGTTTATTATATTTAAAAAAAAAAAACAAAAAAAAAACAACAACACCACAACTAGTTCCTATAAAACCCACAATGAAATGATCAAACGTTATTTTTTCACTCGACCCAGAGTGAAACGATCGGGTTATCTTTCTCTGGTATTCTCCACTCATTTTCTTGATTTTCTTGGTACGAACTTTAATGATGATATTCCGTCGAAACGTAACATTTGGTGTTTGGTTTTCGAACATATTCCTTTAATACATACATTTATTTACATTATAACAATGTATGGACAGCAAAAATCTGACATGCGCATTATTTTTGTTGTTAACTCAATAACATCGAAATTATGTTAACTGTCAATATGTACATTTTCGGAGTGATAATTTAGTTTATTATACCTCACGTGACTAGCCCATGTTAAATTAACATATACATATCATGAAACAATTCGTATCATCATACCTCACTTGATTATTTCTATATATAATGCATATAAACTCCAGCGAGCAACAATTTGATATGTCGCCCGGCAATGTCGCCCGCCACCGCTATGTCGCCCGGTACGCAAATGATACGTGATTGTTGTATAATAAAATAAATATTGACTTCCTTGAGGGTGACAGTGCGTCTGGAATACCCTCGACAAACACTGTCGACCTCGGCTAAAGCCTCGGTCGACAGTGTTGCCTCGGGTTGACAATACGCACTGTCACCCTCGAGGAAGTCAATATTTATACAATGTAATGTCCTTGATTCTACCTTAGTTAATGACGTAAAATCGGCAAAAATAATATTTATTTAACGAAATATAACAATAGTAGATAAAGTGTATACATGTGTAAAATATGCACATATTTTTATGGATTTGCTAGACATACTTGCATAAATAATAAAAACACGAGCAGTATTCGGAGCGGTGTTTGTTTATATGTTGCTTAATTTGGTATGTGCTATGCATAACAAATATTTGTTATATATATGTGTGAACCTTTATTGTAAAGACACATTTTATTGTTGCTTGGAAATCGAATATAATTATTATTTTCAAATAATGCAGTTTTGGCAAATCATGTTTATGTAAAGATATAATGTTCGCGACATTTGAGGGTTTAGTATTATTGCATACATACATATTATATAGGGTTCGGTTTGTCAAGCATTTTACTCGGTCAGCTTAGGAAGCATGTAATTATTCAAATCATATATCGTAATTATATTCAAGCGCAGCTTTCAGCGCTTGATCAGTAGTTTAGGACTTCAACACATTACGGTTATTCAGTAGTCATTACCTAAATTATTATTAAATTATCGGCATGATTGTCAGTTTTCATGTGTGATTGTATATATTGTGCATGTTAAACCAGAACAAACGAATAACAATGTTTTATTTTTTCAAAAATGTACAATTCCTGCATTTTAAAAATATTTCAAAAATCTAAACAATCTGCAAAAGAACACCAGTAAAACTGTTAATGACATTTGGATGGACCTGAATATAATCGCCTGTTACTGCATGGTGTTGAACATACACTTCGTCTCCTTGTTGCAGTTCGGTTATTGTGGTCTCAGAAGAGCAGTCGTCAAATTGTGCATCGCCGCCAAGTACTTTACCTATCAACTTCCCATTATTCATCAAGTCAATAACAATATAATGGCCCTTAAGCGAGCACGCGGACACAAAAAACAAGTAGGTGCCGTTGAAAGGTGCAAGAAAGCCGCCCAGATGTTGGCTGTAGGCGTTACCAAGGTTTAGTTGTACATCATCATAAATAATGCGCTGATTCGGACCAAGGCTCAGAGCGTCAGTGAGATGAGCTTTGAATGCAACTGGGTGATGACCTATTAAAGATAAGGCGTTTTACAAAGATAAAAAGTCAAATCAACAAAGGTGACATTTCATCATGTTGATGTCAGTTCTATGTAATATGATAAATATTTACTTCCGTGGTTAGCTGGTTTGTTGAGTTTATGGCTACCATAAGCCTAATCATCGTGTTTGTCAATGCACGTACATTTATATGATGGGTGAAACAAAGAATACATTATAAAACTGAGAATAATTAACTGATCACGTACTAAGTTTGCTGATCTTGGCTTCATTTTCTTTCACTCTTTGTGTCAGAGCATCCAATCTTTGTACAATATCAGAAATATCCGGCTCTGCAACAAATGGCTTTTCTCGACAGTTTTAGGCAACAACAAAAAGGCAATTTATGTTTCTAATCCGCGTCATAAAAAAAACTAGGGATGTTAACGAATAATCAAGTAATGTTTCTAACCGAATGCATGTATTAGTTAATGGATATTCGAATAGTAGAAACAAAATTAAAAACAATATATCAAAATGAACAGTACAGTCGTTAAGAAAAAATATGTGTGTATGTGTTATAACATCTGCAGATTCTGTCGTCGAATGAACTACGTCAATTAGTTCACCGGCCAGACTAACAAGCGGACAAATTAAGTTTTCCAAAATTGAAAGTTGGTTGTGACATTGAATACTTGTTCTGAATACGATCAGAGCGAAGTATAAAATATAAATATGCACCAACGAAACATTTTTTCTTAAACTATAAAAAAAAATTCACTGGGCTTCATTAAACCGTTAATGTGTTACTGAAAAGGTGTGGAGGTCGTATTGTTCGTATTTAAATTTTATAAACTTGCAACACGTTATTAACTGTCTTTATCCAGCTTTTAGTTTATGCATTATTTCGATTTTCTGTTTCATTTGTATATACAAATTATTACAAATATCAATACCAGCGTCTGGGCAGTTAATTTCGTCCACGCCATCGCCGCAGTCGTCTATTCCGTTGCAGAGCTGCGTCTTGAGAATGCACGTGCCGTCTGTGCACGTGGACTCACACGTGGCAGGACCTGTGGGTAGTACCGCAGGAAATGTTAAATACGGAACAGGAAAGACATGTTTTGAATATTTAATATCGGATCTCCTGAGCAAAAAGCGATATATATATATGTATGTATGTAATCGCAAATGAAAGAACGTATGGATACACTTATGATGAAAGCAAACCGCATCGCATATGGAAAGTCGGTGTATATTTGTGTCGGTGCGGTTGGTATCAGGCGGGTCTAGATGTAGGAGAAGACAGGTGGGATGATATTAATCACATACTGATCTGATTAAGGGAAATATAGTGTTGTTACTAAATCAAAGTTAAGCTTCTTTTTTCTCCGAGACTTATACATCAAGTATAAGAATAACGAAACTCCAGAGACGTCACCCGCAGAAAAACCCTTATTAACATCCGCTGGTCCTGTATATAAGCAAGTGACCAATTGCCAATACAACACAGGACGAAAGGCACAACACAAAACAAACAAAACACGATTACAACTAGGGTCACCGTCAGTATCAATATATCGAAATCACGGTTAAATCCAATTTAATAACAATTTTAATGATGGTGACGGATGACCTCTCAAACGTATGTCAACGATAACATGGTTTTATATCATAGAATGGAAAGAGACTTGCACACCATCTACAGGCATGCTATTGTTTATTTACAAGAAATAACTAACAATTGATGTAGATATCATAGTTCACTGGGAAGCTCACAATGTCAAGCTATATTTATTTTATACTTTTCAGTAAATTAAGGGAAATATCTGTGAAATAAAATTGGTAATTCACTGTTTTAAAACAGTGAAAATTAACACTGCATATTTATGTGAGCGTCCTGACGTTATGAGTCCCGCGAAATTTTCCAGTTTAACCCATTGAAAGGTAAAAAACGGCAAAAAAGCATTACGTAAAAAGAAAGTGTGTTGAGTTCGGTGCAAGATCGTATTTTATTTCACTCGTGATCATAGAAAATATTATTTTCTATGAACACGAGTGAACTAAAATACGATCTTACACCGAAATATCCTCTATAGCAGTCTATCGCACAGTCCTGTCCACACAAAACCAAACCCTCTGGACACGTCCCTTAAGGAAAAGTGATAACAAATATATGAGACAATACTTTTGCAAAATGAAGCAATGTCTCTGTGGGTAAAGTGAGAACAAATATCTAAGACAATAATGTTACGTTATGTAGGAAAGTCTTAGTGAAAACACATGTCTCAGACAATAATGTTGCTTAAAGTGGATAAAGTGTCAGAACAAATAGCTGATACAATAACGTTACATTATGTAGGACATTCATAGTGGGTAAAGTGAAAACAAATGTCTGAGACAATAATGTTGCTTAAGGTGGGTAACATGCGAAGAAAAGTCTGAGATAATAATGTTGCACACTATAGGAATTTCTCGGTGGGAAAAGTGGGAACAAAGATCTGAGACAATCATGTTGCTTAAGGTGGGTAAAGTGCGGATAAATGTCTGAGGTAATAATTTTTCATTATGTAGGAATGTCTTAGTGGATAACGTGTGAACAAATATCTGAGACAATAATGTTGCATACTGTAAGAATGTCTTAGTGGATAAAGTGTGAACAAATGTCTGAGACAATAATGTAACATAATGTAGGAATGTCTCAGTGGATAAAGTGTGAGCAAATGTCTGAGACAATAATGTTGCAAAAGCTGGGTAAAGTGTAAACAGATGCCTTAGACAATAATGTAACATTATATAGGAATGTCTCAGTGGATAAAGTGTGAACACATGTCTGAGACAATAATGTTGCAAAAGCTGGGTAATGTGTAAACAAATGCCTGCGACAATAGTGTTACATTATATAGGAATGTCTTAGTGGATACAGTGTGAACAAATGTCTGAGACAATAATGTTGCAAAAGCTGGGTAAAGTGTGAACAGATGTCTGACACAATTATGATACATTATGTAGGAATAAATGTCTAAGTGGGTAAAGTGTGGACACATGTCAGGCAATTATGGCGCATGATATAGAAAAGTTCCGTAGGATATGTGCGGATAAATGTTTGAGACAATTATGTTGCACAATGAAGTAATGTCTCTGTGGGAAAAGTGAGAACTAATCTCTGAAATAATAAGTTAGCACATTGTAGAAATGCCCCTGTGGAAAACTTGAGAACACATGTGAGACAATTATGGCGAATGATGTGGGAAAGTATCTGTAGGGGAAGTGTGGCAAATGTTTGAGACAATAATGTTGCTAAATGTTGAAAGGTATCTGTGAGAAAAGTGTGAACAAATGTCTGAGACAATAATTTCGCATCATGTAGGAATTTATCTGTGGAAAAAGTGAGAACACATGTCTGAGACAATAATGTTGTATAATGTAGGAATTTGGTTATGGTTTAAGTGCGGACAAACATATGGGACAAGAGATAAGTCTCGATTAGTGATACGGATAAAGACGTTGACTAGACTTATTACATCAAATTCTAATCCCTACGATGCGACATTATTATGTACATAGCTAAATTGATGTCTATGTTTCATGTTGTTGTGTTGTGTTGTATGTAATGTCCTGTATTGTATAGGCAATTGGTCACTTGCCTCAAATAAAGCTAAAATAAACCTACTGCAGTTAATCTCATCACCTTCATCGCTACAGTCTGGAATCCCATTACAAACCAAATTGCTCTTAATACACGCACCACTAGAGCACCGGAAGTCACATGCTGCAATAGGAAAAAACAAAATAAACTGAATGATGCTGACATAAACGTCTTACTGTTTGATATATTCATTTGTTGAAAGGCAGATCTGCGGGTAAGTTTTCTTATTTCTCTAATCGACAATTCTAAGCAAATATAAATATTTAGGCACAGTAAACAAAACCACCATATATCCTCTATAAAAAGTAAAACAGCATTCTTGTATAAACGGAACATTCAAATACACTAGATACAGTGTGCAGACTTTAAGCAAATTAAACGCAATGTATTTATAAGCAATAGTGTTGTGATAGTTCAGTCTCTAGAAGTCCAGCGTATTTACTATTTAACTTTTGAATATTTCGTTCTATAATGAAACGTTTTAATATTAGGACATGTTTCGCGGGTGTGTTATGCATTCCGATGCCCGAATACATACGGCATACTGGTGCAGACTCGTCGTAGCCATCTGCACAGTCCGGTTGGAAGTCGCACAAACTCGACTTTGGGTGACACTGACCACCATCACAGACAAACATGTCCTTCCCGCAGTCTTCAGGTACAGAATTCGAGAGAGTCAATGGAGAAATTATAACGCTTCATTTGAATAAATCGTTGCCCTTGTTCTGATATTCGTACAAGGCATATTAATATGATCCAACAGTATGAGCGATTTGAAATGCTACAGTGTTCGTTTTCGAATATCTAACAGTGGGCACTATCAGAACCTCATCAGCGTACATTATCGAGACTCTCACAGACATCAAAAGTTCGTTTTCAAGACTTTGGATAAAGTGAAACGTTTGGTTTACTATTGATTTTATTGTATTTACTCAAAGAATTTACTAGACGTTATGACCAACATATTCGATCACGATTAAAATAATGAAAAATATATCACTTGATAAAATAATATTATTAATGAATAAACGGCATTGTAAAAACATTTGAACATACAAAACTGTTGCCACTGGGTTTGCAGATTACAATTAAGGGCATTTATAAATGTATTATGTGGTGGATTAACAGCCTTTAAACTGTGCTGAAGGAAAAGGGACTACATACCACAGGCCCTTTCGTCTGTTCCGTCGAGACAGTCAACCTCGCCGTTGCAAACCTTGGAGTTGTCAACACATCTTGTTTTTGTCGCATGATGTGTAACCGAAAGGACAGGCTGAAAAACAAATTAAAAAAAGAAATGTATTTTGCATAAAATCCAAATATGCATGTGCACACGCGAAAATGATTTTGTGCATAGGGTTTCATTATTATGATATTGACTTACTACACCAGAAACAAAATGTCTTAGTGCTGATGCACTACAAAAAGAACAAACTGTCATGCAAAAACAATCAACTATTCACATTAAATCAGACATTAATACCCGCCAAGCCTGGCATCAAATAAACACCTTAAACAAAATAACACATCCGTTTATAAACATGTACATTATTCATGGATTTCTAACGCTCAACAGTTCATTATGTTTTCTCCAAACAATCTTTTAACAAGAGGCCCAGGAAGACCAGACAAACTACTGACCCCAGGGCTACGTTTTAGACCAAAAACATTACTCAACGAATTTAAAAGAGGTCCATAATGCAAGGCAACAAACCATATAAAAGGTATTGTTGTAGTAGTAGTTTGGACAAGAAGATGTTTTGGACAGAAGATGTTTTAAGTTTTTTCCTATTTAAAGTCCATATTACAAATTTCGTGTCCCGGTGAGGCCATTTTTTAACCACTATTTAAAAAATATTGGTATAAGGATATATGACAATGATATATGTCAAACATCAAAGGTAGACCCTGTAAGTTCAGACAAAAAGATTCTAGGTTTGTTTGTATTAGAGTCGATATATAAAAAATGAGACCAGGGCCATCATTTTAACATTTTAGTAAAGGACCATAAGGCGATGATACATATCAAATAGCAAAGGCCCAGGTCTTGTTGTTTCAGACAAGTAGATTTTTAAAGGTTTTTCCTTTTAATTTAATAAAAATATTAAGCACCTCCGAGGAGCCATTTCTTAACCCAGGGGCATCATTTTAACAATTTTAGTAAAAATGTTAACAAAATAATGGACCGGAACCATATGAAAAAAACAAAGCTCTTTCGCCCAAGGATGATTTCATTAAATTTGGTTGATGACGAGAAGGTATTAGTGGACGCACTGACGTACTGACGCACAAACGCGCTTATGCACTGACGTAAGGATGCATGCACACACGACGAACAAAACGCCATCGCATAAGCTCCCTTACCTTTTACAAGTAGAGCTAAAAATCACAAACATGATAACACATGATATTAAGATGTTCCTCACCAAAGAGTAGAGAGAAGTAACGCTCTTCATATTCTTGTCAGTGTATCCACCCCTTGCACGAGTACAGTCCTACGTCTGATTCTGTCATGTGCTGCACGTGCAGTATGGCTTTCCGGCCTTGCATTGTGTGCATGAAGTATATCCTTAGAACAATAAAGTTAAGCAGTTATTTGCGTTGAAAAATGTTTGCCGGGTGTTTCTGTATTATTGTTTTGTGTTAATTATGTTTCAAAATCATTCATTTGTAAATACTTAAAACATAAGAAAGCAAAAGCAGATCAAAACATCAGAACGTAACCCAGGAAATACCCAAACTGTGAAAAGAATTGCATCGGATTCTCAATGGGTAGTTGAAGATTACTGTTAGGAATAGCGAGTAGCACGATATGTAAAGTTAGGAATATCGCATACCAAAAGTTTCGTACCAATTAAACGGAACATAGCGCAGCTGCGAAGATCACTGTTAGGAATACCGCGTAAGAGAGGAGATCACCTTGACAGTATTCCGGGTAGCCAGGTCGTCAAATGTTTCGTAGATTGTTTTTTTGCTGGGAAGATTCAGTGTGGAAAAATACTATTGTATACCGTGTAGCAGGAGAGATCACTGGGATTTATTTTGACGAATATCGCGTAGAAGAGGGATCAATGTGAAGAAAATAGTATAGAAGAGGTGATCTCTGTAAGAAATATCTCGTACCAAATAAGATAAGTGTGATGAATATCGCGTAGCAGGGCAGATCGTTTTTAGGAATACCACATAGATGCGAAGATCAACTAGATGAACATCGCGCAGAAGATCGTATTACGAGGAAAACAGTAGCACAGGAGATCACTGTTATGAATATCGCGCAACAGAGAAGTTATTGTTACAGTTTGTATCAAGGTTACATGCAGTTAAGATTAATGCATAAACCTGTTGGAAGCCAGCGACGAAGTAAGTGTGTTGTTCTTGTAGAATTCTAACGACGGTGAAACTCCAGATCCAGTGCAAACTGCATTGCAGTAAACCTGGAATATAGAAAAGGAATGTAAGAGAGTTCAAAACGCATTATAGTACACCTGGAATATCGAAAATGAATTAAGGAATGCAATACGCATTGTAGTACACCTGGAATATAGACAAGGAATGGGAGAGTTCAATAATCATTGTAGTAAATCTAGAATATTACCAAGGAATGAAATTGTGCAATACGCATTACAGTACACCTGGAATATAGATAAGGAATGAAAGTTTGGTATACCCGTTATAGAACATCTGGAATATGCACAATTACAGGTTACTCAGCGGACAGTTGACGCTACCGGCGTGTTCTAAGAATTCAACAAGAACTAAATGCATCGCAAAACTAACGTCACTACATACACAACGGTGAACTATTGAACAAAATCGTAATTAACTATACGACAATACGGACAAAGTTTAACACGCACTACTGTGATGACGTCATCAATGGAAAAATAAATCATTCGTACTCAATTATTGTAATGCTTTTCAAATAAATGCACTAAACTTCAGTATACACCGATATGTTCATAGTTGCAAACGTTTCTACAAAAGTTTGGAACACACTTTAGTTGCTATCTACACAACTTTGAACATGTCAATTTCAATATACAATTCCTTAATGGCGTCTCAAAACAATTCGGTGTCGCGTGTTCTTCGAATAAATCTATCGGTACGGTCAATTTGTGTGCTCCTTTTTAATAATATATACATTAACATATGTGTAATCTGTGTATTCATATTGAATAAAAAGGTCATGCCTCACTACGAAATGTATGTAATATGGTATTATCCAGTCAACTTTTTTTAACTGTTCATGAACTCGTGTAATTGCCGGTTCAGCCAAATCAACGCTGCTCTTAATTTGTATCATAAAATTTGCTGGATTGATGTAATGTTTAGAGAATCTTGGTATGATAAATACTGCCTTGCTGTGTGTAATGTATCAGGCAGTATTCTGTTTTTCTCTTTAACAATGTCTTTTACGCCTGATTTCCTGAAACATAAACACTTAAAAAAAAAAATAGAACCAACGAGTCAGAGCGTCAAGTAACTTGCCCTTGCAAATACATGCGGTTGCATAAACATTCATTCACTGATCGTAATACAGTACATGCATATTTAAAATTGTTACAATCAAGCTTATCAGATATGAAATTTCCGTTATGTGTTTTTCGTTTACGTACGTCAACACGTTCTTTTTTTGTCTATATTGTAAAATGTTTGCACAAGCCTTACATTTCGGAATGTGTGTTTTGTATTTCTTCATCTTATTCAATATGAATTAGAAATTAAACAAGTTATGTTTGCCTGAAATGAACGACCACATAACATGGGTGATTGAATACTGACCTAGGTCAGTTTGAATATCGATTGATATCAATGGATACCATTATAAATAGGAGGCGTGTCGAGGGAAAACCGGGCTTAATGCAAGTGCGTAAAGTGTCATCCCAGATTAGCCTGTGCAGTCCGCACAGGTTAATCATGGACAACACTTTCCGCTTTTATGGTATTTTCTGTTTAAAACAAGTCCCTTCTAAACATAAATCCACTGTAGGCGGGAAGTGCCGTCTTGGATTAGCCTGTGTACAATCTAATGCGGGACGACACTTTGCGCACATGAAGTAAGCTCGGTTTTCCCTCGCCACGCCCTCATATAAACATTGTGAAGCTCCAGCCGCATCAGCAGAAACACAATGTCATTTATTAAAGTAACCAAAACAACACAGCACAATACAAAAACACGTTACACATAACACAAATATGAATAATATTGGGGTCACCGCTGTAAAACGGTCAAATATAAGCGTTGTTGTTTTTTTTAAAATCCTACCTGGTTGAGTCGACCGCTCCTGGCCCGTACGTAGCCCCCGTCTGGTATTTCGAACCCTCTAAAGGTCACATTCAACGCGCAATTCGGGTCAATGGACAAAAAAGCATCTGCTGAGAAAGAAGACCTTACGCAAACTCTTACATATGTGTACACAGTGCATGAAGTACCACGCGACAAGGAAAGGTTAGTGTGACAATATAGAAGTATATTATTATTTACGAGATAATAATACATATAATATTAAGTAAGACACATACCACCAATGTATATCTTTTATAAGTGTTTGATATTCATATGTTTGCTGTATTTAAGAACGCATGTTTGTTCAAGTAATATTGAATATATAGACAATAAGAAAATTGTTCGTATGCCCCCGTATTATGTTCACTTTCAGTATAATTTAATATTTGACAAAATACGTATAGTATGAGTGGCTCAATATGTATTTCGTCGCCATTTTAAGGTAGCAACATTATAATGGATCAGTGTTATTGTGTCTTTAAATACACTAACCATAACCCCAGTTAATTTTGCAGTATGTAACATTCCGGCGCCATTGAACTCAAACGTTAGCATTTTTGCCACGAAGCAAATTTTTAAAGCAAAATATAAACTTACCGATATAAACGATACAGTGAAATATTCGTATAAAACGCAACATTATGGCTGTTTGTATTCGTATTGAAACAAAGCGTAACTTCGTCTCAATCTTTACGGAATTATCAATTAAGAATGCCGGCACTTGGGATGCAGGTTTTATATAAAGTCTTATTTTCCGGTGTCGGGAACTCGACGAGAGGTTATCAGAGTGTTACATAAGCATGACCTAATATTTTGGTGTAGTTACTAACTGCCTAATTATGTTCTTGTAGTCCTTAAAAAAACTGTTTTAAATAGAGTGCAAACGACTTTAGGAGATATGTATTCAGTAGGAGTAAAAATGCAACAACAATAAAAGTATGCACGATAATAATTTTCGAATGCAAGCCAGACCAAGCGCGAAACAGGCGATTTTTTAGTCCCGAAATAAAGAGCTATTTACCGTCGAATATTTTGTAACAATAAGTTTGATTAGTTTGTCTAACTGTATTTGTATTTGTTTCTATACAATTACATTTTAGTTTATCTTAATATGGTTTGTTTATAATAATGTTTGATAAATTTATACACAATGTATAGTCCCCAATGTATACATACGTTTTTTGCTCATTTCACTTATTACGCAATGCTAAATTCTTCACAGACTATACAGTGCCAATTTGTCAATGATAAGCTTATTATTCAGTAGCCTTGGAAACACTTTTATTTTGCAGTTATTGTGAAATTAAGCCAATAAATTTTGATACATAAATGAAAGGAAGCAAAAAAACTGGCGTTATAGGAATAGTGTCGTATTGGACTCGTACCAATGCACTAAAATAATCAAAGCGTAGAAACGCTCAAAGAAAACTGCCTTAACAAAAACTCGCTGTTTTTTTCTCTTGAATATTACCACATTTTTCAGTGGTTAATTAATATAGTATCAAATCTATTTGCTATAACAAATGGTTTTCATTGGCGTGACTAATCTATTTTATATTTTATAAAAATCGTCTATATTCCTGGAAGATGAAACTATATATATTACGGTAAGTTTGCATCATATTTTTGAATCAACGTAACACTGTTTGTGTTGTCTAGTATACGTATGACGATGTAATAATTATTCTTAATTTATTAGCAAAATATCATAAAAATACCCACAATTTATTCATTTACACATTTAATTTCAGCTTCAAAACTTCTTTCATCTCTTCAGAACAAGCTAAACGAATGTTGTAGATTTTTTATTAATTTTATTAATATTACGTTACCGCCAGTTAATTATCAAACGCAGTCCGCTGTCCTTTTTTATTATCGAACTTTATCAATTATATTCAGTTCTTCGAGTTCTTATCAAACAAGTTCTTAACTATTCATTTCTCTACAGTTCTTAAAAGAAGTCCCACTACCTTTTTAACGGCAGCTCTTTTATACTAAGCTGGACGACGACAGATTTCCAAAAACGTCAACCCGCCAGATGTTACGACTTTAATTGTTTGAAGTGTGAGAGTGCACTGACAATTCATAAATATTGGGATGGTTTTCTGTATAAGTTTGCCAAATGATATAAAATGGCATAACGGTTTGACGAATATTCATGTAGGAATTTTGCAGCAGCCTTTGTTTCTACATATCAAGTAATTTTCCTTCGTAACCATGTGCATGTTATACGTGCATTGTTGCAGGCGAGTCAATACACTGTCACTGCGAGACAACATCCATTAAAAAGCCACCAAAAATTAATAATTATTAACTTATAACGGATAAGTAAACATAATACCCACTATGTTACAATATGTTTAATATTGTGTTTATTCTAAAGTACTTTTTTAAATATTTTTTCCGATATGTTACGGTTAATATTCAATATACATAATGTGCTTGTTTGATAAGTAATTGTGAAGTCAGTATTTGGCCATTCTGGGGCAAAGAAATCTTCTTAGAGATTACCCAATTGTTTACCACCTGCTTTATAAAAAGGAGCATACTTGACAAACATATTTATGCACAAAAAAATAGTTAATTTATGCTGAAAGGGATTGACTCCCTTGCTTCCAGAGTTGGGTTGTGTTATTGTTTAGTTTGTTAAACGATGTATAGACAGTTATTTTATGTTTATGAAACTATGTATTTTAAACTCTTAGATTTCAGTTGCCTCAACAGCAAACCCCTAGTAGCAGTACCTTTCAGCAATACTCACCCATTCTGGTGAATGAAGTGCCGTCCCTGCAGGTAATTCAAGCGAATCAACATTACAAAGAAAGTATATACGCATAGCAGCTGTCGAAAAGGCGTCATCATTAATAGAAGTTTAGAGATTATACTTAAGACTTAGTGTGTCAAAAGGTCAAACGATTGAATCAACTAAAACAATACAGTCAGCCGGATTTAGAGATTCAACCAGAGGGGAAAATAAGGTGCGGGCAATTTTAAATTGAATTAAACCAGAAACAATATATGAGCTTTGAGAGAATAAAAGCTTCAATGATAAAACGCTTTTACATGCAGTGACAACAGTTATGTTGATGACAGTGATTACTTTATTTATTTAAAGACATGAACAGAACTAATGTGATGCTAAACGTTTGATAAATTTCATCATTGTAACAGTTTTATAATATAGAAAACAATTATACCCAACGACAACCGCGTCAGTGCTGGTATTGTTCGTGTTTTCGTATTGCAATATAATTTATGGACAAAATCAATGTCAATGCCTGAAATGTAGTACCGTACTAGAAGTATTTTTATTTAATGTTTAAATAACGGAAATAATACAGTGAAATTATTGCTATAGTGAACAACTATCGTGACTGTGAATATTACTTGAAATCTGTGTTGCTAGAACCCAGCTGGGTATGTATATAAATATCGAAGAAAAATAAAAAATAAAACAGTTCGGTCTGAAAACGATCGGAACAAAAGTTTTTAATTTAAAAGTATTCTTATCAAAGATCTCCTTTTTAAATTGCAAATGTTAATACTTCCGCTGTGATTATGTATTTAAGTTCAATGTATATAGAGAATACATGGTTGGTGCCGGGATGGAGAAAGTTTATCCGGTGAGGCTTAGAAAATGAAAATAGGGCGAGCTTTAGCGAGTCCTATTTTTGTTTTCGGGCCGAACCGGATAAACTTTCTCCTTCCCGGCACCTACCGTGTATTCTATTTATCCTGATTTCTATTCAATTAAATTTAAAAACACCAAACACTAAAGTTTTACATTTAAAAAAATAATTCTAGACGGGCCTCGACCTAATAACTCGCTTGCATGAATGCGTACTACCAGGAAAACATAGTTCTCTACTTCTTAGTCACCTTTTTCAAAAATATATATACTCGGATAGTTGTGGGTGGAGGACAGTGTAACTGAAAGTGAAATAAATCATAAAATGTTTAGTTCTACGTTAAAATTTTGATAACTTTTTTCATTTCTTTTCATCGGAAATTAATATAAAAGATTATTTCTTTGATGAATATGCTCTTTTGGTTGACCAAAGAAAGTCTATCCACAAAGAATAACCCGCTTGCATCAGATTCAAGTGTGTTGAAATGGAATGGAACTGGAAGGAAGTTGTTGTTAACCAGTCAAATGGAATGTGAGGACAAACAACTCATTTGTTTTTTAACTCTGTTAAACTAGACAACACAAAGTTTGTATCGATGAAAAACTCAGGTAAGTAGACTTTATGCTGTATCATTCTCGACAATGTTGTTATCCGGCGCGTAGGAATACCTATTGACGGTATATCACAGTCACGTGATCTAATGCCGGATATCAACAAGTTTATACGGTCACCGCTTTATTAGGTCACTGTTTGGGTTAGTAGCAGGATAAATATACATATACACATGTCCGACGTCAGTGGTTAGTAACTTTGATGTATAGTCATAATTAGTGTATATTAAATGTATAATGTATGCTTACATCTTTGTATACTGAAGGCGTAATTATTTTAGCGGGGCCAAACTTAAGCGTTCTGGCGTTATTTTTCAAAATGCGAAATATTGGCGTGTACATGAATAAGCGCTTTCGTGTTACCTCTTACATATAATATTAGCGCTCTGATGGATCTGACATTTTACCAAAAAACGAAACTCGCAGTAAATCTTCGTAAGATGTTGAATTGATAAACATATATCGAAAATCCGATAATAGCCCAATTATACGATTAAGCTGGTTTGCAATTCATCGTTACTTACTCGCAAGTGCGAAAACGTTAATTGTTAACATAAATGTATGATGGCTTGAACAAACATTTCAATAATTATATGTTTCTATTACTAGTAGCTAATATAAACTTAAATTATTTTGCTATGTGTATGGTGTTAGAAAAAAAATAGTTTGAAACAAATAATACATCTATTGTATGTATTAAATTGAAACTAGTAATAAGAAGTTACCTTTGGAATAAAATTGAGCCATTATTTAATCAAAGAAATATTCCCGCTTGCCAAATAAATATGTAGGAAAATATTTACAAACTGACGCCTTCTACTTTTGAAAATAACTACTTCAACCGCACATTACATTGTGTCAATATCGTATTATAAAATATAAATTATTTCAATGTTCCTAACAATTTATATAGAATTATCTGAATAAACGTTTTTTTAATAATGTACAATGAATTTCGATATAATATTGTAAATTTATCCACATCTGAGCCTTATCACAGTTTCTACAGTGAGCTAAACCGGAACTTGGTGATATGTACACCGCTGATCAGTTAATTGCCAACTGCTGAAAACGCAGTAAGTGACACAATTTTTATTTTTATTTGACTTTGAGTCTGAATATAACGGATTTTAAACGTGTACGTTACTTATGATCCTATTTGTCACACATGTGGGACTGGATATAACATTATTAAAACTTGTATGTTAATTATTGTCCTATTTGTCGCACATGTGCTTTGTGATTTGTGTAGAAAGTGTGTTGTCGTTGATAATTCAGTAGTTGATCACGGCAAATAAGTGGAAACGATGATAATTCAGTAGTTGATCACGGCAAATAAGTGGAAACGATGATAATTCAGTAGTTGATCACGGCAAATCAGTGGAAACGATGATAATTCAGTAGTTGATCACGGCAAATCAGTGGAAACGATGATAATTCAGTAGTTGATCACGGCAAATCAGTGGAAACGTTGATAATTCAGTAGTTGATCACGGCAAATCAGTGGAAACGATGATAATTCAGTAGTTGATCACGGCAAATCCGTGGAAACGATGATAATTCAGTAGTTGATCACGGCAAATCAGTGGAAACGATGATAATTCAGTAGTTGATCACGGCAAATCAGTGGAAACGATGATAATTCAGTAGTTGATCACGGCAAATCAGTGGAAACGATGATAATTCAGTAGTTGATCACGGCAAATAAGTGGAAACGATGATAATTCAGTAGTTGATCAATAAGTGGAAACGATGATAATTCAGTAGTTGATCAATAAGTGGAAACGATGATAATTCAGTAGTTGATCACGGCAAATCAGTGGAAACGATAATAATTCAGTAGTTGATCACGGCAAATCAGTGGAAACGATGATAATTCAGTAGTTGATCACGGCAAATAAGAGGCAAATAAGTGGAAACGATGATAATTCAGTAGTTGATCACGGCAAATAAGAGGAAACGATGATAATTCAGTAGTTGATCACGGCAAATCAGTGGAAACGATGATAATTCAGTAGTTGATCACGGCAAATCAGTGGAAACGATGATAATTCAGTAGTTGATCACGGCAAATCAGTGGAAACGATGATAATTCAGTAGTTGATCACGGCAAATCAGTGGAAACGATGATAATTCAGTAGTTGATCACGGCAAATCAGTGGAAACGATGATAATTCAGTAGTTGATCACGGCAAATCAGTGGAAACGATGATAATTCAGTAGTTGATCACGGCAAATCAGTGGAAACGATGATAATTCAGTAGTTGATCACGGCAAATCAGTGGAAACGATGATAATTCAGTAGTTGATCACGGCAAATAAGAGGAAACGATGATAATTCAGTAGTTGATCACGGCAAATCAGTGGAAACGATGATAATTCAGTAGTTGATCACGGCAAATCAGTGGAAACGATGATAATTCAGTAGTTGATCACGGCAAATCAGTGGAAACGATGATAATTCAGTAGTTGATCACGGCAAATCAGTGGAAACGATGATAATTCAGTAGTTGATCAATAAGTGGAAACGATGATAATTCAGTAGTTGATCACGGCAAATCAGTGGAAACGATGATAATTCAGTAGTTGATCACGGCAAATCAGTGGAAACGATGATAATTCAGTAGTTGATCACGGCAAATCAGTGGAAACGATGATAATTCAGTAGTTGATCACGGCAAATCAGTGGAAACGATGATAATTCAGTAGTTGATCACGGCAAATATGCTCAAACGATCGAAAAAGAAATTGAAGTAATGTCCATGTAGTTCTTTTGTATTCGCGTAAATGTGTAAAACTGTGTGTTGCTTTACAACTATAAACACTCATTACACTATAAACATTAATTAATAACGGATTATGTTTGTAAAATCAAAGATATTTACCGTTTAATTCAGTCACTGTTTGTTGATTGACTGTATTTATATGCGTTATTTATTTCCCTTTCAAGTTTATCAAAATTGAATATACTGCTGCTAGATAACTTGTAAAATGGAACCAGTAAATATATAAAAGTAGTCAGCAAAACTATAGTCCCAATACGTTTCTTGGTGTTGAACGTACACTTCGTCTCCTCAGAGGCGCATGCATCCCAGCCAGTATCTCCTGCCAGTATCCTCCCTGCAATAATTCCGTTGTTCATTAGTTGAAGTACAACGTAATTACCGTGTGCAGAACAGGAGGATACGGAAAACATGTAAGTGCCGTTAACGGATGCAATAAACACTCCCACGTTTATGGTCGGCGTTGCCAAGGTTCAACTGCACATCGTCATAAATGATGCACTGAATCTGTCCAGGATGAAAGGAAGTGGTCAGCTTAGCTTTAAATGCAATTGGTTGGATGTCTAAAATAAACAAAATAGGCATGCATTGAGGGCCACTATGGTGTCATCTTAATAAGTAGCGTTGTTTTATAAACGATGAATTGAAATAAAAGTAGACTAAATAAACTTACCTAGTATAAATATCATTTAAAATGAAGATCTGAATCGCCATGTTTAACAAATGTGACCCTAATCGGATTTTATTCATGATTAAAAAAAATAAATAATTGCGCTTATAAACTTGAGAACACTGTCTTCTGATACACAGACACACCTAAAAAAATCGACGAAGTGGCAATTATTTCATCTGACCTAGCAACCTAGTTTTCTTCAGAAGACCGATAATTTACTATAAATTAAGGTTCCCATAGCTTTAAGAAGCTTTTTTTCATATATTATTTGAGCAAGCGATACATAGTTTGACTGAAGATGACCCATATTTACTGGAACATAGATTTCATGCAGTTTGATAATCTGAGTGAGGTTCGTAGTTTATAAAACAGTTGAACAAATGAACCATATTTGAAATGGATCCATATTATCTATGTGAAGGAACTGCAAACATTTCAACCTGATCAGATAAAACAAATGAAGCCGCTAGAGCTTAAATGCCGCTTCAAAGGTTAAAAAAGACTACTGCCATCCGCTTCAAAGGTTGGTAAAGAGACTACTGCCATCCGCTTCAAAGGTGGGAAAAGAGACTACTGCCATTTTTTTTTGACCGGACATGACCTTTATATTACAATAAACTAGATTTCATGGAGGATAACAAGCTGATCAGGTTCAACCTGAACTGATAAAAAGTTTTGCTTTTTAATCGAGTGTCAAAATTTCATATAAAAATAACCCGCTACAGAGTAAACGCCACTTAACAGCCTTATTAGCCTGATATAGTTTTACCTGTAAATGAAAAAGTGATCAAAGCAAGTGAAAATTGACGTAATTTGCACTCAGACACACACTTTCTAACAGTTTTTCACGACACATTACTTAATTTATCCTTTTTGTGTAATATCGTAACAAAACCTTTCTATTCGAACTTTAATTAGTAAGTTTTGAAATAGAACGAGCGTGACTCCCGTTGATTATATGGCCTCCGGAACAGGATTACAATGCTAGCTTACTAACAAAACACATCCCAAAAATAACTATTACACTGACCATATAGATTGTTTTTAATCAGAATTTACTATTCTATATTTTGATAGATGATTTTAACCTACTTATTAGGCTAACAATAGCTAGTATTACCGAATTTGTAACAATTTCTATAAATATCGACATTATTATTTTGGTCATAAATTACCGAAGAGAATTATGACAACATTTTCGTGAGACTGTATCGTTAATAGTATTTAAGACGAATACATACACTATGCAGGTGGTTATACTTTTGTGTTAGTTGAAAGTTGATTATTGACGTTGACAATACTGTTACAACAGGTGATCGTGAGGATTTTTACTAATAAACATAAGTTGGTTGTTTCATCAGTACAAGCAAAATAAACATAAGTTGGTTGTTTCATCAGTACAAGCAAAATAAACATAAGTTGGTTGTTTCATCAGTACAAGCAAAAAAGGTTTTATAGACCATTGCATTAACTAAAACATACAATCGTGAAGCATTTGTAATTGTTAAACTCTAGTGTTATCCCCTTGATCAATGGCAGAAGGCAAAACTATTGGTTTAATGCTTCTGTTGTTGTTTTTTATTGGTGTAAAGAACACGTATCACGGTATTAAGTCGTAGTTCCATACAGACTGTGTATGTACACACGAATAAGACATGAAAAGTAATAAACAAAAAAACATGCAAGAATTAAACTCTTGACAAACATCAATGCGTGTAACTATGTGTATGCGACTGTGGGTGAGACGTCATGCAAGAACCATTTGCATAAAAGGAAGTATGCTATCGCGTGAAAGAAACCTTACGCATTGAAGTTTTGTATGAAATAAAGTACATGAATTCAGACTTCTGAGCCGAATTCCAATTAACTGGTTCAATTAATGTTGTATAAACTTTTCCTTTCCGTAGTTATCGCAATGACCCCTGGCTTATTAGAAGGTATCAATGTGTATGTGTTGATTTAAACGAGAGCAAAGTTTCTATCTAATATGATCATCACCTCCAAGAAACATTTAGTTTGAATACGTGCGAAAGTACAAAATATAGGAGACGATAATTTCCAGAGTAGACCATTCGTCTTAAGAGCCCTGTGCCCAGTGTGAAACACCGATTACATTGCCCATCGGTTTATCGTCTCATGCGATAGGAAGAAATATTTATAAAATACGAACGTGAATTTATCAATTTTTTTGTATGTACAGGAATAGTCTGATACAATCAGTGAACTAGTTTCAAAACGGTATGCCAGTTCACTAATATTATTCCTTGGTATGTCATATAATCTAGACAAAACATTATCATTTGATTTAGAAGTGATGTTTCTTTTATTATATTATTTGTCCATGTGTTTTGTTGCTTTATAAAGATGTCTTAAACTAGCAAACATTGAATTTATGGGGTTTTATTGTTTATTGACACTCAGACAATATAACATTTCTGTAGTTTGAAGTATACCGTTGTTATTGCTGTATTCGGTATATGTATTATTCGCCTAATTAGAATGGCAAACATATATTGATCATCTGCCTGTGTATTGGAGCCCAATTATGGCTAGCGAAAGCGATATGTTTCTACATATCATCCAAAGAACGCTGGTAGTCATTTCATAAAAGCGACGTGTTTAACAAATATGAGGCGTGTCGTGGGAATACCGGGCTTAATACATGTGTGTAAAGCGTCGTCCCGGATCAGCCTGTGCAGTCCGTACAGGCTAATCCGGGACGGTACTTTCCGCTTTTATGGTATTTTCTATTTTAAGGAAGTTCTAAACATAAATCCACTGAAGGCGGAAAGTGCCGTCCTGGATCCGGGACGACGCTTTACGCACATGCATTAAGCCCGGTTTTTCCTCGACACGCCTCATATATATTTTATTTTCAGTATTGCACATTATCGTTGGTAGCTTAAACAAGTCTCCAAAATTCATTGTGTTATTAGCGTACTTTTCCGTTTCATAAGTTTAGATTTTTGGATACAGACATGAAAAAACGAATGCTTTTATATAACCTGCAACAGAGCAGCGGTAAAGCTGTTAAGTACATCCTCAGCTGTATCAATATAGTCACCAGATAAATAATGGTGTTGAACATACACTTCATCCCCAGCATTCAGTTCGACCACGGTTGTCTCAGACGAGCAGTCGCGATAGTCACGATCCCCCGCAAGTACTTTGCCAATCATGATTCCATTTCTCATTAGGTCAAGTACCATATAATGTCCATCGTATGAACATACGGAGACAGAAAACAAGTAGACGCCTTTCAAGGGAGCAAGAAAACCACCAAGGTGTTGACGGTAGGCGTTACCAAGATTAAGCTGCACGTTGTCAAAGACGATGCGCTGATTTGGACCAGGGCTGATAGGCGAACTCAGGTGAGCTTTGAAGGCAACCGGTGGGTGATCTAAAAAGAAATAATATCACGAACAGAAAAGTACAAACACATACATATATATATATGTATGTACAACAAGCATCATTTATTCTATGCATTGGTAATTTATAGCACCCTCTCTTAATGTTTACGTCAGGGTTCGTTAAAATTATAATGTGTCGATACACAAATTTCCTATAATTACACTAAGAACTATGATCACACTAAGTTTTGCGTCGTGTTCATTGACTTTCCGTGTCAGAGCATCTAATTTTTGTAGAAGGTCAGGAATGTTCGGCTCCGAAACAAATCGCCTTTCTTCACCTTTTGTGGGAACAACCAGTTTTGCGTGTCTCTTCCTCAATATTAATTTTTATATTTGCCTGCCGCATGGTAGGCGGATTTTGCGTGCGTGGCGTGTATCTTCCTCAATATTAATTTATATATTTGCCTGCCGCATGGTAGGCGGGTTTTTGTGTGCGTGGCGTGTCTCTTCCTCAATATTAAGTTATATATTTGCCTGCCGCATGGTAGGCGGGTTTTTTGCGTGCGTGGCGTGTCTCTTCCTCAATATTAATTTATATATTTGCCTGCCGCATGGTAGGCGGGTTTTTGCGTGCGTGGCGTGTCTCTTCCTCAATATTAATTTGTATATTTGTCTGCCGCATGGTAGGCGGATTTTGCGTGCGTGGCGTGTCTCTTCCTCAATATTAATTTATATATTTGCCTGCCGCATGGTAAGCGGATTTTGCGTCGCGTGATAATTATGTTGTTTTCTGTTCCTACTGTTCCTAGATACAAAGCGGCCGTGCCGGTCGATAATACGCTATGCATTTGCTCTACAAAAACACTGTCTGTACCATTATAACTAAATTTTTAAAAACAACAACAATGTGTTAAGGGGAGTCGCTATGTTGTGATGCATCCTTCTCAGCAACATTTATAGGACTATTAAATAGTGCCTTTCGTACTGAGATGTTTAACTTTGTATTTATTTTATTTATTACTTACATATTTGCAAGATAAAAAGGTGCCAATTGACTGCCAATGCACAACAAACATTTGTATACATACATACATACGGAACCTTAATGGTTAAATCAATTGATTGCTGATAGAAGAGGATTTTTGTCTTGATGTCATGTGTTAAAATATTGCTGAAATATTTATTGTTTCCTCCGAGGTTATATTGCTTTGTTTTTATTGATTGTTCCATAATTGACATTTAAATTGCAATCCACAATAATTTTATTCATAAACATAAATATGTATAACATTAAATATACAGTACATTCATTCACACTTGATTAGAAGTGTTCATAATTATAAATAAAATACCCTGTAGTTCACTCATACATAATAACTGACACACCCAGACATGTTAAACAATTTTTGTCAACAAGATGAGTTCGTTAGTCACATAAATATACTTATGCATGTACGCACGCACACACGCACACGCACGCTCACACACACACGCGCGCGCACGCACATACACGCACGCACACATATTATTTGTTCGTTTCAGGAATGTGGATAATAAAAATAAGGTTTACTTTATAAATATGTGTTACATACAATTATTAATTGCATGGACATCATCATATTATTATACATAAAAATGTATAATATATCAGTAGAAAAATGGTGAATGAAGTGGATACACTTTTGTTTATTTTTTTCGTACTTGTTTTAATAAAGACGATTTCTGCTTCGGAATTCGTATGTTTTACCGGCGTCGGTGTATTGTCCTTTTGATAGTTAGTTAGCCATTTTACACATAAAGCGTTTTCTAAGAATGTTGAAATTGACCAATGAACACTCTGTACGACTTTTAAACAGATTCTTTCCATTGGCAGAAAGGGCATATTTCAATATTATGTTGTATAACTAATTCGTTGCACAGCACATGGGAGCATTTAACTGTCTTGATAGATCTGCGCAGTGCAAGTGTTTTTAGTGGCTCATGTTTGACCAGAAGTTATAGTGTTGAATGATTATGGGTTATGGTGATTGAACATCAGTATAATTTGAAGGTTTTGTTTAGCCCGGGTAGGTTGACAAAATGGTCAACCATATGTCTGCGTGAAGAAACGATCTAAAGAACAGTTATTGCTCGGACACATTGACCTGACACTAAACCTTCATGCATGAATATATTAAAAATCCATCAATATGAATATATTAATTTTCGCCCTCGAATGGAGCTAAATCGATGAAAGTGTACCCCTTTGAACAAATAGTTACGGTTATTTGTGAAACACGAGCACGAACATAGCCGAGTACAAATATAAAAAACAATTCGAACGCTGAATTTATTCTAATAGAGTAAAAAAAAGTGTCAGGTTAACGTGTCCGAGTTAAATATAAAGTAAGCCAGTAAAGTAAAGTAAAGTAAATAAAGAAAGTGAACATAATTAAATTTCTATTTTGTTACGCTAATATTTGATGGCAACATTCATACAACATTTACTGTTGAAAAAATACTCTCCTATGATTGCATCTGAATCCTAGCAGAGCGTTTTATTTTAACAAAAAAGTAGTTTGTCTGCATAGTCTAAACTATGTATACGGAATCGTGAAACATCAGTTGATATTAGGGGTTGAAAAAGAAAATAAATATTTATATAAAAATGTAAATATTTAATGATAAATATAATCAATAATCACTTGGAATAACCATTTGTAAAAAAAAAATCAATATTTCTTGTTCATTAAATAATCAAATCTCACGAATAAAAAAAATGTGATTTAATATAGGAATAGATTAGCGGAATACCAACCTAAAACCAAACAAAACAGTTAGTGCTGTTCTATTACCAGCTCGTTTGTATTGATCAAAGGCGTTTAAATAAATTGTACCCACTGGTTGAAATTTGTATTTGTATTTCTCTTTCTTATCATCGGTTTCGGTTGACAAAGACAGAAATAACAGTATTTGAAAATGTTCGCTAGTAAATATGTTTAGCATGTGTGGATCAAATCCCTTTAACCGAATTCGCACACTTGTTTCAAATCATGTGCAGTCATAATTGCTTGACATAGTTTTGCAAAAAAAAAAGGTTCCTTTGCATTAAAGGTTCCACAGTGTGTACATGATGGAGTTACGTATGCCAGATAGGTTCATATTGCTGTAATTATATGATTTTAATTGTCAAAGGGAGAATACGCATATTCGGCGGTGATCGGTTTTCAAATGGCAGAATTATCGAAACATAACTTGCACGAAAATTGTGACATATGCAGTGGAACAGAAGTAAACATTAGAAAAATGTTAATTTGTGAAATGATATGATATTCGTTCGATTTTGTATTGAATTGCTAGATATAACATTAGAAATTGTGAAGTTATGTCCTTAGCAACTATGGCAACAATAATTACTATTTTGAAAATATTGTATTCGACAAATAAGTATTAGATTTTTAAATAAATTTACGAATATTATAAATTCTTACCAATTCGGAGAGTACAGAAATTTTGAGGAGCGTACGACCCAAGATCGATAAACTCTTTAAATACATTTTGATTTGTAAATGTTGTTTGTTTGTTTCTACAAATATCGTTTTACAACAATAATGAAACAGTGTAAGTTGAATGTTTTTAAAGTTGCGTTCGCGAGGCGTAAGTAAAAGCGTCCATGCCGCTTCTGTTTCCGGTGATGCGAAATACGTTATATTCTAACTGAAGTATCGGGTAAAAGCAGCGTATAATGTCATCATTTTGATGTTATTCAGAACTTCGTTAAATTTCAATTGTGAATCAATTTGATGAATAACAACTAAATCTCAGTAAATTGATTAATGCGGTGATAGGAGTTTTTGTTTTGACAGATATTTTATACGCAAATATATGGCTGAATTTTTACAGGAATATAAAAGCATCGTTAAATAATCATATATTAAGGAACTTTTTAGTATATAACACCTATGACAAGACATAAATTAGCAATACTGGCGGTAATTTAAATACAAACATTTTGCAACGTCACATATTTTCGCGACCCCGTGAACATTTTCGTCGCCGACTTCAAAGATCACAAACATTTGTAAAACACCTGCAAACACATAATTTGGTGTTTAATATCACCAATAATTGCTCCTTTCTTAGGTTTTTGTGTTGTAAAACCTGTTTCACAATTACACTACTTGACAGTAACTTACGCTTTGGTACCTGCCTGCTGTACTGTAATCGACGCATCATGACTTTTTACTAGGGCCTACAAAGACCATCAATTGCTAATTGCCCAGAATTTACCAGTTTTAAAATTAATTATTGGTATAAAAATATTGTTTTATAAGACATGATTAAGTATTATGCATTATCATTATAATTGCATAACCCAATAATAATAATAATAATAATAATAATAATAATAATAATTACTATTATTATTTACATTATTATTTTATTTATAACTGTCATATATTGTATAAATTTATAAATTGTTAAAATTCCATTCCCTCTCGCGTGTCACATACTTAACTTTTATTTCTTTTCTATTTGGGACTCCTACTTTTGGGGAGGAAGGAGTCCCAGGACTCCTATTTTAAAATCCTAGTGAGATCCCTGGGATGATGGTAAAACAATTACCTCCGTAACGCCTAAAAGATTTATCACAACCTACTGTACATTAAAATCGCGCGACCTTATCTAATAAAGGCGAACGCGGCAGTTCATATCTTTTATTTGAATTATAACGCCTTTACAAATAAATAAATGTCTTTATTTTTTTAAATATGCAGACCGAAAACTGAAAACAAATCCAAAGCAATCAAGAAATAAGAATAAATCTTTAGGTGGTACATGTTTTGCCTTGAGGTCTGCACTGCCCATGTGCATGCAGATTTACATTCGAACATTACTTAAGGTTTTTACAGCGTCAGTTCACAATTGTCTGTATGTGGCCTTACCTGACACATTATTTCCCAAATTAATGTACCTTTGGAGGATTCTCATCCTGCTTACGCAAGGTAGATTGTACAATAAAATTACATATTTTACAGTAGCTAGTTATCTACAAACATGGTTGTCAGTGTATTTATCGTAAACTTTCGCGTATGTCATTTGTTAGTTGGTTTTTATTTGTCCATCATTTGTAATACACTGTGAACAAAATAGCATAGAGAAATACGTTTTCTTTTTGTGTGTGTAAAGTTATCATTCATAATACAATTTTGTCAGCTTGTACATAATCTATGTATTAAAATGGGTGAAATAATACAATAATGTCTGATTTGCATTAAGTCCGTTTTTGTACGAGAACTTTCAATGACAGTATTGATATGAAAACGTAAAAGGGACACGCCATATCTGCACATGTGTTCTAATTTATTCCATTGATATGATGCCTTATGTTAGTTACTGTAATACGTAAAAGGGACACGCGCCATATCTGCACATGTGTTCTCATTTATTCCATTGATATGATGCCTTATGTTAGTTACTGTAATACGTAAAAGGGACACGCGCCATATCAGCACGTGTTCTCATTTATTCCATTGATATGATGCCTTATGTTA
The DNA here is from genome assembly GCA_027627225.1 of Congeria kusceri. Classification (NCBI taxonomy): domain Eukaryota; kingdom Metazoa; phylum Mollusca; class Bivalvia; order Myida; family Dreissenidae; genus Congeria; species Congeria kusceri. The sequence goes on from CM051034.1 coordinate 20,339,446, forward strand.
GTTACTGTAATACGTAAAAGGGACACGCGCCATATCTGCACATGTGTTCTAATTTATTCCATTGATATGATGCCTTATGTTAGTTACTGTAATACGTAAAAGGATATGGTCGAATGTGAGAACAGTCATGGTATTTAAATGCCTATAACATCAAACAATCGTGATCTTGGTTTTCTTCAATTTCATGTTTCTGTCTTCAGAAAATCGCTCCAGCAAAATACCAACAGTCACATCGTCGGATACCCACGGCTTATCATTCCGTTATGCTCCAGTATTAGTTAATCGTTGAATGTAGAGAAACGGAATTTAATCAATTATTTGGGCGCACATTTAACAATAACGAGAGTCTACGAATATGCGTCGAATGTTTGCAGGCGATTATTAATAATAAACGGAAAATAAAGCGTCTATTGATTCCGATTTCCGAACAAAACTGTCAGAATACAATGTACATGTGGTTCACCTGTGTGCTTATCTCTCAATTATTTCGGCGCACGTTTAACAATAACGAGAGTCTACGAATATGCGTCGAATGTTTGCAGGCGATTATTAATAATAAACGGAAAATAAAGCGTCTATTGATTCCGATTTCCGAACAAAACTGTCTGAATACAATGTACATGTGGTTCACCTGGGTGCTTATCTCTAAGAGGTGTTGTGACATTGAAAGCAGGGAAGCAAAGCAGGGAAACACTCTTTTCCCTAACGAATGAATGAGGGTCAGGACGGCCCAAGTCGTTGAAGGCCCAGACCATGACGCCCCAGTCCATGACGGCCCATTGTCTGTCTGCCTGTCTGTCTGCCTGTTTGTCTGTCTGTTTGTCAGCCTCTTTGTCCATCAATCCGCACATTCGCCTGAGGAAACTGCTGCTATAAAGGCTATTTCTACTTGTTTTGATAATTGTTTCTGTTTGAACTGTAATGATGACAATGTTTTATTTATGCTTACTGTTTATTTTCATGAAAGCCTGTTGCTGTAGAAGTAACGATCTGTCTCTCTGTCAGACTGTCTCGTTGTCTCTCTGTCCCACCGTCTTGAGGAAACTGCGGCTGCAATTACCTCTATGGCGTTTTCAAATAGTTGTGTACTAAAGGCCTTCTTCATATTAACTTTCACACGAAAGAAGGTCAACACGACGAGGGTTGCATCATGCACAAAAGCAGATAGGTGCATTGCCCTCTTGTCCTATGTGGCAACGCACCTTGGTGTCAACTCAATTTCGGTGTTACTAATCATCATCATCAACAACAACAATAACATTATCATCATCATAATCATCATCATCATCATCATATTTTTACAAAATAACATCAAACAACTACAACGTGATAAATTCCTGGTGCACCGGTAGACGCGAGACTCGATATTCAGGCGATATTTGAACGATACAATATCGTGCCTTGCTTGAATATCGTGTATCGCTTCGTGTCTCGTGTATCGTTGTTTGATACACGATACAATATCGTGCCTCGCTTCGTGCCTCGCCTGAATATCGTATATCGCTTGGTGTCTCGCTTCGCATCTCGTGTCTCGACCTTTGAACGCGAGGCACGAGAATTGCGCGAGACACGAAGCGAGGCACGATATTTTACCGCGAGACACGAAGCGAGACACGAGAATGGCTCGAAACACGAAGCGAGACACGATATTTTGCCGCGATATTTCGTGGTATGGGATACTGCGACAATGCGAGATCTCGTTTTACAATATCGTGCCTCGCTTCGTGTCTCACGGGAATATCGTGTCTCGCTTCGTGTTTCGCGCAATTCTCGTGTCTCGCCCTTGCCGTAAGAGGCACAATATTTCATATGGCCTAACCGGATTCCGTAGAGGTGCCAACTGTTTGCACCTTGTATATTGTTTTTCTTAAACGCCGTATCTATTTATGGGCCATCAGCCGATCGCATTCAAAGCTCACCTCACTGGCGCTTTGAGCCCTGGACCAAATCAGCGCATTGTTTACGACGACGTAAAACTGAATCTTGGCAACGCCTACCATCAACATTTTGGCGGCTTTCTTGCACCTTTCAACGGCACTTATTTGTTTTCTGTGTCCGCGTGCTCGCACAGTGGACATTACATTGTACTTGACCTGATGAATAATGGGACGTTGATAGGTAAAGTACTTGGTGGTGATACATATTACGACGATTGCTCTTCTGAGACCACAATAACTGAACTGAAAACAGGTTGACGAAGTGTATGTTCAACACCATGCAGTAAATGGCGATTATATCTATGTTCATGAAATTGTACTGAATAGTTTTACTAGTTTTATTGGTGTGCTTTTGCAAATTGCGTAAGTCACAGCAGACAATTATTATAACGCACATATTGCATAACGTTGAATACCAACATCACTTTGTTGTTTGTATGTCTTGACACCATCCATGCAATGACGCAGATGGTAATCGGGGTCGAAATCGCATTATTAAATTTTTATTGTTAGATAATTGTGACGATATTGACTGAGAATTACAATCTTAATACATTCTGTTCTGTTATATAATTGTAACATTGATTTCAGACTTCCTAATTTGACCAAGCAAAGTAACTTGTCAAACCAAACCGTATATAATTTATTTACAGTAAAGCACCGCTGATACGACCACTTTGGGGGTCTTAATAAAAGTGGTCTTAATGGCGGGGTAGGTCATATTATTGAGGTACGGCAGATCACCGAGTCGGTGCATGCATTTGTACACATAAACTTAATACTGCAACGTTAATTAATTTAGTCCAAACTTCAATTGATATTGAACGCTACAAAAAGGGGTTCGCTCCGTTATGATTTTCCAAAAAATAAATGATCGACTGAGTAGTTGGCAATAATTAATAAAAGACGCATGCTGCAGTTTTCATAGGGCCAAAAATGTGTTTGTTTCCGCTAACGTCTTTGAAAAAAAGGTATGGTAGGTAGATAGGTATAACTTGTTTTTCGTTAACTTTTTTCATTCGCGACCCACTATTTTCCCTACTTTCATTCGCGACCCACTATTTTCCCTACTTTCATTCGCGACCCACTATTTTCCCTTCAAGCATGGATCCACAACCGTTTAACAACTTTTTTTAGTAATTGGTTATATCTGAATCTTTATAACGTATTAAACACACTTAATATGGGGAACTTATCAGCTAAGAATATGAAAAAAATGTACTAAAACAAAAACCACACTCGATATAAGACATTTTGTATCATACAATTTGAAAACCAAAGCCAAAGTTTTTCAAGTTTACAAACTTCACTTCTGACCTGAGCAGTTCTAAATTCCTTTTCCCATACCGGCGCAGTATTATTGGATATTTCCCAATTTCAACACACTTTGTACATATTGGTAGTACAGATTTTCGATTTCAAAGACATATCAATACGAGCACCAGGGGAACCACAATGACCACAAACATCCTTCCTTGAAAGTTGCAAGTATAAAAAACGTGTCAATAGGGTTTCAACAATTGATGTTCCTGGTGAGACTCGATATTCGTGCGATATTTGAACGATACAATATCGGGTATCGCTTCGTGTGTCGCCTGATTCTCGCGTCTCTCTTCGTGTCTCGCGTATCATGGTTTTAAAATCTACCTCGAGACTCGAGATTCGGGCGATATTTGAACGATATAATATCGTGCCTCGCTTCGCGTCTCGCCTGAATATTGTGTATCGCTTCGTGTCTCGCTTCGCATCTCGAGTCTCGACCTTTGAACGCGAGGCACGAGAATTCCGCGAGACACGAAGCGAGGCACGATATTTTACCGCGAGACTTGAAGCGAGACACGAGAATTGCGCGAAACACGAAGCGAGACACGCGGGAATATCGCGTCTCGCTTCGTGTTTCGCGCAATTATCGTGTCTCGCCCTTGCCGTAAGAGGCACGATATTTCATATGGCACTAACCGGATTCCGTACATCTCCATCATTTTAATGAAATTTCTGATTTACAAATATTTCGGTAGTTAACTCGCGCGCTACGTGGAAGAATACTTAAGGCTGCCATTACAGTAGGCATCGTGTTTTATTATAAACAAATATCATTAATTATGTTGATGAATTATTGGAACTTGTTTGTAACATATTGTAAAATAGGAATGTTGCGAATACTTACTGAGTTTGGTGATCTTGGCTTCATTTTCATTAACTTTCCGTGTCAGAGCATCCAGTCTTTGTACAAGATCTGGAATACCCGGTTCCGCAACAAATCGCTTTTCTGGATGGTCTGCACCAACAACAAGTATCAAAGCAAAACATGCTATATTTTGTGCCATAATGGACAACGCAGAATGTAAAGTTATTTCGGAGTGTCGTGCTTTTATAGGATTGAACATCTGCAAAATCTTCTCTCAAATTGATGTTTGCGCGCGAAACAGGTTTATCTGCTTAACATTTCTGTATCAGATACAATAGTTTCACGCTCAATCATCGAAATGCGCATAATTGAACGAAGATTTTGACCCTTCCTAGTTTACCGGTCAGACGAAATAGCCAGCTGGTAACTATTACTGGTAAGTGTTCCAAATTGAACGAGTGTCGTGACAGAAGACATTCGTTCTGAATACTATCTGCGAGAAATTTGCAATATAAATATGCTTCGAAGAATTGCTTTTGTGTAAGTCCCAAACAAAATTCCACTAGTAAATCTACAAATATGTACTTAATAAAAGATGTGTTTAATATACAAGACTATACCTTTCTGTGACATGTTATACAGGTAAGAAAAGGTACGACTGGCGCAACGTAAGGTGTGAAAAAAATATGTTTGTTTCAGGTTACATGCCCAAACAAATTAGGGTAGGTAGGTCGGGAATTTTTTTTTAATTAGGTAAATGGTCAACTTGAAGGTCTAAAACTGAATAAATATTCAAAACATATCAGTAATAGTGTTGCGGGTCAGGCTGGCTGGCTTTCGCGGTGACCCCTGTGTGGTTCAGTGTCGGTTATTCTGGGGATGGCGCTGAGGCTGCTGCTGATGCTACTGGTGCTGTTGCTGTCCCCAGTAATGCTGCTGTCGCTGCAAGTACTGTTGCTGTTGGCACTGCTGCTTTGATGATTATGTGGATGCTAACGCTGCTGCTGCTAGTGCTTTTGCTGCCGCTGATGATGATGATGTTGCTGCTACAATGCTACTGCTGGTGCTTATGTTGGTGCTGCTATTGTTGTTGTTACTTTGCTGTTAAATTGATGTTGTGAGTGGTTGCGAGTGATTGCTGTTGTTAATAACTCCAACTTATAGGGTTTAAAATAAAGAAGAGTCAGAATATAATGTTCCACAAGTTTATTAGGGCCTGAATAGAATATGTTATTCAGGAAATAATGTACGATGCTATAATGCCAAATCTTAGTACAATGTAACCTACTACTCTAACAGATGAAAGTATTACAATTGTCGAAAAGAGGTCAATTCTGCATAAAGACTATTATATTCTGATTAATTTGTATTTAGAAAAATTACTTATCCTATTCAAAGTATCAAATTCTTAATAGGTTAAGATATGGCGCGCACTTAGTACTGAACTTCGAAAATTCCCAAGTTCTAAGTGTCAGCAAAATGGACAAATCGAGACGGAGTTTGCCTTAAGAAAATTGTCGGAGTCCACGCACGAACGCGTGCAGGCTATTTATACTTGGACAGAGTGCAACATGTTGCACAGTGGCGTGCGACAAGTTGCGTTGTGGCATGCAACATGTTGCATTGTGGCATGCAACACGTTGCTCGCCACACTGGTGCATGCAGCGCTTTTGTTGCATGACGCAGCATATTGTGGCAGCTAGGTGCGCGTCAAGTACAATGACTTTTACTAAAGATAACACTCAGTTATGTTTATAAAATACACTTAGACGCATAATAAAGTACATTTAACATCTAAAACACACCTGAAATCTGGTTTTGGAAACTCTACTGAGATTTAACATAATTTTTATTTGTCCATCATTTGTAATACACTGTGAACAAAATAGCATAGAGAAATACGTTTTCTTTTTGTGTGTGTAAAGTTATCATTCATAATACAATTTTGTCAGCTTGTACATAATCTATGTATTAAAATGGGTGAAATAATACAATAATGTCTGATTTGCATTAAGTCCGTTTTTGTACGAGAACTTTCAATGACAGTATTAATATGAAAACGTAAAAGGGACACGCCATATCTGCACATGTGTTCTAATTTATTCCATTGATATGATGCCTTATGTTAGTTACTGTAATACGTAAAAGGATATGGTCGAATGTGAGAACAGTCATGGTATTTAAATGCCTATAACATCAAACAATCGTGATCTTGGTTTTCTTCAATTTCATGTTTCTGTCTTCAGAAAATCGCTCCAGCAAAATACCAACAGTCACATCGTCGGATACCCACGGCTTATCATTCCGTTATGCTCCAGTATTAGTTAATCGTTGAATGTAGAGAAACGGAATTTAATCAATTATTTGGGCGCACATTTAACAATAACGAGAGTCTACGAATATGCGTCGAATGTTTGCAGGCGATTATTAATAATAAACGGAAAATAAAGCGTCTATTGATTCCGATTTCCGAACAAAACTGTCAGAATACAATGTACATGTGGTTCACCTGTGTGCTTATCTCTCAATTATTTCGGCGCACGTTTAACAATAACGAGAGTCTACGAATATGCGTCGAATGTTTGCAGGCGATTATTAATAATAAACGGAAAATAAAGCGTCTATTGATTCCGATTTCCGAACAAAACTGTCTGAATACAATGTACATGTGGTTCACCTGGGTGCTTATCTCTAAGAGGTGTTGTGACATTGAAAGCAGGGAAGCAAAGCAGGGAAACACTCTTTTCCCTAACGAATGAATGAGGGTCAGGACGGCCCAAGTCGTTGAAGGCCCAGACCATGACGCCCCAGTCCATGACGGCCCATTGTCTGTCTGCCTGTCTGTCTGCCTGTTTGTCTGTCTGTTTGTCAGCCTCTTTGTCCATCAATCCGCACATTCGCCTGAGGAAACTGCTGCTATAAAGGCTATTTCTACTTGTTTTGATAATTGTTTCTGTTTGAACTGTAATGATGACAATGTTTTATTTATGCTTACTGTTTATTTTCATGAAAGCCTGTTGCTGTAGAAGTAACGATCTGTCTCTCTGTCAGACTGTCTCGTTGTCTCTCTGTCCCACCGTCTTGAGGAAACTGCGGCTGCAAATACCTCTATGGCGTTTTCAAATAGTTGTGTTCTAAAGGCCTTCTTCATATTAACTTTCACACGAAAGAAGGTCAACACGACGAGGGTTGCATCATGCACAAAAGCAGATAGGTGCATTGCCCTCTTGTCCTATGTGGCAACGCACCTTGGTGTCAACTCAATTTCGGTGTTACTAATCATCATCATCAACAACAACAATAACATTATCATCATCATAATCATCATCATCATCATCATATTTTTACAAAATAACATCAAACAACTACAACGTGATAAATTCCTGGTGCACCGGTAGACGCGAGACTCGATATTCAGGCGATATTTGAACGATACAATATCGTGCCTTGCTTGAATATCGTGTATCGCTTCGTGTCTCGTGTATCGTTGTTTGATACACGATACAATATCGTGCCTCGCTTCGTGCCTCGCCTGAATATCGTATATCGCTTGGTGTCTCGCTTCGCATCTCGTGTCTCGACCTTTGAACGCGAGGCACGAGAATTGCGCGAGACACGAAGCGAGGCACGATATTTTACCGCGAGACACGAAGCGAGACACGAGAATGGCTCGAAACACGAAGCGAGACACGATATTTTGCCGCGATATTTCGTGGTATGGGATACTGCGACAATGCGAGATCTCGTTTTACAATATCGTGCCTCGCTTCGTGTCTCACGGGAATATCGTGTCTCGCTTCGTGTTTCGCGCAATTCTCGTGTCTCGCCCTTGCCGTAAGAGGCACAATATTTCATATGGCCTAACCGGATTCCGTAGAGGTGCCAACTGTTTGCACCTTGTATATTGTTTTTCTTAAACGCCGTATCTATTTATGGGCCATCAGCCGATCGCATTCAAAGCTCACCTCACTGGCGCTTTGAGCCCTGGACCAAATCAGCGCATTGTTTACGACGACGTAAAACTGAATCTTGGCAACGCCTACCATCAACATTTTGGCGGCTTTCTTGCACCTTTCAACGGCACTTATTTGTTTTCTGTGTCCGCGTGCTCGCACAGTGGACATTACATTGTACTTGACCTGATGAATAATGGGACGTTGATAGGTAAAGTACTTGGTGGTGATACATATTACGACGATTGCTCTTCTGAGACCACAATAACTGAACTGAAAACAGGTTGACGAAGTGTATGTTCAACACCATGCAGTAAATGGCGATTATATCTATGTTCATGAAATTGTACTGAATAGTTTTACTAGTTTTATTGGTGTGCTTTTGCAAATTGCGTAAGTCACAGCAGACAATTATTATAACGCACATATTGCATAACGTTGAATACCAACATCACTTTGTTGTTTGTATGTCTTGACACCATCCATGCAATGACGCAGATGGTAATCGGGGTCGAAATCGCATTATTAAATTTTTATTGTTAGATAATTGTGACGATATTGACTGAGAATTACAATCTTAATACATTCTGTTCTGTTATATAATTGTAACATTGATTTCAGACTTCCTAATTTGACCAAGCAAAGTAACTTGTCAAACCAAACCGTATATAATTTATTTACAGTAAAGCACCGCTGATACGACCACTTTGGGGGTCTTAATAAAAGTGGTCTTAATGGCGGGGTAGGTCATATTATTGAGGTACGGCAGATCACCGAGTCGGTGCATGCATTTGTACACATAAACTTAATACTGCAACGTTAATTAATTTAGTCCAAACTTCAATTGATATTGAACGCTACAAAAAGGGGTTCGCTCCGTTATGATTTTCCAAAAAATAAATGATCGACTGAGTAGTTGGCAATAATTAATAAAAGACGCATGCTGCAGTTTTCATAGGGCCAAAAATGTGTTTGTTTCCGCTAACGTCTTTGAAAAAAAGGTATGGTAGGTAGATAGGTATAACTTGTTTTTCGTTAACTTTTTTCATTCGCGACCCACTATTTTCCCTACTTTCATTCGCGACCCACTATTTTCCCTACTTTCATTCGCGACCCACTATTTTCCCTTCAAGCATGGATCCACAACCGTTTAACAACTTTTTTTAGTAATTGGTTATATCTGAATCTTTATAACGTATTAAACACACTTAATATGGGGAACTTATCAGCTAAGAATATGAAAAAAATGTACTAAAACAAAAACCACACTCGATATAAGACATTTTGTATCATACAATTTGAAAACCAAAGCCAAAGTTTTTCAAGTTTACAAACTTCACTTCTGACCTGAGCAGTTCTAAATTCCTTTTCCCATACCGGCGCAGTATTATTGGATATTTCCCAATTTCAACACACTTTGTACATATTGGTAGTACAGATTTTCGATTTCAAAGACATATCAATACGAGCACCAGGGGAACCACAATGACCACAAACATCCTTCCTTGAAAGTTGCAAGTATAAAAAACGTGTCAATAGGGTTTCAACAATTGATGTTCCTGGTGAGACTCGATATTCGTGCGATATTTGAACGATACAATATCGGGTATCGCTTCGTGTGTCGCCTGATTCTCGCGTCTCTCTTCGTGTCTCGCGTATCATGGTTTTAAAATCTACCTCGAGACTCGAGATTCGGGCGATATTTGAACGATATAATATCGTGCCTCGCTTCGCGTCTCGCCTGAATATTGTGTATCGCTTCGTGTCTCGCTTCGCATCTCGAGTCTCGACCTTTGAACGCGAGGCACGAGAATTCCGCGAGACACGAAGCGAGGCACGATATTTTACCGCGAGACTTGAAGCGAGACACGAGAATTGCGCGAAACACGAAGCGAGACACGCGGGAATATCGCGTCTCGCTTCGTGTTTCGCGCAATTATCGTGTCTCGCCCTTGCCGTAAGAGGCACGATATTTCATATGGCACTAACCGGATTCCGTACATCTCCATCATTTTAATGAAATTTCTGATTTACAAATATTTCGGTAGTTAACTCGCGCGCTACGTGGAAGAATACTTAAGGCTGCCATTACAGTAGGCATCGTGTTTTATTATAAACAAATATCATTAATTATGTTGATGAATTATTGGAACTTGTTTGTAACATATTGTAAAATAGGAATGTTGCGAATACTTACTGAGTTTGGTGATCTTGGCTTCATTTTCATTAACTTTCCGTGTCAGAGCATCCAGTCTTTGTACAAGATCTGGAATACCCGGTTCCGCAACAAATCGCTTTTCTGGATGGTCTGCACCAACAACAAGTATCAAAGCAAAACATGCTATATTTTGTGCCATAATGGACAACGCAGAATGTAAAGTTATTTCGGAGTGTCGTGCTTTTATAGGATTGAACATCTGCAAAATCTTCTCTCAAATTGATGTTTGCGCGCGAAACAGGTTTATCTGCTTAACATTTCTGTATCAGATACAATAGTTTCACGCTCAATCATCGAAATGCGCATAATTGAACGAAGATTTTGACCCTTCCTAGTTTACCGGTCAGACGAAATAGCCAGCTGGTAACTATTACTGGTAAGTGTTCCAAATTGAACGAGTGTCGTGACAGAAGACATTCGTTCTGAATACTATCTGCGAGAAATTTGCAATATAAATATGCTTCGAAGAATTGCTTTTGTGTAAGTCCCAAACAAAATTCCACTAGTAAATCTACAAATATGTACTTAATAAAAGATGTGTTTAATATACAAGACTATACCTTTCTGTGACATGTTATACAGGTAAGAAAAGGTACGACTGGCGCAACGTAAGGTGTGAAAAAAATATGTTTGTTTCAGGTTACATGCCCAAACAAATTAGGGTAGGTAGGTCGGGAATTTTTTTTTAATTAGGTAAATGGTCAACTTGAAGGTCTAAAACTGAATAAATATTCAAAACATATCAGTAATAGTGTTGCGGGTCAGGCTGGCTGGCTTTCGCGGTGACCCCTGTGTGGTTCAGTGTCGGTTATTCTGGGGATGGCGCTGAGGCTGCTGCTGATGCTACTGGTGCTGTTGCTGTCCCCAGTAATGCTGCTGTCGCTGCAAGTACTGTTGCTGTTGGCACTGCTGCTTTGATGATTATGTGGATGCTAACGCTGCTGCTGCTAGTGCTTTTGCTGCCGCTGATGATGATGATGTTGCTGCTACAATGCTACTGCTGGTGCTTATGTTGGTGCTGCTATTGTTGTTGTTACTTTGCTGTTAAATTGATGTTGTGAGTGGTTGCGAGTGATTGCTGTTGTTAATAACTCCAACTTATAGGGTTTAAAATAAAGAAGAGTCAGAATATAATGTTCCACAAGTTTATTAGGGCCTGAATAGAATATGTTATTCAGGAAATAATGTACGATGCTATAATGCCAAATCTTAGTACAATGTAACCTACTACTCTAACAGATGAAAGTATTACAATTGTCGAAAAGAGGTCAATTCTGCATAAAGACTATTATATTCTGATTAATTTGTATTTAGAAAAATTACTTATCCTATTCAAAGTATCAAATTCTTAATAGGTTAAGATATGGCGCGCACTTAGTACTGAACTTCGAAAATTCCCAAGTTCTAAGTGTCAGCAAAATGGACAAATCGAGACGGAGTTTGCCTTAAGAAAATTGTCGGAGTCCACGCACGAACGCGTGCAGGCTATTTATACTTGGACAGAGTGCAACATGTTGCACAGTGGCGTGCGACAAGTTGCGTTGTGGCATGCAACATGTTGCATTGTGGCATGCAACACGTTGCTCGCCACACTGGTGCATGCAGCGCTTTTGTTGCATGACGCAGCATATTGTGGCAGCTAGGTGCGCGTCAAGTACAATGACTTTTACTAAAGATAACACTCAGTTATGTTTATAAAATACACTTAGACGCATAATAAAGTACATTTAACATCTAAAACACACCTGAAATCTGGTTTTGGAAACTCTACTGAGATTTAACATAATTTTTATTTGTCCATCATTTGTAATACACTGTGAACAAAATAGCATAGAGAAATACGTTTTCTTTTTGTGTGTGTAAAGTTATCATTCATAATACAATTTTGTCAGCTTGTACATAATCTATGTATTAAAATGGGTGAAATAATACAATAATGTCTGATTTGCATTAAGTCCGTTTTTGTACGAGAACTTTCAATGACAGTATTAATATGAAAACGTAAAAGGGACACGCCATATCTGCACATGTGTTCTAATTTATTCCATTGATATGATGCCTTATGTTAGTTACTGTAATACGTAAAAGGATATGGTCGAATGTGAGAACAGTCATGGTATTTAAATGCCTATAACATCAAACAATCGTGATCTTGGTTTTCTTCAATTTCATGTTTCTGTCTTCAGAAAATCGCTCCAGCAAAATACCAACAGTCACATCGTCGGATACCCACGGCTTATCATTCCGTTATGCTCCAGTATTAGTTAATCGTTGAATGTAGAGAAACGGAATTTAATCAATTATTTGGGCGCACATTTAACAATAACGAGAGTCTACGAATATGCGTCGAATGTTTGCAGGCGATTATTAATAATAAACGGAAAATAAAGCGTCTATTGATTCCGATTTCCGAACAAAACTGTCAGAATACAATGTACATGTGGTTCACCTGTGTGCTTATCTCTCAATTATTTCGGCGCACGTTTAACAATAACGAGAGTCTACGAATATGCGTCGAATGTTTGCAGGCGATTATTAATAATAAACGGAAAATAAAGCGTCTATTGATTCCGATTTCCGAACAAAACTGTCTGAATACAATGTACATGTGGTTCACCTGGGTGCTTATCTCTAAGAGGTGTTGTGACATTGAAAGCAGGGAAGCAAAGCAGGGAAACACTCTTTTCCCTAACGAATGAATGAGGGTCAGGACGGCCCAAGTCGTTGAAGGCCCAGACCATGACGCCCCAGTCCATGACGGCCCATTGTCTGTCTGCCTGTCTGTCTGCCTGTTTGTCTGTCTGTTTGTCAGCCTCTTTGTCCATCAATCCGCACATTCGCCTGAGGAAACTGCTGCTATAAAGGCTATTTCTACTTGTTTTGATAATTGTTTCTGTTTGAACTGTAATGATGACAATGTTTTATTTATGCTTACTGTTTATTTTCATGAAAGCCTGTTGCTGTAGAAGTAACGATCTGTCTCTCTGTCAGACTGTCTCGTTGTCTCTCTGTCCCACCGTCTTGAGGAAACTGCGGCTGCAAATACCTCTATGGCGTTTTCAAATAGTTGTGTTCTAAAGGCCTTCTTCATATTAACTTTCACACGAAAGAAGGTCAACACGACGAGGGTTGCATCATGCACAAAAGCAGATAGGTGCATTGCCCTCTTGTCCTATGTGGCAACGCACCTTGGTGTCAACTCAATTTCGGTGTTACTAATCATCATCATCAACAACAACAATAACATTATCATCATCATAATCATCATCATCATCATCATATTTTTACAAAATAACATCAAACAACTACAACGTGATAAATTCCTGGTGCACCGGTAGACGCGAGACTCGATATTCAGGCGATATTTGAACGATACAATATCGTGCCTTGCTTGAATATCGTGTATCGCTTCGTGTCTCGTGTATCGTTGTTTGATACACGATACAATATCGTGCCTCGCTTCGTGCCTCGCCTGAATATCGTATATCGCTTGGTGTCTCGCTTCGCATCTCGTGTCTCGACCTTTGAACGCGAGGCACGAGAATTGCGCGAGACACGAAGCGAGGCACGATATTTTACCGCGAGACACGAAGCGAGACACGAGAATGGCTCGAAACACGAAGCGAGACACGATATTTTGCCGCGATATTTCGTGGTATGGGATACTGCGACAATGCGAGATCTCGTTTTACAATATCGTGCCTCGCTTCGTGTCTCACGGGAATATCGTGTCTCGCTTCGTGTTTCGCGCAATTCTCGTGTCTCGCCCTTGCCGTAAGAGGCACAATATTTCATATGGCCTAACCGGATTCCGTAGAGGTGCCAACTGTTTGCACCTTGTATATTGTTTTTCTTAAACGCCGTATCTATTTATGGGCCATCAGCCGATCGCATTCAAAGCTCACCTCACTGGCGCTTTGAGCCCTGGACCAAATCAGCGCATTGTTTACGACGACGTAAAACTGAATCTTGGCAACGCCTACCATCAACATTTTGGCGGCTTTCTTGCACCTTTCAACGGCACTTATTTGTTTTCTGTGTCCGCGTGCTCGCACAGTGGACATTACATTGTACTTGACCTGATGAATAATGGGACGTTGATAGGTAAAGTACTTGGTGGTGATACATATTACGACGATTGCTCTTCTGAGACCACAATAACTGAACTGAAAACAGGTTGACGAAGTGTATGTTCAACACCATGCAGTAAATGGCGATTATATCTATGTTCATGAAATTGTACTGAATAGTTTTACTAGTTTTATTGGTGTGCTTTTGCAAATTGCGTAAGTCACAGCAGACAATTATTATAACGCACATATTGCATAACGTTGAATACCAACATCACTTTGTTGTTTGTATGTCTTGACACCATCCATGCAATGACGCAGATGGTAATCGGGGTCGAAATCGCATTATTAAATTTTTATTGTTAGATAATTGTGACGATATTGACTGAGAATTACAATCTTAATACATTCTGTTCTGTTATATAATTGTAACATTGATTTCAGACTTCCTAATTTGACCAAGCAAAGTAACTTGTCAAACCAAACCGTATATAATTTATTTACAGTAAAGCACCGCTGATACGACCACTTTGGGGGTCTTAATAAAAGTGGTCTTAATGGCGGGGTAGGTCATATTATTGAGGTACGGCAGATCACCGAGTCGGTGCATGCATTTGTACACATAAACTTAATACTGCAACGTTAATTAATTTAGTCCAAACTTCAATTGATATTGAACGCTACAAAAAGGGGTTCGCTCCGTTATGATTTTCCAAAAAATAAATGATCGACTGAGTAGTTGGCAATAATTAATAAAAGACGCATGCTGCAGTTTTCATAGGGCCAAAAATGTGTTTGTTTCCGCTAACGTCTTTGAAAAAAAGGTATGGTAGGTAGATAGGTATAACTTGTTTTTCGTTAACTTTTTTTCATTCGCGACCCACTATTTTCCCTACTTTCATTCGCGACCCACTATTTTCCCTTCAATTTATTATGCAAAAATATCCAGCCTGAGAAACTTTCAAGTGGCAAACTGCAAGTCGGCATTGTTTGAAGACGTATTATGACTTCATTAGTTATTTTTCGAATCGAATCCATAAACAGTGACCTAATACGTTAATTGATCTGATTGTTTAAATTTGTATGCGGTCTTGTGCTGTGTTGGGAAACCGGAGTACCCGGAGGAAACCCCACTTGTCCAATATTGTGACAGCCAGCCAAATTCACATGTTCCGGGCTGGAATCAAATCCGGGCATCATAGGTGAGAGGCGAGTATGCTAACAAATGCGCTAGTCGGACAGCCTTATAAAATTATTTAAAGCATACTAACCTTGTCCGACAAGGAGGCGTGTATGACCGTTGGCCTTGCAAGCTATTTAGGACTGTTTACGATATTACGATATTAAATTAGAACAGTGTACAGTCCTAAAAGATAAGGCAGCTACATTATATAGATCGCAATATGTGACATTAAGTCGTGTGTGTACCAGCGCAGAAATAAAATAAACTTGTAAGATTTACGTTTATGGAAATTCGTGCAAACGTGCGGAAATTGAAAATACAATACAATTCAAATATTTTAAGCATGATGTAGTACAAATAGTACTTATTATTTGCACGTGTACTTGGTTGTTTTCATGTGTCTGTATTGATTACGATAGTTAGAATATTATAGATTTCTAAATTATTACAATATTTCTGTTTATGTTTAAAAGAAGCTAATCTTTTATTCTGAAAGAAGCAAAACCTTCTTGTTCATACAATTGATACACCTTTCAAATATTAAAACAAATTAATGTTTATTATTTGAATAAGCTCATCAGCAAGCTCAGAATAAAAGCAAAATCAACTGTTTAATTAATAGCAGCAGGTTAAAATATATGATGTGGAACAGATATCATATAAATTGTAAATCATACACATTTCTTATCGCAACGGTTTTAATTTTGATATAGTAAACATACTCCGTGACAAATAGTACAATACTTGTAAAGGTGAAACAGTAAAGCTACCGATGGTAATGGAAACAACCAAAATAAATTTATCGCTTGCTGCATGATGTTTAACGTACACTTTGTCCCTTGCATTCAGTTTGGCGCATGTGGTCTCACAGTTGCATGATGTGTCTTGCGAGTTACCCGCAAATGAACGGCTTATCATGATTCCACTTTTAATAAAGTCTAAAACTGTGTAATGCCTATGAAAGTAGCACACGGAAACATAATCAAATAGGTGCCGTTCAAAGGTGCAAGAAATCCTCCAAAGATGGTGATGGCATGCGTTGCTAAGGTTCGAGTTGACATTGTCATAAATAATGCGCCGTTTTAGACCAGGGTTGACACCACTAGACAAGTGGGCTTTGAAGGCAGCAGGTGGATGATCTACAAAAAAAATGATAAAACACAGATGCAAAATGGATGCCACGTAAATCAACAGTCGTTTTTGATATTTATATTTAAAATACTATCCAAACAACTACAATAGAGGAATACTCACAGCATTTGGTTTCAAGGTGACCCGAACGCTGCACAGGTTCTTAAAGGTCTATTGAACTCTTGTTTCACATGCAGTTGCTGAGGCAACAATTAATCATATGGAAAAACACGTTATAATCTGTAAAATGGTTTTCAGCAAGAGTGGATGTTCCCTGGATTTTCAGAGAACAACCGCTATTTTTACTGACGTATAGAATACATCAGTTGGCAGTTCTCACGTGCTATCGGCGTGCCGCCAGGTCTGTTGCATTGAATGCAGACAAAGTATAAGAGTTAAACTGTAAACATTTATTATAATTTTAGCGTCAAATAAAAAGGCCAACATTTATCCAAGTGTAGTTGACCGAACATATTCATATGTGAACTTATATGTTTATTGACACAATGCGGTGAAAAAATAATTAAGCATTTAATGAAAGATAGAAAATTACCACGGAAAAGCATCGACGAAGACAAAATACACCATAGTAAAAAAGTGTTTAGTTCTTGAATGTTACTTCATGGAGTGAGTCTCAGAATGCATAAAAGGCTAAACAGTTCTTGACTTTTTTTAACTGTTGTATTGTGCAGTGTATGACATGATGGAACATATAGCACAGTTTACAATAAATAATAAATGTATATTTGTTTTGTTAGATTATGCATATTTGTTAATGTTATTTTATATTTTAAAGCGACCTATTTATTAAAAACGTTTTTAACAGAAACCAAAAATAACATTTTTGAAACTACCTGAACCATTTAAATAGAATATAAACTGTCTTACCGAGACTTTTGAGCTGGACGTCTATGTCATAGCTTACACATTTTGCTTGTTGTTGTTTTTTAATGATTGTCTTCATATAATATCCAAAGTTTATAGTCTAAATGGGCTAGTCTTTAAACTTAATGCTAGGTTCCCGCTATCACGATTTGCGTCACGATTGAAATCGTGGTCCTAATCGTGGACCAATCGTAGTGATCCTGTCAGATCTTGAGGTCAGTCGTGGCAATCGTGTTATTCGTAGAAAAGTTTGAACGGTTAAAAAATTCGCTACGATTAAACCCATTAACTGCGATCAATTATCCATCGGGATCATCGTATTAGATCGTATTGCATCGTAACAAACCGCGATCGTATCTAATCGTGCATCCAAATTGTGGTGATCGGGATCGATCGTAGACGAGAAAAAACGCCGCGCTCTGTCAAGATGTGTTGCGATCTCAAGAAAAAATGGAGTCAATAATCAGTCGGGCTGTATTTATATCATTCGGGTCCAGTCGTAGCTCAAATCGTGATCTCCATCGATCATGATCGTGAAAGACATCGCGACCACAATCGTATCCTATCGTAACGGAGCGCACTGATTCTTGATAAGCGTATCGAAACTTATCTGTACGTACTTGAACGTTCTTATTCGGAGAACTCGATCGTGATGATTGTGTCAGATCGAGACCCAATCGTGGACTCGATCGAAACAATCCTAACGGAACGTATGTAATCTTATCTAAACTGGAGATCAGACCGGCACAGATCGTGACACCTGTAATTGACAAATTGTGACCAGATCGCAACAGAGCGCAAAACATCGTACCAAAGCGCATGGACTCGCATCACATTCTGAAATCATGAAATCTGAATCCTGAAATCTCAGAGAAATACCACGATCAGCTACGAGTGACCAATCATGGCATTCGTGACGGATCGCACGATAGTGGGAACCTAGCATAATCGTAGAAAAATGTTTAACGGTTCAAAAATTCTCTACGATTAACACGATCAACTGCGATCAATTGTCCATAGGGATCATCGTATCAGATCTTATTGCATCGTAACAAAGCACGACAAATCGTATCTAATCGTGCATCCAAATTGTGGTGATCGGGATCGATCGTTGACGAGAAAAAACACCACGCTCGGTTAAGATGTGTTGCGATCTCAAGAAACAATAAAGTCAATAGTCATTCGGGCTGTATTATATTATTCGGGTTCAGTCGAAGCTCATATCGTGATCTCCATCGATCATGATCGTGAAAGACATCGCTACCACAATCGTATCCTATCGTAACGGAGCGCACGGATTAGTGATAAGCGTATCGGTAGTTAGCTGTACCTACTAGAACGTCCTAATTCGGAGAACCCAATCGTGATGATCGTGCCAGATCGAGACCCAATGGTGGACAAGATCGAAACGGTCCCAACGAAAACGTATATAATCGTATCTCAACTGGAGATCAGATCGTGACAGATCGTAACACTTGTAATTGACAAATCGTGACCAGATTGCAACAGAGCGCAAAACATCGTTTCAAAACGTATGGACTCGCATCACATCGTATCCGATATGGGTCTCACGATATTAGAAATCCATGTTGCAATATATTGCGATATTTTTTATTTTATTACTATATTTATTGCAAAATATTGCGACCTTTCTATCTATTATTTAATAAACTTCAGACTGATAAAATCACTATAGACAGCGCAATATTTTTTTGAATGGTATTTTAACTTTTTACTAACACCGATGTTGATGAAAGTCGCAACAACAGCGACATATACACAGCAGACAGAAAAGCAAAACAGTTATAAGCGACACTCTCAAACCGTCTGTCATTGCTGTTCACTGTATTTATTATATTACATTTAGAGTGTATTTTTTTCTGCGTAGCTGTTTAGCCCAACTTTTGACGTTCCTGAATATCCAATCAAATGTTGTAAAAATTTCCCGCCAGTAGTCCCGAATGAATAAATCCTTACTTTCCATCAGCTAATTTACCATAAATTCCCACTACACTAGTCGTAAATACGTAGGTGCCACATCCCAACAACATAGCAGACGAATTCGTCACATGTGTGGAATACTTATGGCAAATTCAATAAGGGAATAACAGTTCGCACAAAATAAGTGTTTTCGTATATGCGCAACGCTTTTGAAATGATTTGACATGACATTTGACATGTTAAAAAGCAATAAATTTGATATTTTGCAACAATTTAACTGACACACTTTTTACAGTTGAGTGTTTTGTTTTATATTCTTACACAATAGATACAGCGACCCTATTAATATCAGTTCTCTCACCAGGCGGATAGTCTATATTGAGGGCTATATGATCATGCGCTCGCTCGCCTGCAGGTCAGTGTAGGGTCAAACTGACAGTTGAAAAGGCGAGATTCTTGAAAAATATCATTGTCGACATACATGTATTCTCTACATCTCAACAAGATTTATCTAGCCATAAATAGTTTAACATATTTAGGCGCATGCATACTTTAAATAGAAATGTACTCGTTAATAAAGGGTCTTGCTGTGTATGCTCCGGCTTGTCGATGTATATATTACCGTTTATGCATCATGTTCTGTGTTGATGAATTTATTGTTTTAATTTCATTAGATAATCCTTAGTTAATCAAAGAGCATATATAAAATGTTGATGTTTAAAAAAACAGCATATATTAAGTAACGTATATAAAAATGTATATAATGGTATGTTAGGAGGCGTAATCTACTAGTATTGTTTAATATTTTAGCATTATATGCCATTCGGATCTAGTCTTAGTTACATTGCTTTGAATATTTATGCAGAAGTTTAATTTAAATTCCTTACGAATGTTTAATAAAAACTCAACAGTTATAAGTTAAGTTCTTTAATAATTAAAATAAACTATACAGTGCACATAGTCCACACTGTTTCATGGAGTGTATAGAATAGCAAATCAATTTATGGAACTGAAATGCGCTCCCCCAAATTGCCTCTCCACTCTTTTCAGTTGCAATGGTGCACTTAGAACTGAAGGAAAAGAACTAAAATTAAGTTAAATAAAAATGTCTTATTTTCTTTCCCACCAAAAAGATCATGTGAATTTACCAAAAAATTATCCAGTTAAAATAATCAGAATTGGGTAAAAACCCACTATACAAATTGGGAGAAGATCGACCAGGTCACATACTATTGAATAAGAAGCCATAATATCAAGTTTAAGGGTGAGAAAATGTAAATTGAACTTCATTCAAACAAATGTTTCCGTTTTAGCAAAAATGCACTCATAATTCGCATGATTTTTGTTTTTTTTGTCGCCAACAGTCTTTCTATGTTGTCAGCGTATTGATTAACAATAGTTCTCAGAAATTAATGTTGGATTAGCGAAAAAACAATACTTAATACACGAATGTTTCGATATGTAGTCCTTTTTTTCTTCTGAGTAATAAACAATTTGACTGTTTTCGTATGTGACTTGTAAATTGAGTCTTTCTAAGTGGAAGCCGAAGTATCGCCATGTCACATTTGAACAGCAAGCTGCAGCATTTGGAGAAATTGTTTGGACACACATTTGTTTTCATAAACAGGAATCTATTAAATCGTTTGGCGTAATTATTAAAAAATGCATTAACATCAGAACATGGATTCTGAATCTGAAGTTAAAACACATAGGAAAATTGTAAGATGCGGGTTTTAATAAATACTATTTAAGGTTTCATCAGTTGTGTACTTGCTACATGCTTCTTCGAAAAATCGTAAAAAGCAACGGATTTATTCATAGAGGTGCAGATGTCGTATATCCCCTAATGATTAAGTCATTTACTTACCCCGTGCCGACGGAATCGGACGATTTAAACGTCATACTTAACACATATTGATTCAGTATCACAAAGTGTTTATTTTCCAAAGATTATCAAGTCCTACACTTAGCAAACTCTACAGAATATGCAAAAGAACGCCAGTAAAACTGTTTAGGACAATTTCATGGACCTGGATGTAATCGCAACTTTGTTTGTGATGCTGAACATACACTTCGTCTCCTTCCTTCAGCTCAGTGATTGTGGTTTCTGATTAACAGTCTTCGTTTTGCGGATCTCCACCAAGTATTCCAATCATCTTCCCACTATTCATCAGGCCAAATACTATGCATTGCCCAATGTGCGAGCATGCGGATACAGAAAACAAAGTAGGTGCCGTTGAAAGGTGCTAGAATGGCACCCATATGTTGGTGAAAGGTGTTGCCATGGTTTAGTTAAACATTGTCGGAAATAAAGCGCTGATTTGGACCACTAAAGAACACTAAATATAGCCAACGCGTTTCGCCAAAGCTCATCTGTTCATGAACAACAAATGCGAGACCCCTCCACAAGACAGAAGTCTTTAAGTAAACACCTGGATGAGTGTTCTACATCTGAACCGAAATTTCAAATTTTTCCTTTTTATAAGCTATTTTCGGACAGTGTTTTAGGTAGGTTAGCGAAAGAGCAATATTTTATTCATATATTTAAACCACAATGAAATTGTATGTAATAATTGTTGACGTTATGCCGTCATAATTGAAATGACGTTATCTCTATCATATTTTGACGTTATGATATATAGAGAATACATGGTTGGTGCCGGGATGGAGAAAGTTTATACGGTGAGGCTTAGAAAATGAAAATAGGGCGAGCTTTAGCGAGCCCTAATTTTGTTATCGGGCCGAACCGGATAAACTTTCTCCTTCCCGGCACCTACCGTGTATTCTATTTATCCTGATTTCTATTCAATTAAATTTAAAAACACCAAACACTAATTAAAGTTTTAAATTTAAAAACATTCTAGACGGGCCTCTACCTAATAACTCGCTTGCATGAATGCGTACTACCCGGAAAAAATAGTTCTCTATTTCTTAATCACCTTCTTCAAAAAGCAAAAGTAAAATATTAATAAATCTTATTTGCTGATGTCAGTACGACACGAAAATGACGTAGTAAATTTGTTTTTGTTTTAAACCAGATTATATTGGTTTTTAAAGAGTGAAATTACGTCACACCAACTACGTCATTCATTTTGAGTTGTAAGTTTATACAATGTAGTCAAACGAGAACGCGAGTGTTTTGCAGTTTAAAATACATGAAATCGGAATAAATATTTAGTGTTTCTGTGTTTTGGATGGAGTATATTATGCAAGAGCATTCAGATAAAAAGTGTATGGAATATTTGCCTCGAATGGAAACGGTGAGATTGATCCCTTTTGATAATAGGTCATCGATTTAAAATTGAATTAACTCGTATCCAGTTTGGCTTCCGATTCATTAAGGGACTTTGTCAGACCATCCAAATAGGGACAAGATCAGGAATATCCGGTTCCGCACAATAAAACTCTTGTTTGTAAAAACGGTAAACTGCAACATATACAAATCCTGAGGCAAGCTATACAAATAGTGGTGTATGTGTGTGTGTGTTTGTATGTGTATTACGAAATTCTTTAGGTCTTTCCGCACCGCAGCTGTATAATGTGAAGACCCGGGGTATGTCCCGGCACCCATGCCTAATTTACATTTTTATAGACACATCGAAAGTTTTGGACAAATTTTGAATAATAGCTGCAATTTCTAGCTATTTATTTTTACTGACACATTTATTTTTATATTTTGATGTTGACTTGTGCTGTATGGGGGTAGGGGACCGGAGTACCCGGAGGAAACCCCAGCTGTCTGTTATGGTGACCACAAACCAAACTCACATGCGCAAGGCGGGAATCGAACCCGGGCAACCTAAATGAAAAGCGAGTGTGTCAACTACTGCGCCAGCCAGTCAGCCTTATAACTTCAAAAACGAGGTAAACAAGACGAGCATTAATTATATTGAAATATTTTAGGGATGGCATCGAATACCAAAATCGGTATTCGAATATTCGCATTTTCATTCAAATGAATATTCGAATATTGGCATAGATTCTCATATAAGCTACTTTGAGCTTTGTGATCTAGTCGACATACTATTTGTATAAGGTTTCAGTACCAATTAGCGAGTAACAGCTTCATTAACAAATTGCACAAACATTTGAATACATTAATGACGCGCTATTAAGAATTAAATAATGGAAATAAAGGTCCCGGTTTTAATTCTGTGTGTGTGTGTGTGTGTGTGTGTGTGTGTGTGTGGTGTGTGTGTGTGTGTGTGTGTGTGTGTGTGTGTGTGTGTGTGTGCGTGCCTGCGTGCGTGTGTGCGTGCGCGTGTGTGTGTGTGTGCCTGTGTGTGCCTGTGTGTGCGTGCGTGTGTGTGCGTGTGTGTGCGTGTGTGTGCGTGTGTGTGCGTGTGTGTGTGTGCGTGTGTGTGTGTGTGCGTGCGTGCGTGCGTGCGTGCGTGTGTGTGTTTGTGTTTTGTTAAAGATGTTATTAATAATCACTTATCCATAGATGTATAATCTATTTGGACACGTGCCTGACATTAAGCATACTTTTAATTTGAGCAATATTTCTCAGCTATAGTGTGTGATCGCTCTTCTGTAATACATTTTTGGTTACACTTTTAAGGTGTAATTTCCAATTAACCAGTTGGGGTTTCACGTTGTTTGATGAAGGTGTTCCTTACTGGCAACTAGACGAGTGGTCACTGACACTTTAATACCCGTATATTTAATATCTCTTAGTCTGCCACGTGACACGGAACCATTCTATCGAAAACACGGTATAACTGTAGGCATCTATTGGTAAAATATTTTTTGATGAAAAATAAAGTTTGTATGATCGGGTATTTTAAAGCAATACAAATGCGAATATTCGAATGGCGTCTTAACTATTCAAATAGCGATCATTTAATCGAATATTTGAATATTCGAATAGTTTTTGCCATCACTAAAATATTTGGCAAAAGAGGTCATTGTTTATGTAATTTACAGACAAGTCTTTGGATTATAAAATAGGCGCACATGTGTATATTGAAAATTGGAAATTACGATTTGTAATGGTGTATATACATTTAAACTTCCAATCCCTTTAGGCAAGTCACAATTTCTTATTCACCACTGTATACCACATGGAAACACATAAATATGAAACGCAATGCGTCTTCTCTGTTTGTATCTGAACCCTGATATACCATCGAAATATTTCGCAATATTGACAACAATAATAACCAAACAGATACAATGTATTTTATTTATCTTTGTAATTACAATGGTCTGATATTTGAAACAATTATAGACTCAAAGATATACACTATATTACTTGTAAAAGTGCGCCTGTAAAGCTGTTGAGGATGTCCGGACTGACGTGAACCAAATCACCTGTAATCATATGGTGCTGAACATACACTTCGTCGCCTGCTTTCAGTACAGCGACAGTCGTCTCCGAGGAGCAGGCAATATAGACATTATCACCCGCAAGTACTCTGCCAATCATTGCTCCATTCCTCAGTAGGTCTAACACAATGTAGTGACCCGCTTGCGTGCATACAGATATAGAAAACATGTAGGTGCCGTTCAAAGGGGCAATGAATCCTCCAAGATGCTGATGGTAAGCA
This sequence comes from Congeria kusceri, assembly GCA_027627225.1. Lineage (NCBI taxonomy): Eukaryota > Metazoa > Mollusca > Bivalvia > Myida > Dreissenidae > Congeria > Congeria kusceri. Next base: position 20,364,441 of record CM051034.1, read on the forward strand.
TTTCCAAGGTTTAGTTGTACATCGTCGAAAATGATGCGCTGATTTGGTCCTGGATTTACACCAGTAGACAAGTGGGCTTTAAAGGCAACAGGTGCATGATCTGCAGATTATAAATACACATGTAACCAATATACAGTTATGTGTGTAAGGTGATGTGTGAACGAAGTGTGATAGGTGTTCACTGTCCTAATTGGTTATGAGCGTAATGTAATCCCCATACCAAGCTATCAATTAGCTAACATGTCCATTTTTCTAGGAAGAAACCCAGCACATTCTTACAGTTGTCACCAGAGACTTCAGTCATTACATACTTAGAAATAGTAGCCTGCAAAGGAATATTGTTGAAGTCATTTTGCCCTGCTTGGTAAGATTTGTATTTTATTTTTGTCTTACTGTATTTTGTTCTCTTACTTTATGCAGTTAACCTAGTTGCTTAATGAATTGTATTGTTGAATTTATTGTATAATTAAGTTATGCAATTTATAATATATTTAATGCATATTAATTATTGCATGTAATATATTTAATGCATAATCTCTATTTTTCAGGTTTATTATTTTATATTTAAAATACTGGAATAAATATCGAAACTTTACAACGAGTTGACCTCATTCAACACCCCGTTACACACATAATAAACAAAGGTTAAGCTATCACATAAATCAATAAATCAGCACTTAACAAAACTGAAAACACGTCGCATGGGTTTAAAAAAATTGCATTTATTTGATATATGCCGACCGGTTTCGCCAAGCTCATCAGGGCATATCACATATAAATAATAACGTCAAAATTGTCAAAGTAACGACGTCAATTAACAGTCATTTAATGTAATTCAATCATTGGTAATTACATAGAGACAAACTTACTGCATTTGGCCTCAAGTTTATCAAGTCGTTGTACGATTTCTGGAATGTCCACTTCTCCAACAAAGCGTTTTGTATGCTCTCTTGCCGAGACGAAAATCAACCCAACGGTAAAATATACAATTAGCAGTAGCATGGTTTTCTGCAAGAGTGAACGTTCGCCTATTTGTTGTCTCAGCGAACAAAGACTATTTGTACTGATGTACAGTTGGCATCAGCTGGCAGTTCCCATGTGTTATCTAGTATGTCATGATAATTGTTGCCTTAAGGTAGTACAACTGTAATCATTTCCCGCGTTGTTATTTCTAAGATCGGCCGATATCGGTGACTGTCGGAAAGTTTCGTTACCCAGTTCGAAATATGCCCGTTTGGTTCCGATTCCTATCGAACACATGATAGTTTTAATAAAAGTACATTATTTTATATTATCACATTATTTTATACATGTTAGTGTCATATATATATAGTTCTGACGAAATGCAAACAGATAAATATTTTGACATAACGAAAAATTGATAGAAATCGAAACCGAAAGTCCACATTTTTTCGCGGTATAAACAACTGTCAAACGAAAATTATAAATACGAGCAAAAAGCGAATGCTTACTGAAAGAAAATCGGAGCCATATAAATAACCGTCACCAGATCGTACATAATTATGATGAACCAGCTTGAATCCTGATAATAAGGAGATGAAACACACGTAAGTAAAACAAGAACGTGAAAGAATTGTAATTGTATTCTGAAATTTCTTAATATATTGATATTTGTCTACTATCAAATCAGAACGTAATTCATTAGAGGATAACGTGATGCTTCTCATTCAATGCTTGAGCTCCGAAATTGTATTGCTTAAATGTACAATTAATATATTAGTATAAGTAATATTATTTACATGTATTTGTGTTTGTCCATATTTATATATATACTTACAGTATACATGTAAGTAAATGAACATACAAGTCATGAATTACACGTATGATGTGTCAGTCCCTTAGTTTTGAAGCGTCAAGACAGTTTAATAGTTCGAGTACTTATACTTAATATGTGTGCCATTTTGCTTATGAATGTGTGCAACAGTGTTTATTCGTGATCAGCATACTAATTCATTCCGTAATTACACAGTTTGACATTAATTTTACCTAACACTGAAAAGTATGGCTTACTAGGTCGGGTTGCACATATTCTGGAAGTTTAGTATGTATATTGTTAAATATGTAGTGGCAAACAATCAGTTATTGGATTATTCTAAAATATTTTTTGAAGCTGAAGGAAGAGAATTGCCACAAATCACTCGGAATGCTTCCCTGGGGGTCATACCTTGTGGCTCAACACAGTACACGTGTTTTTCTTGACTGTGCCGTTGGTGAAGATGCAGCCTGAATTACCAGCATATACAGCCTCAATTACCAGCATAAACATTGTTGACATTAAGATGATTGGAACGAAGATTATAAATAAGACACTTATTGTTTATGTACGGTGTGTTTGTCCCCAGAGCGGAAACGTTGCAGGGGTGTGGGTGGCATTTGTGTTCCTCTAGGGAACTGAATTTTGAAAAAAGTTAGTTTAACTGAAATAATAACTTTTAATTATTAATATATTTAGTTTAACATGTATAAATGGTATATTTAACTTAAAATGCATAATTTATGTCACATTTGATAATTATTTTGTTGTGGAATTGCCTGAATATAGCTGTCTATTTTTTTAAGGGTATGATAGTTTTTTTCACTTTTTCAAAAAGTACACGGTAAAATTGTTTCTTAACTTTTTATTTTAGTCAAATATATGTCATAGATGAAAAATAAATAATATTTAAGTTAAAAAACATATTAGTCCAGGAAAAACCAAAATCTTTAAGACAACAGATTATTTATCTGTTCTGTCAGCTTCAAGTTTATGCTGAGCTTCCATAGAAAATTGATAAATATCAATAGTTTTATCTTCTGTAACGCCTTATGTTTATAATCTTCAATCATTATTTGTATAAGACACCAACATTTTAGATACATTTGCAACTATAATTGAGTTATCTTTTTTGTTTCATCCATAGGATAAATGATTTTTGATGAAAAATGGAAAAAACGGGTCGTCCTGGACATTAAAATTGGCATGGAAAGCCACCCTCAAAATTTGTAATAAGATCAGTGATGTAATACAGATAATGGAAATTATATTTAAAATTATGTTTGGAATATTGCCCAATACAGTTGTACTACCTTAAAACCAGTACAATAAACAAGGTTTGGATTTGAACTTTCAAACGTTAAAGCAGCAAATTAAATATCCGACATTTTGCAACGTATGTGAACTTACTGAACAACTTTTCAACATATTTGAACTATTTAAAAAACTGAATTGAGCATCGGAACAAATATTTATCCATTTATAACTGATAACGTTTGATAATATATTAGAGGGCTATTCACTGGCAAATTGACCATTCTGAACTTTTTGTCACAATTCCAATAGGAAAAGTACGTTATATATTATATAACAAAATCAATAACACTCCCGACATGGACAATTATGTGTTGTTTAATTAAACAAGAGCACGGCCTACGGGTGCTGGGTGCTGGACGCTCGACTTTCTCGTATTTGATAGTCAGTATTGTGTTATACCGGTAATATAGGTTTCATCACTGTCATGAAGTATGTTGAATTTCAAGTCAATACCTCTTATAGATTTTGAGAAATTTGACCTACAGCAAAAATTCTAAGTTGAAAAAGGGCAATAACTCAACCAAAAATCCTTGATATAGCTAGCCTCATCTTGTCTACAGAATGGCTTTATAACTCTGAGTTTAAAATCAATACCTGTTATAGATATTGTGAAATTTGATCTAAAGCCAACATTCTAAGTTGAAAAAAGGGCAATAACGTAAGAAAAATAATTGAATATAATTATCTCCTCTTGTCCTACAGATAAATTCATCGCTGTGATCAAGTACTTTGAGTTTAAAGTCAATACCTCGAGAAATTGGCCTAAAAGGAAAATTGTAAGTTGAAAAAGGGTAATAACTCCAACAAATTTATTGAAAGAGTTACCTCTTCTTGTCTGCAGAATGGGATCAGCACTATAAACAAGTACCTTGAGTTACAAATTAATGTCTTCGATAGTTATTGAAAATTTTTATACTTTCCAAACCATTCTCAAAATATGCTCAAACAAGGGCAGATAACTCTGGAAATACAAATCACAGGAGTACCTGTCTCCATTTGGTAGTAACAAGTATGAAAGTTTCAAAGGGATACCTTTGATAGTTTTTGAGAAATGGACTCTAAAAAAAAAAATCAACCAAAAAAAAATTAACGAACGTAGAGGCAGGACGCAGACGCAGAAGACAGTGCGAAGACATTAGCTCGATTTTTTTTCTTTCGAAAGTCGAGCTAAAAATGAAATGAAAAAAACAAGACACGTTCAGCCCTTAGTGTTAAAATTACATCTTAATAAACAAGGACAATAATGTGAACATTCTCTGTGTTGTTGTTTAGATTCATCCTTATGCCAATATAAAGCGCATACGTGCAAGGCGTACCTAATTCCTCCTTTAACCACTGCAGTGTAGTCTCCTTTTGTTTACATTTTTTTCTTTGGTATAGGGCGCAAAACAGCATACTTGTTTCTTCTTTTTCCCTGACTGTGTCTGTTTTCCTTTTTTTTTTTATTTCAAGAAGAACTTGAATTTATCGTGCCACAGTCTAAACTTCAATATGGCAATTTCCAAATACTGAAACTCGCTCCATTCTTTTTGAGTCATTTAATCTCTCTCAGCACTGCAGCATAATACGTTTCAGTCCTTCAAACTCATACGACAAACTCAGGTACATTATTTTGGAGTAATTCTAATCTGTATTTCCTTTCTACAGACTAAGTGTTTGGGTGGAAGATGATCTCTAATTCTCCGGGAATAAACATATTTAAATTCATATTTTAAAACGTGATAGTTGTGCTGACAAACTCATACAAAAGATATGAATGTGGATATTTTTGTGAATTAGATCAAGCAGCAATATCGGACTTGTTATTTTTTATTTTTTTTAACTCCGCGTGAATTTGATGGTTCTAAACTGGAGCTTGATACATAATTATCATTTGAATTGTCATCTTGTTCTGAATCAGAGTATGAGCTGTCATTGCTTTCGGAGACTAAGCAAGCCTAGGGATGAAATTCATTTTCTAACTAGCTTTTTTAGCAAGTTGTTTTAAAACCTAAATGGTTACGCTTCTTTCTGCCTTATTAATTGAGATGTCTGCCTGTGTGTTGTGTCACTAGCACTAGCACTACTGTTCGGAATTGATTGTTTACTGTTTGTTTTAGGACTTTTTGATTTACCCTTTAGCGATTTAAATTCTTCCCGCTTTTTTTAAATTCCGTTTTTGCTGCAATATATTGTTTTTGTTTTCTCTTGTCTAGTCTTTTTAGTGTTATCTGCAATTGTTTCAAACTTACAAGTTCCTCTTTTATTGACTCGTGTATCAGTTTGTTGAATATCTCTTCACATTTGGAAATATATGCTCTATGTTCCGATTTATCGAGGTCGCCATCTTGGTTAATTTTTCACATAGACTCTATGCCGGTATCCGAAGTATATTCTGTTTTTTGTTTTAATCTTAAATCTGTTTAGCACTTCTTCTTCATTCGTGTGTTTTGTTTTGTTACGTATTCCCTTTTGGTTCGACTCCTCATGACAATTCTTCTTTTTATAAAGTCTTTATTTCACTTTGTGTCAAGATTAACACTTCCATGGGGAGAAAATGCATTGTTGAAGCCTCCCCTGAAAACCACAAATGAGCCCGTCTTCGTGGTAGATGATTCTGATTTAAAATAAACTCTTATCTTAACGAGAAACTGTAAAAGGTTCAATTATTTCGTTTATGAACTTACTATAAAAACTCTACATGTTTAGATAACGATATACATGTATATTGAATAATTAACTAGAATTCATTAAATGCTCGATACAAAAAAGCTCTACATTACAAAATATATTCTTTATTGCGTTTTAGAACACTAAATTTCGAAGAAAAAACTTTTGAGTACTATACAGAAACACAAACAAGTATGATCTTCTTTGTACTTGCCCAGCAAATTAATCTCAGAGCCAATCCAAAAGAAATTCAACGTAAAATTTTAATGTGGATTAAAATTAGCCGATTAACAAGTTCGGTTGGCCTAGTGGTTGGCCTGACAGACTACTAAGAAGGTGGTAGTATGTTCGAAACCCGGATGAGGCACATTTTTTATCTTGCATCCTTTTCTTCATAGAATATTTAGGTTCGTAACTGTTGATGTTTCCATATAAGTGAATCAGATGACATTCTTTTTAAAATCGAACTGTTCGTGTGTAATATAGAATATGAGATGTTTATTATGCGGCATGTAGTTATTGCAATTTCGGGCAGTGTATCAACATGCCAGATACGTTTCCACTAGTTGACTAAAACGACAGATTAGATAACAATTTAAAATGATTGTATTTATTTTTGGTTCATTGCTACATTTATTTTAAAAATATTAGATCTACCAGAAATATATTGTAAAAGAGTCCCACAAACTAATTTCAGTGCCCTCCATGTCTTTATCAGCTGTCCATCTGTCATATCGGGTTGAATAAATGCGTTGTAATTATTAAACAAGTGTGTTTGAACTTTTGTTAATGTTTGAACAATGTTACTTCAGTCAGTAAGGCTAATTGACTATTCAATAGATAAAAAAAAGTGTTCATCTTTTTAGCCAATCTCCCAATTTGTGACGTGGCAGCTTCAAACGCATAAGTGTACATCATACATTTGTTAAATGCAATAAACTGTCGGCAATATACCACGCATGTCGAAGAATTAAATCTATACATGATGGCCCATTAAAATAACAGTCGAACTTCACTTAATTAAAGGTATTAAATCGAAATCGATCGTACACCATTTTTTTTAAACAAGATGGTCCATTGAAACTTAAGCCTGAATGAAATGTACACTCTGGCACTCGTATATCCGTATCTAGCGGGAGAGTAGTTAAGTGGTTTATGTTTACGGACAATTTAGTTGAAAATAGTTGATTAGGGTTAGGGTTAGTCTTTTATGTGGCTAAAAAATGCTTTTACGTGGCTATTTTAAGACACTTAACTATCTTTTTTTCGCAAGGGAGCCACTTAAGTATCATCTCGTAAGGACTTCCGTATCTTAATTATACAGATTTGGACTTCAGAATTTGTAACTGTTGCGAAAAACCACAACTGCTATCAACAGCTCTACCACCTGATACAGAACTACTATTGCTCTGCCTCCAAGATATAGATCTAATGACGATGCTGGTGGCGACACTTAAAAGCTTCTTCGATTAACTGAATGCTGACTACATATTCAATATGTAAGCTATTTGTGTATTAAAATTAAATTATTATTTTATATCCAAAAACAACTTAACAACCAGGTCGACCTGGTCTGGTCGATCTTGAGTAGTGATCGAAATGAGGTTGAGTTCGTCAAGATTGTGAAGCGGTCAAATACGAATATTACCTGGTTATAATAGTCCATGGGCACTTATGGATATGGTGTTACTATATTTATAAGTAAATATTTTATGCGTGTTCATTATTTGTGTAAGGTATATATCACCGCAGTTGTAATGCTTCATAAAGTAGTTTGATTTCTTGAACATAAACGTTTGGTTATTAAAGCAGTACTTTTTTTATTCATTATTCTTTTTCGTTTAAAAAGCATGCACAAAGTGCCAGTTTTGATGTTGTATTCCAATAATGATTTTCGTCAAAATGCACATATGATGACTTGATCTAACATAAACAACTTCTTATATAAACCCATTTAAGGATAGAAACTAAACAGGAACTAAGGAAAAACACTTTAATGCAATTTTAAAGTCTTAAGTTGGCAACCAATGCATACAGTTTAATACATGGAATATGAGATGTTTCGTTTCAGTAGAAACTAATAACTGAGTATCATACTTATCTTGCTTTTGTAGTGTTGGTTTGTTATATTGGCGTAGTGGTGTGATATTTGAAATACATATGCAATAATTAAAATTCAATGTATGTTCGTTCGCCTAAATCAGGCATATTCTACAGTATTTACAAAAGGTAAACTGTAAAGCTGTTGAGATAGTCTTGACGAAAATATATCAAGTCAACGGTCGACATATGATGCTGAACGTACACAGTTCGGTTACTGTGGTCTCAGAGGAGCATTCGTCAAATGTTTCATCGCCCACAAGTACTCTGCCAATCATATTTTCATTTTTCATCAGGTCAAGTACCATGTAATTATTTCCTTGCGAGCAAGCGGACACAGAAAACAAGTAGGTGCCGTTCAATGGTGCCATAAATCCGCTCAGATATTGAAGGTAAGAGTTACAAAGGTCCAGCTGTACGTCGTCGAAGATAATGCGCTGATTAGGGCCGGGTCTAATAGAACTACTCAGGTGAGCTTTGAATGCCACCGGCTGGTGATCTTTATTGCAGTTATGATGGATCAGAAATGTGAAATCGGACCTAGAACATTTCTTCATTTTTACATTTTTCATACAGATAAAAAAACAATTTTGCCTATAATGTTTTTCTTTTAAAGTCTTAAGTTGGCAACCAATGCATGCAGTTTAATACGTGGAATATGAGATGTTTCGTTTCAGTAGAAACTAATAACTGAGTATCATACTTATCTTGCTTTTGTAGTGTTGGTTTGTTATATTGGCGTAGTGGTGTGATATTTGAAATACATATGCAATAATTAAAATTCATTGTATATTCGTTCGCTTAAATCAGGCATATTCTACAGTATTTACAAAAGGGAAACTGTAAAGCTGTTGAGATAGTCTTGACGAAAATATATCAAGTCAACGGTCGACATATGATGCTGAACGTACACAGTTCGGTTACTGTGGTCTCAGAGGAGCATTCGTCAAATGTTTCATCGCCCACAAGTACTCTGCCAATCATATTTTCATTTTTCATCAGGTCAAGTACCATGTAATTATTTCCTTGCGAGCAAGCGGACACAGAAAACAAGTAGGTGCCGTTCAATGGTGCCATAAATCCGCTCAGATATTGAAGGTAAGAGTTACAAAGGTCCAGCTGTACGTCGTCGAAGATAATGCGCTGATTAGGGCCGTGTCTAATAGAACTACTCAGGTGAGCTTTGAATGCCACCGGCTGGTGATCTTTATTGCAGTTATGATGGATCAGAAATGTGAAATCGGACATAGAACATTTCTTCATTTTTACATTTTTCATACAGATAAAAAACAATTTTGCCTATAATGTTTTTCTTTAAAGAATATGACAGAGTTAGGGGGATTAAATGTATGTGTTCTTAAATAATGTGACTTACATGCACGTTTAATTATTGTATTAGTATATTTTCAACTCAAATATATTAAATCAAAAAGGTTTCGAAAAATAACGGTTCGTTTTAATTCTTTATTGTTCAAAGGTTTTAGACGGATAATTAAATAGACATAAATAAATCTTACAAATTGAGTCATCTCATTAATTTAATTAATGACAATTTGACTTTGAATGAAGATTTTACTATAGTTACCATTACACCATCACGTATTATGAAATCAAACATTTAAATTAGTTTTACAAGAAGTATTGATAGAACTATTACATTTAACTTTATTTTGCTTTAACATCATTAGTCGTTTCAAGCAAATTAATAATGGACACTTACTGTATTTTGCTTTGAGGTCATTGAATGATTTCGTTAGAGCATCCAGTATCTGTACAAGATCAGGAATGTCCGGCACTGCAACAAATCGCCTTTATGGGTCGTTTGTGGCAATTAGCAACCGAATGAATACAAATGATACTAGCGGCAACATATTACTAAGACCGTGTGCTGGTTTGAGTGTAAATTCTCATTTAAAGCTATTGTCAACATTCCATTTCATATTATATCAGTCAGCTGGCAGTTTTGCACGTTTTGTATTTTATCGTTGTACCTCAATTTAACCCTTGAGATATAATATCAGAAACTGAAAGATTAACATGTTCACTTCAGAATTAAGATGTATTTAAATGCACTAGTAGTAGTAGGGTAGCATTTAGTAGTAAGTAAAATAAAGGATACAAACATATGTCCCCCTTTGTTGGTGGTGCATGCATGGTCTTATGCAACAACAGTTTATATATTTCTATAAAGATGCGGCATAAATAAATATTTGTTTTCAATGAGCAATCATCAACAATCTTAGAATTGTTCATGACCTCGGAATACACGAAATGGTTTTTAAACAGTCTTACACTGCAACTAACAGAGGTCTAGCTCGGACACATTAGCCTGTCACTTTATGCCTGTATATATTATTAATCCGTTAAGTAGAATACATTAGTTTCTTTAATTGAATCCAGTTAAATCGATGTGATAATAATAGACAATCATACTTAAATTAATCTGCAATATTATCCAATTATCGCACTTGGATATCACGTGTTTAGCGGTTAAACTATTTCATACAAAAAAGCACGTACATGATGTTTGTGATATTCAAAAGAGCACCTGGTAATGTTTGTGATTTTCGATAAATGGAAATTATTCCTTTAACAATAGCTAAAGTTAAAACATCGGTGAGTGCAATGGGCTAACTAAAGTATGAGTTGGGTAGTGGATGTGCGTTTTTTGCTTATGGTTCTCAAATCATTTTTCTCGATATTCTTACCTGACCCTTTTTCATTTAGTCATTGATAATTCTGGAAAATGCACAGACAGTAGATTTTGATGTCTTGTTCGCAAACAGTTTTGGAAAACTAGTTGCAATGCGATAATTGCGATGGCTGTGCTATAAGGTAAAGTTTTGCTTTTTCTTTGATAATTTTCTTTCTAATGATGATAAAATGATGTTAATGCAGGCTCTGAAGACATCAAAGTACAAATAACTGCATGCAAGTCTTGCAACTGTTTGAAATCAAATTTTATCAATCAATTTTTATGGTCATACACAAACTGTGTAAGTTTGGTCAAAATTGAATTAAAAATCGTGTGTGCAAGCCAATTATTGATAACGTTTTGTTGTTTTTTTCCAAACATAAGGGGCAATAACTCTGGTGTTACTGACCCGATCATGCTTATATTCTACTTCACCTGCAGTCTTTTTTACGTTCATAGACAAACTGTACACGATTGGTGAAGATTGGATGAAAAATGAGTCTCTATCCTGAATAATGCCCATTTTTACATACTTTTTCACAAACAAAGGGCAATAACTCTGGTGTTTATGGTCCAATCTTGCTTATATTCGACTTCACCTTTAATCTTATGGTCATAGACAAACTGTACAAGATTGGTAAAGATTGGATGAAAAATGAAGTCTCTATCCTGTATTATGTCCATTTTTGCATATTTTTTTCACAAACAAAGGGCACTAAAAATGTCTCTCTCTATCCTGAATAATATGCTTTTTGTATATTTTATACATAAACAAAGGGCAATAACTCTGGTGTTTGAAAAACGATCTGGCCCATTTTTGACGTTTGCTGAGGTCTGATGGTCATACACAAACTTTGAAAGTTTAGTTAAGATTGGATGGAAAATAAAGGTCTATACGTTGGAAAAGGGCACTTTTGCACTTTTTTGCATGAAAAAGGGGGCAATAACTCTGGTGTTACTTCGTATGATCTGACCCAGTAACAATCGTATCTGAGATTGTATAGTCTTACACAAACTGTGCAATTTTGGTCAAGATTGAATAAAAAAAATGTAGTCTTTATCGCGATAACGGTCCAAATTGTTGACGGCACATTGACGACGGACGAAGGATGATAGACGACGGACGACGCCGGAGAGGTCCCCTATACCAATAGCTCACCGAGCACTTCATGCTTAGGTGAGCTAACAAGCTATTACCTGCACAATAATAAACGACGCAGAATGTATAGTGGGTTTGAGGTGTAGTGTCTTGATAGGTTATAGCATCTGCAGATTGCCGTCTCGAATGCGCATTATCTCTTAAACACAGTTTTGGAACTAAAGTAGTTCACCGGACAGACTGATGTACAAATTTGGTGTTCCAAATCGTACAGTTGACCAGTAGATACTTGTCAATCAATGATTGAGTTAAACAATTGTGGGTTTATATTTAGGTGGTAAATAATACCCAGTAGCACATGGTTGCATAATCCAATCGATGTCTTTCAAATCCTTGGACAAACAACCTTGGACAAACAGAAAGGCGGAGCGATCTATGTTCGTCTACTGGTTAATAGACGCTTCCATAATGTCAATCATATGCAAATCTATCTGCAAAATTACCCAATCATTGCTCTTTGATATCACGTGTTTAACGGTTAAACTATTTCATACAAAAGAGCACGTGAAGTTTGTTTGTGATTATTCAAAGAGCATATGGTAATGTTTGTGATTTTGGATGAATGAAATTTAATATTTTAACAATATATCGGAAAGAGTTTAAACTATTGATGGCAAAACCCGGATCGGTCGTGCATGTGGACATTCGGCCTGAATAAGATTTGCGCGATATTTACAATACAAATTTGCATCAGTAAATTATTTTAATTTAAGCTCTAAGAAATCATTTACATGGCTACAAGCTTGTACTTTATTATTAGCGGTGTTCAAAATATAACATAAAGTACCGTACAACTCTGCGGCTTCTTACAAGTACACACACAGGATAAAATATTATTTCCGCTACTTAATCATTAAGATATACATAGAGAATACTAGGTTGAATAAAGATAAGTTTATTTAACGAGGCTTGGAAAACCTGAACCATAACATAACATAACATAACATAATCTTTATTAGGCATTAAACAGCATATTGCAAATTTATAGCCTATACATACAATATATTGGTGAGAAAGCAAAGACATTGTACATATATTTGGGAAGTACAACACTTATGTAAATTGTAAAAAATAGTATCCAAAACCAAGAAAATTAACCTCATTCATGTCATTCTAGGCATTTAATACAAGGATATAGTTAGTTATTGTATAAAATATTGACGTACAAAAGGAGAAATGTCCAAAAAAATGGTTCAATAAATTATTAATGTCGGTAAACATTAAATACATGCTTAGCTTATAATTGTAAAAAGTATAAACAAACAAACAGAGGAATTTCAAGAATTGATACAAAAATATTAATGTCAGTGTACATTTAATACATAGATACTAATTATTGTGTCAAGTATAAACATACAAAAGCGGAAACGTCAGAAATTGGTAGACATATGTTTAGTGTACAGTCGATCTCAATTTAAGAGCAAAATATATATATTTCGATATATTGTTTAATACTTTAGGGGATTTTGATGTCATTAGGATTTCAAATTTGTTTAATGTTGGCCAGTGACAATAGTACGGTTTCAGATAGTGTTGTCTAATTTCCTTATATAAGGGACATACTAATAAGAAATGAAATTGCTTTCTATAACATTCATATAACAGTATATACATTTTCTATGTCCATGACGGCCTTTTTCTATGGCTAAGTTATGTGCCGAGAGTCTAAACTGTGTAAGAGCAACTCTAAATTTATTGTCATTAATGCATTTTAAATATTTTTCGGATACGAAGTCATGTTTAAAATGTCGATAAGCTGCTAGCCTACTTGAGTTATTTATATTCGAATACCAGGTCTGTCTGTATATATTTCTAAGATGCGGTCTGATGTTATTTTCAGGTCGTATTCGTTGGGTGTATACGTATGCTGCTGTAAACATATTCGAGATAGTTCAATGCGGTCTAGCAGTACTTTAATTTGATAAGCCCACTTCTTACCGGCATATGTATTATTATTGTCTGCATCATTCTTAAGCAAATTATATATATTTTTGGTTAATAAGGTATTACTTGGATTCATGATTTTTATCCAGTATTTAACTAATATTAACTGACGTTTTACGTACATTGGGTAAAACCATGAGCCTCGGAGAGTGGTTCACATTTTCGTGCCGAGCAAATAAACTTATCTGTATTCAGTACTTACCTAGTATTATATTTATTCCATCATTTTATGTCTTTATGTTGAAAATAAACGAAATATTACGAAAAACATAAAATGGCGTACAGAAAATAATCAAGGTGATGTCATTTTAGTGCGGGTGTTTGCTGTATCACCACAGTGTTGAAATACTGCAAAGTTTAGTCCATGTGGGTTTATTATAACAGTTAATATGCATACCTTCTAAGACATATGTAGTTACTAGTAGATCTTATCTGGAATAATTATTGATTATGCAAAATGATCAAGACTGAAAAACGTTGATGGACAAAACGCATGTCTGCACTGTATGAATACAAATAAATTCTTACTTCACTAGTTAAAATACAAAATCGAATATATAAGCGGTGACAGAATATTCTAATTAGCTCTTCGATCAGGAATATCCATTGTTGATAACGCATTTAACCCATCATCAACTCGTGTCCCAATAGCAGGTGTCGCTGCAACATATCCAAAAGCTACGGCAGTGCATATCATTAGTTGAAGCATATTAGTCTTTTCCGTCAATGTAGCTCGGACGACTGTAGTTAGTCATTGCTGCTATTAAGGATTGCTTTAGATTTTTAACTAGAACATTGTGCAGTCCGAAGAGATAAGGCACTATAGTATTTATATAGACCACATTTAGAAATAACATTTAGAATGATCATGTAAGGCGTATGTGAAAGTCGAGTAAATGTCTGCAAAAGCGCAGAATTGATATGAACATAGGATGAAAAGGTCCAATACGGTTTTAAGCATATTCAACATATATTCTACCATTTATTTAGTGTCAATGACATAGCAGTGTTAAAGTGGCTGCTCTATTTCAGTCGATGTTACGAGTTTAAATAGTTGTTAGCATATATATTTTATTCAAGTCGAATCCGATGTATCTATGAAAACTGTTGGTTGATATAAATAACTTGTCAATGAAATGCTTCGCAATTAACATAATATTTATTGAATCAGCTTTCAGAAGTTTGTTACTCATACTCACGAATGAAATAGTCTAACACAGCCAATAGAACATGATAAACTAATAATGGATGTGTAACTCCGCACGAAACCGAGCCAGTTACGGTGCACGATTAACTACTTTCAATAACTAGCGTTCCTAAACGTTCGTATACGTATGTTGGACGAGTGTCATTGTAACTTTAGTAACTTCTTCAATTGGTTTGTGCTAAGAAATAAAAAGTAGTAGCCATTTAACTGGATTTTGCAAATATAAGAAAATATATTTGAATTCAAATTTGAAATGTAGAAATGTACTAAATGAAACTTAAATACAAGTTTAGATAAACTACGGTCTGTGATGCTAAGGACAATTGTGTTTGTCTTTTCTCCCTTTATTACAACAGTCAAAAGTACACAAACACAGATTACACTACTTGTAAGAGGAAGCCAGTAAAGCTGTTGAGGACCCCTTGTTGCACATGAACTAAATCACCGGCAGTTCCAAGATGCTGAACAAACACCTCGTCTCCTGCGTTCAGCTCGGCGATAGTAGTCTCAGAGGAGCAGGCCGTGTAGCCAGTATCACCCGCAAGTACCCTGCCAATCATGTTTCCATTCCTCAGTAGGTCTAGTACGCTGAAATTACCAGCCGCAGAGCATACGGAGACAGAAAACATGTATGTGCCGTTCAAAGGAGCAATCAATCAGCCCAAATGCTGATGGTAGGCATTTCCCAGGTTTAGTTGCACATCGTCGAAAATGATGCGCTGGTTTGGTCCGGGGTTGACAGCACGAGTCAAGTGGGCTTTGAAGGCAACCGGTAAATGATCTCTAAAGAAAGATATCCAGGAATAACGTACGGAATCATTTTGCAAAACATGTTGACAATTATTTGATAAAACAGGAAAATAACGAATACTTACTGCATCTGCATTTGGCTTCATGTTCATTAAATCTCGTCGTCAACGTATCCAATCGTTGTACGAGTTCTGGAATGTCTACTTCTCCAACAAATCGCGTTTCGTGTTCTTTCCCAGATGCCAGTATAAGTCCAACAGCAAAATAGGCAAACAGTCATAACATAGTTTTCAGCAAGTCAGTGTCCCCAGATGTTTATCTCAGAAGTCAGTGATGTTCTTTCAGATGACAATGGCTATTTGTACGAAGATACATCAGTTGGCATTTCCCGCGTGTTTTCTGGTATGTCATTGATTGCGGTATCATGAATGTAGTACAAGGAACAAGTTTTTAATTTGAACTTCAATTAATTGCCAGACGATGTTAGCATTAAATTAGATAACAGATATTTTGTCACATGTTATTGCACATGTTTATTTCTTGATTTCGTTAGCTTATAGTGAAATGTTTATTTTTAAACAGCTAGCTTAAAGGGGCATATGGACGGTAATATTTAATAGACACATGATAAAACAACACATCATATTTCCATTTTATAGAATACATTTCTTCAATAATACTATATTGATCAAATCGTTAAGATAAAATACATATATATCCCTATAGATTTTTTTTGATACACGGTTCCAGTAGGATTAAACTCACGCCTAAACAATTTCGCACTTCATTGAAATCTATCCTACGTTACACAACGTTTATCAATGTGCGCATGCGCGCAACGGTTCTTCATGTACATTTCATTCATATCGATTTTATTACTACTTCAAATTTCTTCCATTACTACTCGCGCCCGCGAATGTGTCATCGATGACACCTGATATATATAGTTATTATAAAGCAAGACCATCGTTTTTAACAAGGCTTCAAGGTTTATTCTCTGTAAATGAACTTTTTGCAAATGTTATTGTCGATCTACCGTCGACAAAACCATTTAATGAAGGAAAATATAGGCCAATTATAAAAGAGCATGAGGTTAAGCGGCTAAGAACTGAAGTTAGACCCACTCAAAAGCAGTTCAGATACGAAAATGGGTAAGATGTTTGGACAATAACTCCTCAAGCTGGAAAGGGTTAAAAAACCTTACAAGTTCACCTCTGAACGCTTCCTTCAAGAATAACCTAGATATCTAACCAACTCAAAGGAGAAAACATAATAATTCATTGTAAAGACATATTGTCTTCGGCAGCTAAGTGTGTGTTCTAAAATTCAAAAGGTACCACTTTAAACCCACATTCAAGAGAAACACAACCAGAAAAAGAAAGAGCAGGAAAGAGTCAGGACGGCTCGATGTCAATCCACACCCGATCATAATGGGATCTCATATAAGGTGTACAAGAACTGCCCAAGACTGCTGATGAAAAGTGTCCCAGTAGCAGGCGGATGTGTGGATAAAAAGTGTCTCTGTACCAGGCGTCTGCCGGATAGCTGAATGATGTTTGACACCAAAAGAGAAGAACTTGAGTGATGTTCTTTCTTAACCTGGATGGCAAAATCTAGAATTTGAAGGATTGGGTCATGTGACACCGCTAACATGTACATAAACACATCTGTACAGAACGGAGACATGTCAACAAGAAAGATCTCACAGTGGTGTGGTGGAATCTTCCTAATGGATCCATCCCTCTCGATGTCATACAGGATTCCCTTATCCACTATCACCTACCAGATAGGGCGAAGAACCTAGTGGTCGGCTTTTGCAACAATCAACTACTGAGGTTCAGCACCAGGTCCAGCAACTTTACCACTAAGTGGATCACTGTGCAGTGGTGGATCATCACAGACTGTACATGGAGTCAGGCATCAAATAGAAGTACCATGTTCAACTTCAGAATTACACGTAATCTCACATATGTTAGATGGATTCTCTCGTTATCGAAAGAGTCAGTGACATGGGCTAAAATGCAATTCAAGCCGAACAAGTCAAAGTGCTTGGTTAATTGAAAAAGGTGATGTATGGTCCCCAGCTATGGACGCTTTGTACCTAAAGAAGCAATACAACGACCGCAATCTGCTCAAAAATAAATATGAGGCGTGTCGTGGGAAAATCGGGCTTAATACATGTGCGTAAAGTGTCGTCCTGGACAAGACTGTGCAGTCCGCTCCTGCTGATCCTGGACGACACTTTCCGCTTTTATGGTATTTTGTGTTTAAAGAAGTCTCTTCATAACATAAATCAATTGTAGGCGGAAAGTGTCGTCCCGGATGACCCTGTGTGGACTGCATTACGCCCGGTTTTCCCACGACACGCCACATAGATAAAATTATGCTAGTATGGTGTTCTGTGCACTAGTATCGGTCTAGTTGGTTGTGGCAATTTCTACCGCACCAATACCAAACTAGTGTAATATTAGATTGCTAACAGACAAATTTACGCAAATTATGTTGTTCTCGGAATTGAGTTGTGTAATAATTAACGATTCTACAGACACATTTACGCAAATTATGTTGTTCTCGGAATTGAGCTGTGTAATAATTAACGATTCTACAGACACATTTACGCAAATTATGTTGTTCTCGGAATTGAGCTGTGTAATAATTAACGATTCTACAGACACATTTACGCAAATTATGTTGTTCTTGGAATTTAGCTGTGTAATAATTAACGATTCTACAGACACATTTACGCAAATTATGTTGTTCTCGGAATTGAGCTGTGTAATAATTAACGATTATAAGACAAACACTTCAGATCAGAATGGAAAGGCCGTTGGCCATGCTAGGTAGAGTGGATTTCATTATCTTATTTAAATTTATATTGTGTTAACTACATAATAAAACGCCACCACTGTCTGCTATTTTCTCATGCGACTATTATTTAATGATGGTTGAATAAATAAGGTTAATGGTTATAAAACAGTAAAACAAGTTTGAGTGTGATTGTTTGATTTGTTTGTTCTTGTGTTTTTGTTGTTTTTTTTGTTCTGGAAATGTATGTCGAAATGGTGGTGTACCAGGATGAAACATTCGTAGTGGGAGATAATCAAATATTTTTTATGTTTGTTCCATGAATTACACGCCAACCTAGATCTACACACTATAGTGGAAGTTGTAAATAGTCGATACATCAAATTAAGTTGTAAAGCTCAAAATGTTTTGAAACTTTTGAAGACTAAAACTGTTTTGTATTCTTTGCAAATATAAATTCCAAAATGTATTAATCTGCAGAACGCGATATCATGGCATACAGAAAATAAAACAACACATTTACCCATTAAAGTTGTATGTGCTTAGTTAGTAGAAGGCATAAAATATTTAAAATGTTATGTTTAGGTTTTGCTATAGCTAGATGACTCAAAAGTTGCCCTGTCAGTCTTGAAATGGTAATAGAAAAATTGTTAATGGGTATACATGCATGTGTATTCGTGCACGCCGGGTGAATCATTGCGACCACAGATGTTCGCTTGGTACCTTCGTTGATGTTACAATTATTGAAAACATGTGCAATAAGGATTAATACATAGTCGAGTTCAAAAACGATTTTATCGGAGCAACTACTACAAATATTGTTTTAATGATATGCGTTTTGCAATAGACACGCACAAAATTTTCAATAAAGAATTGTTCCAGTGCCTAAAGTTGACTGCGCATTACATATAGCAAATTAAGACATATATTTCTCCTGTCCACATTAAGTTACATTACTATTCAATTTATTTCATGTATTCATTTTATTTTATAGTTGATTGTTAAAATATGATATAAGTTGTTTCAATAAAATTATTTGCTACTGCTTGATTGTTTAATTATATTTTGAAGATTAAAAAAATCACAACGTGATCGTTGGAATTTTGCGCTCAACCTCCGAATGAAGTCGTTGAACCCCAATATAATGCACCACAAAATAGATTTTGTTCATACTCTATACATGCGAGTTAACGTAGAGTTAATTTTCATCGCTGAGGGTTGGGGACCTAGTCGTCCCTAAAGGCCTGGCCTTTTTTATTTTATTTAAAAAAATAATAATAATACTAATTTTTTTTTTTTTTGGGGGGGGGGAGGGGTCGTAGCAGTCTAACCCGACGTTCAACATTGCCAACACTTTCTCCATAACCAATAAATTGAAGTGGAAATTCCTAACGAATAGTCCAGAACGAACAAATCCAAATATTGGATCCGTTAATTACAGTACAACATGAAGGGAAAAGGTCATTATCAATATCGATTAATGATACTTATCATCTCATTCTAGTATACATTACAATGCTCTCTGGACTCAATCTGTGTAAAAGCATCAAAGCTACATTTAAGTAAAAATTCTTACAAATAATACAGTTTAATTGATTATTTATTATTTGCTGAACAACAACCATAAAATGAAAAATACAATAATCGTTTCCGAAATTTGAGTATAATCATTTGCAGCTGGTTGCAAAATTATTTAATTACTTACGACGACCGCAACCTTGGTAACGCCTACCAACGCCATCTTGGAGGATTTCTGACACCTTTGAACGGCACCTACTTGCTTTCTGTCGCCGTGTGCTCGGTTCGTGGTCATGATATGGTACTAGATTTTGTTCCAAATAGAATAGTGATTGGCTGCTGTTGCGGTTGATTATCAAGGCGCATCCTGCAATTCAGAGACCGCTATCGCCAAAAGAATGTAGAGGACGAAGTGTGCGTTCAACATCATGTAGCAAGTGGTGATAGTGTTTATATTGATTCCAACACCTTCGGTAGCTTTACTTGTTCGCTTTTACAAGTATTGTAGATTCTATCATTTGGGTATGAATAATTTGTCAAACAATACATCGTTGTGTTAAGATGTATGATTCACAATTGATAAAATATTTCTTTAGCAACATATATTGTAAGAACTTGCAAATGGGTGTTTTGTTTTCATTTTTTTAAAGTAAGTTTGCTTCATTTAAGACTCGGTCACAACCCATGCGGTCACTGCAGACCGCAGATCAAAACCGCACGGCAGACAAATGCACGCTTGTAAAACGACGTGGAGAATACGTTCGAGCATTGTGCAGTTTCAATTTTAGAAAACCTCAAATGTGTCTTTTGTATTGAATGCTTAGTTATGTGTCTGTTTATGCATATTGATGTATGCTTAAAATTGAATACGCTCTTACTTTTAATGTTGCCGAATTGGCACCGAGTGCCTGTCGCACGAACATCGCTAGTTCTTTGCATTTAGCCCGCAAGACAGCAAGGATATCTCGTAACGAACAAAAGTGCATATTTTACATCCGGCTGCGACAGATCTGCTAGAGTATGGATGCATTTCGTTGACTTTCGTAAGAAGTCCATTCTCACAGTAGATGCATTATATGTGCACCACGGATGTGTCCCATCACCCGTGCTGATATATATATCCCGATTATATATCGAACTTTGGGACACAATTTTTATTCAGAAATGTTAAACTATTTATTTTATACAGAATCCGGCCGCTTTTCCATATATCCGTATCCGCATTGCACGAATCCGTTCTCGCAAGAAATCAAACAAGTTAAAGACAGTTGAACCATTTTCATGCGACTGCATATAGCGCATCCGCAAAGTCACACAATGCTGACGCAGACGACATTGCACCGCAAGCATGGTGAATGAATGGGTTTTAGACACATTGGAACCTGTTAATTTTTTTGTATCAAATAGTTGCAGCCGCCAACATTAAAAATATTTATATTAATCTAACTCAGGCATCTTTGCGCTTTGAAAAAAAAGAGATCAAAACTAAAATATTTTACGGTGAATGCGGATTCGTTCTGCGTGATAAGTATGTAGTTATACTGATACGTTTACGGATACGGTTACTAATACGTTTACGGAAACGGATTCATATGCGGACATATGGAAAAGCGACCTTATTGTGTCATTTTGGCGTGGCCTTGTGTTGATGGGGAATCCGTAGTACGTGTCTGATGCGGTGACAACCAAGCAAACTCACATTCGCCGGGTAAAAATCAAACGCAGGCCGCGTATATTACAAGCAAGTGTACCAAATTTTGCGCTATTCTACAAAATCTACCGGAATTGTGTGTGGCCATTTGTATTGAGTGCGCAAGTTTAACCGCTCATACGGCAATTTCCCCAGAAGACGTGTTGTTTCAATACGGGGAATCATCAGAATGATAAAAACTGATTGGAGAATATAAATAAGTATATACTGATATTGAATGGTGTATGAATGCATGGTTACAATCGTGGTAACACTAAAAATCGCGTGAGAAGAAAACAACTAGGGGATACTCACACGACAACCATCGTTGGAACGCGATTGTAATAACATAAAAAAAGTTTGAATATATTATTAATTGCGTGACAATTACATGAAAAATCTAATTTTTTACCATTGTTTTTCCACTGTTCCTCGCATATTTTAAAAACATCAAGAAATTGAAACATTGAATTCTTCATAGTAATAGACAAAAGATGGTCAAGCTGGCCTTATGACCCACATTCAAAATTGAGTTTACTTGACCTAGATTTAATTCAGTCAGACAACATATGAAACTACACGCCGCTGCACATGCAATTTAAACACACTGTGTTTGTTATTTGAACTAGTTATTGATTGCATAATTACCATTTGTTACCAATAACTGAATTTCATGTAGGGCATTTATTTTACAATTTCCTTGTTGCAAACTGATCTAATAAATCGCGATGTTGAATAGCATGTACAAAACATTTCCAATTTAAAAAAAAGAGGTAAACATATATTGGTGAAATTTGTTTTGTAGTATTTATATCTATACTGTAGTATTCACACTGATCGTATTCAGGACAAATATCAACAGTCACGACAATCGTTCCCTTTTTCAATGCTTTATTGGGTATATCAGCTGGCTATCCTGCCAGTACTATGAACTAGTTTAGTCGGAGTAAAAGAGATCAAGGACAATCGAGACGAGAAATCCGCAGATGTTATCAGTTATAACATATAAAATCACAAAGCATGGAAACGACTCCACATTCAAAATGGCGTAGGTTGTAGCATGGTTTGGTCTTTTTCTTGTTGTAGCTGCAAACGATCCAGAAAAGCGATTTGTTGCTGAGCCGGACATCCCTGATCTTGTTCAAAGATTGCTTACAAATGAAGCCAAACTGGATGCTCTGACGACAAGTTAACGAACATGAAGCCACGATAAGGAAACTCAGTAAGTGATGACTTAATTATTGTCTACCCATTTTTACAACGAAAATTGATTTTTTAAGAATAACACATTACGGCGACTGATATTCTTGATGGGTATACAGGTTGCATGCTCATTCAGGTTTATTGAATTCATTTCGAGCCAAATACGCTAATTGTCTGCTATTAGGTTTTCAAAACACATCTTTCATCCTGTTTAAAGGGACTATGTCATCGAAAAGGGCCTCAAGAGGGCAATTTCTCTATAAAAAAATCTTAAATTTTGATATTAATACTGGCATATAATAACGGTTAAAAAAGCATATATATAATGGGAAAAGAGTGTACGCATTCTGAGATACAAAAAATCAATTTATAATGTGAGTTGTGTTTGTTTGGCCCTTTTCCTGTTTACATTTTGACGTCAGAATTGTGAGCATTTTGTATAACCATAGTTTACAAACGACCCATTACCAAACATGATAGCGCAGTTGGTTAAAGCGCTGTCTACTGTCATTTCTTCGTATGGCTCCTAAGTAGTGAGTTCGATACCCGCTTGGGGTTTTTATTTTTTTAGGCTATTTGTTGTTTTTTTTATATATCACATATCTTATTTTGTAGTATATAATTGATTTATTTAATGCACATGTTTTAGTAAAGCGAACTTTTCTATCAAATAAAATAATTTATAGTGCAATACAAAGACAATTTTTCGTTGACATAGTCCCTTTAAACACTACAAATATACGGACAAAACATATCTTACATACGTGTCGATTAATTGTTCGTTTTAAAATTACAAATGTAACATGTATATGTAACAGTCAAAAATGTAACAGTACCTTAAACGTACATATTCAAATAAACACACATATTGGTCACATTCTACTAAAGAGAAACAGTATATGTTTAGATGAAAATAATAATTGTGGGTTTATTTATTTGTATGAAACTTGAAAATTAAAAGACTCGTTGGTTATCAAATTTCTCAATTTTTATTTCATCAAGTTTGTCATTCAAGATCACCACCCTGTTGCTTTCAAAGCACATCTATCTAAGACTACTTACCCCGGGACAGATCAGCGCATTGTATTCGACGACGTACAGCTGAGCCTTGGTAACGCCTACCATCAACATCTTGGGGGATTTCTGGCACCATTGAACGGCACCTACATATTTTCTGTGTCCGTATGCTCGGCCAATCCTCATTTTATTGTACTTGACCTGATGAAGAATAGCCACATGATTGGTAGGGTGCTTGCGGGGGATGATGCGTACGACGGATTGCTCCTCTGAGACCACAGTCACCGAACTGCAGGCAGGGGACCAAGTGTACGTTCAGCACCATTCTGCGGTCGGTGATTTGATATGTGCTTATGCAGATTACGTAAATAGCTTTCCTGGCTCTCTTTTGCGAGTACTGTAGAATATGCCTGATTTTTGCGACCGAACCTGTAGTGAATGGTAAACAAGTGACACAAATACACACTTAAACAATGATATTTGTGTTTTCAATTTATTTATCCTGTAAATTATTCAAGAAATTTAGTAACTCAAGTATTGATACACGCCCACCTGACTAACCCATAAACCAGATGGAGATACGAACCCTTGTAGGTCAATTCAATCCCTATACATATATCTTAAATTATGAGGCATTTAACAATTTCGATTCAACTATTTAAACAATCCCGACGCGATGACTGGGTGCTCGAGTACTCGCCCCAGCCCTGAACGAAACTATGGTGGACAGGAATTGTAAAGCAGCAGTCCAGAAAAAATGTTTATTAAAGTAAAATTTGCAGATATCGTTTCTAATGGACATTTTACCAATAAAAATGCAAAACAAAATGCATTGAAATCGGTACAATAATAACGTTCTGGTAACTTTAATCGTATAGTTATCTGTATGTGATAGGTGGTGATGCCTCTGGAGTAAATCAACAGGTACATTAGTGTATATTCCGTTCGTACCAAGCGTTTTCGAACATATACATTATAAAATGCCTTTCGTAAATAAGATACAGTTTTCAGTCGAATAAACGTCATTAACGTTCATTAAAACTAACGCCACTGTAAGATGTATAGAAATATATTATATGGACTTCCACTTTAAACAGTACTGCTGAAAAAGATAAAATTATATTGCATTTTATCACTGTAAACATTTACTTGATTAGTCTCGTGAACAGTAGTTTTCAGACTTCTTATGCAAACCTATACATGTTTTGTGTAATGTAATGCATTCAAAATCTTAAACTTGCTGCAACAAATGATGATTGCCGAAAAAGTTGTTTGTCACGCTATATCCGCTGTGTTGGCTTGGTCAGGATTAGTCGACACGTTGACTGATTTGCATTTTATTGCGATTTCATTCAGTAGTTACATTCCAACCTATATATCTACCAAGATGATGAAAGAATGGAGTATAACAATGAGTGGTTCGATTTGTCTCGTGTAAAAATTGCATTGCAGAAATTCATTTTAATTCAAACAAATGTGTCCTTTGTTTTAGAAAAATTTTGATCTGTATTTCCCTTAATTTTTTGTGTCTTCTTTTCTCGCTAACAGTCTTACTACGCTATTAGCGTTTTGATGTAGTCTCGCTACCAGTCTTACTACGCTATTAGCGTTTTGATTTAGTCTCGCTAACAGTCTTACTACGCTATTAGCGTTTTGATTTAGTCTCGCTAACAGTCTTACTACGCTATTAGCGTTTTGATTTAGTCTCGCTAACAGTCTTACTACGCTATTAGCGTTTTGATTTAGTCTCGCTAACAGTCTTACTACGCTATTAGCGTTTTGATTTAGTCTCGCTACCAGTCTTACTACGCTATTAGCGTTTTGATTTAGTCTCGCTACCAGTCTTACTACGCTATTAGCGTTTTGATTTAGTCTCGCTACCAGTCTTACTACGCTATTAGCGTTTTGATTTAGTCTCGCTACCAGTCTTACTACGCTATTAGCGTTTTGATTTAGTCTCGCTACCAGTCTTACTACGCTATTAGCGTTTTGATTTAGTCTCGCTACCAGTCTTACTACGCTATTAGCGTTTTGATTTAGTCTCGCTACCAGTCTTACTACGCTATTAGCGTTTTGATTTAGTCTCGCTAACAGTCTTACTACGCTATTAGCGTTTTGATTTAGTCTCGCTACCAGTCTTACTACGCTATTAGCGTTTTGATTTAGTCTCGCTAACAGTCTTACTACGCTATTAGCGTTTTGATTTAGTCTCGCTAACAGTCTTACTACGCTATTAGCGTTTTGATTTAGTCTCGCTACCAGTCTTACTACGCTATTAGCGTTTTGATTTAGTCTCGCTAACAGTCTTACTACGCTATTAGCGTTTTGATTTAGTCTCGCTACCAGTCTTACTACGCTATTAGCGTTTTGATTTAGTCTCGCTAACAGTCTTACTACGCTATTAGCGTTTTGATTTAGTCTCGCTACCAGTCTTACTACGCTATTAGCGTTTTGATGTAGTCTCGCTAACAGTCTTACTACGCTATTAGCGTTTTGATTTAGTCTCGCTACCAGTCTTACTACGCTATTAGCGTTTTGATTTAGTCTCGCTACCAGTCTTACTACGCTATTAGCGTTTTGATTTAGTCTCGCTACCAGTCTTACTACGCTGTTAGCGTTTTGATTTAGTCTCGCTACCAGTCTTACTACGCTATTAGCGTTTTGATTTAGTCTCGCTACCAGTCTTACTACGCTATTAGCGTTTTGATTTAGTCTCGCTACCAGTCTTACTACGCTATTAGCGTTTTGATTTAGTCTCGCTACCAGTCTTACTACGCTATTAGCGTTTTGATTTAGTCTCGCTAACAGTCTTACTACGCTATTAGCGTTTTGATTTAGTCTCGCTAACAGTCTTACTACGCTATTAGCGTTTTGATTTAGTCTCGCTAACAGTCTTACTACGCTATTAGCGTTTTGATTTAGTCTCGCTAACAGTCTTACTACGCTGTTAGCGTTTTGATTTAGTCTCGCTAACAGTCTTACTACGCTGTTAGCGTTTTGATTTAGTCTCGCTAACAGTCTTACTACGCTATTAGCGTTTTGATGTAGTCTCGCTAACAGTCTTACTACGCTATTAGCGTTTTGATGTAGTCTCGCTAACAGTCTTACTACGCTATTAGCGTTTTGATTTAGTCTCGCTAACAGTCTTACTACGCTATTAGCGTTTTGATTTAGTCTCGCTACCAGTCTTACTACGCTATTAGCGTTTTGATTTAGTCTCGCTACCAGTCTTACTACGCTATTAGCGTTTTGATTTAGTCTCGCTAACAGTCTTACTACGCTATTAGCGTTTTGATTTAGTCTCGCTAACAGTCTTACTACGCTATTAGCGTTTTGATTTAGTCTCGCTACCAGTCTTACTACGCTATTAGCGTTTTGATTTAGTCTCTCTACCAGTCTTACTACGCTGTTAGCGTTTTGATTTAGTCTCGCTAACAGTCTTACTACGCTATTAGCGTTTTGATTTAGTCTCGCTAACAGTCTTACTACGCTATTAGCGTTTTGATTTAGTCTCGCTACCAGTCTTACTACGCTATTAGCGTTTTGATTTAGTCTCTCTACCAGTCTTACTACGCTGTTAGCGTTTTGATTTAGTCTCGCTAACAGTCTTACTACGCTATTAGCGTTTTGATTTAGTCTCGCTAACAGTCTTACTACGCTATTAGCGTTTTGATTTAGTCTCGCTACCAGTCTTACTACGCTATTAGCGTTTTGATTTAGTCTCGCTACCAGTCTTACTACGCTATTAGCGTTTTGATTTAGTCTCGCTAACAGTCTTACTACGCTATTAGCGTTTTGATTTAGTCTCGCTACCAGTCTTACTACGCTATTAGCGTTTTGATTTAGTCTCGCTACCAGTCTTACTACGCTATTAGCGTTTTGATTTAGTCTCGCTACCAGTCTTACTACGCTATTAGCGTTTTGATGTAGTCTCGCTAACAGTCTTACTACGCTATTAGCGTTTTGATTTAGTCTCGCTACCAGTCTTAC
Source organism: Congeria kusceri (assembly GCA_027627225.1). Taxonomy (NCBI): domain Eukaryota; kingdom Metazoa; phylum Mollusca; class Bivalvia; order Myida; family Dreissenidae; genus Congeria; species Congeria kusceri. The sequence continues at coordinate 20,392,259 of CM051034.1, forward strand.
TACGCTATTAGCGTTTTGATTTAGTCTCGCTACCAGTCTTACTACGCTATTAGCGTTTTGATTTAGTCTCGCTACCAGTCTTACTACGCTATTAGCGTTTTGATTTAGTCTCGCTACCAGTCTTACTACGCTATTAGCGTTTTGATTTAGTCTCGCTACCAGTCTTACTACGCTATTAGCGTTTTGATTTAGTCTCGCTAACAGTCTTACTACGCTATTAGCGTTTTGATTTAGTCTCGCTAACAGTAGTTTTTTATACTTCATTCCGAAAACCTACCTGATCAGAAATATAGAATTGCGTGGTTGCAATTGTGAAACAAGACGCAGTTCTAAGCGAGCCTAGTATACCTAATTATAGTGATATTTGTAATATCTGTTCCCATTGTGTTTCTAATTTGCTGATTTATTTGGACGATAATAATTAGTTCAATACATCTTGCTCGTTCTGCATTCGAGCTAACAGACGTTCAACTAATCGATAGGGATACGCTGCACAAATTACTTGTCACCAGAAATGCTCCACGTATTGAAATATTTTGATATAAAAATAAATGCGTGTTCATGGCAAAAGTAAAAGAGTGTTAACAATAATACTTATACATATTATTTGAAAATTAGTTTGTATACTTTCTATTGAAACGGAAGATGTTAAATGCAGCATAAATTGTATGAAGAAACTGAATGTATTCGGTGTTACATTTAAACAGTGATTTGTTTTTATCATTAGTGGCAGTTGTGTTTCAATTCACGAATGGGTTTATTTAACTAGCTTTATATGTCGGCTCCTATAGGTACCTAACATTATTTGCTGTTATTCAAAGTGGCAACCAAACAACCGTAAACGATATAATTACGTATTTCTAGTGTACCTATAAACAATAGTACTTCATTACTTGATGAAGAAAATTGCTAAGACGTCAGTTAATACTACAAGTGATAATCATACTGTATTCCACATAATAACCAATCTGACTACAGTGCACGATCTTGACAGAAAGATCCGAAGACGGCCCATTGAATTACTTCTTCTCGACAACCCGCAATTGCCAAAATGCTATTTATAGCTAACTGGTTCCTTATTCAACACCAAATAAGGAACTGAAACTGTAGTGCAACAAGTACAATCATGTACTATATCGTTCCATCTTATTACCGGGAACCGTGATAATATTCGGTATATAACATAAATACTTTATGAACACTTAACATATATATTAAATGAATAAGGAACAAGGAACTCGGTCCTTATTCCTTTTTCAAAGGGAACTGGAACTGAATTCAAACAGTGCTTTCATATTTGCTATCGTAATTTGCAACGGCAGTAGAAAGATAATTAGAGTAAAACATCTAATTTTTTAATATAATTATATTTATGTTGTGTAACATTGTCATAAATGAAAGCAAAGCATTCAAGTTGAACACGGCGTATGTTTTCCGAAAAAAATTGCTTATCTTCAAATACGATGGTATATTGCGTTCCTTAACCTAGTGGTAAGGGCGTTTGACTACTGAGCAGGAGGTCAAAGGTTCGAGTCTCGCACAGGGCTTGTTCTGATATGGCCAGTTGCCTTCCCAGCAGCTAGTTAAATTGAAGGGTACCGACTGTCTTCCTGTATTTTGTTATGTATGTCAAATGTATTAATGCTAACACATTTCAACTAAGTATTATTAATAAATGTTTCAGTTCTTTATTCGCGTCTGAATAAGGAATAAGGAACCAGTTCCTTTATCCTTATTCAATCTGAACAAGAGATGTTTGTACATGTATTCCCCCCGACTTGCAGCCAAGTTGTGAATATGTGCCATTGTATTATTTGTAAAGAATTTTTTTTAAATATGCAATCCCAAGCGAGGTCTCCATTTATGGTATCTATGTATGAAGTTTCATTAAATTATCTCGATGAGTTCTCAAGTTTTTGAGCGGAAACCATTTGTCTATTTTTAGTAATGGTGAACTTGACCTTGACCCCACGCACCCCATATGAAATAGAAAGAGAGGTCTCAATATAAGATATCTATGAAGAAAGTTTTATAAAAATATCTCGATACGTTCTCAAGTTATTGAGCGGAAACCGTTTTTCTATTTTTAGCAACGGTGACCTTGACCCCACCCACCCCATATGCAATCCCAAGCGAGGTCTAGATATAAGGTATCTATGTACAAAGTTTCTTTAAAATATCTCGATGCTTTCTCAAGTTATTGAGCGAAAAGCGTTTTCCTATTTTTAGTAACGGTGACATTGACCCCGCCCACCACATATGCAATCCCAAGAGAGGTCTCAATATAAGATATCTATGTATGAAGTTTCATTAAAATATCTTGATGCGTTCTCAAGTCATTGAGCGGAGACCGTTTTTCTATTTTTAGTAACGGTGAACTTGACCTTGACCCACCCATGCCATATGCAATCCCAAGCGAGGTCTCAATATAAGGTATCTATGTATGAAGTTTCATTAAAATATCTCTATGCCTTCTCAAGTTATTGTGCGGAAACCGTTTTTCTATTTTTAGTAACGGTGACCTTGACCCCACCCACCTCATTTGCAATTCCAAATGAGGTCTCGATATAAGGTATCTATGTATAGTTTCATTAAAATATCTTGATGCGTTCTCAAGTTATTGAGCGGAAACCGTTTTTCTATTTTTAGCAACTGTGACCTTGACCTTTGACCGCAAAATGTATAGGCATCTTTCTTTCCTCCCAAGTAACCAGCATACCAACTTTCATTATCGTAGGTCAAAGATATCGTGTGGAAACAAAATGGTCTACGGACAGACCGACCATCCGACCGATGGGCAGGTGTAAAGCAAGATACCCCCACTTCTTCGAAGGGGGGGCATAATAAGGAACTGGAATTTTCTAACTGAAACGATTACTGTACACCAAACGGAAGGTAAGCCATCACTATGAGAATTATTTTAAATGTAGTCATGTATGTGACATGTATTCATTCTCACACATTTATACTAAGTATTACTCATAAATGTTTCAGTTCCTTATTCGCGGCTGAATAAGGAACAAGGAACCAGTTCCTTGTTCCTTATTCAAACTGAAAAAGGAACTGGAATTAACAACACCACACACATTCACTGATGCTTCCTTCTGTCAAAAACGGAGTAGAATTGAGAAAGAAAGTAACCATTTCGCATAAATAACCAGTTTTACCGATAGGAATCGACCATCCGAATTAGCTTGTCCGTAATTACGGCCTCCGAATTAGGAACTGGTTCTTTAGTGAACGAAGTACATTAGCCATTGCTTTTATTATATAAACCAAAGTAGAAATAAGACAGAAAATACTTGTTTGCCATAATTAACGAATATTATATTATTTTTTAATACAAATTTAAGTTAGAATGAAAGTCGAATACGGAATATATTTCAGAAGATAGTTTTTCTGCAAGTAAAATCAACTACTTGCGATACAATTCACTGTATCCAGAAATATTTCATTACAAATGCAATTATTTTTGACTAATGTATCAGGTTCTTATGCGCGTCTGAATAAGGAACCAATTTCTTATTCCTTATTCGATCTGAAAAAGGAACTGGAGTTTTCCAACTTAAAACGATTATGGTACACGTACCGAAATGTAACCCATTTCTATGAGAATTCTGTTAAATGTAGTCATGTTTGTCAAATGTATTCATTCTAAACACATTTCTACTAAGAATTATCCATGAATGTTTCAGTTCCTTATTAGCGGCTGAATAAGAAACAAGGAACCAGTTCCTTGTTCCTTATTCAAACTGAATAAGGAACTGGAATTAAAAACACCACATTCATTCACTGATTCTTTCTTCTGTTAAAACCGATGTAGAATTGAGAAGGAAAGTAACCATTTCGCATAAATAACCAGTTTGCACGATATGAACCGACCATCCGAATTTGCTTGTCCGAAATTATGACCTCCGAATTAGGAACTGGTTCTTTAGTGAACGAAGTATATTCGCCATTGCTTTTATTATATAAACCAAAGTTGAAATAAGACAGAAAATACTCGTTTGCCATAATTTGAGTCTGAATACGGAATACAGAACAAGTTCCTTATTCAATCTGAATAAGGAACTGGAATTTTCCAACTTAAACGATTACTGTACACGTACCGAAAGGTATTCCATTTCTACGAGAATTATTGAAAATGTAGTCATATATGTGACATGTATTCATTCTAACACATTTCTACTAAGCATTATTCATGAATGTTTCAGTCCCTTATTCGCGGCTGAATAAGGAGCACGGAACCAGTTCCTTATTTCTTATTCAAACTTGATAAAGAAGTGGAATTTAAAACACCACACTCATTCACTGATGCTTCCTTCTGTTTCAAACGGAGTAGAATTGAGAAACAAAGTAACCATTTCGCATAAATAACCAGTTTTACCAATAGGAATCACCATCCAAAATATTATGTTTTAATACACATTTATGTTAGAATGGAAGTCGAATGTATAACTACAGTTTCAGTTCCTTATTCAGTTTTGAATAAGGAATAAGGAACCAGTTCCTTATTCGTTGAATTAATACAGGAGCTGATTATTTTAACTATTGTTTTCATTTACCGTAAGACTTTTATGCATTCTTATTCGTTTTAAAATGACATGAAATATATCTAGTTTGAATAAGGAATAGTTCCTCATTCCTTATTCGAATAAGGAACCAGGAATAAGGAACCAACTTACCCTTTCATGTAGTTTTGAAGTTACCTAACTTTTGAATATAAACTTTAAACAAAAAATCTAAGTAAAAAGGGGGCATAACTCTGTCAAAATACAAAATAGAGTTATGGTTAATGTTGCTCCTGATACTGGAGTTGATGACAAAGGTTAGTTTTAAGTTTCAAGTGAAAAGCTTATGTAGTATTGAAGTTACAAAACTTTTGAATACAAACTTTAATCTATGTGAAAAGGGGGCATAACTCTGTCAAAATACAAAAAAGAGTTATGGGTAATGTTGCTCCTGATACTGGAGTTGATGACAAAGGTCAGTTCCACGTTTCAAGTGAAACTTTTATAGTATTGAAGTACAAAACTTTTGAAAATGGGGCATAACTCTGTCAAAATACCAAAAAGAGTTATGGGTAATGTTGCTCCTGATACTGGAGTTGATGACAAAGGTCAGTTCCAAGTTTCAAGTGAAACTTTTATAGTATTGAAGTTACAAAACTTAGAATACAAACTGTAAACAGAACATTTATGTGAAGAAGGGGCATAACTCTGTCAAAATACAAAACAGAGTTATGTGTTATGTTGCACTGACACTAGAGTTGATGACAAAGGTGAGTTCCAAGTTTCAGGTGAATGACCTCGTAGTATTGAAGTTACAAAACTTTTGAATACAAACTTTAACCAGAAAATCTATGTGAAAAAGGGGCACAACTCTGTCAAAATACAAAAAGAGTTAAGGGGAGTGTTGCCTTGGAGTTGATGACAAAGGTTAGTTCCAAGTTTCAAATGAATGACTCGTGTAGTTTTGAAGTTACAAAACAAACTTTTGAATATAAAATTTACCTAGCAAATCTTAGTGAAACAGGGGCATAACTCTGTCAAAATACAAAACAGTTATGGGGAATGTAGCCCCTGATACTGGAGTTGATGTCAAAGGTATATTCCAAGTTTCAAGTGAATAACATAAGTAGTTTTGAAGTTACAAGACTTTTGATTAAAAATTAACTAAACAGACGTAGACACTGACACCGGGGGTAGTAGGATAGCTCACCGACACCGGGGGTAGTAGGATAGCTCACCTATTCTTCGAACAGTCGAGCTAAAAATGTGACCAAGTGTGACATGTGTTATTGAATTGCAGCGCACATAAACATTTCGTCACGAAAATATAATGGCATGCTTTAAGCGTTGAAAAATACTTGCTGTTGTTCTAATTTCTGACAAAAATATCACTTTTTTGTGGCAAGTCGTTAAAAAACGTTTCGTGCCATTTGCAGACAAAAATAAATAAGGGTACAGAGCTTGAATAGAGATTACAAAATATGTTATGCGTTTCCAGTAATGAATGTTGACATGCTTGATAAAAATCCTAAATGACGAGTCACCGGATGTCGGTTAATATCTGTCGCATAAGCGATTTTTCATTCGATTTACCGCCAATAGACGTTTGCACAAATATCAGTTATATGCAAATTAATCAGAAAAGTTATCCTATCAGTGCACTTGAATATCACATGATTAAAGGTTAACCTAATTTACACAAAAGAGCACATGGTAAAGCGTGTAATGTGTTTGATATTCAATGAATGGAAATTATTCCGTTAGCAATAGCTGGGGATAAGTTTATACTGTTCGTGGCAAAAACCTGAAAGGTCTATGGGGAAGTAACCGCCACGAGTAGTCAGTACGATTCAAACGTTAACCTTGTTATTGTGTTTCTGTGAAGTTATTTGTGACAGTATTTGTGCGATATATAAGAACTGTGTAAAACTTTCCTGGACAACCCATGTAAATTTACAATGTAGATATACATTTACTTTTAAGGACATACTGATATTTATCATATTACATGTAGAAATGCATTTTGGTCACAGAACTAGAATATAAGATAGAGCTAAGCGGCAATTGGTTCTAAAAGAATTTCAGGTGCCATTTTAATAAATTACATTGTGTAACACAGAGATCTTGTAATGTAAACTTTCGGTGTAGCACAGTGGCAGTTAGCAAAAAACACGTTACACTGTATTACACTTTATTTCTTTCAAGCCAAGGGTAGACAATATTTTCTTTAACTACTGACACTTAAAAGCACAGACATAAAATTTGGATGAGCGATAGAAGATGAAAGCAAAACTTGGTATGTTTATCTCCAGGACAATACCAATGACAAAATCATATACAGTAGTTAACACACACAGTCATGATCACACTCACACTTGTCGTACATTTATCATGAGTTTATAAGCAGCTGACCGCATTTCTTCCACTCAAACTAGATTATTATAACTTCTTCCAATATTGAGATAGTTTAATTTACTCTCTGTTATTGAAGAAAAAATACATACATTTATATGCAAAAATTGAGATGCATTTCATTTTCATATACGGGACTGGATTCCTAAAAATGATGACCACTATCACTCTTTCATATATATTAATAATAAAATAAAAAAATACATACATTTATATGCAAAAATTGAGATGCATTTCATTTTCATATATGGGACTGGATTCCTAAAAATGATGACCACTATCACTCTTTCACATATATTAATAAAAAATAAAAAAAATACATACATTTATATGCAAAAATTGAGATGCATTTCATTTTCATATACGGGACTGGATTCCTAAAAATGATGACCACTATCACTCTTACATATATATTAATAATAAAATAATGTGTGCGTACGTACATATAAATATATACAGGCACTTATTGATAAAAACGATACAAGGTAAAAACAAACTATAGCTTTCATATATTCAGCCTCAATATGCCATTTAAAATTAGTCATTGACACAAGAATGGGCACAGAAAATATTGTTATTAAATAAAGTATTGAAAATGCATGATTTTTTTTGTTTCCTGTTTGTAATGCAATACATAATCTTCATTCGCTGTACTCGATTCATGCATACATTTTGAGAATTTTTGACAAGTTCTATGTAACAGTCTTTACTAGGGGCTGAACTTGTGAACCATACAAGACAATGCACCAAAGTCTATGAAATTTGATATTCTACATAAGAAAACAGTTAAAACAGAAATTAAAAACACAGTTCGCCCAGACCCTCTAACTTTCTTCCTCAATTTTAGTCTGTTCGTTAGCCTGTCTCAGCGGTAGGCGGGTCTTGCGGGGCGTCACATTGCAGAAGTTCTTCTTGTGCTTCTTGCTGCCGAGGGGCCGTCCGTGCCGATCGTTCTCTTTGCATTCAAGGTTGGATCGCTGCAATAATATTCCAAATAATAATTTGGCCATACAAATTTTATTCTATGTTTAGCTTCCCCACGATTTTTTTAAACCTACCAACCAGGCAGGAAAAAAACAAACAAGTTGATAAAAAAAACATTTTTCTTTCACAACTTATTCATGGCAGTGGTACAAACTAAAGCAAATGTTTATTTGCAAAACTGTTATATATCATCTTTAAATTGGGACTTACTGTATTACAGTATTTTAACTGTGTTAATTGACCAGGTGCATGCTATGTATTACAAATATAAGAAAAAAAATCCTAGAGGTCATTGTTTTTCTTTTCTTTCCTCGAATTTTAATACGCTTTCCAACTCGATTTTGCACATTGTCAAAATTGTTGTTTTTTTCGTTCAGGCATCCAAAAACCTACCAGCCCGAGGACGCTTAACATAGAATCAAATTGGTATGGACTTAAGAAGGTGGCACAGCTCAAAGTTCACCAAACAGATGACAAATACTAACACAGTATAACATAAATGAAACAGTATTTTGCCAAAAAATGCACTACCGATGTGTATGTATGTTCCATAACATCACCAAAGTTGACGGCACATATACTGACTATTGTGTATCCAACAGTATAAATGCATGAAAAGATCTTTAGCAAATCAAACCAATGGACATATGGTGCAATATACTTTCTGGGAAATACATAATATTGTTTTAATGCAACTGGGATTTAGTCATTTAAACAGAATCCTCCTTTTTCACCTTGCTTGCTGCACTGACAGCAGACATTCCTGAAATCTCGGAGTAACCTGAGGTAGAGGACTTTACGCTGACTGCGTCACTCTTGTCGCTGACGTCCAGGTGTTCGTTGTCAGGGCCCTGAATCACGATCGTGCATTTCTTCTAGATGGTGGCGATGGCGATGGATGTAAATGATGGATGAGTTATGAGACAGATGACTGATAATATGACATGTTCTCAAAAACTCCTCTGCACTTTCTCCATATATATACTAATCAAAACTCCAAACGCATCACATATCCAAAGCTCCTTACAATACATAACAAATATAGTAACATCAACTTATAAACTTATAGGTAATTAAACGACGATATAATGGTATGCAAACATGTTCCAATAGTAAAATTGCACCGAACAGTGTACACAACGAGGTATGACTCAATATCGCGCACAAGGGAGATAATAAAAAATCACACATGCCATGAACGATTATGCCCCCCCCTTTTGCATTAGGTACCTCATTTCATCTCCAATACATAGAAAAAACAAAAGTGGTCACCATGTACAAAGGAATGGTAAATACCTCTCGTCTTTTTCCTTGAGTTTTCCTATGTATTTCCTATGCGTTATGCGATGCGTTAGGTGTTTTGATTAGTATATTTAAGTAAAGTCTGAATTTTAAAGGGATTTCATCACTAAAACTGCATCATATATATGACTCTTCTGGACTAAGCACCTGTATATTAGACGTATTTGCAATTTTTTTTTTTAATTTCATGTTTTAAGTCACTTAAGACGAGGCGGTATTATCAAACAGACACTAAAGTCAAAATGAAACTCCTAATTATGCAATTACCAAAAGTTTAGAGGGTTCAACGTTCATATATCCTGAAAACTTCAGTGCCTTCCCCAGGATTTTTTTCAGGCGCCACGGTCGATTCCCTAGAGGGGTGGATTCCCTACGTCGAAATTTACTTAAATGTACACCTTTAAAGTTTATACAAATGTTCCCAACATGTTTATTTCATTTTATCAGAACATAGGCGCCACGATCATTTGTGAAATACTGATGAGAAGAATTGCACCAGTGGAATGGTGTTAAAAGTTAGTTCGTTAGTGTATTAGTATGAATGCAACATGAGGAATGAAAATGTGTGTTACATGAGAATCGAAATGTTTGATAGGTCTGATATAGCGTGAACGAAACAAACCAGTCACCACCAATAAAGATAACAATAAATATTCACTCATGATATTGAACAAAATTGTTTTATAAACAAAAAAAAAGGCTTGTCCAATTGACAATCTTGTATTGTTTTCAGCTTTTAAATGAAATTATACTGAAGATTCCAAGTAAATAAGTTTTGTTCTTATTAACCCAAAACAGTGCAATCAAGGGAAATAATGACTATGATAATATTTGTTTTGTTTTTTTGTTATGTTTTTTTTAAATTTTAATTCGAAAACATTTGTTTGTTTTTTTTCTCAATTTATAAACCAAAACATATGTTAGAAAACCAAACCATATGTTAAAAACAGCTTTCAAGTGTAAATCAAGGTTTGAGTGTGAGACTAGTATCTGATATATAGAATTGTTAAGCAGACACAACAGTTTCACGCTCAACCGTCGAAATAACTTGATTATAAATGTTATCTACTACAAATGTCCACTCACTGCAGTGTCCATATCTTCCTGTTCTACATCAGAGTCTGGTTCCTCCAGTATATTGTCCACAACGTTCTCGGCCCTGAATCTCTCAAGAAGTTTCTGTTGATCGCTGATCCGCCGGATGTTCCGTTTGTGCGGGTAGTCGCTCCTTACCGGTGTCAGTCCTGGAAGGGCAATATACAATGAAACGCCCATTGTCATATAACAGTTCACAGTGACAATGTATAAACTATACTGCAAACTATACAAGGGTGAAAGTATTGAAATAAGGTTTCCACACTATTGAACTCAGTTTCTGTTAAATTTAGGTCTCTGTTCCATGTGTCTGCATCCTTATCCATATTCCCATCCCCATGAATTACAATAAGGACATGCTCTTCCATGTCCGCATTAACCAGCTAATATTTTAGTTTTGTTCTTATTTCCAAATAGTTAAGATGCTTAAGTAAGAAGAATTAAAACATTTTAATTATGTCAGCCGCAACTATTTATGCCAGCATGCAAATACATTTAGAGGTGGGGGACTTTGAACAATATAAAGCATCCAACATTTATATCTACAGCATCAGTCTGACAGTCATGTCTCTTACAAAGGTTACTCGTTAAATCCGTGTCATTGTACTTGGCGAGTCTTATATTAGTTAATCAGGTGTATCTCGACTATTTCTGTTACATTTCCAATGTTTTATGTATTAACAGCCATTTGTTAAGCTAGATACCATGTCGTCCTCATCCACATAAAATCGCTCACCAAACAGATGCAGATGTGGACTGCGGACACTGGAAATGGTTCTATTGTTTTGAACTTGTTTGATTTCTTGCGGATGCGGATTTGTGCAATGCGGATTCGGACATATGAAAGGCAGTAATAATGTTGGAAAAAAACTTGCTGAAATCAGTATCATTACTAAACACTTTCACCCATGCACTTTGTATAAAATCTTAGTATCTAAATTGTAAAATGAACGTTTCAATATTATAATTATCACCAAAGAAACCCAAAAACATACTGATATCGGATTACAGTTTTTTGTTTGTTTTTTTATTGTTGTCCAATATTATTTTTTTAAGTCTGTCATAATGAAATTCATCAACATCATAAACTTTACAATATATGTGTTGGTACGGCTAACAATGAATGGTGCCCGGCTAACAATGAATGGTGCCCGGCTAACAATGAATGGTGCCAATCATTCTAAGTCTATAAGCAACAGAACCTTCTCTTGTTCTTAGTTTACGGTGAAATGTCTCTCAAAATTTCTTTCACTTTTCAATCAAAGCCATGTCACTGTTATTACCTTTACAGTAAACTCTAAACATTTGTGTTGCTCTGTATTCAACCTACCGGTGGGCTTATCTTCACTAATCTCCTGTCTGATGTATCGTCTCATCTCCTCCTTATTCTCCTCAAGTCTGACCAGAAGGTCGCTGGAGAAGCCTGCGGTCCTGTCGTGCTGTGTTGACAGAGTCGTCTTCTCTTGCGACACTTCCTGGTCGAACGCTGCGGACTGCCTGTCCAAGGTGTCCACCAGTCGGTCACACTGCGCCTGCATGGACTTCCCAAGGGCCTGGAGTTAAAGTATATTATAGAGATGAGAGGTTTTTCCACAGAACTCACAATTTTCAAAGAAATTTTTTAAACAGAGCGTTTTTTCCTTATATAGTTGAGGCCTATAAAAGGCTACTTCACTATCCGAAATATGTAACACTTTTCACAAGTGTGGCAATAAAACTTCACAAATCAGATAGATATCCAAATCTAAAGGCTCACTTATAAACAGTTTTTTTTTTATACCAAATTCATAGATTATTGAATTATATGTAAATAAAATATATATAGTATTGAAATAATACAAACATCATTGATATTTGCGAACACTATGTTGTTTTAGATTTCTTGGTCAAAATTGAACTAAAACCTGTGCATTTCATATTTCAGAATTTACCATTTTATCGTGCTTATATTTCACAAAATGTAAACGCCTAGGCCTCTTCACAATTGTTGGAAACAATCCCTGATAAATCAAATGCCGGGATTGCAATGCCAGTGTTTTTTAAGGGTCAATTTGGGCCAAAATTCGGCCCCATTCCCCTGCTTAAAAAGTATATATTTTTCCCCTATATTAACCTTCACATTTCCCTCAGAATTAAAGCTTTATTTTGAAGAAAAAAAAAGATCAAATTAGAACAAAAATTAGCAAAGATAGAGGAGTTTTCGTTAACAATCCGAGCAATTTTATCAAACCAAGTTAATATATGTTATCATTTGAAGCAAATTAATTCATAAATATTTAATAACAAAGTAGAATATAAACATGAAATAATGCTTTTATAAACAAAAAATCCCCTTTTGCCATAAAATTCCCCATCTGAAGGGCCCCGCCACCTTTCCCCCAAAGGGGAAAAAAAAACACTGAAAGCAGATCATCTGCCAGATGCCTGATGCAGTTACGGATTTTAAAATACTACAGCCAAATACATGCCTTACAAACATACTCACAGAACAAGAATTGGCAAGAGCATTTTGAAGACCACTTGAAAGGTTATTTTAAGACCACTCAAAGGATGAATAAGAGCAGTGAAAGAAACAGAGACAAATCATTGCACTCACATCGGTCTGTGCATGGTGTGTGTTGAGCTGGGTGTTGCAGACTGTGATCTGCTGGGTGCAGGCGGTGGCTGTGTCCTGGGCGTATCTCTCCAGGGCTGCACGGGACTGCCTCACGCTCTCCTGTACCCCTGTGTGCACTGTGCTGCACAGAGAGTGTGCTTTCTCAGACGTGGACTGCACCTGAAGTGTGAATGACAGTTTATTGTTATTGCATACCATTTACAAATAAATTACAGCCACTTTTATTTCCGAGTTGCATACAGGAATTTGTTGTTGTTTTGTTGTTTGCATTGTTCTGGCAAGGTATCATGAAAGGTGAGACATCTGTCTCACAGCAAATGAAAAATTGGGGACATTTCCAATTTTTGGAGACACAAACACAATACACCTACAATTTCATACAAATGATAACATCAATAAAAATATTTATTGAATAGTTGTGTCTTGTTTAAGTGTATGAGTTTAACCAACAGCAGTTAACATTTGAAACACAGTTAATGTTGTGTTTTTTTTAATTATAAACTGTTCAACACAAATAACTGATATAACTAATAAACTTAAAATTAGTGACTTTCAATGGAAAAATGTTATTCTTTGTGTACTTAATAAAAAGTGAACGCGTCATAAAATTTCCTTCAACATTACAGGCAAGCCAACTGTGCTTTTTAAACCAAGAATTTTTGAATTTTCGTTCAGGTGTTTACGTCAAATTCGTGACACTGTCACTTTGAGTTTCTGTAAAAGAAACTTCTAGACCGTCACTGGCTTTATTGATAGGGTTGCAGGCAGCTTGCGAAGCAATGGTCAGACTAGTATCGTTACCAACAAACTCTTATGTTTTGATGTTTTGCGAGAAGAAATTACTCAATATAACGTTCGAGGCTTTTTTTCTTAGGCGATGCAGCAGACGACTACATCATGGACAACAAAGCAAATATTCTTCAACATGGAGATAAAGCTCGAACGCATAATGTTATCGATTGGCTAAGATTGTAGCGCCATATTTAATTAAACCAATCAGAAAGCAGACCTCAATCGGATGTTTGATTTGTACTAGGTACACTTTGAGAGAATTGATATTCGTCCCCAAATTGTTTCGCATTTTCGACGATTAGTGCCACGAAATTTTGTATGCGACAAAAATCGCTACTAGACCAAATTTTTTTGCGACATTTGTGGAAAAAAGGCGATAAAATCGCAATTTCGCGGCCTCGCCAGAACACTGTGTTTGTTGGGATTTTTCGCCGTTTTTAACAGTATTTCAGTCATATCACGGCAGTCTGAGTCAGTTAACATACTCACACTTTTCCTGGGTAAGCTGGTCTACCAGTACTAAGTGCACATACCTATGCCAGTAACTGACGACTGCGCTACATGAATCAGAGGAAGGGGGAGAATGGCCGTAGAAAAAAATAATTTCATGACCAATCCCAACACAAGTTATGTGGCTGGGCTGGGGTTCGAACTCACAATACCCGGATTGATAGTATTGCGCTCTACCAACTGAGCTAGCCGGGCCAGTATACAGGAATTTGATTCCACTGAAATGATACTGTAACAAATGTCAGCAACAGCCCCCATGACTTCAAAAGAACACTCTCGAACTCAGTATTAACTTATCCGCAGCGAAAAAGCATGGTGCTGTACTGTGCTACTTTTTTGGTTCCCCCCTTCTGCCTCTCTGGGCTCGTCAACAAAATAATGTTGAATATCTTGTAATTCCATATATCATATGTATGCATTTTTTATGACAAATGAAGAGACCAAGGTCAAGAACTATATATGTATTAGGAATCACTAACCAATAAAACCCAGTTTATATATACCAAATTATTTGTAAATGTCAACGAACTTGACAGACTTTCCACCCAGATTCTTTTGAGCAGCACCCTGTACTTTTTCTAATCCTACGTATTTCCTTACAACAAGAGCACCGCCTACGGGTGCTGGATGCTTGACTTTCTTTTATTTGATAGTACTCTATGCTTTTGTTTAGAGAATAAGTTTATCACTGTCATAAAGTATTTTGAAGTTCAAGTCAATACCTCTTATAGATATTGAGAAATTTGACCTTAAGCACACAAATCTAAGTTGAAAAAACTGCAATTAGTAAAACAAAATCCTTGATAGAGTTACCTACTCTTGTCTACAGAATAATTTCATCACTGTGATAAAGTATTTTGAGTTTCAAGTCAATACCTTTTATAGATATTGTGAAATTAGACCTGAAGCGAAATTTATAAGTTGAATAAAGGGCAATTACTCAAGCAAAATCCTTGAAAAAGTTACCTTCTCTTGTCTGCAGAATGGTGTCAGCACTATAAACAAAAACCTTGAGTTTCAATTTAATGTCTTTGATAGTTATTGAGAAATTTTATATTTACCAAAAAATTGTCAAAATATGCTAAGTTGTAAGTCCAAACAAGGGCAGATAACTCTGGAAATACAAATCAGAGGTTTACCTGCCTTGTTGTAATGGATAGTGAACAAGTATTGGAAGTTTCAAATGGATACCTTTACTATAATGGTGGATAGGGAATGGTCATAAGCAACAACTGTATAAGTATCCAAGTGTTCTAGCAAGCTGTGTGTTGGTGCTCGACGAAACTGTAAAATCTACTTAACCTTGTCACAGACAGACGGAAGGACGACAAACGGACGGACAGGACAATCACTATATGCCTTCCACATCAAGATGCCAGCGGGCATAAAAACATAACTAACGCAGACGATGACGCAGACGACAGGGCGACAATAGCTCGACTTTTTTTCTTTGAAAAGTCAAGCCAAAAATCCTGTAAGTTAAGACTGAGTTTGAGGTTTTACGAAAGTTCTCAATCTCAAACTTAGTCACAACTTAAAATGAGGCGAGTCGTTGGAAAACCGGACTTCATGCATGTGCGTAAAGTGTCATCCCGGATTAGCCTGTGCAATCTGCACAGGCTTATAGTGAACAAGTATTGGAAGTTTCAAATGGATACCTTTACTATATGGGTGGATAGGGAATGGTCATAAGCAACAACTGTGTAAGTATCCAAGTGTTCTAGCAAGCTGTGTGTTGGTGCTCGACGAAACTGTAAAATCTACTTAACCTTGTCACGGACAGACGGAAGGACGACAAACGGACGGACAGGACAATCACTATATGCCTTCCACATCAAGATGCCAGCGGGCATAAAAACATAACTAACGCAGACGATGACGCAGACGACAGGGCGACAATAGCTCGACTTTTTTTCTTTGAAAAGTCAAGCCAAAAATCCTGTAAGTTAAGACTGAGTTTGAGGTTTTACGAAAGTTCTCAATCTCAAACTTAGTCACAACTTAAAATGAGGCGAGTCGTTGGAAAACCGGACTTCATGCATGTGCGTAAAGTGTCATCCCGGATTAGCCTGTGCAGTCTGCACAGGCTTATCCGGGACGGCACTTTCCGCTTTTATGGTATTTTCTGTTTCAAGGAAGTCTCTTCTTAACATAATTCCACTGTAGGCGGAAAGTGCCGTCCCGGATTAGCCTCTGCGGACTGCACAGGCTTCTCCGGGATGACACTTTACGCACATGCATTAAAACCGGTTTTCCCACATTCGCCCCTCAAATGTTGACAATTGAAAACGTGTTACATAAGAGCATTGCTTTTCATTGGCTGATATTTGAGACTAAGACTAAGCTTAAGGATCTTTCACAGTCATGGTTCCAGGCATGCACCATGGAGTACCCACCTGCTGAACGTGTCCACTAGCTTCCCGGCAGTGCTGGGCCTTGAGTTGTACGATGTCAGACACCTCAGACTGGTTCTCTGTCTCGACTGCTTCCCTCAGCTGCTGCATGCCCGCCAGGTGACCTTCAGTCTCTACGCTCACACGACTGGTTACACTGACCGTCTAGAATTAGCATTATAAAACAGAGAAATTACAGTGAAGTAAACGAAGACTGACGAAAGTTTTTAGATTACATTTACCATCTAAAAACAATATAATCAAACAGACAGACTTTTTATTTCGGAGTTTTTTAAACAGTCATATTCTTATGGTCAACAGTTTTCTGATTATTTATCAGTATAATAGGGCCATAACAATAACAATAGTAAAATCAAGATGAAAGCACAAAATACAAACAAGTCATTTTTTCAGCATTGCTGTTCCGATAGGGTGGCTTTTTTTTGGAGAAAAAAAAGAACTCTTTCACACAAACTAATAACTGATATTTATCCCATCATCACGCCTGCTTTGACAAAATAACACCCCGTGGGATAAACTTAGCTGTACATGTATTTCCACATTGTGGAATACAGCAAACACGTGCATTATAGTGACGTCATTTTGTTTATTTTCTTGACATTATTTTATGTTTTTTCTTGTTAATAAGTGTTTTTCTTTCATTTATTTTCAAAATAAAGACAGAAAATGATGGGTTAAATAGAAAACCAGGTAAGTGTTAATTAATGATGTTTATTTGCTCGGCACAAAAATGCGAACCACTCCAATAGGCTCGTGGTTCAGGTTTTCTTTGCCTCGCTAAATAATCTTATCTTTATAAAACATTAACCTAGTATTCTTGATGTTCACAGTGTGTTTTTGTATGGCCAATCTGGGGCCGGAATTCGGCCCCATTGCCCTGCTTAAAAGGTATATATTTTTCCCCTACATTTACCTTAAAATTCCCCTCAGCAAAGAAACTTTATTTTGCCAAAAGATCTGACAAAAATTGACTAAGATAGAGGAGTTTTCGTAAAATATTCCAGAGATTTTTCATCAAACCAAGTTAAAGTCATTGGTAGCAAAACAATTGATTCATTTATGTTTTATAACAAAGTAGAATATAAACATATACATTTACTAATAACGCTTTTATGAAAAAAAATCCCCCATTGCCGTAAAATTCCCTGTCTAAAGGGCCCTGCCACCTTTCCCCTAAAGAAAAAAACAACACTAGTTCATTATGATAGAGACAGAAGAATGAATAACAGTTACAAAACAGAAGCTGTATCAAACCTCCTGTGAGATCTGTGTCACCACTGACTGGTTCTCCTGGCTCATCTGAACCAGCTCCTGAAGCCTCTCCTGTATACTCTGTCACAACACAACATTATGTGTTACTTAAATGTGATACAAAAACGCAGGAAAAAGAACTACTTAAATGGTTATTACAGCATATGGTTTGAACGATTAAAAATGATTTAAAATAAACAATACTACATAAAGTTAACCTTAATGCGAGCATAAATACTAAGAAAATGGTGAAAGGGATGCCATTAAAGCAATAAAATATTTACCATCAGCATAGGCTGCCTGTATGTGTGCATGTTATTTAAGGGAAGGCACTGAAAAAGGTCACAGTCATTGTTCTTGTTTCTGAATGAATAAGTTGATGGTTCTGCAAATTTCTGCAATGTTTTAGTAGACCTACAAACCTTGTGCCTGCTGTTATAAGCCTGTGTGAGCATTTCTATGGTAACGTGAAGGTCCCTAATGAGCTGCTTCTGTTGCTGGGTGTGATCCTGCACACTGGTAACCATCCGACTTAGGCTCTGGGTCAGTCTCTCACACCACGCCCGCTGTCTTGCCTCTTCAGCCTCTCTCTGAAGTGAGGAACAGATACTTTTGGAAAGACTGATTGTTTTGGAAGTATTATCAAGTGTCGTAGCCCGATGAATAGGGAAAAAAATAATAATTAGGAAACAAGAGGCTGTAAGGCCACAGGTCGTTCACCTGAGGAGCAAGTTTCATATTAACATATGTGGCCTCTAAGAGTGTTCACAAGCTTTCTCTTTAATTTGCCCTGGTGACCTAGTGTTTGATTACACATGACCTAGTTTCGAAATCGTCCGATATAGTATTGGAACAAATGTTATGGGAAAGTTTATTGAAGATTGGGTAATAAATGTGGCATATAGTGTTCACAAGGTCAATGTTGAAGACAAACAACGCACGAAAGGCAGAATTAAGTGGAGTGTTGCCCAATGACCATTTCTGTGGAATACGTTTGAAATCCAGCATGCGTTTCTGACAAGAAGATTTTCAAAGTTTTCTATATAGCCATATAAGAAAAACTGCCCCGCCCCCTAGTGGCCATGTTTTTCAACGGAGCGGAACCATTTTCACACATGACCCAGTTTTGAACTGAACCGAGATATCATAAGAATAAATGTTCTGAGCAAGTTTCATGTTGAGTGGGCAAAAAATGTGGTCTCTTCGAGTGTTCACAAGCTTTTTCTTCAATTTGACCTAGTGGCCTAGTTTTTGACATCACATGACACAGGTTTGAACTCGCAAGAGAAATCATTGAAACAAATGTTCTAGGCAAGTTTCATGAAGATTGGGCAATAAATGTGATCTACAGAGTGTTCACAAGGTAAATATTGACGACGGATTTGAAAGACAAAAGGCAATCACAAAATTTCTCCATGAGCATGTTGTGCTACTTTTATATCTCACAAAAATTTCCTACAAAATACAAACTTGTCAACAACCCCATATATAAAATATTTATCAATATGGACATTTAATTTGTACCTAACAAACCATGAATCTTATCCCCATCGCCACTTTACAAAATATTTATATCTTAAAGACAAACACATAAAACAATCATATTGAAAAAAGAAAACTTTGCTTGGTGAAAATGTGTCCATTTCTATCACAAAACACAAAATCTGGTACAAACTGGCAGCCAATCGAGCTTGATGTTCTTAATATTCACACCCACCTGGCTCTCTACGCACTGTAAGAGCTGTCCCAGTGAGGTTCCGATAGCTGTCATCTCCGACATTGCACTCTGCAGCTTGCAGGCCAGTATACTCTCTACATCAGTGTGCCGAGTGTTCTCTGCTTGCTGAAAACAGACCAGATTCTCAAACTGTAAGCGAGATAACCCGACCCCGTTTTGTAGGGTCGCGAACATATATGACAGTATCATAATAACGATTTACTGGCAGATTGGTAAATCCTCCTTCTAATTAAGATCTTCATTTGATGATATAACAACTGTCTGTCCATAATTCATGTTAAAATTCATCATGACTGTGGACAAACAGTTTGTTTATATTCAGAAATAAATCCAGACACAGAACTGTTGTTTTTTGTGTTTTTTTTAGGTCAGCCTCGTTTTGGAATGAGAGTATACCACATGTCCCATGTTGCTGTTAAGGCTACCTGTGTTGTTATTACGACTCTGAAATTTCCCCTATTGCAGATAAAATCATTACACAATAAAAACTAGTCAGAAGATTAACAAGAGCTGTCAGAGGACAGCGCGCTCAACTATCTAAGTATTTCAGTTGGTACATATTTTGGATAGTGAAAGGGGCATAAATTTGTTAAAATACAATACTTTTAAGTGGAGCCTTGTATAGTTTATTGATTTTTGGAACAAAAACTTTAACCACAAAGTCTATGTAAAAAGTGGGCTAACTCTGTCAAAATACAATATACTGATACTAGAGTTGATGACAAAGGTTAGTTCCAAGTTTCAAGTGAATAACTTATGTAGTTTTGAAATAACAAACTTTTGAATATAAACTTTAACCAGAAAATCTATTTGAAAAAGGGGCATAACTCTGTCAAAATACAAAACATAGTTATGGGTGCTATTGCCCCTGAAACTAGAGTTGATGACAAAGGTTAGTTCCAAGTTTCAAGTAAATAACTTATGTAGTTTTAAAGTTACCAAACTTTTGAATACAACTTTAAACAGAAAATCTATGTGAAAAGGGGGGCATAACTCTGTCAAAATACAAAATAGAGTTATGGGTAATGTTGTCCCTGGTACTGGAGTTGATGACAAAGGTATATTCCAAGTTTCAAGTGAATAGCTTTTGTAGTATTGAAGTTACAAAACTTTTGAATATTAACTTTAACCAGAAAATCTATGTGAAAAAGGGGCATAACTCTGTCAAATACAAAACAGAGTTATGGGGAATGTTGCCCTTCATACTGGAGTTGATGACAAAGGTTAGTTTCAAGTTTCAAGTGAATAACTCTAGTAGTTTTGAAGTTACAAAACTTTTGAATATAAACTTTAACCAGAAAAATCTAAGTGAAAAAGGGGCATAAATCTGACAAAATACAAAACAGAGTTATGGAGAATGTTAATCCCTGACACTGGAGTTGATGACAAAGGTTAATTCCAAGTTTCAAGTGAATAACTTATGTAGTTTTGAAGTTACAAAACTTATGAATATTAACTTTAACCAGAAAATCTATGTGAAAAAGGGGCATAACTCTGTCAAAATACAAAACAGAGTTATACGGTATGTTGCCCTTGCGACTGGAGTTGATGACAAAGGTTAGTTCCTTTTTCAAGTGAATAACTTATGTAGTTTTGAAGTTACAAAACTTTTGAATATAAACTAACCAGAAAATCTAAGCGAAAAAGGGGCATAACTCTGTCAAAATACAAAACAGAGTTATGGGAAATGTTGCCCCTGACACTGGAGTTGATGACAAAGGTATCTTCCAAGTTTCAAGTGAATAACTTATGTAGTTTTGAAGTTACAAGACTTTTGAATAAAAACTTTATCCAAATTCAGACGCGGACGCGGCACCGACGCCGGGGGTAGTAGGATGGCTCACCTATTCTTCGAACAGTCGAGCTAAAAATCAATAGTGATTTGGATTTCAACTCAGTGTGACTGTGCCTAACCAAGCGAAAAACTGATGATGTGACATCAGAGATAAGTTTTTACAGCTTTTTGTCTGCAACAACAGGCTACTTAATGATTTTGTAACAAACAATGCCCTAAGGCCATTTGTGCAGGCTCTGCGGTGACTCAATCTGTCACAGTTGTGTTGCAATTGAGATTTCACATAAAAGATTTAGAACTGTCTAAAATTATGTGGTCACCAAAAAAATTTGCCACTTTGAAAAAACTGTCGCCACTTTTGCAATTTTGTCGCATTTGGCGACAGTGGCGATCGACTGCGAAAACCCTCAGTCTAGTTAAAATGTCTTAAATATCCAATGTGTAAACTGTACTGCTTGACACTCCATTTGTTTACTAAAGATGACGTAACTTACATGACGTAGGTCTACGGTTATTGTCTGTTTCTTGGTAGACACATTGCTTTCAGTCAGTTCCAGTTTGTTAAAGGGACACTCATGAATAAAACAAAAATTGAATATTGTAGTATTTTCACTATCTTTACTAATTTGAACCATGAACGGCCATTAAA
This sequence comes from Congeria kusceri, assembly GCA_027627225.1. Taxonomy (NCBI): domain Eukaryota; kingdom Metazoa; phylum Mollusca; class Bivalvia; order Myida; family Dreissenidae; genus Congeria; species Congeria kusceri. The sequence continues at coordinate 20,414,329 of CM051034.1, forward strand.
AAATTAAATAAGATTTAATAAAAGCTGCTTTTATCAATAATTATTTATTACTCAATGACTAACATGGGTGTACATTGATCAAATTAAAAGAAACCACTGATGAACGGTAGTCGGCTTCGCTCTCGTACGGTATGTAGTCACTGAGGGTGTATATCCCATACACCAACAGTTACTAACAGTGTAACTATTAATACTTCTATTGGAATAAAAGTTAAGGACAAACATTGCATTTAAACGCACAATAAGCTAGTTTTTAATCACTAAATAGCAAAACTCAAATACATGTATATATGTTAACTTGACAGTTGGTTTAGGTTAGAAAACACTAATAACTGATGCAAAAGTCGACACTAGTACTTGTTGACTTATTTCATATTGAAGTGTTTACTTTGTCATTTTTATTTTTTTCTGTCTGCTTTCAGGTTTTATTGTCACTTTCATCTGCTTAATTTGAAAATAAAAGATCATATATACACACTTTAAATTTTGTTTAGCCAAATTAACCATACTAAAATGATACTACATAGAAATCATTCCCCCTTTTTTTCATGGGGGCTGGGGGTGGGGGTATGAAGAACAAGTTGTAGCCAAATGGAAATTTCTTTAGCCATTGGCTTAATTGGCAAATGGCAGTGTGAGCGCTGCTGAATCAACCTAACAAACTCATTCATTGCTATTCTGTTGAATGTTTGTTTTGAGGACCTTTTCAAACTGGAGTCGATGTCAAGCTTGACTACATAAGGAACGAAATGACAAAATTAACTTTCAGCAGTTCTTCCAATTTTAAACAATTTCACTATTTCTGAACTACTGTCACCTTCAGCTGTTCTGCCCCTGAGCTGACGTTATTCACCCAGACAGTGTTCTGCTCACAGCTGGTGACTGCATGCTGTGATAACGATGCCACATGGTCACGTAGACATGACTGTAGGTCTCTCATCTCCCCTGTCAGACGCATCACATGATCCTTGTTCCTGGAGATTTTACTGGCTGCAATCAACAAGCGCAAGTCAATATAATAAGATCACAAACAACAATCCGATACATAATAAACTTTGGTTACCTAAAACACAACAGCTAAGTTGGCTTCACTAGACTGATTAATTCATAGGATCCATACACTTTCTTATAACAAGGTCTAACAATATTAACTATATTTTACACATAACATGCCTGTGGAAAAAATCATCTGGGCTAATAAATTGGTGAAACCAAGGTTTTTGTCACATAAATGCTGCTATTTAAAAAGGGACTGTTGTATTTTTTATAGAATTTATGTCATGTCTTTTTCATTACCCACAAGAAAAAAACCATTTTGTGTAACATAAATAAAATTCCACATCGTCAAAAATTATTTCTCTTATCAAAAAATGCAAATATACATTTTCTGTCGATACAGACCCGTTTATCCTACAGCAACGGCTACATTCCGTTTAAATGAGAAACTAAGGAATGCGCAAGCATCATCAAACGATCTGACTCGTCTACACGCTGTATTTTCAATTTATATAAAAGTTCACTGCGCAGTGAAGTACTATTTAAATCTTAAATTTATCTCTTAATAAGCATTTCTAAACATAGGTTATTCTCAACATTATTTTCCTAGAAAGTCAATCGGTCCTGAGGTCTGCTCATGTTGTATCCGAATTTTGTGTATCTGAAAACGGTGCATGTCCGAACATGCGTATTTTAAAGTATAACTATTATCTTCAAAGTTTTCACGCCTCAAACTTCAATACATTTTCATTTCTCTGTCTTTTGTGAGTTTTAACTTCACAAAAATTTAAAGATAATGCAATTCAGTATGTACAATAAAAACGCCTATTCTGTATCCGAATTCCATGTATCTGAAAAGTAAGATATGTCCGAAATTGTGTATTTTAATTATTAATACAACACTACAAAGTTTCCATACCTTAAAGGAACCTGTTCACAGATTGACAAATTGACAATATTTCAACTTTTTGTCACCGATTCCAAAAATAAAAGATCAGTGTATACAATGGAGCAAATAACACCGCGCACCTAGAAATATACTGTAAAAACCGTTTCATTTATGAGTAATCATCAGTTGAAATTGATACAATTATAAAGCGTTTGTAACGCTAAACGATGGAATAATTTGGAGTGTTTCTGTTGTTTTCGTTAAAACTGTTGACATCACGTGGAACACTTAGCCCAGGACTTTTTGATTTTACGGTTTACAAAACCGGCGAACGTAAATTTTTGGAAAGTGAAAAAAAATATATAATTATGATTTCTTTTTACCGATGGGGGACGAAACGTTCAAATTTTCGAAATATTTTGAGTACGAATATAATAATTTGCTCGGTAAGTCAGTTTAATTCCATGACACTGCTTTTTGTTTTTGAAGGTATCACACGATTGCCGATTGAGATCGACAAATTGTTCTGGAATTTCAAGGACAATTTTTTTAAGCAAGACGTCCGCTGTTGTTTATGTACATGTATGCCATGTAAAGCCCTTTCTACAAAAGAGCGTGAAATGTCTGCTGAAACACGACGTCACGTCTCATGCATGGAAAGCGTGCGTGTACCAATCATGTGCTTTACTAAATGCACGTCTTTAACATTTGTGCACCTATCAATATTTTCCCCCAGGGGGGAGCGGCGGGCTGACCCAGGGGAATTTGACACATTTTATTTTTTCAGGTAGCATTTGTAACAAATAATATCATTAGTAACAAGAACTTCTTGCGGGCACATCGAAAATGAGGATGTGGGGACAGAAAGCTTTGTCTCGAACTTAAAGGTAAACTTAAAAGAGAAAGTCATGGTTGCATTTTGTTGATATATATTTTTGCGACACAATGAGAATTTCTTATTTGCCTTGTATTTTGTTTGTCACAGTTGTAATGCAATAATTTTACACACACTAGCAGTTCAGTTTATATCTGATAAATTTCATATATACATGAAGATTGAGCATTTACAGAGTTGAATTTTTTTTTTTTAATATGTTAAAACTGGTTCTCTTTTTTAATAAGAATTTAGACTTGATACGAATTTAAAAAAAAACGTCATATTATTTGGACTTTTCTCTTGATATAGTTAAATTTAATATTTTGTTGAGACCTCACAGCAATTATTTTCAAAATTTGCGTTGTGTGGTTAGATTAAGCTCGTTTTGCAGGGTCTGTGTTCGGGGAGTTGTGGATTCCAGTCCTGCACAGGTTAACTCGTCTTCTTTCTTCGTCTTAAGGCATCTCACTTTACATTTTGTAAATCCATACAAGTATACAGCTTTGTGGTAAAATCAATTTTAATGATGCAGTTAATATATATGCAGGCAACTATTACACTTATTTACTCTGTAAAATTCATAAATACAAATGGTTAAACTGCATATAAAACATTGGTGTAATAAAACAGTTTATACCATGTTTGACGTCTTATTCTAACTTCACATAATAGTGTGTTTTAATGTTGATATTGTTATTAATTATAAATGAGTAAATTGTTAAATGGAAATCGTTCGTTGTGTAAAGATTTGAACACTTTTTTTTCGACCTGCCAGTGGACATGTTCCCCCAAATATTTTGTAAACCAGAAAATAAAAAAGGACTGGCCTTACTAAAGTAAATAATGCATGGTGAAATATAGAAGTTGGAATGGCTGAGTGGTTAAAGCGATAGCCTTTCAATCCGGGGGTCCCAAGTTTGAACCCCCGCAGCGTTTTTCCTCACCACTTTGGGAATGGAACCGGTACCATTCAAATTGGGAAAATTAGCGTCGTTTTGAGCCAAATTGGGAAAATTAGCGTCGTTTTGAGCCAAATTGGGAAAATTAGCGTCGTTTTGAGCCAAATTGGGAATTTTATCACTTTCATTAAAAAAGTCATAAAAGATGTAAAAACAGTAAGTTACTTCCCCTAGCTGTTAATAGTAACCCAGAATTTTTCTCAGGCGCCCCGGTCCCTACGTTGAATTTTTTTGTTGCAGCATGCGTCATATGACGTTATCTGGTGCGTTTTAGTTCTTAAAATTAAGGCTAACACGTTTTCTTTTTTTTTTAAACGTTGAAACGAAATGAAATTAACTAAACATCAACTTTTAAATGGTATACCTCTAGCCTTTTAAAAGCAAAAGTGCTATTGAAAGAATCATGATTAAAATACATATATATTATACATGCTTTGTTCTTGCAAAAACGGCGGGAGAATTTCCCCGTGCACGTTGTGCCTACGCGCGTCAAATGTTAAAAACCAGTATTGAGAAAGCACATGGTCGGTACACGCACGCTTCCCACACGTGGAACGTGATGTCGTGGTTGTCAGCAGACATTTTGCGCTCTTTAGCAGAAAACACGGGTTTTACATGGCATACATGTACATAAACAAGATTGCTTGTGTTTACGAAACTACAACACTGAGCAGTAACACTGGATAGGCTTTTCCAATTACGATTTCATATTAGCGTATTTGAGACTGATTTTTAACAGTTTATATTTTAAAATTATAAAATTTATTAAATAAGTGTGCATATTATAAAATACGAAAGCTCATTTACTTTTAAGGTCGATAATACGCTTGATGCGCGTATGAGGTTACTTGTGTGTGAATACATGCCAACTGCGCCGATTGGTCAGTAATAATGTCATTCCAAAGCGAAGATAAACTGAGCGTTTCTATTGGCTCATACCGATTTTACTGCATGTTGAAACTTCGCCTACAGTGCGAAGCTTCACGGTGATTAATTGCGGCTTAGGAATAACTGTAAATTGTTAAAATTTTTGGCGAAGTGACACTCGCTTTGATCATTCATTGACTTTATAAAACGGCCATAGCGACGTAAGAGATAAGCTTTCACAGCAGGAATTGTAGGTCTGCTGCAGTCAACAAAGCTAATTAATTGATAAAATACACGTGCCCCCGGCGATGTTTATAAGCGCAACACAAATTTTAGGCGCCCCGGATATGTTCAAGTTAAAATTTAAGCGCCCGGACACCGGGGTGCTAAAACGGACTGGGGAAGGCCCTGCAGCTATGTGTGCAGGTTTACGCTTGGGTAAAACAAAAGTTAAATACATGAACATCTTCGATCTTTTCAGGGCCTTTTTGGATTTTTTCTTACATTTGGGAATTTTTAACTTCAAATTGGGAAAAATGGTCAGAAAATCGGATTGGGAATGGTACCGTTTTCCGGTACCAACTTTATATAGAGGGAAAACGCTGCCCCGTGGTACCTTTTTTTAATTTTCTTTTTTTTTCTAAATACTTTTCTTGTAATTATACTTGAGCTTTTTAGTTCCGATGCTTAAATCGGTCAAGTTAAGACATTTTATGGCATACATAAAAAAATGCAATAATCTGTGAACGAGTCCCTTTAATCTTCAATAAACTTTTAATTTCTATGTATGTTACACGAGTGTTGCTGAACTAACGTTAAAATATAATGTAATACAATATGGTCACTTTGAACTTTAAAATTAACCACATGACGTCATGAACGTCAATTAAGCCAAATAACAAAAGAACTAATTGTATGTTGTTACTAAGATGTTCAGATAGAAACTACTATGTTCAGATAGATTTCATATTAATATTTTATATCATTATGAATGAAGCACAGTACATAAAATTATTATGCAGCAAATGTATGTTTTCCATGAGAGTTACATGCAGCTGTTATTATAAGTCTCTATAGTAACCAGACACGATTTTTTCGTGGAGAAGCACACTCTGATATTGACATCAGAGACCGATCGGTTCATTTATACAACACAGTCAACAAATTACAGCAAAAGCACTCCAACTATCGATTGATAGTGACAAGACTGGGGTCATTACGCATCACTGACCCACTGCCGTTCGCACCTTCATAGCTTTTGGGCCTTAAAATGTGTGTATTGTGTATTGAAATCAGGGGATTATCACAATTTTTATAGTGACTAGATAAATCAAGAAAACTGGTCACACCGATTACCAGTCATTTCAATCGGTATTTTGTAAACCGAATTGGTCTCAGACCGGCAAAACTGAAAATAATATGATCCCTGATTATATTACTTTAAAAATATACTGACATCATTAGAATCAATGGATGGTTTTACATTATAATTTTTTAACAAAATCATACGGGGTAACGGTCCATCTAAGTCTATTAATTTATCATTAAATATTTGCAAAAATATATAGAATTTCAAAAGATATTAAAGATTTCTGTTGACACCAGCCCAGAGAAGTAGCAGGGGGCCAATAAAAGAAGCAGGGTGCAGCATCCACTTAATTCACTCTAGATCTTCCACTACAGTCCATATCCCTTACCAACAGCCAAAAAGTGCTCAAAAATTCCCCATTTCCCGAAAGATCCAGCACGTTTCAAAGAAACATTTGTATAAAAACAATTTCATTCAAATTGAGGAAATCCAGAGAGAAAGGATCGCTCCGATGAAGGACGAAATCAGCTGAAAGTAGGAGAAATCTCACCCCTGCAGTACAAAGGACGTTAAGCAGTCCGATATTGCTGTTCTAAATCAATACTGAAGCATGTTTGTATAACAAAGGTGTTCTCGCCTATGTGAACGGCGTGCTGGGTCCATATTCACGAAGCTCCTATGGAAAATCTTAACTTAAGTCATATTTAAGTAAAAAATTGAAATAAAATTTCCATTAGGAAAATCAATATTTTATATCTAAAATATGGTAAAATAAGAAGCATCTGTTGATTCTTTACAAGATGAAAACTATTTTAGACCAAATAAACTTTAAATGAACCACCCAATTTGCCCAAATACTTAAGGAAATTCTTGACTTAAAATTTTTTACTTAAGTTATCACTAAGGAGCTTTGTGGATATGGACCCTGTATGAAAGCCTGGGTCAGTATTCACAAAGCTCTTTAGGGACAACTTAAGTCAATTTCTAAAATTCATAAAATTCCTTACGTCTCTGACCATTTCTTGAATAGGTCTTTTCACATTTTAATGTTTTACACTAGTAAATATTGATTGGATGTTTAGTATTTTACCCTTTTGTTTGTCTAAACAAATCATAGGATTTGAAATAGAAAATGTGATATGAAATTTCCACTCAAGTACAACTTAAGTTAAGATTTCCCTTAGGAGCTTTGTAAATGCCAACCCTGGTGGTTTACCTTCAGTCAATACTCACCAATGTGCTAAGCATGCTGTGTGTATGCCTGGTGGTTACCTTCAGTCAATACTCACCAGTGTGTTCAGCGTGCTGTGTGTATGCCTGGTGGTTACCTTCAGTCAATACTCACCAATGTGTTCAGCGTGCTGTGTGTATGCCTGGTGGTTACCTTCAGTCAATACTCACCAATGTGTTCAGCGTGCTGTGTGTATGCCTGGTGGTTACCTTCAGTCAATACTCACCAGTGTGTTCAGCATGCTGTGTGTATGCCTGGTAGTTACCTTCAGTCAATACTCACCAATGTGTTCAGCGTGCTGTGTGTATGCCTGGTGGTTTACCTTCAGTCAATACTCACCAATGTGTTCAGCATGCTGTGTGTATGCCTGGTGGTTTAACTTCAGTCAATACTCACCAAAGTGCTGAGTGTGCTGTGTGTATGCCTGGTGGTTACCTTCAGTCAATACTCACCAATGTGCTCAGCATGCTGTGTGTATGCCTGGTGGTTACCTTCAGTGAATACTCACCAATGTGCTCAGCATGCTGTGTGTATGCCTGGTGGTTACCTTCAGTGAATACTCACCAATGTGTTCAGCATGCTGTGTGTATGCCTGGTGGTTACCTTCAGTCAATACTCACCAATGTGCTGAGTGTGCTGTGTGTATGCCAGGTGGTTACCTTCAGTGAATATTCACCAATGTGCTGAGTGTGCTGTGTGTATGCCTGGTGGTTACCTTCAGTCAATACTCACCAATGTGCTGAGTGTGCTGTGTGTATGCCTGGTGGTTACCTTCAGTCAATACTCACCAATGTGCTGAGTGTGCTGTGTGTATGCCAGGTGGTTACCTTCAGTGAATACTCACCAATGTGCTCAGCGTGCTGTGTGTATGCCTGGTGGTTACCTTCAGTCAATACTCACCAATGTGTTCAGCGTGCTGTGTGTATGCCTGGTGGTTACCTTCAGTCAATACTCACCAATGTGCTCAGCGTGCTGTGTGTATGCCTGGTGGTTACCTTCAGTCAATACTCACCAATGTGGTCAGCGTGCTGTGTGTACGCCTGGTGGTTACCTTCAGTCAATACTCACCAATGTGGTCGGCGTGCTGTGTGTATGCCTGGTGGTTACCTTCAGTCAATACTCACCAATGTGTTCAGCATGCTGTGTGTATGCCTGGTAGTTACCTTCAGTCAATACTCACCAATGTGTTCAGCGTGCTGTGTGTATGCCTGGTGGTTTACCTTCAGTCAATACTCACCAATGTGTTCAGCATGCTGTGTGTATGCCTGGTGGTTTAACTTCAGTCAATACTCACCAAAGTGCTGAGTGTGCTGTGTGTATGCCTGGTGGTTACCTTCAGTCAATACTCACCAATGTGCTCAGCATGCTGTGTGTATGCCTGGTGGTTACCTTCAGTGAATACTCACCAATGTGCTCAGCATGCTGTGTGTATGCCTGGTGGTTACCTTCAGTGAATACTCACCAATGTGTTCAGCATGCTGTGTGTATGCCTGGTGGTTACCTTCAGTCAATACTCACCAATGTGCTGAGTGTGCTGTGTGTATGCCAGGTGGTTACCTTCAGTGAATATTCACCAATGTGCTGAGTGTGCTGTGTGTATGCCTGGTGGTTACCTTCAGTCAATACTCACCAATGTGCTGAGTGTGCTGTGTGTATGCCTGGTGGTTACCTTCAGTCAATACTCACCAATGTGCTGAGTGTGCTGTGTGTATGCCAGGTGGTTACCTTCAGTGAATACTCACCAATGTGCTCAGCGTGCTGTGTGTATGCCTGGTGGTTACCTTCAGTCAATACTCACCAATGTGCTCAGCGTGCTGTGTGTATGCCTGGTGGTTACCTTCAGTCAATACTCACCAATGTGGTCAGCGTGCTGTGTGTACGCCTGGTGGTTACCTTCAGTCAATACTCACCAATGTGGTCGGCGTGCTGTGTGTATGCCTGGTGGTTACCTTCAGTCAATACTCACCAATGTGCTCAGGATGCTGTGTGTATGCCAGGTGGTTACCTTCAGTGAATACTCACCAATGTGCTCAGCGTGCTGTGTGTATGCCTGGTGGTTACCTTCAGTCAATACTCACCAATGTAGTCAGCGTGCTGTGTGTACGCCTGGTGGTTACCTTCAGTCAATACTCACCAATGTGCTCAGCGTGCTGTGTGTATGCCTGGTGGTTACCTTCAGTCAATACTCACCAATGTGGTCAGCGTGCTGTGTGTATGCCAGGTGGTTACCTTCAGTGAATACTCACCAAGGTGGTCAGCGTGCTGTGTGTATGCCTGTGTCTGCTCCTCGGTGTACTGCCTCAGGCTGCTCTCCATGCCCTGTACACTGCTGCTGTAGCACTCCTCATAGCCGGTCAGGGTCACCTTGTTGTGGGCCTCCACCTTCTTTAGTCTCTCCACCTTGTCATGAAGGCCGCTCACATCCGACGTGGCAAGGTCCACGGTTTTTAACAACTGAAAGCAAATCCGCCCGTCATGAGAACAAGCAGGGCATTTTAGAGGCTAGGGATGGGGGCCAGACCCAAGGTTTTGGGGAATATAAGTAAGACGGAACAAAAAGTCATGTTCTTAAGTCAAATTCTAGGGCAGAGCGCATGATTTTAAAGAAGTTTTGCTAGGGGGATGAAGTCCATATGCAGCCCATGCTGACAACAGCTGAAAGAGCCCTGACAAGGCAATAAGCTCAGTTTTCAAGGACAGTCTTTGAAAAAGCAACAATTTGCAAATTGGAAAGACAATATGATTAAAGTAAATAACTATATAACAATTACAACAACACACATTTTATATTTAATGCTAAGAGGAAAGTGTATTCTTCAACAGCCAGAAATTCCATAATCTTAAAAGCTTTAAGGTTTTAACGTTGGGTACTTTTAGTCAGTCATTAATCCAAAAAAAAGCACTACAGTTGACTCACAGAGCTAGCGGTGTCAAAGAGGGTGCCCTCAGACTGGGTCAACTCCTTGGCCAGGTGCTTGTGACCATCTAGCTCCACCTCCGTGTGCTGCAGGGTGACCTTCGTATCTCTCAAGGTCGTCTTGGTCTTCACAAGCTTGCCTTTTGTTTGCGTCAGTTTCTCTGTTGTCTCCTCTAGCTGGTCTTTGGTGTCTGAGAACAGCTCTGTGATCTTATAAATAGCAAAAGTGATTCAAGATTAGGAAACGAGAAGAGATTTACAAACGGAAATGTATTCAATTTTGATCTACATTTATTACGCACACATGACTATACCGTAGATATATATCACATATAGTTACTAGCAAAATATTGTTCTCAATTATTAAAGCATCAAGTTACATTATTGTTATGTCATCAAAAGCCACAAAGAGGGTTTTTCAAAAAGAAATGTTTAAAGGGACCTGTTCACCGATTGAGGAATTGAAAAAATTTCAACTTTTTGACACCCATTCCAAAAATAAAACAACAGTGTATACAAGGGAGCAAAATAACACTACAGACCTAGAAATATACTGTAAAAACAGTTTTGTTTCTGAGTAATCATCAGTTGAAATTGATAAAATTATAAAGCGTTTGTAACGCTAAATGAGGGAATAATTCGGAGAGTTTCTCTTGTTTTCATTGAAACTGTTGACATCACGTGGAACAATTACATAAAGTAAATAATGCAGGCAAAAATATAGACATTGGAATGGCCGAGTGGTTAAGGCGATAGCCTTTTAATCCAGATGTCCCGGGTTCGAACCCTGGTGGGGCCAAATTATTTTCTTTTCTTTTTTTCTACATACTGTTCTTGTTGTTATACTTGCTCTGTTAGTTCCGATGCTTACATCTGTCAAGTTAATACATTTAATGGCTTACTTCAAAAATGCGAAAATTTGTGAACGAGTCCCTTTAAGAAAAGGACAGTTTTTCAAAAATCTAAGTTCAACATCGTCAAAGTACATGTATGTACCTTGTTTAATTCATCTGTCATCACTTCTATCCGTGCAGTCAGTTCAGCTATCTCATCATCTTGAACAGTCAGTTTTGACTGCATGGCGCTAAAAAAATACACACCCCACAAAAATGATAACATAGAGTTAGTGCTTGAAAAAAACATGACTCCCATGACATTCCGAAGATATGCACAACCACACTTGATACTGATCATACCTGTGAAATTTTGTCAACTTCCAGCCAGTGGTTACAGAAACGAGCAGACAAGGTCTGTTATATCGACAACTTGAAAGGGCCAAAACTCTGCCAAAATTTTGCCGCCAATGATATGCACTACTAGAATTGGTAGTCGGGTACTGATCAATCCTGTTAAGTTTCATTAAAATCCGTCCAGACATAGATCCATGCATACAACATTCCAGCATAAATTAATATGTCTCCCTACCCACTATGTGGGCGAAGACATAATTCTCACAAGTGATTTATCTCCAGTGTTTGTTGTTATTGTTAACAGTACATTACCAAGAACCGATATCAATATCTAGAGGAATTCATTTCATATTTGGGTGTAGTCAAAAAGGCATGCCAAAACATTTTTTAACTAAAGATAGTGTTCAACTTCACAGACAATAGACGCTTCCACGATTGTTAATGATATGAAAATTAATCTGCAATATTATCCAATCATCGCACTTGGATATCCCGTGTTTAGCGGTTTAACTATTTCATACAAAAGAGCATGTGCATAATGTTTATGATATTCAAAACAGCACGTGGTAATGTTTGTGATAGTTGATTAATGGAAATTAATCCTTAAACAATAGCTGGGGAGGAGTTAAAACTATTCGTGGTAAAATCCGGATCGGTCTATATTTGTACAGCATTTGTTAAGAAAAATCAGTTCGTAAAAAATTAAGGATGGCATTGAATACCAATATCGGTATTCGAATAATCACTTTTTCATTCAATCAAATATTCGCATAGATTTGTATCAACTACCTTAAACACTGTGAATTGACATATCATTATTTTTAAATGTCATTTTAGTACCGGTAAGCCTGTACCGTCCAATTTTCATTAACAAATTGCGCTTTCTAATTAATGTATAAATACATGTAACGTGGTATGTAAGTATAAACAACTTCAGGGCACATTTTAATTGTTCTTTTAATCAAAGTTGTTTCAAAACACTACACATTTTAATTAATATGGAAACGCTCCGATAGGGATTAGTTGGTCAGAAAATAAGAGCAATTTTTCTAAGCTATCATGACCGCTAAGGGTGTGACTGCACTTCTGTAAATGACATTTTGTTACTCTTTTCACAAGCATAAACGACAGCTGTAATTGTCAATTAACAGTTCTGATTTTCTACTGTCTTATGTAATTGTATACAATGGTGACATGACTGCATGACTCACCAAATAAGTCAATGGCTACAAATTTCAACAATTGGCTGAAGAAAATTCTGTCAGATTACAACTTATTTTTCTGAAACGAAAGAACACCAATTAACACCCAAAGTGAGGACAAATTCAGCTAATTTCCTAAAGAAAATTGTTAATCAAAGTAAACCATGGATTGGTTAACATTCTAACATCACAAGTACAGAGTTTTCTATAGACAAAGAACAAAATTTACTGTAGATGCCAATAAACAATAGTTCTGAAACTGTTATAGTTCGCATTTTAATTGCAGAAAATGTTGTCAGGTCATGTTAGAATTGAAATAATTTTCGTATTATCGTTGTTTATAGGCTAATCGTCGTTCTGATGTGGTTTATTAAACTACTCTGGCTAATGCCTTTGTAGTTTAATTCATACGCATCAGAACTCCAAATCGTTGTTTATTAGCCAATAAACAACTCGAAATCGAAAATAATTTCTTAAGTTCACTACAACAGTAACTATTCTTACATGTAGTTCTCCTCTGCAATAAAGAAGCCGTTTTTCTCCCTTGCAGCCTGGAGGTCTCTACGAAGCTTGTCAATCTCTTCTGTGTACTCCTGTAAACGCAGTGTACTGGAGAATACTGTTTACTGCATGGAACAATTATCGTGTAAACCATAACTAATTACTAGTAATAAATTATAGTAACTAACCATCATTCTTCAGAACAAGGATAGGATCGTTAATAGTCAAAATTGTACGTATTTTAATAACAAGGATATCAGTAAAACTGATGGATGCTCCCCAATGCGCTTTGTCAAGCAATACAAATGCAATGAGAAGGGCAAAGATATTAAAATGACTAAATATCAATAGAAATGAGTACTATATTTAATTTTCAAAGTCCCATAACTCTAAGAATATAGAATGAAGTGGAACGTCCTGGTAATATGCACACCTCCTCTTGATAATGAAGCTTCCCATGAAGTTTCGTTGAATTCTGGCCAGAAGTTGCTGAGGAATACTCCGGACAAAAAAGTCAAGAATAGTGCACTATAAACTAATTTCAGAGATATTCAAAGTCCAAGGTTCGAATTTAGGCTCGCATACTCGCAAAATGCGAGTAAGTTTCGGAAACTGCGAGTATATTTTCCCCAAGCTCGCAAAATTTTGCAAGTAACGTAAAAAATGTGTATAACGCGGACCCGATTTTTGAAGCAAAATTTGAGAGAAAAAACTCAAAACAATTTGCAGTAATGTTTTTTGTCAATGCTTGTTGATTTTGTATTCCCGTTTTTCTCCATATTTGTTGTTATTGTTTTGTAATATTGCACTTAATTAACGTTCATAAATACAAAGTAAATTTCAAATACGCTCACCTTTAAAAACACATAAAAATCCACATTGAATGTAATAAGTCATGTTAATATTAAATACGTTTTCTGTTCACAACACACTCCATTTTAATTCAAAGACATGTAAATTGTGTCACCCTCAATTAAATGGTATTTAAGACTCCAATTTATCCAATGCATCAAAACATTAGTCTGATTTTTTGACACCCTCGTCATTTCACTTAGAAGACTAATTCGTTAATGCTCTATCGGCAGTGCTTGCATTGTACATGTACAGTAGTATTGATTGATGCTTTATGACACTGCACATGTGCTAAATGTGTTTACTGCTTACTGCTACAAACTGCTAGACAATGACCCCAGATCGACAGAGACATCAAAGACCTATGAAGTCAAACTGACACCGTTGCTATGGCTGTACAGCTTGCAGATTAGGAAGCCTTAATTGCTGGTTGTTGACATCACGCTGTCAGTCTTTTCAGTTTTAACAGGTGTTGTTATTAAAGAAATGTATTTTTTAATGGATTTTATTTTTTGTTCAAATTGGAAATATTACTGCGAGGTAATTTCAGTAGAATGCTGTATTTTGTTAATAAAAAAATATAAATGAATTATTTATGAACGAAACAAAATTGTTTAAATATATAACTAAAACAATTAACGAGTTATTGTATGTGACGTTTAATGAATACAGCAATAAATATATTTTGCGAGTTAATTTCTCAGTTTGCGAGTAAGCTCAAAAGCTTTTTTCGCTAAATTCGAACCCTGAAGCCCCATAACTCTGAGAAAAATCACTGAAGCGGTAATATGCACACCTCCTCTTGGTAATGAAGCTTCCCATGAAGTTTCTTTTTATTCCGGCTAGTTATTGCTGAAAAATACTCCGGACAAGAAAGTCAAGAAATGTGTACTATATAATAATATTCAAAAGTCCCATAACTCTGAGAAAAATCACTGAAGCGGAACATCCCGGTAATACGCACGCCTCCTCTTGGTAATGAAGCTTCCCAAGAAGTTTCGTTGAATTCCGGCCAGAAGTTGCTGAGAAACACTCCGGACAAGAAATTGTGAAGAAAGGACGGACGGACGGACAGACACAGCGGCGACTATATGCTCACCCGAAATTTTCGGGAGCATAAAAATCATTCTCGGACCCGGGCCTTATTCCAGAAACACCTGAAGTTAACCTTAAAATGTTTTCATTTAAGTTCTAAGTTTTGTAAGGTAATACTTTTTTAACTACATATAAATTTATGAATCAAATTACAGTTAACTAAATAATGCTTAATATACAGTTGATAAATAGTGACCATTAATCAGAATTTCATGTACACATGTAATAAAATGCTACAGAAAAATGACCATTTTAAGGCCAAGGATAAGATTTTACTGAAGATGTTTCTGCAATACAACCCCTGGGGAGATGTATAATTACAAAATTGATAAAGAGAACATAAGTTCATGCAGCAGTAAAATGTTGACAAATGATTTTTTACAAATATGGCTGGGGGATACACCTTTACAAGGCCCCAGCTATATACAATGTGAAAAGCCCTTACAGTGGAATCAACAGAAAATATTGGAAACAAAACATTTCTAACTGCACAAGCCGTTGAAAATGGGCAAGCAGTCTAAAAAGAATTCACAACTGAAGCTGATGCCATGGAACACTAGGGTACCTTGATGAGAGTCCTCTTGGTGAGTTTCTGGTTCACCTCTGGCCTGTTTGTGATGTTCTTGGCTCGGTGGGCATAGTCCAATGTGCTCAACGTCTCCTGAAATTGCCATTCACATACTTGTTTAACCTGGGTTTCCCACAGGATTTCTTGAAGGCATGCCAGCATTGAAAAACAAGCCTAGCTCGACCCCACCCCTGCCAATCTGCCATATAGTGCTCACCCCACCACCAAGAAAAGCCAGCCACGTCACTCTAAACACTGTAAAACTAAGGCTTTTACCAACTGCAGGGCCTCACTCTGCCATGTGCTGAATTAGCCAACAGCTACATACTGAAATTTTTTGCTAAAGAAATTTCTTTGTGGCTACAAAGTTTTCTTCAGAAAACTGTATAAAATACCCAGAATGAAGTACAGTTTATTTGGCTTAACAAGATTTTTAGCCAGAGAGAGTCCTGTCACGGAGAGGAATACAGTTCCCAATATTATTTTACCTGTAAGTTTGTATTACTACTATTAGCTAATTAGATTGCGTGTCAGTGAAAACATTCAACACCAGGTTTTCCCGCAGGTCTGTTTCAATTGTGGGGCCTGACATGCCTTCAAAGCAGTAAGTCGTTTGCCAACATGTTTAAATATCGCCTACATGCCTTAATTTTCAAAGGGACCAGTCCAGACCACCCTTTAACCGTATATTGAATATCGAATAACACAGATAGTAATCGGAGATGGTGGTCAGGAGATGCTGTCATGCCTTCAAGAAATCCTGCAGGAAACCCTGAACACTATCGGTTTAACAAAAAATACACAACACCGATACTATTAAGATCTTGCACATGAATTTAAAGTAGAAAAAAAACTTCATACAATATTCATTTTATTCAAGCTAGAATTCCACATACTATACATGACATGTTACCTCAAGATTGACAGATGCAGGAGATATAGTAGCAATGATGGAAGTCTTAGTCCTGCCACCGAGAGAGTCTTGGAGAATTCTTGTCAGCTTACTCTCTCTGAAATTATTAAAAAATACTACAGCTTTTCGACGTGAAAAAAATAAATATGTTAATCAGTTATATTCTCTCCCCCCCCCCCCTTTTTTTTAAATTAAGCACTGGTTCTGGGTTTCCAAAAGCAAACAATACTGACTGTGAATTTATTCTTTTAATATGTTTTCATATGAATTATAATTTCCATTGCCATGTTTGAAAAACTGCAGACACTGCAATTAGCACAGAAGTTCACACACAATCTGACGGACTGTGCCATCTGACATGGGGTGCAACAGTATGACAATATATTGGATTCTACTGCAATACATGTTTTGCAAATTGCATTTTGCAATGCCATATCTGCTGTTGCAATGTCATATCAGGACATTGCCTACGAATCAATACTATATAAATGAGGCATGTTGAGGAAAAACCCTGATGTTTGCATAACTTAGATTAACATGCAGTTATAGAGGGCAGGCTTAATGCATGTGCGTAAAGTGTCGTCCCGGATTAGCCTGTGCAGTCCGCACAGTCTAATACCGGACGACACTTTCCACCTACAGTGGATTTATGTTTAGAAGAGATTTCCTTGAAACAGAAAATACCATAAAAGCGGAAAGTGCCATCCCGGATTAGCCTGTGTGGACTGCAGAATGACAGTATGTTTTATTTTTGTGAAGTTTTGTATGAAAACTAAATTTAAGATAAAGGAAATTAAATACATCAAAGTCTTATATATTATTTTGTGATATTGAAAAGTTTGAAGAACTTCGGGCTGAAAATACACTAGTTATAGCTGATTAAGCAAAGGTCTAGTTAGAAGTGCCTATGGATGTATGTGATTAGGATGATCGATTCAAATCTTTGATAATATTAATTATGGTTTTAATAAGCTATTTTCTTTTCCGTTTCTTGTTGACATGTATAATGAAGGTTCGCACATAACATTGTAAAGATAATTTTTCAGCATTGTTTGTTACTCACAATTATGACTCAACCGTATATCCACTTAATACTGATTATTTAACCATGCGTCAGTCATCAGTTAATAAACCCGAGAACAATTGAAGGTGTGAAAACTTAACCGAGCGACGACTGCCAAGTCATCACATCTTTCATAGACAGCTTGGACTTAGGTGCGACTTCAAAATAAACACTGATGATTACGTGTGAAAAGCTTAGTTGGGACCGGAATTTTAGTTAGAAATAGACATAAATTCGAAATAGGCAACTTCGAATTAATGATTGTCAGTTAAGTTAAATAAAGAACGAAAAAACGGGACCAAAAAAATAGTTCAAATTTGAATTAACGGTGTTCGAAATAGCAGTGTTCAACTGTATATACAAAAACCAGTCTATTGATATGTTGGAATATACTGCAACATGGTTTTGCTATTTTTGAATAAAATGCTAGCCATTTATTGTTGCAGCCCTACATCTGACCACCTTACCTGTATGGAATATGAGGAGCATGTTCCACTAGGGCAGTGATGACCCTGCCCAGGGTTAGAAGACTCTGGTTGATGTTGCCCGCCTCCCGCGCCCGCTTGTCCACGGCACCCGAACGACCAATGTTCTCAGAACCTGCCAAATCAACCTGGAAGGATTTAAAAAAACTTATTATATGAAATCATATTATAATAAATCAGCCTTTGAAACTAGGGGTGTCACAATGTACCCATATATTGGTATATTGCAGTATTTGATTCTGCAATAAAATATTGCAATATAATTGTCCATACTGGTATATTGCACAATTTATTTGATCTTTTGTGCCCTTTCATTTTTATATATTCAGTGGTTACAGAATTTTAAAATTAATTGAAGCACACTTATTGTCAATGATAGACAATTGAAACAATGTAACAGTTGATAGTTGTGTAGGGTTCACATTAAAAGCCGGACCTTAATAGAATGTACTGGCAACTACCAACTGTACATGTATGTTAAGTACACATGTATTGCTTTAAAATGTTCATTCACATGCAGTTAAACATTAACCTGATGAATTTGTTCAGAATAAAATAAGTTCTAAATGAAAAAGTTAAACTTAGTTTAAGCAGGAACCATATACAAGTACTCGGTGTCAACCTATCTGCTTTACTTAACACCATGACTGAAGTACCAGTACGTGTAAATATCACTTTACATAATAAAATTATTATAGATGCAGTATATAGAGATGACAGACTTTGAGACTGATATGCATATTCGTATTGTTTTACTACTTGCTAATTATACTTTGCTGTTGTTGCGACTGTCATCAGCATCAGAAAGTGACAATGAAAACTGCCCCATGAAATAGTGCCACGTCGATAGTGCTGTGATCAGTCTTAAGCATATTCATTACATACAACAATGGTGGCAATATATCGCAATAAATATTGTGATAAATTAAAAAATATTGGTGGCGCGTCGTGGGAAAACCGGACTTAATGCATGTGCGTAAAGTGTCATCCCAAATTAGCCTGTGCAGTCCGCACAGGCTAATCCGGGATGGCACTTTCCGCCTACGGTGGATTTATGTTTAGAAGAGACTTTCTTGAAACAGAAAATGCCATTTAAGCAGAAAGTGCCATCCCGGACTGCACAGGCTAATCCGGGACGACACTTTACGCACATGCATTATGACCGGTTTTCTCACGACAAGCCACATTGCAATATATCGCAATATGGAGTTCAAATATCGTGACACCCTTATTTAAAAGCCCTAAGGTGTCATCAGCATATCAGCAAAGAAGGCTGATAGCCCCTCCTGTAATGCACGGGATGATAATAATTGAGCATATAAATTCGCCTGTGAAATATAATGATGCTCCTGACTGAATATTCTACATTTCAATGTTCATGAACAAACATATGAACACTCTTGAATATTCACAGCTTTGTCATGAGCATTCTTAAACAATATAAAATCCAACCAAGAAAAATCATGCCATTTGAACATGTAACAGCCATTAGTCAGCAGCTTGTGTTTTTGGACTTTTCACAACCAAATTTGACACACTAATTACAGCATTCTTTATTGAGAACAATTTGCACTGACACAATCAACAATGGGGCTGAGAATATTTTCAAACGCAGAAGTATATTTTCTTGAGTCGAAGACTGTTCTGTATTCTTAAGTCGGTGAATACGGGCCCGGTATTTGTTGTAATCCTAATCATGGACGTGCATACCAAATGGAGCTTTCCGGTTTTCAGGAGTTCCTCCCCCTCCATGGTGTTCTCCTTGGTGTGTATGGTGACAGTGAACACCGAGTGGGAGCGACTGGAATGGAGAATTCATATCAGAACACAGTTAAATCAAACATACTAACAGCAGTAATTATACTTTATAACAAAATGAAGTATGAATGCCAATAAAAACAAAACACTGTGTTCGATAAACACACATGCCCTTGGTTAATGCTGGACAGCCCATTTGAAATAAGTCCAAATTTGGTCAAGTTCAAAGTATGGTTGGGTGATATGGGTGGATTGAAAATGGTCATAAGCAACAACTATGTTAGTATCCAAGCGCTGTAGTAAGGGGTGCTGGCGCCAGACGTAACGGTAAACTCTAGGTAACCAAGAAATAGCCCATTTGAATTATTCCAATAAAGTCCAAATTACTGTGGAATCACTTGAATTCGCGGGGTACAAATTTTGCGCACTTGCGATTGCGCGCACATTTGCGCGGTCTTAAAAATCGGGCAACTACGATTTTGACAAAAAAACTAACGAGAATTGGGGTGTGCACAAAATATGTGTCAATTATGCAATAAAACGACAAGAACGCCAATGAAGGGTCCTATTGTGACTGTTGTTTGTTGCAATAAACACGTATATTAGTACCGGATTCGGCTCTTAATTGACAACAGTGGCTGGAGATTAAGGCGAGACAATAGATACAAAATATCACGTTATGTCCAACCGACACCTTGTTGTTCATTAAGTGCCGACTGAAATACTTTTTTCGGCTCCACATTGCGGGCGCTAATTCTTTACTCAAAAGATCAACTTGTGAAAAGTAACATCTTCATGTTTCTTTTACTCATTGCATTACGAGTGTTCAAAATCATGCCCTTGCGTAACTGTGATATAGAAATACAATTGTGTTGTTGTGCGTTAATTTTTTTGTACAAAAGTAAAGATCTCAATGTACTCTGCGCTACGTGTTTTTATGGCAATCATGCTTTCCATGCGGATGACGTGACGTTGTACATGTCGGCATAATTTTCGCGCGTTTTTTCAGCAGAACAAAGGATTAATATGAAACACGTGCAGTTTAATTGTAAAATAGAATTTGTGTTTACATCACGTGAATAGTAATATTCGGAAAGGCGTTTAGGAATTTGAATTGATTATTTGCGTATATTTACGAACGATTACCGACGTACATTTGAACGAACGTGTAAGCTCCCAAGGTGTGCTACACTATGAAATCGGTAAATATTCGCGGTGGTCATAAATTCGCGCAATGGCGGGAGCGCTAAGCGCAAAAATTAGACCACCGCAAAAATTAGTGATTCCACGGTAGCTCATGGTCAAGGTCAAAGTGAGGTTGGGTGATATAGGTGGATTGGGAACAGTTATAGGTAACAACTGTGTAAATATCCAAGTGTTCTAGCAAGCGATGTTGGTGCTAGACGAAACAGTAAAATCGAGGTAACCAAGAAATAGCCCATTTGAATAATTCCAATTAAGTCCAAATTACGTCAAGGTCAAGGTGAGGTTATGTGATATGGGTGGATTCGGGATTGTCATAAGCAACAACTGTGTAAGTATCCAAGTGTTGTAGTAAGCGGTGTTGGTGCTAGACGAAACGGTAAGATCTACTTATCTTTGTCACGGACAGACGGACGGGACAATCATTATATGCCTTCCGCACCAAGATACCGGGGGCCAAAAAAAATTCACTAATGGGAGCGGGGTGCGCGAAAGTGCCCTTTTCAGAAATTAGCACCATTCCCTTTTTACATTCTAGCTGGAGTACTGGACCACATACATACCTGGAGAAAGCATTGAGCAGCGTTGCCGCAGTCTGTCTCCTGGAGGCGCCCCTCTCCAGAATCTCGTACACCTCATCCTTGCTCTTCACTATGATCTCCTCCAACCCTTGGATGATCACCGAGCCCTGCACAATCACACAGCAGTCTTCACAATAAGTTTTTGGAAGGGCTTGCCCATTGGTGCATAAGCCATACAATTTCAGCTTGCCCAAATCAACCTGAACTATTCCGAAATTAGGAAATAAAACCAAGAGATTGCTTAAACATTTTAAACAATCGAGATATTGCTTAAGTAGTCTGTCATATGGAAAGAAAAGCAGGTGATTATGATAAATTTTGAGAAAAATTGTTGTATTATTGGTAAATTCATCTTTTAATTTCATAATTTTGAATCCTTCTTGCCCTTTTGGTCAAAATTTTAACTTGCCGGAATAGACTTTTATTTGTCCCGGTCTTCGAGGAAGTGGGTTATTTTGAAGACTGACACCGCAAACACTTCAGAGGAGGAAAAGACCTCAATCTCAGTAAAGTTCACAAAAATGTCATATAATTTCTTTACAGATTCAGCATTTATGCAATGGACAAGGTTCATTTAATGATACAATTCTTGTTATGTATTACCTTTCTCGTGCTATCTTCGTAGATCTTCAGACGTAGTGCGTCCACTGAGGATCCCAGCAGGTCAAACAGCTCCTCGTTGTACAGCTCCAGGAATGAGACCCGCACAGAAAACTCGACCTCCTGGGACTGCAACGCAACATGAAATGGTGTCTGAATTAAATATGACACTGAGAGCAATATCTCTTTAATGTACAATCCCAAAAAGGCGTATTATTAAAACTTGGAATTTACCAGTATGTTTATGGACAAACACTATAAATAATACTGAGGTCCACCAATGGACCATCAGTTCAAGTAATTTTGTAATTAATTAACCTGCTCAATTTTTTCAAATTAGACCAAAAAAATAGCGTGATTGATTTTTTTTAAACATTTTTTTTTAAAGAAACATTTCCTTTAAAAAACCATTCAAATTTGGGTCAGGGGTGTGTGGGTTCGCTAGGTAAGGTCAGGTTGCCCGAAACACAACTTTTTTTGCCCCCCCCCCGGAAAGATTTTACGCATTATATCAAATGAGTACCAGATCTATTCCCAAAGCTGTGAAAATGGCTGTATTTAGAGTAAAAACAGTCACTGCCGTACCTGTAGTTGATCGAAGATGTTGGCCAGTGATCGAGGTATGATGCCGGTCAGCGGGTCATTCTCCCAAGTAAGGGTGGGGTCTGCGGACCGCTCGCCCTCCATGGTAAATGTCTTGCCAGTCCCTGTCTGTCCATACCTGCATAGCAGCAAAAACATCAATTGGTCATCTGACAATCAGAGAAAGATCTCAATGCTTACAACCGCACCAGTAAAGCCTAACAAATGCTCAACTTCATTTACCAACAATACATGCTAATCAAAATTCAGTTAGTTATTACATATTATGGAAAACACATTTTTAATAAACGAATGCAAAAAGAGTGCCATTTTTTCTTTCAACAAAACAAAAAGGGATTTTAACTGGTTACAAAATTAAATGCAGTTCAGTGCTTCAAAATTTACCAATTGTTTTCTCTAATGTTTATCAATGATTATTTACATCCATTCATGAACTTGAAAGTAAATATAAATTTGACTACATACGCAAAGATGGTACAGTTGTAGCCATCGAGGACCTCTCCGATGATGGGACCAACAATGCTCTTGTAGACGTCCGTCTGTTTGACATCCTGTGTGAATACATGGTCAAAGCTAAATGTCTTCGTTGTTGGGTTAATGCCTAGTCTTTCCTTTACAGTCACTTCCCGTTTGTCGGAGTTTGCATCCACTACAGAGTAAGACCCCTGTTTTCTCTCTGTACTGTTTATAGGCCTGCAAATTTATAACTATGGTCAAGTATCATGATTTAGTTTCTGTTTTGTTTCATTAATACCATCTACAATAAAGTGTGATGAAATGTGTTGGTCTGTAATTACAAATGATATAGTTGGCCCTCTTTACATCGACATTCAGCAGAACGGAAAAATCGACTCGGACACAATTTTGTTGGGAACAGATTATTTTCTGTTTAGCTGGTATTTGTCATAACGGAATATTCGGTTTCAGACTTCAACGCAAATGTGCGAGAAGCAATCAACAGAATGTGCACTAATTTGATTTGTTACAATGATTTTCGGAACTGACGGCGCTCAAAATGTATTAATTTGTCACAGGTCCTTTTGATTTGCTTAATCAACTGTTATCTGCAGGTGTCATGGGATACGCTAGATATACAATCAAGGTGGGATAAATTGATAATCTGTTTTACGGCGTAAACTTAATTGACATAATAGTAAATGCCATATGATTACCATAATTTTTTATAGTTAAATGGTATTCATTTTTAAGAACAAGTAATTATTATTTCATCAATTATTATTGTTTATGGTGCCAAAATAGTTATAGATATCAACAAAATCGGAATGTCTGAAATAAATAAGTCATGTAGGGCTGTACTCTCTAAATAAATCAACAAGTTTAACTCGAAGACATGTTTTTAGCTTTAGACACTTGCTTTGATATCCTTTTTTGGAGACGTTGGTAGGGTAAGCATTGGTATGCACAAATAAATAGATGTTTTAAGATTGGAGACTACAGTATGACACTTGCGCTGAGGCGGGTTACATTCAACTAGAAAGTAGCCGCTAAAATGATGGTGATAAAACAGTCAACTTTGTTGTTTAGTGTCGAGTTCTTTCTTACATAATACATGACGTACCCTGTTTATTGCTTAAATCAATTCAGCTTAGAATGCTCTTTAAGAAAAGTATGGTTATGAGGGTCCCTATGTGCAAAATGTTGCATTTATTTTTGGTTCAAGTTATCGCTTTTACATTAAATGTCATAAGGATTGGAATTAGTATATTGTAACCTTCAGTACAATGGTTCAAGGCCTAGTTTCAGGAATGTCTGGCATCTCCGTGGGGTATTCCACTCTGTGTATTGGTCACCATAAAATCTCTTATCATTATCTGCAATCTTTTCTCTCTGCTGACTGAGCAATGGCTGTGTGCACTGTTTCCTCTGCAGTAGTGTATTGATATCAGCGGATAAGAGTCACCACACTTTGACCACAGCGGGGTGCCAATACACAGGGTTACAATACGCCAGATTTCTGGGTAAGCGTTCAAAAAAGAGTGTATTTCGAAGTTTGAGGTCCTTCCGCGCCTGAGGCTGCATTATGTGAGGACCCGGAGTATGTCCCAGCTACTCATGTTAAATTACATGATTGGAATTAGTATATTGTAACCTGAAAGAAAGTCATTTAGGTAGGATATTTTAGTCAAAATTTTAATTTTTGTAAAGCTTGATCGTTACTCTTCAGATAAGGATAGTTATTAAAAAAACTATTTTGTTATAAACATTGCCGTGGATACTAAAAGTGGCCGATTTTTTAGGTACATTTAAGCTAGGAAAATTGACATTTTATACGTTCTTTATTTCCGTTTATTTAGTTACCTTACACTCGTCCATTTTGATTTAAACTTACATGTTATATGAGTTTCGAACCCAGGATTATTGATGTGAAGTTTAATTTTGATCAGTTGTGTACAACGTGAGATTTATTAAAAAAAAAACCACCAAAGTGGCCGGAATTACGTTCATGACCAGTAATTGTTTAGTTTATGAACATAAAGTATAGTACCTTAGTCTCACGGCCACTTGAATATGCTGGTTTTCTTGCTTGTAATCTTTGCCTTTCGATGGCGGCATTTTTATGTTTCAAATTTTAAACAAAATGTAAACAAGCTTACAGCGGAAGTATTTTCGAACTTCGCGCACCACAATTTGATCCCACCAATGAGATTTCACGAGTGATACAGTGGGCTTTTGTCGATGTGTTTTATCAAACGGTTACAAAACACCATGATTTATAAATTACTTATGGCTGAGATATTTATCATTAATAAAACTAATCCAAAAGAAATTATACCAGACACTAGTAGGTCACGGGAGATAAATACCATAAATGCAAATGATTTTGCCATAAAACGATGAATAGAGATATCGTACATTCTTGAAATAAATATTAAACGGAGCTTTATGATGTAATATCGCATATCATTATGAGAACATTTAAACGATTTGATATTAGACGTGACACTTTATATTTAGGTTTTACATTTACAAAAGAGTTTTTATAGCAGACATTCAAACTCTGCAATTGTTTTAAAAAAGATTTAATCAAATTTTATTATAACATACAAATATTAAAGTTAATAAGTTAATTTACGTTATCTTCCACCTATCGTTTTGTCAAAATATATTCACAACAACCACCCATTGTCTCTCTAGCAAGCTCTCGCAACTAGTAAACTAGTTGAGTTGTAATTTTGGACCCGGGTCGGCAAATATATTCGGAGCAACCGGTATTTGATACAATTATTTCGCCGATACGAAAAAGTAAGTAGATGGTCGACTTCGTCCTGTTTTCATGAAGTACAATATTTTTGGGAAATATATGATCGTAAGTCAAATGGCAAAACGTAATGCCGTTGATGCAGTATTGAACTAAGGCGCCAGCAAAAGCTTCGATATCAAACCTACGTGACATGCTCATACATTTTGGTGAAATTTTAGCCGAACCGATCGAATAACTGTACCGAAATTTATATTTAATTTTACTTCTGCGCAAAGCTAGT
Organism: Congeria kusceri; assembly: GCA_027627225.1. NCBI lineage: Eukaryota > Metazoa > Mollusca > Bivalvia > Myida > Dreissenidae > Congeria > Congeria kusceri. Next base: position 20,440,491 of record CM051034.1, read on the forward strand.
CAGGGTTTTACCTTAACTTTCGGGAAGTGGTGGTCCACAGGACCGGCTACCTTCAAACCCTACTTATACTGTATGAACTTGTACCGATAAGTTAAAATATATCAAACTGCATAGGAAAATACAATACTGTAGTTTAAAAACCAAAATGACTCTCTGAATTGAAATCATACGGTGTCCTGATAATGCCATCGTACTTTCGCGACATCGTGTTGTGCTCATGAAAACGCGCCGACGCGCCGACACGATACGCCGTCGCGCCGACACGATACGCCGAAGCGCCGGACGATTCGCCGAAGCGATATTAACGTTACAATCACGTGTTGTTGTTTTCATCCGTGGTTATAAAGTTGGGCGAAAATACGAAAAGACGACGTTTATATCGCTTCGGCGCATCGTGGCGCGTCTGCGTATCGTGTGTTCACTCTACTGCCGTAAGTAAAATTCGTTTTGATTTAAAAGGATTACTTTTTTTTTACTTTTACTTATTGAATGCAATTCAGTGCAATTTTCTGGGTACGACTAAACACCGAAAACCCGCAAAAACCAACGAAAACCTACGGAAACCTGCAAAACCTCAATGAAAAACATGAAACATGAACGAAAACCAACGGAAACATTGGAAAACCTACTTACACTTACAAAACCCGCGGAAACGAGGGAAACCTACTTATACTAACGGAAAACCGCGAAAACCCGAGTGAACACACGAAAACCAATGGAAGCTTTGGATTTCGCGGGTTTTCGCCGTTTAATTATGGTTTTCTTGGGTGTTCGTTATTTGAAGTAGGTTTACGTTGCTTTTGTAGGTTTACACAATTTAGTTTATGTTTTCGAGCGGTTTTCAATTAGGTTTTCGCTGGTTTCTGCTGGTTTTCGATGTTTACCGAAAGTCATACCGCAATTTTCTAAAATAGTTTGACTTTTTGTATATCATTAACAGACAATAGTGAAAAAAAAAGGCATAGAAAAAGACCATAATTAAAACAATAAATAATAACTAGAAGATTTAAATAGATCATCATCACGCGGTTTGGTATAACGGCAGGGAATTGTATAAGAGCTATGCTCAGTACCAGTTAAATCTTTGCGCGGAGGTATTAATATTGTGTTAAATAGTGTTTTTGAGCCTTTGCCTGTCATATGGTGTACGTGTGCATTACAGTGAGACGGCCCCAAGTTAAAACGGCCTCAAGTTAAAACCGCCCCTAAAATGGTTAAAACGGCCCCAAAAGTGGTCAACACGGCCACACATTTTTCTAATATGGTTAAAACGGCCTCACATTTGGTTAAAACGCCCCACATATGGTTAAAACGGCCTCACATTTATGATCAAATTGTGAACAAATCAAAATTAGTTATTACGTTGGGATTTTAAATTGTATAATATGTATATCGGTTTTTGATTCGAAGTTGTAATAGACTCATTTGTTGATTTGTAATAAAATGATGTGATTAAACATAACCATTAGTTGTCATTATTAGTAAATATTTTCACAGTTTGAATTTCCTAAAAACGTAGTAAAATAGCGCTAAATTGGCAAACTATTAGAGTATAAAATGGTGCTCCTAAATTAGTCCCATTTCAAAGAATAGCCGGGCTCTTTAAGATGTGCTTATTGCTGTTAATTGGAAATTGAATAAAAAAATTCTTTTTAATTGAAACATCTTTGTCGAAAAAAAAAAAAAAAAAAAAAAGCCGACATCTTTTTCGTAATGCATATTGAGTAGCTTACTTTCGGAAATTAGTAAATAACTTAATTGTTTCGTGGTGCATATATAGTTGAATGCAGCGATATAATATCACAAATGCTTCACAAATAACCAAGTTTATAATTGTTTTGGAAAATACAATGAAAATAATCAATTTATTGCTTTGAGACACGTGTGTTCCTTGGATGTATGTGTTGTTGTTGTTTCTAAGTGTATTGTTATTTTGTGGGTGTGTGAGTGTGTGTGCAGGCATTTTAACATGACGGACAATTGTATAGACTGTGGTTGTGAAGTGACTGATGCAGAGGAGGCTGTCTCCTGTGATCATTGTGACAGGTGGTAGCACCGTGAATGCCGTACAGGTACGTACAACTTTATGAATATGATTGCGAGGTATTAAGTATTAGTAATATTTTAAGGCAATTGAAATGAATTTGTTTTTATTTCTAAATATAGGATGACTACTTAATTTAAATCGTTGGAAGATTCAAACGTAACTTATTTACAACATAAAACTTGCTATCTTAATATTTAATTATCTAAATAGTTTTTAAATAAATAATTTATTGATTTGATCTTATTTTATTTTATCTTATTTTATCTTATCTTATTGTAAATTAATTGTTTATGTTGTTTTTATTCTATGTATGAATTATTTCATTTCTTAATTAAATTAATATATTTCTTAATGTATCTTGTTCGTTACATACTTAAGTTAGTCATGTATCATGTTCTATATATATAGTCTGTTTATATATTTGTCTAAAATTATTATTTTCCATTTATTTTTGTTTTGGCATTAATGATCGATAATAAACGTTTCACTATCACCCCAATGTCTAGCACATACTGATAACAGCATAATTGGCGACACTTACAAACCCTCACCTCAGCTCTTCAGACCTATACAATCTGGTGACAAATAAACAGAAATATCTTTATTAATGGAAAAAATAGTATAAGTGCGGAGCAATGGACAAACTGTAAACTGTAAATTATGTTATAATATGTAAATGGTTGTCTGACCCTAGAACATTTTTACCAAAAATACTATGAAAAACCATCTGTTCATTAATTTATCCAACTCCCTAACTCAAACAATAAAATCTATATTATTAACTTATAACGTTTATTGATTGTAAAGCAGGATTATAACGAATTTATATATACCGGCAATCGTTCAAAACATTTGATTTTCAAGCTTTAATGGTGTTAAAACTAATGTACAATAAATGTTGATACGTGTATTAATACGTCATGTTCTTTTTGTTAATTTAATTCAATTATGTCTTTTGATTTTAAACATTATTGTCAACTGTTTGAAAAATACAATAAAACAGCGTTTCAATATAACACCGTTTTTATTATTTTTTGGTAAAATGATTTTGCTGTTACTCTAATCCAACATTGTTCTGGTGACTAAAATTAAGCTATCGTCACAGAAAATTTGGGCGTAATCCCGATATTTTGACTGGAACTTTTTATTTCAATTCCATACACAGGTATAACACAGGCGCGGTATCTACGAGCAGCACGAGGAAGAGGAAAGCTGCGTTTTATTTGTCGTGGTTGTGACGTTCTTCAATCACAATACCAACCGACATCAAAGAGAAGAGCTGTCTTGACAACATCGACCCACACGGATCCCGAACCGGAAACATCGACACACACGGAACCTGAACCGGAAACATCTACACGCACCGCGTATGTTGTTCTGCCTGCCATTCCTCCCACAGGAACACATCCGAGATACGTTTGAAGCCCTGGTGGACATGAACGATGTACCTCGCCTGCTGCCCCTGTATTCATACATCAGACGTACGTGGATGGAGTCGTCGATATGGCCAGTCTCATCATGGAGCGTGTACGGACAGTCCGTTCGCACAAACAATGATTGTGAAGGTACTATAATATTAAATTAATTACTGATGTACTTTGATCTTTGATATTTTGATATTGATATTGGTGCGCCTGCTACACACAGAAGCGTTAGAAGTAGCCTGCAGTGCCCGTCTGGTTAGCGAAATGAGACTGCGGCGTCTCCAGCGGAAATCTGTGAGAACCATGCACGGCAAAATTTTCGATGCATGGAACAGGTAATTTAAATTCACCAATTATTATCTTAATCCATAACAATGCCTTATTTATTTACTTATTTATTTATTTAATATTCTTATCTATATCCTATAATGTACAATATGTCAAAATAAATACATATATATATATCCATTCAAAAGTCCATATTTGTATCAGTATATTAATTGTAATTATAATTCAAATTTTCTTATTTTTTTTTTTTTCAGTTACAGAGCGGGTACATTGTCTACCACTGGACTTCTGAAGAAACTGTCCAACCTGTATCGTCCAGTTGTACCTCAAGTCACGGAAGATGATCAGCTTCATTGAGTGATAATGATCGATGTTGAGCGAAGATTATCGATGATGATCGATCAGTGATGATGAGTGATAAAACTGACAATAATGTACATATTATTCATGTAATTCATAGTTTTTGTTTCAGGTACATATGTGATCCAGACATATATATTTAACTAGACATATATATTTAAATGCTTATTTATTATGATCACTGTATTTCAAAATTAATTTGCATACTTTTTTTTCAGGATAGCATATATGTGTATTATAATCGATTTATTTCAAAATTACTTTAATATTCAGGTACTGTTCACATCTGAACCTTCCAAAGACTTTTTTTTTTATCGATATATATTTTCAGTATTGTATTCTTCTTGTGGTATGCTTCACGTTAATTGTTATGCAATTAACTGAAATAAACAAATATAACTTTTTGTTGTTGTTTGCACATAAATTGAAACTACTAAAATCGCTAAAATAATATGGGGCCGTTTTAACCACATTTATTTAGTAACTGTGGCCGTTTTAACCATTTTGGGGCCGTTTTAACTTGGGGCCGTTTTAACTTGCTTCTGTGTCTGTTCACCGAAAACAAGTCACGTGACAAACTTGTTTACATGCAATCATGACTACAAATGGTAACTTTCTCTATTAGACTCAAATAGAATAGGTAAGTTTAATTAGTTAAAAATATTCAGTTTCATGTTTTGCATATAATATAGTATCCCGTATTTTTCAGATACCGTTCTATCTTGGATACCGTTTTTTTTCACAAAATGCTCTAGAATAATAGCGTGTTTGGTAACCCAATTCAGCAATTGACAAATTGTCCGAAAATATAGACATCGTATTTAAGTAGGGCAATTTCACGATTTGCGGTCGTTTCGCGCCTAATCTGTTTCCTCCTCTTGTTGTTTCGCTTCCAAGTCGTTTCCACAGTGGTTGTTTCGCCCCCATTTGCATAGATAGAGTGGTTTTGAATATAATTAGACTAATTGATAATCAGAATGTAACATCAAATATTGATGACATCGAGTTAAGTTTTGGCTTAATTTCACATAAAATCACATTTTATTTCATTAATTACATAAACAATACATGTGCATGAAGACAATTAATTTGTTAATTAATACAAAACATTTGTGCCAATAATAACAAAATAAGACAAGTAATAATAGAATGATACAAGTAACTCTACTACAGTACAGTACACTGAAAACGGGCAGCGAAACGACGAGGGTGGAAACGACCAGGGAGGAAATTACTTGGGTACGAAACTACTGAGGACCCAAATTCACCAAGGTTCGGACGAAGGTTGAATGCTTTCAAATAGCTTGACTATTTTACACAAATAGATGCGTGTTTGTATCATAGAAAAGACATTTTAAACGTGTTTTAACATGATTTGTTGGCATTTCGGTTGGTTGTATATTATAAAAATCTGTCCGATAAAGATACACTAAAAAATACCATGGTTCTGACATAACTAAGGTTCGGACAGCCTATTCCGAGCTTCGGACGCTTTTGTAAACACTCGGCCTATCCCGCATAGGCGATTTACTTAGGTCTACTTTCACTTCGGAGTCTATTTATTAAATAGCAGTGTTGTCGCATATACACACCCAGTATGCTAAGACTGTTAACTGCCAAAACGTGTTTTCTGCAAAAACGATAATAGAGCAAAATAGCTCTATACATAGGAATTTTTTTTATCTAAATTCAATGCCAAATGAACGTCAGCTGATATAAATGTACAAGCCCCATCCCCAGGGACCGAAGCTTGGAGAATGCTGTCTGATGCTTGGTTGAAGCTGTCCGAACCATGTTTAATTCACCATTTATTTTATTTAGCGATGCAGTCAAAATAAAAAAAAATGTTGGAAAGAAAACTATATCAATCAAACACATAGTATTTTTATAAACAAACATATTTCAATGGCATTATTATGTCATCGTTACGTAAATCAAGTTACCTTTTAGTCAGAAGTTGTTTTAATAAAAACATTAAATAGGCGTTGTTAAAAAGGTGTTGCAGCTTCCACCGATCGAAGTTTGGCGCTGATTTTTCAGAAAAAATAACATGATCGGCTCAGATTTTTCTCATTAGTTATCTGATGACGTAATTTTGGCGCCATTTTACCCGCCGGGAATCTTGGAGGGCAGACATATACGGCAGATAATCATTCATAAAACATCCGAACCATGGTATAAAATATAGATTGTCCGAACCTTGGTGAATTTGCCCTAAATAAAGCCACACAATCCTGTTGTACCTGCAACAACAATTCACTCTTAATGCGCTAGTTTTTTTGGAAAACGTATTCTGGTCTTGTGTTATCCAGCAGTGCTAGTAGTAGTACCCCTTTACCATTGATATTGACCTGATTTTTCCAAATTAAACTGCAAAGTATTTGACTAAAATTAAGATTAAAATACATTGCTCTGTAAGTTTGTAAAGAACAATAGCGCGTCAACCAGTCTAAGATGACGTCATAACCCAAACAGTCATAAGAAACGGTATCAAAAGACGCTTATTTTTTTATGGGAGATCATAATGTTTGACCTCTTCGGGTGCTGTCATTTGTTTATGAAAATATGTTTTACAGATTGTGTATTTTTTTAAAGAAAGATAGTTTGTTCCTATTTTATATGTTTTAAAAACATGTATGGTCAAATATAGTTGATGTACAATTTCATAGTGTGATTAAGATCACCGGTATCTAAAGAATAGAGCATATTTGTTATAATTTTGGTACTCACAAGAAGTTAGTATTCATGAAATTAATACACTAAAAATAAGTGTTGTGTGATTATTTTCTTAGACAATAGACTGGCCTATGTCAGAAACAACTAACTAACTTAGAAACAAGTTAAATCGAAGCTCAGAGGGTGCAAGTTACAACAGCCCCAAGTTAAATTGGTCCCCAAAGGTTAAAATGGTTAAAACGGCTAAATAAATATGGTAAAAAAGGCCCCAGTTCTGTTGTCTGGGGAAGTAAAATGATGTGTGGATGCCTGATAAAATCCCAATTTGGGGCCCAGACAGTGTTTGTTATTGTTTTGCCTTCGTGCTAATTAAAGCAGACGAAGTCAGGCAGAACATTATTTCACCCGCTACATTGTTGAAGAAAGTGCGTAGTAGCTACATATTTACTTAACGTCTTGTAAACTCTTTAAAACATCATGCTTCAGTATTAGACAGTATTAGTTTTATGTGTAAACAAACTTGTAATTTCGCTAAGACCATAAGGGCAAAATATTAAAATGAGTGACATTACAAACTCATTCAGATATTACTTTTTGTTTTACTTTAATGCCAACATATATCGTCTAGGTAACTATTTTCCAACCTATTCTTGAGCCTAATGATTTCTGATATTTACAGGTTTCCAAAGTGTGTATTACATCATAAGTTTATGTGAAACGTTGCTGTGGTAAACAGATTCACCAGAACCTGTGTCAGTGTTATTGTACTTAGTTGTGTGAGTGACCAAACTATTGTTCTACTACATTATTGTTTTCAAAACCGTATGCTTGGGATACAAAGTCCACTGACCACAGTTGATTCTTAGAGGTTCAACTGGTACATCCATGCAAATATCTTTTTAGTTTAACAAAGTTTAACATGTACTTATTTTAGTTAAATTGTCACTGTGTATAAAGCCAGAGTGTTAATCAGACGCTTCCTGTGGAGAATACCAGTACTTGGTGTCTTGAGAAAGATCACTTGTGGTGTGTCGTGGGAAAACCGGGCTTAATGCATGTGCTTAAAGTGCCGATCCGGATTTGCCTTGCAGTTTGCACAGGCTAATCCAGGACGGCACTTTCTGCTTTTTTTTTTGTTTGTTCCAAGTCTGTTCTAAACATAAATCCCCTGTAGGCGGATAGTGCTGTCGCAGATTAGCCTGTGCAGTTCGGGACGACACTTTACGCACATGCATTAGGCCCGGTTTTCCCACGACATTCCTCATTTAAACATTCCCCAAGTAAGGATCCAACTCCATTACTCCACTGTCAATACAGGTTAATTTGACATATCGTATAGAATGTTTTTATTATGCAAATCCAACGTTTTAGAAAGAAAACATTAACTATCAAACTGGTGTTTTGGATAATTCACATAATAATATTAAAATTACGTTTTGATAAAATATTGAATAATGGTCTGAAAAAAATGTGTTTAATCTATTATATTACAGTACACAAAAGTAGCCCACAATTTTAAAGGGTGTTAAATGATTTAAATGTCATTGTGTATTTCATCTAATGTTTTATCTTATATTGCATCACTTTTAATTAGGGATGTCAATGAATATCCGGATATCCGAATATCGGGTTACTCTATATCCGGTTACCAAGTTTAGTAACCAAATATTCGTATATAAATTGAATATAAGATTTTTCTCGTTTTGTAGGCATATAAACGCCTTTGTTGCATGTGTATTATTGATTAACTCAACACAGCTATAGGACTCTACAGGAGGTCTCCACCTCATACTGCGGAGGTTTCATAAACACACCCCTCAGTTGGTATACATTTATCATCAAACCAGGTGGTGCTTTCACACACACACCTTTACAGGACTATTAAACAAACAAGATGTCACAATCGATTATACCCATTTGGTGCGTCCCTCTTGATAAGAGATGGTTCTCTACCAATTAACAATGCCAATTAATGTCGATTATCGATGTTCTAACCAACTATTGAAATCAAATGAATCCATTGTTATCCAATCATTTCTAATCAGCAAAACTTAAAAGACTGTCTTATCCAATCAGTTCGCATCTAATTATTACTGGTATTTCAATTTGTTTTCTTACTTTATTCGTTTACAAACCACTGTATTGTGCAGACGGAAAAAATATCGCAACGTTATTAACTTATTAGTACATTCAACTTAATATTTTGATTTGAATAAAAGCGATGGTAGATTTTTTGCATACAAAATACAAATGAAATAAAATATATAGTAACATTAATCCATCCTTGTCGTTTTGTTTATATGCATGTGATTAGCACATTGCATGTTTTTACTTAAACATCGCAATTTACGGGTTTACTATACACCAGTCAGCCTTCACAATTAACTACCTTTGCGCAAATCACATATTTAATTGCGGTACTTTAATTGAAAGGCATAACAACATTGCATGCTACACAAAACAAACCAAATGCACAATTTTACTAACAGAAATCGACGTAGTTTGTTACACGTATCGGTACTTTTTTCAATAATTTAAAACTATTGTGTTTTCAAAATAGAAGTATCGTAATTTAGTAAGATATAATTCGTCTAGGTGTGAACTTAATTGTGCAACTGTAACATGCGCCAGATTCCGGCAGCCAATGCCAATCTATACGGTTATCCGGATAGTATCTGGATATTACATACGAATATCCAGATACCAATTCTGGTATCCGTTGACATCCCTACTTTTAATGCATGCGACTTTTGCAAGAATTTGTATTCATATTTAGTTGGGTTTTTTTTTGAAAGTACTGGTATTTTTATGAAAAAATGGTATAAACCAGTACTTAATGAAGCAATATTCGGTACTTTAACAAAACCATGCACTAGTGTCCAAACCTATTTAAGGTTGCAGTGGAATAAAGGATATGATGTCCGTCTGGCAGTTGGAAGGTAGTGAGTTAAATCCCTAATCGAGGGAGCGTTCGAATGATCTTTCTCAAAAGGCACTGTACTGGTTCTACCCAGGAAACAGACTTGAGTTTCTCAATAAGCCTAATAAGTCAAGCTTACATAGATTGTTTGTTTGTTCGTTTATTTGGATTTTTCGCTGTTTTTAACAGTATTTCAGTCATATCACAGCGGTCAGTTAACCTACTCACACTTTTCCTAGGCAAGCTTAGCCGATCTAAGTACCAGTACTAAGTGCACATAGTTATGCCAGTAACTGACAACTGCCCTTCTTGAATCGGAGGTAGGGGGAGAATGGCCGTAAAAAGAATTTCATGACCAATCCCACACAAGTTATGTGGCCGGGCTGGGATTCGATCTCACGATCCGCAGATTGACAGTCCAGCGCTCTACCAACTGAGCTAGCCGGGCCCGGTTAGGTTTAAATAGATTTAAACTAGCCTACTGATAAGGAAATTTTTACATTGGAGGGGGGAAGTGACTGTTTTTGCTGGGGAAAGCTGGATATGTTTGGATGCCAAAATAGGCAGATCAGGCTCACTGACTAGCACTGATTAGTTCTCTGTATGATGACAAACACACAGACACTCAACAGTGCATTACTCACTGCTGTACCTGGCTGACTTTATGAGCATTCTGAACTAATCCTCAGCTATTTACATCAGTACCATGCAGATGTCAGTTTTGTTCAAATCTTGTAACTCTTTGCCATCTCAAAGATCCATTACAACAATAAACATACCACAGTGTTTATTGGTGGCGCGTCGTGGGAAAACCGGTCTTAATGCATGTGCGTAAAGTGTCGTCCCAGATTAGCCTGTGCAGTCTGCACAGGCTAATCCAGGACGGCACTTTCCGTTTTTATGGTATTTTCTGTTTTAAGGGAGTCTCTTCTAAACATAAATCCACTGTATGCAGAAAGTGCCGTCCTGGATTAGCCTGTGCGGACTGCACTGGCTAATCCGGGACGACACTCTACGCACATGCATTAAGACCGATTTTCCCACGACGCGCCTCATTGTAAGGCTAAAAGCACTTGGCTAGCATCATTGATAAGGATCCATGTTATTTGGGAGATAAACACTAGCATCGTGCATGTCCAGCTGTCAGTAAGATTGGATTTGTGGGGATTGAAATCTATCAGTAATGCTGTGTCTGGAACAACAACAATAGACATTATTGAGGGATTCACATTTCTAGACTGACAAACAAGTCTGAGCAGACAAATAATTCATAAATATTTGTGTTGTTATCATGCCTCTACACATTATCACAAAATTAGCCATATGCTACATTTGAACATTTTGCTGTGTAGCTGCTTCGTTTACTTAACAAAATACTAGCGATGCAACGGATACCCGAAAATATGCGCATTCTCGGTTCCAAAAAATTAACTCGAGTTCGGTTCCTCATTGGAAAATTCGGGTCGGGTCGGGTATTAAAATAATAGTGCAATTCAACCTTTTTAATTATCGTCATCTTTCTTAAAATTCTTCTTAATCTATATATAATCATATTCAACAAATTAATAAAACCAAGACCCAATAGGCATAGGTGTTTCTATTTGACAGTTTATTTTACAAATAAAAGCAAATATTCTGCTGGTGCTCTTGGATATTGGAGTGCATCGTCCAACGAACACCACTGCACAGCTGTATGGATATCTTAAGCCAAGGAGTTTCAAACCGTCAAGTTGAGGAATTAGGTGTGGCAGAGTGCATTGGCTTTTAACGGGACTGAATTTAAACTCAGAGCATCGTTATTAATATGACCAAACCTAAGTAAATGTCAAATTTATCATTAATGAAAAGAAGTGATCAAATTTTTACAGCGAACGAAACTGTTGACAGTTGGGAGTGTGGTATATATATATTCAGTATTCGTCCTTTCCTTTTCCTGCGCCATATATTTTCCCAGTCAAATTCAAGTCTCAAATGACGAATCAATACCTTTATAACGCATATATATGCATACACAAGAAGCACATGCATTATTTCCTGCTGAATTATTACCGTAAACCCTCTGGGAAAAAAAGCTATGCAAATAACTTACCGAAATAATCTGTACATGTATTTATCGAAACGAGAATACTTTTTGAAAACAAAGATTTTATCAAGGTTTATTTTTAGAACTTAAATATCCTGTAATACAAATAATCTGTATACATGTATCTTTTCCCTTCAGATTTAACTTGATAATTTTGTTGGTTGCCTTATCATTCAACATAAGTCATTAATAGGAAAAAATGAGATTTTGTGTATATTCTCGAGAGCTGGAGGAATTGGGCCCTATTAGGCCCAGCATTCTTGTTAACAAAAAGGTAGCTCGAATCCTGCTGCAAATAAGCGAGAGTTTTTTTATTTCTTGGTTCTCGGATCCGCCGACCCGATTTTTTCCAAAAAGCCAAAAAAAAAAATTTTTTAGAATGTAACCATTGTCGTAAAAATGACCGTGTGGAAGGTTTTCAGCCTGTTACACGGAATGCAAAAAATATTAATGTCATGGTTATCATGTAGTTATTAAGTTAATGTTGTGTTATATGATTTTTTAAAGTAATAAAGCATTAAGATTTTTTATATCAGTGTCCATTTGTGAAATTCTAGTCATTAATTTACTCAAATCTGTGTTGTTTTTTTATTTTTATTTTTTTCCCTCCTCCAACCAGACACTTTTCCAAAAATGTCCGAGAACCAAGAAATTAAAAAACTCTGGCCTAAGCTTAATTCTGATCAAGTTCAGATGTGAGAAGTATTACAATGACAATTAATAACAAGGATATCAGTGAAACTGATAGATGCTGCCCAATGCGGTTTGTCAAGCAATATAAATGCAATGAGAAGGGCAGATTTATTAAAATGATAAAAACTCACTAGGCAGGACCAAATCTGACACCAAAACTGTGTGAACATGTCAGAAACGAGAATAATTTCATTAATCGTCTAATCTTTAAAGTAGACACATTGTTTACCCATCGAAACAGCCCGCTAGAGGTACAAAGTTGATATGTACTTTACATTAATCGTCTTATCTTTAAAGTAGACACATTGTTTACCCATGGAAACAGCCCGCTAGAGGTACAAAGTTGATATGTACTTTACTTATATAAATACCCGACCCGGCCAGAAAATACCTGACCCGAAGAATGATACCCGAACCGACCCAACAAAAATTTGCTGCCCGTTGCATCCCAACAAAATACCACAGGCAGCATTTTGAAGGAATATTTTCGGTCAAGATATCCTTGGTAGTAAATTGTGGTTGTTCAGTCGGGATCTAAAAGCATCCTAACTTTTGTTGTCATGTTAACCCAAAGCCTAATAGAATATTTTCGGTCAAGATATCCTGGGTAGTAAATTGTTGTTGTTCAGCTGGGATCTAAAAGCATCCTAACTTTTGTTGTCATGTTAACCCAAAGCCTAATAAAATATTTTCGGCCAGGATATCCTTGGTAGTAAATTGTGGTTGTTCACCCGGTATCTAAAAGCATCCTAACTTTTGTTGTCATGTTAACCCAAAGCCTAATAGAATATTTTCGGTCAAGATATCCTTGGTAGTAAATTGTGGTTGTTCACCCGATATCTAAAAGCATCCTTACTTTTGTTGTCATGTTAACCCAAAGCCTAACAACCCTGTCACACTGTGGCGAATTTTAGCTTCGAGTTCTGTACGAGTTCTGGCAAGTTATAACTCGCCGTAAAGTGGACGAGTTGGTCGCGTAATTGTTTCAAAGACATTTGTTCGAGTTCTCTTCAACCTTGACACGACACATGTACGATAATCACATTTTATCACGAGTTCAGCCGAGATATTCATACAAAGTCTTTTAGACAATCAAAGACTTGTGTTCGAGAATGTACGAGACAGGACAAGTCTGTATGACTTGTGAGGAAATGAGCACGAGTTCATGACGTCATTTTACAAGAAACAGATGAGCAGATGTCATAAGCGAGTCTCCCAATCTCGCAGTAAACTCGGCAAAACGCTACGACAAGGGAAGACATGTCTACAGAATGTGTTTGAGAGTGCGCAAGATTCCTTTGTCATACCTTCGACACATGTACAAGAATAAAAAGTCGCCGATAAGCTGCGAGAATTTTAAACATTTTAAAATTCTCGCCACTACATGGCGTGTTCTGGCGACATAGGAAGACATAAGTAGACATCACTGCGACAAAGAACGACATGTGTACAACATCTACAGGACACCAGGCGAGTTGTGGCGTGTTACAACACGCCACTTGTAACTCGCCACAACTCGTAGCTAAAATTCGCCACAGTGTGACAGGGCCTTAAGGCAGGTTAAGTCTTATTCTGGCAAGTGAGTTTTGAAAATGTAATTGGTTTGGCTCGTTAGGTAGTTCATAGTTTTGATGGAGCAAATTGTAAATTGTCCAGTCCAAGGCCCATATTCACAAAGCTCCTTAGGGAAAACTTAAGTAAATTCCTTAAATTTAAGAAATTCCGTAAGTTAGTGGCTGTTTCATGTATAGGTCTTTTAACATTAAAATGTTGTAAACTTCTGTATATTGCTTATATGTTTAGTATTACAGCCTTCTTTGTATAGAAATCACTGGATTTCACATAGGAACTTTGATCTGAACTTTTTGCTTTAACACAACTTAAGTTAAGATTTCCTTAGGAGCTTTGTGAATACCAGCCCTGGTCTAATATTATGAAAATACACGTTGAATTTTCTAGTTAGGCACCTATCGGCTCGCCCAATATGGTTTGGCAGCTGTGTACTCGTCCAAATATATCACCATATCAGGGGTGTGAAAATATGAAAATACACATGGAATTTTGTAGGTAGGCACCTATCAGCTCGCCCAATATGGTTTGGCAGCTGTGTACTCGTCCAAATATATCACCATATCAGGGGTGTGAACATATGAAAATACACATGGAATTTTGTAGGTAGGCACCTATCAGCTCGCCCAATATGGTTTGGCAGCTGTGTACTCGTCCAGATATATCACCATATCAGGGGTGTGAACATATGAAAATACACATGGAATTTTGTAGGTAGGCACCTATCAGCTCGCCCAATATGGTTTGGCAGCTGTGTACTCGTCCAAATATATCACCATATCAGGGGTGTGAACATATGAAACTTTTGTTTACTTGTCCACATACAAGTTCGTTGCAAAAGTCTACTTGTCTGCATGCGAAAGTCACTTCTCCAAATAAAACTATAGCTTTTATTCTGGGCATTCCTAAAATAATGTGTCATTGTTAAAATATATAATATAATAATTAACTTCCAACTTTTACATCATTTCACTTAGCGCGGTTGTACTTGTTCGCAGGGCAACTTGACAGGCAAATTTTATTGGTCCGAAAATAAAATTACCCATGTTGGACAAGTCGGGCATAGGATTTCCACACCCCTGTTGTATTGTTCAGAACTCTGTTAAAGATGTTCGCAACAAAAAGAAAATAATCGGGTTAATTTCTCCTTTTGCTTCATTTTTTCTTTATTGTATATAGGTTACAGTATACTAATTTCATCTCTAATATCCATTCAAAATAAATATTTTTGATAGTAAAAGTTCATAAAGCATATATAATAATAAAAAACACACTATGCAATGTATTTCCAAACAAGTTTAGTTCAGAAATGATCCATTAAATATCTTCATTCTCTTGATACCTTGTTTATGTATGTTAAAACGAACAGGAAAAAGGCTACACAGGTGCCCTATATGAAATCCAATATTCCCCAAACAGTTCGGTGAGCAATTCTTTTATTAATGTTTTGGTGTAGATATACATTGGTGCATGTCTGTGCGAAATTTGAAGAAAATCTGTCGTTTTTAACAAAATATGCACTTGATAAAAATGAAGTTTCAGAAAGCATTATTAGTTCCCATTTGACACATGTAAATGTCCATTCAAATTCATTATTTAAGCAGTAAATGTAGGTAAAACGTTTTTATTATCAACATACACATGTATATTACAAAACAAAGTATGTATAAACATATCAGTTGAAAGAACCATAACCTTGTTTGAAAAATAACTATCGTATATACTTAAAACATTGATAAAAATCAGAACTGAAAAAGGGGCATCAACAGGTACTATATTCGAAACCCAATATTTCCGGAACAAGGCCGGTGACCCCTATTTTTTAAGACTGTTTTAGTTTCAGCATACAATGATGCATGTATGTGGGATCCTTTAACAAAATCTGTCATTTCGAATAAAAGATATTCGTATATTTGATAAATTATTGATGTTTTCACAGGCAAATTTAATGCAAAATTAACTTCGTTAAGCGTCCATTACGAGTCATTTGGTTAATGATAACTGTAGATAAAGCGCGTTTTATCATTAAACTGTACTTGTATATTACTAAACGAAACATTTAAAAAAAGATGCATTAATAAATCTCCATCTTTGTTTGAATATAAACGCTTTATATTATTCAACATTCTAAGTAACACAAACCGAAAAAAGGCTTCGACAGGTACCGTATTTAAAATTCAGTATTTCCGGAAAAAGGCCGGTGACCCCTATTTTTTAAGACTGTTTTAGTTTTACGATACATTGGTGCATGTTTGTGCCAAGTTTTAACAAACTCTGTCGTTGGAAAAAGATTGAAGGAAATTGTTGCGAACGTCTTTAAATAAATGGAATAAACTAATAATTAAATACAGTAAAAAAAAATTTTGTTGGAGCCAAAATCTTTCATGCATTGTTGTACTCGGCACAGTATTTCTTAAGATGTATATTGTAAAATCATACGAAGCAACTTGATTCTGCTAGATTCTATACTTTCTCTGCATTGTGCTGCAATAAATGCTTCCACAATTGGCCTTGTTGCCAGAACATGAAAGTATTATTGAATTTTGCTGAATATTTAATGTTGACAGCCTGTTAAGTTCATATCAACATTTAGCTGTTTCATTGTATCTGAAATATTTGTTGGAATATATATGAGGCGCTTCGTGGGAAAACCGGGCGTAATGTATGTGCGTTAAGTGTCATCCCAGATTAGCATGTGCAGTCCGCACAGGCTCAACCGGGACGACACTTTCCGCTCTTATGGTACTCTTTGTTTTAAGGAAGTCTCTTCTAAACATAAATCCACTGTAGGCGGAAAGTGCCATCCGGATTAGCCTGTGCGGACTGCACAGGCTAATCCGGGACGACACTACGCACATGCATTAAGCCCGGTTTTCCCAGGACACGCCTCATATTGTATTCTATTTGGGAAAATTGACATTACATTAAAATATTATTTAACTTTTAATATATTTATGCATATGTTATATACATTCGAACACCGTTGCTTGGAAGTTGTTTGCACCGGCGAGAAAACTTCATACTAACGATTGTTCAGATTAAACATTTTGTCCAGTCCAAAGATTGCGGTCACATTACATTTGCATTTATACGCGAATAAGGGGCAAATTGTTGTTTCGAAAATATTAAAAAAGGTTCTTTAAGCGAACGTTATTTGCTATATTTTAATATGTAAACCCAATGTAGTAAGTTTATATACTTTTTAGCTCACCTAAGTTAATATACCTTTTAGCTCACCTGAGTACGAAGTGCTCGGTGAGCTATTGGTATAGGGGACCTCTCCGGCAGCGGCGGGCGTCCGTATGCCGTCAACAATTTGGACCGTTATCGCGATAAAGACTACATTTTTTATTCAATCTTGACCTTACTTGCACAGTTTGTGTTTGACCATAAAATCTCAGATGGGATTGTTATTGAGTCAGATCACACCAGTAACACCAGAGTTATTGCCCTTTTTTCATGCAAAAAAAGTGCAAAAATGCCCTTTTCCAACGTTTAGACTTAATTTTTCATCCAATCTTAACCAAACTTTCACAGTTTGTGTATAACCATCAGATCTCAATGCACACCAAAAATTGGCCAGATCGTGTTTCAAACACCAGAGTTATTGCCCTTTGTTTATTAAAAAAAATATACAAAAATGGACATTATTCAGGATAGAGACTTCATTTTTCATCCAATTTTCACCAATCTTGCACAGTTTGTCTATTACCATGAGTTTACAGATGAAGTCGAATATAAGCAAGATCAGACCAGAAACACCAGAGTTATTGCCCTTTGTAAAAAAAATATATGTAAAAATGGACATTATTCAGGACAGAGACTTCATTTTTCATCGAATCTTCACCAATCTGGCACAGTTTGTCTATGACCATAAGTTTAAAGGTGAAGTCGAATATAAGCAAGATTGGACCAGAAACACAAGATTTATTGCCCTTTGTTTGTGAAAAAAAAAATGCAAATATGGACATGAATTCAGGATAGAGACTTCATTTTTCATCCAATCTTCACCAATCATGTACAGTTTGTCTATGAACGTAAGACTACAGGTGAAGTCGAATAAAAGCTTGATCGGGCCAGTTATTGCCCCTTGTGTTTGGAAAAAAACATCAATACGTTATCAATGATTGGCTTGCACACACGATTTGATTCAATGTTGACCAAACTTACACAGTTTGCGCATGACCATAAAAATTGATCAAATTTGATTTCCAACAGTTGCAAGACTTGCATGCAGTTATTTGTCCATGCAACGTTGATGTCTTCAGAGCCTGCATTAACATCATTTATCATAATTGGACAGAAAATTATAAGAGAAAAAGCAAAAGTTGACCTTATAGCACAGCCATCGCAATTATCACATTGCAACTAGTTCTGCAAAACTGTTTGCGAAAAAAAACATCAAAATCTACTGTTTCTGCATTTTCCAGAATTGTCATTGACTTAATGAAGAAGGGTCAGGTAAAAATATCGAGAAAGATGATTTGAGAACCATTAGCAAAAAAAAATGCACATCCACTACCCAACTCGTACTTTAGGTAGCCCATAGCACTAACTGATGTTTAAATCTGCGTATTGTTCAGATACCTTAATTTTCAAACCTGTCACAACAGTATGGTCTTCATCTGTACCAGTTCTCAGGTGAGCGCTTTGGGCCATCATGGCCCTCTTGTTTACAGGGTATTCTCTATTATTATTATATTTACCTTGACCATGCATATGGACAGAGTTTGAAATAATGGCGTTAGAATGTCATACACAAGACAGTGGAGCCTTCCAAAACATCGTTAACAAACATAGTACTTTGCTTTGGCTAGGTACATGGGACCAAATCACTTTGCCAAGTATAATGCACCTATCAATATTTTCCCCCAGGGGGGGGAGCGGCGGGCAGTCCCAGGGGAATTTGACTTAATGTATTTTTGGGGATCTAATTCCGCACCCTAGAGCCAATAATTTTTGTCTAAATCCCCTCAATGGGGGATGCTTAATTGGTGTATCAAATGGCTTGAGGGCCAATATTACCGGGATCTAAAATCCGACCAAAGTCTATTACCCCGGGACCCGGAATCATTCGGAAGTCAAATTCCCGCCTGTCAGGATTCGCTTTCAGTCTAAAGTCCCGTATATGCCGGCCGCTCCCCCTGGGGAAAACATTGATATGTGCATAACACTCTGGTCTTGCATCAAGTCTTGTGTCTAATTACACTAGGTTCATTTCTGTGCAGATGATTAGCTTGGATAGACATGTAGATTACATCTAGCACCTCATTGTTATGTTTGATGATTACCTGGATCCGCTGTATTGTTAAATGGTGAAGAAAGATATATGTATTTTGTTATATTTGCAGATTAATTATTTGTTATATTTGCAGGTTTATTATTAAAGGGACTTGTTCACATAATTTTTGTATAAAAAAAAAAAGCTATTTAATGTCTTAACTGCAAAAACTAAAGCATTCTGGACTAACAAATAATAAATATTACATAAGGAAAAAAAGTAAATAAAAAAATTTGCCTTTGCAGTGGCTCAAACCTACGATCTTCGTGATTAAAAATAGTGTATTTTTAACGGTAAGTGATACATGTGTTTCCCAAAATACTTATAAAAAGCTTTACAAATGCTTTATAATTTTAACCATTTCATTTCATGATTATGTATTTATTTATTTATTTAACGACACTATATTTCCTATATATTTCTTTGTCAGAAGTGTTATTTTGCTTGTTTACCTTTTTGTGTTCTATGACAAAATGTTTGAAAACTGTCCATTTGCCAATCTGTGAACAGGTCCCTTTTAAGTGTGTATAAACAATTTTTCATATCAATCATTTTCCGATCATTTGTTAAATAAAATTTTAAAATGACAGAAGAACTTGATATCAAAAAGATAAACAAAAGAATGAAAAAACACACACAGATTTATTGGTGTTGTGTCACCTACATCAGCTGATGGCTCATCTTATATAGAGGCCTGCTGTTTTACATGTAGACTGATGCAGTCGTTTCTGTCAAATATCGAATTAATCATATATAATGTTGCATTTCTCCTACTTTGCTCCTTGTATAACGTGCTTGCCATTTTGATCTTAAACCTGAAAACTGTCCCCAGGAATTGTAACTTAGTAAGATAAAACAAGAAACAGGATTTGTCTCCCTTTGCATTTCATACACAGTTTCAGCAATTTGTTTTCAGGGACTAAAATTAGTCTATTTTACATGATGTATTGGTGTACAGTAAGAAAACTATTAAGGGACAAAAAAACTGTTTTCAGCAAGGGATCTTTTAAAAGAGGGACTGTGCAATACGAAATCATAACTTAAAACAATCCATTTATTCTAAGACGGTCAGGCCATCCTTAAAAAAATGTTTGTTTGTGGTAAGGTGACCGACTCATGAAATTGGGCCCGACTTACATTTTATTATAGGCTTCCGTGAAGCAAAATTTTTTTTCGTCCGCGAAATTTCGGTGTTTTCTTTTGGGTGTTCTCTTTCCTGTTTTGAAATTTCTTCGAGAAAACTTGAATTGAATTATACTAAATATTTCAAGAAACATTATAAAGCTGAATTTTGAACAGTGTTTGTAACCTGATGCCCTGATGTCACTGGCATACACTAAGCAATGTAATTTGCTTTTGTATTTTGTGTTAGGGTAATTTGGTCCTTGTCTAAGAGTTGTCCTCATTTGTTCCCCCCCCCCCCCAAAAAAAAATCGACCTACTACCCACACTGAAAATTTTGGGTGGCGTTACCGCAAACAAACAATTTTTTCAGGATGGCCACAGTGTATTGTTTTAATAAAACTAGATTAAATGTTGAGAATAGAATACGTTCTGAACTGTGTATTAATAAAGAAATTCATTTAACTTAAAACTAAAGTATTTTTTACCTCGCAGCAACAATTGTAGCAAATGTATTTATAAACAGCGTCTTGTAAGTCAGACCGATTGTTGGCGCAGGCGCAGTTCTTATTCTCTAATTCAAAACTGAATGTTGCCGTTGTTGTAGGATAAATGGGTCTGTATCGACAGAATGATCATATATTTTGGAGGCTTGTTGTGGGAAAACTGGGCTTAATGCATGTGCGTAAAGTGTCGTTCTGGATTAGCCTGTGCAGTCTGCACAGGCTAATCCAGGACAGCACTTTCTGCCTACAGTAGATTTTTGTGAAACAGAAAATACCATAAAAGCGGAAAGTGCTGTCCTGGATTAGCCTGTGCAGACTGCACAGTCTCATCCGGGATGATTTTACGCACATGCATTAAGACCGGTTTTCTCACGACGCGCCTCATTTGTATTTCTCGATCAACAAAAGAATATTTGTCAATGTTGATGTTTTTATGTTATATTAAACATTTTTTTATTTGTGGGTAACGAAAGAGACCCGAAAATAAATCTTTAAAAATCAGAACATGCCTCTTTAATTAACTGTTTTCGAAGTATTAACAAAATATTTTATTAATTTTATGATTGGTAATTCCAAAGTGCTGTGCTGAGTAGGAATATATATTTAATCTTATTATTTAAGGATTAAAGCAGCAGTCCAGAAATATTTTAACAAAAATAAAACTTTGCAGAAATGGTTTCTAATGGATATCTTACTGATCAAAATGCAAAAAAGAACATCGAAAAGCGGTAAAATAATAACGTTTTGGTAACTTTTTTATCGTGCAATTATCTGTTTTGCAATAGCTGGTGATGCCTCTGGAGTAAATCAGCGTATACATTAGTGTATATTTCGTTCGTACGAAGCGTTTTGAACATAGACATTATAAAATGCCTTTCGTGAAAAAGAAACGGTTTTCAGTCGAATAAACGTCATTAACATTTATTAGAACTAATGCTAATTTAAGATGCATTGAATCATATTCTGTGGACACGCGCTTTGAATTGTTGCAATTTAATGTTTTCAAAATGACATGAAAAATATTGGTAGAGCAGCATTAATTTCAGTGCCCAAATATTTGTATGCAAAAATAAATGGAATGTGTGGCGAACCTTACCATAATTTATTGAATAATTAATACCTGGTACCACAAAGCTTTTAAGAATTGGTTCAAGCTTTGATCTATGTTTGTTTGTATCAAGTACATACAAAATTTTAATCACATTGAAAATATGTTCTTTACAAACTAAAGCGATATATTCCAGTGATATCCAGTTGGATTGAGTGTCCTTTTGCAGTTTTTGTCACGTTGAAAGGTAAGTTTATCAATGAGCACTAGGACCGAAATCATGAGTTGGCGTTATTGGGTAAAATGTATGGGACTTGAAAAGAGAGGATTGGCGCATGTTTAGGATTTAAATGGCCTTGGTATGTGGACATTGAGTGAAGAAAAGGTTGTAAATTCATCTCCATATTTGTATATTGATTGAGTAGTTTGCTTTTCATATTAATAACTTGATCATTGAAGATAATTTTGGGTAAGTCATTTGAAATATGTGGTCAAGGTTAACTATTGAAATTTATGTAAATTGTGTATTCTGGAAAATATATGTGGTTTGGATTTTTATTAGTATCTTTTAAAATAATAACATTAATAATCATACTAATAATTATGATGATGATGATGATGTTGATGAGATTAATAATAATATAATCATAATAATTATGATAATGTTTCTTGTTAGTGAGAGCAACTGTTAAAGGTTATAGTTAATTTAAATTGAAATAGCTAATTTTAGGATAAGTAGTTATTAACTACTTATCATAAAATTAGCTATGACCATTAGCTACTTATCCTGAAGTTAGCTATGACCATTTCAATTAACTATTACATTTCACAGTTCCTCTTACTAACAAGAAACATTATAATAATAATAATAATAATTATTATTATTATTAATCTCATCATCAGCATCATCAAATTCCATAGTGATTTAAGTTAACACATTTTATGTTCAAATCACAATGGAATTTGATATCAGGAATAATAAATAATGATGTTTCTTTTTATTGGAAGCATCAATGAGATGTTTCAGTTGTTGTTAATCTTTGGCTAGCTCCTATTAGAATATGTGTGTTGCATACGTTATATGTTCCAATGACTATACAATTATTTTGGATTGACTCATTTTATCAGACTTTTTTATGTTTTATTAAGATTTCTTTATGTATTCTCCCACTTATACGAGTCATGAAATAACACATTCTGTGACACATACATAATAACGAAGGCCACTTATTTTTAAACTTGCTTTTCTATGATCGATACATTATTAATGCTTTAAACCTGAGAGTGAAATCAATATTCAATGAACTATTACCAGTTAGGTACATTCAAGAACCATGGATTACTAATTTAGCAAAACATCAAGCTATTTAAAGGGGTGTCAGAGAGTGAGGTGTGGGTTGCTAGGAGTTTTTATGTCAATGGTTAATATATTTATAAGGATTAGTTGGATAATACCCGGCGATGCTGATTTAACTGTCAGTGCACTGGATAATACCCGGCGATGCTGATTTAACTATCAGTGCACTGGATAATACCCGGCGATGCTGATTTAACTGTCAGTGCACTTGATAATACCCGGCGATGCTGATTTAACTGTCAGTGCACTTGATAATACCCGGCGATGCTGATTTAACTGTCAGTGCACTTGATAATACCCGGCGATGCTGATTTAACTGTCAGTGCACTTGATAATACCCGGCGATGCTGATTTAACTGTCAGTGCACTGGATAATACCCGGCGATGCTGATTTAACTGTCAGTGCACTTGATAATACCCGGCGATGCTGATTTAACTGTCAGTGCACTGGATAATACCCGGCGATGCTGATTTAACTGTCAGTGCACTTGATAATACCCGGCGATGCTGATTTAACTGTCAGTGCACTGGATAATACCCGGCGATGCTGATTTAACTGTCAGTGCACTGGATAATACCCGGCGATGCTGATTTAACTGTCAGTGCACTGGATAATACCCGGCGATGCTGATTTAACTGTCAGTGCACTTGATAATACCCGGCGATGCTGATTTAACTGTCAGTGCACTGGATAATACCCGGCGATGCTGATTTAACTGTCAGTGCACTTGATAATACCCGGCGATGCTGATTTAACTGTCAGTGCACTGGATAATACCCGGCGATGCTGATTTAACTGTCAGTGCACTTGATAATACCCGGCGATGCTGATTTAACTGTCAGTGCACTGGATAATACCCGGCGATGCTGATTTAACTGTCAGTGCACTTGATAATACCCGGCGATGCTGATTTAACTGTCAGTGCACTGGATAATACCCGGCGATGCTGATTTAACTGTCAGTGCACTTGATAATACCCGGCGATGCTGATTTAACTGTCAGTGCACTGGATAATACCCGGCGATGCTGATTTAACTGTCAGTGCACTTGATAATACCCGGCGATGCTGATTTAACTGTCAGTGCACTTTTTTGTGGTAAGGCAGTTTTGTTGCTTCTTGCTATAGTATAATTTACATCGTGTCGGGCTGTATATTTATTATCCTTGATAATTAAAAAATATTTTTCGAGTAATCGTTGTTTATCAGCCAATAAACAACGATTTGGAGTTCTGATGCAGAGGAATCAAACCACCAGGAGTTAGCCTGAGTTGTTTAATACCCTGGGATCAGAATGACAAAGAGTTTGCCGATAGACCATGATAATGCGAAAATTATTTCGATTCTTACATGATTTTACATATATTTTTGTAACTGTAATTTGAACAACTTTTTACAATGCTCCGCTCGTAATCGGGACTGCTTTTGGCGTTGTTTATTGGGTAGTTTAACAACGATAATTTTGTTCTTTGTCTATATAAAAATTAGCCAGTGTCATGTTAAAATAACACTTTAATGAGTGAAATAATTAGTTGAAACAATATCTTTTAGTTAAAGTTAATAGTTATAATGCAATGTAAAATAATCAGAATTTCTCAAAT
This sequence comes from Congeria kusceri, assembly GCA_027627225.1. NCBI lineage: Eukaryota > Metazoa > Mollusca > Bivalvia > Myida > Dreissenidae > Congeria > Congeria kusceri. The sequence goes on from CM051034.1 coordinate 20,465,465, forward strand.
TTGTGGTTTATGTTATTAACATTGATATAATTAAATTATTGTATTCTTATTAATGTTTACCAAACTTGCTTTAATTTAAAATATGAATATACTGGTCAAGGTAAGGGCATTTACAAAGTCAGTTTTTTTTTAAAGAAAATTGCGATGTGAGCTAATAAATATTTGAGGCGCGTCATGGGAAAACCGGACTTAATGCATGTGCATAAAGTGTCATCCCGGATCAGCCTGTGCAGTCCGCACAGGCTGATCCGGGACGACACTTTCCGCTTTCATGGTATTTTCTGTTTCAAGAAAGTCTCTTCTAAAATTAAATCCACTGTAGGCGGAAAGTGCCGTCCTGGATTAGCCTGTGCGGATTGAACAGGCTAATCCGGGACGACACTTTACGCACACGCATTAAGACCGGTTTTCCCACGACGCGCCTCATTTATTTTCTGACAAGTTATGTAATACCATTCTGCTGGTTTTTGTACACAAACTTGCTATTAAAACTTAAAGGTTTACTTAGCAAAGGAGTTCCACAGAACATAATTCTATAACCCTCTTTGAACTCTGTACAATTGAAAAGCTGGTTGGACATTAAAAATTGGTGGAATCTTATGAAAATAATTTATGAAAAGATAAAGAAAAACATGAGCATAAGTAAACTCCTTGTTAACACTTGGAAACTGTGTGGCTATTCCATCAGTTTTTAGTTATGAAAAAAAATATGATTGCATTTATTTGGTTACTTTACTTTACACATATTCTATCATCTGGAGTAAACAATGTTTGTTGCCACTGTATGTTTGATGATGGATAAGATAATGGGTTATGAAATGTTTATAATTTCCAGATGCTCAAAATAACAGGTTTATATAATCTGCCAGAACTCTTTTAACTCTGCGGTGTTTTTATTGAAAAGCTTAAAGACATTCACTGAACAAAAATTATAAAGCACCAAATGGAAATTGTTGTACTTTCTTTATTTATAAGAATTTCATCTGTGCATGGTAAACAAGAAATTCTTTTGTATTTTTATGCCCCCCCGGCATCTTGATGCAAGAGGCATATAGTGATCGTCCTGTCCGTCTGTGCGTCCGTGACAAGGTTAAGTAGATTGTACCGTTTTGTGTAGCACCAACACCGCTTACTACAACACTTTGATACTTACACAGTTGTTGCTTATGACCATTCCCTATCCACCCATATCACCCAACCTTACTTTGACCTTGACCTTGACCTAATTTGGACTTATAATAAATCAAAAGTGCCATTTCTTGGTTAACTAGATTTTACGGTTTCGTCCAGCACCATCACCGCTTACTACAACACAACTGTATTGTATCAAGTTTTTTTTGCCAAGTCTTGGTGTTGATATAAACATCAAACCATGGTGTTTTGCCTGATAGAGAAAATGATGCTGAGATAAAAAGAAACCTGTGTTATTATAATAACAGGATCTTAAGGTGTGTCTTGCATTAACTGATATGAAATTGTTATTCACCACCTGTACTTAGGTGAATTGAAGAAAAATACAAGATTTTATGTTCAGGGTCCATATTCCAGAAACATCTTAAGTTTACATTTATGAGGTGCGTCGTGAAAAAAACGGTCTTAAATGCAAGTGCATAAAGTGTCGTCCCGGATTAGCCTGTGCAGTCTGCACAGGCTAATCCGGGACGGCATTTTCCGCTTTAATGGTATTTTTTATTTCAATGAAGTGTCTTCTAACCATAAATCCACTTAAGGCGGAAAGTGTCGTCCCGGATTAGCCTGTGCTGACTGCACAGGCTAATCCGGAAACACTTCACGCACATGCATTAAGTCCGGTTTTCCCACAACACGCAACATTAAGTACTAATTTTTGTAATGAAATATTTTTAAAACAACATATTAGGCCGCCTTTCCATATGTCCGTATCCGCATAAATATTATATGGACGCGCTTTTCCATGAATCCGCCAATAAACGTCGAATATTTTAGTTTTCTAAATATTTTCAAATAGTAACAATGTCCGAGTAAGAAGTTTTTAAACATTTTAATTATGTCGACTGCAAATATAAATGACAGTATGTGAAAACATTCACATGTGGTGGATTTTATACAATATATAGCATCCAACAATTATATCTACAGCGCCAGTCATGACTCATTTAAAGGTTACCCATTATTACCGAGTTATTGTACTCGGTGAATCTTAGGTTGAGTTATCCAGGTGTTTCTTGACTATTTTGTTCTATTTTCCCAATGTTTTATGTGTAACAGCCCTTTCTGTAACATGCTAAGCTAGATACCATGTCGTCCGCATCCGCATAAAATTGCTCACCGCGCGATTTCTTGCGGACGGCTTTTGCGGATACGGACATATGGAAAGGGTCCGACTGTTGTCAACTTATTCGATTTTGTGCGGATGCGGATTTGCGGATGCGGATACAGACATATGGAAAAGCGCTCTAAATGTGTAAATCCTATTACAGTTGAGAAAGCAATAGTTAATAATAAGTCGATAATTAATACACACTTAGCGCAATGCCATTTCTATAGGAAATAAAAAATTAAAAATGATGATATTACGGTTGAGGATGACATTTGACTTAAGATGTTTCTGCAGTATGGTCCCCGGATGCCTATTCAAGAAACATCTTAAGTTTATCTCCAATTATTTTCACTTAAGTTCCAATTTTTATAATGTAATACCTTTTAACCTACATATTTGTTAATTTGTGAATGCCAGGCCCGGCTAGCTCAGTTGGTAGAACCCTGGACTGTCAATCCGGGGTTCATGAGTTTGAGCCACAGCCCGGCCACATAACTTTTGTGGGGATTGGTCATGAAATTATTTCTACGGCTTTTCGCCCCCTACCTCTGATTCAAGTGGGGCGGTTGTCAGTTGCGCATAAGTATGTGCACTTAGTACTGGTAAACTGCTTAGATCGGCTAAGCTTGCCCTGGAAAAGTGTGAGTAGGTTGACCTACCGACATGATATGACTGAAATACTGTTAAAAACGGCGAAAAATACAAACAAACAAACAAACAACCATTAATTGAGGCGCGTCGTTGGAAAACCGGACTTAATGCATGTGCGTAAAGTGTTGTCCCGGATTAGCCTGTGCAGTCCGCACAGGCTAATCCAGGTCAGCACTTTCCGCTTTTATGGTATTTTCTGTTTCAAGGAAGTCTCTTCTAAACATAAATCCACTGTAGGGTGACAGTGCCGTCCTGGATTAGCCTGTGCGGACTGCACAGGCTAACCCGGGATGACACTTTACGCACATGCATTAAGTCCGGTTTTTTAGGTAACGTAAGTAAACAATATTAAATAAAAAGTAGATAATTAATACACACGTAGCACAATGCCATTTCAAATAGGAAATAAAGTGTTCATGAAAAAAGAAGATGTTACAGTTGTGGATAAGATTTAACTTAAGATGTTTGTAGACTAGGGCCCCTGATGTAATAGCACTTACCTGTTTCCCATTAAAAGAGAAGATGGCTGGAAATCAATATTGACTTGATGAAAATCATGTCTGGGGGTGGATGAAAGGTTATTTATGTAGTGATATGAACATGTTTTATGGAAATTGGATCAAATATGATAATACTGGGTCAAGTGGAATGAGATAATTGATTGTTTTCTGGAATTAAATTTATCTTCCAGATGACTTATCATTTGCTGTTGTGTAAAAGTAATGTATGGTCATCAAGTTAGTGTAAACAAGCCTATAATTTATATTTTGCTTGCCATTTAGTTACGCTAACCATAATTGTTGTTTAAAAAAAGATGCATTGTTGAAGAATGATTGAATATTTAAGAAATAATTGACGGGTAACTGTTGGTTATTGTGGTAATAACCAACTGTTTGGAGTTCCGATGCGTAGGAATTAAACCACGAGGGCGGTAGCCCGAGTGGTTTGATAACAAGCATCAGAACGACAAACCGTTGGTTATTACCACAATAACCAACTGTTACCCGTTAATAATTTCGATTCTAACATGATCTTATATAAAATTCGTATTTTTAAAGATTATGAATGAGAACTACATTTATCTATACTCCGCCAATTTTCCGAGAAGAGAATTCACACGTGCGTTTCAGTGACGTCAATAAATCATAACAATTCAAAATGACGTCAGCTTTATTGATAAACATTGAGCGAATGATGTCATACTTATCGATATAATACAGTGACAATATGATGCTAAAAAGCGCAAATTAAAAGCATATTAACAAAACGTAAACGTTTTTGTGAACTTAAGTATGAAATGTGTAGTACAAGTGTGGCTTTATTATGCTACATAATGCAGAAAATGATTTGTTTGTCACAATATGCTATCGCGCGTTTAAGCACGTGCATTTTATGGAACAATTTCTTTGAATTTCCGGAACTATTTTCAAAACATTAGGCTCCGCCCATTATTTGTTGCAGAATTAACCACAGTTATTTTCCTTCTTTATCTATGCAGCACTAGCCGCATGCCGTTGTAGAATGCTATTTAAGAGAAACTACATGTATGTACTGTGAAAGCTTTAAGCACAGTTAAAAACACAAAATTCAACCTATAAAAATGAAAAGAAAACACTTATATATAAATTATTGTTGCAGTATTTACAAATATTTTAATTATCGGGAATGCTTTCTAATGTTGTTTTTTTATTGTTGGAATTTTTCAGATTTATAAAGAAAACAATGTACTGAAATACAAATAATATTCCAATCCTATTGATGAGTGTGAACAAATGAGATGCGGACATGGACCTATCATCATTACCTCCCTTGCAAGGTCAGCTGGCGTTCACGAAGAGTTCGGTGGAGTTTGACATCAGGGGTTTCAGTATATCGGGCTTTCTGTCAGAGCGTGATCAGGAGGAGGAAGTATCAGGGCAGCCTCGTGTGTTTACGAACATCGATGGCGAGGAGGCAGTGAAGTGTCTACGGAAGGCATTTCAGGTTTAGATATTAACTGCTTACTTGTAATATACAATATACCGGTAGTCATTCTTTGTAGTTAAACTTTAAGAATTTAAATTAACTCTTACCATCTCAAATAAAGGAAAATATTTAAGAAATTGTTCTATAGTTAACTCTTACAGTCATTAGAAAGATGTTTAAATCATAAATCATGCTTTCATTATTATTAATAGACCATGCTAAAGAATGCAGATATTTCAGTTGTGGAAGCAGTTGTCTCGATTCTATTAATGTAGTCATTTGGTAATCCCATTTATAGTCATTCATTATTTCCGCCCGGAATAGATATTCATTGAAGTTATATTTAGGTGTAACATAATTATATGAAAAATTATTTGAGGCGCGTCGTGGGAAACCGGGCTTAATGCATGTGCGTAAAGTTTCCGCTTTTATGGTATTTTCTGTTTCAAGGAAGTCTCTTCTAAACATAAATTCACTGTTGGCGGAAAGTGTGGTCCCGGAATAGCCTGTGCGGACTGCACAGGCTGATCCGGGACGACACTTTACGCACACGCATTAAGCCCGGTTTTCCCATGACACGCTTCACTTATTCATTCTGATTCTTGTAATAAAATATTAAATCCTAAGCTATTTTGATAGTTTATACGTCCTTTATAGCGTAGGTGTATAGTACAAGATTAGCAAAAATTCACTTTCTGAAATTAATTTGATAGCTCATATAATATTATTGTTTTTAAATGTTCATTTTATTCATAGGTGTTACAGCCTGGAAACCATGTTGCCCGAAAGCCATCAGAAAATCTCACAGCAGGCTTCATCCATTGCCGCCACTCGTCACAGCTTGGCAAGCGATATGTAAATCTACGCCACCATCTTGAGGAACGTGCACGGGTGGAACTGCTTCGAGACTGCATGTTCCGACTGAAAACTGGGGCCGCGTTTGTGCGTGATCTTCAGCATCTTGTTAAAAACGAGTACAAAGTTTTCTACCGTATAAGTCATGATTGTGTGACGGAGATTCCCGAAAGTAAGATTTTCTGTCTCAATGCTCTGTGCGAGGACCTACGGACACTTGTTGGTCATTGGAAGTGCATAAAGCAGAAGCTTCACACTAATAGGTGGTTACAACCGGTACAGGGTCCGTTGTTCTTCCAAATGGACAGGATTAAGTTGGCGTTGCACCAACTTTCACAATCTGCAATCTGGTGGCTGGAAAAGTTTGTCCTCGTCGGGTTACAGGTGTTTGCTCACGGAAGTGTTGACACGTTCACACATGAAATGATATGGAATGTGACACGAGGCCTCGAGGACCTCAATAACATAATTAACAGCATACAGTCACCTTCACCTACCTCAAAATATGGCTTACAATCACCGAATGTGCTCAGGCCTCATGCGGTAAGTGCGGAAACGACTAATTCTTTCGCTAGTTTAGGGGAATATGTTAAATCTTTGCCATTCACAAGGGTGCTAACAATTCTGGCAAATGAAAGATCAAAATACGCAGCTCTAGAGACGCACAGATTTTTCACGACAAGTCCCGAGTTTGTGAAATTGTTAAATTCAGGGAAACTTCCGGAGTATATTTGGACTGAGGAATCTAGTCACATAAATGACAAGCCGGAAAGGGAGACGTCGGATTATCATACCGCCACTGGCAGTATGACATCTCTTAGTGCAGCCATTCTAAAAATCGGTAGTGTGCGAGCGCCGGATTTATCAGACTCAGACTCACCATTAGTGGAACTCGGACGTCGTGAGCACGCCTTTGCAGAGAACTTCCTCATTGTTGTGTGTAGTTCCACCAACTTACTGCGGCGCAATGATGGACGATCAAGGAAGGCTGTAAAGGGTTCCCAAAGTTTTTCGGGTTCCAACAAACCTCCGCGCGGGGATACCCCCGTGTTATCGAGGGCTGACTCCCTTAGAAAGTCTGTGTCCTGGGGGGACTCTGCTGACAGCTCAATAAAATCACAACTGACCTCAAGGTGGGTCAATATTTGTTGTTTGAATGAGGATCAGGCACTATGAAACCTGTCCTATGTTAGCATTACCAGTAGCCAGGGCCCTCAATCTATGCTTTTTGCCGCCGAATATCGGCCCCACTCCCCCACCTGAAAAATATGTTTTTTTTCCCTTAAAAAATGGAAAAATTTGCCCTAGGAGGTCCGCAAAAAAAACAACAAAAAAAACAACAGAAAACCTAGTTACGACGCCAATAATTGTCCGCATCATAAGTGTAGCCGGTTTGGTCCAGATCTCTACATCCCTTATATTTCATTGACACATGTTATGTGCGATAAACAATAAACCGATCCGTTCAACATCAAAGTGAAACATTTGACGTCATCAGCTTATATCGCCCATGCCACCGATGACAACGTCCTTTCACTGCTGTCGCTTTAATTTGCAGTCAAATTAAAGGCTGTCCACGTGAGGGTGTACACAGTACCTGTATGTCATAAATCAATACTGACCTATATGAAAGACAATTACGTTATCGATACGGCAAAAGTATTTTTTTGTTTAAGAGGAAATGTTAACTGCACATCGATGGCGATAAAAAAATTTGGTTGGTATGCGCTACGAAACTTTTATTCAAAAGTAAAGATCTCACAGTTCTCTGCGCTACAAAGTTTTTCTATGGTCATCAATAGTTCCAAGCTTTCCATGCGGATGACTGGACGTTGTACATGTCAGCATAATTTTCGCGCGCTTTTCTAGCCGAACAAAGGCTTTTCATGAAGTACATGTGTATTTTAACTGTAAATAACATTTGTGTTTATGACGTGTGAACAGTAAAATTCAAATAGGCGTTTCGCATTTCGATATAGTATATGTGTTGTGATAACTAATTTAAAATTAAATACAAGGAACTATATAATATTTTTATATACAAATAGAATATTTTACATATGGATATAACACATTATGGATGTTAACAACAATGAAAAGGTGATTAATACATGTACTTTTTGAGATAGCGAAAATAAGCTTGTGTTTACATGTATATGCACATGAATGACCTGACAAGTTATATCGCGATTGCGATCCATGGACCCCGCAAATCACGATATAATGGAGTTGTAATGTATTTCCATTTTCGGTCTTTTAAATGAATACATTAAATTAATTAATAATTAAAAAAGCGGGACTGCAAATTACTTTACAAAAAAATATGTGTTGCATATTGATATTAATTTTATTATGCCACCAGTGCACAATTACATTGCAGATGTTGACCCAATATTTTTAAGTGTTATTATACCACTGACCGATAACACAAATTAACACTCCGCCCACATTAACGAATATCATGCTACTGTGTCATGTGCAAGGATTGTTTAGTCCCGCCCACTTCTCGGAACTACTTTTTGTTGTTTTTTTTACGTGGTTAAAATGTAAACAAAGAATAGATCTGTACAATGCCAACATTTTAATTCACATAAATAAAATTTACTGGAACAAAACATGTAAACATTATTCAGTTAACAAGAATAAATTTATTATGTCAAATAAGCATTATGCAAAAACATGCAATGCACAACATACAAAACCTGTCAATAAAATCTTAGAAAGCTGATATTTTTAAAAGCTGAAAAAATACAATCAGATATCACAAAAATTTAAATTCATGAAAGAATTGGATGAAATTTTGTGGCTGTTTTTTTTTTATATCTATACTGAAAATTTGGCTAAGGATATGAAACCAAATCATTCAGACCATTAATTGTATCAACAAGTGAAAAGGAACTGCAAAGTCCCTAATTATTAATCACTATCCATGGATACACCATTACATAAAATTCAGTGAAACCATTGCTGTAAGTTGCAGTGTACTGTAAGTGTAAGTCTTACCAAGGAAGAAGATACTCAAATAATTTATTTTGTGTCACTTTAATACAAATGCAATGTTTTAGAAAAATGCTATTAATAACAGTTATTTTAAAAAGACAATTAAAATGTTTTAATCATAAGAAAGCAAACAAATACTGGAATCTAGCCAGGTAACAACAATTATTTTATTTGAAATGAAGGGTAAAAAAATATAAATAAAATAAAAAAAGTAAAAAAAACAAACATGCTTTTTAAAAAATTATGGTCAAATTAATAAAAATGAACTCTTACTTGTTATTAGAAATTCAAATAAATACTTGCCATTATAATTTGATTCACAACAAATCAATTTATTTCTAAATGAAATGTCAAATGTAAATAAAAACATGGCTTTAAAAGTTATAGACAATAGGTTTAGTTAAATAAAATGCAGAAAAGTCAATGTGTTATAACTTAAAACATAAAATAGGGAAATACAAGAGGAAGAGAAAATTGGGAAATTATGCAAAACCATTTGAAGAATATGAAACTGAAAAAACATAGATCTAATTATGATGGTCAACTAGGAATTCTTCAATTTAAAGTCATAACAACTAGTTAAATGCAGTTTGGAACTCATAGACAAGATAATCTGCCTTTTGATAGAGTAAACATATATCCACTAGCTATACATAGTGTCTAGAAAATGTCACATCAAAAATTGTTACTCTCTGTCTGTTGCAACAACTTTCACTGGCTGTGAACCTGAACATATGAAATAAATTCTGACACCTTTTGAAAATACGGTAACTCACAATAACATAAGCAAAACAGCATATGTTAATAAATGACTAAATTAATTCAATACATATTTAAATATAGGCACCTATGGCTCTAAAATAAGGCAAAAAAGAAGGCAAAAGATGATAATAAATAATTTGACTTTTATTTGTGCATTCGAAGATGGTATTACCAGGGCACTTACCAATTGCCAGCTCTGCCAGGAAGGACGTGATACAGAAGCTTTGTGATACCCGTTGCTGTCCCACCAATATTATGCAGCTTTAATACGAGCCCACATCGCAAACACGACAGGCTGCATCTCTGATTCCTGCAGACTGCAGTTGCGTTCCCCACCCAGTTTGACATCACACTTGGGGGACAGTTTTTCAGAGCAGTCGTCCACCTCTCAACTTTGAACGCATTATGCACTGATGGAAAAGTTGATTAACGACTCACTTGATAATAAATCCACTGGTTGTTTTATTTTTAAATTTGTTTCGTTGTTGAATATTCACATTAGACACGTACTGCAAACAGTTGAAAAGTAATCGTTATGTCGACTGCAGTCTTCTTCTTGTGTGTGTGTTAATAGATAAAATGACGTACATTTATTTATATCATGTTCAATGTTCCAATAAGTAGCAATTTCTCGCTTCAATTTTTTTTTCATTGGTTAAATGTGTTTTAAAATGTTTAATTGTTGATGATTTTATCAAGAACTATTTGTGATGCGTAACTATGCATCGACGCCAGTAGACGCCGTCAGGCTGTCTCATTTGCATATTGTTTGTACTGTAAATTGCTAAATGTTTGCGATTTAATTTGTTTAATGTATTTTATTAATTATAAAAAAAAAACAATATTTGCAAAACGTGGCATAATAAATAGAATATATGGTAGGTGACTTTTGATATCATGTGATATCAGACTCGTCCGATATATACTAGGAAAAGGCTTGGCAAGCCTCGCCTTTTTCCTACGCCATATCGGACTCGTCTGATATCACATGATATCAGAAGTTACCAACCATATATTCTCTATATATTCGTTTCATATCTCCGTTATAAACTCATGCTGGGCTAGAAAAACGTGTAACTATTTATTAACGCCGGCGAAATAACGAAAAACGCGTGGAAATGACGCGTGTATAGCTGCAATGTTACATGTATACCGCAGCCTTGTCCAAATTTTAAGCGTTATCGGTAGATTCTGAGCTGTTTTTTTTTTTGCTAAGAAATAAAGTTATATTACATACATTTTTAGCAAAAGACAATTAAACGCGAGTTTGTTCAGGTTGAGTTAGTTTTCAAATCAGTTAATCTGTAAAACTTTCCATATTAAAATATTCCCCTGGTCAGTCAAAATTCCCCCTCCAGAGGGCGTTGGGCCCCTTCCCCCAAAACTGATTGAGGGCCCTGGTAACCAAAATAGCTGCTAACATTATTAGCCGGATTTTTTAAAGAAACATCTCGGCTTATAGATTAGTGAAAACCGGTCGGTTGGGCAGTCGGGTGTTGCGATGTCGTTAACAATTTGCGATAAAGTTTCGTATTCCTGTCATATTTTCAAAAGTTCTACATCAATCTTCATGAAACTTTACAGAAATGTTCCTTGGATGGTCCTCTACCAAACCTGTGACAATGGTTCCGCTTCACTGCACAAGATGGCCACCAGAGCTAACAATAGAAATATGTCTAAACGCCAATTTTTTCTAGACATATGGCTAGATTTTCAAATAATTTCACACCAATGTTCGTTTAGTGATCCTCCACCAAACTTATTCAAATGGTTCTGCCTCTTTGCACAAAATGGCCACTAGAGCTAAAAATAGAATTTGCGTTAAAGTTTTGTATTCCTGTCGTGGTCCTCTACCAAACCTGTGAAAATGGTTCCGCTGCACTGCGCAAGATGGCCCCATAGCTAAAAATAGAAATATGTCTAAACGCCAATTTCTTCTAAACCTATGGCTAGATTTTTAAATGATTTCACACCAATGTTCGTTTAGTGGTCCACTACCAAACTTATTCAAATGGTTCCGCCTCACTGCACAAGATGGCCGCCAGAGCTAAAATGGAAATATATCTAAACGCCAGTTTCAAAATATGTCTTAACGCCATTTTCTTCTAAATCTATGGCTAGTTTTTTAAATAATTTCACACAAATATTCGTTTGGTGGTCCTCTACCAAAATAATTCAAATGGTTCCACTCCACTGCACAAATGGCCGCTAGAGCTTTGTACATGTACCCCCATCGGCAAAATAAAAAAATCCGGCTTTAATGCGGTTTCCGCATTTTTCTCTTGCGAAAATTATTAAAAGATGAGGGTATAGTTATCTGGGAAAATTATTAGTTCTCGTGTTTTATTTGCAGTTCACCAAAAGCTAACAGTGAATTGTTGGATAGTATTGTCGATTTAAGCGCAACGATATTCGTCATATAAATACAGCTAGTGTTTGTTAACAGTTTTACTTGGGGGATCAAAGTTTTGTAATAAACAGATTCCAGCAAACCAAATGTTACTCAGATGTTGGTTAACACATAATAAGAGAATAGAAAGATGTCAGACCTTTTTATTTGTTCAATCTGAAATTGGCCACTTTAACCTTTTTTGTCACTTTAAAATTGTGACTTATATGTGGCATTTTATGAAATTGCATGCAGTAGCTCGTTGAAAAAGGTCGGCATGCTATTGGGTTTAGTTCAGTTTTACATCGGCATGCTATTTAGCTGTAGAGTATTGATTAACAAAGATGGAATGTCACATTGACCCTTGCATGACACTGGGGTTTAAACATGGTGTTCTTGACTAGAGAATATTATTGGAAAATTCAGTATTGTTTGTCTCAAAGGTATTTCATGTTATTCAAACTCTAATTGTTACATTAAAGCCACTGAATTGGTTTAACCGCGTTTTAAACATGCTTAATTTTTGCATTGTTTGATCCAAATATCTTTACAAAAGCAAAGTTTTTGACGATGAATCCATTGTATGCATACATACATAGTTTAAATGAAAATGTACTGTTGTTATCATAATGATAACCTTGATAATAAAATTTATGTTCAAAATGTGAGGCGCGTCGTGGGAAAACTGGACTTAATGCATGTGCGTAAAGTGTCGTCCCGGATTAGCCTGTGCAGTCCAGGGCGACACTCCGCATACAGTGTATTTATGTTTAGAAGAGACTTCCTTGAAAGAGAGAATACCATAAAAGTGGAAAGTGCTGTCCTGGATTAGCCTGTGCGGACAGCACAGGCTAATCCGGGACGACAGTTTACGCACATGCATTAAGACCGGTTTTCTCACGACGCGCCACATATGTTCTTTGGGTTATTTCAATATGAATTACTGCATGACATACCGAATTTTACATGCTCTGAAAACAAAAAGTTAGACATGTTTTCGGTTCACATTTTGCTAAGTAAACATATGAGATTGTTTTATATGGTATTTCTTTTATGATCAGTGTGGAATCAGTTGCTTTAATATTAATTATAACATAATTATTGTTATTGTTATTTTTATCTGTCATATATTGCGTATGGAATGTACAACATTACAGCTCTTATGCTGATACCTGTTTTTCGCTCTGAGCCGAACAGGATAAAAGAAATAACTGATTCCTTCTAGTCTAATTAGAATGGGGTAGTTATTACTACTCCTGCGTAATGAAAATAAAGGCATTTAAATCATGAATTGAATTATTTCTGGAATGTCTTTACATTATTTCAACTATGTGTAGTAATCATCATAAAATATGAAATCTGATATCGTGATAAACACACACAGTCTGTTATTTTGGGTGTCCAAATAATTTTTTTAATACTGACATATTCAGTGCCTTCCCCAGGATTTTTTTCAGGCGCCCCGGTCCCGATACGGGTGGGGACACCCCTCCCTACCTCGATTTTTTTGCAGCACGTGTCAAATGACGTTATGTGTTGCATTTTAGCTCTTAAATTTAAGGCTAACACGTTTTAAATTGTGTGTAAACGTTGAAACGAAATGAAATAAGTGAAACATTATGTTTAAACAGTATACCTGAGACTTTTAAAAGCAAAAGCGTCATTGTTGTTGCGAAACTGAAAGTAACAATTTTTTCCCGATGTTTACGTCCAGTGCGCATCACATTCGCACAGTGACGTCATGGTCAAATCCACTATTCTCGTCGTTTTCGAATTGTTAGGTTACACTCAATCTATTTACGGATCCTCTTTTTTCAATTAATTTTGTTCATATGGGCATGTGTTTAATGTTTCAACAATGTTTTAATCGTTACAACTGTTGAACGTAGTACTGATTAGATATTTGGTGAATTGTAAAGATCTTGATTAAAATACATGTATATTATGCATGCTTTGTTCTTGCATAAATGGCGGGAAAATTTCCTCATGCACGTTGTGCCAACGCGCTTCAAATGTAGTTAGTAAATCACATGGTCGGTACACGCACGCTTTCCATGCGTGGAACGTGACCTGGTGGTTGTCAGCAGACATTTTGCGCTCTTTTGTAGAAAACACGAGTACATAAACAATACAGCTTGTGTTTACGAAACAACAACTTACAGTAACACTGGATAGGCTTTTCCGATTACGATTTCATATTAGCATATTTCTGACTGATCTTTCACAGTTTATTTTTTGAAATTATTAAATTCATCAAATAAATGAGTGAGGACATTATCAAATACGAAAAGGGTGAGGAATTTGCTACTGTCGATAATGCACATGGAAGCGCGTTTAAGTTTAAGTTTACTTATATGTGGATACATGCCTGTTGCGCCGATTGGTCAATCATAACGTCATTCCAAACCGAAGATAAACAGAGCGTTTCTATTGGCTTACATTGCTTTTACTGCGAGATGAAACTCCGCCTTTAGGGCGGTGCTTGACGGTGATTGATTGCGGCTTAGGAAAAACTGCAAATTGTTAAAATGTTCGGCGAAGTGACACTCGCTTTCATCATTCACCGACTTGATTGAGTGGGTGTACATGTTTCTCGAGTAAGAACGGCCATTGTGACGTAAGAGATTAGCTTTCACAGCAGGAATGGTCGGTCTGCTGCAGTCAAAACAGCTAATTAATTGATAAAATACACGCGCCCCGGGCAATGTTTATAAGCGCAACACCAATTTTAGGCACCCCGAATATGTTCAAGTTAAAATTTAAGCGTCCCGGCGCTTAAACGGCCTGGGGAAGGCCCTGATATAATAATGGTTAAAACAGGTTATATATAATGAAAAAATAGTGCACACATTCTGAGATAAGAATCAATTTATAATATGGGTCTTGTTTGTTTGGCCCTTTTCATGTTTACATTTTGACGTCATAAGTGTGAGTATTTTCTATAACCATAGTTTACGCTCTACTTTTTATCAAGCATGATAGCGCAGTTGGTTAAAGCGCTGTATACTGTCATTTCTCCGTATGACTCCTAACTCGTGAGTTCGATCCCTGCTTGGGGTTTTAATTTTTCAGACTTTTTGCTAATTCGTTTTTATCAAATATCTTATTGTGAATATATTATGTTTTATTTATTTAATGTACACGTCTATATAAAGCGCATTTCTATCGTATAATATCATTTATAGTGTAATAGGGATCCAATTTTTCGACGACATTGGCCCTTTAAATAGGTAACTGATAAAACATAAATTTTCTTGGAGTTTTGTTAATTTGGGTTGGTAGATCACAATAACTAGGGTTTTCCACATAGGTAGTTGTTATCTAGAGCTGGCTTAAACAGTAATACTAATTGGTAAACAGGTTCTGGTCATGTAAAAGATTTTCAGATGTGATTCCATCCGTCTGTTTGTAAGAGGTTCACTAGATTTTACAGTTTCATCTAGCAGCGACACCGCTTATTACAACGCTTGGATTCTTACACCTTCGTTGCTTATGACCATTCCTATCAACCCATTATCATCTAATCTGACTTTGACCTTGATCTGGACCTAATTTGGACTTGGAATAATTCAAATGGGCTGTCCATCAATATCCTTGAGCATCTTGTGTTTATCAAACTCAGAGTCTTGTTTACAGGCTGGCTTTTGTAGTTAGTAAGACGTTATAAGAAAATTAATGATTTTATTCAGGTACATGGACCTCTACTGGAACCATTTCGGCAACAACCTGTACACGATGTTCCTCGAGCCCTGCTGGGTGCGCGTGACCTCGCTCTACTTTACGGAGATCGGTAGCGCTCTCATGCTTAACACGACTGTTATGGCGATCATCAAGCACATGATGCAACACGTCTGTCTCAAGGGTGAGGACTTGTCACCCTTTGCTTGTGCTATGAATATTTGAAATTTTCGGTTTTGACCAGAGTTTGTTGGTTTTTAGTTTCTCGGATCTGCTGACCTGATTTTGGGGGAAAATAAAATTAGAACACAACTAATATTGTAAAAATTATTTTAAAAAATCTATTTGTTAATGTTGTTTGTTTTTTTTCCACTGATGCAGTATTCCTTATGTATATTAAAGTGACTTGTTCACAGATTTTCGCATTTGGTGAAGTATGCAATAAAATGTCTTAACTTGACAGATTCAAGCATCGGAACTAAAAAGCTCAAGTATAATAACAAGAAAAGTATTATTTTTTTTAAAGAAAAGAAAAGAAAAAGTTCCCGCCGGGGTGCAAACCCGGGACCTCCGGATTAAAAGGCTATTACCACTCGGCCATTCCGACGTCTATATTTTACCCTGCATTATTTACTTTATGTAAGTGTTCCATATGATGCCAACAGTTTCAACAAAAACAACAGAAACACTCCAAATTATTCCATCGTTTAGCGTTACAAACGTTTGAATTTTTTAAATCAATTTCAGCTGATGATTAATCATAAACGAAACGGTTTTTACAGTAAATTTCTAGTGTCTGTAGTGTTATTTGGCTCCCTTGTATACACCATTCTTTTATGTTTGGAATTGGTGACAAAAAGTTGAAAAATTGTCAATCTGTGAACAGGTCCCTTTAAGAGTTGTCAACTCACAGCTCTAATTATAATGACCGTGAAACATATATTTATTCATCGTAAGTCATGTGGACTATGATGCATTTTTATATGAAGAACAATAATTATTCTTGATATTGTCTTGCGTATGAGGAAAAAATGTGTTTATACTAGAAATAATTTATTTCTGCTTGACAGTTTTTCCAAAAATATCTGAGAAATTAAAAAAAAAAAAATCTGGCCTTATATGGTATAGTAATCTTGTTGTACAATTAATATTGTACCAGTCTTCGAAATATCCCACTTGGCCGAAACACGGGCAAGTATAAATCATATCGGGCAAGTTCCAATTCAAACTTGTCTGCCCAATAGGGCATGTAAAAAAATGGGTCAAACACAAAAAAATCAGATAAAACATCCGTAAAAGTTTTTGAACGTTGCTAATGACAAAAGATCTTCATAAAAAATTAATGCGTCTTTTTGGGCAAGTTCAACTGGATTTGGGCAAGTTGAATGTTTCGGTGTTTGTCAGGATGGGCACTTGTCTTTGAAAAATTATTGTGAAGACTGTTGTACTAGTAGTTTGGCACAGAGTAGCAATATGGAAAGTTTTATAAATTATTTCACATGATGATTTTATTTTATTTTTAAAATATAGTATGTGCACCATAGGTTGTTTATATTGTATTATTGCACTTATTTGTTAGTAGATATTTACTATTTTAAGTCTATTAACACATTCATAGGGCTGTTTGTATGCTTGAATCAGATTGAACTATTCAGTGGTGCAATTAAAATATATGAGGCGTGTCGTCGGAAACCCGCATTGTGCACGTGCTAATCTGGGACGACACTTTCCGCCTATAGTGAATTTATGTCTAGAAGAGACTTCCTTGAAACAGAAAATACCATAAAAGCGTACAGTGTCGTCCCGGATCAGCCTGTGCGGACTTCACAGGCTGATCCGGGATGACATTTTATGCACATGCATTAAGTCCGCTTATCCCATGACACGCCTCATATCTTTTGTGCTCCCGTACCTTATACTGAATTTTTACTCTCAGTTCTCCCCCCATCTGAGAAAGACCCCAGCTCTGGCCAGTCAGGTACACTGTTTGTCCCATGACCTTCTGACCAATCAGCATGCTTCTTACACGTTATATAGCATTTGCACTGCTTGCTTCGGTGTGGTATGTTTTTATGCCCTTTTTGCAGTCATACAAAGTACATGTAGGTGGAAATCCACCCGTCCCGTCCAGTATTTTGATCTTTTCTGATGTTAAAGAAATGTTCATTGGGCAACTCTACCAAATTCCTTTAAATTATTTTGATTTGTTAAAAACATTGCTGTTGTCGTTCGTTGTCGACATTTTACTTAAAAAATCTGTGAACATGCTATTAAAGTTGCTCAAGCCACTATGACTAATTAAACTCAGGTGGGCAACCCAGCACGTTTTGACCCACTTGTTTATAATGCAATGACATTACTGTCTGGAAAATGGAAGATTTCGGATTGGTTAACAATTTTCTCATGATCCATTAAAAAATTTATGTGTTTCATTATGAAGCTGGAAACCAAGCCCAGTGTCACAATTAGATGATGTTGCGCATTATGTGATCTTATTCAGACTTTATATATGATTGAGGACATGCTTCAGTTATGTCATTCTCATTTTTTAACCAATATCCTGATAACAAAACTATTTCAGCACAATAAATCATGTTTTTTCTCATGCGGATGCTTACTTCAGTAAACAGTTACAAGTGCATATATCTGATAAGATCTACAAGATATTTCTATTAATTTTACAGTCGGCGTAAACTTGCATTTAGATCCTTGAACTTCTTGCGGATTGACTGTATTGATTTGTTATGGTTATATTAACATTGTCATGAAGAAGCAAACTCTCTCGAGAATTCAATGTTGACTTGTTACAGTGATATTAACGGTGACCCGAACAATCAAATACCGGTACTTGTTTTTCCGATAACAATGACCACGTTATTGATTAACCGACTGTGCTTGAATGAGCGCTGCGGGGCATCTCTTCAGCAACTCTCCCGTTATTTAATGTGAAGTGACGTGTGGCTATCATAAATGATAATCAATCTCAGTAAAATCAAGTCCTAACATTGTTAGGATCTGAAGACATCGTATAACAGGTCACGTTCAAATGACCTTCCGAACAATAAAACATCGGCCCTGCTGCGCCCAATGAAATGGCCTTTTGCGCAGCAATGTTTGGCCAAGGTTTTGAAAAAATTCTGCATTTCAGCTGATCCTCGGGAATCAATCATTTACAATTAATTTTCACACGGATAACAATGGATATAGTAGTACCTTAGGCGAGTAAACATCAACAATTCAAGTTAATTTTGTGCATAGTATTTGTGGTTTATATTATATAAATATTGACTTCCTTGAGGGTGACAGTGCGTCTCGTCAACCCAAGGCAACACTGTCGACCGAGGCTTTAGACGAGGTCGACAGTGTTTGTCGAGGGTTGACGAGACGCACTGTCACCCTCAAGGAAGTCAATATTGATTTCATTATACCGAACAATCCCGTATAAAATGGAAGAAAAGTTAATACAAACCATTGTTGTATAACGCATACTTGTTTGTTTTTTTCATCACAAACTAGTTTTGGGCTGTACAGCTGGAAATACAAATACATGTATATACTTCGACACGACAGTTGATTTAGCTTACACAACACTAATAAACGATGAAAATTTAAGCACTCATATTTGTGGATTTATTCGATATTTTAGTGTTTCCTCCGCCATGTTTATGTTCACTTGTCTGCTTTCATGTTATTGTGTCACCTTCATCTGTTTATTTAGTAATTAATTGATATATGAATGATCGTACATACATGTACGCACTTTAAAGAATCATTTCCATTCATCAAGATTAAAGCTACAGCTAAGTGCAATATCTGGGTAAAACACTAGATCAATTTATGTATGATTTTTAGAAATGTCTATTATGGTGTATTACTTTATGACTTCATGTTTACATGGTAGATCGCACATTTTTTAGTCATTCAAGTATGAAACATCAAGTGGAAGACAGTTTAAAATTGATAGGAAGGTTAGTATTTATACTGGTAGTTGATGAGTAAAGAATATACCGTAGCCAACATGATATTAAACAACAACAACAACAAAACGACAACAACAAAACAAAAAAATTACATGGCCCAAATTTTCTTTAGCCAAATGTATTAATTTTCTTTAGCCAGACTTATCAAAATGTGCTGGAATCATACTGTTTTGGGGTTATTGCTTGGATACTTTTATGAAGAACATGTTTATCCGAACTGAATTTTCTTAGTCAGGTATTCAACTTTGAAGCCGATGGCTGATTTAGTGAACCATGCAAATGAAATATTATTTCTCGATAAAACATCAGTTTTAAGAAGAAATTAATAAAAACATGGACAGCCCCATATTTATATTGTAGGTTTTGGCAATACCCTGTGTTACCCTGTTCACCATTTAGCACCTGATTTTGGTGTCCCCATGTTGTTACCCGACCCCAAGCCAGGTTTGTATGCATGCTGTGATACATGCAGTCACCATTGCAACCAAGGTCGAACTAATTATATAAAGAAAAAATAATAATTAGATTTTTCGCTTGTTTTTGCTTCTTATATTTCGTTCATAACTTTTAAATTGATCAAATAATCATTATTCGATGGCTCAGTGTAAAACTGAGGTAATAAATGTGTGAAATACCGCTGAGCTGTGCCATCCAAACTAATTCATTTTTAAGTTTTGGATATGTTGAAGTGAAATAATACGAGGCATGTCGTGGTAAACCCGGGCTTAATGAATCTGTGTCAAGTGTTGTCCCGGACCAGCCTTTGCAGTCCGCACAGGCTAATCCAGGATGACACTTTTCGCTTGTATGGTATTTTCTGTTTCAAGGAAGTATCTTCTAAACATAAATCCACTGTAGGCGGAAATTGTCGTCCTGGATTAGCCTGTGCTGACAACACTTTAGGCACATGCATTCAGCCCTATTTTCCAACGACAGGCCTCATATGATATTACTTTTGACATGTAGAAATAATTCGAAATGTGTGGCTTATTTAAGATACTGAAGATATAGTCAGCTGTATAAATTTTATCATTGTTTTACTATGAGCCTGAACCTGTAACTATAAAAGCTTTTCATTACAGTATTACAGAATGTTTTTCTATGAACATTGGTTGGAATGGTGAACCTGAACTGGTGCTAGCTTAAGCCATAAATGCTAACCATGCTTGTAATAGGAGCAAAGTCATGCGCTTATGAAGTGGTGGTACTCATTATGCACTTACCAGTATTTTCCCCCAGGGGGGGGAGCGGCGGGCATATACGGTACTTTCGACTGAAGCCATTCCCGACAGGCGGGAATGTGACACGCGGAATGATTCCATGTCCCGGGAAATAGACTTTGTTCCCCGGGCCATTTGCTACACCAATTAAGCATCCCCCATTGAGGGGATTAAGACAAAAATGCTTGGCTCTATGGTGGGGAATTAGACCCCCCAAAATACAATTAGTCAAATCCCCAGGGTTTGCCTGCCGCTCCCCCCCTGGGGGAAAATATTGATAGGTGCATTAATGAATCACAGTATATGTGCCATTTTGCATTTAATAAGAAGATAATCTACAGTTGTATGACACGTAAGACTTTAAAAGTCGCCATGTTGTAATGTATATGGACTCTGCCTTTCGGTCGGATTGTAAGTTTGATCCCTACTCGGGGAGTGTTAGAGTGATCTTTCTAAAGTACTGGTTCTACCCAGAAAACCGTCTCAATTAGCGTAAGGCTTGCAACAAACACAATCAAGCTAAAATAAATAGGTTTAAAATAGCTAAACTCTGGCTTGTTTTCTGACGCAGTTTCACAAATGATGGTGAAACCCAGGGTTCCAGTAAATTTGCTCTAATTTCAGTTATTATTCTTATAATTTATTATTATTATTACTATTATTCCTATCACCATGAACATTATTATCACCATGATCATTATAATTTGTTCTTACAGTCAAAAAAATGTGTACATTATCTTGATTATAGACCATGTTTTGTACGTACCAGTACAAAGTGGTGTACAACATATGATCACTCGCAGTTATGTTGATTGTCTATAGATAACCTAGAATGTATCAGCATCGCCTTAGTACCAGCCATCACAGAATGCCTTTTGCTATGACATTTGCGTGACTTTGTTTATGTTTGACGTGGTGTAGCTAGTTGTTTTAGCACGTGTTTTCTATTGGGAATGCTGTATTGGGAATGCATTTTGTGTTTGTAGTAATGGCACTAGCTGAAGGACTTGGCCAGGCTAATGAATCTGTTTTTGCCAGGTCACACAATGCACATTATGGCATATGTATTTCTAATTAGGCGTAAAAAAAAATGTCTGTTTCAGGCTACATGCCCCAAAAAGTTAGGGTTGGTAGGTAGGGATTTATTTATTTATTTATTTTTTCATTTGGTAAATAGTAAACTTGAAGATGCTAAAACTGAATAAATATTCAAAACATACCAGTAATATCGTAAAACGTTGTTTTGAAGTGGATGCTATCAAAACAAACACTTATTTATCCCAAAAAACATTTAATTATTGGAAAAAAGTAAATAAAACAAAAAAATATCTGACAAACACAATAGAATGTTCCAGGGTCGGGGCATTTTTTTAGGGTAGGTCGGGTAACCTGAAACAAACCATATTTTTTGTCTACGCCTTACTACCTGGCAAAATAGTGTTGTTGTTTTCTATGCCCCCCCCCCGGCATCTTGATGTGGGAGGCATATACTGATTGTCCAGTCCGTCCATGATTCTGTCGTGATTCCGTCTGTATGAGGTCAACTAGATTTTACCATTTAGTCTAGCACCAACACCACTTAGTACAACACTTGGATACTTACACAGTGGTTGCTTATGACCATTCCTAATCAACCCATATCACCCAACCTCACTTTGATCTTGACCTTGACCTAATTCAGATGGACTGTCCAGCACCAACTGGTGGCATGTGTGTTTATTGGAAACAGCGTCTTGTCATAATATTGTATTCCAGGTGTCCAGATATACATTTGTGGCGCGTCATGAGAAAACCGGTCATAATGCATGTGCATAAAGTGTCATCCCGGATTAGCCTGTTCAGTCCGCACAGGCTAATCCGGGACAGCACTTTCCGCTTTTATGGTATTTTCTGTTTCAAGGAAGTCTCTTCTAGACATAAATTCACTGTAGGCGGAAAGTGCCATCCCGGAGTAGCCTGTGCGGACTGCACAGGCTAATCCGGGACGACACTTTACGCACATGCATTAAGACCGGTTTTCTCACGGCAGGCCTCATTTTAATAAAATCAGACCAAATAATACCAAAATCACTCTACAAATTTTTTTATCCCATTCATTGTGTAGCTATACTTTTAAATACATTTCCTTGCATTCAGAGCTCCAGATAAGGTTTTAGCCTAAAGGGTATTTTACCCCCAGGTTTTTTGGTTAAAGGGTATTTTACCCCCAGTCTGTCAGGTTTAAAGGGTATTTGAGAAATTTAAAGGGTATTTTCATTTTTTATACAAGATCAAGAGAGTATTTTATGTGCTTGTTATATATGAACACATTAATATTGGCAAATGGAATAAATTGAATGTAGACAATAATATGTAGGTCTATCAAAACATAACATTTACTTAGCAAGGTATTAGTAGTCATTTGCCCAGATACTTTGCACTTTTTTTTCAGTGCAAATCCTACAAGGTAACCTGATTTCTGGTCTTCCTGCTTGACAATTAGCCAATGATAATTTCTTTTCAGGATTACAGCAATTTTTCAGACAATGTGGCACTCACATGATGCTTGTGTTTCTTGTTCGATTTTTCAACTGCTGTGACAATGACATCGCCACTTATCACCTTTTAAATAGGAGAAGCATTATAAGACGCATTCTGATTACCATTTTTCAAGATATTGCCTACTGGAACTGGCTGAATGAGCATAAAACGTTCCGTTTTTGACCCACATTCACAATGCGAAGCCATTTTGAGTAAAAGGTTAGATACCAGTAAATTATTGTGTATCCCTCCGTGGTCCAAAAGTAGTTCCTATTACTAAAGAGTTCCTCTTCTCTTTTGGCATAAAAGCCATTTAGGTATCTCAGACATGCCTTTGTGGGTATTTCTAATATCCTATGCATGGCTGCAACATTTTGGTGCATTTCATTGGAGGCTAACTTTAAAGGTGAACTTTTGGGGTGTGTTTACTGTGGTGTGGGGCTTTTGTCGAAATAGGACTGCCGAAACGCTGTTTTCTACCGGTGCCTGCATTCAAGTGAGATGCATTTTCTTAGAAGTAACATGACATATCTTTTTTATTGCAAATTTTGGAAGAGGACAGATTGATCTTTAAATTGATTTCAGGCTTGCACAATCTGAATCAAAGAAAATGCTAGAAAAATGCTTGAAAATTTTGCCGTTTTATAATGGGACCCTATGGGAATTGGAATTACTGGTATCTAACCTAGAAAGATGCGCTTGATTCACTTTTAATCGATTCAGAGGCTAACTTACACCATAAGCTGAACTGGATAATTGGTAAAACCGGTTACGCAGTTTAAGCAATTAATAATACGTACCGAGATTTGCAATGCGTAACGTTACGCACTGGGCAGATTTTCAATGCGTTTTTCTTTATTTTCAATGCGTAAATACGCGGATACGCGTCTTATCTGGAGCTCTGCTTGCATTACATATCCTCAATTCTTTACTTCACAATACTTTACTTAAGCCTCAGTCACACAGTCACGATTTTGGCTATGATTGCCCACGATTTTGGCTATGATTGCCCACGATTTTGGCTATGATTGCCCACGATTTACAAAATCTTGGTGAAGCATGGTTAAGCATGAACACATACGTACTGGCATCTGTGTGAATCTTGAACAACTTTGGCGAATCCTTATCGATCGGGGAGCGCTACGACAGTTTTGAATATGTTCAAAATGTTCATGGCTTGTCTTAGCGCCGCCACAATTTTTCCAAACCGTAGGACAATCCTAGTGCCATCGTATCTCAATCTGGCTTATTCTAACAGCCATCATAGATGCATTCGTGGCCTTTCGTGCTTAATCGCTATTAATAGTGACTGATTTTATGACATATATATTATATTATATTATATATAAGACTGTAATACGTTATGGTACGTTTGGCTACGTATATGGTACAGATTTCTACGTTTGCCCTACGGTTCAGTTACGATTCTATTAGGATCTTCAGCTACTACTTTCATGACTACTCAGGAATATACACGATTGACCACGACAACTCGATAATTTGGTCGCGTTGCCTGTACCGTATATCGCGATGTTACTTCACACTCACTAAGTTTGCCTATGTTGGTGTCACGATTATGTACGAGGCGTCGTGATGTCCGAATTGCCTTGAAGCGCAGTGAAGCATGAAAATTATTGGCTGTTTGTAGGTTCATGGTAATGAATCTTCTTTAATCTTACTTCAATCTTAGGAGAAAGGTTAACAATCGTCTGTAATCGTCTGTTAGCGTAGCCTATACCTAACACTAGCGTATTACAACTATAACAGATCGTATAATATCTTGGTAAAACCGTGGTGAATCGGCTGCAGAAACCTAGAGTGGGTGCATGTATTGCTGAACACTTTCTATTTATAATTGTATAACTTATTAGTATTATATTTTCTTTGATATGGTGTCATTTGTATGATGTCATTTCTTTATCCAACAAAGCTGACATATTCATGGTGCATTATTTCGAGTATTTAGCATTTAAAATGTAAATATAAACACTTTTTTTTTTTAAGAAATAGAAATTTAATACAGGAATATCCATTCCAAAAGCAGTTATGTTTTCTGCCTATAGAAAGCTAATGTTGAAGCGGTGTGCTAAGAAGGAGGAAGAATATGCTTAAGTTCTTGGAAACAAGACAGAAAGCAGAAGCAAAATTATTAAGAGGAAGAAAATAATCTTAAAACAAACAACAGAGATGCTATATAGATCAAGTGAATTAAAGAGTGAAAATAAAGAAGCAATAAATTCATGTAAGAATGCATTGTGTCCCAGGCAGAATCCTCTTTTTAGTGTGATGGGGAGGTGCACATTGAAATTTTGAGCAGCTATTTGTCTAAAAGGCGTCTTTAATGGACTACATTGAATCTGCTCTTGGCAATTGTAGATTCAATATTAGCTGTGTGTCAGATAAATATATATCAGCATCAAAGGGTTGTTGTTTGAAAGCACAACAATTGTTGAAAATGCATAAAAATTCCACTAATTAATATATCATGATTAGAACATGTGCATGTTTATTACATTTTTTCTTGTTAAATACGTCCCATACGTATATGTCAGTGAAAGAATAATTAATAATAATTAATGTGTTTCACAGCAACTTTTTTTCAGAAACCTTTGTTTATTTTATTAAATGGCGAAGTGTTCGGAAATACATGCACAAGTGTTCGGAATTAGGTGCATGTGTTCGGTAATATAAGCATGTGGGTTTTGGTGTTCGGAATTAGGTGCATGTGTTCAGTAATATAAGCATGTGGGTTTTGATTTCAGAATGACGTATCTCACCATAAAATACGCCTATATACGCTTCTATAACACTAAATTGTTATATAATGATACAGCTACATGTTGTGCAGATTGAGAAACAAGCTTGTATTACCAAACAGTATGGTTTACACCTTAAGTGTTCGGTCACAGGTGCACCCACTCTACACGTGTCGTTGGTATTCGTATCTCATCCTACAACAACTGTAGGTATACGTAGGAAGATACAATCGGGACACTGTGCATCCCGCCTCATCATGATCGACACATCCACGATCAATCGTGGGCTATTGTAGCCAAAATCGTGAGTGTGTTAGCAATGTTTGTCTTACAGCAGTAAGCTAGTACCAGATTGTATAGGTGTTTGTGATCAGTACATTATATAGATTGTCACTTCTAAATAATACTTATAGATTTTCCAGTTGTCACAAGAACTTATTTATAAATATATGTATTATGCAATTTCTTCACAAGGCATATTATAGCATTTCTGAACGCTGAAGTAATTTTTGTGCATGTGCACTTATAATGTAGTATGCTTGAATTTTGTGTGTGTTAAAAGTGTGACGTGCTTTGTGAATTTAAACTTTATGCAAACATTTGTGCAGCTTTAAGTGTATACACTCATCCATAAACTCAAGTTTGAGGTGCTGTTTTTGAAACATTTTTTTCTTTGCCTAATGTAACAAAAAAATCAAGCATTTATAACATATGTTAGTATTTTAAGCTTTAATGCAATGTAATATATTAACATTCTATATACTTGCCTTAATAACACATTTATGGGAATATTTTTAGAAGAGTAATTTTAACAATAATTTTATTTGGTAAATTTCTGACATTAGATATTCCTGCCTATAGCCAAGGGTATCGTATGGGTTACTCTGTCTATGTCTAATAGGCTTGCAGTGTTCCTATGGTCTTAAGGCCTAAGAAATAATAGTTGTGTTTCTGGTGGCATGACCATCAATGTAGGGTCATTAGGTCGTAATTTATAAATACAGGCTAATCCAGGACGGCACTTTCTGCCTACAGTGGATTTATGTTTAGATGAGACTTCCTTGAAACAGAAGATACCATAAAAGCGGAAAGTGCCGTCCTGGATTAGCCTGTGCGGACTGCACAGGCTAATCCGGGACGACACTTTATGCAAATGCATTAAGACCGGTTTTCCCACGACGCACCTCATATATATTATTACACTTTGGTTTGTGTCAATTATGTGTAAATTTTGTGATTTTTATGCATTTTACGACCACCACATTAAAGAAAAATGAATCTGTTTTGTATGGAGAAGTTTTAGTATGTTTCTTGAATTATCGGAAGCAGTTCTATTTTTTGAACTGCAGAACTCTAGAAAGAAAGGGTCAGCATGAAAAAAGTAGAAAAGGTCGGGTCACCAGAAACATATCTTTTTTGGCCTTGAGTGCTTTGACGTTATCAACTCTAGGTACTAGGTGCTATGTTTCTATTTCAGATTTGTTTCCGCCTGCCAGTGTTATACCGATGTTAATGGCTGCTAAGAAGTGTCTACATGTGGCTGCATTCGGGGCTTGGGACACATGTAAGATTGCGCCACAATACAGTGGCATTGGTTTGTAGTAAAGATCCATTGTGTAATATAGAAGTAAATTATTGTTGGTCGAATAAAACATAAAGGTGGCGTGTCGTGGGAAAACCGGGCTTAATGCATGTGTGTAAAGTGTCATTCCAGATTAGCCTGTGCAGTCCGCACAGGCTAATCCGGGACGGCACTTTCCGCTGTTATGGTATTTTCTGTTTCAAGGAAGTCTCTTATAAACATAAATCCACTGTAGGCGGAAAGTGCCATCATGGATTAGCCTGTGCAGACTGCACAGGCTAATCCGGGATGACACTTTACGCACATGCATTAAGCCCGGTTTTCCCATGACGCCCCTCAAATGTATCATATAAACATCCTTATAGAACAGTATTTAGTTTCGAGATGTTCTTGGAAAACTGTTGTATCTGTTCACCATTTCTATATCAGATACAATAGTTTCACACACAACCCTTGCATTGTAAAAATACCTGATGTCAGTCTTACTTTAAGACAATCATATTCTGCAGGCATGTGTGAAGCGCTGGCGTCTCAGAGGTCAGACAAGTGCTACCCGTGCCCCCTGGTGGGTGGGGACTACAGCACGCGGACGGGCATGTTGCTTCGGGATACCTTCCAGCCAGTACTCCATCTTCTCAGAGAGCACCTGGCTGAGAGCATAGAGCCCTCGCTGGGAGGTGGGTACCAAGGTTGGAAAGAATTATGCGTATCATATACCAGGGTCGTTTTTAGATTGGAATAATTAATGGGTAGATTTATAACGGTAATTTTAAAATGTTTTTTTCATTTTGTAGGTGTTAAAATTTCTAAATTGTATGACTGTTGGTGGAAGCCAACGGTCTTAAGTACGCGATCAGCGTTTTGATTAAAATTAGTGAGGGACTTACCTGAATTCTCTATATATTATTTTATCAAACAAAATTTCATGTTATAATTTCCAAATAGTCATATGGTAGTCAATACTTTGTGTATTTTATCTCATGAAATGATTATTTTATACTGGTAGATATTTAATAGGATTTCTTTTGCAGATACTTAATAAACAAATAACTTACCTGTTATAGTAATTCTATAACCTGTCTTATCCGCCAATTCCACTGTACCATCTACCCCCTTCACTGCAGGGATGCCGCCGCAGGTGTGCGAGGTGGTTGCGGTTGCTATGCGACTCGTTGCTACATCCGGTGCCTCCCTACAGTGGTGTCGTACCAAGACACACCAGTACCTGTCCAGTATGGCCGTCGGAAACTTCCTACTCATCTCGCAAACTGACCTCAAGGTATTGTCAAATAAAACATAGGTGTATTTCTGGGGCCGTATTCCAGATACATCTTAAGTAAAACTTTATCCTTAACCTTAAAATAATCATTTTTCAGTAACATTTCATTTCACATTTAAATGGCTTCGTGTTAAGTGTGAATTAATTGTAGACTTATTTTAAACTACTGTTTACTTAAGGCGTAAAAAAAAAATGTTTGTTTCAGGTAACATGCCCCCAAAAATTAGGGTAGGTAGGTCGGGATTTTTTTTTATTATTTTTTTTTATTTGGTAAATGGTCAACTTGAAGATTCTAAAACTGAATAAATATTCAAAACGTATCAGTAATATCCTTAAACATTGTTTATAAGTGGACACTATCAAAACAAAACACTTATTTATCCAAAAACACATTTAATTATTGAAAAAGGTAAATAAACCAAAAATCAATCTGACAAACCCAATAAAATGTTCTAGGGTCGGGGCGTTTTTTTAGGGTAGGTCGGGTTAAAATATTTGAAGATAAACATAAGATGTTTCTGGAATATGGATCCTGGGGCCTTGTTCCAGAAACATCTTAAGTTTATCTTCAAATATTTTCACTCAAGTTCCAATTTGTTTAAGGTAATATTTTTTAAAGTAGATACAAATTAATGAATCCAATAACAAAAAAGTAAATAGTAGTTAATAATAAGTTAATAATTAGTGAACATTTTGCAGAATTTCATGCATGCATGTAATAAAATGCTTTAAGACAAATGACGACTTTAAGGCTAAGGATAAGATTTCACTTAAGATTTTTCTGGATTATGACCCCAGGTCCTACTCATCTGTCAAACTGACCACTTGGTGAGACATGCAGTCAAGGGAGTAATTAAGATTGCAATATTATATATTATATGGTGCATAATAAGAACAAATTCAAACGAGAATTTATGGGGGTAAATGCACTTTCAGTAGGAAAGTAATACGGAAAGTTGGAATTTGGTTAGCTTAAAAGAGCCGACGCAGTATAGTAACGTTAAATGAATAAATAGGCATTTCAAGAAGATAATAAACATGTTTTACGTAAGAAATTTCTAGACATAAAAACCTTAAACAGTCATTGGTCTGATTTTCATTTGCATGTGTATGCACAGATTTGAAATTTTGTAAATTTACAACCTGATTTTATTTTGTGTGCGTAACTTGTGTTTTTTGTTGTTGTTTTTTGCGTAAATTACGAATGTGTGCACGTTATCTGGTCGTCTGTTATTTGAGCTGTTGGTGGATGAGACGAAGTTATCCCTGTACCAGATTCAGATGGTTACCAAGGCGTTAGGTCACAAGGAGGGAGGGGATGGACTGGCTCCCATGGCAACCCAGCTAGGGCATCTCATGGACAGTTTGCAGGTGATTATCATGTCATAAATTTAAATGTTTGAAACACTTTCTCTTTAGTATTTAAATTTCAGACATGTTGTTTGACCGAGCAAAAAAACAGATCAAATAATCATGTGCAATCCTTATATGACGCATGTCTTGGGAAAACCGGGCTTAATGCATGTGTTCGCACAGGCTGATCGGGGACGGCTTTTTCCTCCTAAAGTGGATTTATGTTTAGAAGAGACTTCCTTGAAACAAAAAATACCATAAAAGTGGAAAATACCATAAAAGCGGAAAGTGCCGTCCTGGATTAATCTGGGACGACACTTTACGCCCATGCATTAAGCCCTGTTTTCCCACGACACGCCTCATATGTAGTACCTGTTTGTGTGTTTGTTGTTGTTTCTTTGCACTTAAACGTATTAGGATAAAATGATGACGAATATATTATGTGTTACCTAAATATATGTTATTCCAGTTTTATTATATATTATATATTATATTACAACATATTTGTGTATACAATAAATTAATAAGACATATTTTTTTAACTAATCAGAGGTTTGCTGTACTTTTTATCAAACCATTTTGCAAATAAAACTATGTGATAGTTTTTGTTGTTGTTGTTTTGTTGTTGCCTTTGTTGTCTTTGCTTGCCTTAAATGGCTATTGATTTCTTGTGTTTCACAATAGTAGAAACATATTCAAACTGTGTACTTTCTTCAGGGACTATCGTCACTGTGCATGAAGCAGTTCTCTCAGAATTGCTCCAACACCGCCCATGAGTACTTCAAGGCTCACATGCCGACAGGCAAAGTTTGGAAGAGGAAAGAAGAAAATGGTAAGCTGATGACTTTCTTAGCTAAAATTGGATTCTGCTAGTGTTTTGTATGGTCACTTTACACCAGTTAAGAAAAACGAAGGAAGCAAGCATACCAACACAAAGGTTGACATGGTAAACATTTTGCACATTTTATTTTGTTTACTCTTACGTGGTGAATAAATGCAATGAAATCACATTTGATGTGCTTTTACATGGAATCATAATGTTCAAATGACTGATATTGCTGATGGAATGCCAAATAGTACAGAATTTGATTAAAATGCACTTTTTTGCTGGAGGATTTGGATTTCTTCTGGTCACCAGTATGATAAAAAAAATATGACACTAATGTGAAATTGCGATTATGCGAATTGCGATTATACAAAATGATGGTGTACTACTAACAAGTGTTGCAGACCCGTCGTTTTGCCTTCTTTATTCAATGTAAAAAAGATGCAATTATTCAAACAATTATCACGGTCTGATAAAACTTAAATATATGTATGAAAAAGATGCGATTGTACTAATTGTCGACTGGCTGTTCTTTTTACACCTTTGAATTATGGCTGCCATCTTTTGTTTTGCATTATTAAAGGGGCTATGTCATTGAAAAGGGCCTCAAGGGGGCGATTTCTTAAATAAATCTGAAATTTAGTTATTAATACTGGCATATAATAACGGTTAAAACAGGGTATATATAATGGGAAAAGAGTGTAGGCATTCGGAGATCAAAATCATTTAATAATATGGGTTTTGTTTGTTTGGCCCTTTTTCTGTTTACATTTTGAGGTCAGAATTGTGAGCATTTTGTATAACCATAGTTTACACACGACATGCTTTTATCAAGCATGATAGCGAAGTTGGTTAAAGCGCTGTCTACTGTAATTTCTTCGTATGGTTCCCAAGACGTGAGTTCGATACCCGCTTGGGTTTTTTAATTTTTTTGAGACTTTTTTGCTAATTAGTTTTCATCAAATATCTTATTGTGTATTATATATTTTTTTTTATTGAATGCACACGTCTTAGTAAAGCGCATTTCTATCAAATAATATAATTCATAGTGCAATAGGAAGTAAATTTATCGTTGACATAGGCCCTTTAAACTGGTAGCACTGAAGTTTGGACAAGCAAAGCTATAAACAAGAAGATGACATGATTGATAGGGCACGGAGTAATTTCTTCCATATAAATAATCATTGTTGAATAAA
This sequence comes from Congeria kusceri, assembly GCA_027627225.1. Classification (NCBI taxonomy): domain Eukaryota; kingdom Metazoa; phylum Mollusca; class Bivalvia; order Myida; family Dreissenidae; genus Congeria; species Congeria kusceri. The sequence goes on from CM051034.1 coordinate 20,497,776, forward strand.
TATTTGATGCAACCTGTTTAATATTTATTATGTTTCAGTGACGTGTAGTAATCATTTTTATGATTGTGGGTCAAATGATTATATATTGAAATTATAGAACAATGTTTCGCATTATTTCGGAACAATGCGATTATATGGAAAATGTTATTATACAAATAATCGGGGCGATCTGGTGACTATTTGTATAGTCGCCAATTGACTGTATATTAAATGATAAACTGTCTTATTTATACGGTGTTGCGTGAAGCCTAGAGTGCATAAGCACCCAGCAATTATTAACAGAGTATTTCAATGGAGATGGTGTGTTGACTACAAGAGATGCTGAATCACCATTTCCAGGTGGATCCACTGATCACAATCTGTACATATAACAAATGAGGCGTGTCGTGGGAAAACCGGGCTTAATGCATGTTCATAAAGTGTCGTCCTGGATCAGCCTGTGCAGTCCGCACAGGCTAATCTGGGATGGCACTTTCCGCTTTTATGGTATTTTCTATTTCAAGGAAGTCTGTTTTAAACATAAATCCACTGCAGGCGGAAAGTGACGTCCTGCATTAGCCTCGACACGCCTCAAATGTTTAGTTTGCCCTTTGCAGGTGGCCCCACTGACCACAACCTGTACATAGAGCACGTGTTGGAGACGGTGCTGGAGCCAGTCCTAGAGGGTGTGAGTAAGCTCAAGCAGACGGTCCAGCTGTCTGTCGTATCCCAGGCAACTGAGGCACTCTGTCAGGCTTGGATGAACTTTATTCTGCAGGAGAAACTCAAATTTAGGTACTGTAAATATATACTGTAAAATTATTTTAGTTTGCGGTGGTCTAATTTTCCTGTATGTCATGGTCCAAACATAGCGCAAATTTAAGAACCAGCGTTAGTTTTCTTTTTGCTTGATTATAAGAAAATGTTTGAATTTAAGATTATAGAATGAAATGAAAAAATGTGTGAATTTGAGACCATTTAACAGTCTTTTGTTGTCAGTCGTTCTTTGTGATGGTTTGACTAAAACAATTATAAATGAGCATTTTCAGAAGCTAACAGGCAATGTTATGAGAATTATTTTTACCTCATTCATGTTCATGTAAGACAGTAGAATAAGCGGCAATATTCATTGGGGGTGAATTGATTCATCACAGTGATAATAGAATAAGTGGTATGTGATCTTTCCAGCTATGACGGTGCTTGCCAGCTAGGAGTGGATGCTCGGTACATGCGTACCTGGCTACAGCAGAGCATTGCCATGGAAACGGTACGACAGAGCATCCTCGACCTCCCAGTGCTGAAAACCCTTATGGGCGCCATACTGCTGTTAATGAGACAGCCGAGCAAACGCTCCTCTAGCAAGTTCAGGGAGTCCTCTTCTGACCACGGTAAATGTCTCTTGTGCAAACGTGCATACAGAATACATGTAGGGGCGTGTCGTGGGAAACCCAGGCTTAATGTATGTGCATTCGCACAGGCACAGGCAGTTCACACATGCTAATCCAGGACCACGCTTTCCGCTTTTATGGTATTTTCTGTTTCGAGGTAGTCTCTGTGCGGACTGCACAGCCTAAGCCGGGATGACACTTTGCACACATGCGTTAAGCCCAGTCTTCCCACGACACGCCTCATGTAGTTATTTGATAATATTTCTGACATTTGTTTCTTTTGAATGGCTTGTATTTGGCTAAAATGAAAGGCAATGACTCTGGTGCTACTGTAATTTGATACCCCAGCTGAACTACTTTATTTCATATTCACAGAGAATTATAACTTAAAATTATAACTTAGATATATCCGAGGTTCAACATATCATTATACAGACTCTTTAAATTACTGCGTCCAATGTATAATAAGTCATACTATAAAGTAACCATAAATGTACATAACATAACCAAGGTCTAATTTCTCTATTAAAAGTCATGCTTCATCACTTATACCCAAAAATGAAGCATAAAGATGTTCGTGATCTGTGACAAACTTGGATCACAAACTTTTCACATATATCATCATTTCAAGCTAAACACATACAAATAAGTGTGAAAATACTATTTGGGATAGGAAACACATTTTTAACATGACTGAAAGTTAAAGTTAACAGATATATACGATCTGACACAAGTTGTCATTTCATACCTTATTTTATTAAATGAGTTCAGGAATTTCCTGGACGAGTTTAATGAAATATGGTATGAAATGACAACAAGTGTCAGATCTTTTTCATCACATGCTTTAAAACGAAAAAATAATTATAATTTTACCAAATGATGTCGATAAATCCTAAAAGTTGTGTGCTGACATGATGTCATTTCGTGGTACGACGTCATTTCACCAAAATAAAGTCATGCGATTGGTCAGTCAATGAGCCAGTGAAAATGCTCAAAATGTTATCTTACACATGTGTATGATAAAAATATTCAATATTCAATAAAAAATATATAAAATAGAAAATAGTTTTCACTTACAAATCCAGAACGTTTAAAAAATGCCGGGTCCGGCTAGCTCAGTAGGTAGAGCGCTAGACTGTCAATCCGGGGAGGTTAGTTCGAACCACTTGTGTGGGGATTTGTCATGAAATTTTTTCTACCGCCATTCTCCCCCTACCTCTTATTCAAGTAGGGCAGTTGTCAGTTACTGGCATAGGTATGCACTTAGTACTGGTAAACCGCTTAGATCGTCTAAACTTGCCCAGGAAGTGTGAGAAGGTTAACTGACCGCCCTGATATGACTGAAATACTGTTAAAAACGGCAAAAGAACTCAACAACAACAACAAAGTTGAAAAAATCCAATTCAATATAACAAAGTTCACCTGCTGTATCTTAATCAAGAAAATGAAACAAATTGCCAGAGAATGAGCCTTATAATTTAACGTTCACAAATACTTGAATCTGCAAGATACAATGATGGATGGACATAGCTTCTAGCGTACCTTTGGTTTGTCGTAATCTGTGCAAGACAAAGAATTGTTTCATTTTATGTGTATTTCATGATATATAATACCTGATTAAAATGTGTTTCTTTTTATGTGTATTTCATGATATATAATACCTGATTAAAATGTGTTTCTAATATACATTGTATAGCAAATATTTATGGAATAGTAGTTGGCAAAACTCTCACAAATATAATATTATTTGCCTCATTTGTCTTGTAGATCTAGCCAGTGACAGCATCAATGGTGTGAGATCGGTGCACGAAGCTGAGGAGTGCATAAGCCACGTGGCTAACCACATGGAGTGGCTTGCCTTGAGAGTGCAGGGTGGTGGGCGGAGTTGGAGGGGAATATCTGGCTGTCTTAATCCCGATCCACAGTAACCATGGAAGTAGCGTGAACAAGATCCACAGTAACTATGGAAACAGCTTGGATAAGATCCCCAGTAACTATGGAAACAGCTTGAACATATCCCAGTTGCTATGGCAGTAGCGTGAAAAAGATACACAGTAACTATGGAAACAGCTTCAACAAGATCACAAGTTACTATGAAAATAGCGTTGACAAGATCCTAGTAACTATGGAAACAGCTTTAACTAGATCGCCAGTATCTATGGAAACAGCTGTAACAAGATCCACAGTAATCTTGAAAACAGCTTGTACAAGAACCCCAGTAACCATGGAAACAGCTTTGGCAAGATCCCCAGTATCTATGGAAACAGCTTCAACAAGATCCACAAGTAATAATGGAATCAACTTGTACAAGATCCCCAGTAACAATTGAAACAGCTTGGACAAGATCCCCAGTATCTATGGAAATAACTTGTACAAGATCCACAATAATCATGGAAACAACTTGTACAAAATCCCCAGTAACTATGGAAACACCTTGAACAAGATCCACAGTAACTATGGAAACAATTTATACAAGATCTTAGTAACTGTGGAAACAGCTGGGACAAGATCCCCAGTAACTATGAAAATGGCTTGTACAAGATCCTAGTAACTGTGGAAACAACTTGTACAAGATCGCAGGTAACTATGGAGAAAGCTTGTAAAAAATCTTCAGTAACCATGGAAACAGCTTGTACAAGATCTTCAGTAACTATGGGAACAGCTCGTACAAGATCCCTGGTAAATATTGAAACAGCTCGTAGAAGATAAGAACAGCGGACGCTTGAGTTTTTTATATGGATAGGGTGAATACAGCTTTTATATCTGAGTGGCCAGTAGTTTTACACAGATTGAAAAGGAAAACTTTATCGTAAACTTCATATAAAGGTTTAATACAAAAATGTATTCTTCGTGTAATTTATATGGAGACCTTTTCTATTGGATTGAATGTTGGTGTAATGTGATGTAATGTGTATGTATTTAATTCAGAATTGTATCCAACATTTTGTCAAGTTTTGCTAAAAAACAACTTAAGAGTTTAATTTAATTAATTTCTTTGGTATTTCTTATAAATTTAATAACTACAGTGTAATAAGCAACCAATTATCGAATTTTGGACATTTTGCATTCATTCCACGCTCTTGTAATTAATGGTCCATTAAAAACAGGTATTAAAGTATTGCTCCATTGACATGAAAAAGTATTGCTCCATTGACATGAAAGGCAGTTGATGACCAGTGTCTTGCATTTATGAAAAACAGTGTCTGTGTTAAAATTGTAGAAGTTAGCTTCGTAAATAATTGATATGTATCATTTCTGGCTAGACTAGAAACAGCTATTTATTGAAATGTATATAAAATGTAATTACTCTGAACATTATGTAGCTGTGATGTTTCTTGTATTCGTAATGTTGTTTTCATTACATGTATATGTCATTTGGGCATTTATTTATACGATGTACAATTGTTTTTCATAGAAACATGCACATTTCACCTATGTAGTCTTTATGTACAAAATGTTGTGTATAGATTTCAGTATTAAGGCTATGGGTTGTACCTTTTTTTGGCACCTTAACAGACATATGCCCTCCGATATATTCAACCAAGACATTTTTGAGTTTGTTTTGTCCTGGGGCGGTATTCACAAAGCATCTTAAGATAAATTTTATCCTTATCCTTAAATGTAGAAATTTCCTCAACTGTATTCAGTCAAAACTCGTTATTTCGAAGTGGTTGGGACTGGAGAAAATACTTCAAAATAACGATTATTCGAATTAAACATTTCTAGATTTTTTTGAAAAAAAAAATTCTAAAAATCATAGTTATATAGTAGAGATGCGGTTACACTACACACTTTGATTGAACTTAATGGGTTCGAAATAGCGATAATTCAAAATAACGGAGTTCGAATTAAACATCAAAATTCTAATGAAAATAAGAAGGAAAAAATTGGGACCGAAAAAAAACTTCAAAATAACGAGGAATTCGGATTAACGGTGTTCGAAATAACGGTGATCTACTGTAATTCCATAAAGGAACAGTTTATCACTAAGTAACACTTTAAAATAGCATCATTATGAACATGCCATTTGAGAAATATCAAGAACATATGCATCTGTTTATTAAGTAAAGAAATACAATACATTTCAAATTTTGCACTTAAGTGAAAATATTTAAGAAACTACTTAAGATGCTTTGTGAATACCAGCCATGCACTCATGTATTTCATATAAAAATGGCAGAATTATTCATTTCAAAGAAATCTTCTTCAGGTGACTTTCTACCAAATTCCTTCAAATTAATTTGATTTGTTAAAAAGCATTAGTTGTTTGTTGTTGTTGTCCGTTGTAAACTATTTATTTCAAACACCTCTGAACATGCTATAAAATTTGTACAAGGTGAGTGACCCAGGGCGCTCTTGGCCCACTTTTTGGTGTTCTGTAGCCTAAAACAGTTGTCATCTTAGAGTATATATACATGTATTGGAGTTTTTGACTCTACAGTCTAAAACTGTTTTGGGAATTAATGACTGACATATTATACGTTGTTTACCAAATAAATAAATATATGTATGATGAATACAGTTTTTTTAGCCCTGCTGATTTTTTTTCATTGTGTATAGTACCTTTAATAACACATTTATCTTTATGGCATTTAAATGATTATATGGATATTTTGCTCAAATGCTGACCTTTATTTGGACTTTATCAAATTGCTACATTTACATTTCATTTGTATATGTGTTACATTCATTTATTTCATGCGTGTATTGATAAAAATCCTAGATTTAATAAATTACGGTTATGTGTATTTATTAAATTACTTAATTTCATATGTGTACTTATTAAATTACTTTATTTCATATGTGTATTCATTACATTACTTAATTGCATTAATATGTATTTATTAAAATACTTGATTTCATTTTGTATTTATTACATTGTTTACCAGTAAGTTCATTTGTGTATTTAATACATTATTTAATTTCATTTTTGTATATATTTATGTTATGTTCGCCAAACTGTGGTGTTTTTCTTGACACTGTAGCCCAATATTCACATTAGATAAACTTTCAACTCAACAATGGTATGTTGCTTTAATCCCAGTGTTTGTTGAATCCCAAGTGAGTGAATTATTAATTCAAACATGAAACTGCAAATTTTTCCATAGACAAAGAACAAAATTATCGTTGTTAAACTACCCTATAAACAACGCAAAAAGAAGTCATAGTAAAAAATAGTTCCAATTACAGTCCGCACAGGCTAATCCTGGATGACACTCCGCTTTTAAGGTATTTTTTTATTCAAGGAAGTCTCTTCTAAACATAAATCCACTGTAAGTGGAAAGGGACTACACTTGACGCATGTGCATTAAGCCCGGTTTTCCCATGACACGCCTCATTTAGACATCAGTCTGATATTAATGTCTATTGCTCAAATTTGTCTCTTTGTTGATGTGAGTTTGCAGTCAGATTTGGTTGTGAATTTGTGATTGTGAATATTTGCAATGCTTGCTGAGTACATCAGTTCAGAAAGTATATGTTGTTGAAATTTAATCTGTCCCTGACTTAAAATTACAAGAAGATATTGTTTAATTGTCACAACACAGAAATTAAAAACAAATCCATTTTAAACCAAGTGTTACATTTGATATCAGAATTTTGTCTTTCCAATTTTGCTGATAGTTTGTTTAGAGTGAAGTTGAACCAAGACACATATATTAAGTTACATATGATATTATGTGGATGATATGTGTTATATAGTACACATATTATATGGAATTTGATGAATTACACATTTTATGCGGAAACTGAGTGAATGCACATGTTATGCATTATATAATTCAATACACATGTAGTGTAATATATGATAGTATACACATGTGGTGTAGTACGTGATAGAAATACACATGCTGTGTAGTATATAATTGAATACACATGTTGTGTGACGTATGTTTGAAACACATTTTTTACATGAATGAATGCACGTGTTATGTAACATATGATTGAATACATCTGTTATGTAAAATGTGATTGAATACACATGTTGTGCAACATGATTCACTGCATATGCTGTTAAACATCTGGTAAATTGCACATGCTGTGTGACAAATGATCTAAATACTTATGTTTTGTTATGTTACTGAATACAAATATTGTGTATTATATGGGTGAATACAAAATGTTGTGTAACATGATTAGTATATAGATTTATTCAGGTTAAAACACACTTTACAACACATAACGTTTTCGATTTTATCTATACAATGTATACCTAACATCACGTATGTATAAATCTGTCAGAGCAAATAACTGGGCAACTTTTGCTCCTTCAATTGCAAATACATAACACTTGATAGTCCTAATTTACTCAAATATATAGAGGATATTTTGTGGTTTTGGTAGAGTATCGATTTTAATTCACAAGTGATTTTCACGAGTGGCACAGCCACAAGTGAATTTTTTTTTTTTTATGATCACGAGTGACTAAAAAAAAAAAATATCAGGGACACATTTTACAATTTTAAGCCCGGCATCTTTGACGGTCCATTTCATTGATTGTTTTAAATCGAGAACCAGTATGAAACTGTAAATTATCAGCGTGGTAATTTTCACTGTTTTAAACAGTGAATTACCAGTTTTATTTCACTGATATTTCCCCATAAATTACTGGAAAGCATAAAATAAAATTGAATATGCTACATAAAAAACTATTAAAGAGCAATTCAAGTGATATTTTTAAGTGAGGTAAAGATAAATAGACAAAGTTTTAGTGAAGTGTAGTAGCCTAGGATGGCCAGAAAATGGCAGAAAGCTTATTTCCGATGGGGTCGTTGAAATGATTAAATGTAATGTATTGTAAGACATGAGTGAATCCACATTTTGTGAAACATACGAGTGAGTATACATGTTTGAGACATATGATGTTGTACATGTGTAATGTGACATATGGTTTTGTACCATGTATTATGTGCTATTGCTTAAATGTGCATGAATCTCTTGTAGATCTTTATCCTGAAAGCTCTTCTTCTTGACAAAACAGGCTTGTGTATTATATAAATAACACATGGCTGAGAGGGTGATCTGAAATAACATCAACCCGAGAAATGACTTTTCCAGGGTTCATATTAGTTTTTTATATCACCCTTTTGTTTTCCTTCTTTGTTCATATAAAAACGAAGCAGTCAATAATTTTAATTATCACACAGCAATATCACCCGCTATGACGTCATAGTGATAGACAGGTTGCTCGGAGTTAAAAGGCACTTATGCAGTGGTGAGTATATTACTCCGTGTTACAAAAGCGCAATATTTATTGAGAAGCCCTGTTTCGGTATAATAAAATAAATATTGCGTTCTTTAAGGGCGATAGTGCATTTTGTCAACCCTCATGTTGACAAAATGCACTATCGCCCTCAAAGAATGCAATATTTATATTTATATAATATCCTCTGTTATTTATTTTATTATATCGAACAAACTGTATTGTTCAACAGTGGGACACAGTCTAATGACGTCATGTTGTTTATTTTTGTGATGTCATTTTATGTGTTCCGTGATTCGTATGAACATTACAGTTTCAGCTATAGGGCCTACTGCACAAGTTTAACAAATTTAATTTAGCAAAATCATGTGTTATGTAAATTAAGTGTTCAGAGTGGAATTTATCAAACGCATGATTTTGCTAAATTTTCTATTGGTACAATGACGATGCCAATTTCAAAATTCGACATTCTAATGACACGCAATCTGTTTTTATCACCCTGTGATATTAGTTTTGGTCTATGGACAAAATACATAGAGCGGTATAATAAAATGTTTTGTACATTCTTAAGAACTATTGTAATATCATGTATTGAAGGCTAGAAGGTGTTATTTGTGTGTTTAACTTGATTAAGATATGTACAACTTACTTTTTAACCTTTTAGTTGCTTTAAATGGGACATTTCAGGCACAGATATTCAGTAGCTGATTTTGATAATTTATGTAGAAAATGCAATGTATAAATATTTTAAAAATTATGTAGGAAATATCTATTGGCACAGAGAACATTTTAAAACAGTATAAGACAGTATAAGACATCTGACTCAAATGAGTCATTGACAATATTCTAATGGAAATTCTTTCAAATATGACACATTGTACTTCATAGTATCATGAAAATTCCTTGAAATAAAGACTCATTGCTCTTAACAAATGTCATTTTATGATGACATGTTCGACTGCATTTGCTGCGTCAGCCTAATTATAAATGTTAAATTATTGTATTATTTTGGCATTTGGTGTAATTCTATATACAATACAGTCTATTGTGTAATAATTATGTGACATATTGACCTATTATGTGCCTATTGACAGTAGATATCGAAAAAATACAGCGAACATTGTTTATGTCTGCATATATGTATGAGAAAATAATTAACAGTTTTTATGATCATTGTTTGTTATTGTATATTAAGAATTAACAATACTCTAGGTTTACGTTAAACATTAAATTAAAACTATAAGTAACATAGTGTACATGTATAATATCAACAGAATACATGTACTTGAAAAATAGAAATGAAACACATGTAGGGATTCAAATTACCAGGATATGCCTCGTTTTTGTTAGTTATTTATTAATTCGTGTATTTATTTGGTCTTTATTTGTATGTTTACAAGTATGTGTTATGTATTTTATTTATTTGTTACATTTTAATACATGTGTTTGATGTACTGGTACATGTGTTTGATGTACTGGTATGCATTATGATATACATGTACGTCTGTTAATGTTTTATGCACCTTTATACATGCAGCTGTTAGATGATATTAAATGCAAATAAGAGTATTTGTCTGTTTTCCTTGTACATTATCCATCAAAGGTCGGTACAGTATCCACCAAATGTCGCATAGTTTCCTTGTACATTATCCATTAAAGGTCGCGTAATTTCTTGTACAGTATCCATCAAAGGTCGCGTAGTTTCCTTGTACATTATCCATCAAAGGTTGCGTAGTTTCCTTGTACATTATCCATCAAAGGTCGCGTAGTTTCCTTGTACATTATTCATCAAAGGTCGCGTAGTTTCCTTGTACATTATCCATCAAAGGTCGCGTAGTTTCCTTGTACATTATCCATCACAGGTCGCGTAATCTTGTACAGTATCCATCAAAGGTCGGTAATAACAGTATCCATCAAAGGTCGCATAATTTCCTTGTACAGTATCCATCAAAGGTCGCATAGTTTCCTTGTACAGTATCCATCAAAGGTCGCGTAGTTTCCTTGTACATTATCCATCAAAAGTCGCGTAGTTTCCTTGTACATTATCCATCAAACGTCGCGTAGTTTCCTTGTACAGTATCCATCAAAGGTCGCATAGTTTCCTTGTACATTATCCATCAAAGGTTGCGTAGTTTCATTGTACATTATCCATCAAAGGTCGCGTAGTTTCCTTGTACATTATCCATCAAAGGTCGCGTAGTTTCCTTGTACATTATCCATCAAAGGTCGCGTAGTTTCCTTGTACAGTATCCATCGAAGGATGCGTAATTTCCTTGTACAGTATCCATCAAAGGTCGCGTAATAACAGTATCCATCAAACATCGCATAATTTCCTTGTACAGTTTCCATCAAAGGTCACGTAATTTCCTTGTACAGTATCCATCAAAGGTGGGTCATTTCATTGAACAGTATCCATCAAAGGTCGCGTAATTTCCTTTTTGATACGATTTATAGGGACTATGTCTTCGATCTGGGTCCGTATTCACCAACCGATTCTTAGACTTAAGACTTACGAATAAACAATGTTCATGAAACTGTTCTGTTCTAAAAACGCTGTTAGTATGAATTTTACTCGATATTCTCCAACGCTGATTTTGGATTTCTTTATTAAGAATGATTTATAAATGACATAAGTAACATTGGTACCTGGCATATTTGCAAAGTCATAAGTACTATATCTTGAGTCTAAGTCTATTCCTCATTCTTAAGTCTAAGAATGGGTTGGTAAATACGGCCCCAGTATTTAAATCAATGTAAATGATATTATAAAAAAGATGTGAATTAAATGAAGTATAAATAATGTACTACATTATTATAATATATTTGATAATAACAAATCAACAAAAATGCTTGGACAGTTAAAACCATACTTGGGTATCGAACTTAATACAAGTGAGAGATATGAACAAAAATTTGTTCATATCTTAATTTGAACCAACTGCCTGGTAATTAATGAGCGCAAGCACTGGTTTTACCCTCGCCACACCAGACTGGCATCCTTACTATGTCCCTGTCGACCCAGGACATGGTAGGATCGTCATTGCCGCTGGGGGTGAAAGAGAAAACGTAGAAAAGGCCACGGGGACCCCAAGAATGCGTCGGGTCGCAGACAGACAGCGACCCCCCCCCCCCCACCCCGGGGCCATTTGATACGTCAAAAATCTCACAGAGTGCTGTTGCCGCCTGCCCGCTCTGTGGTAACTGGCCCTATGACTACGAATGATCTCACAGAGTGCTGACTGTCACCTCCGGCCCGCTCTGTGGTAACTGGCCCTATGACTACGAATGATCTCATCCTCAAACTAAAGTCTTAACTTACAATATTGACCTATGAAATCCGTGTTACATATCCGCTTTGAATTCCATTGGCTATATACTTAAAGGACTAGGCTATAAGGGCTTATATAATTGGGTGTGTAACTTTTACACTGTCCAAATTATACACATTTTGAAAAATATCGACATTAAGCGTTACTAACGCGTACGTTATATTTTGTGCCTTTTCAGTCGATGTTTATTCGTAAACAAAGCATTATTTCGAGTATATTTCTGTTTCAGAAGTGTCATTCACTCTTTTATACGGTATATAAAGGATATGGTGTAGTTGAATCGGTGACAAAAAATGGAAATTGTCAATTTATGTAATTAGTCCCTTTAAAGAATGTGCATAATGTATACCGTTTTATTATATGCTTTTCAGTGAACAATCAAATTTTATTGGTGAAATAAAATTTTATATTGAGACTGTTGAAGTAGTGAAAATATAAGATTCTATATTTTCACTGCAGTTTTTTCCATAAATAGCATCGATCTACAAGTAGAGGTTTACAACCCCTTGGCAAATTTATACACATGTACAGTATGTACATGCATGTGTTTACATAAAACACATTATAAAATTCCACAAAATTATAATTTAGCGACAACGACTCACAAAATATGGCACTTTTTTCCCACCATACTAACGATTGACAGTTTTGGAATCATATATGACATCATTTTTATGACATCGGAATACACCAACTTGCGACGTTTAAGCTTATTTCGCGCAATTTTATTTATTTATTGTCCAAAAGCATAAAATAAAAAGAAAATGTGTTTATTTCGGTGTAAGATTGTATTTAATTCACTCGTGATCATAGAAAATAGATATTTTAACTCGTGGCTGCGCCACTCATGAAAATATCAGTTTCTATGAACACTTGTGAAATAAAATGCGACCTTACACCGTACTCAACGTATATTTACAGTATTTATTCGGGAATCCATGGGCAGCTATGACCTGGTAAACTGCCTGATAGCGGGAATCCACCGGGCCGGAGCCCTTGTCTTCCTGGGTGTCATCGCGAGAAACCGGAAGTACAAAGGCGGCAATGACGTCACCATTGAATTCAGAACAAGGTTGTGACATGGGCAAGATTATCGACTCGTACTATATAACATTTTGAATGTTTGGTGTTTTGCTTTATATATGGCGATAGTTTGTTTCAACTTGCCTTTAGTTGATAATATTGATCTCAAAAAGAATATGAACTCTACTATGACGTAAGTTATTTATAGTATTATTTAAAACATGCAACTGAGATAATTATATGCTTTCAGTATCTTAATTTTGGCGAAAATAACGTCAACAACATCAAAGCGTTGCTTTTATATAGCAAACTGTTGCACAAGTTTTTTGAATTTCAATGAAATCACGGTTACCTTCCAAGTTTGCTTTCTTTGATCGGCACTATTACTGTTATTCAGGGGCGTAGCTTGGGTTCAAAACTGTATAGGCACAATAGACGGAATCTAAAAAATGAAGCTGTAAGCGATAATTTTGGGCCAGGAAAGTTTATACTCGTATGTGGCTACAAACAACTCACTTCAGCTAAACCCCGATTCTACAAAATAATTGTAAAATAAGCGTGTGTGTCATGAAATTTGTTTCATATTGACGTAATCGACTTGTTAAACAATGAAGTATCAACACAGCCAAGAAAGATCCCCTCACCCCCACTCCCCTCTTGTTTTTATTGCATTTTGGCATATTTAAATTTTTCATCTCTGGAAAATATGTATAGGCACGTGCCTATCGTGTCTAAAGGCAGCTACGCCCCTGTTAGTAGTTATTGCGAAGTACGCTTTTTCTAGCAGTACAACAGATGTTATCTAGTGTATTAATAGCGTTGGGGTTTGGATGTATTGTCTAACTTTGTGATATGCTATACTGCAGTAAAGATATATGAAGACCAGTCACAGTGGTGTACTGGATATGGAGTCACTTTGCGATAGGGCGATTGCGAGTTTGATCCCTACTCAGTAAGCGTTAGAATGATCTTTATAAACGCCATCAAGTACTGGTTCTACCCAGGAAACGGGCTTGAAAGTGTCTCAATTTGCCTGTTTTTTTACACAATTGAGCTAACAAGAGGTTCAAACAAAACAAACAAGACCAGTATGATTGCTCAATTTACTCATAATTTTGTTAGTATCAGTGCCACAGTATAAGCAGATCTTAATATCACACACATATATGAAGCGTGTCATGGGAAAGCCTGGCTTAATGCACGTGCGTAAAGTGTTTTGTGTTAGTCCGCACAGGCTAATCCAGGACGGCACTTTCCGCCTACAGTGAATTTATGTTTAGAAGAGATTTCCTTGAAACAGAAAATGCCTTAAAAGCGGAAAGCGTTGTCCCGGATCAGCCTGTGCGGACTGCACAGGCTGATCCGGGACGACACTTAACGCATGTGCAAGTCCAGTTTTCCCACGACACGCCTCATATATATGCCAATATAATTTAACTCTATTAACACTCATTGATATAAATTGAATGTTTGTGTTCACAATTGGTCACTTGCTTAAAATGAGGCCAAACAGACAAGTTTTTTTTTCTATTATGAACTGTGATGTTTCATAGTTTTCAATATTTAATATAAACAAAGAACACACTCATTAAAGATCACTCTGTTCAATTTATTGAACAATGCATTGCCTACGTAATAAATTATAGAACACATTTACTAGTCTGTAGTAAACAGATACTGACTTTAAAGCGTCAATGCAAAAACAAGTCCACTAGATTCGAGTTTATTTTCAATAACGTGTGCGTGTGAATGTAACTTACAATCCAAAGAAATGATGTGAAAAATTAGAATAACATATTTAGCACGCTATTTAGTATATTTGCATACAAACATGTACATTATGTAGAGTAACGATACAAACATAATTGTAGATAATTATAATAAATTAAATGCACAAAACCAAAACAAAGGTAACAGCATCTCTAACTCAATGAAATACGAATGAAACCATTGCTAAACTGATATCAATTCAATCTAGATATAGCAACAATACCTAGACTGCAACATAGTTAAAACAAACTAATACTTTTGGAACATTTCTGACTATTTTGTTAAGAATGCATATGTGCTAACTTTAACACTCCTACCAGTCTTAATGGGCTATCAGTAAGTCATCTGTTATAGCAAACTTTCTGAAAGCAAAATTTTCAAAACCGTTAATTCAAATGTAAATTTCAACATAAACTTAGCAATAACATAAACTTAGCAATAAGCACACTGGGGAGCCTTCATAAAAGTTCAAGTTTGTTTGTTCTCTGTGGGCCAGGGCCCGTATCCACAAAGCTCCTTAGACAAATTTAAAGTAAATTTCTTAAAATGATAAAATTCCTCAAGTCTCTGGCTGTTTCATTTAAAGTTTATTTTGTGTTAAATTGTTTAATTCTGGTAAAGAATAAACAGATGCTTTTAATGGTACCATATTTAAATAAGAAAATAAAGATTTTCACATAGAAAATGGTATTTAACATTTTGACTTAAGTATAGCTTTAGTTAAGATTTTCCTTAGGAGCTTTGTGGATTTAGGCCCAGGGTACATATTTATACAGCTCCTTAAGCCATTATTAACTTAAGTTGAAAATCAGCCGAAATTTGAATGTGCATTTCATCCACTATGCTTTGGACCAAGTGCATGACAAATACTAAATATTAAAACACTTGGAAATATATTGCAACTGAGTCAAAAAAATCTTCAAACAATGCATTTCTTTCTCAGAAAATCCGAACATAAACTTTCAGCATTTTAAAATTTTTCTTCATTTTTGACCAAAATTCTTTATAAATACCAGCCCATGAGCCATATCCACAAAGCTCCTCAGAAAATTCTTAAATTAAAGTTGTACTTAAGTGAATATCCAAATATTTCTTCCTTGTGAAAATCAATATTTTGAAATATGGTAAAACGGAAGCATTAAATTTTAAAATTGCCGGTTGAGCGTGAAACTATTGTATCTGCTTAACATTTCTATAACAGATACAGTAGTTTCACATTCAACCCTTGAATTTTTACAACAGACAAAACACACATTAAATGAATCGGCCACAGACTTAAGGAATTTCATGATTTTAAGGTCCTTTGTAGATATGCGCCCAGGGCGGTCAAGGGTTTGTTCCAGCCCAGTGGGCGTGTCGCGGGGTAGGTGTCGCGGGCGCCTACTTGACCTTTCCCTGATTGGCGACCTTCTCCATCGCGGCCTTGACCTGGGCCTCGTCCGCCAGGTAGTAGTGCTTGACAGGCTTCAGGTTCTCATCTAGCTCGTACACCAGGGGGATACCTGCCGGAAAAGTTTTATTGGAAACTGCAAGAATGACAAAATCAATTGTCTGTGTGCCCAGCTTGTCCCAGAGTATGCATGGACAGGAGAAATACTGGCAAAATTGACTATAAAATTACTGTACAGGGCTGGTATTCACAAAGCATCTTAAGTAGTTTATAAAATATTTTCACTTCAGTGCAAAATTTGAATGTATTATATTCCTTAATTAATAAACAGATGCATTTGTTGTTGATATTCCTCAAATAACACTTTAAATAATGATGCTATTTTAAAATGATACTTACTGGTCATGAACGTAATTCCGGCCACTTTGGTGGTAGTTTTTTTTTAATCTCACGTTGTACACAACTGATCAAAATTAAACTTCACATCAATAATCCTGGGTTCAAACTCATATAATGTGTAAGTTTAAATCAAAATGGACGAGTGTAAGGTAACTAAATAAACGGAAATAAACAACGTATAAAATGTCCATTTTCCTAGCTCAAATGTACGTAAAAAATCGGCCACTTTTTAGTATCCTCGGAAATTTTTATAACAAAATAGTTCTTTTTAATAACTATCCTTATCTAAAGAGTAACAATCAAGGTTTACAAAAAATAAAATTTGGACTAAAATATCCTACCTAAACAACTTTCTTTCACCCGTATAATTTAAACCAATGTTGGCACTGTTGAACTGCAAATGGTATCGTTTCTTTCTTTTGCTTGTTTATATTGTGTTTTGTTTAAACGTCATTTTTATGTCAAAAATAAAGTAAACAAGTTTTTAAAATTTGAAGCCAAGGGTGACGTGAGCTATAAATAACTTTAAACTTCATTTCATTCTATTCAAGGGAGATAATTCAATTTGAAAATCTTAGTGTATAACTGTGAATTTTAACCTGTGCGGGTGTATGCGTTTTATGTGAGTAAGTAAACATTTATAATTGATATGAATAAAATAGAGATTACATTATTCAATTAAATATATATATTATTAGTATGAACATAAATTTCTGAAATATAGTGAACACATCATTTATGAAGTCTAAGGGCCGAATTGTCAAAAGGGCCGATTTGTGTACTGAATTGCTAACTAGAACTGGGACCGGATAAATCTAGGGGTCGAATATTCTCGATACCTTGAGTAACCCCTTCGCTGAAGAAGGCTACAACAGAAACTTACCGGGGCTGCCTAGAGTTTACGATGATATTGGTATTAAATATTGGTATTAAATTCAGCGAGAATTGTATGAAAATCTGAGATAACCGAATTTAAAGAGAAACCATGTGTGTGCAAAATAGTTATGTGATCTTTTAAACAGAAGCGGGTGTTTCCTATTTCGTTTAAATTGGCTTGTGAAAATTTGTTAACGGTTAGAAGAAATAATATATTTAAATCTGTAATCATGCAACACCATATTTTCGGTGCGTGCATATGATGACGTCAATTTCCCCACGTGACTCAATATTTCCTGTTATGATACTGAGATTTCAATTCAAAAGTAAATAAAAATACTTACTGGAATCGAGAAATCTGTAGAAGTCTGTTGTTACAGAAAGTTCTTTTGCTAATTGTTTTAAAACAATATTAATCTCTATCGCAAAAACGCTTTTTGAAGGGTGGCCGAATATTTACGTACAGGCCGGAATTACGTCCATGACCAGTAGTGCAAAACTGTTTCTTTATGGAATTATACAGTTTAGGAAATTTAAACATTTAAGGATAAGGATAAAAATGCTTTGTGAATACCACCCCAGACAAGCAGAAAACATCATAGTAACATCATACGAGATTTCGCCACCATTTTGATTCATTGTGCGGATTCATGATTTGTTTTTACCAGAATCTTATGAATATAATATGAATTCATGTCTTATATGCAATTTTCAACAATTTTGGGGGGAAAATAAGAAATCTGAATATAAATATATTAATATGCACAAACAATTTATGTTTATATTTATAATGCAGACAAACTTTGTCATTTATTTTGTGTTATTACACAATCCTTTTTTTGAGGAAATTGCCAATCCCTTTGTTCTCTGCTTTTCAATTACCTGTACAATTACTCCTTGTTTTTGTAATTATGGAGCAAATCATTTGCCGTCACGGGTGAATTATATATAATATAATCAAACAGTGGCTGCATCTCTGACATAGACCTCAATTCTAAGAATAAGTAAGATACGATCTAGTTTTAATGTAAGAACTCAAAATATTTAAATCCAATTAGCAAGTTTCTGAATGGAGTAATTTTTTCTCATTGGAAAAACAATGAGGTTGCAAAACATGTAATCTGTCACAGTAAGAAGTAAGACCAGTTATTGGGACAAATACGACACTGCTACCTACCTGTTGGTACATTAAGTTCTGGGATCTCGTCATCGGATACATTGTCCAGGTACTTGATCAGGGCCCGCAGACTGTTGCCATGGGCAGATATCAGCACTCTCTGGCCAGCCTGTTATACATAAAGATATGATTTTAATGGCAATTTGAAGAAAACTATCTGCATTTACAGTCATCAAAATTAGCAGTTTGGCAAAGCAAGCCCAAAACCTTATATGAGGCGCATCGTGGGAAAACCTGTCTTAATGCATGTGCATAAAGTGTCGTCCCGGATTAGCCTGTGCAGTCTGCACAGGCTAATCTAGGATGGCACTTTCCGTATTTATGGTATTTTCTGTTTCAAGGAAGTCTCTTCTGAACATAAATCCACTGTAGGCGGAAAGTGCCGTCCTGGATTAGCCTGTGCAGACTGCACAGGCTAATCCAGGATGACACTTCACGCACATGCATTAAGTCCGGTTTTCCCACGACGCGCCTCATGTTATTACTTGAGAGCAAAAATAAAAAGGTTAAAAGCCCTGTTAAAAATTTACCAGTGCTTACGAGCTTCTACTAATTTCACCAACTGCATTTACATATTGAATTTATATTGTTTGCTAGTTTTATGAGGCTATACAAAGATATAACTTAGATATAGTAAAAACCACAGGTAGTAATTACCGTAAACGCTCACGTAGAAGCCGCACTTTTTTCACTCCAAATTCATATCATTTTTTAAAAATTAGTGTTTTTTTAATTTTATTTGCGTGATTTTAGTATTTAATTTATTTTTTATATTTACGAAAAAAAAAAAATGTTAACACTAATGCAAAAAAAAATACAAAAAAGGGTCAAACAAACTAACAAAATCGTTCACACATTTAATATCGCTATGCAAACAACGACGACGGTTTCATTGAAGATACTCGCGGAGACTGTTTTTGTAACAATTAGAAGGTTTCAAACAGGTTCACACATTTAATATCGCTATGCAAACAATGACGACGATTTCATTGAAGATACTCGCGGAGACTGTTTTTGTAACAATTAGCACCAGTGGTGTAATTTTAAGATGTTGACACTGAGACATCTCAACACCTCTTAATATACAGAGAAATTATTTTTTGCTTGTCAGAAAGAATATCTGTAATTGTCTATATCGAACACTTCTTACCAGTGCTACGTTAAAATTTTACTTAGTGTTGTGTATCAGCGACTGCATATTGCGGTTCTCACGACAAAAATATTTTTGGTGTCTGTTAATATTGGACGCGAAATGGACCGTTTTGAAGCGTTGATAAGCGTTGAAATCTCAATTTTTTATTTTTCCCAAATTCCGGTCTGAAATTTTAGGTGCGTCTTATACGCGGGGCGTCCTTTACTCGAGCGTTTACGGAATATACATATGTCAACATGTTCTTAAAAGTAGAATTGGTTTTTTTTTAAGTAAGTTTTTGTTTATATTTTGTTTACAACAAATGTGAGTTGTTGTCTATATACCAAAGTTATATTTATTACATGTACAATTTTGCCAACATACTTATAATACTTTAAACTCCATTAGCTAAATGTTATACATTTATTTACTTATTTTGAAGGGCAACATATCTTTAAAATGGTACAATCGGATAGAAATTTATCACAGCAATGTTGCTTTTGGAAAAAGAGCTCAACTAAACTACCAATAGGTTCCTGAGAAATACCTTGATCGTTGGCACAATGATGTCATGCCAGTAGGGCAGTACTCGCTGCACTGTATCCTTCAGGCACTCACACTGTGGGACTACGGCCTTGTCATATTGCTACAATACGAAATGAACAACGTGTCAACGGTTGAAACCAACGATAAACCTAAATTGTAAGCATCATATAGTACAGCCATTTTCTTATTAAAGCAGCAGTCCGTAAATATGTTAATAAAATAAAACTTTGCAGAAACCGTTTCTAATGGACACCTTACCAATCAAAATAAAAAAAACGCACTGGAATTGGTAAAATAATAACATTTTGGTAACTTTGTATCGTATAGTTATCTGTATGCGAAAGCTGGTGATGCATCTGGAGCAAATCAGCGTGTACATAAGTGTATATTCCGTTCGTACCAAGCGTTTTCGAACAAAGACATTATAAAATGCCTTTTGTAAATAAGAAACAGTTTTCAGTGGAATAAACACCATGAACATCCATTAGAACTAAATCCAATTGAAGATGTATTGAATTATACTCTATGGACTGCGGCTTAAACGACATGGTAGTACTGTTATAAAGCAAGAAAATTCATATTGATCAACAATATGTGATAAGTGCTAATGTTAACAGTGAAAACTGCACCTGATCTGCAAAACATATGAGGGGCGTCGTGGGAAAACCGGACTGAATGCATGTGCGTAAAGTGTCGTCCCGGATTAGCCTGTGCAGTCCGCACAGGCTAATCGGGGACAGCACTTTCTGCCTACAGTAGTTTATGTTTAGAAGAGACTGCGGACTGCACAGGCTAATCCGGGACAACACTTTTTTGCACATGCATTAAGACCGGTTGACGAGTCTCATATTAACATATGTCCTGAAAATAGACTAATGTATAGGTATATATGAATGACTTGACATGGGTGCAAGTTAAATATCGCAATCCAGTTACACATGTATTGCATCGCAATCCATGGACCCGGAAAATAGTGATATAACGGAGCTGCAGCAATTATGTTTTGTGAATATCTAATGTACAAACAGTTAGTAAAATGGCTTAGAATAACAAATGTTGAATCGTTAAAGCTGTACCCACCGCATATTTGGCTTCATTGGTGGCTGATCTAGGGTCGCTCAGCTCTAGAGGTGGAGGGGGAATGTCATAGGAACGTCTCCAGATCTGTGAGACAATAATCAAATTGCAATAGTTCAATGAGTAAGACAAATGATCGTTCGCATGAATAACACATTAATGGTATTCAAAGATTAAAATTGACATGAATCATAGCACATGTATTTGTTTCTATATTATATTTCTTCTGTTATTTTTCATAGTAACTCGGTGAATAACTATATTTGACAGGAACATGACATAACATTACAAATGTATATAAAATTATACTACTGTAGTCATGACACTCACTTGAACAAGAGGGCCCTGAGGGCCCTAGGACCCTAACCTGAGACCTTGTTAGACAATTGGAAAATTTTTATCCCAGGGGCATTATTTGAACAATCTTGAACAAACCACTGGGCCTTGCGATATCAGGTAAAGAGGACCACTACGCAATTTATGTACCAAATATAGGAAAGCTGTGGGCCTTGCAGTTTCAGATGAGAAGATTTTTAAAGTCAGTTTGCTATTTAAGTCTATATAAACCATGTGACCCCCAGGGCGTTACCAGTTTTGACCCCACGGGCATAATTTGAAAAACATTTGAAGAGGACCATTATACAATGTTACATACCAAATATAAACAAGGGGGCCATGATGGCCCAAAGCGCTCACCTGAGAACTGGTACAGATGAAGACCATACTGTTGGGACAGGTTTGAAAATTAAGGTATCTGAACAATACGCAGAGGGGGATAGGATCAATTTTGATTTAAAACATCGGTTAGCGTAATGGGCTAACTAAAGTACAAGTTGGGTAGTGGATGTGTGTTTTTTTTGCTAATGGTTCTCAAATCACTTTTCTCGATATTCTTACTTGACCCCTTTTCATTACGTCATTGACAATTCTGGAAAATGCAGAAACAGTAAATGTTTATGTCTTTTTGCAAACAGTTTGGAGAACTAGTTGCAATGCAATAATTGCGATGGCTGTGCTACAGTTGTATAAGGTAAAGTTTTGCTTTTTCTTTGATAATGTTCTGTCCAATGATGATAAATGACGTTAATGCAGGCTCTAAATACTTCAATGTTGCATGTACAAATAACTGCGTGCACTTCTTGCAATGGTTGGAAATCAAATTTTATCAATCAATTTGTATGGTCATGCGCAAACTGTGTAAATTTGGTCAACATTGAATCAAAAATCATCTGTGCAAGCCAATCATTGATAACTTGTTGATGTTTTTTTCCAAACACAAGGAGCAGTAACTCTGGTGTTTCTGGACCGATCATGCTTTTATTCGACTTCACCTGTAGTCTTACGTTCATAGACAAACTGTACACGATTCGTGAAAATTGGATGAAAAATGAAGTCTCTATCTTGAATAATGTCCATTTTTGCATATTTTTTTCACAAACAAAGGGCAATAACTCTGGTGTTTCTGGTCCGATCTTGCTTATATTCAACTTTACCTTTAATCTTATGGTCATAGACAAACTGTGCAAGATTGGTGAAGATTGGATGAAAAATGAAGTCTCTATCCTGAATAATGTCCATTTTTGCTTATTTTTTTTACAAACGAAGGGCAATAACTCTGGTGTTTCTGGTCCGATCTTGCTTATATTCAACTTCAACTGTAATCTCATGGTAATAGACAAACTGTGCAAGATTGGTGAAGACTGGATAAAAAATGAAGTCTCTATCCTAATAATGTCCATTTTTTGTATAGTTTTTTAATAAACAAAGGGCAATAACTCTGGTGTTTGAAACATGATCTGGCCCATTTTTGACTTCTGCTGAGATCTGAGGGTCATACACAAACTGTGGAAGTTTGGTTAAGATTGATTGAAAAATAAATTCAAAACATTGGAAAAGGGCATTTTTGCACTTTTTTGCATGAAAAAGGGGCAATAACTCTGGTGTTACTGGTGTGATCCGACCCAATAACAATCCCATCCAAGATTTTATGGCCATACACAAACTGTGCAAGTTAGGTCAAGATTGAATAAAAAATGTAGTCTTTATCGCGATAACGGTCCAAATTGTTGACGGCAAACGGACGATAAACGATGGACGGACGCCCGACGCCGCCGGAGATGTCACCTATACCAAAAGCTAAAAACCTCTAGGCCGTGTGGTTTCAGACGAGAACAATTTTTAAGTCATTTAGCTCTTTAAGTTTATATAAATTGTGTGACCCCTGGGGAGTGGTCAGTTTTGACCCATGGGGCATAATTTGAACAATCTTTGTTGGATGTTCTATAGGATGTTACTTACCAAACACGAAACCTCTGAGCCTTGCGGTTTCAGAGGAGAAGATTTTTAAAGACATTTTGCTATTTAAGTTTAAATAAACAATGTGACCCCCCCCCTGGCCAGTTTTGACCCTTGGGGCAAAATTTGAACAATTTTTGTAGAGGACCATTATATGATGTTACATACCAAATAAGAAACCTCTGGGCCTTTCTGTGAAGATTTTTAAAGTCACTTTGCTATTTAAGTCTATATAAATCATGTGACCCCCGGGGCGTGGCCAGTTTTGACCCCAGGGGCATAATTTGAACAAATTTTGTAGAGGACCACTATAGGATGCTACATACCATATATTTAACCTCTGGGCCTTGTGGTTTCAGAGAAGATTTTTCAAGTCATTTTGCTATACATTCTCTATAAACCATGTCATCCCCTGGACGTGGCCCGTTTTCACCCCATGGACATAATTTGAACAAATACCAATTATGAAACCTCTGGGCCTTGCGGTTTCAGAGAAGAAGATTTTAAAACCATTTTGCTATATATTCTATATAAATCATGTGACCCCCGGGGTGTGGCCAGTTTTGACCCCAGGGGCATAATGTGAACACCTTTGTAGAGGACCACTATAGGATGTTACATACCAAATATAAAATCTCTGGGTCCTGTGGTTTCAGAGAAGAAGATTTTTAAAGTTTACACTTTTTTAATCTATTTTTAGCTCTGATGACCTACATATGCAGTGGACCGTAACGATATGAACAACTTTAAAAGAGGGTCACCCAATGATCATTCCTGTGAAATTCGTCCCAGTGGTTTAGGAGGAGATGTTGTTTGAATGAAAAGTTGACGACGGACTGACGGACGGACACATGCACGCACACAATCACGCACAACGGGCGATCACAAAACTCAACATATTATAACACTGTTTTAGCACTGAAACAGCCAATGAAAAAAAAAAAAAAAAAACGCTTTCAAATTCACATTTTACTCCTAATTTCTATATGGGTACATCAATATGGGGCGCACAGAAAATTCACCTTGACTTGATCCTCTCCATGCTTGGCAGCAGTTTCAGACTTGTTCAGTCCCTGTAGGCCTCCGTAGTGGCGCTCGTTGAGTCTCCAGTGTCGGATCACTGGGATCCAGTGGAGATCCATCTCGTCTTGAACAATAAACAGGGTCCTGATGGCACGCTTTAAAACACTTGTGAAAGCAATGTCGAATGTATAGTTCTGTTCCTTCAGCATCTAAAAATTATCAAAATACATAATTATAACGTAAAACAAGTGGGGGAATTATGTTAGTGTACAATCCAAACCTGGACTGTTTTTGTCTTAATTTTACCATCCGTATAAAACAAAATAAATAATATAAATTAAACAAACCAATGGGAATTTTCTTATTTGTTTATTTTGTTTGTTTGTTAATTTCGATTTTTTCACCGTTTTTAACAGTATTACAGTCACATCGTGGCGGTCAGTTAACCTACTCACATTTTTCCTGGGCAAGCTTAGCCGATCTAAGCGATTCACCAGTACTAAGTGCACATACCTAAGCCAGTAACAGACAACTGCCCTACTTGACTCAGAGTTAGGGGGAGAATAGCCGTAGAAATAATTTCATGACCAATTCCCACACAAGTTATGTGGCCGGGCTGGGATTCAAACTCACTATCACCGGATAGACAGTCCTGTGCTCTACCAACTGACTAGCCGGGCCCGGCTAGGAATTTTCTTAAAATAAATATTTTCTGCTAATTTGTTTTTTATTTCTTATACTGCTATTAACACTTTATTTAAAACACTTTTGTCTTTAAATTTTGTCTCACATCCAGCACACCTCGAAGATATTGTTTTCTGTATCTGCATTTTCTAATATATGGAGCTGTTTATAAATGTATAATTTTTTATTCAAATAACACACTCTTATCTTTGGAAATTATTTATTTTAATTAGCACTTGAATAACCTTGCTGCATCAATACATTTCCATACATACCCTTTCATAAACATAAAAGTATGGCGAACGGTCCCAGGGCAAATGGGCCAAAGGGCGAAGCGGTTTTAGGGCAAACGGACCCCGATTCTACAGAAACTGACCTTTTATTTAAAGAATGACATCGATATCAGTCAACTAGAAGGGTAAATGATATAGCAATCAAAATAAATTGGTTAAGTTAATAACCGTATAATTTGGTTTTTGGTATAAATAAAGGAAAACTTGACTCAGGAATTTCACTAACCACAACTTAGCTGAGAAGGTAATTTATTAGTGATTCTTAGCCTTTCTGTCAAAAATTTATTTTACCTTCCCGGCATTTTTAGCCTCCTCTACTCCGGTTGAAGATAGATCAGCATCATGCCAGCCACAAAACCTATTTTCCTTGTTATATTCGCTCTCGCCATGACGAACAAGAACAATCTTATACTTTGTTGCCATTTTTGAACAACGTCCTTGGATTCCGGCAAAGCAACCTTGACCTTGCTATCCAAGGGAAGTATTCAGGAACGACAAATCTGCAAAAAAATAAATTGAAAGGAGCTGTCAAAGATTTTTATTTGTAATTAATTCATTAATTGTATTTTAAGAAAGTAATTAATAATTAAAAGATAAATCACTTTTGTATATTATTCAGTATTAATCGTTTACAATAATTATGTAATATTTAATGCTTGAATAAAATCGGAATTGAAGTCTCCTTTCAATTAAATGTGTACAGACTTGCCATGGTTGCAAGTAAACAGGTGCTTACAAAAATGGAGAACAACAGAAATGAAACCATATAGACCTATAAAGGTTTGTTTGATTACGTTCTCTTCATTGTAGAATCAACCGTTAAAATAGCAAATTTGATGTTTTAATTTTACATGTTCAAAAGTTCGTATCTCATTAATAATTTAATTGACATTCTAACACATGAGGTAAACTGATCTTGAGTCGGACACGATCAAGAGTCGGACATTTTTGACATTGTCATCGCTTTTTGCCGACATTATCCTCCTCCGTATGAAAACATCTGTAATTTAACCGAAATAAACTTTTCAATTAATCAGATCAATTGTTTTCTTTGTTGTGACGTCTTTTCTGGTATTCCCAATTGCGGTTGCTATAAATAGCTTCAATGGGGCATTATTTGAAATCGAAACCGCTAAAGGCGCTAGAAATGGAAGAGTTGCCTGCGTTTGGAATGGACTTAAGTTGATTAAGCTCTACTAAACTATCTAAAGTTTGCCTTTATTCTACAGATTAATAACAAATCTGTGTATTAAGTATGCGGTTAATCGGTTTTTCACTGAGTATTTGTGAAAAATTATCCGCCTAAACTATGCATAGCTGTACTGCCATCGTAACTAAATGTAGGACAAAGCATGACGCAGTAAGTTTAACCGCTTTATTCTGATGATTGAAGATTGGTAAGAAGCTGGAAAGACACACAAATACTAAACATTAGGGAATATGATATAAAACAAAACGATAAAGTAAAATGTGTCTTCTTAACAACAATGTACGAAGATGTTAATTTAAGATTTTGGTATTTAAAATACATATTCACACACTTTAACCTTATTATTGACAATGCTCCTTTAATAACATCATTTCAACCAATACTTAAAAATATTCCAAACGTACTTAATATTTATAACTTTAAAGGCAATTACTAATATAATGAAATGAACAGCCTGGCAACTTAGTGATTTGTGAAGGAAATATTCAAACTAAAAGCACAAAACAGATGCTACAATACGGATTGAATACATGTACCAACTACATGTTTTTCTTTTTAAAATTAATAACAAATTCTAAAGCATACAGATACGTGTGCAGCAGTTAATATACCTAGATATAAAGAATGATTTTGGGTACGAACAGTTTTCAGTACGAAACATTATAGAAAATAAGCCTTATAGCAATTACTTCATGCATCTGTGTGTTAAGATGCAGGAAAAATACCAACATTAAAGTATTACATTAAAAACCATTACAAATCTTAAAATGTCAGGGGCCAAGACTACCATTTTCCGTGGTAATTTGCAAAATTAACTTGGAATCGTAACGAAAAATAACGTGAGAATTAAAACCCTAAGAGACATTTAGCAGCAAGTATATAACCGAAATGTGTGGTTACAAACAACTACAAAAATGAGACGGTTCCAGCACAACCGTATTAGGTATAAAGTCCGACAGCAAAACATGTAAATTTGAATTTGAGTCGGACACTGCCAGTCTCATTTTAAATGCTTGTTTAATTAAATAACTGGCAATAATTATGCGTAATTTCCATATTTTAGGACTACAGTATTTCAATGTATTTCCATGGGTTACAAGTATGTCAAGTATGACTTCAGTTACGTTAACGTATTTTAAAACCTTACTCAGTATCTGGCTATATTACATTATACCTTTAAAAAGGTGAAGATTTCTATATAGCTGGCTTATAATGGAAATATTAAAACTATGTCTCAGTTGTTTGCACCAATTCTGGTGTCTTTGTAACGTGCAAATTGCCAATTAGTTTATTATATATACAAAAATGCATAAATATTATATACAGTAATTCTACAATATACATTATTTATAAAAATATTGCTTACGAACATCCAACAATACTACAAAACAACTATTAAGAAAGAATATACATACATTATACTGGACTTCAGCCAGCATGCTTACTTGGTAGTTAAAACTACGCTGGGATGAAGGACGTGATAAGTATAATTAGCCTACGTTGCCGGTTTGAAATATACAATTCAAGTGATAAACAAATGGAAAATGGACTAGGGTCAACTTGAGCAAACAACACAAAACACTGTTGTATGGCGGTTGGAGACTATGAAGACAGGGCTGTGTCGGCATCGGTGTAACCTTCGCCGCAAAGACGCTTTCAAAGAAACAGGCGTACTGATTCTAGATAAAAAAAAACCTGCTACATTCTAGCAAAATTTAAATGTGTCTATAAATATTCTATTTCTGGCGGCCTATGTAGAATTTAAGCTTCAAATAATTAAATTCTATATGCTAGGGGTGCAACAATACGGCAAAACCCGTATTGCAATATATTGCGATACAGTAAACCCGTATTGCAATATGTATTGAATACAGATTGACAAAATTAATAGACAATAGAAGAACACCTGTAATTTACACCGTGTACATGTATGTATTGACTCAATTTTACTGTTTGGTATCTTAAATACAGTAAAACAGATAACTACGTAAACACCAAGCTGTCAAAAATGGTTATTTGAATGTCCAGTTCCAAACTTCAAACATATCTTGAATAAGTCGATAGTATGTTATAATCACCAACATTCTTAATTTCTTATTTTAATCACATGATACAATGGGAACTGTGGCAATTGAACTAAAGTGATCTGGTACTGTTAACATTTAACTATGTAACATCGTACTTAAATGAGATTCTTTTTCAGAAAAATAAGCATGTCCACGTTTTCGAAATCGAGAGTTGCCCTTTGCGCAGACAAAATATCCCCTGCAGTCCTAAACTAAAAACAATATATTTTTAAATTTTATTACATCCTTATGCCAACAATAGACTCATAAATAAAGGCATACATAGTTATTGATCTAAACATTCACAATGCATCAATAACACATTATAAAATGCATGTTTGGCTATGTTTGTTTTGTTTTTTTTATTCCAAAATTTTAATTATATATACATTATATTTTGTTTGTCATTAATTCATAAAGTTGTTTTTATCAATAAAACATGTGCATTTAATTACCAAGCATTTTTTTTTTCCAATTTGAACAAGCACTAAAATCCGTTACAAACACAGGTAACACCTGTTGAAACTAAGAATATTGACAGTGTGAAGTCATCAATTAGCTGGGCTTTCAAATCTGCAAGCCGTTAGCAACAGCCATAGCAACGGTGTCGGTTTGACTTCAAAAGTCTTTGATGTGACTTCTGAACTCGTCAAAAACATGAATATTTACTTTCAATTTGGATAAATGTGTTTCGCGTATAATGTATCGTAATTACTAATTATATTGTGAAATGGTGTTTAGTACATACAATTTCGATAAATATTGCAGTACAGCAAAACCGTATTGCGATACGATATTGCATTTGCATGTATCGCGATATACCGGTATATCGTTGCACCCCTACTATATGCGTGTTTGTGTTTTCAGTGCATACATTTGTGGTTTAGCAGTTTATAGCTAATGCCGTAACCCAGGTAGGTAACGGAATATATACGCAGTGGTGCGAGTTTTATGTTCCGAATTTGTAATTTTACTCCAAAGCGATCTGTCGATGGCTGCCAGCTAACTTATCGTGATTACAAGAACCAGAATAGTGACCTATCGCAACCCATCTGGGACCCATATCAAAACAGTTTGCAAAATCCCATATGGCTTAGCTTGCCCATGCAGGACACATGGATACCTATACTGGACCCATATGGGTCCCGTATATTCTTCTGGGGTTGGAATTATATAGATAAATTTAATTTGAATTTCATTTTTAATTACATTTGTTTTTTGCTTACAAAAATCCGATATTAATATTTCAAACCTTTAATAGTTTAACAATTCATATTCGTTGCTAATTATCGCAAGGTTAAATAAAGGCTCACTTGGTGAAACATGATAGCCCTCCTAGCACATGTGTATTTTAGTACTTTTTATGATTAAAGTAGATCTAATTCCTGAAAATATAAATCACTTATTAAAACACATAATTATTTACATAACTGGCTTGAAACATAATAAAAAACATATAATTTATGGTCAATTACATTATCTCAGTGTCAAACTCATTATCAATATCGTCCGGCTCACCATCGATCTGGGGTAGTTGTACTTAGCTATGCATATAGTCTATATCAAAGCTGGTTTCCCTGCGAAACCAGTCAAAATGCGTAGTTGGTATACAAGGCTGGGTACCAGTTCGGGGAAACCCTGCGCTCAGGTCTAAATATAGCTAAAATCCTTCGAAACTGAGGACACTGTCTGACTCACGATCACTTTACCAAGTTATCTGCTTTCTGCACATAGATTTTCAGATTTAAGTTTTTATTCAAAAGTTGTGTAACTTCAAAACTTGATTGGTTAAAATTATATGAAACTTAGAATATACCTTTGTCGTCATTTACATCATCATGTGCCACAATTCAAATAACCCTGTTTTGTATTGTGACAGAGTCATCCCCCTTTTCACTTAGATTTTCAGTATAAAGTTTTTATTCAAATGTCTTATAATTTCTAAACTACCTAAGGTATTCACTTGAAACTTGGAATACATCTTTGTTATCAACTCCAGCATCAGTGAGTTTCAACAATCCCTATAACTGTCTGTCGTATTTTGACAGAGTTTTCACATAGATTTTGGGGTTAAAAGTTTTGTTCCATAAGCTATTCACTTGAAACTTGGAATAAAATTGATGAAATAATTGGCATAACTCAGCTTTGTATTTCAACAAATGTATGCTCCGTCCACTTTCCAAAATATGTACCAACTGAAATGCGTCAAATTGTCGAGTGCACTGTACTCTGAGAGGTATCGTTTATGAGCACCATAGCAGTCATTGAAATTATCAATTCAAATGGCTATTAGCAAGCCTGAATTATTATATTATTAATTTATTACTTGAGAGCAAGATGTTACATTAGCATGCCTGTATACAACTTATGGATCTGAGCATGTACAGTTTAAAATTTACAATTGCTGCCATAGTTATGCACCTATCAATATTTTCCCCGTGGGTCTTTCGGTCTGTTGGTTTTCATGGTTTCCGGTTGATGACGCAAGAAAGGCTTGACATATTCAGATAATTTTTGAATCACATGTGTAACATCATAACATACAGGTCAAGTTCAACTTTGGTTACAAATCACTAAATGTTGACAGATTTACTTAAATTCTGTAAAAACACGGTTTCCAGACGATAACTCAAGAAAGGCTTGAAATATTCAAATTATTTTTGGTACACATATGAAACATCATAAAATACAGGTCAAGTTTGACTTTGGTTACCAACCACTAAATGTGGGCAGAGCTATGCCACCTTTTTGACTTCCTTAATTCCTTAACAACACAGTTTCCAGACTATAACTCAAGAAAGGCTTGATATATTATAATAACTTTTGGTACACGTGTGTAACATCATAAAATATAGGTCAAGTTCGACTTTGGTTACAAAGCACTGAATGTTGACAGAGTTATTCCCTCTTTTTATCTTATATACCTTAAAAACAACGTTTTTGGACGGTAACTCAAGAAAGGCTCAACATCCATTAAAAAAATATTCTGTACACATGTGTAACATCATACAATACAGGTCAAGTTTCATTTTGGTTACAAACCACTAAATGTTGATAGAGTTATGGTCCCTATTTAACTTACATTTTTTCAAATACACTGTGTTTGGTTGATTTCTCATGAAAGACTTGACAGATTTAAGTAATTTTTAATACACAGGTTTAAGATCATTTGACTTTGGTTACAAACCATTAAATATTGGAAGAGCTATGCTCCCTTTTTGACATAAATTCCCTAAAAAACACGGGTTCCGGAAAATAACTCATGAAAGGCTTCACATATTTAAATTATTTTAGGTACAAAGGCGTACCATAATACAATACAGGTCAGGTTCAAGTTTGGTTCCAAACCACTAATTGTTGACAGAGTTATGGCCCCAATACACTGTCGCCTGATGATAACTCATGAAATTCTTGACATATTCAAATGATGTTTACTACGCAGGTTTAACATTATAAAATTCAGGTCGAGTTTAAATTTGGTTACAAACCACCAAATGTTGACAGAGTTTGGCCCCTTTTCAACTTAAAGCAGCAGTCCATAAATATGTACATAAAATAAAACTTTTCAGAAATCGTTTCTAATGGACATCTTACTGATCAAAATACAAAAAACTGCATTGAAATCGGTAAAATAATAACGTTTTGGTAACTTTTTTTCGTATAGTTTCTGTATGGGATAACTGGTGACGCCTCTGGAGTAAATCGGAATGTACATTAGTGTATATTCCGTTTGTACCAAGCGATTTTGAACATAGACATTAGTAAATGCATTTCTTAAATAAGAAACAGTTTTCAGTCAAATAAACGTCATTTACATTCATTAGAACTAATGCCAATTTAAGATATATTTTATGGACTACGGCTTTAAAATCCCTAAAAACACAGTTTCCAGACAATATCTCATGAAAGGCTTCACATGTTTAAATTATTTTAGGTACATAGGTGTAACATCATAAAATGAAGCATTCTCTTTGGGTCCATTTCTTTCAAATGGATGCCATAGTTTTGTGACAAGGCCATATTGTGGGGGTATATTCGTCACTCTTGTGACAATTCTAGTTGAAGTTAATGTAATCTCAGCTCTGAATAAAACTATTTTTGTACGCAGTAAACATAGAATGGTTATGATGTGTTTAAGGGTATTCATAAGATGATATGATAACCTGATCAATAAAAGTTCATTCCTCACGACCTTACTTTTGTGCTAATTTTTTTTTTTTTAATAAAGTTTTAATACCATTATCATGCGAGTTGTTGAACTATGTCAAGTACGTAGCAATAATTTTATATGGCTACACAGTAGCAACCACATGGCTTCATTAGGCCCGTGATTGGCCATGGCATGGATATGGCCAATTCACTAATAAGCTTACAAGGTATTGACCACTGCCATAGTTAAAGTAAAAGTAATTATACCCCCACAAATGAAGTTTAGGGTGGGTATATGTACATAGGAGTGAGCTTGTCGGTCTGTTGGTTTTTGGTTTCCGGATGATAACTCAAGAAAGGCTTGACATATTCAAATAATTTTTGGTACACATGTGTAACATCATAGAATACAGGTCAAGTTCAATGTTGGTTACAAACCACTAAATTTTGACAGAGTTATGGCCCCTTTTCGACTTAAAATTCCCTAATAACATGGTTTCCAGATGATAACTCAAGAAAGGCTTGACATATTAAAATATTTTTTGGTACACATATGTAACATCATAGAATACAGGTCAAGTTTGATGTTGGTTACAAACCATTAAATTTTGACAGAGTTATGGCCCCTTTTGGACTTGAAATTCCCTAAAAACATGATTTCCGGACGATAACTCAAGAATGGCTTGACATATTAAAATAATTCTTGGTATACATGTGTAGCATCATAAAATACAGGTCATGTTCGACTTTGGTTACAAACCACTAAATTCTGACAGAGTTATGGCCCTTTATTTGACATAAATTCCCTAAAAACATGGTTTCCTGGCGATAACTCAACAACGGCTTGACATATTTATATAATTATTGGTACACATGTGTAGCATCATAAAATACAGGTCAAGTTCGTCTTTGGTTACAAACCACTAAATTTTGACACAGTTATGACCCCCCTTTTTGACTTAAATTTCTGAAAAACATGGACAATAACTCATAAAAGGCTTCACATGTTTAAATTATTTTTGGTACATAGGTGTAACATCATAAAATACAGATCAACTTTGGTTACAAACCACTAAATGTTGACAGAGTTATGGCTCCTATTGAAAATAAATTTTTCCAAATACACTGTTGACCATTCACAAATTAAAGCATTCTCTCTCTGTCCATTTCTTTGGAATGGATGCCATAGTTTTGTGACAAGGCCATATTGTGGGGGTATATCCGTCACTCATGTGACAATTCTAGTTTATCTTGGCTCTGAAAAAACTTTTTCTACACCGCAACCACGGCGTTTATAGTCCCAATGAGTGGCCTCGATATGGATATTGCCTAATCGCTTGAGCTTACAGGCTTATGCTACTTTCGACCGCTGCCATAGATGAGTTAAAGTAATTTATCTCGACTAAACATATTTTTTTACACATTAAGCAACCATGGCGTCTATAGTTCCAATGAGTGGCCATGACATGGATATGGCCTATTCACTGGAGAGCTACAGCGGTGGAGCCGTCTCCTCCATGGCTCGGGACGAGCTGGAAAAGCAGAGGAACATGATGTCCATGCAAGAGGCGCGTTGGGTCGGAGTGAGGAAGAAGGTGCCCGGAATGTCCGGGATTCCAGCTGCGATGCCGAAATCTCAGAGCAAGTTCACAAAGGGCTACCTGGAGATGGAAGATCCATATCTCAAGGTATTTGGAACCATATTTAGGCCTACAAATTAGTTGTGTTGCTGGTGGCAGTGCCAAAAAAGACCAACTGGGTTGGTAGGTTGGCTGTTTTGGAGCTTATTTGAATGGATGCAATCTTGAGTACTTATGTCAATTTTGTGGAAGCTCAAAGAGCCTAAAATATTAAGAGATTACAATATAAGTTAAATTGACCATGTTCAGTATGATACATTTGTTTAACAAGCGGAAACTGAATTATTTTGGTAGATAACTATGTGTCTTTTTATTGGTGACAACAAAAACATGCAAGATTTTTTTCACAAAGAAAAAATCTTCCTAAATTGTAAAAAAAGTATCACATTTGACTACTTTAATCGGTCATGTATAACTAGATGACAGAATAAATTTGGTGTAGTTTATTTGTCAGTTTTTCAAATGTCTCAGCAAAGTCACGATAAAGATAATTATTTTTTGTATTTATTGTAGAAAATCAATGAAATGGGTCAGTTTGTGAAGGAGAAGTTCAAACAGAAAAAGTGTTGTCGCTATGTCCCAGCGCAGTCACAGAGACCGAAAGCAGTGCAAATAAAAGATGTGAAGTATGTTGTTCTTTTGTTTACCGTAAAATACTGAGTGTACTGTGCTCTTTTGTACAACAAAATCCGGCTATGAAAATTTGGTGCATGTTATACGCAGCAGTGTTCGACCTTAACGCGTGTCCGTCGGTCCGTGACCTTTGAATTTTTGCTTGGACCGGTTGTCTTCGAAGGACGACCAGTCGGGTGACCAGTTGTTTTTGGACTAGTTTCAACTGTTTAATTCGTGAATTATTATTTGTGGTTAAGAATACAGGGAACCGTCCTGTATGATATTGTTTACTGTTATTTTACCACTAGCTCTCGTGTATAAATCGCACCATTTCCGATTCCTCAACTTTCCATTCATGATGTTATAACAACGTGTTATACGTTGGTAATTCAACTTAATTCCATTTCGACTTTACGATTTACATCTGAGGGGCAAGTTAGTCACTTTTTACAGAAGCAATTTTCATTTATAATAATTAAATATAGTAATTAAACAACCTTTTATTATTTTAATAGGAATTTAATTAAACAACAGATATTGTATAAAATAATGAGTTAATAATATCTCGTTTTATCTCGTTGACTAAAAACCGAAATGCCTAAGTTTGGCTAAATACTTTGTACATGGATACGGTAAATATTACGCCTGGCTCAATACTTTGTACATGGATACGGTAAATATTATGCCTGGCTCATACTTTGTACATGGATACGGTAAATATTACGCCTGGCTAAATACTTTGTACATGGATACGGTAAATATTACGCCTGGCTAAATACTTTGTACATGGATACGGTAAATATTGCGCCTGGCTAAATACTTTGTACATGGATACGGTAAATATTACACCTGGCTCAATACTTTGTACATGGATACGGTAAATATTACACCTGGCTAAATACTTTGTACATGGATACGGTAAATATTACGCCTGGCTCAATACTTTGTACATGGATACGGTAAATATTACGCCTGGCTAAATACTTTGTACATGGATACGGTAAATATTACGCCTGACTCAATACTTTGTACATGGATACGGTAAATATTACGCCTGGCTCAATACTTTTTACATGGATACGGTAAATATTACGCCTGGCTCAATACTTTGTACATGGATACGGTAAATATTACGCCTGGCTAAATACTGGTTGAAAAAGTATTATCTGTTCAACACAGCAATAATGTATTATTGTGTTTGTTTTTACAACAGCCAGTTTAAAAAAAAGTAAACCAAGTCAGATCTAGGTTTCCCCATTGTGAGAATGATTGCAAAACGCTAAGGAATGGATAACCCAATCAAATAACGATACATAATTATCTTTTTAATTGCTCTTAGTGCATTTCTATTGCTTAGCACACGAAAGCGCATGGATGTCAAATTTATGTCAAGTTCGAGAAGTTGATACATGTATATCATCTTTATTTGAGCAACAATGTTCATATCACATTATGTTATATTATTAAATGATTAATAGATTTTTAAGTGTCTCAATATATCTTCCGATTTCAATTCTGAGAATATTTTTGTTTTTTAAACTATTGTATGCACTATGCAGTTCCATGCATTTTGATTATCGGGACCAGTTCATACAGTATCGGACCAGTAGGCTTTGAATGTAGCTGGTCCTGTAGACCACCACTTCCCAAAAGTTAATGTCAAACCCTGCACAGTAACAGTCATTGTAGTCCTGTTTTGTTTTGTTTTTGTTTAGCTCACCTGGGCACGAAGTGCCCAAGGGTGAGCTCTTGTGGTCAGTGGTTGTCCGTCGTCCGTCGTGGTCATACGTCGTCGCCCATCGTCAACAATTTACTTTAAAAATCTTCTCCTCTAAAACCGCATGTGGAAATTAACCAAACTATGTATGAATGTTCCTTGGGTGGTCCTCTACCAAAATACTTCAAATTATTTTGATTTGTTAAAAAACATGGCTGCCAAATCTTCTTGTCAGAAACCACTGGTTGGATTTCGAAATAATTTTACAGAAATATTCCTTGGATGGTCCTCTTCCAAAGTACAGTAGATTTCGCGTAATTGAATAGCCCATTTGTCACGTCCGAATATTCAAATATCCGTATAGACAGAATCAGTCATATTTTGAATTATTTCAATGTAAATCAGATATGTTATTGTCTTATTTAATCCATTTTGATGATATATTTCCAAACCTGTTACGTAACAAAGTGTTTCATACTTTAGAATGCTAATAAACATGCAGAAATGCATTCATTGTTGTTTGTTATCCATTTTAAGGTGCATTGGAAAAAATAATTCGGTCGTGATAATCACTCACAGGCTACGTTACGTTCTAGAGTGCATATACACTGTATGACGTGTATTTGCACTTTGTTCGTATTACATGTAACTAAATTCGTTGAATTACTGTATTTATGTGCTTTATTTAGAACACATAATATTTACAGCATTTAATAAGCATATTTGACAAAAATAATAACATTTATATAAAACATACAGGAATTATACATACAGGAATTATACAAACAAACAAATTTATGACATATGTACATTACAAAATATTTATGGTGTCCAATTGATGAACTCCGTCATTCTCGTTTTTCAATCAATGTTATTACATGTACATGTACTTTGCAAACAATGCAGACACACGCTGTTTTGTAACTGGAGACTGGAACAGTGTATGCGCTGTACTTGGCCCGCAGATTACACCTATTAGTCACCGTGACATTCAACAGATGCTGCATACACGGTGGTGTGAAATGATAACAAACGCGCTCATTGAAGCGTGCCTGTCAAAACTAGATATACAATACGTATCCTCGGAGATTATGAGATTATCGAGCGGATAATTATCCGATTAGGCGGTGTTTTTACAATGGGAATGAATGCATATGGTTTGGTGTTTTTAATCTTTATTCAATGAAGCGAAATATTCAATTATCCGATATTAAATTAAGTGGAATCTACTGAACCACAAATTATTTTCATTCGTTAAAAAACATTGGCACCCAGGGTTTTGGTCTTTTTCCTTATATTGCAATATTGAACAACTTTAAAAAATCTTCTTTTTAGAAACCACTGGTTGGATTTTGAAATTATTTTACAGAAATATTCCTTAGATGGTCCTCTACCAAAATACTTCAAATTATTTAGATTCATTAAAAAACATGGCGTGGGCCTTTTTTCTCATATGGCTACATGTGTATTGAAAACTTATAAAATCTTCTTGCCAGTAACCACTTGCTGGATTTTGAAATAATTTCACAAAAGAAAT
This sequence comes from Congeria kusceri, assembly GCA_027627225.1. Taxonomy (NCBI): domain Eukaryota; kingdom Metazoa; phylum Mollusca; class Bivalvia; order Myida; family Dreissenidae; genus Congeria; species Congeria kusceri. The sequence continues at coordinate 20,536,292 of CM051034.1, forward strand.
TTCATGGTTGACTATCTGCCAAATTCCTTTAAACTATTTGGATATGCTATTTGATGGCTGTCAGTGGTCCATCATTGACGTCAGTTGTCAAATTTTACTTCACATCTGAACATGCTTTAAAAGTTTTACAAACCCTTATGATGTATTAAACTCGGGTGAGCGACCAAGGGCCATGTTGGCACTGTCATTTATTCGAAAATTTTAGTCATATATTCATAATATTTTGTTGTAACTAATTCATAATGTTCTTTTATCAACAAAACACTGCACTCCATTTACGTTGTAATAATAATTCCAATTTGAACAAACAATAAAATATGTAAAAATATGAGTCGTTAATAATAACACCTGTTAAAATTACGAAGATTGCGAGCGTGACGTCATCAGTTAACCAGGCATCCAAAACTGCAAGCTTTATGGAGGTGTGTATTCACCAACCGATTGTTAGACTTAAGTCATAAGATTAAAGAGTATACTTGAATCTGTTCTGTTCTAAGAACACTGTTCATTGCAATCGTACTTTTCACCAACTATAATTACAGCATTCTTTATTTTGAAAGATTTGATAACGACATAAGCAACATTGGTACCCAGCATATTTGTCTTAAGAATTGGTTGGTGTCAATAAGGGCCCATATCTTGTTCATTGTCAGTAACATTTTAACAAGCAAAATTAGTATGTTAATTAGTTTGGCCCATGGTCAGAGCTATATGTTGGAGTTCAGGCTTTTAGAATTACTCATTGGTAGAAAAGGACTCTATAAAACGAATTTGTTGTAAAGTCGAATAAAAATCGGTAAAATACGTATTTGATTATAAGAAATGAAAATTTGACGTTATAATTCATTTCAAAGGCATATTGACGGTATTTCACATAAATATAGACACATAGTCGAATGTATTTTTGTTGTCGTATCTTTGGATTATCAGTAGCGTTCCTTTTTTCAACTGTAGAACACTTGAACAAAATTAGGGGTTGGCATAAAAAGGTATCGTCGTCTCGTCGTATCTTCGCCCACTTTTATATGGTGTACCGTATTCGTCAAAAGTGAAAATAATTATTATGTACAAGTACAGTTGCTATAAATAAATATACATGCAGCTGTAAAATTTATGCCCACAGGTAAAACGTTGTACCTATGGGTCTAAATTTATACATGTAGGCACATTTAATATAATACCTACAGGTACAATTTATACATACAGGTACAAATATAATATATTATAACTGTTGGCACATAATTATTCCTACAGATATATACAGGTGCATTAAACAATGTTATGAAAACACAATTGTTTGCTTGTTGAATTTACTTATGGATATACATATTTAATATTAACATTGAAGTATTTACATTAAAAATAAAAACAATGTTGCATTAAGACTGTCTGCTTAATTATGGTTTGGGTCAGAAAATATACCTACATGTACAATTTTAGTCAGGTTATACATTTATACCTATAGGTACAAAAGTATGCCTGTAGGTACAACTTTGTACCTGCAGGTCCATCTATTTATTATGGTGGCACAGAGGTGACCTGCACTACTCTTTTTTTGGGAACGAGATACTAACTTGTAGGAACAAGAAACCAACTTGTGGGAACGAGGTACTAACTCATGAGAACGAGATACTACCGGTATGTCGAGGGAATGAGTTAATAAGTCAAGGGAACGAGATACTAAGTCAAGGGAACGAGTTAGTATCTCGTTCCCATGAGTTAGTATTACGTTCCCACGAGTTAGAGAACACATCAAATGTTTTCGTATATATGTTTTTTTAATAACCATGGCCGACAAAAACGAGCATGTTGTAAGATGGTACTAAGTCGTTCACACGAGTAAGTATCTCGTTCCCGCGAAATAGTTAGTTATTCCCTCGACATGAGTCGTTCCCATGAGTTAGCATCTCAGTCCGACGAGCTAGCATTTCGTTTCCTTGAGTTAATATCTCGTGGGAATGAGAAAAAAAAGTAGTGCATGTCACCTCTTTTCACCATAATTTATAGCTGTTGTGTTTACATTTACTTTTGACTCAAACGGTACTGCATCATTTTATAGCCACAGATGAAAAAATACATGCGAGATTGCGACGTTTATATTGCTTTGGCGCATCATGTCGGCGCTTCGGCGTATCGTGCTGGTACTTCTGCGTATCATCTCGGCGCATCGTATCAGTGCTTCAGCTTATAATCTCGGCGCATCGTGTTGGCGCGTTGGCGTATCATCTTGGCACATTGGCGTATCGCGTCGGCCACCTCAGAAATTAAAGGGCGCCAAGGCGACGAAATGATACGCCGATGCGCCGAGACGATACGCCGATGCGCCAACACGATGCGCCGAAGTGCTGAAAAGATGCGTCGACGCAATATTAACGTCGTCTCGGCATATCTTCGCCCAATTTTATACCCACATTAAAAAAAACACAAAAGATTGCGATGTTTATATCGCTTCGGCGCATTGTGTCGGCGCTTCGGCGTATTGTGTCGGCGCATCGTTTCGGTGCCCTTTCATTAGCACAGGTCGAAGTCGCAAAACTACTATGGTGGTAACAGGACACCGTAGTTTATCGAACACAGCGTCTTGTTTATGACCTAAAGAACACATGCAAACCTTTGCATGTTTAAGGTGTTACTGTGGAGAAATACTCAGTGAGCACAAGGACATGAAAGACAGCTCAGGCTTTGAAAAGTCCCACACGTTTGAACGACTTGTTCCAAATGGTAAGTTCCAATAATTGTCATTGAGACTTATGTCTCCTGTTGTTATGCTACTCTTCTAGCAAATTAGGAAATGTATTAAAATATCATATTTTTTTAATGAAAAATATTTGTTTTTACTACCTATTTCGCATAAAGAGAATTTGTTGTATTTTCTTCATTTATGGGAATGTGCCATCACAAAAACAAAATTCTTATCCTATTTTTTTCCAATATTTCGGTATGAACACGTGCATGTATAACTAAAATAATCATAGTATGTGCACCTAGTACTGGTAAACTGCTTAGATCGGCTATTAAAGCTTGCCCAGGAAGTGTGAGTAGGTTAACTGACCGCCATGATATGACTGAAATACTGTAGAATACAGCGAAAAATCCAAACAAAACAAACAATATAACTTTTGTTTAAGAGTATGTTTGGATTTGCTGCCCAAGGTTGATGAATGTTTTCATAACTTCCAAGCCATTGTTCAACAAACCACAAACTGTCGGATATACATAGTACTGTAGGGAAAGATCTAGGATCAAAAAAGGTACAGGGTGCTGCTCAAAAAGAGCAGGGTGGAAAGTTGGACACGTTCTTAGCCATTTTCTAATACATTAGTACATCCATGGTATTTATCAGTTAAATGCTTCTAAATAAGGTCTTTAAACATTGTCTATTCATTTGCCAATCAAAATGTGCAAAAATGTATTGAAATTCAAAAGATATTCATCATTTCTGTGTTGACCAGCCCAGAGGGGCAGCAGAGGGGGAAGCCAACAGGAACAGGGCGCAGCACCCTGCTATTTTGCTCTGGATCTTTCCCTGTTGGACTGCGATACTTGCTTTCAGAGCACATGATCATATCAATAGGGTCATTTTGACACCTAACCTGTGGACTAGAGAAGCTATGGCGCAAAAAACTATATTAAGGGGCTATGATTGGTCAATACTGTATTTAATACGCTTATTAGCCGGATTTTTCAACAAAACATCTATGCTTATAGATTAGCGAAAACCGGTCGGTTGGGCGGGCGGGCGTTGCGATGATGTTAACAATTTGTGTTAAAGTTCGTATTCCTTCCATATTTTAAAAAGTTCTTGGTCAATCTTCATGAAACTTTACAGAAATGTACCTTGGATGGTCCTCTACCAAATCTGTGAAAGTGGTTCCGCTTCCTTGCACAAGATGGCCACCAGAGCTAAAAATAGAATTATGTCTAAACGCCATTTTCTTCTAAACCTATCGCTAGATTTTCAAATAATTTTACACAAATGTTTGTTTAGTGTTCCTCTACCAAACTTATTCAAATGGGCCTGCCTCACTGCACAAAAAGAGCTAAAAATAGAATGTGCGTTAAAGTTTTGTTTTCCTGTCATATTTTCAAAAGTTCTTGGTCAATCTTTATGAAACATTACATAAATGTTCCTTGGATGGTCCTCTACCAAACCTGTGAATGTGGTTCCGCTTCACTGCACAAGATGGCCACCAGAGCTTAAAATAGAAATATGTCTAAACGCCAATTTCTTCTAGACCTATGGCTAGATTTTCAAATAATTTCACACCAATGTTCATTTAGTGGTCCTCTACCAAACTAAGTCAAATGGTTCTGCCTCACTGCACACAATGGCCACTAGAGCTTGACATGAAACTTCCATACTTCTTCACCAGCATGACTTGTACATGTACCCCCATCGGCAAGATAAAAAATCTAGCTTTAATGCGGTTTCTACATGTTTCTCTTGTCAAAATTAAATTAATAAGCATGTAAGTATTGGAATAACTAAATAATATTTTAATAGTTTTCATTATTCAAATATTCATATAATATACGAATAGTGTTGCCATCCCTAATTTATATGAGGCGTGTTGTGGAAAAACTGGGCTAAATGCATGCCATCCTCACAGGCTAATCCAGGATGACACTTTCCGCTTGTATGGTATTTTCTGTTTCAAGGAAGTCTCTTCTAAATATAAATCCACTGTATGTGGAAAGTGTCATCCTGAATAAGCCTTGTGGATTGCACTGGCTAATCCGGAATGACACTTTACGTACATGCATTAAGCCCGGGTTTCCCACGACATGCCTCATACATTCTTTTTTGGGTTTTCAGAGTTTCATAAACTTATGGCCTTTGAGCGCCGCATGGAGAAACCCCCAAAAGAGATACCTAAACCTTTACAACCGTGGAACAGTAAAACAGATATACAAGAAACAACGCCATCGTCTTTTGGAAAGATTAACTTTGTGAATGTAGAGCATGCTGGTGGAAAGAAGCCAGCGAAGGTTGGTTTATTGAGTTTCATTAGTTTGCCTTTTTTTTAAACTTTTGATGATGCAGTTTATTAAGAAATAATAACATCTTTTGTGTGCTTCGTGTAAAATTGGAAATTTAAAATAAAACCATGTATATTGATAGAATACGTTGAGATAAAGTACAAGAACCATAATCTTTCTTCAGTATTTACTGAGTTATTGCCCTTTGGTTAATTTTCCTGTGAAGAGCATATATATATGTCAAAACACATCTTTCGGAGCATTCGTCACTTCACTTACAGTGACAACGCTTGTTTAATTAATGTCATTCATATACATGTTTCTGGTTATTATTTTTTCACACAGTATGTTCGAGTGTCCGATGAAACGAACGTGGAACATCTACTGGAGCTGATGAAGACACACTGGCGTATCATGGAACCCAAACAACCCGATCTGGTCATTTCTGTAGTGGGTGGGGCAAAGAATTTCAAGCTTGATGGACGAATGAGGGACACATTTTCTTCTGGTTTAATAAAGGTATGTCTACATAGAACTGGATAAGTTTTAGGAGATGCGAGACTTTGTAGGGAACTGCTTGTGTAGATTTTGGAATTGATGCAATTACTTGGGTAGTTACTGAAAAGAGATTCAGTTGATTGTGTAGTTATACCGTTGTTCGATATCTGTCTGTCCATCCATCCTTCCATCCATCCTTCCACCCACCCACCCATCCTTCCATCCATCCTTCCACCCACCCATCCTTCCATCCATCCTTCCACCCACCCATCCTTCCATCCATCCTTCCACCCACCCATCCATCCATCCTTCCACCCACCCATCCTTCCATCCATCCTTCCACCCACCCACCCATCCTTCCACCCATCCTTCCACCCACCCACCCATCCTTCCATCCATCCTTCCACCCACCCACCCATCCTTCCATCCATCACTCTGTCACATTAGTGTAAAATGTTGTGCTTTTTCAGGCAGCCAAAACCACCTCAGCGTGGCTGATCTCGTCTGGGTTCAACATGGGCATCATGAAGTCGGTGGGTCAGGCGGTAAGGCAAGGTCAGTCCTTTAACTGGGACAATGACCGCATGGTGCACGTGCTTCGATGCATCGGTATCGCCCCCTGGGGGTATGTGAAGGACAGGAAAGTGCTAGAAAGCTTGGATGATAAGGTGTGTAGATTTGGCTAGATATTTTCAAAGATGTATATAGATCTATAACAAAAATTGTATGGGTGAAAGTTTTCAGTATTAATCTTAATTTCAGTATTTTTTTTAAGTTTTTATCCAATATAAACTATCATAAAACTATGTGTTCAGTATTTCAGAAGCTTGATTTGATTTTTTTCAAAATTATGTATTTTCATATATGAAATTGCAATCAAATTTAATAAAATCGCCAGGAAAGTGTTAGAAAGCTGGAATGGTACGTGTTAGCTGGAATGGTACGTGTTAGAAAGCTGGAATGGTAAGGTGTGCAGCTTTGGCTAGATCTTTGGAAAGATTGTTATATTACATAATTGGAATCAAATACAATACAAAGTCTGGCAACATTTTCCATCTGCAGCCTGAAATCCCAGTTTTTGTTTGGTGTACAGTTTTAAATTGCCTTCAAAACGAGACTTTAGGAAAATTCTTCCAGAAATAAAAAAGTTTTAGCCATAGGCTGGATAGAAATTTTTCTGAATGGCAACTTGGTTTTTGCTGAAAATATATGGGGCCATTGGGGTAAAATGACATTAAATCACTTTTATATAAAATAAATATTAAATTTTACTTTCTAAAAATGTGAAAACATATACATGAAAACAAAAAAATGACTGCAAAAGAGACGCTTGTCAAGAATGCGAAAATTTTAGACACCCCAGAATAAAATGATTTAACAGTATTTGGTAAAAAGATTATACTTCATTAATACATTAATACATTAGTAAATTACTTGTGTTTGATGTTAAAAGTCTCTTTCTTTCAGGGGAAGTATAATGCCAACTACCGGACCAGCAACGTGATATTGCATGACTCTCCCGTACCACTGAATCCCGATCACACACACTTCATATTTGTCGATGACGGCTTGAGGAATCGATACGGCGGTGTGTCTGGAGTCAGGGCCCAACTGGAACAGAAGATATCACAGCCAGAGAGTGGTTTGTGCACTTTCTGTTTAAACTCTTAAAACTGTTGTCTAGGAATTAAGACAGGAATGGCTCTATTGCAAAGGTTGTATAGGGATAAAGACAGTTATTGTCCTTAATTGTAGAAAGTGGTCTAGAAAATAGACGGTTATTGTCCTAATGTAGAAAGAGGTCTCGGGATATAGACAGTGATTGTGATATTGCAGAAGGTGTTCTAGGGATAAAGACAATGATTGTGTTATTGCAGAAGGTGTTCTATGGATATAGACAGTGATTGTGATATTGCAGAAAGTGTTCTAGGGATAAAGACAATGATTGTGATATTGCAGAAAGTGGTCTAGTGATCTATAGAAAGATATTTTGATATTGCAGAAGGAAAACTAGGGATATAGACATTAATTTGTGTTATTGCAGAATATACTGCAGAATGTGGCTTACAAATTTAGACCGTAATGGTGCTATTGCAGACGATTGACTAGGAATATATACTGTAATGGTGCTATTGCTGAAGGTTGTCTAGGAATATAGACCTTTATTGTCCTATTGCAGAAGGTTGTCTAGGAATATAGACTGTAATGGTGCTATTGCAGAAGGTTGTCTAGGAATATAGACTGTAATGGTGCTATTGCAGAAGGTTGTCTAAGAATTTAGACATTAATGGTGCTATTGCAGAAGGTTGTCTAGGAATATAGTCCTTTATTGTCCTATTGCAGAAGTTGTCTATAAAATTTAGACCGTAATGGTGCTATTGCAGAAGGTTGTTTGAGAATTTAGACCGTTATAGTGCATTGCAGAAGGTTGTTTAAGAATTTAGACCGTAATGGTGCTATTGCAGAAGGTTGTTTAAGAATTTAGAACGTAATGGTGCTATTGCAGAAGGTTGTTTAAGAATTTATACCGTAATGGTGCTATTGCCCAAGGTTGTTTAAGAATTTAGACCGTTATAGTGCATTGCAGAAGGTTGTTTGAGAATTTAGACCGTTATAGTGAATTGCAGAAGGTTGTCAAATTTTTTTAGACAGTAATGGTGCTATTGCAGAAGGTTGTTTAAGAATTTAGACCGTTATAGTGAATTGCAGAAGGTTGTCTAAGAATTTAGACCGTAATGGTGCTATTGCAGAAGGTTGTCTAAGAATTTAGACCGTAATGGTGCTATTGCTGAAGGTTGTCTAAGAATTCAGACCGTAATGGTGCTATTGCAGAAGGTTGTCTAAGAATTTAGACTGTAATGGGGCTATTGCAGAAGGTTGTCTAGGAATATAGACCTTTATTGTCCTATTGCAGAAGTTGTCTAGGAAATTTAGACCGTAATGGTGCATTGCAGAAGGTTGTTTAAGAATTTAGACCGTTAAGCATTGCAGAAGGTTGTCTAAGAATTTAGATTGTAATGGGGCTATTGCAGAAGGTTGTCTAGGAATATAGACCTTTATTGCCCTATTGCAGAAGTTGTCTAGGAAATTTAGACCGTAATGGTGCTATTGCAGAAGGTTGTTTAAGAATTTAGACCATAATGGTGCTATTGCAGAAGGTTGTTTAAGAATTTAGACTGTAATGGTGCTATTGCGGACGGTTGTTTAAGAATTTAGACCATAATGGTGCTAATTTGCAGAAGGTTGTTTAAGAATTTAGACTGTTATAGTGAATGGCAGAAGGTTGTCTAAGAATTTAGACCGTTATAGTTCATTGCAGAAGGTTGTCGAAGAATTTAGACCGTAATGGTGCTATTGCAGAAGTTTGTGTTGGGATGAAGAAAGTTATTGTACCATTGCAGAAGTAGGTAAATGCATATAGAGAATTATTGGGATATTGCAAAATGTGTTCTCGGGATAAAGACATTATACACAGTTATTGTGCTATTGCAGAAGGTGGTCTAGGAATCCCCCTTGTGCTGGTAGTGGTGGAGGGAGGGGTGGACAGCATCCACGATGCCTCAGAATCCCTGAAGCAGAATATCCCGGTAGTTGTGTGTGCCGGGACTGGTAGGGCTGCTGATATCCTGAAGTTCGCCTACAAATATACAAAAACCTCGGGGTAGGTGAAATGTTGAAATTTTCTTTCTATGCCCCTGGCATCTTGATGCGGGAGGCATATAGTGATTACCCTGTCCATGATTTTGTGATTCCTTCCATACAAGGTTCACTAGATTTTACTGTTTCGTCTATCGCCAGCACCGCTTACTACAACACTTGGTTTCTTTTACAGTTGTTGCTTATGGCCATTTCCAATCCATCCTCATATCATCCAACCTCATTTTGACCTTGACCTTGACTTAGTTTGGGTCATTAGGTCAAAGGTCAAGGTCAATTTAAGCAAAAGCTTAAAAAAGAAGACATATAGTTGTAAAACCTGGTCGGGGCAATAACTACAAAACCCTTACGTCTAGATTCTTCAAGCTTGTAAGGTAGGTTGATCATGATTAGTAGAGGATCGCTATTGATTATTGGGTCCTTGGGTCAAATGTCAAGGTCAAGTTGACCAATAATTGTTAAACCTAAGCAGTAGTGAAAAAGATTGTCCAGGCAATAAAAACCTTTACCCTAGTTTCTTCAAACTTGGTAGGTAGGTTGTTTATGACTAGTAGAGGATTCCTATTGATTATTAGGTCTGTGGGTCAAAGGTCAATGTCACACGAACCACTAGTTGTAAAACCTTATCCAGCCAATAACTACAAAACCTTTAGGCTGAGGTTAGTAAAAGTAGGTAGGTTGGTTATGACTACAAGAAGATCCCTATTGATTATTGGGTCGTAGGGTCAAAGGTCAAGTCATATTGACCAATAGTTGAAGGAAACTTGGTTCATTTTAAATTGACCTTGTCAGCCTTGCAATTGTGTACAGAGATTTCTCAGGACAGAAAGGGGGGAGGGGTTTACAATTTCAACTTGCACAAATCCACCTGAACTTGTCTGAAATGTGGAAATAAAACATAGACATTACCTGATCAATTCAAATGATAGTGATGAAATTCATGTAGTCATATGGCAAGTGGGTTATTTCAAAGACTGCTTCTGGCATGTTATATAATTTATAGACATTTACTTAAAAACACTATATTATGTGAAATTAGAATAAGACATAAAAAATAGAATAAACATGATTTTCTTCATTTTTCACATAAAATTGTGCATTTCATGTTGTTTAAGTAGGTTCGTAATATTCTGTAAATACTTTTTGGTATAATGTGCATTTTCCCATGATTTTTTCATTAAAACTGATGGTGTTTATGATCATTTTTACTGTATTTATAAACTGTGTTCATGTGTGCATGGACACAGCTCTGTTTTTATTGTGAAAATTTTGTACATGCATGCAAGTATATAGATATATGCTGAAATCAATTTTATTGATACAGTTATGTATGTAGGTGTCTGTTGCACTAATTACTCTGAATTTTTTTTAAATTACAAATAGTAAACATTGGTGTGAAAAAATCAGTTTATTCTATGTTTGACATCTTATTCTAACTTTACATAATAGTGTGTTTTCAAGGTTTTACTGTGAATCTCTATGAACATGGACCCTCGGCTGTACTATGTCAGCCTCTTTCAGTGCAGAGCGCAAGATGACACAGGAGCAGGAAATCAAACTGGACCAAAAAATTGTCGACGCGTATGGCAAAAACTGGACTGATGTTGAACGGGCAAAGAAAATCGAGGATATCAAAACTAAAGTCCAGGAATGCTGCAAACGCACTGATCTTGTATGTTTCTATACATAATTTTCGAGGGTTCAGAGTGAAACTGTTGTATCGGGCTTAATGCATGTGCGTAAAGTGTCGTCCTGGATCAGATTGTGCAGTCTGCACGGACTAAACCGGAACGACAATTTCCGCTTTTATGGTATTTTCTGTTTCAAGGAAGTCTCTTACAACATAAATCCACTGTAGGCGGAACGTGCCGTCCTGGATCAGCCTGTGCAGACTGCACAGGCTGATCCGAGACGACACTTTACGCACATGCATTAAGCCAGTTTTCCCATGACACGCCTCATTTCTATATCAGATACACTAGTTTCACACTCATCTAGATTTGTAAATGTAGAGTCATGCATTGTCTGCAATTGCAATTTGCATTTGCACATTTTAAATACCGGTAAATACTGTCGGCCTTCAATACAAATGAATATTTAAGTTCAGACACAATTTTGTTGGGAACAGATCATTTTCCATTAAACTGGTGGCCATTATTATGAAATATTTAGCTTCCAACACAAATCATGCGAGAACTAAACAATAGAATGTGCACTAATCTGACCAGCTCCAATCTTACCAATTAGGAAACTTTAACGACAGTTATTTTGTTAATGAATTACTTAAACTAGTGGTATATTGGTTGAACTTGGTATTTTAATAGTGTTTATCTATAACCACACAAGTGATTTCATGATTTACAAATTGGATTAGCATTTTGTATATATTTAGGTTTTTGTTACTTAAGGTTTGGATTTTTAGCTCACCCGTTGTCTATTGATGTAGGGGACCTCTCCTGTGTCGTATGTCGTCCATTGTTCGTGTGCCATCAACAATTTGTTTGATTCTCACGCTAGAGACTTCACTTTTATCAAATCTTAACCAAACTTGCACAGTTTGTGTATGACTAAAAATCTCGGACGGGATTGTTATTGGGCCAGATCACACCAGTAACACTAGAGTTATTGCCCCTTTGTCATGCAAAAAAGTGCAAAAATGCCTTTTTCCTACCTACAGACTTTATTTTCCATCCAATCTTAACCAAACTTTCACAGTTTGTAAATGATCATCAGATCTCAGCAGAAGCCAAAAAACACCGGAGTTATTGCCCTTTGTTTATGAAAATATATACAAAAATTTACAATATTCAGGATAGAGACTTAATTTTTGATCCCATCTTCACCAATCTTGCACAGTTTGTCTGTGACCATGAGATTACAGTTGAAGTTGAATTTAAGCAAGATCCGACCAGAAACACCATGATTATTGCCCTTTGTGAAAAAATATGCACAAATGGACATTATTCAGGATAGAGATTTCATTTTTCATCCAATCTTCATCAATCTTGCACAGTTTGTCTATGACCATAAGATTACAGTTCAAGTTGAATATAAACAAAATTGGGCCAGAAACACCGGAGTTATTGCCATTTGTGAAGAAAAAATATACATAAATGGTCATTATTCAAGATAGAGGCTTCATATTTCAACCAATTTTCACCAATCTTGAACAGTTTGTCTATGATCATAAAAGTAAAGGTGAAGTCGAATATAAGCAAAATCGGGCCAGAAACACCAGATTTATAGCCCTTTGTTTGTGAAAAACATACAAAAATGGACATTATTCAGGATAGAGACTTCATTTTTCATTCAATTTTCACTAATTGTGCACAGTTTGTCTATGAACATAAGATTGCAGGTGAAGTCGATAATAAGCATGTTTGGGCCAGAAACACCAGAGTTATTGCCCCTTCTGTGTAAAAAAACCCATCAAGTTATCAATGATTGGCTTGCACACACGATTTTTTAGACTGCGGCAATATCATTAAAATTGTTATTCCAAATTTACAAGTGCATAACCTTTAATGCCAATTTGGTATGTTTTCTTGTGTGTGTGTTACAAACTATCATTTATCATTTTTTCTTGACTTTTACCTTCATTCAGCGTTCAACGCTCTGATTATTCAATGTTGACCAAACTTACACAGTTTGCGTATGACTATAAAAATTGATTGATAAAATTTGATTTCGAACCGTTGCACACCTTGCATACAGTTATTTGTACATGCAACATTGATGGCTTCAGAGCCTGCATTAACATCATTTAGCATCATTGGAGAGAAAATTTTCAAAGAAAAAGCAAAACTTGACCTTATAGCAGAGCCATCGCAATTATCGAATTGCAACTAGTTCTCCAAAACTGTCTGCGAAAAAATCTACTGTTCCTGCAGTTTCCAGAATTGTCACTGACTTAATGAAAAAGGGTCAGGTAAGAATATCAAGAAAAGTGATTTGAGAACCATAAGCAAAAACACCGCACATCCACTTCCCAACTCGTACTTTAGTTAGCCCATTGCACTAACCGATGTTTTAAATCAATTTGATCCTATCCCCTATGCGCATTATTCAGATACCTTAATTTTCAAACCTGTCACAACAGTATAGTCTTCATCTGTACCAGTTATCAGGTGAACGCTTTGGGCCATCATGGCCCGCTTGTTTTCTATTCCAATTGGGAAAATAAGCCACATTTTGGCATTGGGAATGGGTCCTTTTACCGCAGTGCATGTTTTTCCTGTTTTACAGATGCACATATTCCACATGAACAAGCATGAGGATCTCGACCTGGCAATCCTGTCAGTGCTCCTGAAAGGTATCGTGCTTACGAAATTTTACACTAAGTTGTTAATTGATGTGCACGCATTCCAAAGTTCACATATTGCGATTCTTCATTATCATGAACACAATATTTATGTTCCCATTGAAGCTGGCGAGGTATATTGGTTTGCTAATGTCATTCGGTCTGTCGGTCAGTAGAAATCCAACAGTTTTCATCCAATCCTAACCAAACTTCATGGAAATGTTTGTGGCCAGTCTTCACCAAACTTGCTGGAAAAGTTTGTGGCCATAATATCTCGGTCAAGTGTGATAATCAGCCATATTGCCCCAGGAATTGTTGAGTTTTGGCCCTTGAATGTTTAAAAATTTGCATTTTTAGACATTTCCACTCTCTAGGCTCAATAGTTTTTGTCCAATCTTCACCAAACTTCAGGAAAATGTTTGTGGCTATAATATCACGGCCATTTTTTAAAATCAGCCAAATCGCCCCAGTAACTGCAGAGTTATGGCCCTTGATTTATCTAAAATTGGCCTTTTTATCAGTATACACTCTCTGTGTCCAACAGTTTTCTTACAATCCAATCTAAACTTGGTATTTTAAAGATTGCTTTTAACCTAGAGGGGGCACAACTGTTTTACAAACAGCTTTTGTTATTATGAAGTTTCAGCTATATCTGTATATCTGTACTGATACTCTTCTTTTATATATAAATATTGATGGTTATCCGTAACTCATATTTTAAGACTGGACTTTTACAAGTGTAGCATAGTAATTACATTCAGTCCATTCCTAATAGAATATAAATTGTTTATGTACTTTTTATTTAATATTCAATGGATAAAACATATAAACATAGTGTAATACCTTAAGTTATGTATTATATACCTTGCTAAAACTGCTATTTTGAGTATTATTGAGTGTATGGGATATACACCCTCAGTAGTTTCATACCATATGAGAGTGAAGCTTGTATATCCCATACACCCTCACTTACTAACAGTGTTACCAGTATATCTCACTGACTACCTTTCACTGGTTTCTTTTAATTGGTATCACTTGAAAATTAATGAAAGAAAAAATTACTTAATATCACGAAACACATACAATGACATCACGAAAATAAACTAAATGACATCATAAGACTTCTATGGGGTATTGAAACATACCCATGGTGTATGGCAAATACCCCATGGTCATGTGACAGCTCTTAGCCAATTGGATTGCGTCATTTATGTAGGAGGTGAGATATGAACATATCTTTGCTACCTAAGCTGTATTTTCCTAATAGCTGATATATGTTAAATCCAAGTAAAATATATACACGAATCCTTGTTCCAATAATTGAAACATAAACTCATCTTTGCAGCTCGAAAGGGCAGTGATGAACAACAGCGTCTGAGCCAGTTGAGACTCGCTCTCAATTGGGACAGAGTGGACATAGCGCAGGAGGAAATATTCAGGGAGGATGTCCTGTGGTCCACAGGTGTGTAGATTGATGAGTAATAACTTTATGAACTAACAATAACATGGCTAGTTCAAATGACCTGGCACCATGAATACTAACATTCTTACTTGTAAATCTGGAGTGAGTTGCTCTAAATTTTAACAGCCGATTAAGCTTACAGCCGTTAAAATTTGGATGAAGATATTTATGTAAATTAAACACAACAATTTTAAACTGTGAGTTTATACTATATGGATCGTTATGCTGGAATGATGTTAAAATATTTTATAAACAAGTTGTTTCTATTATTAATTTGTATTTACATCTAAAGTTTACAGGCTATTAGCTTAAATGGCCGTTAAAGTTTGAGTAACTGGCCCTGATGTTAGTATCAACATGGAATATTACCCCAGAATAATCAACCTCATGTGTAAATTCTGTGTTTTGGGCAACCCGACCCTTCCTAGCAAAAAGCCCCAGACCCTTAAATTTTTAGTGACGATTGTTTTCTTTGAAATCTGTTTTCATCAGATTTTAGATAATTTTCAATGTTTTTTGCTCGAAATATGTTGAAATGTGTGTGTACATATATATATATATGTGTGTATATATATATATATACAACAGCTTGTCAAATGTTGCCTGAGTAACATAATGGTTTTATGAGTATTATATAGAACCTGTAATTCCTAGCTAATTTCTGATGTTGTATACCTAATTAATGAAAAAATAAATTTTGATTTTGAGTTGTTTATTGGCTAATAAACAACTATTTGGAGTTCTGATGCGTATGAATTAAACCACAAGGGTGGTTTAATGTACCGCATCAGAACAACAAATCATTGTTTATTAGTCGATAAACAACGATAATATGAAAATTATTTTGATTCCAACATGACCAGACAACATATTCTGCAACTACAATGGGGGAACTATATTTTACAGTTTCTTAACAATTTTTTCGAGTTGTTAATTGGTAGCTTAATAAGTGTTATTTTGTTCTTGGCATATAGAAAACACTGCGGGTGTCCAGTTAGAATCTGTTATGAAACATGTTGAACATGTCCACATGGGTTGTAGGGACTCTTCATGACGTGTTGACGGAGGCTTTGAAGAACAACAAGGTACAGTTTGTGGAGCTCATTCTACGTCAGGGGATCGTGATGAAGGAATACCTCACAGTGGGGGTCATGGAGGAACTGTACGACAGTGTACGTGGCTTGGAAGACAAAGTTAAAGAAACGCTTTCCCGGTTTTGCTTAATTTTGTACTATTTTAAAGAGTTATACATTGTTCCTCATAGTGATATGTAAATTGTGTTATTATATGCAATAGATGTTATTAATTATATATATAATTTATAATAAATGAATAAATCATAATAATGAAGATGATCATAATAATAATAATAATAAAAGTAATAATAATAATAATAGCAATAATAATAATAAAACAGAATATTTTTTATAACCCTGTGTCTATGTCATTTAATTATAAATTTTAAAGTATAATTTGTTTACTTGATAATAGCCTCTATATTTGCAATGTTTATAGCTACCCAGCTATGTCAGCAAGGTGATGCACAGGCTGACAGGCAAATCTCTCATGGAGACGGATAAAAATCAGACTGGCAAAACCCGCGTGGAGATCGAGAACATTCGGCTCCTGCTCTTCAAACTAATAGACAAGTACGACACAATGGAAGAGCTCCTGGTTCCACTGAAGAATGATACGGACGATGCGGGGATTAATCCCAAGTTGCGACACTTTACACGGCCGTACAAGATGCTGCTCACGTGGGCTTTGCTGCTGAAATAGTAAGTGTAGAATTAATTTTGTTGCAGATGGTCATTAGTTTGATCCCTACTTGGGCAACATTGGATAGATCATTCTCAAACGATACCAAGTACTGGTTCTACCCAGGGAAGGGACTCAAAAGTGCCTCAATAAGCGGCCTCTGGCTTTTGACACAATCAGTCTTAAATAAATAGGTTTAAACTAAACTAATCTTGTTTCACTGTGTGTGAGATTGAGTATTGTCTCATTGCGATTTGACAAATTGGTATTTTATGAAATGATGGTGTTGTTTAAAAGCATCAGGCAGTCCCATTCTTTTTCATTTTTTACTCTGAATAAAAAAACATGAATCTAAATGCAAATTTATGGAAAATGTTATTACACAATATAATTGTATTTATAAATTAAATATTGCATGTGTCAGTCGGTATATATTTTATAATACAGCTGAACTTATTTATCTCGCACTATCTTAACGAAGTTCGGGATAAGTCGAAGTGGAAACTAATTCCCGACTCTTCTTTCCTATTTTATATAAAATATGTACGGTTGTCTTAAACTTTTAACTTAAAGTTATGGTTAAGTTAAAGTAGTTTTCTATCCGAGATCTACATGTATGTGTTGGTCTTGAAGTGTTAACGCCTGTGACAAGTCGTAAGTGACCATAGTCCAAGTTTGTCACACATTGCAAACGTATCCCTTCTTTTCATGGGTTTTAGTAATTACACATGAAAGTATACGCATACACTGTTGCTATTTTGTAGTACGATTTATAAGTGATTTGGGCCCAATATTTTTATGGAATCTGTATTTGGATAAGTCGAACTAATTCCTTGCGACTTTGAGATAATGAAATTCAGCTGTAAACTTGGTAATACACTTTTCACTACCCTTGCAGCCAAGACATGGCCAAGCTGTTCTGGGAGCTAGGAGATGAGCCGATCACGAGCGCCCTGGTGGCCACGAGCATCTTCAAGAACATGGCCAAGTACCTGCCCAAACACGAGTCACACCTGCAGGAGGGCTTTGAAGAACTGAAAAAGTATGAAAATGTTATTAATGCTCTTATGATACCAATCGCTTAAAGTATTCTTGATTTAATTCCCCCTGGTTACGAAAATATGGTCCCAATACTATGAATATTTTTGAACTCTGTATGTATATATCTACTTTCTTAAACTTGAAATATATGTCAAGGAAACCCAAGGGCAAAACATAAGACCTGTTACTTTATTAATGTCAACCGTCATTGCAATTACCACAGATCTTATTTTCCCTTGTCAGGAAAATATTAACCTTATGGCCACTGTGGAAATTCTTAAACTTTTACTCAATATGAACATTACTTTACTTAAACTCAGGCTTAAAGTGTGTATGTACGATCTTTCATATTAATTATTTTCAAAATAAAATGACCGTGACAAAAAAACTTGAAATTCAACAGATAAACATAAAAATGACAAAACAAACACTTCAATATGAAAGAAATAAAAAAGTACTAGTGTCGGCTTTTGCATCGTTTATTGGTGTTGTGTAACTTAAACCAACTGTATATACATGTATTTGAGTTTCCGCTTAGCCAGACAAAAACTATTTGGTGATTAAAAACTGGCTTATTGTGCATTTTAGAGCAATGTTTGTTCTTAACTTTAATTCCATTTTAAATAGAAATATGTTAATTAACTTTATTTTGCAAACTGGGCCTTACATGCATGTGTATTTTTCCTTAACAGAGAGTTTGAGAGCCTTGCGACCAACGTTTTACATGCGTGCCATATGGTCGACCCGGAAAAAGCTATGATGATAGTTGAGCGCAAGTCTCCGTGTTTCAACGAGATGTCATGCCTGCAGATCGCAGCTTCCTCAAACGATACAAAGTTCCTGTCGAGTCCGACGTGTTTCAGCTCTCTGAACGTGAAGTGGAAACATGGGATACTGTTTACATGGCCAAAGGTCTGTTACATTGCAAATTCATTCATTCATTCAAGTTTATTGCATTAAACATATACATGTTTATAGCAAATAATACATAATTCGTACAACATGACGGTATGAGTTAACAGAAGAGCATAGAAAAATATAATGTGTATTAATTTCTCAGTTTGTTGGCATGGTAAATAAATTTGCTTAATCCATTTATAACAGCTACTGATGTTGATGTCATAAGATTTATAAATTTTTGCAATGTAGGCCATGTAAAATAATAACGTTTTAAATATTTTTTTCTCAAATTCGAATAATTTGGACAAATAAAAGTGGCAATTGGTACAAAATCTAATATTGCTAGGTATATCTGTATATCTACCTGTTTCTATGGCTAAATTATGAGCAGATGTTCGAAATTTTACCAAGGCTGTCTTCAATATTTTAACCTAAATAATTTCTAGATATTTTTCTAAATCTAACAAGTGTTTAAATAAACAATAAGTTTCAAGACAGGGCGAGTTATTTATTTTTGCATACCATGTTTCCTTATATAAGAATTACAAGACTGATATTAACATTGTTAAACATTATTTTGATATTTTTCCATCTTTTCCTACAAAAAAACAAACAACATACCACATGTTTAAACCAGCCAGCCTTTATTGAACACAAAGCAAATTATGTAATTGTTAAAGCACACAATTACCATATTATTCACATTTTGTTTGAACTATATAAAAGTCCCTTAAAGCTGGATCTGTATTTGTTTAATTTATTTCAATTCAGTTGCAGGAGACCAGTTTGTTTTTTGGCTAACCTTGAAGTCTTAAGTAAGAACAAGTATATACCTAATGTAATTACAGAGCAACAAATAACAATTTTCCCAGAATCGAGTATTACCCCATGATTTTCAAACAATTGAATTCTGAGTGTTGTAATTGAGTAGTTGAAATTACCTTACTCCATAATATTATTGAGTGTTGGAAATGCTTACCTTGAGTAAAACAACCATATCAGACAAATGGTGTGTAACTTATTTTATTGTGTCCCTTTCTAAAAAAGAACTTATAATTGCCTACCATTGTACAACCATGCATGAATGATGTGATCAAAATACTATAAGCTTGCAATCAACGCAAGCATTTTTCCTTAAAGGGCTTATGTCAAGGATAAATTGTCTTCCTATTGCACTATGAATTATATTATTTGATAGAAATGCGCTTTACTAAGACATGTACATTCAATAAATAAAACATAATATAATACACAATAAGATATTTGATGAAAACAAATTAGAAAAAATGTCTGAAAAAATTAAAACCCCAAGCGGTTATCAAACTCACGACTTAGAAGCCACTCGAAGAGATGACAGTAGACATCACTTTAACTAACTATCATGCTTGGCAAAGAGTCATTTGTAAAGTATGGTTATACAAAATGCTCACAATTCTGACGTCACAATGTAAACAAGAAAAGGGCCAAACAAACACAACCTATATTATAAATTGCCTTTAAGCTCGACTATTCAAAGAATAGATGAGCTTTCCTACCACCGTCGGCGTACGCGTCCGCGTCTGAATTTGGTTCAAGTTTTTATTCAAAAGTCTTGTAACTTCAAAACTACATAAGTTATTCACTTGATACTTGGAATATACCTTTGTCATCAACTCCAATGTCAGGGGCAACATTCCCCAGAATGTTTTGTATTTTGACAGAGTTATGCCCCTTTTTCACTTAGATTTTCTGGTTAAAGTTTATATTCAAAAGTTTTGTAACTTCAAAACTACATAAGTTATTCACTTGAAACTTGTAACTAACCTTTGTCATCAACTCCAGTATCAAGGGCAACATTCCGTATAACTCTGTTTTGTATTTTGACAGAGCTATGCCCCTTTTTCACATAGATTTTCTGGTTAAAGTTTATATTCAAAAGTTGTGTAACTTTAAAACAACATAAATTATTCTCTTGAAACTTGGAACTAACCTTTGTTATCAACTCCAGTGTCAGAGGCAACATTCCCCATAACTATGTTTTTTATTTTGACAGATTTATGCCCCTTTTTCAATTAGAATTTCTGGTTAAAGTTTATATTCAAAAGTTTGGTAACTTCAAAACTACATAAGTTATTCACTTGAAACTTGAAACTAACCTTTGTCATCAACTCTACTATCAGGGGCAACATTCCCCATAACTCTGTTTTGTATTTTGACAAAGTTATGCCCCTTTTTCACTTAAATTTTCTGGTTAAAGTTTATATTCAAAAGTTGTGTTACTTCAAAACTACATAAGTTATTCACTTAAAACTTGGAACTAACCTTTATCATCAACTCTAGTACCAGGGGCAACATTACCCATAACTATGTTTTGTATTTTGACAGAGTTATGCCCCCTTTTCACTTAGATTTTCTGTTTAAAGTTTATATTCAAGAGTTTGGTAACTTCAAAACTGCACAAGTTATTCACTTGAAACTTGGAACTAACCTTTGTCATCAACTCTAGTATCAGGGGCAACATTACCCATAACTATGTTTTGTATTTTGACAGAGTTATGCCCCTTTTTCACTTAGATTTTCTGGTTAAAGTTTATATTCAAAAGTTTTGTTTCTTCAAAACTACATAAGTTATTCACATGAAACTTGGAACTAACCTTTGTCATCAACTCTAGTATCAGGGCAACATTGCCCATAACTATGTTTTGTATTTTGACACAGCCCACTTTTTACATAGACTTTGTGGTTTAAGTTTTTGTTCCAAAAATTTATAAACTATACAGGGCTTCACTTAAAAATATTGTATTTTAACAAATGTATGCCCCTTTCACTATCCAAAATATGTACCAACTGAAATACTTCAAATAGTTGAATGTGTTGTCCTCTGACAGCTCTTGTTATATCTGAATGCGTACACTCTTTTTTCATTATATATACCCTGTTTTAACCGTTATTATATGCCAGTATTTAATATCTTAATTTCAGATTTTTTAAAGAAAGTTCCCCCTTGAGGCCATTTCGATGACATATTCCCTTTAATTGACCATCAGACATATCATGACAAATCTTAACACAATCTGTTGAGGTTTTGGGGGTTTTCAGTAATGAATCCAGTTTCATCACACATTAAATTTTAGATTAATTGAGTAATAAGCATTCCAGAATTGAGTTAGCAAATACGCACCTTACTTTTTGCTTTGCAAAAATAAGAATTGTGTCGTCTTGTCAGGGATGGGTTGAGTACTGGAGATCAGTACTTAAGAAAGTACTGAGTACTTGATAATTCAAAAGTACTTGAGTAAGTACTGAGTGCTCAAGTATTTAAGTAAGTACTGAGTACTAAATAAAGTACTCATGAGTACTAATGAGTTCTTTTGAGTACAGCATTTTGTTAATAAAAACAATAGAAGTTATAACTGCTGGTCACAAGTACAATATGTATGATACATGACTTGTATGTTATTCAAATTTTATGTAGAATGTATTGAACACAATGGGACATGTGAGCACTAGACCAGCAGTCAGCACTCAAAAGGGTATACTGTATTTACCCTATGTATTGGGACACCCCTATTTTTCGGAAAAATAATTATTGTTTGAGTCCCTTAATATTGGGACACTTTTGAAATGTGAATTTTTTCTTGTCCCTAAATATTGGGACGCAAAAATATAATGGTAAATTGTCTTCAATTTTGCCAGTTTAAAATAAATATCTCTCGATTTCAATATGATCAGAGTAGTATAGATCTACTGTACACCGTATATTGCAATAGATATGCTGCGAATAATAAGAGTGTACCCCTTTTATATAATAAAAACTACAAAGACTACCGTTTTCAACATTTTAATGCATGTATTATGTCATGTGCGTAAAATGATATTCATATTAAATAATTTATTGAACTTCTTATAACAAACTATAAAATTATCGATTAATGTCAATTAACAGTTACCAGTATTAGGGTAACTACGCGGTAGTATGTAATAATTGTTGGGTCTCTCATGAAGCCAATTAGTGTGCCACATGCGGCGTTCTTATCGCTAAACAAACACGTCTAGGGCCTGTTTAATTGACCCGTGGTGCAAACTGTGTACTAACACGCTATACTACCCGATGTTGTTAATTAACTCGTTCCACTCAGTTAAGCACGCGGCATAACGACAATCCGTGTGTGTGTGAAAATATATTGGGTCGAATATTACCCTACATTTTGGGACACATTTTAGTGAAATATTTTTGTATAACCCTTTATATTGGGACAAGAAAATTTTTAATGATTTTTAAGTGTCCCAATTCATAGGGTAAATACGGTATTGTAACTCTAGTCAGTCTTATATGTACAGTCACAAAATAAATAACCACTCAATAATAAGAATGGAAAATGAATGATCCAGTGATTTTTCAATTGATGCAGAATCCAGCTTTTTGTTTTGCAAGCAAATTGCAATTTACAAGTTTTTGACTCGAGCAGATAATCTGCCTTGCATCATTTTGATGCAACTAGTTTTGATTGGCCAACGTAAAAAGCACTAGAAAATAATAGTTACTATATCATATTTTTGGTGTTTTATTGCAAACTATTAAAATTCTGAATCTTTAATAACGCAAATTACTATTACGATGATCTTATGTTTCAGATGTTTCTGTGCATGATATTCCCGCCGTACATTGTGATTGGTCTGGAAATCCTGAATCTTAGTGTTGGAAAGAACGAAGAGAAGCTCAAGTGGTACCAGAAACTGGCCATCTTCTACTCATCACCTCTTTCAAAGTTCACTCATGGAATGGTAGGCACTTGTTACAGGGTGACCACTAACTCTGGGAAACGGGAAAATTTGAAAAAAAATCCTTGAAAAGATCAGGGGTGGCGCGTCGTGAGAAAACCGGTCTTAATGCATGTGCGTAAAGTGTCGTCCCAGATTAGCCTGTGCAGTCTGCACAGGCTAATCCGGGATGGCACTTTCCGCTTTTATGGTATTTTCTGTTTCAAGGAAGTCTCTTCTAACCATAAATCCACTTTAGGCGGAAAGTGCACAGGCTGATCCGGGACGACACTACGCACATGCATTAAGACCGGTTTTCTCACGACGCGCCACAGGGACAGTTCATCGAATTTGACCAAAAGTTACGAAACTAATCCCAAGTGACAAAAGTGAAATGCAGAATCTTACCAATAATTTAACAATAAAACAATCAAAATTGCATATTTGTGTAGAATAAAAGGTTAACTATATTAAAATGACTACCATAAATTGGTGAATTGTGGCCACATATCTATGTACACTGTCACCACTGTGCACTAAAAATACGAATCTGGACAAAAGCCTGCTCATTGTTTTTCACACCTCATACATTAGCCCACTAGTTAAAATTACACCCCGGAGAAATGACCACTCGTGATAAGTTTAATGACTAAAGTATTGGGAATTATGACCACTCGTGATAAGTTTAATTACTAAAGTATTTGGAATTATGACCACTCGTGATAAGTTTAATGACTAAAGTATTGGGAATTATGACCACTCGTGATAAGTTTAATGACTAAAGTATTTGGAATTATGACCACTCGTGATAAGTTTAATGACTAAAGTATTGGGAATTATGACCACTCGTGATAAGTTTAATGACTAAAGTATTTGGAATTATGACCACTCGTGATAAGTTTAATGACTAAAGTATTGGGAATTATGACCACTCGTGATAAGTTTAATGACTAAAGTATTGGGAATTATGACCACTCGTGATAAGTTTAATGACTAAAGTATTGGGAATTATGACCACTCGTGATAAGTTTAATGACAAAAGTATTTGGAATTATGACCACTCGTGATAAGTTTAATGACTAAAGTATTGGGAATTATGACCACTCGTGATAAGTTTAATGACTAAAGTATTGGGAATTATGACCACTCGTGATAAGTTTAATGACAAAAGTATTTGGAATTATGACCACTCGTGATAAGTTTAATGACTAAAGTATTGGGAATTATGACCACTCGTGATAAGTTTAATGACTAAAGTATTTGGAATTATGACCACTCGTGATAAGTTTAATGACAAAAGCATTTGGAATTATGACCACTCGTGATAAGTTTAATGACTAAAGTATTTGGAATTATGACCACTCGTGATAAGTTTAATGACTAAAGCATTTGGAATTATGACCACTCGTGATAAGTTTAATGACTAAAGCATTTGGAATTTGGTGTGACATCATAATAAACAAATTTTACTGCCGTTAATTATATGCATGCAATCTCAATTTGTGTTTAATGGTGTCAATTACACAAATTATTTTCACACATAGTCTGCAATTTTAATGATTGTCAGGGGTGTTATTTCAATGCAAGATCAATTGTCCGGGTCATCAGAATTATGAGTGGGCTAATTTCTGAGGTGTGAAGAGCAACGAGCAGGCTTTTGTCCAGGAGGGCTTTTGTCCGTATTTCCTTAGAATATTGGTAATTTGCCAATAAATGTCAGTGAAAATCACATTCTGATCATGGAAAAATCAGGGACATATCTGAGAATTTTGCGCAATTAAATACTGTTAAATTCATCTCTTACCGGCATCAGTTTTATTTTTCATTACATTTCCATCTGTGCATAAAAGACATGTAATAGCGTCAACAAGACACAGTGATATTTACAAGGCTTTTGTTTCCGTAAAATGGTCTTTTATGTTTACCATTGTTTGCTGTTTAAATTCTGCTATTAATTGTTGATTTATTTTTCTTTTACTGGGTTTTAAAGGTGGCGTATGCTGTATTTCTGATAGCCCATTCCTACATGGTCCTAGTGGATTTCAAACGTTACGAAGTTACTCCCCTTGAATGGATCATAGTCATTTGGGTGTTGTCTTTCTTCATAGACGAAATACACACAGTAAGTATGATAGTGAGATTACGCTCTTGTTGTTGCAATGTTGTTCTTATTTTTCAAGTATGAATACTGTAGCTTGTTATGTATGGACTGAAAAACGTACATGAGCATATATAACTGTGAATGGGAGAAGTATGTATGTATGCGTCTTATTGAGCTAATATAATTATAGTCATAACTACTAGTATTTTGTCAGTAATCATCTTAAAGGAACAGGGCATTCCCTTGCTAAAAATACGCGTGAGCAGAATTTTCCTTATTTTGTTGCAAACATGCATTGCTAATTTGGACTTATTTGGACTTTTTAATAACATGTGCTAATTTGAATAATTGCGTATGATCTCCCCGATTAATAAAAAACACTGGTATATTGTTCATGAAAAATTATGTTTGAAAACAGTATATTGTTCATGAAAAATTGGTGTGGTAATCCTATGCCCGACTTGTCCGACGTGGGAAATTTTACTGTCAGACAAGTAAACTTTTCCTATCAAGTTGTGGACAAGTTCCTTTCAGGGTTTGAAAGTGATGTAAAAGTTGGGAGTTAATTATCATATGATTATATAATTATATAAATTAGAAGAACAAATTGTTTTATTATACCCCCACAAATGAAGTTTACCGGGGGTATATAGGAGTGAGCTTGTCGGTCTGTTGGTTTTTATGGTTTCCAGATGATAACTCAAGAAAGGCTTGACATACTCAAAGAATTTTTGGCACACATGTGTAGCATCACAAAATGCAGGTCAAGTTTTACTTTGATTACAAACCACTAAATTTTATGAGAGTTATGGCCCCTTTTTGACTTAAATTCCCTAAAAACACGGTTTCTGGACAATAACTCATGAAAGGCTACACATATTTAAATTATTTTTGGTACAACACCATAAAATACAGGTCAGGTTGGAGTTACAAAACAACTAAATTTCGACAGGGTTATGGCTCTTATTGAAATTAATTTTTTCCTAATACACTGTTAAACATTCACAAATTAAAGCATTCTCATTGTGTCTGTTTCTTTCTAACGGATGCCATGTTTTTGTGACAAGGCCATATTGTGGGGGTATAGTTTATTATTTAATCACAAATTATATTAGAAACGCCTGGAACAAAAACTATATTAATATTTGGACAAGTGACTTTTGTTTGTGGACAAGTAGGTTTATGCAATGAACTTGTCCATAGACAATTATAAAATTTTGATATTTCCACACTTCTGACATACGTTACAGTGTCCTCTTCTGTTTTCAGTTCATAGCCTTCCCGTCCCCTACATTTCAGTTGAAGATTCAAGACTGGTACACAGTGTCCTATTCTGTTTTCAGTTCATAGCCTTCCGGTCCCCTACGTTTTGGTCGAAGATTCGAGACTGGTACACAGTGTCCTCTTCTGTTTTCAGTTCATAGCCTTCCCGTCCCCTACGTTTCGGTTGAAGACTCGAGACTGGTACACAGTGTCCACTTCTGTTTTCAGTTCATAGCCTTCCCGTCCCCTACGTTTCGGTTGAAGATTTGAGACTGGTACACAGTGTCCTATTCTGTTTTCAGTTCATAGCCTTCCCGTCCCCTACGTTTTGGTTGAAGATTCGAGACTGGTACACAGTGTCCTCTTCTGTTTTCAGTTCATAGCCTTCCCGTCCCCTACGTTTCGGTTGAAGATTCGAGACTGGTACACAGTGTCCTCTTCTGTTTTCAGTTCATAGCCTTCCCGTCCCCTACGTTTCGGTCGAAGATTCGAGACTGGTACACAGTGTCCTCTTCTGTTTTCAGTTCATAGCCTACTCGTCCCCTACGTTTCGGTCGAAGATTCGAGACTGGTACACAGTGTCCTCTTCTGTTTTCAGTTCATAGCCTTCCCGTCCCCTATGTTTCGTTCGAAGAGTCGAGACTGGTACACAGTGTCCTTTTCTGTTTTCAGTTCATAGCCTTCCCGTCCCCTACGTTTCGTTCGAAGATTCGAGACTGGTACGGTTTCCTGAAGTGGTTTGACCTCATTAACTTCCTCCTGGCATTCGTTGCCTTCATAGTCCACCTGGGCTGGCCTCATCATTTCAATGGTAGGACGGAATAACTTTTGTATTAACCCTTCATAGTCCACCTCGGCTGGCCTCATCATTCAATGGTAGGACGAATAACTTTGTATTAACGGAAATATTAAAAGAATGTAGTATGATGAAGAACACCACATGTGAAGTATTGCTTTTTGTACCATGCAACATAATATATGGCATATGTCATAATATCTCTTCATATTATGTTTTGTACTATTGTCTCCTAATCCTTTCAGTCAATTCTCTGACATTCTGTGTCAGTCTTGATTTTTTTTGTGGAACATAAAATAAAAAGTTTTAAAGGAATTTGAAGGAAACTGTATAAAAGAAATTTGTAAATTATTTGAAATTGGCAATAATTGCCCGACTCAGATACGTGTTTTACCTTTCAAGAGCATTACCAATACATATGTACTTTGCTATTACTGGTAACTGTTTTAAATTGTTGTATAATGTATATCAAGCAAGCTATGAAGAGTTTATATTAGTCATGTTTCCAACTTTCAGTGACAAAGGTGCTGTACTGTGTGAATTCCATCATCTTCTACCTGAGAATCATGAAGATCTACGTAGCCCACGGACAGCTGGGGCCTAAAATGTTCATGATTCGTAGAATGGTAAGATCAGGCATAGATGTTCATGATTTGTAGAATAGTAAGATCAGGCAATAAATGTTCATGATTCGTAGAATGGTAAGATCAGGCATAGATGTTCATGATTCGTAGAATGGTAAGATCAGGCATAGATGTTCATGATTCGTAGAATGGTAAGATCAGGCATAGATGTTAATGATTCGTAGAATGGTAAGATCAGGCAATAAATGTTCATGATTTGTAGAGTAGTAAGATCAGGCAATAAATGTCCATGATTCGTAGAGTAGTAAGATCAGGAAATAAATGCTCATGATTCATAGAATGGTAAGATCAGGCAATAAATGTTCATGATTCGTAGAATGGTAAGATCAGGCATAGATGATCATGATTCGTAGAATGGTAAGATAAGGCAATAAATGTTCATGATTCGCAGAATGGTAAGATCAGGCATAGATGTTCATGATTCATAGAATGGTAAGATCAGGCGGTAAATGTTCATGATTCGTAGAATAGTAAGATCGGGCAATAAATGTCCATGATTCATAGAATAGTAAGATCAGGCAATAAATGTTCATGATTCGTAGAATGATAAGATCAGGCAATAAATGTTCATGATTCGTAGAATGGTAAGATCAGGTATAGATGTTCATGATTCATAGAATGGTAAGATCAGGCATAGATGTTCATGATTCATAGAATGGTAAGATCAGGCATAGATGTTCATGATTCATAGAATGGTAAGATAAGGCAATAAATGTTCATGATTCATTGAATGGTAAGATCAGGCATAGATGTTCATGATTCATAGAATGGTAAGATCAGGCATAGATGTTCATGATGCGTAGAATGGTAAGATCAGGCATAGATGTTAATGATTCGTAGAATGGTAAGATCAGGTATAGATGTTCATGATTCATAGAATGGTAAGATCAGGCATAGATGTTCATGATTCATAGAATGGTAAGATCAGGCATAGATGTTCATGATTCATAGAATGGTAAGATCAGGCAATACATGTTCATGATTCATAGAATGGTAAGATCAGGCATTGATGTTCATGATTTATAGAATGGTAAGATCAGGCATAGATGTTCATGATGCGTAGAATGGTAAGATTAGGCAATGACTTGACATGATTCTTAGAATGTTTAAGATCATGCAATAAATGTTCATGATTTGTATATTGTTAAGGTCATCTGGTATTATGTTAATGACTAATGGAATGGCAAGATCATGACATAAAATTTAATGTTTATTATACATAGAATTGTTAAATCTTAAAAATGCAAATAAAGCTTTATCTTAAAACATGTCATAAAGATTTGAATTAATGTTAACAACAATGTGAGTAATGGTATAATTAAGAAATAATTTTGTTGTATCCTTGTTTATCAATAATTTTTGCATTATGTTTGTTTGTCAGTAAATAAGCAACGGTTTGGAGTTCTGATGCGTAGGAATTAAATCATGAGGGTGGTGCCCAGTGGGGTTTAATAACTGCGCATCAGAACGACAAACCATTGTTTATTTACAGACAAACAAACATAATGCAAAATTCTTTTAGTTCTTACTTAACATGACGACAAATTCTGCAGTTACAATATGAACTACATTGAACAGTTTCGTAACTTTTTGTTTGCATTGATTACTGACAATTTAACGATGGGAAATTGTGTTCTTTGTCTATAAAAACTCTACATACATGTCATGTTAGAATTTTCGTTCGAAACATAACATAAGTACAGGGCTGGTATTTATACAGAATCGTAGACGAAAATTAAGAAAAATCTTTAAATTCTCACAATTATTGGATTTCGCGACGATTTTGACACATAATTTGCAATACAATTCAAAGTGTATTAATATCTAGCATTAGTCATGCAAATGTTCCAAAGCATAGTGTTTTAAACACAAATTCTAATTTTTACTTACGTTCAACTTAAGAATGGCTTAAGAATCTTTATAAATATGGGCCCAGTGGAATCGTGTTTGTACAAAATGATGGTGTACTATGGTGGTGCCATCATTTTGCCTTCTTCATTCAAAGTAAAAAAGATGCCACAAAACACAGTTTTATGAAAAATTCATTTATACGAACAATTAAGTAAGTGTGAAAAATATGCGATTATATGAATTGCCAACTGGCAGTTGTTTTCACACCTCTTGGAGTCACAGCCGTGATCCTTTGTTTCACTATTGATATTACAGAACAGTGTTTTTTATAATTAAAGAAAAATGTGATTATACAGAAAATGAGATTATACAAATAATCCTGGGGGTCGGTGACTTTTCATATAATTGCGATTTGACTGTTCTTGGACTTCTTGTTTATGCAAGAAAACAATTTCACAGCTGGACGAGCTACACATGTTCATATTTTGTTCTTTCTCTATAGAAAACTGCGCGTGTCATGTAAGAAATTTCGTTTTACACAAAACAAGTACATGGAATTCCTGTTTATGCAAAAAAATTGTTTTACGTTTCACAGCTGGACGAGCTAAGTATGTTTATCATGGTGATGATCGTGTTCCTGCTGGCATACGGCATCTCCAGCCAGGGCCTCCTCTACAAGACCCGATCCCCTTCGTGGAGCATCCTCAAGGATGTCTTATACTTCCCCTACTGGCAGCTGTATGGGGAGATATTCCTAGAGGAAATTGACAGTATGATGTGGTTTTGTTTGGTTTTTTGATGCTATTAATTTTTGTTGGCCTAACTGCTTTATCTGAAATCATAACCAGTAAATCAAAATAAGGTTTATTTGAATGTGTTGATAAATTTTATTCGTTTGGTTTTCTGATGTTTTTTTTCCATGTTTTGGCCTTGCAGCTTCATCTTAAATCATAAGTTGTACAAAATTTTTGTTTAATTACATTTTTATAAGAAAATGTGTCGTCCTTGCCATTTATAGTTGGTTCATTGCTCTGATATATTATTTAACCATTTTGCATTAAAAGTTCATTACTAGAGTTATAATGGGTGGTTTCGAGCCATCAAAGCTTCGAGCTTAACGGAGTTCGAGAATGTGTACTTATACGAGTCTGGATAGTAACACACCTGCCTTATTTGCAACTCTCCAACTGAAGAGTTTTCAGATATCTACAATGGTTATTTACCGACTTCAAACAATTATTTTGTTTTCAAACATTTATGTATATATTTTTATTGTTATTTATTTTAGCTTATGAAAGCTGTGAAATCACTAATTGCGTTCTCTCAACACTTGACAGTTATCAATTGCATGTAATCTATTAAAAACTCTTTGCGACCGAAGCGTGTTCGAGCCAAACAAATGTGTGAAAACTGTAATTGGGAGAGAGATAACAAAACAAACAAGCGCATCCCCTTTTTGTGATTCTGGAAAATTTGGAAAGGGCTAATGTCATCCTATGCATTTTTGTAGGAAGGGGATAATACCCGTTTACCGTATATAAATTGCCCATTTCAGCGGAGGACTCGTGCAAAGCAGGGGCTGACAACTGTCGTACCAGCCACTGGCTCGTCTACTTCCTGTTGGGCGGGTACCTGCTGGTCGGGAACATCCTCCTCCTCAACCTCCTCATTGCCATCTTCAGGTACGGTCGTTATGGTGATAGTCAACCATAGTTAATAAATTAGGTCTGAAATAATTTTCTATTCATAATTGTTTATCAGCCAATAAACAACAATTTGGAGTTCTGATGTGTAGGAATTAAACCATGAGGGCTTTAGCCCAAGTGGTTAAACAGCAACGCATCAGAATGACAAAGAATTGTTTATTGGCCAATAAACAACGATACTGCGAAAATTATTTCGATTCTAACATGAATATTTTTGCGATTGTAATGAGAACTACATTTTACTATGCTGCACTCAGAATCAGGACTACTTTTTGTGTTGTTTATTGGGTAGTTTAACAACGATAATTTTGTTCTTTGTCTATAGAAAAATCAGTGAGTATCATGATAGAATATTACAAACACCAAAACTTAAAATGATTGCCTGTATTCAAATTCTGTATACCTGAATGTTCATGAATTTTATGTTACAGGCCATTCTCCCCCTATCTCTGATTCAAGTAGGGCAGTTGTCAGTTACTGGATAAGTATGTGCACTTAGTACTGGTAAACCGCTTAGATCGGCTAAGCTTGCCCCGGAAAAGTGTGAGTAGGTTAACTGACCGCGGTGATATGACTGAAATACTGTTAAAAACGGCGACAAATCCAAACAAACAAACAAAAAGTGTTCATGAATGTTGCATTCATGGTTAAACAGTGTTCATGAACATTATGTTAATGAATTTTACATTGACATGTTACAATGCTCATGAATGTTGCATTCGCGTGTTACAGTGGTTGTGAACGTTGCATTTACATGTTACCATGTTCATGAATTTTGCATTTGCATATAACAATGTCATGAATATTGCATTTATTATATTTTCAATGTTCATGAATATTATGCTCACATGTTACAATGTTCAAGAATGTTGCATTCACATGTTTATGCTTCAGTGCTTATGAATGTTAAATTCACATGTTCATGAATGGTGTATTCACATAATAGAATGTTCATGAATGTTGC
This sequence comes from Congeria kusceri, assembly GCA_027627225.1. NCBI lineage: Eukaryota > Metazoa > Mollusca > Bivalvia > Myida > Dreissenidae > Congeria > Congeria kusceri. The sequence goes on from CM051034.1 coordinate 20,568,953, forward strand.
ATTCACATGTTACAATGCTCATGAATGTTCATGAATGATGTGTTTATTTGTTAGAATGTTGCATTCACATGTTTATGAATGATGCGTTCATTTGTTACAATGTTCATGAATGTTGTATTCATGTGTTACAAAGCTTACAAATGATGTGTTTACCTTTTACAATGCTCATGAATTTTGCATTCACATATTACAATATTCATGTGTTGCAGTTACATGTTATTATGTTCATGAATGTTGCATTCACATGTTACAATATTCATGAATGTTAAATTCACATGTTCATGAAATACGCATTCACGTGTTACAATGTTCATGCTTTGCAGCCATGTGTTCGAGGGGGTGGAAAAAAACTCGCAGGAGATCTGGAAGTACCAGATGTACTTCATGGTGAACGAGTATGAGAAGAAGACGGCCTTCGTGCCTCCCCTGTCCCTCATAGAGCATGTCTATCTGGCCGTCAAGTGGGTCGTGAAGAATACTTGCTGCGGTAGACGGCACAAGGAAGGTATGTATTACATGACGTTACCTGACCTGTCAGATTGGCATGTATTATATCATTTCTTGGTTAATCATAGAGCTTGATAGAGCTTGATATAAGCATGCAAAAGTGTCTTTTACATAATAGATACTGGTATAGAGATTAATTTTAGATATGTGTCATGTTATAGGCCTGCTTACTGATATAATGTCAAGCAACATTTTAACATGATTAGTTTCTCCAGCATGACTTAGAAAGGACAAAACAAAAGCCATTGAAATTCTCGTGGACAAAATTTTGAAAAAAAAAAAATTCTATTGGTTTATTATGCCCCCCTTCGAAGAAGTGGGGGTATCTTGCTTTGCACCTGTCCGTCAGTTGGTCGGTCGGTATGTCAGTCGGTCAGATGGTCAGTCTGTCCGTAGACCATTTTGTTTCTGCACGATAGCTACAGAACGCTTTGACCTACGATCATGAAAGTTGTTACTTGGGAGGAAAGGAAGACACCTATACATTTTGAGGTCAAAGGTCAAGATAACCGTTGCTAAAAATAGAAAAACGGTTTCCGCTAAATAACTTGAGAACGCATCGAGATATTTTAATGAAACTTTATACATAGATACCTTATATCGAGACCTCGCTTGGAATTGCATATGGGGTGGGTGGGGTCAAGGTCAAGGTCACCGTTACTAAAAATAGAAAAACGGTTTCCGCTCAATAACTTGAAAAGGCATAGAGATAGTTTAATGAAACTTCATACATAGATACCTTATGTTGAGACCTCGCTTGGGATTGCATATGGGGTGCGTGGACTCATGGTCAAGGTAACCGTTACTAAAAATAGAAAAACGGTTTCCACTCAATAACTTGAGAACGCATAGAGATATTTTAATGAAACTTCATACATAGATACCTTATATTGAGACCTCGCTTAGGATTGCATATGGGGTGGGTGGGGTCAAGGTCAAGGTCACTGTTACTAAAAATATAAAAACGGTTTCCGTTCAATAACTTGAGAACGCATTGTAACAAGTTATTTCTTACAGACATTATTCCATTATACGTATATTTGATGGCTTGTTTTTAATATTAAATATACTCAGTTTTTATACTATTATAGCATGAAGTTAATTCTAGGCAATATTGTTAATACTGTTATATACACTGTTTAGTGTGCTGTTATTGCAAAATGTCGATTTATACTAAGAATAGCATACACGTTTTTTGGGCCACCCTATGTTATTCAATATTTATTATCAATCTCTGATGTCTAAGTAACGTTGTTTTTATACTCATGTTTTTACTCGATTTACGAAAGAAACTTACTTGCTAAGTGACATTTGAATCCGCCATCTTGTCTGGATGCTGACAATATATATTTTTCAAACCGGCGTTCATTACCATTTTATTGTCTAACAAACCTTTCACGGTGTCATATAAATCCATATATATTTTTCTATGTAATTATTTAGTGAACGCCACATAATAACTTTTATTAAACTTGCATTTTGTTGTCTAAACTGTAATTTTGCACAAAAGTTCATTATAGAACGCTCTGATTACGTATGTAACAATTGTTTTCATTGGTCATTATTTTGTACGTCTCATTCCATTGGCTGATACTCCCTATAAATAGGCGAGCGTCATAAGGCGGGATCATTCAAACTCATATCTTCCAACAGTAAACATCAAATAGTAGTACCATCAGAATTTCATTAAGGTTGAGCCCACATTGTTGTTATTGTTATTATATTGCTGCCTGGTGATCACAAAGAAAAGATTTTAAGAACTCTACCAAAATCTCAGTTTTATTCTTCGCATTAAATAATCTACATCTTCAAACTAACCAAATGCCGACCGCCAACCCTGACGACTATTGCAGCATAGAAATATTTTAATGAAACTTCATACATAGATACCTTTTATTGAGACCTCGCATATGGGGTGGGTGGGGTCAAGGTCAAGGTCACTGTTACTAATAATAGACAAACGGTCTCCACTCACTAACTTGAGAATGCATCGAGATATTTTAATGAAACTTTATACATAGATACCTTATATTGAGACCTCGCTTCGGATTGCATATGGGGTAGGTGGGGTCAAGGTCACCATTACTAAAAATAGAAAAACTTCATACATATATACCTTATATCGAGACCTCGCTTGGGATTACATATGGGGGGTGGGGGTCAAGGTCACCATTACTAAAAATAGAAAAACGGTTTCCGCTTAATACCTTGAGAACACATCAAGATATTTTAATGAAAATTCATACAAAGATACCATATATCAAGACCTCGCTTGGGATTGCATATTAAAAAAGTTTCTTAACAATTGCACATATTCACAACTTGGCTGCAAGTCGGGGGGCATACATGTTTTACAAACATCTCTTGTTTTATTCTATTATGTATGGTGGGATAAAAAATCTACCAGTGGCATTCAACATTTATTCTAAGTAGTAAGGTAGTTGCAAAAGGTTGGGTAGAGAATTGGGGATGGACACAAAGAAGCATGTTGCAGAAACATGTCATGTTGCTCTTGAACTATCCCTAGTTGTGCACTAGAACTTTTCTTAGTTGTGCACTATAACTTTCCCTAGTTGTAATCTAGAACGTTCCCTAGTTGTGCTGTAGGACATTCCGTAGTTGTGCTCTATAACTTTCCCTAGTTGTGCTCTAGAACATGTCCTTAATGTGTTCTAGAACATTCCCTTGTTGTGCTTTATAACTTTCCAAAGTTGTAATCAAGAACTTCCTTAGATGTGCTCTAGAGCTTTCCCTAGTTGTGCTTTAGAAGTTTCTCTAGCTGTGCTATAGAACTTTCCTAAGTTGTGCACTAGAACTTTCCCAAGTTATGCACTAGAACTTTCCCTTGTTGTGCTCTAGAACTGTCCCTAGTAGTGCTTTAGAACTTTCCCTAGCTGTTTTCTAGAACTTCCCCCAGTTGTGCACTAGAACTGTCCCAAGTTTTGCTTTAGGTTTTTCCCTAGTTGTGCATCAGAACTTTCTCTAGTTGTGCTCTATAACTTTCACTACTTGTTCTCAAGAACATTTACTAGTTGTGCTCTAGAACTTTCCCTAGTTGTACTCTAGAACTTATCCATGTTATGCACTAGAACTTTCCCTAGTTGTGCTCTAGAACTTAAACTAGTTATGCTCTAGAACTTGCCCAAGTTGTGCTCTAGACCTTTCACTCATTGTGCTCTAGAACTTTCACTAGTTGTGCTCTAGGACTTTCCCAAACTGTACACTAGAACTTACCCTATTGGTGCTCTAGAACTCCTTAGCTGTGCTAAGCACTTTCCCAAGTTGTGCAATAGAACTTTCCCAAGTTGTGCTCTAGAACTTTCCCTAGTTGAGTTCTAGAACTTTCCCTAGGTGTGCTCTAGAACTTTCCCTAGTTCTGCACTACAACAAGTTGTGTAATGTCTAATTACATTTATTCTTTCTTTGTGTTTTGTTGTCTTTCCTCATGCAAAAAAGACCTGTAAATTATAACTGCCTCTTGCCCTGCATTATTGTGTATTTTCATTGAATGTTCTCTTTTCCATGTAGAGAAGAACTTTTGGTTATTTAGAACTTGTCCTACATTAAGTCTGTATATTAATTGCATGTTGTCTTCTATCCACGTGCAGAGCAGACGTGGGGTCCTCGGCACCTGGAGTACCTGCAGCTGTTTGAGAAGGAGATGATGATGAACTACCTGCGCCACAGGAAGTCCATGGAGATGTCCGGCATTGACATGACTGTCAACAAGCTACAGAAGAGGTATGAGTGTGTACTGAGGGATAGAGTTTGTGAGACTTGGCCTTTGTAAACAAGAAAGCGTATGTGAGACTTGGCCTTTGTAAAAAAAAGAAAGCGTATGTGAGACTCGGCTTTTGTAAAAAAGAAAGCGTATGTGAGACTTGGCCTTTGTAAAAAGAAAGCGTCTGTGATACTTGGCCTTTGTAAAAAAAAAGTGTATGTGAGACTTGGCCTTTATAAAAAAAGAAAGTGTATGTGAGACTTGGCCTTTGTAAAAAAGAAAGCGTCTGTGAGACTTGGCCTTTGTAAAAAAGAAAGTGTATGTGAGACTTGGCCTTTATAAAAAAGAAAGTGTATGTGAGACTTGGCCTTTGTAAAAAAGAAAGCGTATGTGTGACTTGGCCTTTGTAAAAAGGAAAGCGTATGTGAGACTTGGCCTTTGTAAAAAAGAAAGCGTATGTGAGACTTGGCCTTTGTAAAAAAGAAAGCGTATGTGTGTATTTACTGAGAGATGGAGTGGGTGAGACTTAGTCTTTGTAAATTTAGTATTCTCTATGTATTACTTTTCTGGAAATCTCAGTTTGACAGAATGCAAAATACAAATGAGGCATGTCGTGGGAAAACCGGGCTTAATGCATGTGCGTTAAGTGTCATCACGGATCAGCCTGTGCAGTCCGCACAGGCTAATCTGGGACGACACTTTCCGCCTACAGTGGATTTATGTTTAGAAGAGACTTTCTTGATTCAGAAAATACCATAAAAGCGGAAAGTGTCGCCCTGGATTAGCCTGTGTGGACTGCACAGGCTGATCTGGGACGACACTTTACGCACATGCATTATGCAGTTTTCCCACACCACGCCTTAATTTGAAATTTTGTGATATGATAAAAGGAAGATACTATTGCCAGCTGTAGAGTGGATGAGCTTTTATTTTAAATTGTGTAATATGATAAAAGGAATCTTCTATATTCCCATGTAGAGAGGATGAGTTCACAGAATTGTATTATAAGTTAAAAGGGACACATTAAGTACTTGATTTTTTTTGAAATTGTGTAATATGATAAAAGGAACATACTTTAATCCTGTTGGAGAGTGGATGGGCTTTTATTCAAAATGGTATTATAAGATAAAAGGAACATTCTATTGCCCCATCTGGAGTGGATGGGCTTTTATTCAAAATTGTATTATAAAAGTAGGTCTAAAAGTTATCCAAAATACTATTGCTCCGTGCAGAGTGGATGAGTTGACCAAGCTGATAGAGGATGAGGTGGTGGTGGACGCATTGCCCAACCAGCCATGGAAGCAGTATCTTGACTGGATGGCACAGACTGCGCTTGAGGAGGGGCAGGAGCCAGAGGCACGCCCGCAGAGCGCAAAGGTATGCACAAGTTCTGTGGTTCATCATGGCCTGGAAAAGTCATGGAAAATGGGCTTTGTCTGGAAAAATCATGGAATCCTGATAATTTGGATTTTACCATGGAAAAATCGTGGAATTTAAAAAAATTGTAATGCATAAAAATGATCAAATCCATTGAAATGTTTTGCAAAAATATCAAAATTGAGTATGTAATGGTGGACAAACATGCATTGCAGTGCTACTAGCAATTCTATTCTATTCTACAGGGTGCAAATTGGCCTAGATACATAGTTTTATTATGTAGATCAAATAATTAGTGGATATCATTGTACTATTTTGAGTTTAGTGTGTTCAGATGGTATCATGGAAAACTGAGCTATGTCATGGAAAAATAATAGAATTTTGGTTTCAACAGTTTTTATGAACCCCAGTGTTGTGACTGATTACTGACAGTGAACAACACTGATGATGTGGCACAATATCTGATATTTTGTATGATTAGTTAAGCAGACCAGACAGTTAAAATTATTACCTACTTTACTAGATAAATTATATTTTAGCGTTTTTAACTGTTTACCACTTTGCTAAAACAAGCTTCTTCCAACAGGCAATATTTTGTGATGTTTCATGGTTTTGTTTCGTTATCTTGCCCTCATTATTATTCAAAAGGAGCAACCTGCGCAGAACGTTGTGCAATGTAACTTTAAAGTAACACTGACTGCTACCGACTGTTACAAGCAGCTAGGACTCAGGATAATGATTGTTCTATTTTGAGTTGTGTGATTCACAACTATCACTATATTAGATTTCATGGAAAATAAAACAATTCAATATTGTTTTTATTTATTATTAGAAATAGGTAATAAAACAGATATTTCATTGTCATTTGGGAACAGTCAAATTGTTTGCTTCAGTATCGGGGGCAACATTTTGAATTGTTGCCCTCGGCCTAAAGGCCTCGGGGCTACAGTTCAAAATATGCCCCCTCTACTTCAGGAAAACAATTTGACTGTTCCCAACTGCCAATGAAATATCTGTATAATGTATGCATCTGTACTATAGGTGTCATCTCCTGATCACTCAATGTTTAATTTGCCCGTCATTGTCTAACTATTCATTATCTCCCTTAAACATTGAGTAATTGAGGCATGTCGTGGGAAAACCGGACTCAATGCATTTGCATAAAGTGTCAACCCGGATTAGCCTGTGCAGTCCGCATGGGCTAATCCAGGACCGCACTTTCCGCCTTAAGTGGATCTATGTTTAGAAGAGACTTCCATGAAACATAAAATACCATAAACGAGAAAAGTGTCGTCACGTATTAGCCTGTGCGACTCGCCTCAATTATTCTTTGTTGCATGCTGATGAAAGATGCGTAGTGTAGATTTTATAAAGTTTTTTATTGTACTCTTAATGATAATCACAGACATGCCTTCGTTCAGGGATGATGTCCCACATTTTATATCCAGAATTGTGATTACATTCTAGTCAAAATATTTGTTCTTAGTATAAAGGATTTCTGTCTCATACTTTCATATTGCAGTATGAGTTTTGCAGTCTCCAATATAAACGATTTCTGTCTCATATCTTCATATTGCAATATGTGTTTTGCAGTCTTCAAAATAAAGGATTCCTGTCTCATATCTTCATAGTGCAATATGTGTTTTGCCATCTCCAATATACAAGTAAAGGATTTCTGTCTCATATGTTCATATTGCAATATGTGTTTTGCAGTCTCCAATATACTAGTAAAGGATTTCTGTCTCATTTCTTCATATTGCAATATGTGTTTTGCAGTCTCCAATATGAAGGATTTATGTCTCATATTTTCATATTGTAATATGTGTTTTGCAGTCTCCAATATAAATAATTTCTGTGTCATATCTTCATATTGTCATATGTGTTTTGCAGTCGCCAATATAAAGGTTTCTGTCTCATATCTTCATATTGTAATATGTCTTTGCCTTCTCCAATATAAAGAATTTCTGTCTCATATATTCATATTACAATATGTGTTTTGCAGTCTCCAATATAAAGGATTTCTGTCTCATATCTCCATATTACAATATGTGTTTTGCCTTCTCCAATATAAAGGATTTCTGTCTCATATCTTCATATTGTAATATGTTTTTTGTAGTGTCCAATATAAAGGATTTCTGTCTAATATCTTCATATTACAATATGTGTTTTGCAGTCTCCAATATAAAGGATTTCTGTCTTATATCTTCATATTGTTATATGTGTTTGCCATCTCCAATATAAAGGACTTCTGTCTCATATCTTCGTATTACAATATGTGTTTTGCAGTCTCCAATATAAAGGATTTCTGTCTCATATCGTCATATTACAATATGTGTTTTGCAGTCTCCAAAATAAAGGATTTCTGTCTCATGTCTTCATATTACAATATGTGTTTTGCCTTCTCCAATATAAAGGATTTCTGTCTCATATCTTCATATTGTTATATGTTTTTTGCAGTCTCCAATATAAAGGATTTCTGTCTCATATCTCCATATTACAGTATGTGTTTTGCAGTCTCCAATATAAAGGATTTCTGTCTCATTTCTTCATATTGCAATATGTGTTTTGCAGTCTCCAATATAAAGGATTTCTGTCTCATATCTTCATATAACAATATGTGTTTTGCCGTCTCCATTATAAAGGATTTCTGTCTCATATCTTCATATAACAATATGTTTTTTGCCATCTCCATTATAAAGGATTTCTGTCTCATATCTTCATATTACAATATGTTTTTTGCCGTCTCCAATATAAAGGATTTCTGTCTCATATCTCCATATTACAATATGTGTTTTGCCATCTCCAATATAAAGGATTTCTGTCTCATATCTTCATATTGTTATACGTGTTTGCCATCTCCAATATAAAGGACTTCTGTCTCATATCTTTGTATTACAATATGTGTTTTGCAGTCTCCAATATAAAGGATTTCTGTCTCATATCGTCATATTACAATATGTGTTTTGCAGTCTCCAAAATTAAGGATTTCTGTCTCATGTCTTCATATTACAATGTGTTTTGCAGTCTCCAATATAAAGAATTTCTTTCTCATGTCTTCATATTGTAATATGTGTTTGCCATCTCCAATATAAAGAATTTCTTTCTCATGTCTTCATATTGCAATATACATGTATGTTTTGCAGTCTCCAATGTCCAATTCCAAACATAAAATTAAACCTGATGCAGTATAAAAAGCCAGTTAGAGTAACAGTAAAAATGTTGTTCATTTATTATTGTTTCACCTACCCCCCACGCCCACCCCCCAGTGTAGTCTAATGTAACTGTAAGTCTCAGTGGTGTAGTGTTTATGAAAGACCGCGGTGGTGACTGCCTTGTTCATATTTCACAGTTATGAACTGTGAAGTACAGAAATTCATTTATTCACACTTCACAATTTCACAATTTTTATGACGATCATTAATGTCAACTATTAAGTACACTAATTCATTTATTCACACATCATAATTTGTTTATGCACCGGGCATCTTGATGCAGGAGGCATATAGCGATCGTCCTGCCCGTCCTTCCGTCCGTGACAAGGTTAAGTAGATTTTGCCGTTTCGTCTAGCACCAACACCACTTACTGCAACACTTTGATACTTACACAGTTGTTGCTTATGAGCATTCCCTATCCACCAATATCACCAAACCTCACTTTGACCTTGACCTTGACCTAATTTGGACTTATAATAATTCAATAACTAGATTTTACCGTTTCGTCTAGCACCAGCACCGCTTACTACAACACCCATTTCACCCAACCTCACTTTGACCTTGACCTTGACCTAATTTGCACTTGGAATTTAAATGGGCTGTTTGTTGGTTAACCAGATTTTGCCATTTCGTCTTGCACCAACACCGCTTGCTACAACACTTGCATACTTACACAGTTGTTGCTTATGACCATTCCCAGTCCACCCATATCACTCAACTTTACTTTGAACCCGACCTTGAACTGATTTCAACTTATAATAATTCAAAAGTGCCATTTCTTGGTTAACTAGATTTTACCGTTTCGTCTAGCACCAACACTGCTTACTACAACACTTGGATATTTACACAGTTTTTACTTATGACCTTTCCCAATCCACCCATATAACCCAACCTCACTTTGACCTTGACCTAATTTGGACTAAGAAATGGGCTACCCAGCACCAACCGGGGGCATGTGTGTTTATCAAACACAGAATCTTGTTTAATGCCTGTTTTTACACTTCCCGATTTCACAAATCTCTTGGAAATCACGAACTATAAGTTCAAAATTTATATTTATTCAAACTTCAGAAATTTATGATAATCTCTTGGAAAAATGAATAACGTAATTGAAATTCATACTTCGCACCTCATGATTTCCAACGGAGTTATGAAATCGTGAAGTAAATGTGTGAATACATTATTTTTATGCCCCCGAAGGAAAATTTGGGGGCATATAGTAAATCACATCGTCTGTCTGTCTGTCTGTCTGTCTGGAGGGAGGGAGGGAGGGAGGGAGGAAGGAAGGAAGGAAGGAATATAACTCCATTTGTATTGAAGGGATTCAAATGAAACTTCGTATAATGATAGAGGACAATGAGAGGAAGTGTAGAGTACAAATACCACAACTCTTTCTATAACAATTACAGAGTTATTGCCCATTGTTTAATTTTCTTGTATTACTAGTATTGAAGGGATTCAAATGAAACTTCATATAATGATAGAGAACAATGAAAGGAAGTGCAGAGCACAAGGACAACAACTCTTTGTTCAATATTTACATAGTTATTGCCCTTTGCTTTATTTTCTTATGTGAAGCATTAATTTTCTTGTGCGGAGCATAACTCCAGTAGCATTGAAGGGAATCAAATGAAACTTGATATAATGATAGAGGACAATGAGTGGAAGTGCAGAGTACACGTACCTCAGCTCTTTCTTCAATATTTACAGATTTATTGCCCTTTGTTTTAATTCCTTGTGCAGAGCACAACTCCATTAGTAATGCAGAGATTCAAATGAAACTTCATACAATGATAGAGGACAATGAGAGGAAGTGCAGAGCACAAGGACCATAACTCATTTTTAATATTTACTGATTAATTGTCCTTTGTTTTCTTCTATGCAGATAATTACTACCTTAGTATTGAAGGAATTTAAAATAACACCACATATATTGATACAGGACATTGAGAAGAAGAGCAGAGTACAAGGACCATAACTCTTTCTTCAATATTTATGGAGTTATTGCCCTTCAGTTAATTTTCTTTTGTAGTGCATAAATCCATTAGTAGATTTACAATAAAAACACATATATTGATAGAGGATGTTGAGAGGAAGTGCAGAGTACAAGGACTATAACTTGTTTTGTAGGAAGCATCATTTTTGCCAACATGTAACTAACATTGTGTTGCCTTCCTCTGACAAGCATATGCTTTGGGGGCATACGTCACATCCTATAACAAGCCTTGCTTGTAATTTGCATACCAAAATGTAAAATTATAAAATGAGAATAATGAAGTCACCACCAGTCTTCCATAAATGTTCGATATGTCATTCTGTCATGGAAGGGCTAGCATTTAGTATTTTCAAATAAAAATTTAAAAAAAAATTGGTTAATAAAATTTAAAAAATCGGGCACTTAATATTGCTAGAAGAATTAACATTTTGCTTTATTTGGATAAACTTAATATATGCAACTATAAATCAAGATATTGCATGTAGCTTAATAATGGGATGCTTGTTAAATGTAGCTAAAATTGCACACTACATTAAGCTAAAAATGGAATTAAAGGGGTACAATCATTACTATTCTCCTTAGTTTGATTTTGTTCTTTTATTCTTTGATATTTTTTTCTAGTTGGATCCAGTAGCAGAAGTTCAGGAGGAGGAAAAAGAAAAGAAGCATAAGAAAAAAAAGAGAAGGAAAGAAAAGAAACGAAAGAGAGAAAGAGACGAGTCCGAGGATAGACAGAACAAGGGAGACAATTGGACTGAAGAGCAGAAAGTATCAAACAATCTGAACATAACTGAAGCACCAAAACCTGAATTAGACAAACAGGTGTTTGGTTACAGAAAAACCGAGAGAGGGTTACTACCCATTCTTCCTAGTGATGATTCTGAGACTGATAACGTCTCTCCGCTGTACCAGAGACGTCAGAAGGAAAAATATATTTCATCTCCCTTCTCCCATGGTGCTGATAGGGAGGACATTTCTAGCGAGATGATGAAGGCACAGAGGGGTTTGTCGTCCGATAGCGACGAAGTCTCACCAAGGCCCCTAGAACTGCTGAAGAAGAAGAAGAAAAAGAAGAGGAGGCAAATCACCTATAGTCGAACTGAAAGTGATTAGAGATACCACACGTTTCTTGTTATGAGAGGCCTTAGGTAAAATGCTGCTAATTATAACCTGACACTTTCATATTTGTGTATAGACAAAGAACAAAATTACCATTGTTTAACATGCATTGAGCAAAGTGAACAATTATATATTTATTGGGAGATTAATAATGATTTGTTGTTCTGGTGTGCGTATATTAAACCATGCGAGAGAACTCCAAATCATTGTTTATAAGCTGATACAATACTATATCGATTTTTTTTCTTAAATATAATTTCGTAAAATATTCTTTAACGATTTGAAATACATTGTTAATGTTTTAATACCCCATCTCAGCTGTGCATTTAGGAGGTTAGTGTTCTGTTATTGATGCCAAGAATTAAGTGTAATTTCAGGATATGCTTTTAGAGTAATCTATAATCCTGCACAGATATAAGAAACCAATAGTTTGTTGTTGTTTATTCACTGAGGTCGTATGTTGCAAAATTAACTCTTTTCTGATGATATTTTGCTATTTATTTTAAAATTCAGTTTTCAATTGCATTTGAAGCTACTTTCACAAGGTTTTACGTTTTCTAATGTAATATAACTACGCTTTCCTACTACCCCCGGCGTCGGCGTCCGCATCCGCGTATTTGGTTAAAGTTTTTATTCAGAAGTCTTGTAACTTCAAAACTACATAAGTAATTCACTTAAAACTTGGAATATACCTTTGTCATCAACTCCAGTGTCTAGGGCAACATTCCCCATAACACTGTTTTGTATTTTGACAGAGTTATGCCCCTTTTTCACTTAGATTTTCTGGTTAAAGTGTATTTTCAAAAGTTTTGTAACTTCAAAACTACATAAGTTATTCACTTGAAACTTGGAACTAGCCTTTGTCATCAACTCCAGTATCAAGGGCAACATTCAATATAACTCTGCTTTGTATTTTGACAGAGTTATTCCCCTTTTTCACATAGATTTTATTGTTAAAGTTTATGTTCAAAAGTTTTGTAACTTCAATACTACAAAAGCTATTCACTTGAAACTTGGAATATACCTTTATCATCAACTCCAGTATCAGGGTGAACATTCACCATAACTCTATTTTGTATTTTGACAGAGTTATGCCCCTTTTTCACATAGATTTTGCGGTTAAAGTTGATATTTAAAAGTTTTGTAACTTCAGAACTACAGTTATTCGCTTGAAACTTGAAACTAACCTTTGTCATCAACTCAAGTATCAGGGGCAACATTACCCATAACTTATTTTGTATTTTGACAAAGTTATGCCCCTTCTCACTTAAATTTTCTGTTTAAAGTTTATATTCAAGTTTGGTAACTTCCAAACTACATAAGTTATTCACTTGAAACTTGGAACTAACCTTTGTCATCAACTCCAGTATCAAGGGCAACATTCCCTATAACTCAGTTTTTTATTTTGACAGAGTTATGCCCCTTTTGCACATAGATTTTCTGGTGAAAGTTTAAATTGAAAAGTTGTGCAACTTCAAAACTACATAAGATATTCACTTAGAACTAACCTTTGTCATCAAGTCTAGTATCAGGGGCAACTTTACCCATAACTCTGTTTTGTATTTTGACAGAGTTAGCCCACTTTTTACCTAGACTTTGTGGTTAAAGTTTTTGTTCCAAAAATTCATAAACTATACAAGGCTTCACTTAAAAGTGTTGTATTTTAACAAATTTATGCCCCTTCCACTATCCAAAATATGTACCAACTGAAATACTTCGAATAGTCGAGCGCGCTGTCCTCTGACAGCTCTTGTTGCTCATGTTACCTGCATAGAGTACAGTTGTAATGACTAAAGTAGTCAAATGTCTTTGATTCAGATAGCTAAAATTAACTTTTTGAAAGTCTTGACCATCAAGTCTATGAAGATACCAAAGTCACTTAGAAGAAATGTAAAATGCATTAGCTATTGATATTCAACTTCTAAACATAACTATTTTTCTATGTGCCAGTTTCCATTATCAGGAAATCACATGCTTAACTGTTTTAAAAATTACTACTACTATAATATAAATGAGGCGTGTAGTGGGAAAACCGGGCTTAATGCATGTGCATAAAGTGTCATCCCAGATAAGCCTGCGCAGTCCTCACAGGCTAATCCGTGACGACACTTTCCGCCTACAGTGAATTTATGCTTAGAAGAGACTTCCTTGAAACATAAAATACCATAAAAGCGGAAAGTGCACTTTATGCACATGCATTTAGTCCGGGTTTCCCACGACATGCCTTTGTAAGGTAACACTTTTTATTGTTAATATTCCTTAGTGTTGATAATAACTAAATACCCAGTAAGTGAAAAATGTTCAAAGGGGGCCTGCCTAATATAGACATGTACAACATGTTTTACTTTTCTTGTCTGTTGTCTGATATAGCACGTAAACTTTGCTAATAACTATAATATTGCATTATTACGTGACGTTTATAGAGTATACTTCTGTGAATATTGTTTATGTTTAGATTATTGTACAATTCAGATGAGCCATCAGTCAGAAACTGCTGGTAGAGCTATCAAAATGTATTTTGTCAATACACAAATGCAGCGTATATTGTTGTTAATTTATAGTCGTAGATTTAGATTTTTCTTTCTTTTACCTTAACATAGATATAAAGTTAGCTCAGTTTATAAAGCTTCGCTCTCGTATCTGTATCATATGCAAGACATTTTTGTGCGCTATGTGCGCTGTGCATTGTTATAAAAATTATTTTATACTGTAATCCTGCTTGTTTTGCCATAGGACCAAATCTAAATATGAGATTTTACTTTTATGTTAATCGCTTAATTTGATATTGTATCTTTAAGTTAGTATCTCACTTTATACTTTTATACTTAATATATTTCATGCAATATCCGTATTATTATTTTCACATACTCATATCTTTCGGGTGCGTAACATTTAGAATCACTGACTACACTGTAAGTATCTGACAACAATCATAATTTGATAGTTATTATGCCCCCATCGAAGATAGTGGGTATATTGGTTTGCTGATGTCTGGGGGCTGTCTATCACATTCGTTTCCGCTCTCTAAGTCCAACGGTTTTTATGCATTCTTCACCAAACTTCATGAAAATGTTTGTGGGCATAATATCTCAGCCATATTCAATAATCAGCTAAATCGCCCCCAGAGTTGTGGAGTTATAGCCCTTTAATTATCTAGACCTGGCCTTTTTAGCCATTTTTATTCTCCCAAGTCAAACAGTTTTCATCAGATCTTCACCAAACTAGAAATGTTTGTGGTTATAAATTCTTGGCCAAGTTCAATAATCCAAATCCCACCCCGGGAATTGTTGAGTTATGGTCCTTGATTCAGCTAAAATTTGGAGTTCCTTTTTAGCAGTTTCCGCTCTCTTTGTACAACAGTTTTCATCCAATCTTCACCTAACTTGATATTTTAAAGATTGCTTTCAACCTATAGGGTGCATAACTGTTTTACAAATGGCTCTTGTTATATCTTTAGTTACTACTATATACTTTGTTTTATTTGACTCATTTAAACCATCTTCCTTAGATTTCCTTTCTAATTCATTTTTAGGGACCATCTGTTAATATATTTTACCAGATGCTTTGATAGCCTCTTTGAGTTTTTTTACTCTTTGAGATATTATGAATTTTTTAGATAACTTTGTATAATATGAAATGTATTGAGCCACAAGATTTACAATAGTGTACAATTTATGTGTTGATGATTCAGTTTCCCTGTTAATATAAGGGTAACACACTAATTTGTTATTTTGTTTCTACTAGTATAAATCAGTATGTATTGTGCACTTCATTTTGAATCATCTATTGTATTTACAAATCAAACCGGGCCCGGCTAGCTAAGTTGGTAGTGCGCTGGGCTGTCAATCCGGGGATTGTGAGTTCGAATCCCAGCCCGGCCACATAACTTGTGTGAGGATTGGTCATGAAATTATTTCTACGGCCATTCTCCCCCTACCACTGATTCAAGTAGGGCAGTTGTCAGTTACTGGCATAAGTATGTGCAGTTAGTACTGGTAAACCGCTTAGATCGGCTGAGCTTACCCAGGAAAAGTGTGAGTAGGTTAACTGACCGCCGTGTTATGACTGCAATACGGTTAAAAACGGTGAAAAATCCAAATAATTTATTTTGAGAAATTCCAGTGGAATAATAGATTCGAATAGATTCTAATAGTTATTTTTTCTATACAATTACATACAAAATGTTTTTGTTTTTAATCATTTAGATCTTTCTATTTTATAATGTTCACGTTATTTTCTAAAATAAATTACTTATTACATGCAAATAATGTTTAAATTAATGTATTCTAACCCTTATTCTATACATTTTACACTTGCATGCAATCATAGTTCATGTGTAAAAAACTATTTATGAAGCTGTATATTTTACACCAAAAATCAATAATCATTATACAGATGCAAAATCAAACTGTATAGTTTACACCAAAAATCAATAATCATTATACAGATGCAAAATGAAACATACTATGTGGAAAACATTTGAAGTAGAAACATTATGATGTAACCAGTTTGTGTTTGTTTAGAAACTGTAATCTATGTTTATTTTGGCAGCAATGGTATGCCATACATATCATTATCCAAACGTGCCAATATTGCTATTGATATGCATGGAAAAACCGTTACACACACATCAATACCGTTATTCCTTAAACTGCAAAATACTCTGTTCATTGTACAATTTAGTTCACAATATTTGTTTAATTTTATTATATGTCATGTCAGATATGAATGTCTAAACATTGTGATAAACATTCATAACTTTGCAATATTGATCAGTCGCTATTACCTTAAAATGCTGTGTACAACACGCGCCTTTTTTGCCCCCAAACTCAGTTGGAAACGATCGGTACCACAAATATGCTTAACTATATCATATCCTTGTTCTTAAATATTGACCATTAAAAATTGTTGTTACATATCAGCTATGAATTACATTGGCTTATAGTTAATATCAGTACTATGTTTAACGATGTCTATTGTTGGTGTTAAACACATTCAACATATCAACTTAATGTCAATTAAGATAATTATTCTCTGCTCAATCATCGTCCCGGATCAGCCGTTGCATACCACAAAGGTTAATCTAAGACGACACTTTCCACTTTTATGGTATTTTCAGTTTCAAGGAAGTGCCTTCTAAATATAAATCCATTGTAGGCAGAAAGTGCCATCCTATGTGCAGTCCACACAGGCTAATTTGGGTCAATAAATTTCACATATGCGTTAAGCCCAGGTTTCCCAAGACATGCCTCATTTATTTGTGTTGATCCATATACTCAACCTAACATATAATATTTGAGGCTACGACAGCTATATGTTCTGTGATATATTAATTTATTATATTAATTTATTATGACATATCTTTATACCTTGTTATGCCTCCCATGTTTTTCCTATTTTTCTGTATCTTTTACATACTTTCATATTTCCAGTTTGTCTTTCATTTTAAATATTTACTGATCTATTTATACACTCTTTTGTAGCAAATTGTAATATTCTTGACCTTTTTACAACAACGGGTACATATACTTCTACAGATATACATTTTGTTTGTGGGTGGGTCGGATGTAGGATAGATCCAGATATCACATACATTATCGCAATGTGTAAAATCATAGAAACATGAAATAAATATAATAATTGGACATTCTTAAATGCATCATGACCAAATAACAGACATAATTTATACCTTTTTTAATTAATATGTGTTGTATTTTTACGTTGCTGCTGTTATTTTTGTATCTGTTTACAGTTGATTATAATGCGACAATATATTGCGAGTGCAATATGCTTTTAGAATTTCAGGTAATTATGATACATTGATTAATAATTTCATCAGTAAATGTTTGTGTTAGTGATTGTTATAACTTAATTTATGTGATAGATGTTTTATAAATAAAAAATTTAGATATATAGAATTCGAGCTTGTATTTCTTGTCGTTCATAATGATGTTTCTTATATTTGGGAAAGATCTAGGATCGCAAAAGGTACATGGTACTGCTAAAAAGGAGCAGGGTGGAGGGTGGAAAGCCGGACCAGTCTGTTGACGTTTTCTAATAATTGGCTAAATCCAGGCAATTTCTTAGTCTGATACTTGTAATTAATGTTTATAAGCATAGTAAATTCATTTGTCATTTAATATTTGCAAAAATATATTACATTTCTCACGATATTCAACAGTTTTGTGTTGACAATCCCAGAGGGGCAGCAGGCGGGAAGCAAATAGGAGCAGGGTGCAGCACCCTGCTATTTGGCTCTAGATCTTTCCCTACTTATATGTTATATATTATAAGGAAACGCCTTTGCTTCGTATAATTAAAATGTATATTCTTGTCAATGAAACGAATAGTATAGAAATTTAGTACATTTTTAATAACTTGACGTGTATACATTTATAGATAGGTATACTAATGCAAGCTGTGTAAAATACTTGCCAAGTTACACCTATGGGTCTATACGCAGGGCTGGATCCAGACGTGACTGTCCCTGGGGGGGGGGGCACGAACCAGAAAGGGTGGGGGTCCTATTCATTCGTTATTTCGTCCATCCGTCCATTCATTCGTTCGTTCATTCATTCATACATTCTGTGATCCGTCTATCATTCACTCACTCATTCATTCATTTAACCCCCAGCATTCATTCATTCCATTACTCCTTCATTGCTCATTCATTCATTTACTCACGCATTCATTCATTCCTTTACTCATTTATTAATTTACTCATTCATTCATTCTTTCATTTACTAATTTATTCATTTATTCACTCATTCACCCATTCATTTACTTATTCATTCACCAACTCATGAATCAATCCAGAATCAACCTGGATCCATCCATCCATTCATCTATCATTCATTTTCGTGATAATATCCCGACCGAAACCACACCTATATCTATAGTCAATCAATACAGTGCTCATTGAGAAATTCGCGGAAGTACAACTTAATTTAAGTGTGTTCTTGGGAGCTTTATGAATACGCCCTGAATGTATTGGCCTATCGGTGGAAGCCAATGTTAATTATATGTGTTAATGTGTCTCACCGCATTTTACATACATTTTAAGGCACATGCATTTTTTTATTAGACACATTGCTATGATAATAATCCATATACACATCATTTTAATGACAAACAATCATGAAGAAATTGTTTTTCGGAACATTGATTTGTCCCCTCGTTAACTTTCTGTTTTCCATTTCTGAATAATTTTACTCGCATACCGATCTTCGAAGTTATTGTCAACTTCTCAACAATAGGCCTTTTCGTTATAATTATAATGTGTAATTAAATATTATTTATCTCTTTCATTACTACACGTAATTATTAGTATTAATTTTTTAAATGGTGATAGAAATGAGCCGCCTTTTTGCGCGACACTTTATGAAGGGAAATAATTGCTCCGGGCTTTTCTTGAACCGTCAAAATTGTTTCCCTTGTTGATAACTTAATTGCCCAAATTGACACGTTTAAACCTCTTGTTTCATTCATTAATTATTCATAAGTAACGAAAGGAGTCCAATTTAACATGCTTTCAACGATGCGTGTACGAATTGCGTACAAAGAAATAATTTTCGGCAATTTTCACGTTGTGCGCATAGCGCTAAATCCCGTCTCTTTTGTACTCGCTACGTTCGCGAGCAAATATCAAAAGGCGATAGACATTCGGGCGAGCGAGCATTTGAGACACGAAAACAGCCGAAGTCGCACACATGTACACACAACTTGTGGATGTACTGACACGCTACCGATTTAAATTAAATGCACCTGTTCTACAGGAAGGATTTTAGTACATCTGTGATCGTATGTGATTTGTTGCTACAATTTTCGAAAACAAGAATGGATTTAAAGCTGTTTTGAGGATATAAGTATTATATGATAAAGAGTGTATAGTTGTGTTTTATGATGGTTGAATTGTGAAAATAAATTTAGTGTATCGACAGATTGTGTTATTATTTGGATTTGTCGATTCAAAACGTACGAGTTAATTGAAAATCCAGAGGAATTACAGTTATACTGTGAGAGGATATGTGATAAAAAAGTGAAAAGTGACATGCTTAATTTGACATAAATTTCCATTTTTATTAAAATGTGATAATATTTTATTTAAAAGGTTAATTTTAAGATTTTAATATTGTTATTATATAATTTACAAAAAGACGACAAATACATATATTTCATTATATTATTTACGAAAGACGGGAAAATACTTCGCAACCATGGGCGGGATTGCCCAAAAGACGCTGTGGATATACATGTACGTGGGTGTTCTGTCTGTGGGACTCGTGGATTTAGCACGTGCCGGGACGTGTGCACGTGATTGCTCGTGCACAAAAAGCAGAATGGACTGCTCTTTTAAGAAGCTTCGATCTGTACCATATCCTATACCAACTAGCATTAGAAAATTGTAAGTGAATTTTTGCCGTTAATGTTCGTTAATTTTCTTTTATTGTTTTCACCCTGAGGCTGATGTTTTTAGATGCAATCAGGCAATCAGGGGGTATACGTTTGACTGATGTCGGTAAAAGTTAATGCATATTTTATTGTGACTCCACCATAAATCAATTAAACTTTAAGATCGCAACATTTGTTTTTAGATGAAAATACCGAGAAACAAGTCACACACGAACATAATGCGGCAAACATAATTTAATTATTTTACACTGTACTTTTTACACACTAGCAAAATATATATACCCTTCCAAACGAAGTTTCATTCTCTAAATTTCTTGTTCAGGCCAAAAAATGTGTGTTTCGGGCAACGGTCTCAAAAAGTTAGGTAGGGTTGGGATTGAGTTGGTTTTTACACTCTTTTTTTTTAAAGACACATTTCAGTAAAAACGCACATTGAAACTTACCTAAACTCTGACGAATACGGATTTCACGAAAAGCAATCGTCGCTAAAAACTTGCCCGAAACACAGAATTTTTAAGAGGGCCTCATTTGAATCAAACGATTTTATTACTCACGTTATTAAATCGGAGCTGATTTGCGTTTCATTTGCCCATTGTCGCCAGGTTCAGTGCAAAAAGATATGCTCACAGACATTTTATAGCTCAGTAGATGTTTTTATTTTATCATTACACTTATCAGGTTTTTATTGTACAAAAAAACTGCTACACCGTGTCAGTATTCGGGTTCCAGTTTTTATCCACTAAAAAATGAAAACTCTATATTTATATCTCTTGAGACCGCAAGTGTTTGTGAAATATTTACTTCTCAATAACAACTAATTTTCAGAAGGTTTTCGATAAGAAGGTTTGCTTTTTAAAGCGTTGTTTATGCTAGCAGAGAGCGGTGTTACAGATCTAAACATTTGTTTTAAAATGTCTTACACCGAATACATAAACTAGCACAAAAAATCACAACTTCAACTTGTAAGTGTATTTGGTCGTGGTCTAAATATACAGTATGTTTTTTTTTGTTTTTTTGTATTTCTTATATTTGTCTACCTTTCATAAATCATTATTTTAATATTCGTCAATCTCATTAATAATAATCTATTTTGTCGCTACCAGTAAATGAGGTATATTTTCCCATTTTGTGCGGAAATATTTCCAAATGAATGCTGCTGCTACTGCTTTTCATTTCTTAGCGCCAATCTAGATAATAATAATAATAATAATAATAATAATAATAATAATAATAGTAATAACTAACATTTTATAATATTTATAATTATAATAATTATTATGTTAATATTTTTATTATAAGTAATACTTTTACTATTACTAATACTATTATTAGTATTCGTATTGTTGCTGTGGTTATTATCAAACTAAAACTTTCGCGCATTAATATAAATATGCAAATATTTTAATCTTGCATTTTTTGCATGTTGCTGTTAAAGCCACTCTGTATCTATATTCGTGTTCTCATCACCATCTCCAGCCTAATTTATCATTGATATCGTATTAACTCCTATTACGTACATAATCCTGGGTCTATAGAAAGCTACGACCCCCTGATTAGTTATTCAAATACGACCAAAATAAACCCTTTGATCCTATATTATGTACATCAGATACTTTCCATTGTCACTCTATCATGATGGGGCCCTCTTTCTTTGAAAAGGCGCTACCGGGTGATAGGAAATAATGTACTCCGCAAATAGCGCATGTTTACACGGCCATTGTTGTAGCTTACAAACTGTGATCAGAGTTGAATGTTTTGCAACACAGAAAATGTCAAGTGCTCTGACAAGTTTTATCCCTACACAAACTTCCAACTAAATATACTCTTTGCAACATTTATTTCGAACTACTTAACAAGGTGTATGTGCAGAAATGCCTATTCAGCTAAATCAACACCTTTCAGAAGACATTCTAATACTATCTCGATGGAAAGCTATTTATTTTAGCGTTGTTCTTTACAATCGTCATGCCAGATCGTATATTACAATTCTAAAACATCAGTTATGATTTGAAAGGCTATTGACAAGCATCCATATGTTGTTGTGCTTCGTTAAATATTAATTAAGTTGAAGTCTTTCATCAACAGTAACCTAAGCTCAGAATCCTTGTTATTCTTTATTGGTATAAATTTGTATGAATTTAATTATTTGTAACTATTGGTATAGTTACAAATAATTAAATTCTAGCATAAACCGTATAAAAAGCATCATTATAGTATAAAACATATATTACTAGCATTAGTATATCTTAAAAAGAGACTGAAGCACAATTATAGAATGATATAAAAAAAAAAAACGATCTAAGGCCAAAAAAAAAGGTCCGTTTCTGGTCTCCTGCCCCAAAAAATAAGGGTCGGTAGGTAGGGATTTTTTTTTATGATGGGAGAATGGTTTGTGTTGTACACGGTAACAGTCTTTTTCAGTCTTTATTATTTTTGGACCAAAAATATGTAGGGTCGGCAGAAAAAGTAAAGGGTCGGTCGGGAGACCAGAAACGGGACTAGTTTTTTGTTGGACCTAAGCACGATTCTATCATAAAAGCCCATTCTAGCATAAAGCGCATCTTTTTTACAAGCATAGCTTTAACGTAACATTATTCTTGAGCATGTTTGTAACAAATTTAAGTATCGTCATAGAACCTAATATTTATATGAGTGTTTTTGTGGCAGGAAATATACTTACAATGATTTATTTATATAATTATCTTTTTTTTTAATTCTCGCGCAGATATGAAGACATTTTACTGCACATGCCACGTCAAAAAGTTAGCTGTTCTAGAGACACCACCTTCACGCATAACAAAACATGTAGCAAAAATTTGATTTATTTACATTGTAATAAATAATTCACGGACAGATGAGTCCGATAAAACTACAGATATACCACAAGTAAAACTCGTAGGGTAATTTCGCTAAGAACGCTCTTACGACATAAAAAATCACTATTTAATGTCACAAGGTGAATGTATTATAAGCACATCCCGTAATGAAAGTGACATTTGTGCCCGAATTTATATATCTTATTCCGTACACAATTCGTTTAACCGGCATTCTTGCATTATTTTTGCATTTCCATTACTCTCTCATTTGCCGGGCGGGTTTTGCACAATCAAGTGGCGGATTAAAACACGGCAGCTCTCTGCATGATCATCCCTTCTTTGAATGTTATACTCGCCAGAAATCTTCCTTTGGCATATTTATTTCTTCTAACCGCTGAGAGAACACAATGTAACTCAGTTTATCAGATAAACAATTGCATCCATGTATCTGCATTGTAAATTCAACCAGGTCGGTGTTTTCGGTGTTCGGAATTCTAAAGTTTATCTGAGTTCAATTAATTTACAACATGTTTGCCTTCATATGTTTTCACTCTTTCTTTACCCGCCTAAGTTCAGCGCTTCATAATCAATACACTTATAGTAGAAAAATAGTAAAATATTATATACGTACTATTAGCTTTATTTCAAACATAAGTTTATATTACGCGAACTATGATTTTATGTAAAGTGAACATCTTTTTTAATGACGAACGTAGTGTTGACGTCAATTCTATATCAATGCATGGATTGTTTTTTGATAAATACGGCAATGTTCGATTATGATGATGTATGTCCAACTTGCATTACAGGGCCATTTCGACCAGTTCTTTTTAATTGTGTACCCTTCATTGATCTACAGAATTATGTTTAATGTGTTATGACTTTTTGTGACTATTGTTGTATTCGCACATAATCGAGCCCGACCAATACATTAAAATGTAACATTGCAAATATAATAATGTAGCAAATTAGCAATAAACCGCAATGTCTTTCTTTTCGCTTGAATTTAGACGCTTCAGTTTATTTTATTTCGAAATAACGCTACATTCATTTAGAAATATTAAAAACATGGACACCATCTTGACATAAATTGCTGTTTGCCCGCGGATCATTGATAAAGCCGCAAATATATTCACGATATTTGCACAATCAGTGTGTACAAACGAACTGACCACTTCTGAGGTCAGTGTATTACGCTGAGGGAGCTGAAGTAGTCTAATTATGGGACTTAATAGGCTGCTCAGGTCTGATAACATCTGTAATTAAGTTGCTCTTAAAAGAAATTCGATAATCCTTAAAGTCCTTCAAATACCTCAAAAACTGTGTTGTGCCCCAACATTATGTCCATTTCATACAATTGTAGTGATATATGGCGCGGTCCTATATCTCTATGACGTGAAGAATTATACAAACATCATGTCTTTTTATGTCGTATATCATTATTTGTACATTTTTGTATATATGTCTGTTACCTTATTCTTACTTATAGTTTTCTTGTACATTAACCCCTTGTCCTAAGCTCCACCGATACTGCTAACAGAGCTAAAACAACAGCAACAGCGATAAGCTATACGAAAACGATACACATCAACAACAATTACTAATAATACAACAACAACTACTACAACAACATCAACAACTACTACTACTTCTACTACTACTACTACTACTACTACTACTACTACTACTACTACTACTACTACTACTACTACTACTACTACTACTACTACTACTACTACTACTACAGTACTACAACATCAACAACAACAACTACTACTACTTCTACTAATATTGTTACTACTACTTCTACTACTACTACTACTACCGGTACTTCTACTACTACTACTACTGCTATAACTACTACTACTACTACTACTACTACTACTACTACTACAACTACTACTACTCCTACTACTACTACTACTACTACTACTACTACTACTACTCCTACTACTACTACTACTACTACTACTACTACTACTACTACTACTACTACTACTACTACTACTACAGTACTACAACATCAACAACAACAACTACTACTACTTATACTAATATTGTTACTACTACTTCTACTACTACTACTACTACCGGTACTTCTACTACTACTACTACTGCTATAACTACTACTACTACTACTACTACTACTACTACTACTACTACTACTACTACTACTCCTACTACTACTACTACTACTATACAACCTCTACCACCACTACTAAGTAATAACTCTGATTCATTTCATTTAGTGATATACAGAGGAAAAAAACAACGATAAACACTAAAGTCATTTTTCGTATTTACAGACATATTAACCCTATCTTCTTTGTTATTTCTTAACTTTATGATAACGACTGCTACAGGTGTTTGCGAATTTATGACGTATATAAATTTGATTTCTTTTCCCCTTACTGTCTCATTGCCAGCTATATCTATTATCACAATTCAAATCTCGTGAAACGCATAATTAACTTAAAAGAAGACATTAATCTATATTAAATTGTAATCATTGTGCAATCGATATTCATTTATGCTATCGATCATGTTCACAACATACACATTCAAGCAACTTCAGTTCTTTTTTCAAAGTTTGTTGAACGCTCATTTATATAAATTATTTATGCTGTTGTCATTTTCAAGTGGCATGAAATTTGTTTTTATACGACATGTATAAGACATTTCTACGATGTTAGAAGACATTTAAAACGATGTAAGGGTATTTAAGAGTGTTTAAACCAACAATAATTCAGAATTTCTAAGACTTTGTTTTATTTAGGGAAGAATTACATGTTCACCAGCTTTCTTATCGTGGTATGTTGCACAGTCTAGTTCAAGCTAGAAATTCCCCCCAAAACAACAACAACAAAAACAACAACACGCAACTAAACAATACTATCGCGCAATTTGTTATTAGTTTGCAAAATATACAATTTATATGAGGCGTGTCGTGGGAAAATCGGGTTGAATGTATGTGCGTAAAGTGTCGTCCCGGATAAGCCTTTGCAGTCCGCACAGGCAGTCTGGTACCCGGCGTACTATGACGTAATAGTAACGTACTGACAGGGGCAAGTAACTACCCGATTATCCGCACAGGCTGATCCAGGACGACACTGTACGCACGTGTATTAAGACCGGTTTCCCACGACGCGCCTCATTTATAGATAGGTTGGTAGGTGCTGCTGCATTTTTCCGCCCCCCCCCCCCCCCCACCTTTAACACAAACCTGGGCCATACAAACTTGATTTTGTGTTTAGCGTCCCCATGATTTTTCAAAACCTACCAACCATGCAGGCAGGAAAAAACAAACAATGAGTCGATAAAAACGTTTAAAGTTTTATTTCACAAACTATTCATAATAGTGGTACAAGCTAAAGAAAATATGTTTACCTGCAAAACTGACTTCACCTGGACAACTACCGTAATTATAACATTTTAACGTTCACGTTAACTGTAGCGTTGTGTAATTAAAAAACACCGAGGGATGTTTCTATGTTAGATTTACTACCATGTGTCTAAACATTATTACTCTTTGACCGTGAAATGAAAATCAAGTTATTCAACGCGGCATAGGTCACACGACGGAAGTACCGTTATAGGTGCCTGGAAAGTTTTATTTTAAAGGACCATATGTACAATTGTATTCTAACATGATACTCGCTATTTTTTTCTACACCCAAAGAACAAAATTATCGTTGTTAAACTAGCAAATAAACAACTCAAAAAGAAGTCCCGATTCTGAGCGGAGCATAATAAAAAGTAGTCCCAGTAACAATTGCAAAAATATATGTCAAATCATGTTAGAATCGAAAAAAAAATCGCAAATCGTTGTTTATCGGCCAATAAACAACTCTTTGTCGTTCTGATGCGTGGCTATTAAACAACTCGGTCTTACGCCCTCGTGGTTTAACTCCTACGCATCAGAACTCCAAATCGTTTTTTACTGGCCGATAAACAACGATACATCGAAAATTATTTTATACCATATCTAGCAGTTGCTTTTAATATTGAAGTTAAGAAACCGATATCAAACGCCAGACCATTTACATATTAAACCCTTTATCGCACAGATCTATGCAGTTGTCAAACAACACTTTTTTATCGTATTCTTTAAAGTGCAAGAAAGATTTAATGATCAAAAATATTTCATCAGCTATATACAAGCTACATACAGTCATTTCAGTCTCATAAAATATGATATTATTACGTTAATAGTGTTAAAACCGTCATTTGGGGACGTGATATCATTGTTAGCAATGAAACCCCCGTTTTTTATGAAACACCCTTTAAATTTCAGATTTTATTTAATAAATAATTTTCGCATTGTTTATCGGCTAATAAACGCCCTCGTGGTTTAATTCCTACGCATCAGAACTCCAAATCGGTGTTTATTAGCCGATAAACAATAATGCGAAAACTAGTATTATTTCGATTTTTAACATGGCATGACAACATTTTCTGCAATTGCAATGCGAACTATATTTTACAGTTTTGGAACTATTTTTTCGGGTTGTTTATTGATAGTTTAACAACGGTGAATTTGTTCTTTGTCTATAGAAAACTCTGCGCTTGTCATGTGAAATTTATAATTCCCACATTGAAGTGCTTGTCAAGGGGGTTTGGTGAACTGATATTTATTAAAAGTAGTTGGAACATTGGTTATTTTTTGCGTCCATTTGTTGAACAATGTCCACGTTTCTGTTTCCAGGGATTTACAAGGGAACGAAATCTCAACGATAAAATCCACCGACTTTAAAGGCCTCACTCGGTTACGGAGCCTGTAAGTACACATGTACCTGTTTCTCAGCATGACATACAGTGCAGTCATGAACATGTTCAAGTAATTTAACGAATTAGGTCATTTTACATTCAAATGTTTTAAACCTATTGCTTAGGTGATGAACGTTTACCCTTTTGTAAACATAACTCATTGGATTTCACATAGAAATTTTAATATGAAAGTTTCACTTATGTAGGGAAAGATATAAGCAGCACCCTGTACATTTTGTGATCCTAGATCTGTTCCTACTTATGTACAACTTAAGTTAAGATTTCACTTAGGAGCTATGTGAATACCGGCTCTGGTCATATAATAAAATGTACACATGACGTCATGAATTTTGTACCTATTCAGGGCTGGTACTCACAAAGCTGCTAAGGAAAATCGTAACTGTTAAGTTGTACTTACGTGAAAATTTCAGATTAAAATTTCTATGTGAAATCAACTGATTTCTGTTAACAAAGGGGTATAATATGGAATATCACAGAAATATTGACTAGCTTGAAACATTTAAATGTAACAAGAACTCTACATGAAACAGTCATAGCCTTGCGTAATTTTATGAATTTAAGAAATTTACTTACGTTTTCCCTAAGGAGCTTTGTGAATACCAGGTGTCTTATTGCTTGTTTTTACTATAAACCGTACTCCTATCAATAAAGTTTGATACTGCTTTTCGTCATTTTACATTTGATGCGTGTCGTGGGAAATCCGGTCTTAATGCATGTACTTAAAGTGTCGTCCCGGATTAGCCTGTGCAGTCCGCACGGGCTAATCCAGGACGGCACTTTCCGCTTTTATGCCAGTTCTGTTTCAAGGAAGTCTCTTCTAAACATAAATTCACTGTAGGCGGAAAGTGGCGTCCTTGATTAGCCTGTGCGGACTGCACAGGCTAATCCGGGACGACACTTTACGTACATGCATTAAGCCCGGTTTTCACACGACGCGCCTAAATTTAGATTTTATTATGCCCCATACAAAAAAGCCACCGATTACTTCGTATAATTTGGACTACTGTCTGCCAGTAATCGGTGTCTTCTATACTGGCTGTATGAAACCAAAAAACGAACAGACACTACAGAAGAGAAACACTATACAACAAACACAAAGAATATAACGTCTGTTCGGAACAACACGCGTCTGTTTCTAACGTAACA
The DNA here is from genome assembly GCA_027627225.1 of Congeria kusceri. NCBI lineage: Eukaryota > Metazoa > Mollusca > Bivalvia > Myida > Dreissenidae > Congeria > Congeria kusceri. Next base: position 20,598,048 of record CM051034.1, read on the forward strand.
CTACCACGGCGAGTTCGCTCATTGTGCATTATTCGATTTGTTAAAGATGCATTTAGCAAACATCCACCGTTGCAAGTGCAAGTGCTATCCCATTGATACGATCCGCGGTAAAGCTCTTCACGCAACAATTATTTGATCGTGCATTTCTAATTATGACCAATTATCAACGCTTAACTGCGCGGTTATTGTTTCAAAATTACCGGCCTGTCAACTGCTCTAGTGATCAACCTCTTTTGAACGGCTCCTGTCGCTCAGTAATAATGGCTGTTTTCGATTGTAAGTCTTGTCAACTAATAACTGTTGAGCTTTGACCTGCCGATGGCGTGAGATCGAACGAGGTCAGACCACCCCGATCTGCGGAAAGTTAATGTGACAATAATTTAGTCATTGTTGTATATGGTCGCACTGGGTCCGTATCTATCAACGCATTCCTAGACTTAGTTTAAACCTATTTATTTTAGCTCGATTGGATCGAAAGCCTAAGGCTTATTGAACACTCTCGAGTCCGTTTCCTGGGTAGAACCAGTACTTGGTGTCTTTAGGGGAGATCTTGAGAACGCTCCCAGTTTGGGGATCGAACCCGGGACCTCCCGATCGCTAGGCGGACACCATATCCACTACGCCACCGCGACCTCCACTTAAGAATATAGATTAGACTTGAGAATGTAGAATAGACTTAGACTCAAGACAAAATACTTGAGCGCTTGCAAATATGCCGGGTAGCAATTTTGCTTATGCGATTTATAAACTATTATAAATTAAAATGCTAAACTTCGCGTTGGTGAACACCAAGTACTATTCAAATTTAACAGCGTTCTTAGAACACGGCCCGTATCCACAAAGCTCCTTAGACAAATTTAAAGTAAATTTCTTAAAATGATAAAATTCCTCAAGTCTCTGGCTGTTTCATTTAAAGTTTATTTTGTGTTAAATTGTTTAATTCTGGTAAAGAATAAACAGATGCTTTTAATGGTACCATATTTAAATAAGAAAATAAAGATTTTCACATAGAAAATGGTATTTAACATTTTGACTTAAGTATAGCTTTAGTTAAGATTTTCCTTAGGAGCTTTGTGGATTTAGGCCCAGACAAGTTTCAAGAATGGTTTAAGAATGGGTACCTAGCTGGTAGGTGGATACGGGCCCTGCTGGTTGCACTGCCCACGAAGGCCTTCTGTACTTTCCTTCGTGGTTCACGCGGTCTTTAATAAATATTGTCGACAAACCATGTGTAAAGTTGTTTTTTTTTCTTCAGCTTTACCTTGGCATGTCATGCACATTGTGTTTATATATGATACCAAAAACAAAACAAATATATCAGTTGGAATCTGTTAGATCTAGTTGTTTCGTGCGGACTCCACCATTTGTAAAATGCGCATGCGCGAATCTCGGAATTACATGTAATTGCATAGTATTGTACGTTCAGTATATTATATTAATTAATTTTACTTTTTCTACTTTTGCATGATTAACAGTAATAAACTTTTTTATTTTGGGAACCGATAGTTTCCAAATTATTTTCATATTTTGGGTACCATTAGTTCACAAACTGTGTCTTATTTTGGGATCCATTAGTTTACAGCTCAGTGTCTTATAATATGTGCTGAAAATGGTTATAGAGTAAAACTATTTATACGCATAGATTTTGTCAATGGCGGTCTACAATTGTACAAATCAGAGGTGTCTCGTACATAATCAACGTTTCACAAACGCCGTTAATGAATTTACAAGATTTCTGTCATGGATGAATTAGACATGACTGGCTATAGGCAGTTTCCCGGCCACTATACGTATATTTGCGGTAGTCTTAACACCAGTTCCATGAATAATTGAGCAAACACTGTGAATCTAATAGAAGACGAACCAGATTTCAGAGAGTCTGATAGAAGCGGTCTAAGAAGACACTTCGTTTCTCATACTACAAACGATTTTAGCTTTTACGTTTTAATTTCTAAGCACAAATACAGAATTATATTTCACATTAGTGTCGCCATTCGCACTGAACAGATTCGTCCCAAATTGGGAGGAACTCATTTACAAGTCTTCTACTCAAAATTTGATAATGGCGACTATATGTATCGCCGTTCAAATACCAAATGTCTCCGTTATTTATACCTATTGATGCCTTATTTAACCGTCTGAATTTTTGATACTAAAGTACAGTGAAAATTAGCCATAATGGTTAAATAACAAGTTCCACATGCATCAAGCAATAAGACAGACAGAATACATATGAGGCGCGTTGTGCGAAACCCGGGCTTAATGCATGTGCGTAAAGTGTCGTCCCGGATTAGCCTGTGCAGTCTGCAGAGGCTAACCCGCGACGACACTTTCCGCTTTTATGGTATTTTCTGTTTCAAGGAAGTCGGTTTTAAACATACATCCACTTTAGGCGGAAAGTGTCGTTCCGGATTAGCCTGTGCGATATATATAATGCATTTTCGGTATTATATGCTTGTTGAGGATACTTGGTCAGTTTATAGCGAGGTCAGTCGTTTCTCATTTCATACAAATAACGAACATAATCGGATGATCGCGGTACTGGTTTTGATGAGGGCCCCCGAAAAGTAGAACCAGTGTTTTCTGATTCGCGAACAGATAAATTTCGCGCTAGACAAATTATATGAATTTTACATAGATAACATTATGAATATATGTCAAACGGTTCACGCGTTTTTGATTAATCGATGTTTTAGAGACCTGTTGTTTACTTAGGAGGAACAGGTATACACCTATAATCCCTTAGTATACCGAGTCTGGAATTCCGTGTTAAACCGAGTCTTAGTCTTCCATGAGAAATTGGTATACATGTAAATAATGTAAGTGGTTTTGTAGGTAGTTATATATTTGTTTACTTAGGAGGAACAGGTATACACCTATAATCCCTTAGTATACCGAGTCTGGAATTCCGTGTTAAACCGAGTCTTAGTCTTCCATGAGAAATTGGTATACATGTAAATAATGTAAGTGGTTTTGTAGGTAGTTATATATATTGCGTCTACTAGAGTTTGAGCCCATCCGTTGCAACCACACAACTACAGTAGCACTATAACAACGCTGGCACTATGAAAATCACTGTCACTATAAAAACACTACCGCTTTAGCAACACTATCACTATAACATCACTATCATTTTAACAACACTAGAACTATAACATCACTACCACTATAACAAGCACTATAACGTCACTGTCACTATACCAACACTGCAACTATAACATCACTATCACTATAAACAACACTAGCACTATAACATCACTACCACTATTACAAGCACTATAACGTCACTGTCACTATACCACACACTGCCACTATAACTATTCTATCACAATGACATCCACTACCACTTATAACAACACTAGCACTATAACATCACTTCCACTATAAAAACACTACCACTATAACAACAGTAGCACTATAACAACACTACCACTATAACATCACTACCACTATAAACAACACTAGCACTACTATAACAACAACAGCACTATAACAACACTAGCACTATAACAACACTACCACTATAACCACACTACCACTATAACAACACTACCACTATAACAACACTACCACTATAACATCACTACCACTATAACAACACTACCACAATAACAACCCAACCACTATAAGAACACAACCCCACAATAACAACACTAACCACTAGTTCAACACTACCACTATAACAACACAACCACTATAACAACACAACCACAATAACAACACTACCACTAGTTCAACACTACCACTATAACAACAAAACCACTATAACAACACTACCACTATAACAACACTACACACTATAACAACACAACCACTATAACAACACACCCACAATAACAACACTACCACTACTATCTTACTATCTATACACCACTAGCGCTTCTACATACACAGTTGTACAAGATATCCCAAAATCTTATTTAAAATACTCCTAATATAAATGCTCCCATGAATGATGTTACGGTTTTCCTAATTACGTGTAGATCGTGGAGCATACTTTCTAATAGACACTAATGATATAGACACTGTGATATAGACACTGAAAGCTGATATCTTTTGAACATTACTATTTTTGGACAAACGTAAATGACTGAAAACTAATTAACTAGTATAGTCAGACACATTTCTCTAAGCGTAAAATGTCTCTAATTTAATTAATGAAAGAGTATCGCTTGAATATTGAATTCTCTCGACTCGGTACCTGTCCGCTCGCACCTGGTCATGGACACCGTTTCCTCAGACACGAATTAATCGGGTTCAAAATCTGGGCACTTCAGATGTGCACAAAACGGCAGGCTAAAACTAGTAGTACTAAACAAATTAAACAGACCTAAATAATAAATGGAACTCTTTGTTAACATTTGTTTCAACTGGCGTTTAATCAGTTTGAACAGCCAGCGAAGCGCGATGCGGAGTTTTTCTGCTAAACGAAGATTCACTCGCGAGATAAATCCCGCAACACTTAGGTCTTCCTCTCAATAACACCGGTCTATTCTGCGGTGCGTTTATTTGCGGTTTTGTTCGCGCTAATGGGCAATAATAGGACACAAAAAATATTGAATGGAGATAATCTACCCGACAATTTCATTCAAAAAAGGTGTAGTTTGCACGCAAAAATCCTAAATTAAAATTCAGCTCCAATCGTGTCCCATTCATCTACCCGTTTGTAACCAAATTCTTTCTTTTTCGCCGTAAATGAGAAAACAGTCTAGCTGTTTAGATGTCGTAGGTAGGCTATCGAACGTGGATCGGACATTATTTCTTATCTACCGGATGTAGAATAAAGGTCGCTGTACATACAGACTGCAATTTAAACGAAAAAATCTGCAAAAGAACGTTTGACAGCTGCAAAAATAACGACCTAAATCACCGTTGGCTATTTGGGCCACCTTATTTCGTAAAAACCACATTATTTCATTATACATGTAGTATATAGACCTCGACATTTGATCAACATAAGCCCAGTTTGGTGTTACATAAAACGCGATTTGGTGCACATTAAAATCGTGGTATCACTGAATAAACTAATACTCGAATAACCTAAGGTTATTGGTTCCACCATGCAGATGTTGTAAGGCTGGTTCAAACAAGATGCCACTTTAGCGTCATAAGTACAATATAAGCATAAAGATCGGAAACTATTTTATTTATAAAAATATTAATAGTACATGCGTCTTTTTTCAGGAACATCATGAAAAATCAAATTCAAACCATAGAAAAGGGAGCTTTTGACGAACTCAGTGCAATGAAAAGATTGTGAGTATTTTCATTATTAATCTTTATTTGCAATGCATGTTTTGTGAACAATTTCGGGCTAGGAGTCAGGTTCGGGCGCCCGTAGAACGGTATAAACCCCTAAATGCTATGCATTGGCTGTTTCAAGGCGGTCGCCCCGATTGTATTCAAATTTGTTTTGTTACGTGGTTTTGTATTGTGCTGTGTTGTTTTGGTAATTGGTCACTTGTCTTAAATAAATGGACCTTGCGCTGTTGATGCTATTAATAACATGTCCTATCTTCTGATGCAGCCGGAGTTTCACTTTGTTTATATTTTAGGCGTGTCGTGGGAAACCCGGGCTTAGTGCATTTGCGTAAAGAGTCGTCCCGGATCAGCCTGTGCAGTCCTACAGTGCATTTATGTTTAGAAGAGACTTCCTTGAAACGGAACATACCATAAAAGCGGAAAGTGTCCTATCCGGGACGACACTTTACGCACATGCATTAAGCCCGGTTTTCCCACGACACGCCTTCTTTATAATATGGCTGGCACCACCTTTGATATTAAATTCGTCGCATCTTTAACACTGATGATGGTGTACTTGTAAGATGTTAAGAAATTTATTGTATTGTAGTATTAAAGGGCGATTTCAAGATGTGTAGGTTATCTAACTGTGCAATGATGTTGTTGTTTTTTTATTTTTATACACGCATTACTCGAATTCCACAAGTATTCTGTTTTTGAAAAAAAGTGTACCAAAGTGTCGTCCGAACCATCCATCAGCAAGCTTTGTTCACTAAAATAAAACATATAAATCGCATTATATTATAAATGTTCATAAAGGCACCGACAGTCTTGCTTTAAAGAAGGTGTGATTTAAGCAACGAAAATCCGCACTTGGCATGAAGCTTTTATACCTGGGACATCTGATGCGAAGACAAAAGGGCAAATCACTTAGAGACGCACTCTAAATTATACTTTCTGATGTCGTTTACCTGTAGGGCATATGATTTCATGCCAGCGTAATACTTGTATCATTTCCAACCAAATTCCATGATCACCGGCCTGTCCCGACTGCGGAGATATGTGTTGACAATCGCCCCCTTGATCATAACGATATCCATTTATAACTGTTGACAGTTTGCCCCTCCCATCGACGTAGCACGAGGATTGCCTGTAATCATGGCGGGACGTGTCACAGAATAAAGCTATGGCTTTAGTGTGTAATTTTTATGCGAGCAGTTTATTGACATTATGACCCGTATATTATATTGACAACTTTAAGAACTACCGACACGGACAGTCTTCTCGCGAACCAGAAAAACATCCAGATACCACGTGTACAAATTTACTAAAAGCGAAACATTTGAGGTCCCGTAGGCAAAAAACATAAGTGAACATTGTCTGGTTTGTATTATAGGGATTACTAGTATTTCTTTTTTATTATAAATTTTATATTGTGGTGATAAAACAGAGATGTCATTTTATTCTGTCCATTCTTTGTTTTGGCATTTTACTGTAGATAAAACAAGTAGGAGTTATATCTTTTGGTCTCATCTGATATGGTCAACGGAGAAAAGTTACGTGTAAAAGTAGATCAAAATAGCAGAGCACTCCGAATTTGTTCATTGAGAATTATGATCCTTATCCGTTAGTCTGCATACATACATACATACATACATACTTACATACATACATACAATTTCTAACAGTTTGCGTAATTGTAGTAAGCTCAATTAGTGTTTTTTTTAGCTGGACAGGGTTATTTGTTAACTGGGATGCAATGGCATCTATGTTTCATCGGGAATTTTCAGAAACCGAAACTATACCATTTTTCGTCCATCCTTTTTTGAAGTTATCTCCAAATTCCTGAATTCAGACCGATTCCTTCCGCTGTATACACGACACACTGTTGTGCGTGTAAGCTAATCATCAAATACGTATGTCATTATGTATTAATATTTACGAAAATCGAAAACAGAATACCTTAGCCACAATGTTTCGTTTGTTTCATTAGTTGATGTTTGTTTAATAAATGCCTAAAAACGAAGGCGGGCTAGAAGTTACACAGCTTGTTTGCTTTGTAAACAATGTCACACGGCATTAGAGAGCGTTTTGCTTACACTGCGGAAAGTAAAGATAACAAAAGAATAGAAACAAGATGATGTACTTACAATAATCTACAGTAGAGACATTTCCTCCTATTTCTTTACCTGCTACTATTTACAGTCCAATATTTAGTGTGTCTTGGTTATTGTGGAGTGGTATTCGTAAGAGAACGAACAAAGGCATGGAATGAATCACATTTTACGCAATGGCATGCAAGTTATGTATACAGTATACCTATAAATTGTCGTCTGCAATAAACATTAATAAGATTGGATTTCTCAATCCACATTATATGGTAACGAATTATTGTATTATGGAAAGATCTAGAGCGTAATAGCAGGGTGCTGTAACCTGCTCCTTTTTGGTCTTACGTAGTACACTGCACCTCGGTTTTACGTCTCATGCTAAAGACGAGTTAGTAGGTTAGGGTGTTGCGGGGGCTCGAACCTGCGACAAATGGGTTGTGAGGCGGCAAACTCTGTTTTTATGGGGGTATTGTCCGGTATGTACAATTATCGGAACGGATTATGTCCGGGTATGCAAAAATGAGTAGGAGGGATTTTGTCTGTGGAAGGGGGGGGGGGGAGGGGTGTCCGTCCGCGATTCATGTAAAGCCAGTGCGTTACCACCTGACCACGGAGCCGCTACGCTCTACTGTAGCACTTGTTCTTGATGCTATCTTAGGGGGTCATCAGGTCCCGTACCCTACAGAAAACCGAGCAGCAATACACCGTCCCCGAGTAAAACCGCCTCTGGACGGCCAATAAACACGGCAATCAAATTGATACATCTCTGTTTATTCTATTAGTCGATCAGTGATCTATTAAAACTGACATGATGACAGATACAAGTCGCTACCTAGGCATTCTGCGCGGGAAATTCAATTGCAACCATCCCCCTGGGGCTTTGGCTTTTTTTCAGGGAGTCATGTACTGTTGTCATTGTTTTGACTTTTTGTTGAGACAGTTATCAAGAGTTTGATGATTGAGATGATTTTGGGAGATTTCGTTGATAAAAAATTGTTGCAAGTTGCAAATTTTCAAATCTCATTTCCACACCTAACATTTTACCTAAACAGCAAATAACACGCCGATGTGTTTCGTTGCATTTGGTGTTTCATTTTATATTCGGAATTATTTCAGACATTAAAAATAAAGGGAATTTATTGTAACATACTTAATACATAAACTATAGCAATATTATTGCAAGACATGTACTTTAAAATTTAATAAAGTTATAGTTCAGTAATGATAATAAATCAACAAACGAAACATCATCCTATGTAATATAATATTCCGATGCATGTATGGTTACGATATGGAATTTCTTTGTCGAGCATTAAAAAGTCGGGTCATGTTGCAATTTGCTCTTGGAAGATTTCATACAATTAAATCGATCAACATTAAAGCTCCAGTACTCAATGTGTGCGAACTCGACTCGCCAAAGTATGATTTACTTTTATGGAGATTAAATAGGTGATAAAGCATACATTAAGTTTGTGACGTTATTATAAGTCTAGTAACTACATTATCCATGTGATTGCAGTAAAAAAAATCATATATCGCAAATAGGTATAAATAGTCGCACATTACGTTAAAAAAATCGAGCATTAGTTGATTAATGTATCAGTGATTTATTGTTAGCAGTTTAAAATGTTTCGCAAATTTGAATCATTGCAGAAATTGGTCAAATTGGGTGAGTTTTATGCGGGGTTTGCGGTAAAGCTTCTGAACCGAGGATCGTAGGGGTAATTATGTATAATAACACAGGCCTATAAGTTTTAGAAATTGACATATGGTACAATGCTTCCGTTCTGTCAGATTTTATGATTTTTATTTGATATTTGTCGGTCGCATAAAGCAGTATTTTTATTGTTGGAAGTATAATTAAGGGGATGTCAAGTAATCCATGTTGTCAAATGATTGTTTATATGTTAATTATCATGTTGATTATGTTGTTGTTGTTGTTGTTAATGATGATGTTGCTGATAATGAAAAAATGATGATGATGATTATGATGATAATACCGACGACGACGACGATAATGACTGTGGTTTAGATGATGATTTATGTTAGCGTTACGTGTATTAATAAATACTTCTTAAATGTCTTCATTTTTTGGTAAAATCGGTCATTGTTTCACCTTTTCTGACTATATTATTTTAAATGACAGGCATTGAATTTTTCAAAAATAAAAATTCGACTTCTGAGCGTCAGCCTATGATGATAACGATAACAATAAACATCAATAACTTTTCTTCGTTTTACCCGCAAACTTCGGTCGCGTCATGTGATTACTTATTTTGAAAGATGCAACCGAATAATTCCAATTTTGCTGCCACGTGTTATATTTGGATTACTCGTCCATTATCCTTGCACACAGACCGGCCGTATTCGCGGCGTGCACTCTTCGTCCCATTGTTGTTTCGCACCATTATCGGCATCTCCGATCTAGCACCACTTGCCATTGGTCTGTTGTCATTGTCCAGTCTGCGCTGTTTTGACGTTAATGATGGCAGTAAATTCAATATAAACCAGTCCTGACCTCTGTCAAATTGAACCCGTACTGCTTAGATTTTAATCTCGGGGAATATGTAATAAAATGGTAGATGCCGGTATCCGAATGTCAAAAACGATCATCTAACTGATTATCGTACGTTAGACGCGGTAATAAAACGTATCAATTAGCACTTGTTATGTCTGACATATTATGTCGTTAAGCTATTAAATAATGCCACAAAACGGTTTTACTTAGCAATTCGATGTCAAGAAAGATTTAAAAATGATTTCCTTTGATCACATCGAGACACTATTTGTAGAAAAACCTCGGGGTAACATTATGCATTCATGTACAAGCTGATTTACATACGTACGGTGACCACCCGTAAGTTACATTATTTGGTAATTGCACAACATGGTTATTCTGTGGGTCTGTGTCTTTGACATTTATGTGTAAGAGAATATTACATGAAGGGGGGGGGGGGGTCCGATAAATATAGCATAAGTGAATACAGCCTCCCGGTATGTTTTTGTCCTTTTGAAAAACGGAATTTAAAGTATTTCGTGTGTAACCGAACTATGCTCTAAGTGTTACGCATTTTTATGTGCTGTGCAGTTTTTAACATTATTTTTTAAGTCGAACTTTTATACAGTGCACACACATAATGCCCTTTTCTAATATTTTTTGTAAAATTATTTTGTCTATACGCAGCAATAATTCTGCACATAATATTTAGTTTATTACGATTTCGATGATAGATAAATAGGGTGCACATTATTTACTACTCTGAAAATGTATTCCTTTAGCGGACCTGAGTTTCCCCTCATAGCCGATACCATATATTATTATCCCTTGAATAAAAATGCAGCCATTAAATACATATCATTAAATATCCCTTTCTCATGCCAGTGTTATCTGGCATTCCAACTTTTGAATTCTGATACCCTTTGACAAGTTGTTAGGTGTAAACCTCTGCATTATTTTGCACTATAGGGTATGAATCAAACAAGACGCGAGATTCGGGATTATTAGGTAAAATATGCGTTGAAAACTTGAAATCAATTGCATATCATTGTAAGTTCATTTTCCCGTCACTCATTATCAGTTTTTTTAATGAGCATTTTTAAAAGATAGTATGTCGCTGATAGAATTAAATATGGTTAAAGTAAAAAATATGTTAATTTGTTTTATTTTGAAATGACGAAATTTTAGTGTTATCTTTTTGTGAGATAGAACATGCACATTTCACTGCATTTGATATCGCTGGTGCATTATGTACATATTATTATATAGTTTATATAGTTCATAAGTTGATAAGTACAAAATACGTGCGTTGCGCACTGAAAGAGAACGTACGTTAGCAATTGTTGTCGGGTTAGCAAATATTCGCCTAGTATTATACATTTACTATAAATATTTGAGATGGAAGATGTTTCCTTAGAAAAATTGAGGACTTCACGTTCACTTTTTGAATATCAAGAAAAAAGTAATTACTGTCTAATCCGATTTTCTCGTAAAAACTAAGTGCTAAGTTCGATACTTTTACAAAATATATATTTTTAAGATGTTTGCATTTCAATATAGCTTTCTAGGATCAAATTTTTCACAAATCATGTTTTTCACACTCCTATGAAGAATAGGATCTCAATTGTCACATTTTTTAATGTGAAGAATGTGATTGGCCCAAAAAGTGATATGCGAATGTATCACAGAAGATTATGATTTCATTGCATATCAAAACCTGGGTGCAATCACACACATCACAGAAAATGTGAAGAATAAGACTGTGATGTGTGAAGAATACGACCTCAATTTTCATACCTGTAAAGAATGAGATCCTATTTTTCAAAGATGTGAAAAATATGATTTGTGAAAAATATGGCCCTATATTTACATTTTGCAGGGTCATGTTTTTCACAAATCCTATTTTTCACAAATAATATTTTTCACAAATGATACATAGCTTTTTCACAGTAACGATCGGATATCATTTTCCGACGAATCGAATCTTAAAATGTTCTGACACCAGCACCTTATCGTATGGATATGGAGCTAGATGGGGTTTTTTCTAAATTGAAGAAATATGACAAGACTCGCTGCGAATTCAATGTAGCAAATGTTGTTTTAAAAGATGAAAGATATAATTCTATCAATGGCTGTCAGCCTTCAATCTGTTTCTCATAGAAAAGCAAATAATGTCCCTTCGAACGTCTGAATAGCGTCTCTTCGTTCACATGATGCACCGCTCTCGTTTAAGTCTTGTTTACTATGCGGAGACATGCGCCGCGGCCCTCATGAATTGTTCAGCGGGCCTCATTCAACCAAAAACTCGCGCGTAATTAGCTCTACTTTACCGTGCTGTAGCGTTTTTATTAGGTCGATTTTAATAAAAAGGTCAAACGTGGAGTTGACTTTTCGAGTGCCTTGAATGGTGGTAATTACCGAGATGCTTTAATAAGTATTTTGGACAATTGCAATATGGTTTCCGGTCGGTTAAAGTCGCTTCACGCCGCGTTAGGCGGACTTTAAAGATTTCAGTGTGAATCGACACTTGACCAAAACATATTGGGCGATTTTGAGAAGGAGATGTAGATTTAAGAGCAGTTAAAAGATCACTGGCGTACGTATGGAGACGGCGTGCAATCCAGGCCCCGTGAATACAAACGATCTCAAACATGATATTTAATGTGGTCGAATCAAATTCCTCATTACAATTTTCAAGCCATTTTCATTAGTCGCTGTTCAAGACTAAGACACATTATACAAAATTGAGTAGTTTTATTGTCGCGGGCACATATTTAAAGTGCAAAATAATCTTTGCGTATACCTATTTAAGGAGGGTGACATAATTAATATTTATTTTATGCTTCTGCACAACAAAAATCTGAAACTTTACGCGTGCATGGTTATTGGATTCTGTTATAAACCTGTCGTATTTGTCCTAAGAATAATAATTATCGCACAAACACGTTTGTTTATTTAATTTTAATACACTAAACGTTTCGGCATGATGCCTTCATCAGTAGTAATAAAAATAATTTTATTTTATTATTATTATTATTAACATTATTATTATTATTATTATTATTATTATTATTAACATTATTATTATTATTATTATTATTATTATTATTATTATTCGTATTTGTCCTAGAACTTTAACTTCATCTAGCACCGTTAAAGACATTTATATTAATATAATCCACGAATCTTCAGTTATGAACGATACATATCCTGTATGATAAATCGGGACGTATGTTTTATGGCAAAAGAACAAAAAAGAGCTCGGTGCATTCAAATATGTAAAGAAGATGAAATTAATTTTACTTCGTATAAAACAGATTGTTGCTATAAATCAGGACGCTTGCACTCATAAATTAAAGCGGGAGGCATTTCTTAGAGTTTAATACGGTTTTATTCAACAAGTGTGGTCAAACATAACTTATTAACAACCTGTCGCCATTTTGGTGGTATTTAAAGCTTCATATACAAGTAGAGGAAAATTGGTCGTAAAAATATGTCAGTGCTTGTTTGAAGCTTAAAAATATCCATTTTTATCAGTCGCATATTGTTTATTCCACGTTATTATCTAACATTCCCAGATATGAAGCAGCTAGTATGGACATTTATTTCAATGTTGTAAAATATTATACACTTCAATAACAATGATTATTCCCGTATAATACATTACAGCATTGGAAAAAGTCAATTAGTCAATGGATACAATTATCCTTTTCGGAGATTTCATGTCCGTTATGCTGTTAAATAAAGTTATTCAATTTAGGGTAATGTGTAATTAATTAACTCACTTTAGCTTATTTCGTTATTTCGTTCAGCAAAACTAACACATACAATTTACATTGTATATTTAATAAACGAAAATCGATACCAACCAGAAATGTGTAGCACCGACACTTCAGCAACCACAAACGAAGGTATTAAAATGCATTAACAGACACTAAATGTCCAAACACGACCACAAAAAGGAAATTAATATTTTAAATTTTGTTTCTACATCCACATATGGTTTTCCGAATACCTTTCTTCGGAACGCATTTCGCACTCATTTAATTGAACATATTTGCAATAAAAGCTTAGCTGAATTTGAAGAACCGCGCATTTTATGAAGTCTAATTAGTTGTTATGAATTATGACAATTTTCTCACCACGTAGAATAAAAATTTATTTCCACACTACTGCGTGGATTGGGAACGCCGCATTAATCATCTATAAATGCGCGCGTTACCGTCCTTCGTGAACTAATTTATCAAGAACAGAGATTATTAGCGGCCTTATTACAGCATTAGGAAATGGGACCAGGATTTGTAGTGGGTTAGTGACAGGAACATCACAATTATTTTTTTTACCTCAGATCGAGACAAATTACATTAGATTGTATTTTGAACTGTTCACACGTCGTTTAACGTTTTTTTGTGTGTGCCAAATATATACACATACATGTATAAAAATATTCTTTATTTTATACCGAAATTCGAAACTTGTATCGATGAACTGCATATTTATCCCATTGTAAATTGTTTTATAAATATATACACTTATAAAACTAACAATAAAAAATAAAGTGCATGAAGAAGACATCATAATAAAAATACCACAACATTTGAAGGAGGACTCGATGAACTTCAGCGAAAATGGGGGATGGGTTTTTAATATATTTATATTTGAGGCGAGTCGTGGGAAACCCGGGCTTAATGCATGTGCGTAAAGTGTCGTCCCGGATCAGCCTGTGCAGTCCGCACAGGCTAATCCAGGACGGAACTTGCCGCCTACAATGGATTTATGTTTAGAAGAGACATCCTTGACACAGACAATACCATAAAGCGGAAAGTCATCCTGGATTAGCCCCTTGCGGACTGCAAGGCTGATCCGGGAAGACACTTTACGCACGAGCATTAAGCCCGGTGTTCCCACGACACGCCTTATTTAGATCAATCACGATTTCTTGGCTGAAAAAAGCACTGATTCTCTCGCATGTCAAAGTTGAGGAATTCCTCCCAACATGGCAAAACTGTGCACGATCCAACACTTGCTTGAAGCACTGCAAGTTTATCTACATCAATTGATCACGTTTCTGTTAATGGCGACATACCCCCAATCCATCATGCCGAGTGTTTAGATCAACTCGCGTATATTTGAACACCTCGCGAGCCGGGCAGTGCTCGTAAAACGGACATTAAAATGTCAAAAAGGGATTCCTAAATCCAAACCCGAAGCGTTAGGCGAATATGTTTCTTATTGCTAGGAGGAAGGGCGTGAACCTGTGTTGACCCCTGCAAAAAAACCCATGTTTTTCTCGTGTTACCAAAACAGCGTCAAAACCCTTAAAGCTTGCTAAAGTCACCCTGTCAAAATCATCATAAAGATTGCAGCTTGATCTGTATATAATCATTAGCGTTGAGACTAAACGACTCGAGGAGGAATGTCTTCCTGGCGTTAGTATTAAACATTAATTAATGATGGACCAAATAACTGATACAGACACTTCGGACAGGGCTACCGGCTATTGCCAGTTCTGTTCACTATTACTACACCGATGACCAATCGATTCACGTGGATTCAAAGTCAGGGATAATACGAGTCCGCACAGGCTAATCCAGGACGACACTTTCCGCTTTTATGTAATTTCTGTTTTGCGGTAGTCTCTTCTAAACATAAATCCTCTGTTGGCGGAAAGTGTCATCTCGGATTAGCGTGTGCGAACTGCACCGGCTGATCCGTGACACTTTCCGCACATGCATTAAGCCAGGGTTTCCCGCGACACGCCTCTGACATCTTTACTTACATTTGAATTGAAACACTCGATTAGAAACATGTGCGTACGGTTTAATACTGACTCATTCATTTCTTGAAAAAAACAGATATAGTTGCATAATGTGCAGATCTAAAGAGTTGACATTAAATGCATATAAACAACTGAATGACATAACTATACGGGTTTGCTGTGGTGTAAATGCAATGTTAACAATCACTTTTTTCGTATCAAATTACCTGACCAATGACTAACAAACGAAACAAAATTCCCCGCCTGTTATTACTGTATTGTTATCGCCGTCGACATTGTTCTTTCTTTTCAATAAAACAAAACTCACCTATGCAGCAACGCTGATTTTAACTAACATGACATACCTGCAAAAATGAATGCCATGGATCGAAATTAGTTAGAACTTATACTATTGTATGTTTGTTTTTTTGCCACGAACAAATGATATAAAATGGATTGGTAGATTGCGGAAATGGTATTTATGATAACTCTCTCCTTAATTTGAATGCTAATTTATGTTTGAAAACGTATCAATTTACAGATACACAAACAATTAATCGAACTAGCCCAGCCCAATATAACCACTATCTCTGCAAGCTACCGAGTTCAATGCACGGAAAACACGGGCGACCAAGTTACAACGATATACTGATACGGGTACGCGATCTTAAGTTTCCCTTCCCGCGTGTTTTTGCTCTCGTGATAAACACGCAACATTTTATATAGAATTACACAATTCGGACACGCCCTATTGTTAAAAGTGGTAAAACAATGAAGTTGTGTCAGCTTAATGGATATCACGAATCAGTGGTCTCTTTTTTCATGTGCCATACCCGTTTTGAAGCCTATATGATTAATATTTGTAATACATATCATACATACTTAGAGAACAAAAGATCTTGCACTGAATTGTCTTATCTGACACCCTCCCGACCACATAAACAAAAGTACCTGTTTTGTCATATCCCGCTTTCACATGAGCGTGAATAAATTGTTGAACGCGCGCATTTTGACGCGCGTGTCGCGCCTATTTGTAACGCACGTTACGTCTTCACGTAACCCGTAACGTAACGTTAGTATATTTTATAAGGTATCCTCTTCAGATGACATGAGACATTTCACAATTGTCTATGCATCTACGATCATTCTTAAGCTATTTTCCTAGTCTTTATCTTAAATATTAATTCAATGGAAACCAACGTTCAAATGTAACAAGCAATCTCATTGGTCTATATTTTAAGTAAAGACCAATTTTGCGAACTTATTAGTTGTCGTATAACTAGTATTTCGTATATATTTAGTAAAAAGTATGTGCAAGATTGCGCCTTTGATGTCAAGTCTTGTATTATAATTTGGCAATTACGTCGAACTTGCATAAACCATAATTTTTCACTTTTAGCAGTAGCATAAGACGATGCATGCAGATCTGTTTTTTTTATTTGTAACTTAATCAGATAGAAAATAAACTATTTTATGAAACTTAATTTCTGCGTAGAAAGAAAATCGGACTGACAGTCACAGGCTCAAGTCTTGGGACGCAACCAGTGTGCTGCTATGGCGTCAAAACAACCCACACAGCGCCCATCAGCTTGCACTACAAATCAAAGTAGCTTATCAAAAATGATTTTCATTTAGCAGTGTTGTGTTGGTTTTTCATCGGTAACATTTAGTGTTTAAATTAGAAATACCGTCGACTTAATTTGTTATCTTAATTATATGTCTATAGCATTCATAGAGTTATTGAATATTTTGTAATATGTTAACTAAAGGTAATAGACGCTATTTCTTCGGTAAACGCCCAACGTCGAAGTATTCCCATAAAATCTGCTTCGTAATGCCTGTCATTGAATACACGCTTATGAACTGGGCCAATCTACAATAGGTTAATTAATTATCCTAATCTGGCAATCTTCATAACAGTTTATATTAATTTTAATATCTGTGCGTATTATTTACCGACATTTGCGTTTGATCTTGCGCCCCTATATGTTATAACACATTAAGACCAATTGTTTTAGATAAATCAAAATTAACATTAAGGTTCGTTATAAGCCTTAATAGCTGGCCAGATGGCTGAAGGACAAAGACCACTGATAGATGCACATCGCGAACAATTCATAGTGATCTTTGATCAAATCTTGAAGAATTAGCATGGCTCTGAAAGATACGTGCCAAAGTATTCCAAAACATACTGCATACATAGATCACGTGATATTTATCATTTACGTACTAGTGGAATCTGGAATGTATTGGATATTTTAAATGTTTTATTATCGTGTGCAGTTCTGAAATAGCGTTTGTATATATTTAACGTTGCCGTAAACGTGTAATACAATTTTTAAATCGTTTTATTTCGTGTCCTGTCCTTCCCTACTTTAATTCTGCTGCTTGAAGTAACCTGACTTTGCAATAAAATGTATCAGCAATATAATGGGCATTATTTGGCGTCATCAGCAGCAGAAGTAGCATAAAAAGTATAAAATATCTTTCGTGGCCCTGAAAATAACTAAATACGACTACAAAAGGCTTTGCATTCAAACGATTAAACGTTCAAATTACATGTAAATCTTCTTGGCATGGAGCAACACAACCAAATTAACCAGTATAAATATTATTGTTCGGTTGAGTTTGTTGTTCGTTTCTTTGAGGGGAATTTGTCTTTGGAAACAACCGCACGATAATACATAATTATGCAAAACCGTTCTTCAAAAGACTCCTTTGATTACTTCATGGACAAGATTCAAGAATTTCCCGCGGAAGCCTCTTGTTCTGAAAGGCCGCAAATGATCCGTGTGCGTAGAAATTGCAAGAGCTCGGTTCAACTGATGTCGAATTAGGTAATTAAAGGATTATGTATGTGCTGTTAATCTGTATTGTTCTTCGGCTCATGCATGGGCGATGGTTGCAGTCGTCAAGGACATTGCTCGGATATTGCCAAGCAATGTAAACATGATCATGATAATTATAATGATAAGATATATCATTATTATTGTTGTGATGAATGACATTACGAGAATGTTGAAATCATATAAGGAGGAAAAATATTGTTATAACTACGATCACGATAATGACGACATGGACGAACAAAACACGGATGAAAGTGAGGATGACGATAATTGTAGAACTTGTTTTGGCAATGACAGTGATGGTTATGGTAATGATGTTAAGTGAGGATGACGATAATTGTAGAACTTGTTTTGGCAATGACAGTGATGGTTATGGTAATGATGTTAAGTGAGGATGACGATAATTGTAGAACTTGTTTTGGCAATGACAGTGATGGTTATGGTAATGATGTTAAGTGAGGATGACGATAATTGTAGAACTTGTTTTGGCAATGACAGTGATGGTTATGGCAATGACAGTGATGGTTATGGCAATGACAGTGATGGTTATGGCAATGACAGTTATAATGACAGTGATGGTTATGGCAATGACAGTGATGGTTATGGTAATGACAGTGATGGTTATGGCAATGACAGTGATGGTTATGGCAATGACAGTGATGGTTATGGTAATGACAGTGATGGTTATGGCAATGACAGTGATGGTTATGGTAATGACAGTGATGGTTATGGCAATGACAGTGATGGTTATGGTAATGACAGTGATGGTTATGACAATGACAGTGATGGTTATGGCAATGACAGTGATGGTTATGGCAATGACAGTGATGGTTTTGGCAATGACAGTGATGGTTATGGCAATGACAGTGATGGTTATGGCAATGACAGTGATGGTTATGGCAATGACAGTGATGGTTATGGCAATGACAGTGATGGTTATGGCAATGACAGTGATTGTTATGGCAATGACAGTGATGGTTATGGCAATGACAGTGATGGTTATGGTAATGACAGTGATGGTTATGGTACTGACAGTGATGGTTATGGTAATGACAGTGATGGTTATGGCAATGACAGTGATGGTTATGGCAATGACAGTGATGGTTTTGGCAATGACAGTGATGGTTATGGCAATGACAGTGATGGTTATGGCAATGACAGTGATGGTTTTGGCAATGACAGTGATGGTTATGGCAATGACAGTGATGGTTATGGCAATGACAGTGATGGTTATGGCAATGACAGTGATGGTTATGGCAATGACAGTGATGGTTATGGCAATGACAGTGATGGTTATGGCAATGACAGTGATGGTTATGGCAATGACAGTGATGGTTATGGCAATGACAGTGATGGTTATGGCAATTACAGTGATGGTTATGGTAATGACAGTGATGGTTATGGTACTGACAGTGATGGTTATGGCAATGACAGTGATGGTTATGGCAATGACAGTGATGGTTATGGCAATGACAGTGATGGTTATGGCAATGACAGTGATGGTTATGGCAATGACAGTGATGGTTATGGCAATGACAGTGATGGTTATGGCAATGACAGTGATGGTTATGGCAATGACAGTGATGGTTATGGCAATGACAGTGATGGTTATGGCAATGACAGTGATGGTTATGGCAATGACAGTGATGGTTATGGCAATGACAGTGATGGTTATGGCAATGACAGTGATGGTTATGGCAATGACAGTGATGGTTATGGCAATGACAGTGATGGTTATGGCAATGACAGTGATGGTTATGGTAATGACAGTGATGGTTATGGTACTGACAGTGATGGTTATGGCAATGACAGTGATGGTTATGGCAATGACAGTGATGGTTATGGCAATGACAGTGATGGTTATGGCAATGACAGTGATGGTTATGGCAATGACAGTGATGGTTTTGGCAATGACAGTGATGGTTATGGCAATGACAGTGATGGTTATGGTAATGACAGTGATGGTTATGGCAATGACAGTGATGGTTATGGCAATGACAGTGATGGTTATGGCAATGACAGTGATGGTTATGGCAATGACAGTGATGGTTATGGCAATGACAGTGATGGTTATGGCAATGACAGTGATGGTTTTGGCAATGACAGTGATGGTTATGGCAATGACAGTGATGGTTATGGCAATGACAGTGATGGTTATGGTAATGACAGTGATGGTTATGGTACTGACAGTGATGGTTATGGTAAGGACAGTGATGGTTATGGCAATGACAGTGATGGTTATGGCAATGACAGTGATGGTTTTGGCAATGACAGTGATGGTTATGGCAATGACAGTGATGGTTATGGCAATGACAGTGATGGTTTTGGCAATGACAGTGATGGTTATGGCAATGACAGTGATGGTTATGGCAATGACAGTGATGGTTATGGCAATGACAGTGATGGTTATGGCAATGACAGTGATGGTTATGGTAATGATGTTAAGGATCATTGTGAATAGTTTGTTGATAATGATGACGACGAGGATGGTGGTGGAGGCGATGATAATGGTGGTGAGGTTGGTTATGTGGATGATAAGGCAGTTTGATTTTAGCGCAACAATGGCGACACGATACCAATGATTGCGTAACGATTAATACGTTTGCTAGATCATTAAAATCCAGCAATCGTTTCGTGTTCTATGTTCTCCCTAAAGTACAAGTATAAGGAATACAGATGTTCCATTCAGTAAGCATTCCCTTACTATATTCACCGATTGTAAACGCAATAAAGTTATACCAGTTATGATATTTTCAACCACACTGTACACCCAACACAAGTGTATCGCCTCTGCCCGAGTCTTTATCTTTGAGCTGATGGTTCCAGGTTGATATAACCAATCACTCCCAGATTACTGGTTCCCGGACCTTACCAGGCCACGAACTGGTCGGGTATTTTTTCCTTCCCATCTGCACGCTAGACCTGCCGTAATCTGCTAATTAACAGGTTTTACGTATGCTTATGTTCACATGAAGTAATTTATTAAAATTGATATCTACCGTAGCAGTAATGCCCCATCTTTTTCTTTATAACCGTATATCTTATTTGTCAACTTCCTGGCATTTCAGTATAACTTCCTGGCATTTCAGTATACCACACTTTGTTTCTCCTTACTCTGTTTTTGTGTGTGTCCAACTTTTTATACATTAATTTAACATTAACAGACTGGTTTCAAATATCTGGCACACATTTCTTATTTCAACATGCATTCTCTGCGTTAGAACAGTTTGCGTTTCAGGCAATAAAACAAACAGTTGTATACTTTACTAACATACATATCCACTCCAAATAATCCAGCATTTACTGTTGGGAATTTAACGCTACATAGTTTATTGCCTTTAAAATCGTGGTTATTTGAAGACTATTACCAGATTTTATTCCCTGTCGGTACTTTATACGAGTTTTGCCTCTGTCATAACACCGTTATCTTCCAGAAACCCAATATCGGCGCTCACACATATTTAAAACACACATCTTAAACAATTTG
The DNA here is from genome assembly GCA_027627225.1 of Congeria kusceri. Classification (NCBI taxonomy): domain Eukaryota; kingdom Metazoa; phylum Mollusca; class Bivalvia; order Myida; family Dreissenidae; genus Congeria; species Congeria kusceri. Next base: position 20,619,988 of record CM051034.1, read on the forward strand.
GGGATAATTTGTTGATACGGTTGATATCGTAGAGATTTAAATTTATGGCCCAATGAAATCAAATAAGTTTGACATCAAAGTGCGGCAAATCACCATTTAAAGCCCTCGGTTTTCTCAAATATTAATAACGATAAATTATTTCTCAAGTGTCGGAAAACTCTTGCTTCTAGCCCTGGTTGTTTGTTAGAGATCCTCATCGTCATCATCGTCATCATCATCATCGTCATCATCATCGTCATCATCATCATCATCATCATCATCATCATCATCATCATCATCATCATCATCATCATCATCGTCGTCATCATCATCATCATCATCATCATCGTCATCATCATCGTCATCATCATCGTCATCATCATCGTCATCATCATCATCATCATCATAATCCTCATCGTCATCCTCATCGTCATCATCGTCATCATCATCATCATCCTCATCGTCATCATCGTCATCATCACCATCATCATCGTCATCATCGTCATCATCGTCATCATCGTCATCATCATCATCATCATCATCATCATCATCATCGTCGTCATCATCATCATCATCATCATCGTCATAATTGCCCATATCATCATCATCAGCAGCAGCAACAGCATCATCATCATCATCATCATCATCACCACCATCATAATCACATCATTATTATCATCATCATCGTAGTCATTCCCACCATAAGCATCAGCACCACCACCACCACCCAAATCGTCGTCGTCGCCATCGTCGTCATCATCATCATTATTATCATCATCATCATCATCATTATCATCATTCTCTGTTAAAAATGCAATAATTCGTCGTGTTTACGGCAGGTATTTTCCGATTTTGTACAAATTAGTTGCAAATTGCCCAAAGTCGATTACCAAGGTGACAGACTAATACATGTACTTGCTGAATGCGGTCTCTGGTCAGTGAGGCGCCACCATTTAGCACAATATGTATGACATACGTTGATTTCATGGGTTATTTTGTTATTGTTGCTTCAATGTTTGGACATTTTGATATTAATGGGTTTGTATTAAAGTAACAAGACGAGTTCAATTTATTACGACTGTTCAAGCCCTAAGCACCAAACGTAGAAAACTTTTACCTTATTACAACTTTATTGTTCTGGTTTCTTTCGCAGTAAAACATGAGTATGTAATACATTTATACTTTCAATTAATTTCTATGCTTATATACGCTTCATTTGTATTTCAAAAGTAAATTTGGATATAGAACAAAGAACGCTAAGATACTTAATAAATATGGCCCCGGCCCAGGACCTGCGTTAATCAGGGTAGGAAGTACGAGAGTCGCGTTGTTTAGTATGTATAAATCTGCTCAGACCAGATGTTTCACATACAGCGTACTTGCGCGGTGTCAAAGGCTAATATACAAAACTTTCGTACGCATAAATCAGTTCGCTAATTATTATCTCGCAAGACACGTGTACACCGTCTCTCGGGTATCTGCAGTAAAACATATGAATATTATAATGTCTCGACAGATAACCAGTGTTTGCTGCTATATATAAACGTTTACCTCTCTACTACAAAACTCTGGCCATCCCACCCGCACAAAAATCATGTTAAACTATGAGCCAACTACTAGTAGTTACCTTAAGATATTCATGTATTTTTGCAATGGAGCCGCTTGAGCCCAGATGCAAACTTTTGCATATAGATCTACCCCAAGCTGTCAAAATTCTATAATGGCTTACCCATTATATTCGCATGTTTTAGTTAGGAAAATGTAGCGAACTCTCTGTATATCTTAATGACATAGGTTGAGTAGAGCCTGATCACAATTTATGGATGTGCACTCATGTTTGAGGCGTGTTGTGGGAAAACCGGGCTTAATGCACGTGCGTGTCCGCACAGGCTTATCCGGGACGACACTTTCCGTTTTTATGGTACTGTTTCAATGAAGTCTCTTCTAAACATAAATCCACTGTAGGCGGAAAGTGCCGTCCTGGATTAGCCTGTGCGGAATGCACAGGGTAATCCGGGACGACACACTTAACGCACATGCATTAAGCACAGGTATCTCACGACACGCCTCATTTGCTGTTTGGTTGTCGATATCGAAATCCTTAGATTTATCCGACACACCCAAGTTCGTTTTCTGCGGCAGAACCAGTAATAAGTGTGTTTGAGAAAAGTAAATCGAGATCGAACTGTAGGAATCGAACTTGCGAACTGTTGTGCCAAGACATAATTGTCATTGCATATTACTAAAATATATTTGAGGCGTGTCGTGGAAAAACTGAGCTTAATGCACGTACAATCCGCACATGCTGATCTGGAACGACACTTTCCGCTTGTATGGTATTTTCTGGTTCAAGGAAGTCTCTTCTAAACATAAATCCAGTATAGGTGGAACGTGTCGTCCCGGATCAGCCTTTTCGGACTGTACAGGTTGATTCGGAACGGCAATTTACGCACATGCATTAAGCCCGGTTTTGCCACGACACGCACCATTTATAATTTATAGTTTAGTTGTACAGGTGTATTTCTTGTTTGTGCAGGGTGTTTCAGAATGAGTTTCAAAAATCAACACAACATATATATCGCAATTATTTTACTCTGTATCATTCAAATAATAAAAGTTAACTTCGCGGACTGCTTTCCCATGCTTCATTGTCTGTTAGATCAATTAAACACGAGTTAAACTTGATCCCTACATGCGCCGGGTTTCTGCTGATGGGTGCTTACATCTGGTGTTGTTTATTTATATTGCAGTTGTTTTGAGAAATGTTTGTTGCATACATCTACTTCTTCATAGAAATGTTACACTATTTTAAGTTTAATAACTTAGAATCAGAATCTTGGCACAAGCCATGGAGCAAAATTGTACCAAATATGTATTATTTAAATCTGTGGCTTGACAATACAGTTTTACATTCGACCACGTTAAGATTTGTGGCTTGTCGTGGGAAACCCGGGCTTAATGCATCTGCGTAATGTCGTCCTGGATCAGCCTGTGCAGTCCGCTGATCCGGGACGCAACTTTCCGCTTTTATGGTATTTTATGTTTCAAGGAAGTCTCTTCTAAACATATGTAGGCGGAAAGTGTCGTCCCGAATTAGCCTGTGCGGACTGCTCAGGCTAATCCGGGACGATACTTTACGCACATGCATTTACTGGTCCGATTTTTTCAACACCACGCCTCAAAATTTTCTTTTAAAAAGTCCTATAGCTGTTTCTGCATTTTAAACAAACAAACAAATCAACATTCATATCCATTTATCAATTTAATTTTGCAGCAGCAACACTTGCTTTACAAAAAATTAAAAGGTTTATTCGGTGCATTGAAACTGGTTTCCTTCCGCACTATCTGGCAGTGATATACACAACGTTGCTATTTAGCAGTGTGCAGGAGCCATTAATTTAATTGCCATATATTATGAACTATATATTAGTTTCGAAATAAATGTTTTGTTTCAGTTCCTTTTTTGACATCTTCTTCACATATCTCCACCTCACCGTTTCCGGCTTAGGGAGATGCGATGAAAAGAAAAAGCACCAACACTACACAGCTCCTTTATATCATGTTATTTACTTTTAAAAGTATCAAAAGCTCATCATAATTCAATAAACAAACATGCTCATATCTTGTTTTATGTATTTTTCAGGCGTTTGGATCGCAATCATATAACACAGCTCCCTGATTTACTATTTGCCAACATGCCTGATCTTCAAAGATTGTAAGTACAACTTTTTCTTGCGTACTAGCAATGTTTTTTGTTCGATATTGTTAAGTTTTCCTGTTTTTGTTTTTTCGTTTCCAGAAAAACCTGTTTTAAGTGTTTAGTAACAAAATATCTGTAACCCTGTATCATGTCAGGCAATTAGATAATTACTTAGTACATGTATATTGATGTTAATTAGGTCGCGATTATACAGTGTTTTCTGTTCCATATTGCACGTACCGTACTTAGTATACATACCACTTGTGTTGAAATTCGCTTAAATATGTGTTGCAATTCGCATCTAAATTTTTGTAGCAATTCGCATCTAAATTTTTGTTGAAATTCGCATCTAAATTTTTGTAGCAATTCGCATCTGAATTTGTGTTGAAATTCGCTTACACTTGTGTTGAAATTCGCATCTTAACTTGTGTTGAAATTCGCATCTAAATTTGTGACTTGAAATTCGCATCTAAATTTGTGTTGAAAATCGCATCTAAATATATTTAACCATGTCAAGATGCATATCTTGCATAGACAAAGTATGCGCGGTATGTCGATTCTCATGTTGCTTAGATTTCGACAAAAATATGTCACCCGTTTCGACAGATTCAAGCCAAAACCACGTTATTACGTGGTAAATGCCGCACACTTGGTTTTGGCTAGTTTTAGTATTTTATGTCGACCACAAGTTTACAATATTTGCACCATTGGACTGTGTACAATTAAAAAAATATGTATAGTTCCAGAAACATATTAAGTAAAATCTAATTGCTAAACTTAACATTTAATGTGTTAACAATGTATTCCGTGTGTAAAAACACTGTGCATAGTGTTGATAAATTTTGAACTGATTAATTGTTATTGTTTACTTTACAGTAAAGAGAATCAACACTTTTTTTGTAGTTTTAAAAAATATCACTTGACAAAAATTGGCACATAAGTGAACATGTTTTAAAATAAACTTAGGATGCTTGTGGCCCCAGAGTTATTCCGCCGTGTACACGGACAATTCCACGAACAGTTCCAATGCCGTTGCAGTAATTTCCTTCCTCTAGGAAAGGAGACCCAGCGCCCGTATTCATCCCAGGGCCCGTATTCATCCCAGGGCCCGTATTCATGCACCAACCTATTCTTAGACCTAAGACGTAAGAATAAATAATATTTTTAAAACTTCTGTGCTAGGAAAACTGTTAACTTGGACCTGTTTATGGTATTCACCAACGTCAATTACAGCCTTCATTATTTATAACAATTTATTAACGACCTAAGCGACATGGGTGCTCAGCATATTTGCGAACGCAGAAGTATTTTTTCCTGATTCTAAGTCTGTTCTGTATTCTAAAGACTAACAATGGTTTGGTGAATAAACCGGTGTTTCTGCGTCATGGGATGGGGGTGGGGTGGGGTGGCGGTGGGAGTTGTACTCGCAACTTAGTCGCGATGGCGTATATACTACAATTAGATATAATTAAACAGAGCATTTTGCAATGTCAGTTCGTCTTTTGAAACTAAAGTGTCGTTGTAGTCATGTTTATTGGGCATATAAAACACATTTTAATCTATGTTTTTTTTTTTAACTTTTGCATTATTATGAAACTGAATGTGTTTGGCAAACTTTGGCTCATACTTTCGCATTGTGAGACTTCTTGCTATTTCTTCGTGTTACGTGAACCGTCTGTTTGTTTCGCAATTAGTGTTCCTAATTGAAATTCTAATGAGCGCATAATCAGGCAATTAAGATAAAACAATGTAACGGTAGATATTAAAGTGGGCAAGCCTGTTCCTTGTATGCAAATTGCTTGATATAAATAGCCTCCATATGCGCTGTAAACTTGTGTAAAAGTTTATTTGTAACAAATACACTTAGTGTTATTGTGCTTATTACAATTTTGCTGTTACTGAACGTTATTACATAATCATAATGCGTTAATAACCACCATTAGTATTCTGTTTAATTGTGATGTCTCTCTCTCTCTCTCTCTTTCGTATTACTGAATTGGTGAATAATAATGTTATTCAAAAGAATAAAAATCTGACTATATAAATGTTTCACATTATCTACAAAGAAGGGATTGTACATTCGTTGAAACCATAACAATAGGACACATTTTTGTTAAATACCAGCAGACGAAACTAAGGTTTTATTTCATTGAAAACTTCATATTTCTTCTCAGGGTATTGAGGCCTGAATAATCCGCTTCTGTATCCGTACTATGATCGTCAATGATTTCATTATCCGCTGTGAATTCGTAAGCATTTTCCACCCTGTGGCGAGTGTTTATTTAAATTTACGGATAATTACTAAGTTTGCCACTTGTCTATTGTCATCCCGTACACTCAAATGTTCATTAGCTCTAAAATCATAGAAGGTGTATCAAATGAACGACAAACGGGCTATTCAAAGACTACACCCAAATATTTTTTCATCAATTCATACTACATTCACCACAATATGAAACATTTTCGTTCACGTTTCCCTATTCATTCACAATCGGGTCGTAGCTTTTAACTATTAAATAACTGTTTAAATACTTGAACATGTTATTTTGTATTTATAGGCGCAGTATTCGTATTCACAACATCCGATTGTGTTGCACTTTCGTCTATGATGATTAACTCTAAAGCAAAGATCATCAATAAGAAGGCTAAAGAATTAAGTTTTTAGTCTAAAAGTGAGAGGCACCGTTAAAATAGCTATTTTTGTAAGCCCATTTAGGTATTTAAATATTAAAACAATCACACACTTCTAAAGTCGATTCGATCCGGAAATGGGAGTAGTTGTTAGACCGGAAAGTGTTGGCGACCAATGCGCAAGCGCATAAACAAGTGTTTGTTGAGAAGCAAATGGCGACTGTCAGAGAGCGTTCTTTGAACTCGTATCCCGGTGTTTGCATTCTGCAATCAGGCTAGGGTCTGATATTTTGACGTGCATGGCTCCACGAATGTGCCATGGGGCCTAGATGATGCAATACAGCTGTACTTTTCTTCTGCGCGTAACCACAAACAAATATTTTGTGCCTCTCTGATAACGGTGACCTTGAAACTATGTGACATTCAAAACTTACATCTTCTTTAGGCTGCACATCGGTTTACATTTTATATACCATGTACCTGTTTATAGTCAGGCATTTGATTTAAAATAGGCGTCTTTTAAAATGATATCGTCCCTCGAAAGCCAGAAGGTGTCATCAGCATAATATTAATATGTGCAAAAAAGGCTTCGATCAGAGCTTCAGAGCTGTCAAGGGACGATATGTGTTACATATTCGATTGCTAAGGGTATGTCATATAACCTATTGTTAGAACAAGTCTGCGTATGATAATATAAAGGAATTAAATCGCGCTTGGATAACATCTATACATTGGCTTCGTTTAATGATGCAATATATGTAAATACTGTTTGGAAACAGTTTTGTTCAAAGCTGTATGGTGACCGATCACTTATAACACCGTTTTGCTTCACTTACGACCAGATTAGGTTAGAAGTTCATTATAGGAGTCAACCTCTATAATTCTTGTAAAATATTCAATGGATATTATTATGCCGCTGTTATTGAATATAATTACGATTGACTTCATTGCAACTGGAAAACATTCAATGGCGTTTTACGGAAGGTAACATCGAGTGCTAGATGATACAGCTCATATAGTATACATTTGAGGTGACATTGCGATGTACAATCCACACAGAACGATGGGTCAATAGTCAGAAATAATTGACGCATTCATTCGTTCAGAAATTTATTTGCAATTCAGTGATTTTAACTGAGAGTTCAGTAATTATTTATTAACATTTATCGATATGGATATTTATGAGACCAATAATCTTTTCAACAAGAATCCAAAATACGAATGGGTAATCAAATTACAGGTCCAGACACACAAGGTCATTGCTAATAAAGTTTCACAGCTAGAATAATGTACGTTCTTCAGTGTATGTATGGAATGTTTTCTCGTACATTTCGTACATAACTGATCTTTGCCATTTATTGTTTTCTCCGTATGCCCCGTTTGATCCAAATTTCACCCTCGAATGCATTTCAACCAGAAGCAGGCTATAAAAATCAAATTACATGCATTGCTGATTGCACTTCAAAAGGTCACCAGGAAAAGCACGTCTGTTTATTCATGAGCAACTTCGCAGGAGATCTCATTCTTTATCTGTCCTTTGTAAGGTATGAAAACGTCCCACTTGTGTGATTCAAGTCTTCGCGGAGAGTGTGCGAACGCTTGTTTTACTTATCACTTAACTTTTTCACTTTCATTTCAATGAAATTCTATCGTAGATGTATCAACCGGGGTATTGAAAGGTTTGCCCATTTCTATGCGCAAAATGTCATTAAACGATAACATTAGATAAATAAAGCGAGTTGCTAAACCCCGAGTCTTAGAAATTAGAGGAATTATGAATAAAACGAGGCAACATTAAAGCCAATCTTAATCCCAGTCAATGATAAAGGGAGGATTTTTCTTCCACCAGGTGGCAATTTCACCATGGGGGACATTTGCAACGGTTTTATTAGCTGTATATCATTGAACGCGCAAAAAGACATTTATCTTGTTTTCAATATAACATAATGGGCCTAACCTCACGAATCGTCGTGACGTCATCGTACATACGAGTGCACTCTCTAAGCTACTGACTAATTTATTGGGACATCATTTTCTATGTGATTTCCAATTAATCAATTATTATTTGATTCCGTATGTTGGTTTAGACAATTCAGAAGAAAACTGTTTGTCTCGCAAAATTATGGAATTGCCTACAGGCAGATATTGTCGAAAAAATATACCCTTTTTTCAGATTTTTACAAGTGTTTTTAAATGTCATATAATCACACTTCGTTAATTGTACTTGTTTCACGCACATTTAAGTTAAATTTCATGCGTATTTCATTTAGTAAACGGCGTCTAAACGCAAATAATTCTTTGCCAAAGAATATACAACTGGAAAAATATCTAACAGAAAGGTCGCTCTTGAAGGAAGGTGCATGCGGGTAACTGGTACATATTCTATGTATTTCATAACAATTTTCTAATTCAACTCTCCTTTAGTGCAAGGATTAAGTTAGATACAAAACGCAAGTCTCCAGATGTAAACCGCAATAAAAACGCTTGTTGAATAAAGCGTTTAAACCGACAAAACTATTCGTCGGTTAACTGGTGGATTATATACTGGAAATCACATGCCAGTAACAGCGAGGTGCAACTGTTTCGATAGCTAATCATTGACGAGCTTGCATATTATCATGCCAGAAGCAACCAACTGATGGTAGCATCATCTCTACGTAAAATGGCCGTCATGTGTTATAGCTCAAAAATATCTTAATAATCAGTATAGGTCGAATGCTTTCGAAACGTCTACATGTATAAACAATTTGGTCTATGCCTATTTATTTCAAAACAACCCAGAGTATATGAACACATCCGGACAACTATGTAAGAGCCATCCCTGTTAAACCCTTCAACAATTCCTTACAAGTGGGATTAAGATAGTATTAAAAGATTTGAAGGGATGAACAGAACCAGGCCGGATACATACACTTCGCAACTGTCTTCGAGGTTTTGAGTTTTCATCAATGTTACACGCTTATAAGACATAACTTAATCGAATAAGCCATGGTAATTTTGTATAACATTAGATGGTACATTATTCGAAGCCTTGACCTTATGTTCATTCGTCATTTTCATCAACTGTTTGGCATCAGATTGCGAATAGGGCCATACAAATGTGATTCTATGTTTAGCGTCCCCATGATTTTTTGAAACCTACTAACCAGGCAGGAAAAAACAAACAACAAGTTGATAAAAAAACATTTTTCTTTCACAACTTATTCATGGCAGTGGTACAAACTAAAGCAAATGTTGACTTGCAAAACTGTTATACACCATCTTTATATTGGGAACTTACTGTTTTACAGTATTTTAACTGTTTAAATTGACTAGGTGCATGCTATGTTTTACAAATATTGGAAAAAGAATCCTAAAAGGCATTGCTTTTCTTTTCTTTCCCCAAATTTTTAAACGCTTTCCAACTCGATTTTGCACATTGTCACAATTGTTTTTTTTTTCATTCAGGCATCCGAAAACTTACCAGCGCGAGGACGCTAAACATAGAATCAAATTGGTTTGGCCTTATGTGTAGAAACAAAGACATCGAACACAGATGTGGTTCAAAATCAGAAATAATTTACACAAATACTTAGTCTACTCGACTACACGACCTTCGTTTTGACTACTAGTATTTAATCCATTTACAGAAACATCACCAATGTCATCTAACTGAATGTTATACTTCTACACGATTATCTTCAAATTCAATTTAAAATGCCCAGGCAGCACTTAAATGCTTGAACACGATAAGTGGCGACGGCTGAGCTGTTAACAAGAGGGTCCCAGAGTCAAAACATCAATATGTCGCACTTGAAGAAATCTCCACAAACAGACCTGAGTTGTTTTAATTAATTGTTTTGTTTTACGGAGGCACACACCGCTATTTGGTCCCCCCCCCCCCCTCCATAATTAATGAGTATAAATCATCGCGTTGAACAAATAACACCTGGGAATCATAAACTTTACAGCGCGCTATTTTTCATTGAAAACCTTTTCACGACCTTACAGCAAGAGAATGGGCGGGTCTTGTTGCGTTTCGTATTGTTCTGTACTCTAGGACAATATATCGTGCTAACAATGTATACACTTATTCACGAAAAATAGTTTCAATTAGAAGTTCTAAAATTTCAACAATAATTTCGTTAGATGTCTCTTTAAGCATAACTCCTCCATGCACCAGTTGCTAAGTTCCTCATCCATTATGTTTTGTAAAATGTTCTTAATATGGAGTTTATTTAAGAAATAATTTTCAATTTATCGTTGTTTATCGGCCAATAAACAACGATTTGGAGTTCTGATGCATAGGAATTGAACCAAGACGGCGTTAGCCCGACTTGTTTAATAGCCACGCATCAGAACGACACAGATTTGTCTATTGCTCGATAAACAACGATAACGCGAAAATTATTTCGATTCTAACATGATTTGACACATATTGTTGTAATTGTAATTGGAACTCCTTTTTATTATGCGCCGCTCAGAATCGGAACTTCTTTTTGCATACACAAATAAAATACAAAACTTTAAAGTGAAGCCTTGTATAGTTTATACATTTTGGAACAAAAACTTTAACCACAAAATCTATGTAAAAAGTGTGCATAATTCTGTCAAAATACTAAAAGGAGTTATGGGTAATATTGCCCCTGATTCTAGAGTTGATGACAAAGGCTAATTCCAAGTTTCAAGTGAATAACTTATGTAGTTTTGAAGTTAAAGAACTTTTGAATATAAACTTTAACCAGTTTATTGGTAGTTTAACAACGATAATTTTGTTCTTTATCTATAGAAAAATTAGCGAGTATCTTGTTAGAATTATTGTTTTATTTTGTTAGTTAATTAAGTTAATCGAAATATCTATAATGAACTTGTTTAAAGGAAATATTTGCTTTAACACATATCAGGTAAATTTGATTTTATTAATAATAAATTAAGTTCATTGAAATATTTATAAACTTTATTTCCTTGATAAATGACGTTGGATTACATTTTCATTTTTCTTCCTCAATAATAATTATTATAGTTTAAGTTAATACCGTAACGCAATTGCAAGTGTATTAATAAGCGGTCAATGAACAATCTACCGTGCATAATTTTTTATTAATGGCTAACGGGCTTTGAACGAAGGATGAGTGCTGAAAATACAATGGCTTTTATATTTTAAAAGACACGTGTCTTCACGTTAGGAAGTACTGTACTTACCACCAAAGTCTACTGGAACGTATGCGCATGTTGTTACTTTGCTCAACAGAAACAAGTAAACAACAACAACAACAAAACACAGGGTGGGTCTTGAAACTTTGTTCACATGCAAGAAATACAAAGACAGCGAATGAATAAACAAACTTATTTTCGATTTGATATTAATGCTAAAGTATAGAATACCGTACATAATGTTATAAAAGATTTATGTTAATAAAATTAAATGAGACGTGTCGTGGAAAAATCGGGCTGAATGCATGTGCGTGAAGTGTCGTCCCGGATAAGCCTGTGCAGTCCGCACAGGCTAATCCGAAGACCCTTTCCGCATACAGCGGATTTTTGTTTAGAAGAGACTTCCTTGAAACAGAAAATACCATAAAAGCGGAAAGTGCCGTCCTGGTATTAGCCCTTTGGTCTGCACAGACTGATCCAGGACGATACTTTACGCACATGCATTAAGCTCGATTTTTCCACGACACGCCGCAAATAATGTATGTTTATAATTCCAACATACTGTAAATGCTGTTAAACAAATGATTCAAGTGCTGCTTTACATTATTTAAGCTCATCGTGGAAAATTGTAATAATCAAAGGAAATCATCACGATTTATTTGCTGTATGATTATCCAGTCGATAAGTAAAGGTAATCGATTGTCTTCGACTTGAAACAGATTGGCGATAAGTTTAGCATAGTTGCAAAGACATGTTGAGAAATATAATTTATTGCATTGTCGGAAACGCTTTTTTGCAAGTATACTTAACTGAGAACAGCGAAACGTTTGAACTTGTTTCATGACTCATGTATATGCTACATATTATAACCGATATTTCAAAATATAATTTATGGTAATGTCAGGTATTTGGACCAATGCAATCAGGTTATAGTGTTCATAACGATTTCATATGCTATCACTTTAGATATTAAACATAATTCATTGCACTTTCCCCTAGGGCATATATTTTTGTCACATCGGAAAAAAACCCCTCATAATGTTGAAAGTTTGTTTACACTATCTAGTCCATAGAGTGATTTTGCATGCACAGTAGTGAAAACAGCATTAGTTCTGTTTTGACATATTGAAAATAGTTACACATGTGTTTATATAATTTGACGGTGAACTTTGACATTCGCCAGTCAACGCGCTGCACGAGTTGCACTTGATTTCCAGCTGTTGCCACGATTGGTATTACTTAATTATAATTATGTTTTATACCATGAGTTGGAATCTTACATAAACTGGGATTCGGAGGTTTGGGTGTCTGGAAGACGTCTTAACAGCGGGGAAGCCATTTAAGTATGAACACGAACCGATGTTCATTTGAATTTAATTAAGGAATTTAAGATGAATTCTTTTAGTACTCTGGCAAGTAGAACAATGCACAAATTTTATGGTGTAATAATTTTTAAACTCACAATATTAAACATTTTATGACCACATTTTCGTGCGAAATCATCATATATCGTGTTATGTGACTTATCTAAATCAGCCTCAAATTGAAATTAAACACCAAGATCGGATGCAAAGCCGTGTGTTGTGATGCAACGTCTACCGGTGCAAGAAATACAAAACCGTGTGTTGTGATGCAACTTCAACCGGTGCAAGAAATACAAAACCGTGTGTAGTGATGCAACGTCTACCGGTGCAAGAAATACAAAACCGTGTGTTGTGATGCAACGTCTACCGGTGAAAGAAATACAAAACCGTGTGCTGTGATGCAACGTCTACCGGTGCAAGAGACATACAAAACCGTGTGTTGTGATGCAACGTCTACCGGTGAAAGAAATACAAAACCGTGTGTTGTGATGCAACGTCTACCGGTGCAAGAAATACAAAACCGTGTGTTGTGATGCAACTTCAACCGGTGCAAGAAATACAAAACCGTGTGTTGTGATGCAACGTCTACCGGTGCAAGAAATACAAAACCGTGTGTTGTGATGCAACGTCTACCGGTGAAAGAAATACAAAACCGTGTGCTGTGATGCAACGTCTACCGGTACAAGAAATACAAAACTCTCGGGCGGTAAACAATACCACAAATGTTTCAGAGTTCTTTATCATGAACAAAAATGGAAAAAATGACAATAAACCGTTTTAATCATTTCTATTACGGTATGCATCTTTACGATGTATAAGTTGTCGGTACGTTAGACATTTTACCATCGAAAATGTCAGAATCTGTAAAAGACCATCCAACGCCTAAATAAATTAGTTCTCCAATAATGGAATCGAACTACAGACGGTTTATCAATCGTTCCATGTTTAAAAGTAGAAATATAGACAGACATGTTTCTAATAATCTATTGACCCCTCAATAATTACATATCAAGCTGATTTGTTTCACATAATATGCATACAAAATAACGCACGAATCTGTTATGTACAAAACATACTAGATGGAACGAATCTAGAGAAATCAAAACTATCAAAGCATGCCGTTTGTGCATAAGCAAACCGCAAAAGGTCAAGATAAACTCACGTGCTAGGGTTACGAGCTAATGCAAAATGTTATGAAATCAAGACAAACATCGGAACGTTGCATATTTATCAAATCAAATATTTACACAACATTTGAAGTGGAGCAAGACCAAACCATTTGGTAGCGCATCTGTTCTGATATATGATAGCTTATAGATAGCTTAATTGTCATGTATTTAAACTATTTCACCGTTTTGTTTGATGATGCTACAGCGTGAAGCATCATTGTAATCACTTATTGGCAGCATACTAATTGAATTGCCATAAACCAATTGACACATTTTCCCTTATCAGATTCGCATGTACGGTTTTCAAACTAATTCAAATGCAAACTGAAATGCGCCTGTTGGCTAGTAGAATATACAAGCGTCTAGACGACTAAGTGAATCAGCATCTTCTTGTATGCCTTCTGTGGTATCTTAGAATTCAAAGAACGCGTAAACATACTTAAGAGTCGGACACTTTTAGCCCTATTCCATATCAATTAAAACCATGGGCACATCGTTTACCCATACTGTGCACACTTGCACAAATGTATGCACACCTCTATTGCAATACGGACTGAAGTCGGCTCAATAGACTCTTCACTAACACTGACTCGTTTTCATAGCTCGTTACGTTCTGTATGTTTACCACCAAAGCTGCGAACATTCTGAACTTCTGTAATGAACGAGTGAGCGCAATGAACATCATCGTTAATCAGCAGTAAAACCTAAACGAACGACAACATATTTCTGAGAAAAAGAATCTTGCATCCGTCTACAGTACATCAAACGCAAGAACATTAACTATAACACTTAACGCATTAATTGAATTACAAAGATCGTCTAGTATATACACAACTGTTATTACACAAATGAATCTATATACTGCTTGCATTGCAAAACTTGTGCTGTTAGGGTGTATACGAAGCTAACACGTACCAACAATCACCGACATATCTACAGTTTCCTCATTGTAACCGTAACGCCGTGACGTGCGCCAATTAGCGCGGCAAAATAAATCAATTTATCACGTGTTATTAAGTTCATACGGAACGTTTTAAGGTGTGCCCGTAACCTCGGCAGCACTGTTGTAAACTTGCAACATGAATGTGATTAATAATGTTGGGACGGACGAATGTAAGAAAGTCGTTGTTATATAGAAAACCAGATGGACTCATGGTCATATAATTGTTCAAGAGATTGAATCAATGTTTTTCATTACCAGTTGTATGTATTGACAAAGTTTCAAATAAGGTATTGGCTAGCTTTGTATATATCTACGCAATGGCAGAGTTAATTCTTTGATCTGTGAGCCTTTATCATGTGTTTTAATGTGAAATATCTTATTGAAATTCATATGTAAAAAAGTAAAACTGGTGGCGTCTTTGTGTAGTATTAGTTTTTATGACAACACAACAACTGAGAGAGCATTTTTTGCTTATCAAGTATAATTTTTTCCTCTTGTTATATTTCTCTCTTTGTCTTTCCTTCATACGTCGTTTTTTGCATAAACACTGTTTCCGCAATTTTATGATTCGCACGAAAGTGAATCTAACGTATAGCTGATGCATGCTGAACATTTCACAGCTGTTGTGTGAAAATACTGAAATGCAAAACGCTCTTGTCAGCAAGAGAAATACGTTTTTGTCTTGGATAATAAATCATAAACAATATGAGGGATCTGCAAAGACATATGCAAACGAATCGTTGGTAGTATGGCTGTCTTGAAATATAGTACGAGTTACTCAATCATATTGTTTTCTTATACAACTGGAAGATAATTGATATGACAGACCTGTGCGTGAGAAATTAACTGGGTTTGAAACATCACACAAGTAGTTACATATAGATTTAAAGTTTCTTGGCCATGCCTGTGCAGATTATTTGTTACAACCAGACAACGATTGACCTTACCATTAGAACATACAGTTATATTGTTAATGATAAAATCAATGATAGCGTTACAAGCGGTTATTACTAACGTACAATATATTCATAGTGTGGGATGTTGAAATAGAAGTTGTTATATATCTATAAAGAAAGCTTGTCTGATATCAGATACCAGTAGAGCCGTCAATGGTGCTTACGATTGTGAAATAAAAAATATAGTAACGTAGATTCTAAATAATATTTCCCACGACATGATCCTACTGCAAGCAATGCAGATAGATGTTCAATGAACGACGAACTCTCATATGTACAGTTAATTTATCACGTCTTCGTTGTCATTTTTATTAAAATACAATGTGTTATTTCCGTATTCTGAAAGACAATGTGTTATTTCCATATTGTGTTATTTCTATATTCTGAAAGACAATGTGTTTATTCCACATTCTGAAATGTTGGCATTTTCATGTTTGAAATTAAATCGCCGTGCATTTCTGTCAAGAGGTGCTTACCAAAGCGACTTCTGCTATTCATATTTACAATAACACAGAAGATAATGAAATGGCAGAACCATTACGGTACGCGTTGGCAGACCACGTACGGTAGCAGATGATACAGACTGGCAAGCGCTTGGCATCGGGTGCTGACCAGTTAGTAACAATGGCGACGAACCGTTGACACAAAGTGTCTGCTAGCACTGGGCCAATTAACTTGATAGCAAGTCCGTTATTCGTATGCACTAGTTATTGCTGATATAATGCCTTGGATAGTCTTTGGTATGATAATTATAACGCTTTGGCTAATATTCTGACCAGCTCCACAAAGATGCTACATCGCTTTGTTCACACGGTTTATCAAACAAGAAAGAGCTTTCATTTACCCTGTAAGTAAGGGTCATTTAATTGTGGAGTATTATTAATTAATTATGCTTATTTGGTGATCGTGTATATCTCACTATAAAACTAGTTAAGATTTTGCATCGCCTTTTCAAGTACATGTGCATGATTTGACAATGCCCAATCATAAAGATAGCTTTTTAATCCATCGCTACACATCCGATACTTTTCCTTTACAATTCAGTTGAAAGAATAAGACATGCCAGACTTGCCAGAATTTTAAACCCATAACAATATCTTTAGGTTTATTTATAGCTTGTGTTTACATAACCAGCTTGTAGCAAGAAACGGGCATGACCTCAGATGGTTTTGATGTGACGCATTGTATACAACTTTGAGAAAGCTCATACAATTTGCAAATGGTATACGTTGAAGATACATGTATATATCGTACAAACATGAAATGGAAATAAAAATTTACCTTGGGGGGTCGTTGCCAATGTTCAGCATGAGTGGCAACCATTTGCAACAAATGATTTGCTTTAATGACATAATTACCAACATACATTGCGCATTCTGTTCTTGCTTGCAGAAAAATAAATACTCCTGCAACTGGCGCACAATTCCCACAAAAACACGACTGCTTTATATATTAACCTGGTCTTAGACAACAACGCTGAAGAGAAACAAATTGACTTGCAAATTCAATGTTGCCGTTGATTGTTGCAAAAATGAACGAGTATTTTCACATCTCCCAGGAGGTTAGATATGGTAGACCTCATTGCATTAACGTCCAAACGACGTATAAACCGTGTCAATCACGTTGATTAATGCGACGTCAACGTGAAACAATGCGGAACGCAATGTCTGAATAAGTGAACAGAGCATCTAATTGTTGAAAATTTGTGGAGGTTTGTATGCATATACTTATCATGTGTTAAGATTATGTCATTTTTAAAACTGAACATGCCCATCAGCTGTTGTACAACTTGGAGTTACTGATGCCATTTGCTACTGCATTTGTTTGAAAGTTTCCAAATGCTAATATTGTAATACTTGCTTGTATAAAAGTAGCATGGTTAGAACAATTTAATCTAAGCAATATTAATATTAACGGTATAATGAATAGCTGGTTTGCTCCTTAAGTGTTACACAAGTGTTCGTTACTTGAATTGGAGGGCAATCGAAGCATGACACTTTCAATGCAGATGTAAAGGGCCATAACCCTGCTCCATAACAGATTAACATACAATAATATAACCGTCATGACACTGATAACTGGTATGTATGGCTTGGTGGCTTATTACTACAGGACTGTATGTCCCTTGCATTTTGATACATTGTTACCATGAGATAAATCTCACTTTTACTGCCTGAGAAATGTGGTTTTATTCAGACTTCGGGAGGTTTACTTTAGCGAGATACTCTGCTGATACACACTATAACCTTGCTATGAAGGTTGATAGGCGGGTAATTGGAGAATAAACGTTTATCATGGCATTATTAACCGTGTTTTTGTCGGGTGCAGCAAGAACAAACGGATGGACGTAGTTTTCTTAAACTTCAGTTTTCTTTAAAAGCGGACATTTGCCTGTCCTTCTTTAACCGAACGCCAAATTTTATTGTCTGTTTTCGGAAAATAAGGCATTTACCCGAAACTGTAACCATTATCTAACGAATGTAATGTTATTACATTTTTATGTTCAACTGTCTATTTTACGAAAGTAACACAAAACATAAAAATGATTAAAACTGGGGTCATCGCCTTGGAACGGTCAATGCGAAGCATTGGGGGTTTAAACCGGTTTAAGTCAATACAGAATTGTGTATAGCAAGTACAGTTAATTATAAGACCCACAGTTGCACAGCATATAAGTACTAATCCCCTATGAACTGAACGCCGTTCGAAGCTCTTAATACCATGAATCACGGAGCAATACCTTGCCAGTCTCTGTCTACCACTGAAGATGATATAATGTTTGACACTTGGCAAGGTTATTTACACCCGTGATGCCAACATGTATTCATGCTCATGTTGGTGCTTTATATAATATGTTCTGTCATTCCACACAAAGTTGGTGTTTTATGTTATATATTCTGCCAGTCTACACGTTATGAATGGTTCTAGAGGAAAGGAACCGTAAGCATTCAGTCAAATCACAACTAAATGTTAATGGTCATGCTGTTTTAGTGGATATGGTGTCCGCCAAGTACTGGTTCTTCCCAGGAAAAACGGAATCGAGAGTGTCTCTAAGGCTTTTGATGCAATCGAGCTAAAACAAATAGGTTTAAATTAAATCACAACTCCTGCTTGTGGGTATACTGGTATTTAATACGCTTCCTACAACGAAATTTTTTTGAAATCCAGCATGACTTAAAATGTGCGTGTTTATTTGTTTTAAAGTTATGAGACATTGTTTTAATTCGGCATATCTATTCGTGAAAAGAGAATAATTGGCCATCATTATTATTACTTGCAACGTACGCTTAATTTCTGTTCTGTTAAGCAGGTATCAAAAGGTATGAAATATTATGAGGAACTTGTAAAAGCACGTGATTATTGTTGTTTCATTGAATTAGCCAGACTTCGGGTATCCCTTTTATAAAATGGCGAGCCTTGTACAGACATGGTACAGGAATGAACTCAAAAGAAGTAACAAAAATACCGACACCAGCCTGTGAAGACTACCTCAACCAGCGCTACAGACATTATATCAGATTACACTGAATGTTTGAGTCTTATTTATTTAGTGGTACCCTACTGTCCTGTCAAGCTGACAAACAATACGTAAAGAGCGGGCTTGATCAAAGGATCACATGTAAATCGAGTGACCCGGGAGACTTTCCTTTGCCACATATTTTTTTCACAGCTGACAGTAAGTGCTGTTACATCAATTAATATCATTAGAACATCAACAGCGCGTCGACTCAAACATCTGGCGAAGGAGTAGAACTATTTGACCGAAGACAAAGCCTGCCGTCACTTTGAAATCTCGTTTTCTTCTTAAGTGCTGAGCTCTTAACACGCGGTTTCCGTATCATAAATATGGGTTGTTTAACTTATTTTAAAATCATGCTTTCGCACCAACGCGGCGTTTGGCGATTAGCTGGATGCGGTTTCCGTATTAGATCAATCGTTCAAGTCATGATAATACATTCTATAGAGTTATAAAATCGTCCGTTGTTTCATTATGCTGATGTTATTAAATTATTTCTGTGCAAGCGATCGCTCATTTTGACGATTAATAATTCATTAAGATTGACTGCTTACCCTCATCGAAGCGTTTGAAGTAATGCGAAGTCATTTTGTTTGATATCAGTCCAATACTTTGAAAATAAATAACTTATTTTATCATTTAATGATTCATCATCTATTACCTCAAACTCAAATTTAACCCATTTCTTATCCCAGTGTCAACAACGCAGCTTTTCATTAAATGAACACTATCAAAACAAATTGATTTTGAACTATCCTTTGGCCTCAATGTCTCAAAAGTTTGTGAACAGCTTTCAAATTACTTTGAGATATGAAACAAAAACTACGACTGTCAGACTTATAAGGGAATGCCAAAATGAAATGTTGGTCTTGGTCATGTTATTACAGAGACACACTTATTTATCACCGTAATCTAAGGCTTATTTCTACTTGATGTCCAACGCTGGCCCACAGATACTTATTATAAAAGTGAAATGATAAATTTATAGAAATACATGTCTATGCAATTCATTCAAGATTATCTGTTTCAAAATGAAATATATTTTGGAACTGACACACGTTATACGCCCTTTTTGCAACAATATGTGGTTGCTCAGAACTTATCAGATTACAAGGCATTGTAAGACATCAGTTAATTGGTAAACAGAAAATAATAAGGCATTTTTTTCAAAATGATTGATCTATCTACCATTATGTAGCATTAGGCGCACCACAGTTCATCTTATAGTAATTTCTTTTCCATTGACGTTGTACTATGTAACGATATTGCACAACCATCTGTCTTTTAACACCGTTATTATACCTGTAAGTGTAGCAGCATTCCATTATTCAGTCATGTCATAATACCCACTTGGAAAAAGAGTCTGACAACAGAACTGCTGCCAACCACTTCGTTCTGTATGAGATTTCAAGATGTTCAACTTCATATTAACTCATAATTATGCTTATTACATGTTGTTAGAATATGGTCTGGCATCAAATAAAAGATTTTAGTGATTACGAGAAAGATTTTGATTAAATCAACAGAATATTAATTCGTTATTTGCATTGCGAATCATTACCTAGATAATTCTTGCCTGTGGTAATAATCTCAAGCTGTTCACATGATTTCGAGAAGATTTACACTATTACGTCCTAGATAAACTGACTTACACCTTTTGAAAGGAGTTCGCAAAGATCAAAAACATGAATTTTATTGTATTTGTTTAACGTGTTTTGTTTGCCGTTATTTCATTCAGGATTTTAAATGTACAAATACTGTGTTGTTGCTTTGACCTTTAGATTGTCTTTGTCAGCCTCAAAGGTTTGTTCTATACTATCCTTTAATATACCTGCATAAATCATATGAATATTTATTATTTAATTATATATTGTATTTATCATACCATTTAAATACAAATAAATTTGTTGAATATTTGAGTAATGCATTTTTTATTAACCAATTGATTTACACTAAGGTTTATTCGATGTTAAAGCTGAACAGTTTAGAGTAGCCCCAATAGCCTCAATCTAAGGTAATAATCAGGGTATGATCAACGTTCTCTGTGTGCTTGGTGTTCAAACCATTTCACCCCACCCGGCTTCCAATTAGGGCGAAGTGGATTGCTATTCCACGCGCCTGCTCAAGCAGTTAGCAGACCTCAGCCATAGATCTAGAATCTTGTTTCACATTCGCCCTCGCTGCCAAGACTAACAAACACTCTATAGCATACGGCGCACTGATCTGCAATTGTAATTTGCTTAATGTAAATACTATCAGCACTAGAAACTTCTAACTTTTTCTCCATTTCAAAGAAGTCTGGCATCTGTGTTGGCTGGCGTGTTTGTTCCATCGGGGTTGGGGAACTCCGAACAAAGGACTATGAATGTTATGGCAGTCGTTTGTTCAAAGGAATAAGTCACCAGAACTTGACAAACATTGACTGCATACTGGAGAACAAAGCTGGAGAATCAGATGATGATTACTAGTATTCCAATTTCAATGGTTACGTTCTTCGTTATTTGGTTCACATTATGCCGAATATTAAAGTTTGTGCAATATTTCGCAATTATATTACGTTAAAGTGTCAGATAACAGCACAGAGTTTTAAAATAAATACAAAATGTGATCAGCGCTTAGGTCAATGTCCAACCCAAGAGAGCTACACACGTATACGTTTTGCGCGAAGAAGTGAGAAAGGAAATCGGATGCGCACAGCGGCGTCCTGGAGCGCAGCCTGGTCTGTGGAGTCATTAGCCCCGTCAGCCTGTCAATAACTCTCCGGACCATTGCTCGTTCAGACGACAACCATATAGTTACGACTATTTGGACCAATTTAGGCCGGGTCTGTCCATTATAAATTCCACGTGATTGTGACATAGGCTGTGATTTGCTAATGGGGGCAGTTTCTCAGGTCAGCATCCGTTGATTAAAATGCTAATTTTGGATGGTGTTTAAATGGTCATTTTCGTTAGTGAATGTTGTCAGCTGCGTTTTCGCGATTCCCCTTTTGCACAATATTATATATTCTAACATGATACTCGCTCGTTTTTCTATAGACAGAGAACAAAATTATCGTTGTTAGACTACCAATAAACAACGCAAACGTAGTCCCGATTCTGAATGGAGCATAGTAAAAAGTAGTTCCTATTACAGTAATGTCGAATCACGTTATAATCGGAATAATTTTCGCATTATCGTTTGATGCGTGGCTATTAAACGACTCGGGCCAACGCCCTCGTTGTTTAATTCCTACGCATCAGAACTCCAAATTGCAACTGTTATTGGCCGATAAATAACGATAAATCGAAACGTATTTCTTAACCAACGGCCACGTAACTGTCATTGTACATAATCAAAATTAGTACGGATATATGGACACATTATGTATAAAATATATATCGCAGGGCCTTGTGTTATTTACAACTTCAGTCGTGGAAGTTTGTTATGCAGTAGGGCAGTTAGAAAGAATTGAATAAACTGGTACATCAACATATTCACAATGTTATTGACTTATTGTTGTTTTCGTCATTGTTGTTTAGTTGCTGTTGTTGTCAGATGTCACAATAGGATGTATTTTATGCCTAATACAATTGCTTATGTCGGACTTTATGCCCAATACAATTGCTTATGTCGGACTTTATGCCTAATACAATTGCTTATGTCGGACTTTATGCCCAATACAATTACTTATGTCGGACTTTATGCCCAATACAATTTCTTATGTCGGACTTTATGCCCAATACAATTACTTATGTCGGACTTTATGCCCAATACAATTACTTATGTCGGACTTTATGCCCTTTACAGTATAGGTATTGTACCTGTACCTCAATTTTTATACTCTAATTAATGATATATATTCAGTGTTGTGTCTGGAACAAAAATCAAATTGTTGTGTTTTGTAGCAATAATAATTAATTATACAGTTAAAAAATCGCATAACGTATGCATGACATTGCAGCGATAGCTTACACATTATTAGCCCAATATATCGCGAAACAGATAAGAAATTTTTATCGTACAAGCAGCATTTTTATGCTGTTTTGCGGTTGCTAACCACCGAACAGGAATTAGTTGCAGGAAATAAGCCTGGCTTCGTATAATCCGTTGGCATGTTAACCAGACGTTGTTTATTGTATTTCCCGCGTCGCGAATACTTTGCTGCAAAAAGATCGTATGTCGTAAAATATAAAGATGTAAAATGCGGAGTGTTGTCAGTGGACGACATGTGTATTTGGAACATGCGGTGTTATAATTTGTGGGAAAATAAGCTTAACATTGTAAAACGGCACAGTTCTCTGCTCGAATCAACCAGGGCTTTGAAGAAGACCTTGTCTTGTTAATGTCAAATAAATATTTGGTGCCTCCATTTTTTAGCTCGACTTTTCGAAGAAAAGGCAAGCTATTCTACTCGCCCCGGCGTCGCCGTCGGCGTCGGCGTCCGAGCTAGGTTAAAGTTTTTCGGTAAGCTAGTTTCTCAGGAATGGCTTAAGGGATTTCATTCAAACTTAAAAACATTTATTCCCCACATTAAAATGAACCTATAGGCCAAGTTTGGTAACTCTAGTTTGAAATTTGTCAAAATTATGGGCCTGTTTACACTTTGAAATTTTACTTATAACTATATGAACAGGTTCAAGTTTTTCGGTAAGCTGGTTTCTCAGGAATGGTTTGACGGATTTCATTCAAACTTAGAACACTTATTCCCTATATTAAAATGAACTCATGGGCCAATTTTGATAACTCTAGTTTGAAATTTGTCAAAATTATGGGCGTTTTTACAATTTTACATATAAGCTATATGGACAGGTTAAAGTTTTTCGGTAAGCTAGTGTCTCAACTGTTTGTTTCCGCTCTCTAACTCAAGAACGGATTAAGCTATTGTAATGAAACTTCAAACATAGATACCTTATAGCGAGACCTCGCTTGGGATTGCATATAGGGTGGGTGGGGTCAAGGTCAAGTTTACCATTACTTAAAATTTTATTGATGTGCTAATTTTAATGCATTTCGTTTGAAAGTTTGGTTTTCGTGGAATTTCCATGTTTTTTGTTTTAGAAAAAAAATGCCAGTAACTCTGACAAGCACAAGAAAAGTCGAGCGCGCTGTCCTTCGACAGCTCTAGTTTTATTTTTTACGAATATGCTAGATTGTAAAACTATATTTTTAATTTTGTATAAAATGTTTTCGTTGTTAATTTACTGTTCTTCAAATATATTTAGATTGTTATTTTTATTTGATTTATAAAAGAATGGAGAGCAAATGCTCGTTTAATCTCCCTGTTGCATAACTATGTACTCTCATTCATCACACGTTCCTTGTGTTTTGCTAGAATCGACTGTGTCCAATGGATAAAATAGTTGAATGTAATGCCTAGGTACTTTCACTCCGCAACACAAATAGTAATGCTAGTAGTCGAACGAGTCCAATGGGGCGCATTGAATAATGACCTTAATTATCGCATAAACCACCCCACGCTCCGGTACGGGTCGGGCTGTATCAGGCTCTGTCCTCGCATCTGGCTCATATGCACGCATCAAAGGTCGCATGGGGCCCACCCCATATATCTTATTAACAACCAACCTGACAGTCCGCTGCGATGGAGAAATATGATAGTGTCTTGGTAATACTTAAAACTCATATTTATGTGTGGATGTTCACGATAATATTGTAGTAAAATTTGATAAGATTGAAGGTATGTGCATTTTAACATGCCTTGTATATAAAACGTTAATATCAGTTTATTAACTGCATCCACTCTGATCTTTGCAAAGAGCAACATTTAATATTTCAATTTTCATATAATTTGTAATGTAACCAACTGGGCTGTCCCAGTATGATTTTAAATTAATTTCTAACCCATTATTTTGTTTACCAATGAAGGTTTACTTAATCTAACTGATATTCATGACAAAGACAATCAATAATCCAGTATGTGTTACTTCAATGTCATGTTTATTGAACCACTAAGTCTAAGTACAGCTACATTTCCAATACATCTAAGAAACTTTTTTATAACCTTATCCGCTTCAACATTAAGGAACGCGCCTTCCACATTTTTGTCTCGTAGTTTTTTGGTGGTATCTATCCGAACGTTCTTCTCTATACAGAATTCTCTATAGAGAAAGATCAACCAGGCTGAAAATAATTTAATTACGGCTTGATCAGCGGTGCATATGACTCGCTTACTTTATATTGTACTCCTTTAACGGCTCATAAAATTGCTTGATTGGCCACAACGGGGTCCTTGTTTTTGGAATCCTTAAAACAATGAATTGAACATTGCGAGCCTAATCTTAATTATTATTTTCACGCGAAAGGTTCTTGACGCGCTTGAAAATCAATTAAGTAGAATAATTTTTAAAGATATTTATCACCGAGGGAGGGTCGAATGTCCATGGGTAGCTACGTCAGTTCGAATTCCTATGGGGAAAACTTGGAATATTGCTATTATTGCTATTATGTACATCGTTGGCATGTATGATAAGATCGGGTCACTCAAACTTATCTTTAGATTGATATAACTTCACACCTTAGCTCTGTGGACTCTTTACCATAAGAACACACATGCGATTGTGACAATAATAATATGACATGTTGCATGCTCACATAAAACAAATATATTGTGCTTAAACTAGTGTTGTTTTCATAACGTTTATAGCAAGTTTAATGCCACCGTTTGCTATAATTATTTATCGTTTACTATACGCAATTTGTTATCATTTACCAATTTGTTATCATTTACCGACATCGTGGAGTGTCCAAGACTGACGTGAAATGAACCTTAGTTGGAAGTGGATGCGTTCACACAAACGCACTGCTCAGTGAAGCCATTCGACCGAAATATATGGGTACCCAATGCTACTATAGACTCCTCATATGAATCAAGAGCGAAGATAAATAGTATTGTACTTGGTATCGACATTGCGATCATTACCTAGCAAACTTCAAGACATAAAAACTAATAACCTAGCTACAGCGGTGGTCAAAGTAATTATAGTCCAAACAACCGTTGATTTATACGACGTGAAATCTGTTCGTAAATCAATTGATATTCCTTTGTAGTGACGGCCGATGTCGATGTATGTGTAAATAGTTTGGTCAGTTTATGCACCACCAATGGTCAAGCGCATAAACAAGTGACCACTTCTCACGCCACACAGGTGACCAACGGAACGGAAGTCACGCGAGATTTACGACCACAAGTTTGTTACTTAAAGGACAAAATCATAAGATGGACACTTTATGCTACTTAGGTCAATAAATAAACATCGGAAAGCTTTTGATCTCATGCATTGTCATTACAAATGCAAATAAAATACATTCAAGTGGTACACACAGACATTAGTAAGATATTCTCTATATAGTTAATTACTAGTATAATGCGACTTATTCCGTAGTTGTCTTAATGTGTGTATGTATTTATTCCAAAGTGAACACTTTAATTTACTCTTGGTAGATGTTTGAGTTACGCGTATGCCCTTCTACTAAGTTACTCGGATTACGTCAGTGTGTTAGGCAGACAAGTCCCGGTGCCATATCCGTAAATCTAATGAGACTTAAGTGAAATGTCTCATTCTCTCAAAATAAGTATATTTCAAGTATATTTCAAGTATTGTAAAATAAGAAAATGTTTGTGGATTCTTTATCTAATAAACCCGTTTAATACAAAATTAACTTTACAGTAAAACAGCTACCTTAGGAATTATATTATTTTTAACACATTACCGTAACTTCAGTTGTAACTAAGGATGTTTATGGATACGAGCATAGCGCCCGTATTCACCAACCCATATTTAGACATGAGAATAAGAATATACTTAGACTCAAGAAAACGCGTGTGAGTTCGCACATATGCCGAATACCAATGTCGCTTATTTCATTAATAAATAATTATAAATAAAGTATGCTAAAATTTGCTTCGGTGAAGATTCCAATTAATCGCTAGATTCAGATTAACAGCTTCTCAGGTACAGAACAGTTAAGAATATTTTTCATTCTTATTCCTGAAAGTGTGTATGTACCATCTTAAATAACTATATTTTGTTAAGTGTATTAATGCAGCTATCTGCATTAATACACTTAACAAAATATAGTTATTTAACATATATTTCCCTATAAAATGGAATACACACTAAGAACAATCATTGCTTTTAAACGCACACTCAGCTAGTTTTTAATCACCAAATAGTTTTCATATGTACAAGCGGAAACTCAAATACGTGTATATACGTTGATTTGACGGTTGGTTTAAGTTACTAATAGACGATGCAAAAGTCGACACTAATACGTGTTAATTTATTTCATATTGAAGTGTTTCCTTCGTCATTTTGTGTTTTTCTGTTTGCTTTCAAGTTTTATTGTCACTTTCATCTTCGTATGTATTAAAGAATATATGAAAGATCGTACATACACACTTTAGTTCTAAGAACGGTTTGGCGAGTTCAGCCCAGATTGCGTAGACTTTGTTCTGGCAAACAGAACGACTTTGGGCAACACACGGATGGTCGACCCCCGCGTAGGGACATTTGTTATATCTGACGTTACGTTAATTACGTAGGGTTGTACGTCGACTCATAAATATCCTATTTACCGTGACATCTGTACATTAACACGAATACCTGAGAACAACTGATGACAAGCAATCATCGTTGTCGGATTCGGCGCTTGCTGTAATTCATTTTGGGAAAATAAAGATGGTTTATGGCTAACGTACAACATGTACGTAAACGAATATATTCGCCGGCGTGTCAATGTTACCCCACCGTCTAGCCGTCCGCGCTGTTAGGCGAAATAGAGGCAGAATAAACAATGAGGCAAACAAATAAAAAAAAAGATGTATTATTTATTTAATGCCTTTTATAAGACGTTTATATCTTAATACTTACACAATACAATAATAATAATAATAATCGCACAAACACGTTTGTTTATTTAATTTTAATACACTCAACGTTTCGGCATGATTTCCTCTTTCGTAGGACAATGGGTTTTTTTTATTGTTTTTTTTACAATGCAATTATATATATATCAGTCAAATAAAGACTTAACCGGAAAGTGGAAACTAATTATTTTTTTCTTGATTGTATTGTATTGTAGTAATCTCATTTTATTAGATACTCATTGCAACGTGCTTTGCTTTGAAAAATTTTGTCATGTGAAAATCGCGTTGTTGCTTTTGTTGTTTTCCTCTTTCGTAGGACAATGGATTTACTCTTTGCATTAGTATAAACACTTTGTTCTATCAAACAAACACCACATTTAATAGTCATGTACTAGACTGGACTCTAGAAACAGCTTTCAGAAGTGTAACGTGTATTCGTATTTTTTCAGAGATTTAAGTTTCAACCGCATAAAAACTGTGGGCAAACGAACATTATTGGGATCTAGAGCCCTGAAGAATTTGTAAGTTCTAACTTCTGGAGTGTATGTTACTGTGCATGGTCTCAACTCAGCTACAGAATCTGCTCGTTCACTGAAAAACAAACGCACATTTTCTATTGTTATTTACGAATCGTTAATTATTATACGAGAAGTTAACAAAGTAAACCTGTTTTGTCTCTTGAACACAACGCATTTGAATTTCGGCACCTCTGTGCTAGCTTGTAACATCTAATCCATGTCAAATTATTAACAGAAAGTTTAACTAACTTGTGTCTGAAGTACTAACGAAAATTATTAAAATCCATCATCTTGGTCGTCAGTATCATCATCATCATCAGCATCATCATCATCGTCGTCGTCGTCACAATCATCATCGTCACAATCATCATCGTCATCATTATCTTCATCGTCATCGTCATAATCATCAAAATCATTATCGTCCTCCTCCTCCTTCTCGTCGTCATCACTGTCACCATCATCATCGTCATCATCATCATCATCGTCGTCGTCGTCGTCACCATCATCAACATCAACGTCGCCATCATCATCATCGTCATTATTACCATCATCATAATTAGTTATATTGTCGTCGCCGTTATCGTCGTCCTAATTATCCTCACTATCATCACTGTTAGCATCATTAATATCCTATTCATAGTCATCATTAAGTATATTTTTGTCGGCGTCATCGTCATCATCATGATTATCGTAATTTTCATTATCATTAGTGTCATCATCTTTATCATCATCAGCAGCAGTAGCAATAGCATCAATAACATCGTCATCATCATCGTGTTTTATATTGTCGTCATCATCATCCTCATCATCATATTTCATAGTCATCATCAGCCCAGGTTTGTCAGATTTAAACTCATTCTGAATTTTCGAAACGTGGACGAGCATTGTAAATACCTAACCAGGCTAATGCTGTCATGTCCCGGCGTAGTTGTCTTCTAGTGCACTTATACCTGTGAATGGTAGAGGAGATTTGTATGTAGTTCCATGTGTCTTGGGATTTGTATGCTTCGTGGTGTTTAGATGGTGTTAGTTAATACTAGATGGTAGAGGTCGCTAGATAATTTATTTTTTGTACATGTTGTATTGTCTCTAGATTTGCCTTGTTCTGATCACTTATAACGTTATTATGTTACTGAGTGCCAAAACCCTATGCTTGGCATTTTAATTGAGGCGTGTCGTGCGAAAATCGGGCTTTATGCATGTGCGTAAAGTGTCGTCCCGGATCAGCCTCAACGGTCCGCACAGGCTGATCCGGTACGATACTTTCCATGCACTTATATGGTATTTTCAGATAAGTCTGTTCTAAACATAAATCCAATGAAGGCGGAAAGTGCCCGTCCTGGATCAGCCTGTGCGGTCACTGATCCGGGACGACACTTTACGCACTTGCATTAAGCCCGTTTTTCTCACGACATGTCTCAATTATATTTGACCATTTGTAATTGTAAATACTTCTGGCTTGTATGCCATTTCCCGGTTAAATATACGTCTAAGATATAATAATTCCGTGTAGTTTTATCATTTAAAACATGCACGTTAAGCACATTATAGTGTTTCTTAAATATGTCATTCTTTTCAAATATTTTCTTGTTAGAAGATTTTCTTTAAATCAGATATACACGGTTTAGTAACAGAGTTGATGTGATATCTCATCTTCGTTTCTGACTGTATCTAAACCAGTTTTTTAATCAGGCATTTTTTAAATTCCAATACAGTTAATATTTGACTAATCAGAAATTCAAAACAAGTTCAGTGTGCAATATAATCCGATGAAAACGTTAATTTATTGACTGTCTAAAAGACAAACCCCCATTATAACAGAAATGACGATACACCGACATAGCAAAAATACAATCGATCGAATATAATTTATAACAGGGACAATATTTGCTATTGACTAATGTACACATGTATATCCTATAGCAGACCCAAATAATATCATATAAACATTCCTTCAATGTGGTCATTGTCTTCGAAATCACCCTATACCCTCATTAATGTCACTGTGACAAAGATCTCCCACAGTTGACACTATGCCGCACGCTGACCATGTTTTTCTAATTGAACAATATGTCCATTTACAACGATAAGGCCAGATATTGTTTCCCGGACATTTTTTTGAAACCTGTTCAGTCGGAGGGCGAAAATAAAAAAAAATAAAAAATAAGCAAAAATAAATTTTTGTTACAAAAACTTTTTATTTCGCAATATTCATGACTATAACAATACTAATTCAGTGCAACGTTTGTTATAAAAAGGCATATAAAATCAACATGATTTACGTTGAATTAATATTGTTGTGGGAAAACCAGTCTTAATGCATCCGCGTAAAGTGTAGTCCCGGATCAGACAGTGCAGTCCGCACAGGCTAATACGGGACGACACTTTCCGCGTTTAGTATATTTACTGTTTCAAGGAAGTCTCTTCTAAACATAAATGCACTGTAGGCGGAAAGTGTCGTCCCGGATTAGCCTGTGCGGACTGCACAAGCTAATCCGGGACGACACTTTACGCACATGCATTCGACCCAATTTTCCCACGACACGCCTCATATCTATTTCCCTGTTTTATTACATTATAACTGTGAGTTGGAAACTTTTAAGATCCATAAAAAAACACGGCATCAGTGGCAATAACTGATAACTATCAATTTTTGGTTTATTACATTTATCATATTGTGTTTTTTTGTTCCGTGTTTTTTTTTCTATTTAAAAAAGGGTCGGCGGATCTGAGAAACCAACATTGAACAAAGTCTGGCCTAAGTCTCTCTCTTTTTCGTTGAGTCACTCCCGCGGCCAGTGGGTACATCGAGAATTACAAACCCTGTCATATATTGTTTCGCAACGCTAATTGTATTTTGACGCGTATCTGATTCAATATTAATTATTAGCTTAAATCGACAAGAAGTCACTAAGAAATACTTTAAACGCACGGTATACTTATTGATGTGGTACAGGGAGAAAACTGATACGGCACTCGGGAACTTCGTAGAAAATATTTCATATCTGGGGCCATATTCAATTAATTTCTTAGGTTCAGTCTTATCTTTAAAATCATCGTTTTTTATTTCATGTTCGTATCACAGTGTGTTTAAGCGTTTAAATTAATTATCTACTATCGTGTTAACTAGTGTGTACCTAACAATAAATAAATTCACACATGTATGTGCAGCTTTAGAAATTTTACATTACAAAAAATCGTAACGTAAGTGATAATAATTTAAGGTAAACAGTTTCTCGAATATGGTCACAAATATGAGGCGTATCGTGGGAAAACCGGGCTTAATGCATATGTGTAAAGTGTCCTCCCGGATCAGCCTGTGCAGTCCGCACATGCTAATCCAGGACGTTACTTTCCGCTTTTATGGTATTTTCTGTTTCAAGGCAGTCTGTTCTAAACATAAATCCACTGTAGGCGGAAAGTGTTGTCCCGGATTAGCCTGTGCGGACTGCACACTCTAATCCAGGACGACACTTGACGCAGATGCATTAAGCCCGGTTTTCCCGCGACACGCCTGAAATATATTTGATGTACAATAAAAAATACCTTCTTACAGGCAGCAATTCACGTGGGAGCAACACTTTATTATCGCTAATAGGATGGAGACACAATCGGTTAATGTCATTTAAATAAAACTGTGTAATAAATTGCCATGAATTGACACCTGGCCCCGAGATATTCTGTCTGCCTTCTAAACTGCCAATATATAGATTCCATAGGTGCCCAGGTCATTAAATAACCATTAAATAATAAGTACATTCATTATATGTTAACGTAAATATCAATGGGAAGTTTTTGGTTGAGCGCACTTCTGTACAAAAAATAATTCAATAATTCAATAATTCCGATTTTTCAATCATTTCATTGTTAAGGTTTTAAACAGACCTTGTTACTTAGAATACAATTTCGTATATTTTTTTATTATTAAAATTTGTGATGACAATGGGGCTACATTTTTTTTGTCACTGCTTATATACGTGTACATGTATAATATTTTCAAGATTTAATTGCCATTTAAAGGACAAGTTTTTTTTATTTGAAAGTGCCGACTCCCCGATTATATTTCCATTGATGTATGGCGGTTCCTCGTGTTACGCATTATAATTGAAAACTTATTTCAGATAATTAAAGTTGATTTAAGGGTTCATTTGTTGCTAAATAGGATATCAGATTCCACTATCGACACAATTCAAAACCCATCGTTCTTAACCCCCGCTCTATTGTTCTGAGCTATATGAAGGAAAAATTATAAAACGATATTTTCATAAGATCATATCACAAAAGCGTATCATCAAATAAGCATTTTTCTTAATTTGGAAAATGAATCACACATATAAATAAATGCAATCACGTTACGAAATCTTTAGAACTGAAGAGCTGATGTACCGTAGGCGAAATTACATATATGAATCGTTTTATGTATGTACTTAAAATTTCACTAAACTCACGTTTCCACATCAAATTTCAAAGTTTTTATCCCATCGGAATCGGACTTTCTATCAGCATTATAATTTGGCATCGTAACAGGTATAAGGAATATAGCATATAATGGGTGAAATTCGAACGGCCATTTTGCAAATGTTGAGAGTTTGAACATTTCATATCAAGGGCCGTACTCACCACCCTACTCTTTTTCTTGAGACGTACAAATAAAGAGTAGTTTCAGAATGGGTCGGTGAATAACGTGCACAGGTACGAAGTCAACGTTGACGGATCTGCTGTGAAAATTTAGTCAAATAATTAACAAGAACTTCTGTGGTCTGACGATTTATCTCGTTAACGTTTGTGCTGCGTCACTTTACATAGTTGCAAATTAGTTCTAACAGATCTATCAGTTGTGTAGATAAACTAAGCTGAGATGCGCTAGTATTTAAATCATCAACTATCCCGTATTCTCCGGTATGCCGCAAATATGTTAATGCAAATAGTTTGTTCCATTGTCAAATTGCAAAGGTGTATATACTTTGTTATGTGCATACTTGAGTATTTCATCATGACATGACCTTCTTATGTAATATTATATTACAGAACATAAGGATATTTATAGAAAACTCGACATTTATATTTTCTTAAAGAACATATAGATAATACAATAGATTGATAACATATTCATATCTTTGATTTTCAGTTAAATACTGCTAATTATAGTTAATTAAATACAATATGCATCAGTATATCAAGACCTACCCTTATACTCTGAAATAGGAAAAACACAACGTATACAGCTTTGTCGTAATTGTGTTAATAAACTTATGAATTTCTTACGAAACATGATCATTTCTAACCCATTCTCATGCACGTGCCATGCTGTCTATTGCAGACAACTGGATCACAACGAGCTGAGCTGTATAGCCCCGGACACCATCTCTTCGCTATCAAACATGCTGTACTTGTAAGTGACCCAGTAGTTTTGACAATTATTGAGGTTTCATTTTAATTAACTAATAATTCGTCAACTATATATTGTGCAGACGAGCCCTTCTGGCTTTCAAGGGTCGTGATTTCCTGTATAGCTATGTAATATCATACATTATTATACCTCACTTGATTATTTCTCTATATAATGCATATAAACTGCAGCGGGCAACAATTTGATATGTCGCCCAGCAATGTCGCCCACTACCGATATGTCGCCCGGTACGCAAATGATACGGGATTGTTCGGTATAATAAAATAAATATTGACTTCCTTGAGGGTGACAGTGCGTATTGTCAACCCTCGACAAACACTGTCGACCTCGGCTAAAGCCTCGATCGACAGTGTTGCCTCGGGTTGACAATACGGTTGCCAATACGCACTGTCACCCTCAAGGAAGTCAATATTTATATAATGCTAAGTGGTTGATATCATTAAGGATATCATTTGAGCGATATCATACATGTTATTACTGCGTGATATCACACGGTGTGTCAGTGGGTGACATCAAATTAATGATATCATTGAGCGATATCATACACGTTATTACTGAGTGATGTCACACGGGATGTAAGTGGGTGATATCAAATTAATGATATCATTGAGCGATGTAGGATAATATTTTTAACAAATGATATTTTTCACATGCCTGTGAAAAATAGGATCTCATTTGTCACATTTATAAGTGTGAAGAAGGTGATGGGCCACAAAATGTGGTATGCGTACGATTCATATGTTTCACGTATTTTATGGTGAAATTGTATCGCGACAATCGATGAAATTAATATTTGGAGCATAATTATACAGTACTATCATCATTATTATCATCATCATCATCATCATCATCATCATCGTCATCATCGTCATCAATTAATCTCGTCATCACCATTATTATCATTATAGTTAACGTCATTATCAGTATGGTCATCACTATGAGAAACTAAGCACTATTTAGGAGCTATATACCAATGTATGCATGCGCTTAATCGTTAGTCAAAACGTTTGTACGGTCTAATTATGATATAGAAATGCATACTCACGTACGTCCATACGAATGTACACCCTTTTATTCGGATATTCACAATTGCACGCATCAGAACGTACGTACCAAAAAACGTCTTATTTTGGATTATTTAAACCAAAATAACCATGCATATGTCCGCCCGAACTAGAATATACGTATACACGGACGGTAATATATTGACCATATAAGAACTTCCGCACATGTTGGTACGTACGTTTGGACAGTACAGTATCGTACCGTGCCGTACCTAACCGTATCTAACCGTACCGTACCGTACCTTTCCATACAATAGCATTACAAACGATACCATACATGCCATGCCATGCCATGCTGCACCATATCGTACCATACCATGCATACCGTACCGTACCGTAAATCATACCCTTATTTTTCGGGCACACACAGTGTGAAAAATATGATTATAATGTAACAAATTCACGTTTTTTTGAAAATTTGAACACTTTTGTTCATGTGTGAAGAATGAGATTGCGAGGTGTGAAGAATGAGACCCTATTGTTCACACCTGTGAAAAATGATATCATATTTTTTACACGTGTTCAAATATTATTTGTGAAAAATATGGTCCTGCAGAGCGATTCATACATGTTATTACTGAGTGATATCACACGGGTTGTTAGTGGGTGATATCATTAAGGATGTCATTGAGCGACATCATACATGTTATTACTGAGTGATATCACACGGGGTGTAAGTGGGTGATATCAAATTAATGATATCATTGAGCGATATCATACATGTTATTGCTAAGTGATATCACACGGGGTGTACGTGGGTGATATCATTAAGGATGTCATTGAGCGATATCATGTTATTGCTGAGTGATATGCTACGGTGTGTAAGTGGGTGATATCATAAGAGCATCATTGAGTGATATAATAGTGTGTAAGTGAGTTTTATTATAAGGATATCACTGAGAGATAGCATACATTGAATAAGTGGGTGATATCACACACAGTTTATCTATGAGTGGTATCATAGAGTGTAAATTGGTGTTATCATTAAGGATATCACTTAGCGAATGTATGACTTACGTTGGTCATAAAAGGTGTTCATGAGAGATATTATGAGGGTGTAAGTGGGTTATATCGTAAAAAGCATCACTGAGTGGTATCATAGTGTGTAAGTGGGCGTTATCATACGGGTATCACTGAACTATATCATTCAGCTTGTAAAAGGGCGGTATCGCGAGAGTATCATTGAGCGATGTCATGCATTGTTTCAATCCCTAAAGTTATCCATAAGAGATATCATAATGTTTGTAAGTGGGTGATATTCAAATGAGTATCACTGAGGTGTAAGTGGGTGTGTTTGTAAGTGGATGATATCATAAAGGGTATCACTGAGTGTTATCATGTGTAGTGTGTTAGTGGGTGGTATCATGTATCCCTGGGCGATATGATAACTATCAGTTTATATAAGTGAGAGGCGATGTATACATGAACAATAATCATATCATGCTCGTATATAAAATGCGTACCATGTTATCAACCCAGAACAAAATCAAGACACGACTATGCTTTTTGTAACACCGTTTTGTCCTCCAATGTTTTTTGTTAAGAGCATACGTAAGTCGAATTATTTTTGATTGATTAGTCGTGTTTATAGATACAATAAATATTCACTGACAGATTAATTCATCTTTTTGGTATGATGAAGTTGATGCACCTGTTCTAACGCATCTCAAACGCTCATACAGCATGAATGTTCGTATACATTAATTTTAAAATATACCAAAGGTGATACATTTTATTAAAAGCATTTAGGTATAATATATATGAGGCGTGTCGTGGGTAAACCGGGCTAAATGCATGTGCGTAAAGTGTTGTCCCGGATTAGCATGTGCAGTCCGCACAGGCTAATCCAGGACGACACTTTCCGCTTTTATGGTATTTTCTGTGTAATGGAAGTCTTTTCTAAACATAAATCCACTGTAGATGGAAAGTGTCGTCCTGGATTAACCTGTGCGGACTGCACAGGTTAATGCGGGACGACACTTGACGCACATGGATTTAGCGCGATTTTCCCACGACACGCCTCATATTATGTGTATGCATACAAGCAACAAAAACAGCAAGAACATTAAAATATTGACAATGCTTAAAGATTAATCTACATATTTTCAAACTTCATGATAAATGACAACTTCAAGAGCAACCTGACTCAACGCTGCGTTCAACGTCCCGTATCCTTTTGACGTTTTTAACGTCGATTAATGCATTATGCAAATTATACAATGCTCTGATCACTGTCCTGTTTATAATTGATGAACAAACACTGAATAATAAATAATTTGAACATTGTTGTGTACCTTTTGATAGAGACAAAACCGCCGCCTATTATTCTTTTTTTTTACTCCACGAAAGATGTAAACATTCAACCGGCTCATTGATGATTTATTTATTCATATTGATTAAAAATACACGTCATAAACTGTCATCTGAATCAATACTAAACTAGATGATATAATATACGTTACTTAGTGATGAAACTAAATTTTTATTATAACCACATTCGTTGCCATAGACACTTGTGTGTTCGGAGGAAATGCGACTTCCGGTAATGGTAAAGCAAGAAATCAATGTCGGATTGTATATTATTACTTTTGTGTTTGGTTGTTTATAGAAAAATAACCCATATAGGACCATAATGTATTTAATGGGTCTCCTATGTAAACCGAAATAAATATCATACATGTATATATCATCCTGATATTAAGTTTAGTTTCATTTGTACAATACCAGCGTTTTAAACTATGTAAATATGTGTATAAATCCTTGTAATTCTTATGAGAATGGCCGTGTACTAATCTTATGTTGATAGTGTGATGTTTAAATGTAAACATGGATGAGACTTTAAAAAAAAAATAAAAAAAAAAAAAAAAATAAATAAATAAATCATAATGCAGGACAGGCTGGCGTCATGCAAACATTGTCGTTTGATTATTTGCAGTAAATCAGATGTGCCGAAAGTGTTCATTAATGTCGTCTGCTTCACGAATATTTATATCGTTGTCGTTCGATCCATGTTTTTGTGTCGCCG
This sequence comes from Congeria kusceri, assembly GCA_027627225.1. Taxonomy (NCBI): domain Eukaryota; kingdom Metazoa; phylum Mollusca; class Bivalvia; order Myida; family Dreissenidae; genus Congeria; species Congeria kusceri. The sequence continues at coordinate 20,658,263 of CM051034.1, forward strand.
ATGCCGAATATTCCTGTCGCTGTCGTTTCAGAACATTGAACAACAACAACCTCACCACGTTACCACAGAACATATTCGAGCAGATGACGAGGCTAAAAGTGTTGTAAGTATGGGCATGTCTGGCCGCAAGATGCGACAAAAACTGCACTTCCCTTGCGGGTCTGTCTTTCCGTGTTAGAAATCACTCATCGATCAAAACGCCTAAGTGGGCGATTTATGCGCGATTCATGCAATCAATCAAATCGGTGCAATACAGTTATAATGCATGCATTCCGAGCACAACAAAATGAATCTCCATGGTGCGTTGCATCATATTATCATAGTTGCCAACTAGTCATATTAAAGCCACTTGGTGTATTCTTTAATAGTAGAGCAACATGTTCTAAAGCAAATTGGTGCATGTTTTATTTAACACTTCTAACAGACCCCGAATGCCCGTTGCGATTGACTCGCGCGTGCATTAAAATACTTGTATAACTGAAATCCCCTAAAGATCTGCTATAGTTGTGGCCACTTTATATCCATTAGTATCATAAAGACATAAGTGTTTGCGATTATTACATATTTCAAATATCAAGTACTAGAAGTGGTTATCATAATTCGTAAAGAACATGATAAGACAAGCAATAAAAGATTCTTTGATGTGAAGAAAGAAGCTTGTTACTTACGTTTTTATGGACAGGCACTACGATGGCATCAACCTCATTCCAAGTGTGATTTTGTTTTGTGATGTTAGATTTATGTTTCATCAATATTATGCGAAAAAATAATGGAAATAAAGTTGTAACATGTGAGCTCTAGTTCTGATAATGCATAGCATAACTTAGTATTCTTTACAATTTTGTGCCAGATGTTGCATTTCGCGCATGCGCATAACTTAGACCTGATCTTAAACGAAGGCTTCCGGTGAAGCATACCCCACCACCACTCCCACAAACACACATTTAAACAAGCATTGCGCAAGTAATTTAAATATTATCGTTGAAATTGTAATGTTCTGCAATTTAGTTAAAGGAAAATACATGCAATTGTAATTATGTGCAGACGACTGCGAGAGAACAAGTTCTCGTGCGACTGTCACCTGACCTGGTTATCGAGATGGCTGAAGCCGAAAAACAAGCGTCTGGCGCGCCACATGACGTGTGACAGTCCGCTGAACCTGAGGGGCAAGAACTTCAACAGGCTGCTGGAAACCGAACTCAAGTGCAATGGTGAGAGATACGGATGTACACTATTGATAATTTATTGGCAATGTACTTTTGATGGTGCCGATTGAAAGCCAAGCAATGTTTACAGCAAAATAAAATCATATTAGCAGTTTTGCTTACCGGTATTTAACAAATGCGTGGACAGAAATCGAATGTAATTATAACACCAGAGACTATTCACAAACTGTTCCTCGTGTTTGTGTGTGCAAAATAGGTTAACCTTTAAACACGTGATATCCAAAAGCAATGATTGGCTCAAACACGATATTAATGTGCTTATTATAGACGTTTGTGAAAAATGTCAATTGTAATACTGTTCCCTTACCAGAAAAATATAAGTCGATGCGCCAGTTCTTTTTTAATATTTTAATATTATTTACGGTAAAGCATTAATTTCGAGATACAATGATACAGTCTCGCTATTTGTTGCGTAGACGTTGACGGCGCCTCGACACCCTCGCAGTGCGTGGAACATACAGTGTGTCCGAGTCAGTGCGAGTGTACCGGATCGTTCGTCGACTGTCGGGACCGAGAACTCACGGAAATTCCCGACAACCTCCCGGCGGACGCTACCGAACTGTAAGTACAGCATTAGTATCTCTATAAATACAGAGCCGGAAACGCGTTTTAATGCTGTCCTGCTAGCGCAGTGGTTGGTACACTCGCTTTTCACCTAGGCGTCCCGGGTTCGCTTCCCATTCCCGGCGCAAGTGAGTTTGTTTGGTGGTCACCATACCGGACAGGTGGGGTTTCCTCCGGGAACTCCGGTTTCCCCCCACAGCAGAAGACCACACCAAAATTAAAATATCTTTCAGTAAAAAATAAAAGCTGGAAATTTCAGCTTTGAGTCAAAATTCGTCCCAACTTTCTAGTAGGTTAATTCTGTAGGAGTGCTGGGAAACACTCCGGGTCCTCACATAATGCAGCCTCAGGCGCGGAAGGACCTCATAAACTTCGAGATACACACACGTTTCAATAAACAAAGTCATTTGACTCAGAAGGATGTGAACTGTACAGATTCTGTCAAAATAATTGACGCTTATTACGCTTAATAACTAGTAACTGGTAATTACAATATGTGAACAAATAACAAAAACAGACTTATTTGATACTGTTCATGGTCAATAGTAAATTGTCTGCTCATTTTTGTGGTATTTTTATCATAGCACCGATTTACCGCACGTTCCACGGGCAGTTAAACACAACATCCAAAACCCCGAATCCGTTTTTAAAATGCCGCAGGAAATTTGGAGAACTGCACTTTAAAAGCCACGAAGTCTATTGAGATCTAATACTCTCAGATAAGGGTAGCACTTCGTACTAGAAATAAATCAACGGTCGTTTAATGTGGAAGATAAACGAATTATCCTCGAATGACCTTTTCATAAAAATGATAATGGATGAACGATTAAAGCATGATTTATGGACGTGTTTAAGATAATAACAGATAAACTGACGGACAGCATTAGGTACTCGAAGGGCTAGCCTCTTAATAGGCGCGTACACGTGTGAGAAACAAAGACGCGGGCCGAAATTCGAGGGCGGAAAATTGTGAGAGTCTATGTGCTTATCTGAGGTATTGGACGAAAATCATCAATCATAACTGTGCAATGATGAACAGTAGAGTGTCGGATGAGTGTTCATCTGATTAAGTACTTCAGATTGTTCATTATGTCCAGCGGATCGCACGGACACCGGACACTGGTCAGCTGAGCGCCGCGGGTATAATGACCATTATGAATGGGATATCTTTGTTGTAGCCTTGAACAGTGCAATATATTTGCAGAATATGAAACCTTGCATTGCTGACAGAAGCGTATTAACCCAGAGTATATCGTAAATATATCTTAAATATCAAACCGTTTGCGTCCGAATTTAAATCATATCCGATTACTGGGTATCTTATGTCCGAAATATCAAAGAGCTTTATTAATGCTAACAAATCAAAGATTTAAACTAAGCACACTCGCATCGATTTTTGTATTTCGCCATATTTCCAACCATTGAAAAAAAACTGGAAAGAAACGTTGATATTATATTTCTAATACAAGCTTGGTGTCGAAGTTTATTTTACAAACTTTTTAAATGTCTTATACCGGCCACATGGCACCCATCAATTCCACTGAATGTTTCGTATATATGCTTCAACTGAACGGCTTATATATATTAGCTAAGACATTTTAACGTAGAAAAGGGGCGTGAAACTCTGACAATCGAGTCAGGAAATCTCCGGAAATCAACTGATTTGTAATTTATTTGCTAAACTTTTTAAGTTGCTTATACCTGGCCTGTCGCATCCATCTGTTCCAATGAATGTTTAGTGTCCCAATGCTGACACATATAGCTAAGGTTTTCAGAGAAGAAAATTCATTTCTACGTAGACAAAGGCGTCGAGCTCAGACAATCAGATGTCGAACTGCTCAAGCTCCTGCCAACTGAGTACATTGATCAAATTACATCAAATTGCAAATCTGTGTCTTTACCGTATTGTTTTCTGAAATATGTCATTCACTAAATTGATTCAACTGATTGCCTTATTTCCGCGCGTTTCCGATATCCCAAAGGAAATATATAGATCGAGTTTTACTGTTTTACTTGCCTTCTAGCGTTAAATGCTGAAATAAAAAGATTTCATATATTGGGAGCTGAGCTGAACGAGTGTCACCAAGTGTGTTTTGCGGTCTCATAGAAATATAAAGCGTCACTGCTTTCCGAAATGCTGTAAAGTCATTTTATTTCGCGGTGTCTTGATATCGCGCATTCTTGAAAAAAAAACGTTGTTTTTTTCGCGCGGTTTTTAATTCGCTTATTATTTTGCATTTATCATTGTTTCGTATATATGAAGCGTGCCGTGATAAAACCGGGCCTAATGCGTCTGCATAGGCTAATCCGGGACGACACATTACGCACATGTCTTAAGCCCGGTTTTCCCACGACACGCCACATGCATTTTTAAGAATCATGCAAACAGAAAATGAATGCGGAGTTTTAAATTCGCGCTTTGTTCGGGCCGCTAAATGCGATAAAATTAGATGACCGCGAAATAAAATAATTTTACAGTAAATGATTATAGGAGATAATCGTTAATTAAGTTTGTTTGCCTGTTTGAATGGATTTTTCGCCGTATTTTACAGTATTTCAGTGATATAAGTGCACATACTTATGCCAGTAACTGACAACTGCCCTACTTGAATCAGCGGTAGGGGGACAAGTTATGTGGCCGGGTTGGGGCTCGAACTCAATCAAGCGCTCAACCAACTGAGCTAGCCGGCCCGGCTAAATTGTCTAGGCAAACCCGTTAACAGTACTGATGTTTTCTTGCTAACGAGGATTGCAAAACGAATACGTATTATCACAATAATAAAGCAAGATAAATAGTAGAGTGAGACTACGTAAAAATAAATTTTTGTACGTCGTTCTCTTACGACTAGAATGTACTGGTCTATAAGTAATGTCATGATCATGATTTAGACAGCTTGGCTGTCCGGCTAGCGCAGAGGTTGATACACTCGCTTCTCACCTAGGCTGCCCGGGTCCGCTCCCCACTCGGCACATGTGAGTTTGGTTGGTGGTCACCATACCGGACACGTGGGGTTTCCTCCGGGTACTCCGGCTTCCCCCAACAACACAAGACCACACCCAAATTAAAATATTTCAATAAAAATAAATAGCTGGAAATTGCCCCAATTGTCGTTGAGTCTATAGAGGTAAATTGGGCTGGGGTGCTGGGACACACCCCAGGTCCTCACATAATGCAGCTTCGGCACGGAAGGACCTCATCAACTTCGAAATACACACACCATTTACTCAGCAAAAAGGCAAAACAAAACTGATAATATTAGACCATTCTATGCTCAGATATATTTTTTGCACGAAAAATATTTAAAACTCTGAAATTGCTTTGAAGTTATCGTCATATGAACATCCAGGAGACGGTTTAAGGCATACCAATTGGTGGCGGTTTCTTTTGTGGCGCGGGTGTTTTCTATCGCATATTTATTTTATTTTACATCAACTGTAAAAATTGTATCTCATTTGTTTCAGTCGCATCGAGCAAAACAAGATCAGCAGAATCCGATCGGGTGTGTTCCAGCACATGCACCGGTTGCGAAGAATGTAAGTTTGTAAAATTCGCAAACGGTTCCGTCAGTCATACGTCAATTATGTCCAGGACTAACAAAGCGTTTGAAAACGTATTACTATCTTTCAGTACATTAATAAATGCATTGTTGACAAACGAACGTTTGCAAAGGCAAAGCTCTTAATAAAATGTTAACATTTCATACGTTAAAGATATAATACCTTTGAGATAATATTACGCGTTTAAGATAAGATTATATATTTGATAGAAGATACTGCGACGCGGGGAATCATTGATTTGAATATATTTTGGAAATTGAAAGAAATGATCAGACATGGGCAATGTCCCGGCAAAACCGGAATTGGTAATCGGGGAAAATGAAGCAGCCCATAACTCGATATAGTGTCCACCATTATCCACAAGAATGCCAGTTAAGCTCGCTTCATTCGCATGAAGAGGCGATCTAATCGAATCATTCCAATCAAATGTGAGAGTAATTTAATCACAGTTGACGGGCACAAATTTCTTATTCTGTAAATGGATTGCAGTTCTTGGAAAGTTGTCCCAGGCACAAAGCTATGTTTATTCAAGTGTGCATTTTCCCAGGGAAAAAATGCTGACGTTAATAGGCCGCTTGTTTGGAATAATTCGCTTACTCAGTGAAAAAAAGTAGCCACGTCGCATGAAAAACAGACAAATCTAACAAAAAGCGAGCAAAAAGCCAATGAGTTAGACTTATACCAAATACATAAAAAAAAACTTAAGTAGCTTCTAACTAATTGTTAATGGATTAATTTTGAGGAATGGGAATGCAGATGTCTACACAATGATAAACTCGTGTAATGCGTAGTTTTGGGAAGTATACTTACTTGTATGCAGCATTTCTGGATTGATGAAATAAGTGCACCTAGTTTTTTTTTATATTCCTATACCGGATGGGAAATATCCCGCTTAATTAACAATTCAATTAACGGTAATCGTTTTTCGTAGACATGAAAGAGGTTTTGTAGTAACTATAAAACAGTGTTGATTAATTGTTAAGGAAATGCGATATTATTTATTGAATAACTACGTTATTGGGAGAAAGCGGGAGTAAAACAAGAGTATATATGGAGGTATTACTCATGATTTGAGAAACGATAAAAGTTGAAACAAATCTTCAGTTCGTAATCTCATAAAGTTTGCTTTACATAATAATGATAACTTTACTGGACCGATTTGTTTATCAAAAACATTATAAAACCTATATCTTTTTCCTCTATCATGACATTTATGCATTTACTTTTTTGCTATTAATAGCATATACTCTTTCCTGATGGATTGCATTTGTGTCTAATAAAGGGGAGAAAAACTCCATGATCATTTATTTTTGCGAAGGGAAACACCTGTCAGTTGTTTATTTAAAAAATGGAACAATTTACATATGGCATTGCATGTTATCTAAACTCAGAGGGGATGATATATCTAAACTAGGATCTGCTCTGTGTTCTAGTGACCTTAGCAACAACCAAATCGCTGCTATAGATGCGGGCGCCTTTGATGGATTGTCGACGTTAAATACTTTGTAAGTATTCTGTACATTTTAAGGTTACATACTATGTAAGTACTCTGTCAATTTCAATGTGATAAATACTTTGGAAGGATTCTGTAAATTTCAATGTGTTAAATGCTTTGTAAGGCGTAAAATATTATGTTTGTTTCAGGTTTCGCGACATACTCTAAAAAATGCCCTAACCCTAGAACATTTTATTGAGTGGGTCAGATATTTGTTTGTATATTTTGCTTTTTTTTCCCCCCCAATAATTGAATGTTTTTGGATAAATACGCGTTTTGTTTTGATAGCATTCACTTTACAACAATGTTTTGTGATATTAAAGACATGTTTTGAATATTGTTCCAGTTTTAGAATCTTAAAGTTGACCATTTACCAAAAAAATAAAAAAATAAATAAAAATATTCCCTACCTGCCTTCCCTAATTTTTAGGGCAATTTAACCTGAAACAAACGTATTGTTTTTACGCCTAAGTATTCTGTAAATACCTTGCCATCTCGCAGGGGTGTAATGGATATGATGTCCGCCTTGCGATCGAGAGGTTGTTAGTTCGATTTCTACTGGGGGAGCGTTCAAAGGATCTTTTTCAAAATACACCGAGTACTGGTTCTACCCATGAAACCTACTCGAAAATGTCTCGATAAGCCTCTGGCTTTCGACATGAGGAGCTTAAATAAATGGATTTAAACTAAATTCTTGCCGGAGCGCTTGTACATTTGTGATTAATCCCAACGATTCCATTAGTAAGTAGTGCACTGGAACTGGTCATGCGAAGGGCAGGTACCGGGTTCGATCTCTACACAGGAAGTTTACTAAAGAGGTATAAATCCGGTTCTTCCCTGAAAACGGACTCAATGGTGTTTTGTTTATTGAACTTAATTCATATATTTGCGACACAATCGTGGTATAAGAAATTGTATATATTTTCAATCAAATCCAGTAGCGCAGTACGGTTTGAAATCACATTCCCGTAGCTCTGACGTTACAGCATCGTGAAGCCAACAGGTGCGTTGTTGTCATAATATAATCTAATTACGTGGTCTAATAAACAAAGACAGACGGGCATTTAAGTAGAGCGATTATCAGGGTTAAGAACTGGTTTCGATGGTGCCGCACAGTTTCTGTTGGAAGCCCCAAGTTGCCCCTGTAATAGGGGGATAAGATACCAGTCATCGCGGCTATCAATTCTAATTAGCTCTATTTTTGCAGAATCATGTATGGGAACAAGATAACAGAGCTACCGCTGGGAATTTTCGACGGCCTGACGTCATTACAACTTCTGTAAGTACATCTTGTGTACCGTGAAGTACTGGTTTATTGTTGTTTGTTTTTACATTCCTGTCTTAAAGGTTGTCCATAGTATACACTGAAAACTTAATGGAATATCAACCATTGTATGCATGTGATGCAAAAGGTAAAGCCCCAGGACAAATATTCATCTTAAAGTTTAACCTACATGTAATTGAATCATTGAAATATTATGTCAAATTCGTTTTATTGTAACGTTAGAAAAATATTCATTGCTTATGTTTTAGTGTGTAAGATTGTTCCGGAAGACATTATCCCAATCTTATATGACATGATTATGCATGTAGTCCTTATATTAATAGCATTTGTTTGATTTATAAAAGAACACAAACATTACTTTCATGTCATTGCTTTTCGCAGGCTGCTGAACAACAACAAAATATCTTGCGTTCCTCTGGAAACCTTCAGGGATCTGCGGAATCTCAACTTACTGTGAGTATTAATAACCATACGTGTGTCATAACAAATGGCAAACATAAGATATATGCGTAAAGTATGATCAAGGGAATATCCAGGGAAAAAATAGCATGCTGCATCCGGCTGCTTTTTTGTTACCCCCTCCCCCCTCGCGCTGCCCCTCTGAGCTGGTCGACATAGAAATGTTGAAAATCTTTTGAATTTCAATATTTTTGGGGCAAATATTCCATGGCAAATGAATAGACTATGTTTAAAAACCGTAATTAGAGGCCTTTAAGTCATAAAATCCCAGGATTTACCAATTGATTAGAAAATGTCAACAAATCGGTCAAGCTGTCCTTTTCAGCAGCACCCTGTACCTTTTTTGGTCCTAGATCTTTCCCTAAAGATCTTATGTGTAAAACCTTGGTACAGTTTGTGATATAGTTTGGTGTTTTACTTATAATTATGCACAAACATATGTAATATTGTTTAATAAGAAAAAAACCCATAATATTTTCAAATACACGTATACATTAAACGATAATACAGCTGATAACTAATGCCTATAAAAGATAACGAATAAATTTAGTATTTCCCAGTCCTTTTTCGAAAAGCCCGAAAACAACAACAAAAACAACAACACGCGTCATTTTCTATAATCAAGATTTGGAAAAAAAAAATACATGTATCTTATTACGAAATTTTCTTGAAAATAAAACAATCCTTAATTTCAATGCATTTATCAGGCAATAAACACCACGTTCTGTTTGCGGTCACGGGCATATGTTATTGCGCGTTTGTTCTTTGTTTTTTTATTTCTGTTTTCAGTTTTCTTGAAAACGTCGAGTTTTACATGGAATATTTAAGACGCCAGATGGTTCTTGTTCGATGGAACGATCTTCCTTAACTATGAATAAGTGTTGCCACGATAAAAATCACCGAGGAATTTTGAAATGCTTGTCAATATGAATTATAATACCACCTGATTTTGCAACGCGATCTCTAACCCTTGGCGATATTAATTATATTTCAAGCCTGCCCAGGGTCTTATCTATGTGACTCCACATATGTAACGACACCTGATCGGCGGATCTATAAAAAATATCGTACTTGCGCCGCATTCTAAGAACGTATTCCGCATGTTTCGTTTACAGCGCGTTCACCATTTTCTTTCGGAGCAGATGTTTTGATGTCATCCGTAGTCATGGAAAAAAGCTTAAATGCAGATATCTTGCACGACGTGTTGTTCCTTTGTGTTTCACTGTGCCACCATTGAGGTGATCAATCTATCTTCAACGACGACGACGCCGTCGACGGCAACGACGATCATTTTAATGATACTAATTATAGCAGTGATGATGAAAATTACTGTGGTGTAAATATTTTGAACAAAATGTTTATTCTTTTCGCTTTTTAATGTTGAAAATTGTAGTATTTAGGATTATCGTACAATATCCGCACGTCATGATGGAATCTTAGTGGTATTGTTTGCGAGCGTTAATGTTCCAGCTATTTTTAAAACTAATCTGGCTAATTAGCGATGTACTGGATGCTTTGTTTACTGTTATAATTTGGCAGACTTTAAAACCGCGTGTGTTATCTGAACACATGGAACTCTGCATGCTGCTGGAGAAACACATCTCTTGAAATTCCAAGGCTAATTTTCAATTTAAACTTGATAAGATTTCGAAAGTGTAGACTAAATTGCGCCCGAGCAATGTACTTGCCCTGAAAGTCTTTTGTTGTAAGGAAGCGCATGTTGAGAATGGGGTGAATACAATGTGCAAAAAGCAATGTCTGATACTGACACGCTTATCTAAGAAATTTCACCAGGCGATTAATTGTGGATTTTTGGGAGGCTTTTCATATGCATTGTATGTTCTTTGTAAAAATGATCTCATCCCGTTTAATTGAAACAAGGTGATGAGATATGGGTATCACTTACATATTGATGTTCAAAATTCATTAAAGATTGTTGCCGGAATGGTTATTTATTACGATACAACGCTGGAATTCGTCAGGGTAGAAAACGTTGCCCTATGATTTTCGTAATGCCGCGCTTGTCCCCACATTTATTTGTTTATAATTTGTATATAAACCACTCACATATAAAACTGACCGATCGGATTTGATTGGTAATGCGTTTCGCCATTCAGACAGACGGGGCGTATCCAGATCTTAACACAATGAGTCAAATAACAATTTTCCCGGAATAACTCTATATATTTTAACAAAACATTCGAAATGACGTGGAACATTTTGCATACTACAACATAAAACACATGTTAATTTAAGATTAATTGTTTAGTTGATCTGATGCCAAATTTAATGTTTCCTAAACAGGAAATGGAATAATTCACTGTAGTCTAACCATATTGTACGTGTAATTTCTATTCTTAAGTTTCGTATTTCACAAATATGATTAAAATTTATGTTGAACTATTTTTATGTTCAAACTACATATGCCTGTGCTACAAGCGATGTTTTAAGTACCGTTATTTTAAGACACTGTAGACCGTTGTATGGATACATGTACTTTACTTTGCATGACAATTGAAATATGTCACCCAATAAATTCAGCAAGAATTTCCAATAATATAACTTAACTATGTGTTACATTCATAAAAGAGCTGCATACTACATCGGTTCGATGAAAATACCTAGTACACAAACGGAAACACTTTCGAACGATAGGATTTCAATCTCAAAGATATCACTCCGCCGAAATGTGCAATTTAGTGAACCCTTGCCGAGAGCGTAAACATAAATACACGTACAATATAATTTCATTTATGATAGCTTAGTGAACATTTAGATTTGAGATATCATTTATTCTGAGAGTTGCGATGAAATTTCATTGAAATATAAAATCCCATTTGGCCAACTGTCGATGTCCTTTGATTGTAAGTTTAATTAATACTTTATTGTCATATTTCGTGTTTCAGGTCTCTGTTTGATAATAAAATCGAATCCCTTGCCAACGGAACATTCACTCCATTGCAGAATCTGCAGACGATGTAAGTATAGTAGCGCCATTGTATTCTAAGGGAGATAAATGGCAATGTCAAAACTGTATTCTATCAGTAGTTACCTTTCTTGAGTTACCGATCTCGGTTTAAATGGATGATCATGATGTACTAATTTATGGATTGTGATCATTTAATATACAAAACTCTTTGTTTACAGTTATACGACTGACTGTAAATGATTGACGGATCAATTAGTAATACATGTGAATATCGTTATTTCGAAGTCAGCGTTATTTCGAAGTATTTTTGGTCCCGAATTTATTTATTCTTTATTTAGCTAAAATAACCTCGTTTAATTCGAACTTTTTAAATTTCGAATACGCTAAAATCTTTAGAATACTTATATAAATGTTTCAAAATTTAAAGTTTCTTTTACCAGAATTTCTTACACATAAGCATTGCCATTTTGGTGTTTGACATGCATCAATCAAGTGATATTGATACATGTGACATTTCCTTACTAGATCTACTATTATATGCATTTTATATTATTTATATCGTTTCAACATTTAGCGTATATATACGCAAACATGAAAGCCGATTTGCTAAAGTAGTGGTACAACGATTGAATAACTCGTTTTGAATGCATTTCGTAGTAGTGTAATGGATATGGTGTCCGTCCTGCGATCTGGAGGCCGCAAGATCGATCCGTACTCGGGGAGCGTTCAATGATCGTTTTAAAACCCCCCACAAAGTATTGGTTTTAACCAGGAAACGGACTTGAAAATGCTATCAATAAGCCTATTGCTTTCGACACAATCGAGCTTAAAGCAAAATGCTTAAACTGAACGATTCATCCTTTCTGCCGGCACACTGTATATAAGCTAAGCCGAAAGTTGGTTTAGGCTTCGCAACACCAGTTAACAATGAACAAGTCGAAAACAAGAGTTTGATCTTTTTGATTGTGTATTTGATATTTTACTCATCTTTTAGTATTTGCATGTTTGTCATTTTGTCACGATTACGCGCTTGTTTATGAAAATAGCTGATATGAAGGCTGTCATGTATACCCTTCTGAAACATTCATCTTTACTACAGGCACCTGGGCCGGAACCCGTTTATTTGCGACTGCAACCTCGCCTGGCTGGCGGACTATCTGGTGACCAACCCTATTGAGACCAGCGGCGCGCGGTGCGAGAGGCCGCGTCGGATGGAGCGCCGGAAGCTGAGCGGCGCAGACTCCAGCAAATTCAAATGTAAAGGTGATTTTTTAATTAAGCATGGCATCTTGGTTCTCCACCTTTCTGTTGCATTCCTTGATTTCTTCTACTTGAGGAAGTGGTATTTCTTTGTACAATTGTAAGTACGCATCTAAATTATTTAATTTTTTAAATTTTTATTAGTATTTAACCTTATTTTACTACTTTGCATTATCTTATAATGTCTATTTCATTTTCTATCTTTATTTTTAAACAATGGCTTCTGCTTTAATAACATTTATATTTTATAACTAACAATATATATTGTTATTTGCTTTAATCTTTCCCTAATTCCTGAGTAGACTAGATGTGATTACGTGGTATGATTATGCATGCTTTTGTTTTGTAATAATAATAATAATAATAATAATAATCATAATAATAATAATAATAATAATAATAATAATAATAATAAGTATGCATATTATTATTTTAATCATTGTTATTAGTATATAATAAAGTAAACATCACAATCATTGTAACTTTTAACAGATGCAGCATCAACAACATGAAAGATGTATAACACACATCAAAGATTTTAAATACTTAACATGGCGTAATTAAGCTATTAACAGACACAGCGACGTATACAATATATCATAGAAATTGTACACGCATACACGCACACACAATCTCAAATACAAAATCGGGCTTAATGTATGTGCGAAAAGTGTCGGCCCGAATCAGCCTGTGCAGTCCGCACAGGCTAATCTGGGACGACACTTTCCGCTTTTGTGGTATTTTCTGTTTCAAGGCAGTCTCTTCTAGACATATATCCACTGTAGGCGGAAAGTGCCGGCCTGGATTAGCCTGTGCGGACTGCACAGGCTAATCCGGGGCGACACTGCACGCACATGCATTAAGCCCGGCTTTCCCAAGACTCATAATATTTTCGCTACGTAGGCACGGAGGAGTACCGCACTCGTCACGCCGGCCGCTGCTCCGTGGACAACAGCTGTCCCCTCAAGTGCGACTGCACCGGAACTACCGTCGACTGCTCGTCCCGGCGCCTCACCTCCGTGCCGACGAATCTCCCGTCGTACATCACCCTTCTGTACGTATCAGAAATGATGCACTTTTACGAAATGATTTCATTGTGTACTTTGACTGCTTTAAAGAAGTGGTTTGCATTTTTCGGCGGATTAGAGACACTTTCACATGTTTTGTTTAAATATAATTAAATTATGAAACTGTATGTAATTTCCGAGTGTGAAACTAAATATTTACATTCTTTACTACCTTGTCTAGCCATAAGTTCTTCTTTCCTGTTACTTGGTGCTGTATATTATATACTAAAGTAAAGCTCCTACAGTAACAATATAGTAATTAACTCAAGTTGTACTTCAATTTTTGCGTGCATCTTACTATAAAACCACACTTTTCCCATTTCAGAAACCTGAAAGACAACCAAATCACAAAACTCTCTCATGGAGCGTTCGATGACTTGCCTGACCTAAAGCAATTGTAAGTACCTCGCACACTTTGTGTATTTATATAGCTCCTATATTAACAATATATTAACTCAAGTTGTTTTTGAAAGGCAAAATTTCAGACATGTTTCTACGTAAACGGAACGGTTAGCATATAAGAAGCAACCTTTCACCTTTACTAGAACCAAACCACACAATTTTCACTACATACAAGCTACTTAAAAAAAAAAAATTCCCTTGTTCATGTATTAGCTTATTGACTTTGCCTTCATTGAACTACAAACAGAGATATATATTACCAAAAAAGTGTAATTTCATTACCTATCAGTAAAGTGAATGTCACTCGTATGCGTAGGTATTGTTTTAGGTTCGAACACTTCGTGTGCCGAATGAATTTACTATAAGACTGTGTACATTTTCCAGGGACCTGAGTGATAACCTGATTGAGATTATTGAAGACAACACTTTCGCCAACCTGGACAACCTCATTGAACTGTAAGTAGAACATATTCTAATTATCCACTACAGTGATCTGATTATGTTTTGTTTTATAAATTCACTGAAATATGTATTGTAACGCGTATAAGTTATAATGAGACAGTGCAGTGTGTTGCTCAAACAGGACCTCACCCGCTCTGTGGACTCGAGAGCTCTCGGGTTCGAATCCCGGGCTGGCTGCACTGATGTTCCGCTTTGAGACGTCTAGTAAATTTTTTTGTTAAATATTTTTCAGTAACTTGGCGAACAACCGCTTGGAGAAGGTTTCGGGACCAATATTAGCTGGACTGAGATCTGTACAACACATGTATGTGTTTCTTACGTTTTGTTACTATTACTCGTACTTTCTGCTAAGACACTTCTTAATACTCATCTCTGTATATAGATTTTATTTCAATGTGCCCACAAATTATTCTGTCTATTCTGCATTTTGGTGTTAGTTGTGTTATATTAATATTGAAAGCATACATGCGCTGATAACTTCGAAAAAATATCGTTCACAGTTATTACCAATGCACATTTACAACTCTCAAATGTTGTGTCAGTTAAACATGCCTTAAGTAAATATGGTCCTTTATTCTACCCATGCAATGATTCTGAACCATAAAAAAGCATATTATCAAATACTATAGTCAAACATGACCTACTTTTATCATCAGATCCCTGACCAGCAACCGCCTCACGTGTATCAGCAACACCACGTTCAGGGACACGGTGAATCTGAAGAAAATGTAAGTAGAATTCTGAACCGACTGGTTTAACCCGTCCCCGGGGCGGTCCCGTGACCATTAGATTCGCAGTATCTCACGAATATGCAAAGTTTTATTGTAGGCGTTAGTTAAGTTAGTAGATGTTGACAGCAAAATGTATTGACTTGTGTCACTTGTCTAATTCGTTTTACTAAAACTGTCTGAACATTTATTCACATTTATTAAATAAATTATAACGATTTTTCATTAAATTGTTCTGAAGTCATCATTAGACACGAATGTTTTGTTTGTATTTATGAATTGTAATACTGTTATAAGGTTATTAAGAGATTTGTATTATTGTTTTTTCAGCGATTTATTCGACAATCAGATCGGTTGCATTCAGGAGGGAGCGTTCGACACTGCCACTGCAATTACCTCATTGTGAGTTGTTTGTAGCATTTTTAATGTCATTAATTCAAGTGTAAATTGATATATAACTTAAAAAAAGCAACTGGACAATTACGTTTTAAGCTATAACTCTTCGTGTTGCAAACTTAAATTTTCTGTTTTACCTTAAACCCTCTTCATTTCGAAAATAAGAAACTTTAAGTAATACCATTTCTGAATAGAATTATCATTATGATATATTTATGTACCAACCATGTGTATGTTTGATTAGGCAAATACTTCAAGATTAACCATAGCAAATGTGTCCAGTTTATTTTTCAGTTAGGACATGTTTATCATTCTGCCGACATTTATCAATGGAATCAACTTTGAACAAGTTGTTCCTTGAAAGCCAGAAAGGGCTATCAGCATTCTTTGCAAATATGCTCACGACTTCTTCTGGCTTTCAAGAGACGAAATGCGCTCTGTCACCTGCCATTGTAGATGTTTATTGTATTAAACATATTTTATTAACAAATTGACCCAATTAAATTTGCGGCTCCCTTTCAGAAACCTCATGTCCAACCCTCTCACGTGCAACTGTCATCTGAAGTGGTTTTCCTCGTGGCTCTTGACACGTGACGTCCTTGTAGGCAGCCTCACGTGCTACTCCCCTCCGGAACTGCGCAACAAACCATTCCTGGAGGTCGACCGGAACAAGATGGTTTGCGAAGGTAACACATTTGAAAAAGCATCATAAATTGTTATGATGTACTTAAAGAAAAATAATCATGGATATATTTATGTACTTAAAGAAAAATAAACATGGATATATTTTTTGTAGTAAATAGAGCAATAGACTGACAAACAACGGATGCACGGAGGGTCGGGCTTGCATATCTATTTAGAGACGGACGTGAAAGTGGCACATTACGGTCCCACAATATAAACGTGACAAAATATACATATGTGTAGACTATATGCATATATAATTAAACGGGGGATCTTATTAATGTATTGGGGAATGTATTGCAAGTTAATTTACTCTAAAATCCTTTCAGAGCGTAACGATATTGGCTGCAATGTTGGACTTCCGCCCTGCTGCTCCGACCAGCCCATCGATGGTAAGTATTCCATCCAAAACTTGTACTTTGTCCTGCAAGCACTTTTCTGGGGTATATATATGGGAGTTTGCTTTAGTTTGTACCTTATTTGGCATTTCCTATCGAAAATTGTATTTAATGTAGTATACAGCATCGTACCAACTATTTACCATATTATACTACTCGACCAGCGAAGTGATTCATACTCAAAATCATTGGAAGTTACTCTTTTTTCTCAATTTATAATTGCTTTGGGCCCAAATTTATTAAGATTCTTTGAGCAATTCTTAACATAGTTGAAACTAAGTCAAAGTAAGAATTCGTGTCTGTAACACTACGCTTTGGAACATGCATGTACATGACCAATACTTAATCTTAATACCCTCGTAATTATATTGCAACTTCTGTGTCAAAATCTACGAACAATGCATTTCTTGGACAGAATGTCCGGTTATTAAATTATTCTTTACAGATTTTTCTTAGTGTTCGCCTAAGATTATTTTATTAATATACGCCCTGTTCAGACGCGTAGTCCAGGGGTCTCATTCCAGAAACATCTTAAGTGAAATCCTATCCTTATGTCGATTTTAAGGATTAGCCTTAAAATCGACATTTTTCTTGAGCATTATATTCCATGTATAAATGAAATTTTGCTGAATGTTCACTAATAATCAACTTAGTATGAACTACTATTCAATTAACTGTAATTGGAATCGTTAATTTATATGTAGTTTAAAAAATATTACCTTACAAAAAAATTGGAACTTAAATGAAAATATTTTAAGATAAACTTAAGATGTTTCTGGAATATGACCCCAGGACCCATATCAACAAATCTCCTAAGTGAATTTCTTAAAATCGTAACATTACTTAAGTATGCGGCTGGTTCATCGAATGGTTGATCTTAATTGATTTTAACCTGGTAAAGAATCAACCAATGATTAGTATTTTGTCACATTTTAAAGATAAATATTGATTTTCACTAGGTAATTTTGTTTAAACTTTGCACTGAAATATGACTTTGGTTAAGATTTTCCTTAGGTGCTTTGTGGGTATGGTCCCTTGGCCCGTATTCACAAAGCCACTTAGGGAAAACGTAAGTGAATGTCTGAAATTCACAAAGCCACTTAGGGAAATCTTAAGTGAATGTCTGACATTCTTAAGTCGGTAACTGTTTGCAGTATATGTCGTTTTACATTGAAACGTTTTAAACTAGTAAATATTGTTAAGATGTATAGTACTTTGCCAATTATTAAAACAGAAATAATTGTGTTTCACATAAAAATGTAGCTGATTTTTTTTACCTAAATGCAAGATTTCCTTTAGGAGCTATGTGAATAGCAGCCAAGTACTTACAAATACATCATTTACTTGCAGATATGATTCAGAGGAACTGCGATTCGCGCGTGCAGTCTCAGTAATTTAACATTGCTCTGTTCAGACGCGTAGTTCAGTACTTACGAATGCATCATTTGTTTTCAGACCTGATCCAGCGGAACTGCGACCCGCGCGTGCAGTGCCCGGAGAAGTGCACGTGCCAGGGGACGGAGGTGCGATGCAGTCGCCAGAACCTGCGCAGCATACCCACCGGCATCCCACTGGACACCACGGAACTGTGAGTGGGGAATCATCATAATTTAGCATATAAACATTGTTAAAATACTTTTGTCATTGAATGAATACTTGCTGCCTGTCTTTAATATATTATTATCATTATAATGGAAAAAAACACAACTTACAAACAAACATGGAGTTGCAAATAATTCAAAACTAGAGTTCCTATAACATATCCTACCTCAAACATACATGTAATATTATTTGCTTTATTACTATGAACACTTAAAGCTAGATTTACCTATAACGATTAAATATACTTTATATAACATCAAGGTTGCCACGTAAGAATTAGTTAAATTCTGTGTGTAATTTCTTTTGTTGGAAAGGCAGCACGCATGTATACGCGACATTTGCATTTTCATAAATTATTTAATGTCATAAATAAAGTCCGTACGTAACATGCCATGTGGAAGATAAGCGTTAGTAAAAAAACCTGCGAATTATGGAATCGGTAAAAAACAACAACAATTAAATGTCATGCCCACAACTGTTCGGCTTTTCTACTCAGGTATCTGGACGCTAACGGCATAACGGACCTCGAGAGCGACGCAGGGGACGTGGTCAGCGAGATTGGACGTCTCAGCAAACTGACCAAGCTGTGAGTACCGTCTGTGTACTATGAGATATAATAGCAACTGTAAAATGGGATAAACTAATTGTAAACTATGACAAAATAATTGATGACGGGGATAAAATGATATTCATTGAATTTGAGGTAATTCGAGCTCCTACTTTGGTTCCTGTCTTTACATGATGTTTATGTCTTTGAATCACATTAATATCATTATTTTATGTTAGGTACAGAGTAATAAAATAACCCCTGTACTAATGCTAAAACTCTTTGTCAGAATCCATTACACTATATTGTCTGTCGAATAACATGACGCATACACACCAAATAGCACTTGTGTGTTCACACAATACTTTCCTATTTCAGCGACCTCAGCAACAACCAGATCCTCATTCTGCCTCCTAACATCTTCAGCAATCTCTCCCAGCTCTCCACGCTGTAAGTGACTGGAATTTTGGTTGGCATGTTCATGTTTCAACAAATGATGCACCTCTTCTGTTTGTGTATAATTAAAGTTTCGAATGCCATACAAAGATGGCCAGAATGTACTTCTGACTTGGTAAGTTATAGTATTAACAGTGAGTCATCGGAAAAAATGTCTTCCCTGCGGACGTTTGTGGTACATTACCTGCAAAATGTATGTACAATAAATACAGACGATACCGATGTACAACTTTTAGATGTATTTGCATAAATTATTGTTTTATTTGTAATTTCAAGGCATACAAATAAAGAAAATATCGATACGAACTTAAATGCTGTTTTACAATCATCTAACATACTTTTATTGTCTTTCGCCGTGTTTTCCAGTATCTTGAGCTTCAACAAGTTACAGTGCGTATCTGCCAAGTCCTTCAATAAACTAACGGAGCTTCGAATACTGTAAGTAGAGTGTGGGTTCATTTAACATTCAACACGCATTTTATGCGTAGCAAATCTGATCAGATTTTTGGTTCAGTTTGCTGATTGTTTTATTGTGTGGTCAATTAAAATTTACATTCTGTCAGTCATTTCTATTTTAATAGTCTTATGGTATTCTCCGTTATGTTGTGACATCGAAGCACACGTATATATGCATATGTTTTATATCTTTAATGATGTGAGAATGATATTTTGTAGATCACTCCATGGCAACAACTTGTCATCCATTCCATTCGGGGCGTTCAACGATCTGAAATCTCTCTCCCATTTGTAAGTAATATCGCACAACTTTATTACATGAAATAATGCAGTTTTGTAAAAACATCTCATGTTTTAAACAAATAACATCAGAAATATATGTACTGGTAGATTACAATTTCTTGTTTTTGAAATGCAATACAAATAATATCAAAAGTCATCAGTATATCGAATATTGGTCAAGATAGTTTGCTATACTCATTTAGATCTATTTTTATCTTGTTTGTGACTATACATCATAACAATTATGCACGCTTTATCCGATTTCTTGTATTGTTATAATATTACCCACATGTTTCTCCAAAGTGTGACGGTGAATAAATCATGTACAAAAAATAACTTTGTTTAGTCGTAATAGCCTTACACATATTTATTCCAGGGCCCTGGGCGGCAACCCCCTGTACTGCGACTGCGAGCTCAAGTGGCTGGCCGACTGGATGAAATCCAAGTTCGTGGAGTCCGGTATCGCCGCCTGCGTGGGGCCGCCCTCCATGAACCAGAAACTCCTGCTCACCACGCCGTCGCACCACTTTGAGTGTAATGGTAGGTTTATAGGATCACTGAGTTGTGTTTTTTTAAAAAAGAAGTTCAACTTTTGTAGTCTTTTTATTTTCATTATGTTCTTTTTCTAAATTTGACATACTAGTATCGAGCAATATCACCTTTTCCAGTCTATGTAAAATAACCTTTGATTGTTTTTGCCATGTTTGAGGTTCCTCCAAGCCCGGTGAGGAGAAAATGACAATTTGGAGCCGTAAGTATAATGCATTTTTTTTTAATTCTTGCAGGCAATCCCGACCCCGAGGTCCAATCAAAATGCAACGTGTGCTACAAGAACCCCTGCTATCACGGCGGCGTCTGCACGACGATCGGCTTCAAGGACTTCCGGTGTGACTGCGCCCCCGGGTACCACGGCAAGCGGTGCGAGGAGGAAATCAACGCTTGCTTCGGGAACCCCTGTCACAATGGCGGCGTCTGCAAGATCAAGGACATGAAGAACCTGTTCGGAAGCTTCATGTGAGTGATTTCACAGCAAGATGGAGATGTGTTGTTGACTCTTGGCACATATTGTATCATTCATTTTAAATAAATATTTATCTATATTTTTGGAAGCAAACCACACGTATTGTAAAAAACGATCTGAGGCGTGTCGTGAGAAAATAAGGCTTAATGCACGTGCGTAAAGTTTCGTTCCGGATCAGCCTGACACTTTCCGCATTTATGGTCTTGTCTGTTTTAAGCACGTCTGTTCTAAACATATATCCACTTTAGGCGGAAAGTGTCGTCCCGGATTAGCCTGTGCAGTCAGCACAGGCTGATCCGGGACGACACTTTCCGCAGATGCATTAAGCCCGGGTTTCCCACGACACACCACATATAATCTTACCATTGTCATACATTTCTCAACAATAGACGGAAATGTTTCTTACGTAGCCTTGTAGAGAAAACTTTTTTTCGTTATTACTGAGCTGCAAATAACCGGACTTTAAAGTCAGCGGTTTTATCCAATGCATGATGATGATGATACTTTAATGCATTGTGTTTGTTTTCCTCCAGGTGTTTATGCCTGCCCGGTTTCGTGGGCGAGCGCTGTGAGATCAACGTGGACGACTGCGCGGGAAATACGTGTAAGAATGGAGCCACGTGCGTGGACGGGGTGGAGTCCTACACGTGTCTTTGTCCTTCCGGCTGGACAGGTGAGAACACCTTCAAAATGCGCATTTTTTAACTTACAATTCAAGATGTTCGATTGTCAAACTTAAATTCAGCTACAGTGTTGTTTTCAAGAAGCGGTCTTATTTCATATTAATTGTTGCTATTTTTACAGGTGGGAAATGCGACGAGAAAATAGCATTTTGTACCGAGGAATACAATTACTGCGAAAACGGGAAGTGTGTTGACCTGGGCAATGACTACAGGTAAGCACCCGTTTTGTATTAGTAACAAAGAAATGCTTCTTTCGTAAGAAACAACAACAAAATAATCGCTTACTGTAGTAGAATTATTGTGGCTATTGTAAACTATAAAATTTAAAGATGTTATTGTCAACAGATTATTGGACGCACGTATAAATTATCGGGCTATCTTTACCAATGTTTTTATAAATATGAGTAATATTATTAAGTAATATGTGTTTATGACTGTGGATATAAAAAGAAACGTTCATAAATACAGATGCGACTGCGAAGATGGATTCTCAGACAAGAACTGCTCGACGAACGTCAATGAATGCGCGGACCATATCTGTCAGCACGGGAGCACGTGCGTGGACGGCATCAACTCGTACACGTGCACGTGTCGCCGGGGATACACGGGCAAATACTGCGAGATTGTGCCGGTCGACATCGACCTGTCGAACCCGGTGGCGGGACTCTGCCAGAACCACGAGTGCCAGAACAACGGGGTGTGCTACCAGGAAAGTTCCTCGTCAGATTATTACTGCAAATGCGTGGCGGGATTCGTCGGAAAGAAGTGTGAAAAACTCGCCAGCCTGTCGTTCATGGCGGTCGACTCGTATATCCAGCTCCCTAAGTTCAACTTCCAGACCTTCTCCAACATCACGATCACCATGAAAACCAACTCCAGCCAGGGGCTTATCATGTACACGGGTGTCGAGGAGCACCTGGCCATAGAGCTGTACAAGGGCCGCGTCGCCGTCAGCTTCTTCGTCGGCAAGGAGCACGTTCCCTCGCAGTTCAGTTACATCTTCAGCTTCAGCAAGATCGACGACGACAAATTCCACACGATCGAGCTGCTCGTGAGCCAGCGCAACTTCACGATGCGGGTGGATAACGGCGTGGCTCGGACGGTGATCAACGAGGGCAACCACCAGTACCTCGAGGTGGACGATGACATGTTCCTTGGTGGTATTCCCAAGCATATAAGCGACCGGGCCCAGCGGAAGTTCCACATTAGGGACGGTTCTAGCTTTAAAGGTATGCAGAAAACATTTAAGATAACCTTATTGCTCCTGATAAAGTAACGTGAAGAGGAATGATGAGTTCATACGTGTATATCAGCATTAATGGGTATAAATGCATCAGAACTAAATCTGTAGACGTTTCCGACATGCTACATGATGGATATTAATGTTTAAATTCTGTAATAATACTGATTTGGTTAATGCCACGAATATCAACTAATCAAGGTAGGTGTCAGCTTTATAGTTCTGCAGAGTCGTTTCCCTCTGTACATTCAATGTACATTTGTATTATCAATTTTAAATCCATGTTTGATTGTGGTTTGCAGATTTGTCGGACATTTGCTATTGGAGTAAAACACGTTTTGGCCCGACGAATAAAATGTGCATAATCCCCTAGTTTTATTTTGCTAATCCTCTAATTCTAATTTACAGGATGCTTCGCCCAAGTTCTCATCAACGGAAAACCCCTAGACTTTATGGTCTCCAAGAAAAACCACAAGATGACGCCAGGGTGCAGTCTGCCCGACCCGTGTGAAAATAATAAGTGTAAAAATAAGTCTAAATGTCGCCCCAGAAACAACTGGGAGTCGTACGAATGCAGGTGCACGAGGGGCTATAGTGGCGAGTACTGCGAAATAGGTGAATATTCGTCAGATGGTAGCTATAGTAAGTGATCTGCTTTTTGGTTTGTAGCCTTTCATTTCTCATTTTTCACTTGCATGCGACGGTCGTGTTTTGTTTTCTTTCGCTCATTTTCACATTACATAAACTGACTGATTGAGTTCTTATGGTTAGACATCTTTATGTCAGCAGTCCTACATTTTCAATGAATTATTGATAACAATTTTATTAATTTGCATCTCGAGGGTTGATACTAGAAGGAATCAACTGTTAGTCATTACAATGGCCGTTGGTACCTTCTGGGTTTCAACTCTCGACATTTTCCTTTCTCATGGACATTGTAGTAAGCAAGCCTTACCCGAATATCTACAATCATTTCTAATTTGGTGATCAATTCATTATAATGGTAAATATGTATTTAATATTTTATAATCTTTCAAAACTGAAAAAGCATTGCCTGTGAACTCAACTGATTTGAAACTTTTGTTTCAGCCCCGACATGCAAGAGTTCGGTTTTCAACGACATTTACGTGGATCCTAAGACCAACTGTCGGTCTCGCCGGCAGATCAAATACCGACGGTGTGAGGGCGGCTGTGGCTCAAACTGTTGTCATCCGACGAAAATCAAAAACAAAAAAGTGAAACTGTACTGCGCGGATAATTCCTCGTACGTTTACGACTTGCCCGTAATTCGAAAGTGTGGATGCAAAAAGTGTTGAAAATGACCACGAGGTGTTTTTTTACAGAAAAACTCATTTATTTATGTTATCACGTGAACATACTGTTCGAAAGCGTGAAAATTCGGGTAATGTTTCAACGTGTATATATTACAAACGTGATTAAACATGTTCTAGACGTAATGTACATGAAAAAGTTTGTGTCTAAATGGCAATAATTAGAAGTTTAGAAGTAACCACATAATGTTTCGTTGACTGCGGGTAATGGGTGCCAGAAAGTTATCATGGAAGAACAAAAACGTTGTTGTGAGAAGTTAAAGAAAGGATTTCAAGTTAAGAAGACGTAATTATTGGTGACGCACGTGTGGATTTTTACGTGGTTGAAACATTAAACGGTACGGAACAGAACTTTCGCCAGATATGTCCGTTGCCATTTATGTGGGTTGTAATGCATATATAAATGAGACTGTAATGGATTTATTCATTGGTTATGCAAATTTACTTATTTGGAAACTAATATTAAAATAGGCGTGTCGTGGAAAAACCTGGCTAATCCAGGACGATACTGTCGGCTTTAATGGTATTTTCTGTTTCAAGGGAATCTCTTCCAAACATAATCCACTGTAGGCGGAAAGTGTCGTCCTGGATTAGCCTGTGCGGACTGCACAGGCCAATCCGGGACGACACTTTACGCAGATGCATTAAACCCGGGTTTCCCACGACACGCCTCTTTAATTTAATGTTTGTCGTTTAGGTAGGTATATACATGTAGACGTCGGTACGTGAAATATGCATTTAATGTATGTCGATGAACAATTGCTGTATAATTTTTGTGTACATATATTGTATAGATTTTTATGTCATTATATTTATTTTGAATATTTTCACTAATGAATAAGTAACTCACATCACCGTTTTGTATCCTTCGTCGTAGCTAATACTTACTTCAGATGATGCAGTCATCAGAATACGAGAAAATTTATATGAAAAGAACGATAGTCAATTATTTTAAGGTTTAACACTTTATCACGTTAACTATCCTAAATTGACCATTCAATTAAAACAAGAATGTGGTCATCTAAAAATATTCATACACATTAAATGTATGTACCAACATGTATTTCATAGATCGTTCGTCAATTTGGTGAACGGTCGAATGCATCGCTTTAAGTCAATATTTACAAAATAATTACCATAAAATATTCCCATCAACTGGATTTTGATATTGTTTAATTAAAATGTTGAGAATCTAATAATTTAATTTCAAGCCTATACGAATTAAATTTAAATTTATAATATGTGATCCATTTTGAAACTATTAGCTAGTCAAATTTTGTCCTATCGGTGACTATCGACAAAAAGTGTTGTGCTTTTATTGTCAAATTTTGTTTAATCTAAACACCTTTGTTTCCATTTTGTGTTGTTTTAATCACACTACATGATAGCCAAAACACTGAACCTAAATCAATGAATTTCTATATGCCAATTCTATGCATATTTATATTTAGAATGTCATACATAATTGCAACGAGTGTTTTGTTGGCTATAATTTTTCATGATACATTTTCAATGTTCAATCGACTGTTAATGGAACAGTTATATGTCCCGTTACAGAGTTGTTTCTTTAAAAAATAAATTTGTTCATCATTAAAAACGAAAGGCCATTGTTAACAGGGCCGTGAGTGTTCTTCTTTGTTTTATGACTTAACCATTCATAAACTATGAACATTGTCGGTGTCGCTATCAACATTTAAAGTGTGTATGTACGATCTTTCAAAAGAATTATTTTCAAAATAAGCAGAAGAAAGTGACAATATAACTTGAAAGCAGACAGATAAACATACAACTTTCGAAGGAAACACTAACATATCGACTATATCAACAAATACGAGTGTCGACTTTTGCATCGTTTATTAGTGTTGTGTAACCTAAAACCACTGTCGAGCCAATATGTATACATGTATTCGAGTTTCTGTCTGTACAGCAGAAAACCAGTGTGTGATTAAAATTTAGCCAAATTATGCGTTTTATAACAATGGTTCTTAGTGAATTTTCTTCCATTTTAAATCAGAGTATATGGTAATTAACTTCATCGGGTTGTTTTAACTTTTGTCACTTTGTCTGTTATACGATCGTACATATACCCTTTAAATCGTAACGTCCGTCCGTCGTTTGGAACAATAAATAGGCAGTTTGATTTTGCTCTGATGATGTTTCATTTGTGACCGTGATGATAAATTATGTATCCTTAACAAAAATCAAATCTACTATTTAGATTGGCTTAAATGTTTTTCACTGTCAATGTTTGTGGGCCAGTAAAATGATTGAACATATACGTGTTTTAGTCACAACATAATCCACTTTCCTGGAAGTATTTGTTTTCACAGTCATACGAATGCTCGTTGCCATTGTACATTTAATGTTAGCGTTTTCCATGTCTAATAAATTTATAACAAATGTTGCTGGTGTTGTTTTTACAAATCATAAAATGTGCAAAATAATATGGATATAGTAAACTTTGTAAAATGTTGACATAGTAAATATTTACCGAAAGCCGAAGTGGTACCGAATACAACATTATGGCTACAGGGACTATGTCTGCCAAAAAGTTATTTCCTACATCAATATAAATGATATTAGAGAGAGATAGATATACATTTTATTTTAATCCAATACGCCATATATGGAACATGAGGGCAACATATATACACATGAACAGAAACATAAAATGTTGCTTTCGTGGGAAAACCTGGCTTAATGCATGTGCGTCAAGTGTCGTCCCGGATTAGCCTGTGGGGGACGACATTACGCACACGCAATAAGCCCGGATTTGCAACGACTCGCCTCAATTATATTTTCACAACATTCTTAGGTTTATATACTGTAGCGGAGAAGGATATTTATCAAAGACTCATCCTAATTATCATTAAACGTGTAAACTCATCAAACTAATAATAATGCAAAATCCATATTGAACCAGGTAAGCGTATTCGCTACTAGGATTTTTCCGTATTATCGATAAGATCTTATTTTAGCCTGACTACTTTTTATGTCAAAACAAACACTCAGTCAAATTCGGCAATTATCGGAATGCTTATTTACAACTTCATAGTCGCAAATGACGTCACTGTGCAATATCATCTGATTGAATGTGCAACATCAAGTATGATTTTCTTTCGAGGGTGTGTCGCTGAGCAAATCAAATAACGTTTATTTATAAGTCATATTATAATTTCAGATATTAGCACAAAACAACACATATATAACACTACAATACAGTATAGTTTGAGTGTTTAAAAACATCAACAATAAATTCAACCTATTGATATATACTTGGACACAAGAGGAGCAAACAAAAGGAAAATACCGAATAGTAAGCCCTATTGAAACGATTTCTTCGGTCAGATATTAAGCGTTTTATACGTAATAATGTTTCTATGTTACGCAGTACTTATTTTTATATAAATTAAATATAAGAACATATTCGGACGAGTAATGACGCAACACAGTACTGATATAAAATATGCAGTATTATACAACATTCACAGTTTATGCAGAATGTTATATTTTAGAGGCATCTATATTACATGAAGTATAACAATATAGTATATAGATTTTTGATAAACACAAATCAGCAAAATGCTTGAAACAAAGAAAACCCGAACGAATGACAGTAAACAGCTTAGTTACTAAAAGCGCTATTCCTCTTTGTAAGAAAAGTGTGTAAACTAGGCTTATACAAATTTACGACGTCAATAATTATATATTATATAATGATTTTGTCTCAGAATGTGGAAACTCTGTCCCCGTTATAATCACCTAATTTGCACCTTACTTATTTGCCCATATCCATATCTTTATTTCAGTTATCCGCCCCTCTGAAGCACTTTCGTAGACCTAGTCCCTTTAATAGGTTCTCAGCGTACTGAATCTTCCGTGTGTAACGGCTACTGCTGCAAACACGTGTATGCATACAAGTTGTGTGAACGTTGCAAAATGATGTGTGTACCAAACCGCAAATATTACGCAAGTAAGTCAAAAGGCTAGCTGTATCGGACCATTATCCGATAGCAAAATAAAACTTAATCAAAATAAGATAACTGATCGATTGTAAAGAAAATACAATTTTCAGTTTAAGTCCAATAATAGACCTTTCCTGTTAAGGTCGTAATGAGGCATATAAAGTATAACAAAAGCATATTAAGGCATATGAAATACATACTAGTACAAGGTCGTAGATTATTCCTGGCTGGCTCCTAATGGACCTTTCCAGTTTTGGGCAACTTATAGACCTTTCCAGTTTTTGCTTCGAAGAGCCCTTTCCAGTTTTGGCCAAATATAGTCCTTTTCAGTTCATGACCACTTATAGTCCTTTTCAGTTTGGGGCATCCTATAGACCTTTCCATATTTTGCTTCTAATAGATCTTTCCACTTTGGGCTACTTATAGTCCTTTTCACTTACATACATTTTCTGTTTGACTTCAAACAGACCTTGCTGGTTTTTGACACTTATTATCCTTTTTAGTTTTGGACCACTTATAGATCTTTCCAGTTTTGGCTTTTGATATACCTTTCCAGTTTTGGCTTTTGATAGATCTTTCCAGTTTTGGCTTCTGATAGATCTTTCCAGTTTTGGCTTCTAATAGACCTTTTGGGCACCTTATAGACCTTTACAGTTTTGGCTACTTAAATACCTCTCTAGTTTTGGCTGCTAATAGACCTTTACAGTTTCGGCCACTTATAGACCTTTATAGTTTTGGCTACTTAAATACCTTTCCAGTTCTGGCTTCTAATAGACCTTTACAGTTTTTACCACTTATAGACATTGTGTGTGTGTGTGTATTTCGAAGTTTATGAGGTCCTTCCGCGCCGGAGGCTGCATTATGTGAGGATCCGGAGTGTGTCACAGCACTCCTACCTAATTAATTTACTAGAGATTCACGAAAGTTGGGACGAATTTTGAATCATAGCTGCAATTTCCAGCTATTTATTTTTTACTGAAAGATATTTAATTTTGGTGTGGTCTTGTGCTGTGGGGGGAAACCGGAGTACCCGGAGGAAACCCCACCTGTCCGGTATGGTTACCACCAACCAAACTCACATGAGCCGGGAGTGGGAAGCGAACCCGGGCCGCCTAGGTGAGAAGCGCGTGTACCAACCACTGCGCTAGCCGGTCTTTTCCAGTTTTGGCTACTGAAATACCTTTCCAGTTTTGGCTTCTAATAGACCTTTACAGTTTTGGCTATTTACATACCTTTCCAGTTTTGGGTTCTAATAGACCTTTACAGTTTTGGCCACTTATAGACCTTTACAGTTTTGGCTACTAATAGACCTTTACAGTTTTGGCTACTAATACACCTTTACGAGTATGGAATATATACCTGCACATCTTTAAAAAGTAATCACGGATTACTGTTTCCAACGGATAAAAGATTTAACTCAAATATTACTCAAAAATAAACATTTAACCATTATATTATACATTATATATTATATATATATATATACCGTCTCCATGGCCTAGTGGTTAGGGCGTTCGCGTACGGAGCGGGAGGTCGAAGGTTCGAGTCCTACGCAGGGCCAGTTCTGAAATGGCCGGTTGCCTACACAGCAGCTAGTTAAATCAAGGGGTACCGATTGCCTTCCTGCCAAGCGCCCGGCATATATGATAGGAATCGGGAGTAAAGATGTTATCAGTGAAGGTGTCTCATAAGCCAAAACTGGCTGGCCCTTAATCGCGAGGGGTGACACTATAATAAACAAACACTTTACACTTTACTTATTTAGACTCGTGTGATAAAATCCAGGCTACGTTTATTGCATATGCAATCAACGAGGTACCTAAGACCAGAGATCACCACACCACTGGAAGAACGGGCTACGTTCGTAAAACGTCTTCTTTTCGAGAACGGGGTTGGCTGCGATTGGATCTCAGACGCTGTTGGGGACGTCAGTATATTGCTTCACACGTTTAAATCTAGACTCGAGTATTGTGCTCTACAGAAACTTCAGTCGGATATAAACAATTCTCCCAAGTGTTTATAATATCGTGAATATAAAACATTGTTAAACATGGAACGATATATTGATAGAAACCTAACATCTATTCTTAAACAGTTACTATAGAACTTTCGATGCTCCGGACACAAACTCATGATAAAAACGGGTGGACACCATAACATTGACCGAGAAATGAGGTTCTGTGAATATTGTTTAAATCATAATGTCACGATGGTTGAAGATGAATACCACATGTTTTTTAATGTCCATTATATGAACATATGAGAGATATATACTTTATTGACGAATGGAAAACTAGTGTACATAACTGTGTGTAACCCAGCTGAAAAAATCCCAAGCCGCAATGGGAATCGAACCCGGGACCTCCCGGTTGCTAGGCAAACGCTCTACCGCGTCGCTATAAAAGCTAGCTCATATAGCAAGGTAGTATAAGTGTCCCTTATACATCACCCTACTACATACTCTCCCTCCATGTATGAAATTCTTCCACGAATTTCCTTCTGCATTGACATCTGCGGGATGTCGTACAGATCACATTGGGTTATTTACGTTGGGCGACAATGTAACCCAGCTGAATAAATCCCAAGCCACAATGGGAATCGAACCCGGGACCTCCCGGTTGCTAGGCAAACGCTCTACCGCGTCTCTATAAAAGCTAGCTCATATAGCAAGGCAGTATAAGTGTCCCTTATACATCATCCTACTACATACTTAGGAAGTAAATTTTTATTGTAATCTGTACATATATATTTAACTTGTTTTATTTATTTTAGATACTCGTGAGGACACAATTGATTTAGAGGGTGAGATATTCAGATATGAATTGTTAAATGTATGTTTTTCTTTCACAGATGTTTTTAGTGCAGATATATGAATAGTCAAATTATTGCTGCATGTATTTGGTTTGTAGGTTTTATCTTATATTCTGTTGTAAATATTTAGCACATGTTAATTTCTAGTGCTATAGTACTTATAATAATTTTAAAATGTGGACAATTGACTGATCTCATGACTGGCTATACAAATGTTATGACTTTGACGGGACGTCATTTTCACAGGGGGGAAATGTATAACCGGTTCAACTTTTTATAGTTGAGTGTAACCCATCGATAATTGAGTCGATCAAGCAGATCATTCATCACGATTTGCGGGAACAGATTCAGCCATTTTTAGTGGCAGTCAATTTAGTAATTTATATCAGTTTCATGAAGGTATGTTGTATTTAAATTATGTAAATGTATTATTGGGGTTTTAGTCTAGTTTGCCATTGAACGGTACCTTTGTCGAATATTGTATTTATTGGAGAAAATATGTAATTTACTCAGACTCTGGTATTTTGTGATGGCAGCATAATTTTATATTATTTAACAGTCGTAACAATTACCACTGTCTTTAATATGTATGTGCACATATCCATTAATATTTCAGTAACCCAGGGAACAGGGGAAAAAAGCCTACAGTTCAGGGTCCAGTGTCAGGTGTTGTAGTGAGAGGCCAATCCACAATTGGTATGTTGTTGTTGTTGTACATGTCCTTTATGCAAATGTTAAGAATGTACATATTCTTCTAATTACAATTACTAGTGTTCTTATTATGCCGGTGTGAAGAATTTGTTTAAGTTGTCGAGTTATTGGGATGTTATTCAGAGGATACAGTGTATAGACGGCCACTAGATATATGCGTAGATTTATTCCTTCATGATTATATATTTATACCCCCACAAACGAAGTTTAGGGGGGTATATAGGAGTGAGATTGTCGGACTGTCGGTCTGTTGGTTTTTGGTTTCCGGATGATAACTCAAGAAAGGCTAAACATATTCAAATAATTTTTGGTACACATGTGTAACATCATAGAATACAGGTCAAGTTCGATGTTGGTTACAAACCACTAAATTTTGACAGAGTTATGTCCCCTTTTCGACTTAAAATTCCCTAAAAACATGGTTTCCGGATGAAAACTCAAGAAAGGCTTGACGTATTCAAATAATTTTTGGAACACATGTGTAACATCATAGAATACAGGTCAAGTTCGATGTTGGTTACAAACCACTAAATTTTGACAGAGTTATGGCCCCTTTTCGACTTAAAATTCCCTCAAAACATGGTTTCCTGGCGATAACTCAACAATGGCTTGACATATTTATATAATTATTGGTACACATGTGTAGCATCATAAAATACAGGTCAAGTTTGACTTTGGTTACAAACCACTAAATTTTGACACAGTTATGGCCCCCCTTTTTGACTTAAATTTCCGAAAAACATGGACAATAACTCATGAAAGGCTTCACATATTTAAATTATTGTTGGTAAATAGGTGTAACATCATAAAATCATCATCATAACATCATCACTGTTTACCATTCACAAATTAAAGAATTCTCTCTCTGTCCATTTCTTCGAATGGGTGCCATAGTTTTGTGACAAGGCCATATTGTGGGGGTATATCCGTCATTCATGTGACAATTCTAGTTTAATATTATTGTAATTGTATATTTTGTGTATTACTGTTGAGAATCCGTAATTTATAATTGCAGGGCTCCAGCACGTGATATCAGTGTCGGTGACCTTGACAAATATATGCTCATATTAGTATTAAAGACTATCATGTTATTAACTGTTTGATGTGAACATGGAGAGAAACTATTAAATGGACATATAACTGGACCCATGGTGTTGTGTAGATAATTTATTTTTCTTCTACCACTAAAACACAAAACTTACATATTACATCGATGTTTATCCCCGATTTTACCTTGTTATCACCGGAATATACATGTTTTTAATAGTAGAATACCATATTATATGCAACACTTACAAGAGTGTCAGGTATTTGCTATTACTTTTATATTGTTTAACAAAAAAATTATGATCGAGTGTATTTTGGGTCACCAAAACCTATTGGTATTGGTACCATTGTATTACTCCCATCTTATTAACAAATAGTGAGTAATGTTAACTTTATGTAATATAAATGCCTTTGCTCGATAAACAGCAATATTCATCAAACTATGAAAATTCATACTATAGTAGGGCATAAGTAACAAGACATCATTGGATTAATCTTTGTCGTAAGTCTGAAATAATCCTTAAATGGTTTGATATAAGTTCACCATCATTCAAAATGGTTACCCACCGCGTCCACTATGTACGACAACACTATAAAATGGAACTATTTTAGAGTAGTAACACACAAGAGCGACACATACAGTTTTTACGTATCTTGTTGTGAACGTTTAGGGTTACACATTTTGCAATTGTAATGCCAAAAAAGCATTCATCCTTGGTGTACTCATAATGGTTCCAAAAGAATAACACCTACTAAATGTCATAAAGTCTAATACATGCGTATATGTAGTTAACATGCCACAAACTAATATGTATTTGTCAAAACTTATTACATGTAGTTAATTATTCTTGTGCTATTGTTCTTTATAATGGGTGGCTGGTTGCTTATTGTTATACATTTTTTATTGTAGTGGGTTAAAGTTTCATTGTTTGAAACAATAGAACGAATTAGCAGTGTGTCTTCGCTCGAAGAAATCACATTTAGTTAGTATTAAAGAGGCTCACTTAGGCAGCAGCCATGCTAGGGGGCGGATCGCATGGTTTGTTAACTTAACTTTTTCCTTGAGGACTGAAAGGTACGAGAATAGCTTCTATTGAATACATTGAATACGTTTATAAACTGTTGTTAGAAAAAAAATCATTATGTAAGGCAATGGACACCTATACGCTATTATTATATATTTGTTCGTCGAATAAAGTGTTTGAACCGAATTCATATTGGGCGAGACGCTTGCATTGAGCCCAATATGAATCTACTTTTCCCGTACGGGGCAGCAATTCACCTTGTATCGTTTATATCACACCGACAACCTTTTAGTAAGATTTTAAAGCAAGTAAGATGATAAAACAAAATTTAAACTTAATTATGTTTACTGACCTAATATTTCTTTAGACTTCAACGTATTTTCGGAGTGGAGTTTTAGCCTCTTCCTCTCAATTTCATGTGTCTGCAAATCATTTTTTGACAGCGACATTTTGACCAAACGACAATACGTAAACAAATCAAATAATTCCAATGAAAATTAAACGGCAAGGAAGCTTAAGTCAGACAGCCGTAAGTATATGAACCAAATCTGTACCAGTTACTCCCCTCTTATACGTTCATGTAGTCAGTATTGACATTTGCCAACTGATCAAGTTAAAGTTAACACAAAATTGCCAAACAAACAAACCATTTTAATCGACCGACGGCCATTTTGAATTTTTTACTGACCTAATATTTTTTGGAGATGCCCCGTATGGGAAAATACGTAGCAGTCACGCGACCTCTTTAAACCAATGGAAGTGCTGGAAATTTGTTGTCGGTGTGATATAAGCAGATCTTTATTCCACATATGATAATTTTGGGATTCCCGTGTTAATGCGATATCATGAATGTGAAGGAACCATATTGCAAAACCTGAATGAAGTTATTTTTAGCTATTGATTTGTTTTGTGTTGATCAATTGTGACGTATTTGCGTAGATTGCAAACTTTTCAAAGGAACGCTACTCTAAAAGATCATAATTCATGTCTAAAATAAAAATCACAATAATTAGCAAGTGGAGTGACAAAAGATATACTTTATGTTTCCTTTCATTACATTCAGGTAAACTTGAATTATTTAATTTTGAACTCAAGCATTATATATTCATTTACATGACTGAATCCAACACACATTTTTAAATGCATGGCTTGGAGAAGCATTTTACTAAACGCCAGTAGAACACATGCACATACATGATCACATACACATGCAAACGACTTTGTGGCAGGTACATTCATACACATTAATACTATAAAATTCAAACAGCACAGCTAATTTTAATACCTAAACATCCCACTCAAGTGCCTTCAAGGACACATTACTTCTGCTTGAATTTTGCTGCAATATTTGTCTGCTTGTATGTTACCCTCAATCCTGACAAGTGCGCATATTTCTTCACGGGCATTTCGTTCATGGATCAGTAATAATGAACGGATTTGGGTAAAACTGCGATCGGGATACGCAAACTTACTGGTCATTCTATTTCATTTTTAGCTCTACAACCTGAGCCCAAAGTGCTCGAGGGTGAGCTATTCTGGTCACCGTCCGGTGCTCGTCGTCCGTCGTCGTCAACAATGTACTTAAACAGCTTCTTCTATGAAAACGCATGGCAGTTTTAACCACACATGACAGGAATGTTCATGGGATGTTCATTTAACAAATTCATTAACTTCATTTGAATATCTGGAAAGCTCTGGTTGCCATGGCAACCAAAGCTTAAGCAATGGAAAACTGTGAAAATCTTGTCAGAAAACAACAGGCTGGATTTGAAAATAGTTTTCTCAGAAATGTTCCTTGGGTGAATCTCTACTAAATTCCTTCAAATTATGTTGATTCGTTAAAAACATGGCCGCCAGGGGGCGGGGCAGTTTTCCGTAAATGGCTTTATTGAAAACTTTGAAAATGTTCTCGCCTGAAACCTGTGACTTGCAAGATTTTGATATAATTTCACAGAAATGTTCCTAGGTTGACCTCTACCTATGGCCGCCAGGGACCGGGCCAGTTAAATTCTATGGCTATATTGAATCCTTTGAAAATATTCTTGTCTGAAACCATTAGCTTGATTTCAAAAGAATTTCACAGAAATGTTCATTGGGTGACCATATATTAAATTTCTTGAAAATATTTTGATTCGTTAAAATACATGGCCAGAAAGCGTGGGAGTTTTCCGTATATTGTTATTTAAAAAAAAACTGGATCTCAAAGTTATTTAATCTAAATGTTCCTTGCATGACCCTCTACTAAAATCCTTCAAATTATTTTGATTCTTAAAAAACCATGGCCGCCAGTGGGTGGGACATTTTCCATATATGGCTTTATTGAACTTTAGAAAATCGTTTTCAAAATATTTTAACAGAAACATTCCCTGCATTACCCTTTACCAAATTCCTTCAGATTATTTTGATTAAAAACATGGTTGCCTGGTGCTGGATTTCGAAATAATTTCACATAAATGTTACTTGGGTGATTATATACCAAATTCTTTCAGATTGTTAGTCTCGCTAAAAGCATTGCTGTAAGTGGTCCCTCGTTGACATTCGTTATTAGCTTTTAACTTCAAACATATCTGAATACGCTATAAAATATTTCAAGCCAGAATCATTTATCAAAAATCAGGTAAGCGCACCAGGACCATTTAGCCCTTTTGTCATATTAATACCTGTAAAAGTATGCGGACCCGTGGCTCTTGATCAGTGTAAAGGGGTCCTCATTACCTCCCGAACCCCCTACTACAACTTCAATTCAAAGAATCAACAAATATGCAGCTATTACTGAAGCGAAAGCAATCGGCATTACGTCGACAACAATACAGTGAACGAAAACCGTGAAACATTTGATACAAGTAAATAGCAAAGAATTGATATAAGTTATTTTTAAAAATTTCCCGTATTCACTCTATAAATTAAAAATGAACAGAAAATGTTCAGACCGTGTTCACATCGATAGCTTTAAACTAACTGAAATAAACATGATTAGAATTATAAAACTCTAACTACTCATATCGCACCATATGCGTTATACGAGCATCCACTTCCAGTCACCGTCATGGAAGGCAAATAATCTGGAAAACATTGTTAGACACATAAATAAACTATTAAGAGGTGCATGGGTGGGAATAAAGCGATGTTCGTTTTAGCTTGCCGACAGCTCGAATTATTTCAGATGTAACAAGAGCTGTCAGAGGACAGCGCGCTCCATAGTTTAATACTATTTTATTGCCTTTTTCATAATATATATACAAATGATAAACAAATGTGTTAATACAGCATAAAGTAGACATAGTACATAATCAACATAGAGAAATGTGTAAAAAAGCAAAAGGGTTGGGTCACAAGTTTTAACAACATTAAATGACGACCCTTCCCAAGAATTTTCAGACTGGTTCGTTATAACTAAATGCATTATGTAGATTTATTATATGCACAAAATTAATGTACAATGAGATATGTTAGTATGTAAATATATATTGGCAAATGACAAACAGTGAAACAAAATTATATCATATTCCATGCAGTGTTTTATACCGTGTATTTATTAGAACAACAAGAAAAAAGGGAAGAAAAAGGAATATATAAATGACTGTAAATACATGATTCATTATAAATAATAATAAACAATTGCTCCACACCACCCAGCTCAACATTGCTTAGATACAAGATAAGTTGCAGCGAAAAAATGTGAATTCTAGTAATAACAATATACTTATGTAATTATAATCAATTCGCGAATCTATTCGAGGTTTGTATATATCGTTGAACTTCCAGAAATAATGCCTTATTTTGATTATCAGACAATCCTGGAATACCAAATAATAGTTTGCACTGAGAGGATGAAATGGACGCGTGTTAGTAAAGAGAACGAGTCGTTGTTCTGAGTTGTGCGGATATTTTAAAAAGAAATGATCGGTATCTTCGACGGGGCTATTACACACACATATTGGATTTTCACGTAGGTGATTGGAATGTAAATCAGCATTTAAATCACTACATTGGTTTCTTAACCGTGCATGTAGAATTTGTTGTTTCCTTTCACCAATAAGAAAAAATGAAGGAACTGTAGGAGGATTAAACATTTGTTTAATTGTGTTTTTAAAGCCTGATAGCGTAGATATCGAGCAAGTGTCAACATCAAGATCATTCCAAAGCTTAATCGACGAAAGAATAGTAGAATTCAAATAGATCGCTAGTCTGCGGGCAACTGTTGCGTAATTGCTACTATTTCGTAACAAATAAGGAATGTTGTCAGACGGTGCTGGAAAAAGATTGTTTAGATACTGCGGTAAGAGACCTTTATTGTGCTTATATACTAAAACAAGTTTTTGTATTTTTCGTCTGTCATTTAGAGAAACCCAACCGATTTCTTTTAGAAGAAGAGTAGTTTTAGTTGACTTTGTTAATCCTGTGACAATTCGGGCTGCATCCAATTGAATTTTATCTAATAATTCCGTTTCATATCTTGAACAATTGTCCCAAACTATAGACGCGTATTCTAAAATGGGTCTTAAATATGAAATGTATATTTGATTAAGAGTTTCGCGTTTGAGTTATATTTTAACATGAGCATGGACCCAAGTACTTTTGAAGCCGATTGTGTAATATTGTCAATGTGTTTATGCCACGAACCATCTTCGCTAAGTGTTAGACCGAGATGCTTGTGGAATTTCACAAAGGATAATTGCGTTTCTTCGAATATTAAGTTGGGACGGTTTTGATTTTTTGAAAGGGTGAACAATATTACTTCCGTCTTAGAGGGGTTAAAATTAACAAGCCATTTCTTGGCCCATTGATTTATACAGTTAAGGTCAAATCGCGCTCGATCTTTCGAAGTATTTCTGTTGGTACATATGTTGGAAAGTGGAAGGGACATACATTTGTTGAAATACGAAGCTGAATTATGGCAATAATTTTATCAATTTATTCCAAGTTTCAAGTGAATACCTTATGTAGTTTATAGATTATAAGACTTTGGAACAAAACCTTTCACCACAAAATCTCAGTCAAAATACAAAACCGAGTTATGCGGATGCAACACTGCGTTATGAAGAATGTTGCACCTGATGCTGGAGTTAATGACACGGGCATATTTCAAGTTTCAAGTTAATAACTGTAGTAATGTAGTTTTGAAGTTACAGGATTTTTGAATATAAACTTTAACCAAGATCCGACGCGGGGGCCGACGCCGAGTACAAAAGCTGACCGTTTCTTCGAAATAGTCGAGTTAAAATTCTGCACGATAATTTTATGCTTGAGGTCTGATTGGTTAGTCTATTTATAAACTGATCAAACCTGATTACTACATATTACAAAGCACACAAACGAATAATCGAACGATACTAAATATATATTTGTCGCATAAATACTACAACAACAACAACAACAACTACTACTACTACTACTACTACTTCTACAACAAAAACAACAACAACAACAAGAACAACTACTACTACTACTTTTTCTACTACTACTACTTCTTCTACCACCACTACTACTACTACTACTACTACTACTACTACTACTACTACTACAAATATGATTAACAACAACAACAACAATAATAACAAATTACATTACTCTAGCACTAGAGATACACGCATGGTATTATACGTTATAATAGCTCCATATTCATAAATAAGTTTGTTAACTATAATATTTATTTTCAGAATGCAAAACATACGTTAAACCAATTTATTTTCAGAATGTAAAACATACGTTAAACCAATTTATTTTCAGAATGCAAAACATACGTTAAACCAATTTATTTTCAGAATGCAAAACATACCTTAAACCAATCGTGTGGTTAAGTCTCTGGAGTTTCATTATTCTTATATGCAACAAAAACAATGCAATAAGACTTTATCGCTGGTTATACACACATATTTTCTGACGACGAAACAACTAATTGGTTTAAGGCGCACATTGCGCTAAACATCACCAAAGAAGGCTTGTCTAGGTTTTGTAGACCAAGAAATCCAGAAGGTTCATGCAGCAGTTGGGAAAAGCTGCGGAAATTGCTCAACGGAGAACTTGTTTAAACAAAACAGAAGATGTCCAACCGGCGTTTGTGTCATAGTTCGGGGAAATATCGAAGCACACCATCGATTCCATCGACCGTCGTGGAAAAACACCAAAGTAGAACAATGGGCATCCGACCATTGGGAAATTGCAAAATGCTTTTGTCCTCCGGATGGCTATCTAAATGTCACATCGGTTCAGGACACAGACTTCAAACGTATGATCAAAATGTAAATGTGTATACAAGTTAAGGATACACTAAAATGGATTGACTCGAGATAAGTTTGCTTCGAATGTGTAAACCTTATCGTCAGACTCGAACACTGGGTCAGAAGGGGCGTTCTTGCTTATTTGATTAATTTTGCATCTTTTGAAATATATGATCCATCCGATTTCTAATCAAATCATCGCGACTGAATCTTTCCATCAGTGATCTTGTTTATATATTATTTTATATCACGTAATAAACATACTCACCCACTCCAGCTTCGGCGCTATTTCTTTGATCACTCGGAATAAAAATATTAACAAAATGTCCAAGACTATGCAACTATTGTGAGCAAATCATCTTAACAGGCTCGACATATAGGCCGGGACGTACGCCACACGTCTGATTGTAAGGTTACAGACGTTGTTCTTCAAGACTATTTCCTGACACTGACCACCTTGCTGACCGATTCAACATGCCTAGCACAGGACATCTCTGCCTCCCAGGCTGTCACAAAACTAATACAGGTAAATGTAATTATTGTAGAATGTAATTATTTATCATTAGGTTGATATTGACGCAAAACAACAACACCAACAAAAACATCAACAAAACAACAACAAACAAACATATCACGATCAAAAAGCACTATGTCATTGATATTAAGTGTTGTATTTCAGAGCATTATGCTTATGCCATATTTACAAAAAGAATTTATTTTATTGTTGTATGTATACAAATCTATAATAACCATGCATGAAATTCTTGTTTGCGCCCAAACAGTATATTGATTAGTGACACAATGTAATAGAAGTTTTGTAATGCAATAATATATTATGTTTTTAATGCCCCCCGGCATCTTGATGCGGGAGGCATTTGGTGATTGTCCTGTACGTCTGTATTTCCGTCCGTCCTTCCTTCCGTCCGTCCCTGACTAGGTTAAGTAAATTTTACCGTTCGTCTACCACCAACACCGCTTGCTACAACACTTTGATACTTACAAAGTTGTTACTTATGACCATTCCCTATCCACCCATATCACCCAACCTCACTTTGACCTGACCTTGACCTTAACCTAATTTGCACATAGAATAATTCAAACGGGCTGTTTCTTGGTTAATTAGATTTTATCTTTTCGTCTGGCACCAACTTGCTACAATACTTTGATACTTGTTGTTGCCTATGACCATCCCCAATCCACCCATATCACCCAACCTCACTTTGACCTTGACCTTGACCTTAACCTAATTTGCACATAGAATCTTTTCGTCTGGCACCAACACCGCTTGCTACAATACTTTGATACTTGTTGTTGCCTATGACCATCCCCAATCAACCCATATCACCCAACCTCACTTTGACCTTGACCTAATTTAGACTTAAAATAATTTAAAAGTGCCATTTCTTGGTTAAGTAGATTTTACTGTTTTGTATAGCACCATCACAGCTTACTATAACACTTGGATATTTACACAGTTGTTACTTATGACCGTTCCCAATCCACCCATATCACACAACCTCACTTTGACCTTACTAAATTTGCACTAAGAATAATTTAAATGGGCTGTTTCTTGGTTAACTAGCTTTTACCGTTTCGTCTAGCACCAACACCGCTTGCTACAATACTTGGATACTTACACATTACCCAATGTCTGATCTTGACCTTGACCTAATTTGGAATAAGAAATGGGCTATCAAGCACCAACCGGGGACAATCTTGTTTCAATATGGATTTTATTTCAATATTTTGTATTAAAGCTCTTATTTTAGAAGCGTTTGCGAATACCAGCAAACATAAAGCAATGCTAATATATTAAATATAACCAAAAGAACAATGGCTAAATGATTATTTTGATGTTTTTTTTATATCACACTCCAGTTACAGACTGACCGGTTGGCCATTACTCAAATGGAGTTGGGTGCACTTCTGAAAGATGCGCAAATATCACTTGAAAACTCACAAGAGATCTCCGTTGAAGCGGGCAAGAACTTTTCACAAGAATTAATTGTAGCAGTTGTCCAAATAAAAAGTGCGTTGACTAGCTGCCAACAGAATATCGACGAACACGCTCAGCGCGGATTAGTTAGAATTGCAAATGCCGAACACGATGCAATCAAGCACATTGACCAAATACGAATCAATTGCGAGAAAGATAATTACGAAAGTCAAGAGAAAGGTAAGACACTAATTATAAAATAAAACGATATGACACGATAAAGTGCAATATGATAAAGTATCATATAAAATAATATAAAATACTTTATTTCAATGTAATAAAATAGACCAATCCATTAAAAAGGCCGTAAATAGACCAATCAAAAGTCCTTTGAAATCGATCACTTTTCACAGGAGGTTGAGTAAAAACCTTTGTTTTGTCCCTATGACTTTTTGCAATATTTTCCACACAGCTAACCCACTGAAATCAACCCATGGATATGGCTTGCACTGTTGTGGTGACATGATTCAATGGAAAGTATGTCCCTTGTAAAAGGCACTCTAAAAGCAATGTATTTGTTTCGAGTTATAAGAATCAATAGGGACATTTTGAGATTGAGTTTGAAAGGGAAAAACATTTTAGCGGGGGGCGGGGGCGGGATTTCCCTATATTTTCTGGTCTTTATTTTAAAATTAAACTGATATCAACAATCTTTATTTATAAATTATAACTAGCATGTGATGCCTTATTATGAACGTACAGTTGATAATATATCTCGACAAACGTTTTAGGTCCTCATCTTTTAACGTTGTCTATTTGAATCGGGCCACTGATATTATGAATGCCTGAATGTATTCTCTGCATCTTAAGCTGTATTTACATGTTGTTTGATTCAGTGTATTTTGCAATTTTGTTTAAGAGCTTCTTCATCTGCTAGCACAGCACTATGAGAACAACTTCAGCAGCGTTCCACTATCTCCATTGGTTCAAAGCAATGATCGAAATATTCGAGATTTCTATATTCCACCTAAAGTCGTAAAGTCAAAGGAACATTCATTTGAAGTAAACAGCTACAGGGATATGTTTTACTTCAATAACAAGTTAAATCGTCGAATATATATGCAAGGCAAGCCTGGAGTTGGTAAATCCACATTTTCTACAAAGTTGGCACTTGATTGGGCAAGTAAAACAGCATTTTCTCACACGCACCCAACAAAGGAAACAGATTTCCAGGATGTCGGCACATTGCGTGATTTTGAGTTTCTCTTCCTCGTCACATTGAGAGATTTGCCTACCCAACGCGAGATAGTAAAAATGATTAAGGAACAAATTATTGACACGATATACACGGAGGAATATCGTGAGAACGCTTACAAAATTGTTCAGCATATCTCGAAGAACAAAAAATGTCTTGTAGTTGGTGATGGTCTAGACGAATGGGCGGATCCCGATGGGAAAATTGCAGTACCTTCGATGGCAAGCAGCCACAGTCAGTGTACGTTGTTAATAACAACACGCCCATGGAAAATGACTGATGAGCGAATTAAGGATTCGCACATTGACACCCTACTAGAAGTTAAAGGAATTGGGGATACTTTCTTGCTAAGTGATATGATTATAGGTTGTATTGTGCATGGGGACGTGAGAGCAAAACAGAATGAGTTCAGATATGAAATGAACTTTTCTGAATTGGATACCAAACCCAGAAAACTACCGGAAGATTTATTGCCGTCGCCAATGATGATCGCCCTAATTGTTTGTGTATGGGTAGACGGAATATACATAGAAGGGTCATTGACTGAAATTTACAGTCACATACTCGATTGTCTTCTGAAGAAGGCGAACAGTAAACAAAGTTGTGAAACCTCGTCACGATTTTATTGCTTAAGAAAAACACAGTTTTTGCAAGCAAACATCGAAGCTGTAAACGCACTTTCTAGAGCAGAGTTTTCTTTACTATTTTCAGACAGGAGATGTTTTATTGTATTTAGCAATACACAATTATTGGAATATTTATCTCCCGACCAAAAGAAATTTGCACCCGAGGCAGGTGTTTTATCTGAACGGAAAATACCTTCGTTCACCGTACGGAAAAGCACATTGTCGTTTGCTCACAAATCAATACAATAGTTCCTTTCTGCATTTTATCTGGCAAACAACCCAAGTGCTGTTGATGACGTTATTCCAACCTACTTAAATAAGTATCCAAATGCCTTTAATGACGTAAGTCTTGTTTTCAAATTTCTCTGTGGACTTAACATCGTCGCGGCATATAAACTTTCGTTCATAATGAATGCACATTTGAACGACGGTGATCCACTGAACGTTGCATTGCAAAGTCTAGTACTAGAAGGTTACAATGAGGCAAAATCAAACAACCAGAGTACTAAGGAAATACGTCTGTATCTAACTGACTTTGACTTTTGTTTGAGTTTGATTCTGTTCGTGCCGAAAACATACGAAGAAGATTTAACGTGTCTGCTGTTGACAAACAAATCGAATGTCCGGTCGGTACTTTTCGATGCTCGTCCACATAAGGTGAAAATTGCTGACCTGCATGAAATTATTTCGTAATCTGCGCATTGCCTTGAAAATTTAGAACTAAAGGGCGATTTTGGCGCATTGGATATACCATCATGTCAGACAACAGAAAGACATGTCATGAGTGGAGCTGATAACTTGTCGCCACACATAATCAGTAAGCTTCATCGACTAAAAAGGCTTACATTACA
Organism: Congeria kusceri; assembly: GCA_027627225.1. Lineage (NCBI taxonomy): Eukaryota > Metazoa > Mollusca > Bivalvia > Myida > Dreissenidae > Congeria > Congeria kusceri. The sequence goes on from CM051034.1 coordinate 20,703,242, forward strand.
CAGCTTGGCTACTGTTCCAGTGTTTGTAGATATTCCTCTATCTCCAGTTATTGAATGTATTGATGTTGGTAATGTCTCATTTTCATCAACGTCATTACGCAACTTGCTAATCAAATTATTGGCATTCAACCAACCGGTGACATGTAAGATAAACGCAATTCATGTTATATCACATGCAGAAATGCTTAGTACAATTCCAAAGAGGTCTGCATTTGACAAGAAGAAAACTGCATATAAAACTTCGGATATCACCTTAGAGTGCTTTGGATGCAGTCTTGGACATTTTGAAGCAGTTCGTAGGACGCCAATAAAACATCTAACTATTAAGGGAATTACACAAACCAAATTACTATTTCAGACACTGCCGACACTAACTCATCTAGAAGAGCTTAACATAAGCACTATGGATTTGTGCGACGAACCTGACTATCCACCAACGCTGCACCAGATTAAATGCGCTCCAATGACATGTTCATATGCTTCGTTACTCCGTTTGTTTGAACGACTTTTGAGAATTAATCACCCTGTGAAATGTACATTGTTTGTGTCTATACTTTATTGCCACACTAACCAATTAGAACCCATACGCTTGGGTCAGTCGACTTCGACTTCCGAAGATAGACAAAGGCGATGTAAAAATCCTACGCTCGAAATTATGAGTCTACCAGAGATGTATAAAACAACGACATGTGTCATAAATAATTGTAGGTTTCCACCGAGGGGTGAACAAATATTTGACATAATCACAAATGTTGCCTTTATTATCAAGGCTTAGATTACTGCAAGACGATCTACAGTTAATTAATAATTTCGTAGATATTAACGCAATTGAGTATCCTGTAATATATATGTGCCAAATGACCTGTAAGAAAGTAATGCAAGGGAGTAAGCAGACAAGTGCACATAAGTCTGTACATGCTTCAGCTGAATCGACCAGTCTCTGTGAAATGTCCAGGTTTAGCTTCAGATGCAATCAATCAGATAGTGTTAAGTTGTTTGAAGCATTGCAACATTTTCAAATATATGTAAGATGCCTTACTATCGTAGGCGTTGAACATATGGAGTTAATATCGCAGAAATGATCGTCTTTCACAGAGATGAGAAAGCTTCGAATGTTATCATATAAACTATTATTGTCACCATCTCTGTTACGTAACATGTTGCGCACTCTGTTTAGGTTTAAGCATTCAGTAGAATGTAAAATACTATTTCGTGTAGAAGAACCACTTAATGAATATTTGCTTATCAAAGAGGAATTGAATGGACTGGAGAATGTAAAATGCATTGAATTTGATACAACAACGGGACAATTCATTGATTATTTTTTAGATGATCAAGATGTTTCTTTAGACAGCCAATTTTTGATTATGAAAGTTCTGTGGGATACGGTTTATCGGTATATGAATATTTTACTTCAATTTAGTGGTTAACTGCCATAAAAGCTAATTAACCATGTTAGTTCCCGATAGTTTAACTATGTTCCTAAATGAAGGATCAATGAAACACTGCTAAGATATTTAAAAATGAAGAAATGAATACTGCCTCAATGAGCAATAATGAATAAAAGATGTATATACCGACTTCAATTTATACATCTATTCTAATTAGAAAACTACATAATATGTAAAGGAACGAAATGACTCATCTGACACAGAAATATATTCGAAATAATGTGTCTGTCATTAATTCACATTAATTAATTAGAAGTGGCAAAAATATAAAGCCTCTGCAACGTTTTCGTCGGTATCTTTTTAAAACAGGTATATCACAACAGCAAATATATATATACATTATTGTGGCCCATGATTAAGCGTGACAGACTTTTGATACGGAGGTTGTGTTTTTGGACGCATGTAAATATATTTTTCCTTTTTAGCTCACCTGAGCACAACGTGCTCATGGTGAGCTTTTGAGAACGTCTTTTGTCCGTCGTCCGTCGTGCGTCTTTCGTCGTCAACATTTACCTTGTAAACATTCTATAGACCACATTTATTACCCAATCTTCATGAAACTTGCCTAACACATTTGTTCTTATGATATCTCGGTCGAGTCTGAAAGTGGTTACTCTCCGTTGAAAAACATAGCCACCAGGGGGCCGGGTAGTTTTCCTTATATGGTTATATTGGTTTATTCTTGTCTGTAACCACTGACTTTATTTCGAAATAATTTCATAGAAATGGTCATTGCCTGACCATCTACCAAAATCCTCCAAATCTTTTTGATTCATTAAAAACCTTGGCCGCCAGAGGGCGGGGCAGTTTTTCTTATATGGCTGTATAGAAAACTTTGAAAATCTTGTCCAAAACCGTTTGCTGGATTTCAAATTAATTTCACAGAAATGGTCATTGGGCGACACTAGCAAATTCCTTTAAATCATTTTGATTCGTTACAAAACATATCCGCCAGGAGGCGGGAAAGTTTTCCTTATATAGCTATATAGAAATCTTTTTGTCAGAAACTGCATGCTGGATTTCAAACTAATTTCACATAAATAGTCCATGGTTAACACTGCTAAATTCCTTGAAATCATTTTGATTCGTTGCAAAAGATGGCTGCCAGGGGGCGGGGAAGTATTCCTTATATGGATATACTTAAACATTTCAAAAACCTTTTGTCTGAAACCATTTGCTTGATTTCGAATTAAATTCAAAAAAATGTTCTTTGGGTGACCCTCTAAAAAACATATTGAATTTTTTTTTCATTTGATAAAAACGTGGCCACCAGAATGCGGTGTACTGATTTGAAATAATATTGATTAGTTAAAAATCATTGCTGCCAATGCGCAGGGCAGTGTTTTTCTGCTAATTGGTTAGCTCTTGTGGTCAGTCATCGTCCGACGTCCATCGTTTGTCGTCCGTCGTCTGTCGTCAACAATTTATTTCAAACAACTTCTTCTCTGAAATCGCATTTTGGATTTTACCCAAACTTGGTGGGAATGTACCTGGGATGGCCTCTACCAAATACCGTTAATTCATTAGAATATAAAAACTCCGTTGTTATGGCAACTTAAACCTAAAAGAAACCTTCTCTAAAAATTTTGGAATTTTGAAACATTTTCACAAAATTGTTCCTTGGGTGACCCTTTACCAGATTCCTTAAAATTAATTTGATTCGTCGAAAAACATGGCCGCTAGGTGCGAGGGCCTTTTTTGCTTTATATTGCCATTTAGAAAGCTTTGTCAGAAACCAATCACTGGATTTCAAAATAATTTCACATAAATCTCCTTGGATGACCCCCTACCAAACCACTTGCTGGATTTCAAAATAGTTTCATAGAAATAATTGTTGGGGTGACTTTTTACCAAATTACTTCGAATAATGTCATTCTCTGAGAAACATTTGGGACATTTTTCCTTACATGACTATATTAACAGCTTTGAAAATCTTCTTTCCTAAAACAACTTGCTGGATTTCAAAATAAAATGCATAAAATGTTTATTGGACGACTCATTACCAAATTACTTCAATTAGTTATATTCGTTAAAAACATGGCCACCAGGGGGTGGGGTAGGTTTGCTTATAAGGCTATATTAAAAAGTTTGAAAATCATCTTTTGGCTTTTCAAATAACTTCACAACATGCTCTTACTATCTACCAAATTCATTCAAATTGTATTGATTCGCTAACAACAATGCCGTCAGTGGTCCATTGTTGATGCCCATGGTCAATGTTTTACTTCAAACATTTCCGAATTCGATATTAACATTTTACAAGCCATTATGTTTCAGGTGAGCGACCTAGCGCCAAATAACCCAGGGCCATTTGGCCCTCTTGTTTGTATTATTTTATAGCTAATGCAGTTAAGTCATTGTATGACATTATTAAAATACTAACATCTGTGAACAAGTCCCTAGCTTGTGTTTGTATTTTGTGTTTTGTTAATAAATCCATATTAATGAATATTGAAGGAATGTTTTTCATTACATGCTATACCTTGTCAAATGACAACTCGTGTCAGATCCTATATAGCACAGGAAGTGTGTTTACATTTCCAGTACTGATCATATTTAAGGGGCTAATATTTAAGTTAGTCCATATTAGATTCTTATCATAACAGCATTAATAAAAATGCCAACATATGCGCATGTCGTTTGTTTGAAACGATAAGGATTTGAAATGTCTTATGTTTTCTGTGGTTGTTACACTGGTGACCTTGTACGTCTGACACATATATAATAAATCCTCACGATTTATTTTTTCTAGGTGTGTATCACTAGCGATACGAATAGTGGTCAGTGCATGTGTTGAATCCATGTTCATGCATGCCAACAGTTCGTGTAAGATTTCATGGAATGTAATGCAATCATGAGATAAAAATTTTCATCTAAAAGTTATTTAAAAAAACGGAAAATACTACTTTATTGTTCAACAAATAAAACGATTTTTAAGGAACGTATGTTTTACTAATTCATTATAAATATATGAACTACGTTAAATAACTATTTAAATTCAGTATAAATGGGTTTAAGTGAAGCTTATGTAGACAGTACATCAAATGCTTTTTATTTGGCTGGGTATGCCTTGAGGAATTTATAGAGAATAATGAGATATTTTGATTAGCCTATTCATGGATTGTTTTGTGTTGTAACATTTAACAATGTGTGTTTACAATTTGTATTATATACAAACATAAATATTTAGTTATAACGTGTGTATGAGCAGTTATATGACCCAGAACTTATTTATTGCATTTTGTCTTTTGCAATTTGTATGTTGGTTGTGTTCACTTGCGCAATTGTGATTAATTATTATACGAACATTTTAAGAATAAATGTATACGTCAGGAAATGTGCACTCTCTGTGCTTAATCCAAAAATGTAATAAAAGCAAAGTTACATTGGAAATCAACAATAAAAGGCATATTCTGTTGTAATCCACGTTTAGCTAATAACAACGTATAAAAACTAAAATAGCAGTAGAATCTAGTTACAAATTGACTCGTTTTAAGGATTAACAAAACACATTTGCACCACATGCAACGACAAATCAAACACAGTATGGAAATACTCTAACCATTTAATTTAAAAAATCATAATGTAAACAACGTTTGAAATCAGTAAAATTAATATCTAAATACTATAAAGTTTACGTAACCACGCACAGATATCTTCGATAGTGTTGTGTTATAAATTGCACTCCTTGGTACTGCCGACTATTTGAGTACCTGACTACATAAAATCCTTCCCCATTCAAATAGGAGCAATAATCGGTTATAACTCACTCGGAAAGAATTGATCTTATTCATTTACTGTGTTCCAAAAAAGTCAAATGTATCGCTCAATAACAAGTAAAGTACATGTAGACTTACTTGAATAGTATTGCATTATCACGAAACCTTATTTTATGCAAAATATATTAGACCATAATCAAATTTGCAAAAAGTATCCAAGCTTGATACGAATCAATCACCTTTATGTTGATGTCTCCGGCATAGCTACGCCATTTTATGACTCGTGTTCGAATAACAAACAAGTCGTGGATTCGTTTCCAATGTACGCATTATATATATTTGGTTGATCAGTAAGTTTTGATCCTGTAATAAGAACGATAATAATAATAATAATAATAATAATAATAATAATTATTATTATTATTATTATACAACGGGCGGGAATTTAAAATACAAAAATAAAAATATACGGTATAAAAGAAAACATTAAATCTGACATATACAAACATATACAATCATGATATTTACCTGCAGGCTTATAATAAAATCCTGCAAAAATGGATATGTATTGTACCTATAACATGGCGATCTTTCTGTTTCGTTCACCTTGTGTTTTGTGACGTAGTGCGAAAGTAGTGCTTAGGTTAACGATAGGTTAACATTTACTATTAATTTAATTATATGGAAACTACTAACTTATGGAGCCTTGGCTACTATTTTACTACTAATACTTAATGCTTATTACGAGAGTAGGAGTAACAATAAGTTGATATTTTAATAGGGCATTTTATACAAATTCCCATGTCATTTGTACCCTTTGGCATAGAACACTTGTTTATGCATTTGGCGTCTTAGCCGATGCTGGGTTATACTTTATTCATTCGAGACTACTTTGGATATTTAGAACATTTGATTGAAATTTGAGAGGTCTTTAGAAGGTCAAATATTTGGCTGGACAGCTGCGCAGCATCAGTGAAAGTGTTTTGTGAAAAAGCATATTGCACGCATTAATCATTACATATCGATTTCACAACCGACAGATACCATTCATGCACATTATGATGCATTGCTTTCCATTGTATAACGCTTCTTTTGACGCTGCATACGAATCGATTTAAACTCGTCTGTTGGTTAAAGACTTTTCATACAGTCATAGTAAATAACTATTTTAAGTCAGGAACATTATAGAAACCCAGTAATCGTTTTAAATATACGTCAATGAATTCCAAAATAATTATATTTATATATTTTGTTGGTTTTAAAACTATTTTTTGCAAACAGTTTTATTTTAATTATTCATAATTTGTATACGCTCGTTTGCAAAACGGGTAATGGGTCGTATTATGGGAACGCCCAAGCGGGCGGGCGGGCGGACGGACGGGAGGTCGGCGGGAGATCTTTGTCCGGAGCCTAGGTCCAGGGTCAAGGTCACAATTCAAAGTCAAATGCCAAATATAGGAAATCAATCCTTAACACATTGTCCGGAGCAAAACTTTGTCCAGCATGGGTGGAACTTCAAATAACTTGGCAGAAGTGATAAGCATGATGAGACGGAGTGTCGCGCGCAAGAACAAAGTCCCTAGGTCAAAGGTTAAAGTCACAATTTAAGGTCAAATCTCAATATAACAAATATATCCATACCACTTTGTCTGGAGCATATCTTTGTCCAGCATGGATGGAATGTCATATAACTTGGCAGAAGTGATAAGCATGATAAGACGGAGTGTCGTGCGTAAGAACCAGGTCCCTAGGTCCAAAGTTAAGGTCACAATTCAAGGTCAAATGTCAAATATAGGAAATCAATCCTTAACACTGTGTAGGGGGCATAACTTTGTTCATGGATGGATTTTCAAATAGCTTGGTTGAAGTGATTAACATGGCGAGACAGAGTGTAGTGCGCAAAAACCAGGTCCCTATGTCCAGGTCAAAATTACAATTCAAGGTCAATGGTTAAATATGCGAAATCAATCCTTAACACTTTGTCCGGAGCATATCTTTGTCCAGCATGGATGGATTTTTCTCTTTTGTCGTTGAAGCTTTACCCCTAAAAATGCTCCTTTTCGGGTGTATCTTTTAAAAATGGCACTCTTGTTTAGTTTAGTTTAATACAGTATAATGCATTGCAGCTTTAAAAAACCTTTCAAATGTTCGATTGAGCTATCTGTTAAAAAACCATTCATGACCATGCTGAATTAGAACTAACGTTTCCATGGGGGATGCTGAGTTAACAATATAATATTTTCGTCTTTCCATTTTCTGCTTAAAATGGATTAATCATGTGTTGTAGTTATTAGTCACGAATGAGCCTGCCAACGTCAACATGATGAGTCCTATTAAATTCGATATACATTGCGTATGCTTTTGCACATTTTTTACGGTTCCAATTTGAGAAAATATCGGTATCGTTAATTATTTACCAAAATGCATTTAACGGATTTCAGCATAAGAGGTTTGTAAAATGAGTTTTAAACTGGTTGTCAAGGCTTTAAGAGGACATATTCACAGAAAGTTGAAAAAATGGACAATTTCCCAATTTTTTGTCAACTACCCAAATAGAAAAAAAACGCTTTTGACATAAAACTAGGTTCAAAATAATGTGTCGTTTATGTGTATAAATCAATTGCAGTGGCAAAGATTATAAACCGTGTGGAGCGCTTTTCACATACATAGAGTTAAAATTATACACCAAACCAAATGCACGCAATACCATTTGGCCTAGTGGTAAGCGTTACAAACGTATAATCCCGAGAATCTGTTATGCTATTCGTGACAGAACATATTTGGCTGTTAGACCAGATGCTTCTGTTAAGACGTTTTTAATATGGCTATCAAGCATTGAAATCTCATAGCCACCGAGAAGTGAATCAGCCTTTATAACAAATTTAGTGTGTATTATATATATTTTTAATGAACTGTGTAAAAAGTAACATAAAAATGCAGGAGCACTGCTATTTTTTATCTTAGAAACTTGACAACGAATACTTTGGTTAACCCTTTTTTTCATTCGTAGCCAGTGTACAAATAAAACCTTCCTTACCTATTTGTAAAACATTTCGGAATCCCAGAACACAGTCGTCATAAGATATAGGAACCCAATTCTCGTGTCAAATATCGATAACAAATTCCAAAATAAATTTATTTTTAGGTATTCGTTAGGTACGGGATTTACAAAGCCTATTTATCCCAAGGTTGATTCACAAAATGCAGCATGGTTTTATCATTAATATTGTACAATAGTTTGTTGGTCAGGTGTTCGTGTGTTGTTGTTGTTCAAGTTTGCTTTTTTAGTACAGATCAATAACCATGCACAAGTGATTAACAGCTTTGGTGTCTTGAGGCAGCATGATAAATTTTCACATGTTTCTGAAGCTGTGAAGCAACTAAAAATGCTTTTTATTCATTTGTAACTTTGTTGGTTAAATGTATTTGCAAAAGCGAAGGTCAATGTTAAACAAAAACAAACATATAAACAAAAATTGGTTAACAGAGATTGAGATGATCTACCGATACTTGCAATCTAAATAAAACATTAAGATTCAAAATAGATTTTATTTGGACACAATACTACGAACACAAATGTATCTTGTTTCTACTTGAATTAATATAAAAGTTTCCATAACGCTGAATACAAAGTTATATCCTTTAAATTCAAATCCAAGTATTACATACGCGTATGTGTGATGAGAGTTTGGTTACCGTTATCACAGCTGAATCGTCTGCGTCGAAATATACATCTTTTTATTATCTTCTTCTGCTTTGGAGTTCTTCATCCAGAATTTGTCATTGTTATATTCGAATATATCAAAGGGGTCACTACTTCCTTAATATTTGTAACAATATTTACAATTTCAAAAATCCAAACAATTATTTCTGAGTGTTTTGGAATGATCTTACTTATATCAGGTAATGGTTTAATATTGCATATTTTGCATTGTAGTTTCCATTCATTGTCTCGAATGCCGTTTGGACCAAGTTCATTAAATTAAAATCACATACGCAAGGCTAAAATATTTTAAGGATAAAATATGTTCCATTCTTCAGTTCTGATTGTTTAAGAATGTATGCGCCTGCTGCAGTACAGATGAATCTTATCGACTAAGATGACCAGTACATTTACATTCAACAGAAATGAAATGTGTGGGCAGCAATGGAAAAGGGTAAAGGAAGGGGCAAAAATTCGAAAACGAATTCATGAGATGAAATGTGTTTTCTGTGGCTGGTATAGCAAACATTATGACATCAATGTTGTTATGAACCTTTTCTATTGCATGAGTAAGTTAAGAGAAAAAAATACTTTGGTAAAAAAAATTCGCAAATTCGCACTTATTTAGGAAAAAGTGCCTGAGTAACAATTCATTAATTGTTTTAGCCTAAGAAAGAAAAAAAAACATGCAGTACAATACGTGTTTCTTTATATAGCCAATAGCATGACAAAGCTATATCGATTGAAGCTAAATCATTACCAGTGCGATGATGTCAGCCGTTTCACTTCGTCTTGAACTACGCAAGAGTGCGGATCACAGGACTTTTTGACAAACTTACTTCTGCGGTCTCGAGGTAAGGAACTGTTTTATTGTACAATTAGAATGTATAATACTTAGCAAAAAGAGTAAACGTGAGAGTAAACATGCAATGAATAAAAAGCCTAAATGTATATATATATACATACATGAATATAGTAAATGCTAGTTATTTACTAGATCTATATCAAAGTCAACATATATAAAACATGCTATGATGATAAAGAATACATGGCAAAAATAATATACAGTTATTGACTTGTGGGCCATTGAATATGATGTGATATTTATCGGTAGCATTTAATATTGACCGACTGATATCACATAATATTCAATGGCCCACTAGTCAGTAGGTGTTTTATTATATGATCACTGTATCTACAACATACAAATATTTGACTCAAATAGGTAGTTTTTGGATTCGCGCAATATGTTAACAATTGAAAATAAATGCATTGTAAGAGATGAACAAATATACAGTAACACGTTTGAAATAAGCATTAAATACACAATTTTATCCCATCATTACGCCAGCATTGACGAAATAACACCGCGTGAGATAAACGTAGCTATATTTCAACACTGCGAGATAACTGAAACATGCTCAGTATAATGTCGCTATCTTGTTGATTTTCATGACGTCATTGTTTGTGTTAGGCTCTGTTTATTCTGATTTTTTAAGGTAGTTTTGTTTTAAACTGGATATAATGGTTGTTTCCAGGCATACACGGCCTGTAAAACACGTCGCTCGTACAAAGCGCAGAACGGAGACATAAATTATGAATAAATGATTAGGTGCTATTTTTAGACCAAAAAAAAAAATTACGCGGGGAAAACCGGAATTTCATGGATATCACATATATTTCGGTTCGCCGACCACTGCATAGACCAATGACCAGTGCTTATTCATAGATCATAAAATAATAAAACATATATTATATTACTATTGCAATATGTATTATTTTGGCTATGTCTTCACTATCAAGACAGCTCTACTCATTTTTTATATTCATTACTTTGATTTAGATCTAGTAAAAACAACACGCATAAATTGCATATACAACATAAACAAACATAAGAATGGCGACGCTATCTGGTAAAGTTTTTGTTGCATGTTTTTAAAATGTGTTGACTAAACTGAGTTGATTAATATATAATGTACATTTATTTCATATTGTATGACGCTTCTGAAGGGAAATGGGACTTAAACATCGTATCTGATAAGATCCGAGTAATCACTTGATTTATTCACTCAGTTATTTTTAAAATGAATGACATTAATGGGAACATTAATTTTCTCGAGGGTGCAACATTTAAAATGGGAACAACCCCGTCAATCACAACGACACGAAGTGTTATTCTAGTTACATAACAGTGAACTCGTTTAACATTTTATGGAATATCAGTATCTAGTTTTGAAACATAAACTTTGTGTACTTAGAAATTTGATTCAAGACATGTGAAAAGTAAGCCGAAAACACATTTTAGTGTTATACACAATATCATTTAGTTGTTAATCGTCACATATTTCAAGGGACATAATAAGGCCATTTAAAAAGTGCTATACTCTTCTGCTTATTAGAAAAGGTCAGCTACATTACTTTTGTTTGCTCCACGGGCCCAATACCAGCGAGGTGATGCCATGGGCATCTGTCTTGCGTGCGTAAACTTTTTAAATGACATCTCTAAAATGCTTGGTCTACTCTGATGAAACTTGATCGAAATGTACCTTTGTAGGTCAGTTGCCAAAGTTACTTAATGGTTCCTGTTCAGTACGCTGTGTGGCTGCTGAACTAAAACAAGATTATTTCTCTCCTGTCACTCATCATTTAAGAGGTCGGAGCGTTACCGGTCCTCTTTGGACTGATGTGCTTTTTTTGCGGTGGCAGTGGTAATATTTTATTAAACAGAAGACACGCACATTACCGTATTCAGCTATCTTTGTAGTTCAAGCGAATGATAATTCAACTTGTGAAATTGTTTTATGTTTCAACTGATGGAATATGGAAGTCGTTGTTCACACTACTTATGTGTCAATAGCGAAAGACAACAGCGCAGTATTCATAAGTGTATAGCTCGCACAAATTTACCTGACACTGGTACTTATGCATGAATATATTACACATCCGTTCAGATGAATAAATATATTTCCATACACGAAACGCGTTAAATCGATGTTCAAGTATTCCACTGAAAATCATTTATGGTATCAATAAACGCGTGAAACACACGAACCAAACCGAGTATAAGAATAGGAAATACTTCAAAATACGTCCAGTGCGTTATTACGCTAAAATGTCTCATGAGTTTCATCTCAATTTCTCCGTGCTGTGCAAGTATCTCTGTGACTAAAAGGGAACATATAAACAGAAAAAAACACGCATTGCATACAATGACAGGCTTATAAAAGGAATGATGGACACATTAACAGGGCTTGTTAGTTGCCAGACATACACATCCGCTCGCAGTTAATACTGCAACACATATTTTCTTTATTGGATAATCTAGATCAATATTCCAATTATCCGAAAGTAATTTAAAGAGAGGCGAGTGTTGATATAATGCCTCAGTTACAACCCATGTCGGACGCGGCAGACCGCACATCAACCGCACATTTTTAGACCGCAGGACAAACACATGTGTGGTTCGAACGGTCTTCGTGCAGCCACAGTACGGACAATGTGTGGTCACCGCTCGTACACTACGCGTTTTCAATTTAAACAGACTTGAGCTGTGTCTGCGGATCCTACGTTTGCTTTGCGTCGTTCACAAGGCGACACTACGGTCACCGTAAGATTGCATACGTCATAGTCTGTCGTAAATAATTACCATAAAATTATATAACTTCACATGCTTTATAACACCTCAATTATGGTGTATATTTTTATGTGCATCTTAATAAAAAAGGTGCTATATTAATGTTACAAACGTTATGCACTAACGTTGAAATAACGTTGAAAAACGGGTGCTTCACAATTTTGCAAAGAAAACTTGCTCAGAACGTTGACAGATTTTTTAATTACAAAAATATAGCAAAATTGAAACACCATTACATTTCTAAAACCGATCTATCTTAAATTATTACTGACATTTGAAAAATATGTTGTTAATACTGACAGATTAATGTTCGTGCAACGTTACTAGAGCGTTGTGATTACGTTCAGCTAAAGCATAACTAAGATAGAACCAAAGCATAACGTTATATGAAAGCTGGGATGGTAATGGACAACATCGTGGCAAAGTGGACAAGCAATATCATATATTTATGCGAAAAACGTGGTCACCGTGCGGTCGCCGAGCAATTACTGCACTTGTCTTGCGGTGAACGTAAGGTGTCCGTTTTATTATTGCGGCACCGGTACGTGTTTAGCAAAGAAAACGGTACGTGTGCTACGTCGAGGTGTCGCATGGCTTTTGCAAGTGCAAGTGCATATTATAATGGACGTCAGTTTCCCGTGTAACATTGGATCATCTTTTATAATGACACATATTTACCCCTTTGTAAATTGAAACTTTTGTTCTTCTATTTTCCCCCCTATTCAGATAAAATTTAGTTTGTAGAGTGTTGACGTATGGCTAGTGTTGTCAAAAATACATACGTACATCGAGTCTGGCTTACTCTAAATATTCACAATGAACTACCGGCTCAGAATTGACTGAAATACTTATCTGTACAATGCATTTGAGGATGTTATGAATTTGCATTAACCTAAATTGCCACAAAAAATAATCATTAAACGTAAATACATGGATGGGATTTGACCAGTAGAAAGCTTTGCGATCCATTTGTTTTTGGCAATAACATTAATGTTATCGTGCTGTGTATAAGTATTTCATTTGTTGTTTTTTTGGCGTAGCTGTCTAAGATCACTTTTGACCTAGATTTCTTGCGATAATTTTATGCAGCGGGAAAATGGAATGCCAATAGAATTGGGCACATTTTCTAATTTCAGTGAATACAAACTTACAACAATGGTTTGATGTCGACCAATAACTGTTGTTCTGGGGGATTAACATTTACATAATTGTTTGCAACGGTTTGTCGTTCTGATGCTTGTTATCAAACCACTCGGGCTACCGCCCTCGTGGTTTAATTCTTACGCATCGGAACTAAAAACCGTTGGTTATTACCGCAATAACCAACAGTTACCCGTCAAATATTTCTTAAACATAACTATGTACACTCGTCTGATATATAATAATTTTCATTCTTTTCCGCAATTATTTTCTGACAATGCTAATTTGTTAAATTTGCCTGACAAATTCATGTAACAATTATAGTAACGTAAATTACTAGCATTTAGGTTATTCATTTATCACTGGTGAAAAAATGGAAGGAAGGTATGATTTGTTTATTCACGGTAAATATCTTAATAATGTTTGAGTTTATCTCCAATTAATTTTGGGTCCGATACGGTTTCTATAGTGTCCGAAAGAAGACTCCTTAATGGAGACCAAACAAGCTGGGGTGCGAGAAGTCACGTAAACGACCATGTTGTCCCTCTTGTATTATGTTTCGGGTAAAAAAAATGACATCTCAATATTAAAATTTTAACGCCGATGGTCTTTTTTAAAGACATTTCTTGTTTAACTTCTTCATAATGGTGATTCTTTAAAAAAAATAGCATATTGCTAATATATCTTTTATTTACTAACAACACGTTTAATTCTGCGTTCTTTCTTTGCAGAATAAACTATTTTGCGGATCGATATGATGTTCAAAGCATCCATATGTATATGTGTTTTCGTACTTGTGGCACAGAATGGGTGTGTTGCGTCTGGAAGAAAGATTCCAAACCCAGTATCTATAATCACCGATATTGCGGGATTAGCTTTATCTATATATGAACATATTGATAACAAAAATGATGCATCGAAATTATACGATAAAATTGTCGAAACACTGTCCAAAATTGATACTATGGGTGACATATTATACATTAAAATTTTGCTAAAAGATCAGTATGGTAAATTTGAAGAAGCGCGAATGGAAATAGAGAGCCCTTTGGAGGATTTGAAAAGGTGTTTGACTGCTAATGGAACGCAAAGGAGCTACTACTTGGAAATTTTCATCAAAAGAGCAGACGCTGCTATTTCTAAGGCTCGATACCTATCAAAATACATAGCCTTACCAGTGCCAGGATATACCAAAAGCTTTATTGAAATGGGGTCTGAAGCCTCGCGATGCAATCTGACTGCTTTGGATGAGACGCAAACAGAAAGCTTGAATTTAATGTCCCAGGGAATGTTAATTGAAATGTCTCAGTTAAAGATGACTAATAATTTTTCATTAGATATCGAAACCGTGTACTGGACAGAGCAGTTCAATATCGTTATAAAGGCGTTCGACAACGAATATGAAAAGTGTGTATCAAAAACTCGAGAACATGCATTAGAGGACAGTCGTAATACAGACAATCTCAGAAATCTTCAACGAAATAATACCGTTCGGTACAAATGGGATTGGAACGACGTGTTTAGTATCGATAATAATATTCCTCGGCCGTTCATTTCTTACTTAGTGGACCAAAATACCGTCTTGGTAACAAACATCAACGGAAAAACGAAAATCGTTACCTACAGTGCAATTCGGCAACCAAGGTCAGAATTCACCGCCAACTCACTGTCTGAAATAATTCAAGAGCAAATAACGATATGAAGCGATGATGCCGATGGTATTGCGGATAAAGTGAAGGGAGCCTTAGAGGCAAAAGGGCGTCACTTCAGTGCCATCCTCGTCTACTTTAATGGAGATAAATATCAGCCATCGAAAGTAATCGATGCAGGTATATGTATACTTATATATTTACGATGAATAAATTTTCCGTACTCGAATCGAGTCAAATCGATGTTAAAGTATTCCACTGAGAATCAGTTATGGTATTAATACACGTGGGAAAACATGCACGAACAAAGCCTAGTATAACTATAGCAAATACTTTTAGTGTGTTATTACGCTAAAGGGGTTCATGGCTGTCATCGAAATTTCCTTGAGCTGTGCAAGTAACTATAAGACTGAAGAATTAACATAGTAACCGTTCTTACTGTAATGACCCACCACGTTTTGGAATACCGTACATTTAGTCTTAATAACATAGTTTTGGAGATGCAGTTCTTTTTTTTCAACAAATAAATGAAAATAAGAATGGAAACGTTACCCTCGCCTTACGTCTACAAACAGCGTCACAAAATCATCAGAGTAATTACACGCTTATTTAACACATAAAGGTACATAATAATACTATATAACATAATATAAAAATCTCTCGTAGTTCTTAAATTATTACCTGTATTTCAGTACAAGTTTGACACCATACAATTCGAATCAATGCATTTCATCATATTAACAAACATATTACATAGCATTTTGTTTTCAAAATAATTTTGAATGAATCATATGTAAAACACCCTTTTTGGAATCAGAAATTAGCGTCTGGAATGATAGTTTGCTGTTCACAAACGTGTGTAACACGTTTATTTTAACTTGTAGAGATGTTTTCTGAAAACAACAACAACAACAACAACACATGAACACAACAACAACAAACTATCATGGGTGATTGTCCAGTACTTATTGATGTCAGAAGTTGAACAGATGTTATACCATGAAATAATAACACCTTTTGTCAATGACTCGGAATAATAACACGAATTAATAATTGTATGTAAAACATCGCATACGTGTGAAAACAAAATATCTACACTAAAAAAAATCGTCAAACAAGCTACCACACATAACGATTTTTTTATGTTTAACGATTTAACTGCCATAATCCTTTATAGTTTATAGAAAGATTAAGTTCCGGGAAAAGCAGCCTCATTATTTATTCAACTGAATAAATGTTTACCGTTATTAAACATTAATCACGAAAATCATTCAGTGGTAGATTTTCATTGTTTTGCACGTAAATATGTTTTAAATATTACCAAAGATCCGTATGCTTCTTTTCCTCATAAGGTCATAAGCTACTGCTTTTGTACTTTAATTAACTTTGTTTCCTTCTTATTAATTCGGATTTTTTAATATTAAAATGATAAAACCTTCATGTAAATACATGTTCTCATGCATGTTTTCCGTTCCATATCAAATCAGGCATTGTCACATCGCCTGAGAAAAAATAAACAGAAATAAACAAACAGTTATATGACATTTCAATATATACAGTCGATGCTAAGCATCATGCCTTCGCTTAATAAAATAATAAAAGACATGTTTTTGTATACCATGAGTAGTTTTGCTTTAATGTTTCATTAAAAAATTTACAGATTCGCAATCTATTCAAGCTGACACGGCCAGACACTATGTTAAATACTGCAACACGGCCTGGTGCGCAATCAACTGGAACAACTGGCTAGGGGTTGAAGAAACCGAACATGGATATTTCACAGTTTACGTTGTCCTTGACCACAGTGACAATACATCGCAGCCTTCGTACCTTTCCGACGGAGCTACTAGAACAATAGATTCTTTGTCAATGTATTGTGTGTGGGTTTGTATCTGTTTGTTTGTAGGATAAAATAGAAAAAAAGGTAACATCAGTGACCCTCTGTGACTACATATTTACAACCGTTGACGACATGATTGAAGCACCCAACAACGTGTTCTTTTTTTTAGTTAACAACATCTGGATTGCATATTTATTGTGTCGCATTAATGCCGAAATTGAAGAAATTAAGATGCAATATGCCCTTCTTGTATACAATTTTGATAATTAAACTACGGTAAGTAATGCAATCCTGCATCGATGACCAGTTTTTTTTTTAAAATTGCTAATGGAAATACGGGGGTCAACAATATTTTTTTCTTCATACAAAAACAAATGCAATAAAAGTCGTCAACAAACATTAGTACAATATATTGAAAATACAGGGGAATATAAACGAGGAAAATAAAGAAATGTTAACAAATTTGAAAAATGAATTAAAAGTAGTAATAGAGGAAGCCACATAAACGGAGGGGTTTTAAGATCAAGGGCTGAAGAATGGATTGAGAATATAGAGAAGCCATCAAAACTAATTTTAAATTTAGACAAATATCAGTATTATAATGTTATTCGTTGTTTAGAGTCCAGTAATAGTGAATTGATTCCAGATTTGGCAGATGTTTTAAAAGAAACTAAATTGTTTTATAAAAAGCTGTATTCTATGAAACCAGACATTGGAAACTTTCTAGGTATTAATAATATTCTAAAAAATAAGTAAAGATCAATCCTAGCTGTTAGAAGGTCCTTTGTTTCTCTCAGAAGAATCTAATACATTAAAACTTTGAAAAGTGACAAAGTCCTGGCACTGATGGCTTACATCAAACCATTTAAAGTGTTTCGGAATAAAATTGGAAATTTTATTGTCCGTCCTTTGAAGTTTGCTTTAATAAAATGGGAAATATCAGTTACTCAGAGGCAGGGTATTAGTACACGCATACACAAAGCAAATAAATCAAAACATATTTTTTTTTAATGGCGTCCAATAAATATTTTGAACAGTCTATAAAATAGCGTCGGGTACTTTTGCAGGAAGGTTAAATATCCTAATGATGAAACTCCAGTGACATCGCCATGAGAGAAACTCTTATTAACATCCGCTCGTCATTTATTTGAGGCCTATATTATAGAGGACAATATGCACAATACAACACAAAACATAAACATGAGTAAAACTGGGGTCACCACCTTGGAACGGTCAATGCAAAGCAATGGGGGTTTAAACCGATTAAAATGCATGCCGAACCTCACACTTAGCCCGGAATTAATCTAAATACACGCACTTGTAAACACAATTTAACCTCATAGCATTATAATTCAAATTAAACAATAAATAAGAAAGAATAAATCAGCCTTAGATGCTTAATTAATAATGATAAAACCGGATTTATTCAGCTAAGATTTATTGGAGAAAATATTCACCTCGTTAATGATATAATGAATTTTAGTGAGAAAAATATTATTTGATGATAGATTTTAAAAAGGAAAATTCGATGCACAGTTTCTTTATCTTTAGTACATTGACTTTTTTTTTAACTTTGGAGACCAATTATCATTAAATTGATTCCCATTTTCTACCATACTGACACATACTGCATTGAAATTAAATGGTTTACTTCTCAAACTTCTTTAAAATTCGCCGTAGGTGAGAATTGGCACCACTTGGTAAAATAACAGTCATTAAATAAATATTTTTGCCTCGTTTAACCAATGTGTTTCGGACATTGCCATACCCAAAACAGGATGTGTTGAACAAAGTAAACACAATGTTTTAATTTTTTTCAGACTAAGACTTCCTAAAGTAAAAGTAAAATTTTGATCAAAGAATATAACGAAGGTGGTTAAAAAATGTCTATTAAAAGAAAATTAAAACTATCATGGCTCAGACGAATCGTAACTGGAAATAACAGCAGCTGCTACAATATTGTCTCAAAACATATATTTGAAACTAATAAGCTGATAAACCTATGGAAACATTATGTGGAAAACATTATCGATAACATAGCTAATTCTTTTTGGAAAGATGTTCTTCAGTCATATGCCGATTTTATAGATTTTTGTCAGGTTGACAGCATAAGTACATGCTGTACTTGTGTAATATTCACGAATTCTTTGTTTTCGTATGATAAGCAAAGTTAGGCCAAGGAGTTAAGGACATATTTCAGTTATGGCAGTTATTCAACAAGAAACTATTATGGGATTCAAGCTTAAAACCATTTGCTAAAACATTTATCAACATATAAATAGGCCTTTGTTAGCTGCAGTGGGTACACTTGTATACTGTATACATTTCGATAATGACTGTATTATTTCAAAATTGTATATTAACATTAACGGTTACGAATGTTTTATGTGTAAAAGTATATCCAACAATTACTATCTTGTTTTTATAATTATTTCTATATTGAAAAAGAGAAATTAATTTTAATAAACTATTTACTAACCCGGCAAAATAAACCAGTAAAACAAGCCATTTTCTAAAGTTAACTTTAAACCAGCCTTTGGAATATATTTGTACATTTTCATAAACAAAAGAAAGACTATTGTATAAATCTGTAAATTAACATTTTGAATTTTATCTGACGTGAGATTTTTTGACGATTGCTACAGGGGTTGTTTTTGAACAGCTCTTTCGGTATTTTCTGTATGTTGTTCCTTGTATATTACATAATGTTGTCATATTTAACATTTTTCACATAAACTTTGTATTTTTCACAATAGAAAATGCATCTTATTAGATGTATTTCGTGTTTAAAGAATTACGTATAAAACAGTTATTTTGTGAATTTAAGGTTGCTTTTTTTACTTTTGTAGAAAGAGGGTGTATATTATTACTTGGATTATTAAGTATTAAACATTTCTAATTAATTATTATGTTACTACTGTATGCGTACTACTAATTAAACTTTGGAAAAACTATGAAAATAATACACATAATATAACACAACATTTTATTGTATTTTGATTTTTTAAATGTATTGTAAGCAATGCACACTCGCATTTTAACATCATTGAGTTGAAGTCTGATCGTCTATACATGTAATTTGATATTAAGTGTTTTTTTTTTTTAAAGAATTTAACTAATATACACACATATATAACATTTATATTGTCTATTGATGTTTTTTTTTTGAATTTTTGTATCATGAGTGTCTCTGTTATTCCTTGAGCTTGGATTATTTAGTGTTTAAACATTTGTATTTAATTTTATTATGTCACTGTACTACTTATAAAAAGTTGGGAAACACATGAAAATAATACTCAAACTGTAACACATTCTATTTTTATATGTAGGATAAGCTATGTATACTGCATTTTTTTCATCCTTGAGTTGTAGTCTAATTGGCTATATTTTTTATAATAAAATTGTTGTATAAAATATAAATAAAAAAGCAACAACACATTCATACCATTTATGTTGTAAAAATTAATGTTGTTTGGATTTTCGTAGAATGAGTGTCTATGTTATTCCTTGAGCTTGGATTATTTGCTGTTAAGCATTTGTATTTAATTATTATGTCACTGTGCCTACTACTTGTTGAAATTTGGCAAACATTTAAAAATAGAATGTGTACAGTAACAAAACGTTATGTACAATGTATTATTTCTACAGTCGGTTTAAATTTTGTTGTGATAATAAGGGGATCAACCATTTATATTAAATAGGGGGAATCGTGGTTTTCTGTTTACAAACACGCTGTAATCGTCTGTAATTCGTTCGATTTACCTGCATCGATCAGTCCATGTTTATAACGGTTCTCACTTGCATTTTTACCGACTGTAATTGTAGTTTAAGCAATGCACATTCGCATTTTTGTCCTGCTTGAGTTGGCTGTCTAATTGGCTGTCATTTTATATTTAGTGTTTTTACGTTTTAGATTTTAATACTAAAAAGAACAAGAATGATCCTTTCGCTAATACTTTGTTTTTGCAGTAGTTTATAAATGATGTGACGTGGTTATCGTCTTCTGATTTTTCAAGGAGTTATTGCCGTTCGATTATAAAATTGCGTATTATTTTGTCCATATTAGTATTCAGGAATTAATAACTAAATTGAAAAATTACATGCTGTGTGCAGCATTGCTACCAAGATAACATAACAATTATGTTCCATCTCAGTGATTTTCGTACATTTAATGGCTTTTCTAACACATTTGCATCTTGGTATGATATTTTTGTCTCAAGCTTACATAGTTTTTACAATGATTTAGTCTTTCAGTTCCAGTCATTTGTATTCCCCCTATATATAGGGGCATATAGTGTTTACCATGTCCGTGGGTACGTACGTATGTACGTGTGTAAGTATGTACGTGTGTACGTATGTACGTATGTACGTGTGTACGTATGTACGTATGTAAGTATGTTCGGATTCTTGTCCGGACAAGAACTTTGTCCAGCTTTAGAGGATTTTCAAATTACTTGCCAGAAATGTTAAGCATAATGAGACGCTGTGTCGCGCGCAAGAACCAGGTCCCTAGGTCCAATATTAAGGTCACTTAAAGGTCAAACGTCAAGTATACTAATTAAATCTATAGACCCTTTCCGGAGTCCTTAGGTCGAAGATCAATGTCATATTCAAAGGCCAAACGTCAAAAATAAGAATTTAAGCCATAATATTATACCCTGTCCGAAGCATACTTTTTGTCTAGCGGGAAGAAGTTTCAAATAACCTGGTAGAAGTGCTAAGCATGGTGAGACGGTGTGTTGCTCATAAGAACCATGTCCCTAGGTCCAAGGTCAAGGTCACACTTAAAGGACAAATGTCTCATATAAACATTTAAGGCATAGACCCTGTCGGCAGCATAATGTTGTCCAGCACGGAAGGATTTTCAAATGATTTGACAGAAGTGATAAGCATTATAAGGCGGTTTGTCGCGTGCAAGAACCAGTTGCCTTGATCCAAGGTCAAGGTTACGCTTAGAGTTCAACGGTCGGGTATGTGTATATATGTTAAGATTCTTGTCCAGGCAATTACTTTGTCCAGCATTGAAGGATTTTCAAATAACTTGGCAAAAGTGATAACCACTATAAGACGGTGTGTCACGCGCAAGAACAAGATCCAAGGTCAAGGTCACACTCACTTAAAGGTCAAGGGTCAAACAGAAGAATAAATACCATGGACACGAGTGAAAATATAATTTAGTATGACGACCAATGAAAAACATATTCGATCATTCACCTAAATCAACAAATTTTCTTTTTATTTTATGCTTTTGGACAATAAATAAATAAAATCGCGCGAGATAAGCTTAAACGTCACACGTTTTGTGTATTTTTGACATCATAAAATAATGTCATAAATGATTTCAAAATTGTTTATCATAAGTACGGTGGGAAAAAAGTGCCATAATTTGTGCGTCGTTGTCGCTTAATTATATTTTGTTGAATTGTATCATGTGATTTGTGTGGAGAAATTTATGTAAATACTGTACATGTATATACATTTGCCAATGGAGGTAAACCACTACTGGTAGACTGATGCAATTGATAGAAAAATAGTGCATTTTATGTTATATTTTCACTGCAGTGAAAATATGTAAAAAAAAATTTATGTAAATTGTCTCCCTTTCCCGTGATGATATCACGCGTTATCGCACCAAAAACAAACAATTTTTCTGTTTATTTTATGCTGTATTAACCTTTGTTTTACATTTTATTGGAAAATATCGCGGGAATCATAATGTCATGACGTCAAAATAATGATGTCAATTCACAGTTTTGAGCCAGGCATCGATGACAGTCCGTTTCATTTATTGTATTAAATCGGGACTCAAACAAGTAGCCCTCACTGTGATTGATATAGGGATATATCTTACTGATATTTTCCTATATTTTACTACTTAGTATCAAATAATTTTTTTTATTTCACCAATAAAGTTCTATATTTCGCTGAAAATCATATATTAATTACTTCCCCACATTGATAACTGTGCAAAGCAAAATTCAAAAATGATAAAAGCCTTTTTGTTGATTCTACTTAGAATAATTTAAAATAGCAAGAATAAGTGAAGCATACAAGAACCGTAATTCATAATTGCCCAAAAGTTTTAATTACTACCCTTTATCAATTTTTTGTCAGAGTTAAAACTATTGATTAGATTTCAATTTTGTGATACCTCAACTTAATTCACAGAATAAGGGAATGCATTTGCAGAAAGTACAATATAAAAGGACAATTCTCCTTTTGCAAAATAATGTGTATGCACAAAGTGGCGCCATGTAGAAAAGGCTGCAAAGGTGGGGCATCCGTGTCTGTGAACACATTTCTACTTAGTTTTATATCTCGCCTGTCTTATTCATTCTACTGACAAAGCGCAATTATCGGGGACCATTCATCAGTTTCGCTGATACATTCGTGTTTATAATATTCACATTTGTAAATCGATCTTATTTGAAAGTTTTTCATGTTAACACTTTTTATATTGTGTAGTCGTACCTTACTCATCCATACTCACAAGTTTTGTTTTGCAGATTTCTGTCTAAATGTGTAACCGTTTGCTTTGAATTATACATTAAACAAAATACAACAGGACTAAATGTGCTATGATTTTCAAATAAAGCTGAAATACCAAATTCGAAAGAATGAATTTATGTTTTTTTTTAAATACTTTATTGCCATCCATTTATACAAAATCAGGTAGGTTTTGTTAAAATCATGGATAACGTTGTATTTGTTGAATTTCTAAAAAGTTAATATATCATATACGAGTAATAAATCGTTTTATACTTATTATTTTAGTCGTTATTGCTGTTTGTGGAATTATTTTGTTTATATATTGATTATATAAAAATACCAATTCGAACTTGAATTGAAGTAATTGAATTTTCCGGAGGTACTTTTTCAATGATATCTACACTCGAGATGCCAAACTTTTTAATTATATCCGGTATTATAAAACAATTAATGACAGATAACACATTTGACTTGACAATTTGGTGTAGTCATTTGAAAACGAAAGAACAAACTGAACAAGAACTACTGTTCGATTCTGCAGGTTATGAAACAGCAGTAGTCTTGTTGTCCGAAACATTAAATTATCTTTTCTATCAAGGAACTTTGGAATTCCCACAAATTGCCTGTAAAAAGGATGTCAAATTATTTAAAGTACGTTCTTTTTTTTTTCGTATACGTCGATATTTATCCAACTGAATTCATACTATTCGTAGATTTCTTGCAAGTTGGGATTAGATTTTGTATTTTTATACCCATAACAGACACAAACGTACATTACAAAGCAAATATATTTATAACATAATGCAAACATGCAGAATTCGTTTGGTAGCGGCCTCGGAAAACAGTTCAAACACTTTGAGCCAACAGTTTTGACTGTTCCCCAAACACCAAGGTCATAACTGTAAACTGTAGTGCAGTGGTTAATACGCAAATTTTGTAAGTGTTATGTTTTGGGTTCGAATCCCAGAACAGGCAATTTTTTAGAGAAATGAATGGCGCGAGGCATCTCATTTTGCTGACGTTTTGACACGGAATCATCAACCTCATTCTAACACAGAAGACAGCTGCACCGATACTGCGAGCGAAACAGAGTCTATGTAATTGGATTTTTATGCAGATAAAATGAATAATCAAGTAACAAAAATAAAACAAATCAAAAAGGGAAAAGAAACGGAATAAAGAAAAAATGTCATGAGAATAAGTGATGTTAAAGTAAAATCAAATAATAAAAAGAGATTTTGGCAGAATTCGAACCACAGTCATTGTGATTCAAATTCTAAAACACTATCCACCGGGCTATTTTTCATTTTGTATGACAATGAAATCCGCGCTTTAGACGCCATATGAATGTTAAACCGATACAAATATAACAGTCGAGCGCTAACGGAGATTAATGAGTGCCAGGTCAATAAAATCTCAATTTACTTTTCTCACAAACGAGGGGTAGTTTATTTGTATTGTGTTAAGTTGAAAATTCACCGTATTTCAATATATGTCGTATTGATTGCTATAGGAAATGTAGTGGTTTTCAAAAGCGCGAATTCCCCATCATCATTTTTTAATAAAATATATGTAACCATACTCAAGAGCACACAACTCTGTTTTCAGATCAGCTAGTATTTTTAAAGCCAAAATCTTACGAAGTTATAACCAATAATATTTAAAGCCTCCAGTCAACACAATGTAGACTTTAATTGAGAAGTTTCGATTTTTGCGTCGTGGTGACAATCTTTATTGTTGCAAATGACGGACTGGTCGTACCGAGGAAGTTTTAATATCGCAGAAAGTGCTTTTTGTGCGTGCTAGCTGCGTGACAACTACCAAATGCCTTTTTAAAGCCTGTTTATTATCAGACTGCAGCATTTGCAGTAATTTGCACTGTAAAATGTATCCTATTTTTTTATAATTGGTACAATGAAAACCATAGAAAGATGCATATTGCAGAAGTTGAAGTACAGTTAAATATTGTCCCAGCGCTGAATGTTAGATCTGTTGTAGAAACGTAAATGAAGTGATTTTTGCAAACCTTGAATACTCTGGGTAGTCGAATACTGCACCAATACGAATGCTAATTATGCTCACATGCTCTGAACAGGTAGCGATTTAATCTGACTCTGCTTTAGCTATTCAATTGCGCATAAATTACGATTCGTACTCCTTTGTAATTATTTAATAAAATATCGTCTGATTTGGTTTATTAATTGTGTTCATACAAAAGAACCTTGGCGTACCGCCAACCTGATGTAGCATTAATATCAGGTAACTTTTCGATCTAGTCATTGAGTCTGTACCTCTGTTAAATTGTGGATCACAGTGCTTGTCGACATTATTACCCTAAAATTATAACAGTTGCCAAAATGATATAATTTTCGTATTCATACAACCTTTGCCGCTATTAAAAAACAAAAGCTCTCTATTTATAATCAAGTAAACTAAATTTATAATAGCAGCTGTAGTAAAACGCAAGTTATCAACAGTCTTAGTTAAATAATATAATCCTTATTGACGGATGGCTGTAAATATTCCATACACGCGAAACAAACACAGAAAGCAGTTGTTGTATAATATATATTTGCCTAATGCTTTGTGTTTGAATTTCGATATCACTATATTTATAAAAAATCAAAAGTGTTTCACTGATCATTATCGTATCGTTATTATTCATCATAATTATATGCCTACTCAAACTCATTTACAATAGTGTGTGTGTTTGTGTGTGTGTGTGTGGGGGGGGGGGGGGGGGGCTGGGGGTTATAGTTCATTTTGCTTGACGATAAGTTTCATTAATTACATAACATGAAATGGTTTTATTTGCAACACATGTGTAATAATCTGTTTTTTATTGCAGTATTCGTCCCTCATCTGTATAGAATTACACTAAACACTAGGTGTGAAACGTCAAATGAGCAGCTCCGCATGAACACTATGGCTAGTTATACCCAGGTATTCACTGACGAAGAAACGACTAATTGGTTTAATGCGTTTATAGCGCTTAATATCACAAAGGAAGGCTTGACGAGCTTTGTGGACAGCAAATTTCAAAAGTTACATACGACAGTTGGCAAAGGGTGTGGAAATTGTTTCACAGAGAACCTTTTAAATGTCCTACACGTGACATCTGCAGACAAGCAAAAACTGCAATTTTCACAATGCTCCGGATAAACAAAGCCGCAGGTGTCAGGTCAATGTTTGTGACAAAGTTCTCAATAATATTAACACGCAACATCGATTTTCTCATCCATCTTGGAAGAACACCGATGCGAAGAACTGGAACACAAATCAAAGGCAAATTGCCAAATTATTTTGCCCTCCTGATGGATATAAAGAAGTTAAGTGCATTTAAGACACCGATTTCAACGGTGTCGTCAGCGTTATGTTGAACTGCATACATTCGACAATTTTTTCTCATTTCAAAAATCACCTACGCCTCCGGCACAATGCGTGTTAAGAAAGGTATGTTTAAGGTAGTGAAATCTCTATGTGCCTGCTTAGTAAATGTGGTATTTTTTCGGCGTAGCTGTCTAATACAAATTTCTACCGTCTCAATATGCGATCAAATGTTGTGCAATTATCCTCAAGCAATCCCAAATTAATATTTAAATTAAATTAAATATTATTATTTAAATGATCGTAATATTACATCGG
The DNA here is from genome assembly GCA_027627225.1 of Congeria kusceri. Classification (NCBI taxonomy): domain Eukaryota; kingdom Metazoa; phylum Mollusca; class Bivalvia; order Myida; family Dreissenidae; genus Congeria; species Congeria kusceri. Next base: position 20,730,512 of record CM051034.1, read on the forward strand.
CTAATTTAACAAATCGGCACTTCTCTGGTCATAAAAAAGTGGTTGCAACATTACCGAAGATATGGAGGACAGATCATTAACTATTTTGGAATACTGATAGCTAATTCAATAATTGTATAACACAGTTTCCACAAAATGAAAGCAACATAATAAGCACCGCTATTAAATATTTGAAAGTTAATTTGTGTGTTATAGAGCAATAATTTTGTCGTTTCGCAGCAACGATGTAAATACACTTTACTACATTTTAGTGCCTTTTATGGTCGTACAATGTATGCACTCTATGAATAGACAATCCTTCCACAACCTGGATGGCATATATTGCTAGGACTAAATGACCCGTCGTTCGTAAATGAATTTATCCTTGGCTGTAGGTAGTTTCAGGTCAGTCTTTCTACCAGTGTGTAGTTGAATAGACAAAAGAACTGGCAAAACTATCGTTACCATCTCAGCGAGATTTTATCTAGCCATAAATATTATACACCATTGAAATGTACATGAATACTTCAAACACAAAACTAGAAATTAATACAGTTTCGAAGCATATATATGATCGTCTATGCATCATGTTCTGTGTTGCTGAATATATTGTCTTGATTCTACTAGGTAATCCTTTATTAACTAAAAAGCATATATATATTTATTTATTTTAAACACAAATAAATAAGCAACGGAAATTATAAAAGTATATTTGAAAAACAGACCATGTTACACGGATTTAAATATTTATATTGGAAGTTCAATTTACATTCTTTATTTACAAATTACCACAGACGCCAAATATCTTTTTAAAGATATTTCTAGTTGAATTTTATCTAATTATGTAACGTTGTTTTAGGTTTATAGAAATGCATAAATCGCCATCTAAGAATGGAAAGGGCGTGCTAACAAATGTAAGATAGGCCCTTTTCATTCTAAGGTGGCGAAATATAGCTCATCGTCAGACATACAAAAAATAACATGAAACATGTCTTCTTAGTTATTTATGCGCGTTTTGGAAAAAACATACAAACAAACGTTACAATATTAGTATAAATTACTCCAGCTACATATGCAGTGGAGAAACTCATAATTAAATTCTTAAGGACTTATTGTTTGCAGGCCTGTCATATTGACAGACACATACGTTACACGCCCGACTGCAAGGTTACAGATTCTATGCTCAATGAATATTTCCTGACTCTGACCAATTTACTGTCGGACTCTACATTTCTTGCACAGGACGCGTCGGCCACAGACGCAGTCATCAAACTAAAACAGGTATACACGTGATAATTTTGCGAATATTAATCGTCCTTTAATGTACGTATTGGAAACGAATACAAAAGCTTATTATATTAACCCACTTATATTGTTATACATGTTGTCCTTAAAATATTGAAGAACCTTCCAGAAAACTTAATGTGCAATATTGAATAGGTTCAAAGATATTTTCATTCCAATGAAATTGTATAGGTTCATTCAACTGCCAAGTAACTCATTTATATTTTTATTTGTCGCGTAAATTTTTGTTTCCATTGATGTTCACAATGCTTACATAATATACACATATCATACACATCCGTAATATAGATAAATAACAGTTATATTTAGCGACATTTGTATTAGGGAGTATATAAGAATAGAAGACAGAATACCAAAGAAATAGGAAAGAGTGACTATAATGACAAAAATGAGTGTATTCGTAATCAGTTGTCCAGATAAAATGTATGGTAAGGAAAATGACATTAATGCGCATGTAAGAAAACAAAGACTTAAACAAGGGAATATGAAAGTGTCTTTCGAAATATGATGCTATACGTTATAGCATCATATTTCGAAAGACACTTTTATATTACGGTTATACAGTAAACCGACAATTACTCTTGCCTGTTGTACAGGTCAAAAAATTTGTTTTCGTTTTAAATTTTCTTATTTTTTCTACATAAGGTATGTACATTTTAGGATAGGGAAAAAACAATAAGTATCCTCAACTATACAATCTGTGTTGAGAGCAAAATATTTCTTAAAGTATCTTTCCATGCAAGTTCAAAGCTGTCAATTTTCTTCTGAGAGATTGCAATACTCAATGCTAGTTGTTGAACTCATTTTAAAGTTTTTAAAACTATTTTACGAACCGCACTTTATTAATACAGCCAACGTATTTAATTTCAATATGTTTTTTTTATATTTTAATTTAGTTACAAAATAAGAATTTATCAATTACCAAAGCGGAGTTGGGAACGCTTCTAATGGATGCGAGGCAAACGCTTGTAAAGTCTCAACAGGTATCCCTCGAAGCAGACAAGCACATCACAAAAGCACTGGAGGAGATAAACAGCTGCATGGCTCGAAGTATACAGAAACTTGAGGAACACACTCAACGCGGCATCGACAGAATTGAAACTGCTAGAAAAGATGCCATACAGCAAATCGAACACGTTAGGATTAACAGCGAGCAAGAGAAATATGATCGAGATGTAAAAGGTAATTTCGGAATGATAATAATAATACTTAAGTAGAATAACTTTCTTTAAAATGATTCAACTATAATTCTTGATTAAATGGTTTATATATTTTACAATTGAACGATATACTTATGTCACACAATAGTGTATATACAGTGTATGTACATGAAAATTTGAACAACGCTATAAATTGCGAAATATCTAATTATAAGCATTTTGAATATTCACAAACGTTGTCAATAATTTGCACATATCCATTTCAGTTTAATTAAAATATAATTTGCGACAAATAAATCATTGATTACTCATCTTGATTCTGACAGTGTGTTCTCATTAAATTTCAAGTTTTACAATTGCTTCTGTTTTATTTCAGAATTTCTACATCTCTTACTGCAACATTATGACGAGACTTTGAGCACCGAGCCTATATCTCCATTGGTTCAAAGCAATGACAAGAAACTACGGGATTTTTATGTAACACCGTATATATTCAAATTTTCTAAAACAAAATCTGAACAGCCTGAGTGCATTCTATGTTACCGAAAGTTGTTTTACACACATGACAAGTTAGATCGACGAATATATATTCAAGGAGACTCTGGAAGTGGCAAATCTACATTTGCTGCTAAGTTGGTGTTAGAATGGACTCTTCAAAAAACATCACAGCCATCTAGTGAAACTGAAACATTTTTCAACGACTATAAAGTTTTTGAGGAATTCGATTTTATCTTTCACGTTCTACTAAAAGATTCGATTAATCAACGTGAAATAGTGAAGATGATAAAAGAACAAATTGTCGACATGATATATACAGAAGAGTATCGAGAGCGCATCTACAAGCTTCTCCAGCGTATTTTTTGGATGGCCTAGACGAGTGGACAGACGGTAAGTTGGCCGTTCCTGTGATGGCAAGCAGCCACAGTCAGTGTGTGCTACTAATTACAACTCGACCATGGAAAATGACCGATGAGCGCATGAAGGACTCCCAAAATGATAGCTTGTTGGAACTGAAAGGAATCACCGATACAGATTTACTAAGTAGAAAGGTACGCGGTTGTCTAACTCGTGAGGATGTGGGTGTTAAGGAAACGGAATTCAAAACCTTTGTGCATGAAAATAACCTTACACTGCTGTTATCATATCCAATAATGCTTACGTTGACTGCTTGTGCTTGGGTTGATGGGCAATGCGTTACAGGATCCAAATGTGAATTATACAGTCTTCTGTTGGATGTTCTATTGAAGAAGGTATGTCAAACACGAAGTTATTTTACGCAACCGCAATTTTATTGTTTTAGCAAAATTAGTTACCTTCAACAAAATATGAAAACTATAAACGCAATTTCCGAAGCGGCGTTTTCTTTACTGTTTTCTAACGTCAGGGAACATGCCACAGCTTTTATGGATAGGCATTTAGGATTTTATTTGTCGGAGGAACAAACGGCTTTTGCATTGGCTACGGGCATATTATCACAGCGAAAAAGCCATTCCCTATGCATTCGCACTACCACCTATAGTTTCATATACAAAACGATACAAGAGTTTTTGACTGCCTATCGTATTGCAAACAATCCAGATGTAATTGATACCGTAATATCTGGATATGTGGAAAACGGTAACGATGCCTCTATCGATATACATCAAATCTTTATATTTATGTGTGGGTTGAATATGGATGCAGCGCAAAAATTATCATTTCTAATAAATGAACATCCCCCAAAACGAAAGCAAGAATTTTATCTTATTCAGAAAGCAATAACTACCGGCTACTTAGAGGCGGAGGAAAACCATAAAAATATTACTGAGTTACGACTCCATCTTGCTTATTTTAACTTCTCTTTCAGCTATCTTAGAGGATTTGGCGAGAGTGACAAAGAAGAATATATTTTAGCTTGCATTTTGAGAGCGAACAAATCTAATGTGAAATCATTAAGAATTGGTCGCAATACACGTCATTTACAATCCACTGACATACAAGAGATAGTAGTATTATCTGCGCAATGCCTTGCGTGTTTGGACATAAATGGCGACTTTGGTACCCTGGAGTTATCATTGTGTCGTAATCTAGAAGATATTCGTCTCGCCGGAAAGACAAGTTTTTCAGCAAATATACTGCATGAGCAAAAGAGACTGAAATCTCTGGTATTATACAGAGATAATGACTCTAAAACATTCGAATATCTTTCCTTGCCAGCCTCAATTGAACATGTTTATTTAGGCGGCGCTTTCTGTACATCTGCCTCAGTGAGACAACTGCTCGACACCTTATCGGAAGTTGGACATGTTGTGAGCTGTTATATTGACATAGTTTATGTTCATCCATGCGGCCGTTTGTTACAAAAAACTCAAAAATCAACCGATCGTTTAGATTTGCCAAATTCAGCAGAAATACCAAATGTGAAATTTATGTGCTTTGGTTTCAGTTACGGAATATACGAAGCATTAACTTGTGCGTCTATTGGGAGACTCACGATTCAGGGAATCCCACACGCACAACTGCTTTTTCAAACGCTTTTAACACTCGCCCATCTGGAAGAACTAAATGTAAGCATTATGGATTTAGCTAATGAGTTCCAACTGCATACATCCATAAGGGCAATAAAATTTGATCCAATAACGTGCACAACTGCATCGTTTCGTTGCTTAATCAAGATACTAACCAGGTCAGATCATAGTTTGACAAGTTTTGTAGATGTCCGAGCATTATCAACGATGGATAATTATTGTTTGGAGCGAATATTTTCCAAAGATTGGCCCTATTGTGGCCAACCGTCCAGTAACAGTATTCGGCGTCCACAATACAGTATTTGCCGAATGTATGAAGCATTGAGAAGTATAATTAAACAGTGTAGACGTCGTTCGATTTCTGGCGATAATGCAAAGTTGTTATTTGGTAAACTGCTGTACCATGAGTTGAAAGATGAGGACTACATGTTATGGATTATGTCTAAAGCAAGTCGTAGAAGATGTCGGAAAGGCACATTTGGATGACATGCATTTCGAATGTCCTTCAATTTTGATGTTCACCATAATACCACCTGTGGACTTTGAAGCCAGAGAAGGGTCTGACGCATGCGGTTCGAATATGTCAACTGTCAGAGTACACTACAAACCACGTTATGCTTCTGAAATTTGCAAATCTTTACCGGTGGCAAATACATGCATAACCAGTCTAACCATTATACATGTTGATAATATTGGATCGATATCTGAGACATTACCAGCCTTGACAAGATTTAACACTTTACAAATATTTGCGGGTGACATTCGACCACCAGTGTTACGAAAAGTTATACACAATATATTGAAATTTGATCACAAAGTTGATTGTGAAATAATATTCCTTGCTGGAGCCACGCTGAATGAGTATCCGCAAATAAAATAAGAAATATGTGCGACGGAATATGTTGATGTTATAAAGTTTGAAATAAATACATTAGGGAAAGTTAAATACCTCGACGACGAAGATGTTAATTCTTACATTCAGTACCTTCTGTATTCGTCATCAGACAATGGTTGTATTGAAATGTTGATTCGAATTGAGGAGAGAAATCAGAGAGACATTGAACAACGATATTTTGTGAATTGACGTTTTAATGAAAATGCCCCCATCCGAAGAATTACTAAACCAGTATTTATCGAACCCTACCTATCATGCCGAAAAGGCAAGACAATTTAACAATGTTAAACTTCATCAAACATTTTATGAACATACCGTTTACAGATTATTTCCCACATACCCATGAGTATATACATATTTGAATTGAAAAATAACAGTATATGTACAATAGAAACTGGAGATCAAGATCACTGTGATACAAATACATAACATTAAACATATTTCGACTGTACAATTATAGTCAGTATATTAGTCAGTACAAATAGGCCGAAAATACCTAACTAATTCATGTTTAATATCATCTTTAAATAAATATACATACCTTTAAGATGAACCCGTGCGATGTATATACGTCTTTATTCAAAGTACATATATATATATGATACATATTTCTCATATCAAATGCTTTTGACATAAATAGCATAATATTATATTTAACTATGTTTTGCTGTATAAGTAACCAGAACTTTAAAGAATTCATTTGAAGTGTGTAGTAGTAACTGTATGCTTAATCATACACTTGTTCACACTTTATTGAATCTCATTGAAATAATCCTGATTTGTTTTATGCTTGTGTTCAGCAGGTGTAGTTACCTATTTGATATATATATCATATTTAGTTACGCTTTATAGAGTTCGTGTTATGTCTTAATATTTGTATTGGCATTTTAAGATATATCCCAGTTACATTATGTATATACGTTACTTAAATTTTTTAATTGATTTCAAACATTGTCGTACAGTTGTTGTATAATAGTAATATTCAATGACAAATGTGTATTATTGAATGGTTATTTAATGCTCTGCATTATCGAACGATATATGTTAGCATATCAGTTATTACTTCAGACGATTAGTTTTGTATTTGTAATTAAATAATTGATGCAAATGTATAACTACATCGTTATTAAAGTCACTGTATCTCATATAGTAGTAAACTATAACTTGCAGGATAACACATATTTAGTCTATTAATACAATATTAATAGACTAATATCAGTGAATATACTACATTCATTAATGTTTATTTTGCGTAAAAAATTGTTTTTAGAAAATAATCGTTTCAATTTTTAGTTTTGAGATAACGCTGGATATAAACAAGAGGGCCAAGATGGCCCTAGGTCGCCCACCTGACTGTAAAGCATCATAATGGCTTTTAACAAAACAACAGATTGTTTAAAATTTCAATACAGCCATATAAGGAAAACTGTCATGCCCCCCCCCCAGGCGGCCATTATTTTTAACGAATCAAAATGATTTCCAGGAATGTGGTAGACGGTCACCCAAGGAGCATTTCTGTAAAATTATTTTGAAATCCAGTCAGTGGTTTCAGACTATAATTTTTTTTAAGTTTTCAATATAGCCATATAAGGGAAACTGCCCCGCCCCCTGGCAGCCATGTTTTTTAACGAATCAAAATGATTTCAAGAGCTTGGTAGAACATTTCAGTGAAATTATTTTGAAATCCAGCCAGTGGTTTTAGACTATAAGATTTTAAAAGTTTTAAATATAGCCATATAAGGAAAACTGACCCGCCCCCTTGCGACCATGTTTTTTAACAAATCAAAATGAATTGAAGGAATTTGGTAGAGGGTCACTCAAGGAGCATTTCTGTGAAAACTATTTTCAAATCCAGCCAGTGGTTTCTGACAAGACAGTTTTGTTAAGTTTTCCAGTTTTCAAGCTTTTGGTTGCCATGACAACCAGAGTTTTCAATATATTTTAAATTCATCGAAGGAATTTGGTAAAGGGACCACCCCAAGAACATTCCTGCCAAGTTTGGTTAAAATCCGCCCAGTGGTTTCAGATGAGAATTTGTTTGAAGTAAAATGTTGACGACGGACGCCGGACGCCGGACACAGGCTGACGACAATAGCTCACCCTTAAGCACTTCGTGCTCAGGTGAGCTAAAAAAGGCAAGGTGTTACCATCAATAGACATGAGATGTTTCACTTATTGTCAATGGTCTTCAAAATGGAATACCGATATGGGAAAGCAAAGGTGCAAGCGCAAATACATAAGAGCTTCACTAAGGTATGCGAACAAAATATAAGAAAAAGAAAACAAAAGCCATAAGAAAAAAGGGAAAAAAGACAAAATAGGCAAGATTCACTTCGAAGTATTAGGATGTGCACATTTCTGCCATTATTTATAATGCAGATCTTTTTTTTCAAAAGCAATCTGCTCTTCTAAATTTATTTTCATTCTGAGAACATTTTTGAAAGTGTCGATATTTGGATAGTTGGCTCTTGATTTAACGCTAAATATATATGACTTCATCAAAATGAGTATATAGTTAATATAACGGAATTATTAGCGCCACCGTTTTTGTGTTCCAAGGACAATACATTTCACATTCAGATCAATAAGTAATTCTTTACTGCTTAAATAAATTGTGAGGTCCCGCCATATGCCTGTACAATATTATATTCAAATAAAACATTTGTAATAGTTTCTTTATAACTTGCACGAAATGTACAAAGATTAGAAGCTGTTAGCTTACATTTGTACAGGTATGCATTAGTGGGTAATATACAATTTAGTATCTTATACTGAAGTTTGCGTAAATTATTAACTATGATGGCTTTAAATGGTATTAAATATGTATTTTTCCAGTTAATATTTTGATCATAAAAAGTCATTATGCTTCCCCATTTCTGTTGCTGTTTGGTTTTATTTTCATCAAAAGTTGGTTGAAGATTATATAAATATGTACGCACTGTTTTTTTTGCACCTTTTTAAGTAATGTGTTGTTTCTAAAATTAAAAAGGTTTGTTTCAGATAGTTGTTTTTGTAAGTTTTTGGTATACTATAAATCAGTGTGTAATATTTTAGATAATCGGTTGTAGCTATATAATACAGGGTTTTAAATGCTTCAATGTATAATATGATTTTTTCTTAAGTCAAATAGAGTTCTAGAAATTTAATGCCTCTGTTAAACCAATTTGTGTAAAAAAAGGTATGTTGATTATTAAGTTGTTTTGTGGAGTTATTGCATATACACGTTTTATTTATCGGTCCTGCTGTTTCATTAGATTTAACTTTATTCCACGATAAAAGAATATCTCTGAGGAGTTCATTGTTAAAGTTAGAAACAATATGTTTTGCCTTAAGTGGACATTCGAAAACACGGTTTCCACATATTTATTGAGTTCTTTCTGATAGAAAATTGCCCACTATCCTTTGTTGTTTATGTCTGTTAATCTTTTTACCGAACTGGCCTTATTTGCATATATAAAAGCAGTAATATATGTGAAGTTAAGTCCACCATGTTCTATTGGTTAAACAAGAGTTGTTCTTTTAATTTTTTTCAGGTTTCCCATTCCACACAAATTGAAAAACAGATTTGATGATTGCTTGTATTGTATAAATGTTGGGGGTGGGAAACATTGACAATGAATACATAATCTTCGGAAAGGCAAATGTCTTAACAACTATAACTTTTTCAAGAAGTGTTGATTTTCTGTGTTGCCATTGTTGTAAGCAATTTGTAAAATCTTGTAATTTTGGTTGAATGTTTTTTGCTATATCGAGATTTTCATCAAAAGTAAAAGCCAAGCGTTTTGGCTTCCTCAGAGGTCAAAAATGTGTTTGTATTGTTAAATTTAGATTGTGTAGTTTTAAGTGAACCAACTCGCATTACTGTGGATTTTAGTGTATTTAGTTTAAGCTCTGATATTTCACATTTATCAATGCAGGGAACGAATTAAGCGTTCCATCTATAAAATATGTTGTATCGTCAGCAAAAAGTGTTTGTTTTATTTCGTGTTCGTTTATTTTTATTCCTTTAATATCTTCATTCTTTCAATATAATTTGACAATATTTCTATACTAAGTATGAAAAGTGTGGTTGACAAGGGACAACCGTGTTTTACACCTGGTTGAAAAGAGATTGGTTCAGAAAAATGCCCATAATTTATAATTATATTGCTTATGTCAGTGTAAAATAATTTAATCCATTGTATAAGTTCGGGTCCAAAATTAAATTGTGTTAGACAATGTAGCATAAAGTCATGATCAAACTGTCAAATTCTGTTTCATAATCTGCTAAGAAGAGCAAGCCTGGTTTGTTATTTTTATTAAGATAATGTATAGTTTTAAATAGTGTCCTTACATTTTCGCCTTTATATCTGCCTTTTATAAATCCAGTTTGTCTTGATTCAATTATGGACGAAATTACGTTTTTTCTGTTTACTTTTGTTTTTGTCGCTACTTTATAATCAATATTTAATAAACTTAAAGGTCTCCGATGTTTAGAACTTCAAGGCTTATTTCCTGGTTTTGAATCAGTGTAAGAATACTTTGTTTTTGAAGTTGAGCTAAGTGTTCATTTACAAATGAATAGTTAATATAATTGAGGTAGTGCGTTTTAATAACATCCCAACATACTTTGTCAAATTCCGCTGACAAACCGTCTGAACCTGGGCTTTTATTATTATCCATCTCTTTTAAAGCATTTAGGAATTCATACTATGTGAGCAAGCCTTCGCATGATTGTTTCTCGGTTTCTGTGAGCTCTTTTTTATATTTAATTAAAAAAATGGAGTATTTAACTTATATTTACCAAAGTAAGTTTTCTTACTATAAAGGTTTGCTAAAAAATTTCTCTGTTTATGTATTATAGTTTTTAAGTCTGTGATTTCTATGTTATTTATTTTTTACTTTATTAATGGTTTGACTTTCGTAATGTCTCTTTTTCAAGATTTGCAAAGTATTTAGAATTTTTCTCATTATGTTCAATGTGTATAGCTTTTGCTCGTAATAAAATACCGTGTATTTTCTCTTCTATAATTGTGTCATGTTCTATTTTTGTTTCTTTAATTAATTTTATACTTGTTTCGTCATTGTCATTGTTTGCACTTAATTTATTTTCCAATGACTCTAATTTTTCAATGGCTTATTGCTCTGTTTCCTGATTTCTTTTTTTAGCCATTGTTTAAAAATTTATACTTACATTTCCTGTGGTACCTTTTATCAATTCCCATAAGGTATTAGGGTTGCAATTTTTAGTGTTTTCTACTACCGTTTTTATTTCCTGTTTAATTTGATGTTGATAATCTCCATTCAAAAGCATGATATTATTTAATTTAAAGTAACCATGTCCTTTTTGCTGTATTGTGTTATCAATAACTATTTTAATCAAATAGTGGTCTGTTTTGTATCCTGGTTTTATTTTGGCTGTATGTATCATGTTGCATATATTTTGAGAAAAATAATAAGAAATCCGGTCTACAAAATATGACCGGTTTTCCATTTGAATGCATACATCATAAATATGTTTCAGAATCATTAAAATGACTGCGAGGACTTTTTCGGCGTAGTTTGCCCTATTGTCGCATGATGCGACTCATCATCAATATTTATTTAAATATGTTTTTATTTCTTAATCGAATTATGTTAATCAATAGAGATGGCGCATTTATTGTTTTCAGACTAAATAAATGAAATTCTGCATTAGAATCAAATTTCATTAACATATGAAAACACGATAATAAGACACATCGTGGAACTTAAACAGATGACATATCATAATTATAATTATTAAAACAATCTGTTTAACACTGGTGTGCATATTTCTTGTATTCGTGTATTGCAAAATAACGCGCCATAATTCACTTGCATACTGCACTCCTTTACCAAAAAATAAATAAAAACTAAAATAGAGCTGTTACTCATGCTATATTGCGCAATGGACTTGTTCACAAAAGATGACATGAAGATTAAAACGATATTTACAGGATAACCCATGTTTATAAATTTGGTGTAATATCGGTACAAAAAAGGGAAAACCTTCGGATGAAACAAATAAAACATAAATCTGTACAAGCAAGTGCCTTTAATAAGCACATCTTCAACTTGTATATTTAAATTCAAGGTAACCATTTGTACAGTGGTACGGATGTATAGTAACATGAGTATTCCTATGATAATAAAACAATGGATTAAAATTCGTTAAAAGCGTTGTTTTAATATTATTGTTTGATTACTGTATTGATTATTTGTTTGTGTAACATTTCATTTCTTCGGTACATGTAGCTAGGTTTGATTTTCGGTAAACCATCATTTAATTGGAGCCGCCTGAATAAATATTGCCATTATATACATGGTACATACACTCATTGTATAATATGTATTTTATAATGGTATGCATATAAATGTTTAAAAAATTCGAAGTGACTGTGAGTTGCAATACTTATGATCTATTAAATGTAGATCTAGATTTATATTGGCAGACACATTTAGAACTTTGTTATCTTTTCACGGATAATTTTAGATAGTTTTAGTTGTGTCGGTGATTAATATTATGTTTGTACCCACTGCGTTTTAATCCATACATTTGACTTCTTATTAAAGATAACATTGCAAGTGAATATGTAGATCTAGTTTAATTAGTGAGTAAAATAGAGAAGCCACAACCAATTGTTTAAACACTAGTACTCTACTAGTGTCTAAGCAATTGGTTGTGGCATCTCGTTTTAACATTTTATAGTCTATTGTGGTGTGTCAATGCTAGAATTAATGTTGGATTTTATTTTAAGTAAGCAGAATCAAATATTGAATATTGTTTTTATTGTATTTAATAAATTGAACAATTTGAATTCACTTGTAAAGGAATAAATTAATATTCAAAATGCACTGAATGTGGTTTTTGTAGACTTAACACTTTTAGAGTGTGTTCAATGATGTGGAACATTGACTCCGTTGACTTTTGTTTTACAAATGCTTACCATCAAGTTACCACGTAAAAATAATGAAACAAATATTATTTTCTATAGAACCATTGTTTTCCAACAATATTTATTATGAAATTAACAAGTTTGCGAATTAAATATTAATTTTGTTGTAAATGATATATCGACGTGATTATAGACGACGTTTGTTCCGCGTGGTATTTACATCTGTTTCCTTTCTGTTACCTTTTTTTTAGTAAAAAGAAAAATCTGAGACGCACCAAAAGTAAGAATTTGATTTTATGTTAGCAAGTGCGTAGTTTATTGTAATTGTAACGTGGAACATGTGCATACAATGCCGGAACAGGAAGAATCCGATCGCGATAAACACTTCCGGAACATAGATCTTAGGTCGTTAGGTATCGGAAATGAGTAGGTTGTATTTTATACACACGCGTTATCTATAAGCTGAAAAATCGCTGTCGCGCTTTGCGCGATCTTGGTTTTCGCGTATTAGCTACACTGCATTAGAGGAAAATATCACTCATAGACAAGATATATCTATGGTAAAACATAAAAGCATGCGTAAGTAACGTTATAGTCGACACGTACATTTGAGATGTAGATGTGATGACATGTCTGTCTGACATAATTACACTGATTTTGTTATAACAAGATACTTTCTTTAAAGTTACACTATCTATTGGGAAACAACATGTGTACATAGCACAATAAATTATTGTTCACACGAGCATAACTCTCAAAATGGAACATTTCTTAAAAATAGTGCCACGAAATTTCAATACAACGCGAACATGCCAAACAAGTTATCATTCATTTATAAATAATCTTCATCACCGAAAGAAATCTATAATATACAAAAGGATGGATACTCACACAATGAGGAAATAGTTTCAAGTTTTTAGTCATGTCAACATGATTGCATAGTACAATTCCATAAACCATTGTCACCATACAAAGCGTTTATAGACACACATATCCTATACACATCATGAATGCATTTAGAAGTATGCTTCTGATTTCTACATTCATATTTTTTGTTTAATAATAAATTTACCCGAAAAAGTAATACGTAATTGCTGACGAAAACCAATAACGCTATAAGGAATAACAGATTTGATAAACATTTGTTAACAAGTAAGCAGTAGGGCACGATACACGTAAATCAGAGTTTCCCGCAGGCCTGTATCGCTTGTCGGGTCCGACATGCCTTCAAAGTTATTCATTTGCCGACATGCTTAGATAACGCCGACATGCTTTAATTTTCAAGGCGACAACCCTTAATCCCTTTATCTATTACACGATCTTTAACCACAGGGCCATAAACGAATGCCGTATTGATCGATAACGTCTAAGTTCCAACAGTTTTATTGACAAGTGACTTTACTGTGTAGTTATGCCCACAACGATCTCATTAGCCAATCAAATACGGCGATTTTTAAGGCGGAGTTTATACCTTACTAACAACTAAACAAGTGTTTGACAACAAATACTAGCGTTGCCGGGAAAAGTGAACAGGCACTTTAAAACATTTGATTATTATATTTGACGTTTTATTTTATCTCGGTAATTTTTCTTATCCATTAAACAAATTGACAATCAAAAATATGCAAACAAAAAATAATGTTATATAGAGCCTCATTTTAAAACACAATTTACGTCGTCAAACTTATATTTTTCACATAAACACTGCAATTAAGCACGTGACCTGTACACGCACGATTTTTCATGAGGCATCCGTGACCTTGTGCATGGCAATATAATTTTTGCGCGCTTTTGTAGAAAAACACGCTTTTAACATGGAGATACAGGACCGTATTTTATATCGATTAGGAACCGCACATTCCAGCATTTAACAACAACGGTGATCTATTCGGCTTTTAATGTCCGCATTTCGTATAACTGATATTAACGATTAATTTCGTTCTCACCCGAAAACAGTTAATGAGATAAAAAAAAAAGTTTTTGAAAAAAAATAGCGGTCATGACAGAATTTCAAGGCGGAAAAACATATATGCTTTTCAACGAATATGATTACCATGTATGATTGAAAATTAATTTCATAAAAAATGCAGCCTAGTATTGTGATGTACACTGCCTCCAAAGAAGTAATGTCAACACTTTTTTATTCAAATAGGAAAACCGCGGTTATTGCGATTTTAGCAGGAGAAATATTTGTAATAGTTTCAGTTGTATAAAAAAGAATTTCCAAATAAGAGATAATGCAAAGAGAGTTGCTGGTCGAGCAAAAGGCTAGGCAGTTTAAGCGATAAATGGCGGTAGTTAAAGCTATACTGGCGATTTGATCGTCGCCGGGATTTCGAACGTCGCAGCCGAATTCGTTAAGATGGGGTCGCGCGATGCCGATTTTGGGGAGGTGGGTTCAAACGGTGCAGCCGATTTCGGGGAGGTGGGGTCGATCGTTGCAGCCGATTTCGGGGAGCTGGGGTCGGGCGATGTGGCCGAATTCGAGGAGGTGATGTCAAACTGAGCGGCCAATTACGGGGGGGGGGGGGCTAAGGGGGTCGGATTAGAACGATCTCGGAGGGGCGGGGGAGGGGGAGGTTTGAGCCGATTTTTGTCGCGGGTGGGGTGTCGGGGATGCCGACATGCCTTCAAGAAATCCTGCGGGAAACCCTGGTAAATGGACATGGCGATTGCTGCAGTGAGTCTTTTCCATGTACGAACACTTGCTGTGGGTCAATTACCCAATGCAGGCCACAGAATTTAGTCGATTATTCATAAATCAAGAAAATATACATTACACATTATGTTCTAACGACCGTAACGTTAAAACGCCGGTTATGATCAAGGGCTTTCTGGGTACAGCGCGCTTGACTATCTAAATTTTTTAGTTGGCGCATTTTGTTTGAAAGTGGAAGAGGAATAAATCTGTCAAAATGCAAAGCTCAATTACGGCAATTATTACATCGGATGCTGAAGTTGATCACAATTTTATATACAAGATGCTGGAGTTGATAACAAAGGTATATTTCAAGTTGAAAGTGAATACCTTATCAAGATGTAAAGTCGTAAGACTCTTGAATACAATCTTTAACATAAAATATATTTCATTTCGTTGTTGAGTTATTGAGCGGAAAATGCTATTAATTTTTAGCAACGGTGACATTACTCTTCCCATCCCATATACAATCCCACGCGACGTATCAATATAAGGTATGAAGTTTCATTACAATATATCTACTAGTTCTCGAGTTATTGAGCGGAAACTGTTTCATCTATTGTTAGTAAATGTGACCTTGACCTTTAACTAAACCCCTACCATACCATATGCAATCCCATGCAAAGTCTCGATTTAAGGTATCTATATATGAAGTTGCATTACAATGTCTTAATTCCTTCTCGACTCGAATTATTGATCGGAAATTCTTTTCTAATTTTAGTAACAGAGACTTTGACCTTGATCCTACCCACCAATATGCAATCCGATGCAATTTATTGCTATAAAGTATTTATGTAATAGTTTCATTATCATAGCTCAATGTGTCTTATAGTTAGTGAGCGGACTGTTTTTCTATTTTTAGCAGTGGTGACCTTGACCTTAACCCCACTTACCTCATATGCAATCCCAAGCAAGGTTTGAAAATATGCGCTTAACTGGTATTGTCGTGCATATTCGATCCACTCCATTTAATAGATTAAACCAGAACTGATGTGCACATTCGGTTGATAAATCTGTGCGTTTCAAGTTGTCATTGGTAACAACCAAATTTATTTGTTGACGCCAATGACAAGTCCACAAACTATTTCACTGCCCCTTGCTTATATTGCTTATCTTTCCTTTTATAGCACACAACGGTAATTGTATGGCTCTTTGTTTTGAGCTTTTGTTTTTGTTTTGACTTTAACGTCCCCAACATAAGCTCGCTTTGATATATTTGCTGGTTTTGTAAGATAGCAATCAAAAGACTACTTCAATTACATGAATAAACTGGGCCCTATTCCAGAAAATGGTAATTTACAAATCAATCAGTTAAGAACATACACAGATAAATGAATAAATGAACGCGTAAACTTTAAGAATGGAATGTTCTAATAAAAGGCAATGTTGGGCGCCGTTACAGTGTTAGCATGATTAGCAATGGTTCAGTTGTTAAAGAGAACAAACAAATAGATAATTACACATGACAAGGACAAAATTTGCATTTGCCGGGACTCGAACCACATCCGCCGGGATCAAAAAATCTGTCTTTGCAACCACTCGGGTATTCTGACTGCACTCATTGTAGTGAAGTTTTAACGCTATGTAAGTGGTACACGTGTTTTCCAAAATACCGATGGAAAGGGTTACAAACGCTTTATAATATTATCCGTTTCATGGAATGATTTTTCATAAACGACACTAAATTTCCAATATGTTTCTTTGTCAGTAGTGTTATTTCGCTTGTCTATATATGTATAATATGTAATTTATTTTTATTTTTGGGATTTATGACAAAATATTTTTAAATTGCCAATTTGCCAACAGGTTCAGTTAATGTGCTTTAAAGAAATGCTGAAAACCATTATAGTTTAACTTCACTATTTAGCAATATTTATTCACTTCATATTCAATTTGAATGAATAAAAAAAATAACCGTGAGGATTTGAAACGTGAGGATTTGTTGGGATTCCCAACAACGTAAAAATATTTTGGAATCCTACATTACAATTCCAAAATAGTTAATAAAAACCAGAATTAAATTATTTTAAGAACGGTTTATTGTTAATACACGCATAAAAACATGCATGTATGCATGCATACATACATGCATACGATGGATAATTATCGTCCAAATTTGGTTTGTCTTTGACATTGCACACAGCGATAAGTAACGCCAAAATCTCGCGTTGTCACATAGTCGTATCTTCGCCCCCGGGTTAATTGTAAGCAGGATAAAATTCCTGTACTGACACCGGTTACATGGATTAGTTGTTTTCCTTGCATAACACTAGAACAATGGCATATGACGAACGATATTGATATATGGTCGTATTTGAAATCTCTCAAACGAAACATAAAAATAAATATCGTCATATTGTCCGGAGGCCAAAGTCTGACAACGCGAGATTTGGGTAATAATAATCGCTTTCTATCAGACCGCGACGTTGCACGAATGCGACGATAAGAGATTTGGGAAATAATTATCGCTGTGAACAATTCATAGTCTAACGAAATGTGTACACTTATTATCTTCCAATTTTGCGTATCTATGAAATTTCTCAGTGCGAGATATGCAGATCACAGAAGTTAAAATGTCGCTTCGTCCCATCGTTACCGTAAAGCACAGGGCGAAATTTAACTGGCAGAAACAGGATTTCGTAGAATTCGTCCAACAACAAAAACTGCAAACTTCACAGTACGTATGTGCATTCATCTAAATAATGTACAGCAAATGTGTGTATAAAAGTATGAGGTAAAATTAACGCACACCAGATTTCCATGCCCATCATTGACTAATACCAAGGCAGATCGATCGGCCGCCAAATCATTGGAAGTCGCCAAAATGATTTTGTTCTCGAAACGGTTAATAATGCTGATGTTACTTCATTCGAGGAAACCGACGTCATCGGTGTGATCAGTATTATTTTAAACTGCACGCAGTTTGACAAACGCTTCAGCTTCAAAATAGGACATACACCTGGTGGACCACCGTGCATTCTATTTTGAGTCTAACGTTTTTATTTAAATTGCAAATATCGGTAGACAACTTTAGCATGTGTTTACCAATGTCGTTAAAATTTGTGTTTAATATTGACCCACGCTTGTGTATATTGATAACGAATTTATATTTATGCCAATATATTAAACCCAATTAGGCTTACATGTTTGCTATTCAATATATCGTATCTTATAAATATAGTTCGTCATATTTTAATCTAAATGTATATAACTATATTTATTGCAGATAAATCAGGAATCTGAAAAACTATCAAACATAGATGAACACTTTCGCATCATGTCTGCATTCACGCATGTTTTCACCGACAAACACACGACTAACTGGTTTAAGGCGTTTCTTGCGCTAAATATTACAAAGGAAGGATTGAAAAATTTAGTTGATCAAGAGATTCAAAAGGTTCATAAAGCGATCGGAACAAGCTGTGGAAAATGTGCAATAGAAAACTTACTTAAATGCCCCACGCGTGGAATTTGTCGCAAATCAAAAAGCTGCGCGTTTCACAACACACCTGCGAAACAACACCGCGCATGTCCAGCAAAACTTTGTGACCAGGTCTTAATAAATATTGAGGCACAGCATATGTTTCCTTGTCCTTCTTGTAAAAATACCAAGGCAGAACGATGGCCCAACAACCCATGGAAAATCGCGAAATGTTTTTGTCCTCCAGACGGATATTCTGATGTGTTACTTCAATCCAGGAAACAGACATCAACGGCGTGATTAATATCATTTTAAACTGCAGGCAGTTTGATAAGAGTTTCAGCTTCAAATTACAGCATACGACTTCAGCTACATCGTGTCTCTTAATAAAGGTAATTGAAAACTAATCATTATCCCGATTACAAAATTCTTAAAATGCTTTTTATAACGACCATTTTCTAACGTAAATTCTGCATTGCATACATCTATATAAGTAATGGAAGGGCCTTATAGCTCAGATTATTGAGGGAATGGTCCTATATGTTTACACAAAGCCGATATCTTGGATGAAGTAAGTAGTTAGGTAAATTCGGATCTTGCTTAATCGTAACGCCAGGCGGGTAAAAACCCGACCTTTTAGCAGACCACATTATTTACATTAAATATTTCAATAACCCACCATGTTTAGCGCGGTTGTATTTAATTTAAATAAACTTTTATTAACATAACCGATAGACGTGCCGTATCAGATTACGCTTCTGAATTGAATTTCGAAACTTTACTGAATCAGTTTGAATAGACATGGATTTCATTATAGTCTATATTCCCTAATTGTTTGTGTTTTTTTTTTTATAGTGACATGTATGTATCACTTAAATATATATTTACTTGTCATTATGTTCCAGTTTTTGCGATGCGTTTTAAACTGGACGCTTTATACTTAAGCATGTGTTTAATTCGGTAAATAATTACTACATATTTGAAAATTAACTTTATAATGCTTCAACAGATACACAGTTGTTTTACACACGCACATGCATACATTTTACTTGTATGTATTGTAAACTATAGTCGTGACTGTGCAGCACGTATGTTTCGGTAAGTACAACAGAAATATTCCGATAGGCGTTTATCTCTTTTTTTACAATCTAAAGCATATACAAAATATGTATTACACTATATAATATTGGTACAACAGTAAAGTGTTGTAATAACCTAAGCTGAATTTTTATCATACCACTATGCTGAAATCAGTCTGATACAAAGGTGCCTGATGTATTTTTATATCAGGTCGGTAGCGATTGTTTCAGTCAATGATTTGATGTACAACACTTAAGTCAACATTATCAGTAAAAATGAATTCAATTCAACAAAACAAACCATTTGATTCCAAGAACGTATATACAGTGAAACCTGTCCAAACCGAACCCTGAGAAAACCGAACACCTCTCAAAACCGAATGGCTGCGTCGGTCCAGATTTTTTTCCTTCTTATTTTATGTATTTATGTTAGTATAGATCAAACTCAGTGTTTATCCTTTATTTTGTCCCTGTTGCAAAGTACGCTATACCTATTTAGTGCTATTGCCCTAATATACAACATATTTACAAATAGACTAGCCATTTATACATTCACATATAGTTTTTACATTTGAACTCTTTATTAGTATAAGGGAGGTAACTCCTGTTGACAAATAAAAGGTTATTGCAGAATTGCTTCCCTTTAAACAGTGTATACCCTGGTAGTTGTCTCCTTATACAAGAACAGTGTGCCTTCATGTGTCATGTAAGCTATTGTACTAGATTTACAAGTATTCCTATTTTTAAACATAGATTTTTATTTTTAGCACCGCACCCACACTGAAAAGTTTTATATATGTATTGCCAATTATTAGCAAAGTATTTGTGTTAAGCAATGTGCTCGGGCAATGGTTTTTAACCGAAGTCCCGAGGGTAAACAACTCCAATTGATTGACATGAACTCGGATCCGTGGTCTAGTGGTAACGCACTGGCTTCACAACCCAGGGGTCGCAGGTTCGAGCCCCGCTACACCCTAACGTACTAACTCGTCTTTCGCATGAGACGTTAAACCGAGGTGCAGTGTACTAGGTGCTTCACATCGGGCACTAAAAGACCCAGGGTCGCCTCTGGAACGAAGCGTCTCATGTAACTTGCACTATCCCCCGTAACCCAACTAACAAGTCTTCTGGGGGCGATGGCCATATGGGAGAGAATCCCGGTTCACTCGATAAAAATGTACTACACTACACATGAACTCGTTTGATTGATACATGTACTTTGAGCGTCGTTTTATGCAAATAAGTTGTTATAGAATGCACGCACGTGCTTGATTAGGGTATTGTTTTATGTAAAAAATATACATTTTTGGCATGCAAATAATGAAAATAATAAACAATAATATAAGTGTAGACATTAACATTGTGTTGTCTTATTACATACTCGAATAAAGATATAAAATATAATGTACATTTGAAAGAAAAATGATCTTTTAAAAAAAAAAAATGGATAAACCGAACACCTCTGAAAACCGAACGATCGGCACTGTAGTTTATTATTTTTATTCGTCATCAGTTATAAAAAGTTATTTTTGTTTGTTATGACGTCAAAAATGGAACAATAAATCATCCATACACAATTATTTCAATAAATTATAAATAAATGTATTAAAATTCACTACACAGGATCAGTTCATGTAAAGCCTAAAACATTTTACCAAAACTGGAACACGCTATAATCAATATTGACACGATCTTGAAAATGTCCATTTCAATACACATTTCCAAAATGGCATCTTCAAACAATTCGGTGACGTGTGTTCTCAGTCAACTTTTAGAAATCCATAACTACATGTACGTAAACTAGTAAAAGCTGGCTCAGCAAAATCAGCGCTGCTCTTAATTTTTAAATAAAAAGAATCAGCATGCTTGGTGTCATTTTAAGAAAAACGTGGTATAATAAATAGAAAAAAAACAGGTTACCGTCTGGTCTTGTGTAATAGATCAGTTTCGGCACGAATAAAATAATAAAAAAATATTATTCTAAGCCTCACCTGATATATTACACAAGACCAGGCAGTAACATGTTATTCTATATATCAGTCGCGTATTTTTAATATCTCAACAAAGCTTCATGTCATAGAGTTGCACAGGGGCCGTGTCCAATTAGCTATTAATTATGTTAGCCACTGTATCATAGTTAATCTGTAGAGAGCTTTTGTAATTGGTATTTCCTTGACCTTACAAAATGCCGCGAACCCGTTTTTATCACACTCGCTAATTCGATATTCGTAATTTTTCTGCTCCTGTGACGACATTGGTAATAGTTTTTCAGTCACTTCGTCCGACAGGCCACCCAGATTGTCTCTTAGTGCATATTTTGATTATCCAGATCTAGTGGCAAACATCACGGAGTCTGTGTCACAATAGAGTGCACGATGGCCATGAGTCTGCAGGTAACGGTACAACGTCCGTCTAGACTGTGCTGTGGTATAGGCGGAAATGGCAACGTTGGTTCGACCTGAAGGTTTTATAAAGTCATCACGATAAACCTAATTAATTTGAATAGCATTGTCGATTAAAAAGCGGACGCTCTTATGCTCCGAAGGGGCGGGGGGGCATATAGTCGCCGCTTTGTCGGTTCTTCTGAATTCTAATTTGCTTTGTCTAGGAGTGAATCAAATTTCCCCGACAATTTTATCCATCAAACTCCAATTCCGTCCATCCGTTCGCCCGGGTACTTCGTTTCCGCGCGAAATCTCAGGACCTAATGACTCGAATTCAATGAAACTTTATGTGCAGCATTCCTATTGGTTGGACATGCGCATATTATCAGGTCGTTCCAGTCTGATGGTTTTTCAGGGAGTAATTGTCCTTTGATTATAATTAGGACATTTTAACAGGAAATGTTTTTTTCGCGCGAAATCTGAGGAACTTATAACCCGAATTCGATGTAACTTTCATGCAGCATTCTTACCAAGGGGACATGCGCATATTGTCAGGTCGCTCACGTCCGATGATTTTTGTGGTAGTAAATTGCCCTTTTATATATATATAAATACATTTTAATAGAATATTTTCGCTTCCGCGCAAGATCCCGATTACTAATTACTTTAATTCAATGAAACTTTATATGCAGCATCTCTACCATGAACAACAAATGCGCATATTGTCAGGTCGTACCGGTGTGATGGTTTATCTTGGAGTTATCGCCCTTGTTGTTATAAATATGTGATTTTAATGGGATATTTTTGTTTCCCCGCGAGATCTCAGGAACTAATAGCTCGAATTCAATGAAACTTTATATGCAGCATCTCTATTAACAGGACATGCGCATATTGTCAGTTTTTTTCAGTCCAGTGATTTTCATGGAGTTATTTGATAATAAATTGACTGTTGTGCTTGTCCACACTATAACTTGGCCAGGGATGGAGGGATTTCAAAATTACTTGGCTGTGTTTGCTGCCATGAGCTAGTGTGTACCCCTTCTGAATCAGGACCCTAGGTCAAAGGTCATATCTAGAGGTCAAAGGTATAATTTGGCGCTTTGCTGTCTTTAACTTGCCCTAGATTTAAAACTACCTGACACAACTGGTAATCCCAATGAGACAGCGTGAAGTGCATATGAACCAGGTCCGTAGGTCAAAGGTCACAATCAGCGTTTTGCTTGTCCGAACTATGACTTGGCAAATGAATTAAAGGATTTTCAAATTACTTGACACAAATGTTTGCCTAAATGGGACGGCATGTCACGCACATGAACCAGAATTGTAGGTCAAAGGTATAGGTCATACTTAAAAGGCAAAAGTAAAAACTGGCTCTTTGCTGGTCTGGACTCATATATTGTTAAATGGATTTTGATTCACTTTACACAATTGTTTGCCTTTCGTAAGTGGTAAATTTCAGTTTTATTGATCAGCGGATATAATGAGGTCACATTTTAATATTTTATTTCCATGTCACAAGAAGCTTCTTCGTAGAGCTTGAAAGCCTCTGTTCTACAGCCATAGACGGCATCACGGGGCTAAAGAAGAGACACAAATTCCAAAGCTTTTTACAAAATCACTCATAGCTGCATCGACCGTGAACCATTTTTGAAATCACATTCCCACATTGCAACATTTAAATATACCGTTGTTTCTCTGTTGTACTCGAGTACAACTCCCCCATGGTAGGCAAGCACGATTGATTGCTGACTGGGCAAAACAGCCATGCCAGAAGCAACCGTGAAATTCCAGGACCATCCTTTCGCAATTACAGGATTCGTAATAACAATCTTCTTTTTAGGGACCAAATTCTTTCTCACCCAAGTTTCTACCACGTTGTATCGCGACTTGATTTTTCTATGCAACGTAAGAAAGTTATTAATATGTCTCCGTTGACTGAGCTGCTCTAGGTCTGTATTCGTGTGGCGAAATGATGCCAATACGTTCAGATTTGAAAAAGTTTCTTCCAAAGATCAAGTTGTAAGGTGATGCTATGGTTACACACATTTCAAACGGCTCTCTTCTAAGACCATTTGTTGTTGTGATGTTTTGTCTTTGAACAATGTCCTGAACTTCAAACAACTTTTTCATAAAATATCAACATTTAATCGGCAATAGTTTAACAACTTCTTTTGTAAATCAAACTTATTGTTCTTGTAGTCGTTGTAACAGGTAATAAATGTTATTTGTCGTCTCTCATCCCGTCAGGATTGTAAAACTGGATATCAAGTAAGTTTGCAAGTTTCACATCTTGGATTTATTTGCGATTAAAAAGGTGCGGAAATTCCCCTTCACAACTTTCAATTTACCAAATGTTGCCTGTCCGATAATATCATTGTTATAACGTTCAGCGAGTCAATAACATGTACTTTGCAGACAGGGACTTAAAGAGACATACAATTCGTCCCATTTGTTATCAACTCTGGTAAAATAGCATCGTAAAATGTAGATATTGAAGTATATGTCGTATGACAAATTACGGAAGAATCCTTATTCTCTTCGGAAAAAAAGCACTTGTAAGTTTTTGTGTCAGGCCCTGAAAACATTTCAAATTTCGTCGTACGGTTGATGGAATTGTGCTTACTTTTTTTTTTTTTACATTTTCCGTTAAAGAAAATACATGTATCCTTCCTCGCATTCCATTTGGTCGCCTTGTGTAAATTCAAAGTCAAGGAAAATTTACAAGGTGTCTTTTGTGCTTTTTAGCCACATTATTGCTGTAGCCATTTTCTGCCGGTTGCATATAAGATAAATGGTCATCGACAATTCTTTACATGTTTACAACATTGCCCGCACGCATATGGCTTCTTATGTCTAGTCATATTCATAGGCCTTGCATTTAAAGAACACATCACAAGCAGATTTGCCACCTTCAATCATCCTTGAGTGCATCTGAAAGCAGATGTCACTTTTAACATGTCTGGTGCATGTATTACATCATTGCCAGCTTTGATTTCCATTTGCATCAAGGTGAAGGCAAAGCGGGTTATTACCAAGGTGACGCTCTTTAGTGTTGTACGCTTTCTTGAACTGTTGACAAAATTAGCATGCATTTACAAATCCCGTGATCTTGGTGATGACGTCAAAACAGTCATCATGATGATCAAGGTAAACCGGAATATCTCCTTCTGGCCTCTCATATATAATTCCAATGAAATTTTCCTTTGAGAGAACAAATAACTGATCGGTTGGTTAACGTTTTGAAATTATTTCATTTCTCTAATTCGACACCTTTGCTTCGAAATACCAGCCATGTCGTTCAAGCTAGCAACACATTCTGTTAAAGCCGCACAAAATGTGAAACAATGGCCAATTTAGTTTAAACCTATTTATTTTAGCTCGATTGCATCGAAAGCCTAAGACTTATTGAAACACTCTCGAGTCCGTTTCCTGGGTAGGACCAGTACTTGGTGTCTTTGGGGGAGATCTTGAGTACGCTCCTAGAGTGGGGATCGAACCCGGGACCTCACAATCGCTAGGCGGACACCATATTCACTACGCCACCGCGACCTTGACCAATTTCAGACTCTACAATAAAACGGTTATCTTTTTGTTTGTCTTAGCATGTTTGTACGTTAGTATATTACCTACGACAGAAGCATTTGGTTTGCTGGATACTGTTTATTGAAAAAATACTGATCCTCCAAGTAAAACTGTTTACAAACACTAGCTTTACTTACTGCATAATTTCGTGGTGATTAAATCCGACTATTCACCGTTAACATTCGGCTAGCTGTCCGATATTCTACATGAAACACACGGAACTTCGGTTAGTTTCGTAGTGAAAACTTCCAACGGTTCAAATTCCATTTGTTTTATGAACATATGTATCTTTTAGCTCATATTGTATTATTTTTTATTACGGATGTCAACGGATACCAGAATTTGTATCCTGATATTCGTATGTAATACCCGGATACTATCCGGATAACCGTATAGGTCGGTAATAGCGGCTAGAATATGGCGTTGTTAAAGTTGCAAAAATAAGTTCACATCTAGACGGATTTTATATTTCTAAATTACGAAAACTGCATTTTGCAACCACAACAGTTTTTTGACAAAAGTACATGTTACCTAAACTACGTCTAGATCTATTTTTGCTAGTAAATTACGTGTTTTGTTTGGTGTGTGTTGCGTGCAATTTTGTTATGTGTTATGGTTTCTTTCTGCATAATACCATGGTTTGTAAAATTATAAAGTAAGAAAACTAAGTAAAATGCCAGTAATAATTGGAAGCAAACTGATTGGATAAGACAGTCTCTTATGTTTTACCGATTGGAAATGATTGGTTAACAAAATATATAAATTTGCTTGATTTCATTAGTAGGATGGGACATTGCTAATTGACATTTATTGTCATTGCTAATTAGAATAATACCATCTTAGATCAAGAGGAACGGACCTAACTGGAATAATAGGAGTGTGACACATTGTTTGTTTACCAGTCCTGCCAAAGTCAGTGTAGTGTGAAAGCACCACGTGTTGTTTAATGATAATCGTTTACCAATCGAAGGGTGTGTTTATTACATTTTCGCAGTACGAGGTGGAGCCCTTCTGCAGAGTCTAAAGTGGCCTATAACTGTGTTATGATAATCAATATACATTAAACAAAAAGTTTATATGCCTAATATAAAATCGAGAAAAAATATAACTTTTAAACTTTTTATACGAATATTCAGATACCAGTATTTTGTATCCGGATATTAACAAAGTAAAATAATCGGATAACCGGATATCCGTTGACATCCCTATTTTTTATGTTTGTAATCTCAACATTAAATTTTTAATGTTTAGTTTAACGTGTAACACCTTGTTAGTGCCTTTAATTCTTTTTGGATGTTATGTCTCAGTCGAATACTGTTCCACTTTTGATGTTGTCCTAGGTCCGTCAGATGGGTAGAAATGTCCGCCACACACCCGATTGTAAGATTCAAGATCATATACTTCAGGACTATTTCTTGACATTGAATAAGCTACTGACAGATCCACAGTGTCTGGCAAATGACGCTGGAGCTATTGATGCCGTCTCCAAAATTCAAAAGGTAAAATTCAATTATATGCAATGAATGTAGGTTATATATTGCTTTGTTGGCTTTGCAAATTCAGAAATAGTTTGACCTATGATATAATCAGGAATCAGAACGATACAGTATATTTGCTACACATCAAAAGGCTGCTGAGTTGGGTTAGTCGGTGACAAACATACATATAACGAATGAGCGAAATAAATTTGCGAGAACTATCGATTAACGTTAACTTGGAATGTACTAAGCTGCTTCCATCATATGGACATTTTGTTTGGAAACTGGAGCAATTCGAAAAATAATACATTTTCACAGAATGTACAAGTAACACCAGCTTGAAGATAGGAACACACAGATTGTGAAAGGGAGTTTGCCTTAAAAAAAACAACCTCTAGAACCAAAGGCCAGCGAGCTTATGCCATGGCGGTTCGATAGTCGTGCGTGCGTGCGTCCGTCTGTAAACTTTTCTTAAACATCTCCTCCTAAACCGAAAGCCGACTTTGATGAAACTTCACATAAATGTTGCCTGGGTGGTCCTCTACCAAAGTTGCTTAAATGGTTCCGGTCCGCTGCACAAGATCGCTGGAGCTATAAATAGAAATATCTTTAAACGACATCTCCTAAACCCCTAGGTTTTTAAATAATTTCATAGAAATATTCCTTGAGTGGTTCTCTACTAAAGTTGATAAAATGCTTCATTTTGTTGAAAAACATAGCCGTTAGGGGGCAGGGCCATTCTCCTTTATATGGCTTTATTGGACACTCTGAAAATTTCTTGTCAGAACCCTTAGTTGGATTTCGAAATAATTTCACAGAAATGTTCCTTTGGTGTTTTTTTACCAAAGTTGATCGAATGGTTACGCTCCATTGAAAATAATGGCCGCCAGGGGGCCTGGACATTTTTTCTTATATGACCATATTGAAAACTTTGAACATCTTCTAGTCAGAAACCACTGGTTGGATTTCAAAATAATTTAACTTAATTGTTTCTCGGGTAGGTGGTTCTTTACCAAAGTTGCTCAAATGGTTCCAGTCCGTGGAAAAACATGGCCGCTATGGGGCGGGGCCATTTTTCGATATGTGATCATATTGAAAACTTTGAAAATCTTCTTGTCACACGGTTTGGATTTGTCAATAATTTTACAGAAATGTTCCTTGGGTGGTTCTCTAATAAATTTGCTCAAATGGTTCCGCTCTGTTGAAAAACAGGGCCACCAGGGCCGGCAATTTACCTTGTATGGCCATATTGAAAACTTTGGAAATCTTCCTGTCAGAAACCATTGGTAGAAATTCAAATTATTACACAGAAAATCTTCCTTGGGTGGTGTTCTTCCAAAGTTGCTCAAATGGTTCTGGTCCGTTCAAAAACAGGGGCGAAAAAGGGGCGGGACCATTTTTCCTTACATTACTGTATTGAAAACTTTAATTATATTGAAATCTTAATGTCAGAAACCACTGCTTGGATTTCGAAATAATTTCACAGAAATGTTTCTTATTTGGCTCTGTACTAAAATAATTCAAATTATTTTATTTCGTTTAAATAAAAAGATGACCTCCAGAGGGCCGGGCCTTTTTTAATTTTATAGCATATCGGGGTCCTTGCTTCCGATACTCCTTACTTAAAAAGCAAGTGGAAAGGATACATGCACACGTGTGCCTATTGCTTTCATTTTCGAAAACAGTTTGACGTTGTTCCTCATAGACATATGTGTTTCTTGCACATACTTGTAACTCTCTATTTATATGAATACACTTATAAATTATGAGTACTGGTGAGCGTCGGACGAAATATGCATTTATTTTGGGACAGTTTGAATTCATGAACAAACTCAACGAAGAAAATTCGCGTGTAATATCCTGGGTTGATCACCCGTTTGCGTATGTAAACAAAATAAGTTTCACTTGTGCGCATGCGCAACAATAGAGGCCCTGAAAGGGGTACATTCAACACGGTCCTTTTCACGTTGACAGTAGTATTTTCCGGACGTTTTTTTTTTAACAGTGAAATATACGGAGAAATGATTTATAACTTTATTTAATCTATATTAGACAACAAATAAATAATCATATGCGTAATTTATATCAAAATAATACCAATTTATCAAATGATTTAATAATTACTAGATAATATAAGTAAGGCGTTGAAACAAATACGGAAGCATGACGTTTTAAAGAGTTTACTAGACGTTACGTATCTATGTAGCTACTACGCACGTCCTTAATGTCGTAGCGGGTTAAATAA
Organism: Congeria kusceri; assembly: GCA_027627225.1. Lineage (NCBI taxonomy): Eukaryota > Metazoa > Mollusca > Bivalvia > Myida > Dreissenidae > Congeria > Congeria kusceri. The sequence goes on from CM051034.1 coordinate 20,760,141, forward strand.
CGTTCTACCAGAGTTCGTCTGCTATAATGAGCAGACAGCCAAAACTATCACAAACCCTGTCTGGGCCCCAAATTGGGATTTTATTGCGCATTCGCACGTCATTTTACTTCCCCAGACAACAGTTGCATGCGTGAAAAAAATATCAACGTAACCATTTGGGGTTTTACCAAAAAATAAACTCACTATTTTCGAAGTTAAACGAAACATACTTAAAAATATAAGCGTTTATTTGTATTATGATGATAAAATACGAAGAGCGGTTACGAAACGCGAATATTTAAAAACGTCCGGATAATACTACTGTCCGACAATTACACGCTAACCAGTAGGGGCATACATATTTAGCTTAGATATAGGTATGCGCTATTTTTATAGAATCACTCCTGGCATTTGTATTGTTCATGTTATTGCATGTGTTCACGTATATTTTGTGCGTTGTCATGTAATAATTTAATGTTAAATACAGGGGACATACTTGTTGTTTTAAGCTCATTTTCTATTGTTAACATATTTAAACTAAATCATGTAAATAACTTCCGTATAATTATGGTATTCAAAATACAAACACACTTAAAAAACCGAAGTTTTTTGGAAAGAATGTTATGATTTTATAGATTTAACCTGCATAACGCAATTTTGATTGTATAAGTATGCATAAACCGAGTTTTCTTTTATTTAGTTGCAGAATGACAGTCTGACTATTACAAAAGAAGAGATGAACGATTTACTAAAAGATGCACAGCATACACTTGAACAGACAAAACAGCTCTCCGTTAAAGCTGGCAGACACGTTTCAGAAGAATTGTTCAAAGCTTTAACTCACATAAAAGATTATGTGGCTCAATGTCTGCAAACCATTGAGGAACAGACAGATTGTTCAATTGAAAAGATTGCAGAAGCTGAAAAGGCTGCAATTGTACACATAAATCAAACTAAGAGTGAGAGCTTTGAGCAAGAAGAAAAAGGTAAGTCGTTCCCTCATTTAGACGATGATATAAGTCAGACTAGAGGAAACCTGTATCTCATCATATTGTTTATTTGAATGCAATATAATAAAACTGCATAAGCAGTATAGATACTCGTATCAAAAAATTAAATACGAAGAACCATACAACACACAATGATAAACACTAAGAACAGAGTTCAATTCAATTAATATTTTATTCAATGATAGTTAAATGCTTTTCAAACCTTCAAATTAGGAATTTGCAATGGAAGCTAAATTTAAGTTTTAGTAAAGACCTTTTTACATTTTATGCGTGTGTATTCGGTATTCATGTGTGTTTATTTTATACCCCCGCAATGTGGGAGGCATTAAGCGTTGCACTTGTCCGTCCGTTTGTACCTCCGTACGTCCCGAAATTGTATGTGCTGAACTCCTCTTTAACTGCTGAGCCGATTTCGCTCAAACTTTCACAGCTGAAGAACCTTAATGTGTAGATGATCTTAAAGGAAGACATTTTGGCTGCATTATGGCCCTTTGTTGTTTTTGTCCACAGTAAAAGTTTGTGTGCTCAACTCCTCTATAACTGCTGGGCCGATTTCGCTCAAACTTTAACAGCTGAAAAACCTTAATGTGTAGATCATCGTGAAGGAAGGAATTTAGGCTGCGACAAATTTTGGCAGAATTATGGCACTTTGATGTTTTTGCACTAAGGAATTGTGTGTGCTCAACTCCTCTTTAACTGCTGTGCCGATTTCGCTAAACCTTTCACAGCTGAAGAACATTAATGTGTAGATGATCGTAAAGGAAGGACTTTCGGCTGCGACCAAGTTTGGCAGATTTATAGCCCTTTCATTTTTACAATGTAGAATATGCATGAACATAAATGTGTGAAAGAAAAAAATAGTTTTGGCGACACGCCCTTTGTCTGTGTCCAAACATGCATCGTGGCGGCATTCGTGTCTGTGACACATCAAGTTTCTGTAATGTTTTACGTCTACGTTTGTCTTTTTGTTAAACAATATCTGATGTGTTTCAGAGTTTTGCCGATATTTAGTGCAGCATTATGATATGACCTTGAGTATCATACCGGTAAATCCACTAATGCACAGCAATCTCAGCAAAATACAGGGGTTGTATGTTTCACCTTTATTATATTATACACATACAAGCCGATCCAACAACAATCAAATATGCAGATACAAAGACTTGTTTTACAACAATGAAAAGGAAATTCGTCGAATAATAATTCAAGGTGAGCCTGGTGTTGGGAAATCCACATTTGCAGCCAAAATAGTGCTTGACTGGTCGTGGCAAGTATCAACACAAAAAAGAACTTGTCGAAGAGAAACCATGTTTATTGACAAAGACTTCTTACTTGAATTTGAATTTGTCTTCCATGTCTCGTTGCGGGACTCAATAAATGAATGTGAGATAGTGAAGATGATTAAAGAACAAATTATAGACATGACGTATACAGAAGAATATCGCGAAAATGCTTACAGGCTTCTTCAGCGTATCATGAAACACAAGAAATGCCTTGTGGTTTTAGACGGATTGGACGAGTGGGCAGATCCTAACGGTCAACTAGCAGTACCTTTGATGGCAAGCAGTCACAGTCAGTGTACTCTGTTAATTACAACGCGACCGTGGAAAATGACTGACGAGCGTATTAAGGACTTTGTAATCGACATTCACCTTGATTTGGAAGGAATTTCTGACAAAATCACACTGGGTACAAATATTGTTCGTCGTCTCAGAGGGGAAGAGAATATTAAACATGGTTTCGAATCCTACTTAAACACAGGAACACTGGCGGAATTATTGTCCTCACCAATGGTGTTAACATTGGTTGCATGTTTGTGGGTTGAAGACATAGTTTTAAAAGGATCAACGTGTGAAATATACAGCCTTCTGCTTGATAGTTTACTGAAACGAATGAAAATGAAGAAAGGCTGCTTTAAGACGCCGCCATTTCCATGTTTCACTCTCACTAATTATCTAGAACCAAATATGGAAATAGTAGAGGCGCTTTCTAAAGCGGCATTTTCTCTGCTTTTTTCGGACGAAAAAGAACACTCAATTGTTTTTAGCAATTCAGAGTTGTCAAAATATTTGTCTCCAGAACAAACGACATCTGCGCTAAAGACAGGCATTTTAACTGAAAGGAAATGCCACAATGTAGCCATACCAAAATCTACCGTTTCTTTTTTTCACAAAACAGTTCAGGAATTTTTGTCTGCCTATCATATTGCAAAAAATCCTGACGTTATTGATGGTGCAATAGCCAATTACCTAGACAAATTTAAAACTGCGTATCTCGAACTTTCAAATGTGTTCATATATCTGTGTGGACTGAACACTGATGCAGCACACAATCTTTCGTTGTTAATGAATAAACCTGCTAGTTCAAATGAGGCGTATTATCGTTCTTTACAGAGTATTATAATCGCAGGCTATAAAGAGGCAAAAGCCAACCATTGTGATATGGATAATATACATTTGTTTCTATCAACATTTGTTTTGTGTGATATAAGAGATAGAGATACACATATTTTAACAACACTGTTAGTGGCCAACAAGTCAAATATCCGGTCGCTGTGTATAGTTCAGTGTGCAAATGAAATACTTAGCGCCAACCTGCAAGATATAATTAAGTCAAGTGCCCACTGCATTCAGTCATTGACAATAGATGGTGCCTTTGGCGAATTGGATTTGTCATCGTGCTTGAAACTAGAAACAATTGCATTTAGCTGGAACTCGTATTTTGATACTAAAAATCTGCGGAAACTACGGAAGCTAAAAAGCCTTACATTACGTTTGGGTACAAATGCGAAAACACTGGACCATCTTCATCGTCTTCCGCTTCAAACACCTCTGCAATATATTCACTTGGATGGTGATATATGTTCGTGTGCAACACTGAGACGAATACTTGCTAAATTGTCAAAATGTGAAAATCCAGTATATTATTCTGTAGGTCTGATTTACGTCGATTCTCGTGGAATGCTAGACAATACTAGTTTGGATATGGCCGCATCGGAAATGGCTGTTGCATGTGATAAGAACGAAATCAGCTTCGAGTGTTTTGGATTCAGTCACGGACTGTCTGAAGCACTGTGTAATGCACCTATCAAACGTCTGACTATTAAGGCAATTCCAAACGCACGTGTGTTTTTTCAGACACTAGCAACACTTACAAACCTTGAAGAACTGAATGTTAGTTCAATTCAAATGTCCTGTGATATCAAAATACCACCATTTATTCGCTGCATGGTATTTGACACAGTCACATGTTCAGTGGATTCGCTGTGCAAATTGATCACGATGCTGTCACAATATGATCACCAAGTGAAAACTAGTATAATAGTGTACAAAATGTATGAAACATCAGATGAGCCCTCAAAATTGCTGACGCATATTGATAAAGCAAATAGCTTAGACGCTTTGGAAAAATATGCACAACCATTTTATGAAGTGATAACTTTAAAAAAGAACATAAACCAAATCGAATATCAGTTTATAGAAGAATTGAAATACGCTGTTATTTTCAAGGTAAAATTGACTCGAAAGGACACGTGCGAAGTCGCGACATCAAAGGCTAAGATGAGGTCTGTTCCGACAACTGAAAATGAAATGTTCACTTTGAGACTGCGTTGCCTAAGAAAATTCACTAGCGTAATGTTTACAGCTTTGCGAAAAGTGAATACATGTATAAATGCGCTAACGATCATAGATGCACAGGATGTTAAATTACTAGCAAGAACATTACCTTATTTTACAAAGTTAGAAGAGCTATGGATTATCTCTACAACACAATGTTTGTCTACATCCATTCTTAAGTACATTTTGAAGAACATATGTAAATTGAATCACCCAGTGAATTGTCATCTGCTGTTTCCTGTTCTTGAACCAGAGGAAGGGTATCTTGAAATCCAACTGAACATGAAAACAATGCAGTGTATGGATGTTCAAAAGTTTGAAATTTCAAAAAAAAACGTTAATGGTTATTATTATGACGTTGATGATGTTGATTTTGATGGTAATCGTCCAATGTTCATGTCATCACACGATTCTTGGTTATTGTTCATTCATCTTATTCATAACGGCAGCCATCAGCAAAGGTATTTGCAGAAGGGCATTTACGTTTGAAATGGTCGTTACGTGCGGATAAAACAGAAAGAAACAGAAGTAACAACATGATATATGTTAAATTATGCATCCGAAATCCATACTTTGTGAGTATCTTTCACCTGCGTACTTGGTATTATTGGTGTTAAATTTACGTACATAGCTATGCTTAATATTTGAAGGATTGGTGAACTTTTATGTGTCCGGAAGGTCTAAGAAGTTTTGAGGACAATCAATACAGGCATTTATTTATTATAATCTTTATTTACTGAAAATGGCATTACGCAGTCAAAATTGGCTTGCATTCATATGTGTTGTGCTTATACCTATAGTACAATCAGTTTGGTAATAAAAACAGTTTTGAAATAATACTTGCAAAGCCACCGCGAGGACACACATTGTATTCAACTGCTCGCCAACCAGTTTCGCAATAAAATCGAGATTTGTAATAAACATTTCCACAATGACTGGTATCACAGTCGATGCATTTGTCAAACTGCCAATGTGTATGTGTTTTAACATCGTTGGATAATGAAATAAAAGACAGATGGGTTAATCAGGAACATATTTATTACTAAAGTGTAATACAATGCATTGCAAACCACTTAAAATCGAGAATTGCAATACAAATTATACTAGTATCATCTGTGGTGCAATCAACTCCAGAATCAGATACAACAATCCTCGTAACATAGTTTTCGTATTTTGTCATATTTATGCCCACTGTAAACTTATATTTACATATTAAAGTTTAGGTTCGAAAGTCGAATACCGTCAATATTTCATAGGGTATTCACTTGCTACTTAAATATAAATGATGTCACCAGGTGCTGTTCTCATTACTCAGTTTTATATTTTGACAAATTATTTATGCACCTTTTGAAATTATGATTTAAGTTTTTATTCAAAAGTCTCCTTCATACCACTTATAGTAATAATGTTCATTACAATTATCGATTTTATTGCAAAAATGTTTTGCTAGCAATTGTATTATATTTTTGTTATCACAACTGTTGTAAAAATTCATAGTTTTTTCTCATTTCCCCACTTGTCGTTTATTTGATTTTTAAACGGTGTTAAAACATGCAAACACTTTGACAAATCCATCAACAATGACACTAGTTATTGTGGAAAAGTTAATTATAAATCTTGATTTTATTTTAATACTAGCTTGCTGGCAATTGTATTACAATTTTATCATCGCAACAACGTTTCTATCATATTTTCCTGATTCGCCAATCTGCCTTTTATTTTTCCGTGTTAACAAACGATGCTACAACACATACAACCTTAATTTGACGCAGTGACAATTGCATCCACGTCGTTGTTCATCATTATATAAACGTTTATTATAATTCCCGATGTTATTACACAAATGGTTGGCTAGCAATTATATTACAGGTTTTGTCATCGAACCACTTCAGTAATAATAATTGCAAAACCGTTTTATTACCAAACTGGTTGTTACACTACCTATCATACTGTCACCGTTTTAGTTACGAAATTTACGATTTTTGCATCATAAATATTTATAATACGAAAATAAAATATACGTATATCATAATTTGTATGCGATGTGCACGTGCATCTTTCTGCATTATTAAAAAGCCATATTTAATATAATAATTCATGTTTGAAAACGCGAGTGTTTCAAAGTGAAAACAGCGCTCTGGTATAATGAAACGACAGGTTCTCTTTTATCGAGTTCTTGTAGGGATTTTTCACAGGAAGACGGTAGTAAAGATTAAATATATATTTACCTAATTTGTCGCATACCGCAAAACGGAATATTATGCTAATCAAAAAATGAATCAAAATGCGTGTCTAAATATAAGTTGCATGTGGTTTGTGTGAAGAAAAAGACGTATGATAAAAAAATATAAGAAATACTTTGAGCGACTAAATTGTTGTTTGTCAAAAATGCTTAAAGATTTCATCATGGGAATGTTGTTTTCGGCCACCGATGCACTGAATGGCTAAACACACACGTGTAAATAACATATTGCAACACTGATCCTTGTTTTGTATGAACTTGTTTTCAATATATTAATGTCCCTATGTCTCCATGCGTTCATGCCGTTTGCTAACTGTGTGACAGCCTATTCAAATTAGAATACATTTACGATATAAATGTTTGAATGTATTACTTTTTTTTTAAAATACAATCGAAGAACCTTATTTTTCATTTACATCATTTGAATGTTTTTTGTTTCGTGAATTATGTATTGGTATACATAAAAAGTACATCTATTATTTATTCTCACGAGGCATTTAAAGTTTATCTTCTGTACATTTTAGTACTGTATTTTTGAATGAATCATTGTCTGGCAAATTTATTATTTTTGAGTTCAGGTCACAGAATAATTAAGTATAACGCATTACCTATCACAGTACATATACATCAGCAATATTTCATTTGGTTTGCATTTATGTTCTTAGAATGAAATTTTGACTAAATTTTATTTTGTAACATTTCATAAGCAAAATTTATTTCAAATATAACATTTAAAAAAAGTTTCTTAATACAGTCTGACCTCGTTATTTTGAAGTCGCCGGGACCGATATAGAATACTTTGAAATAACGATGAATCGAATTAAATATTTCTAGACTTTTGTTATAAAAATTTATGAAAAGTAAAATGTGCAATATTTGTATAACTTTAGAACTAACTTCGAATTTTTTTATTTAATTATACAAACTATGTAATTGTTGTTTGGATAACCATGTTTTTACATTTCCTTTGTTAATCCTTCTCAGATTATCCGATGTTTTTCTTACTAAACACAGGCATTTTGTGCAATAGGCTATTAGTATGCATGTTATGTAACGTTACGTTACGTTATGTAATATATTTAGTAAATAGTATTTATAAAGACAAAATAATACATACATACGCTCGTGTACTAAATGAAACTGGCATCAATTGTGTACAAAATAAATTATAAACAAAAGATAATAATGCGATCCTACTTTCAATGTGTGTTTTTATATAATTCTAACCAATTGTTTTGCACATGTGTAATTTTAATTTTGCTATATTGTTGACAAACGATACTTAATGATGATTTTGAAAGGACACGCTGTTTTAAGGAAGAACAACCTTCGAAACGAGATAGATATTCACACGTAACACTCACGCGTGTATGCTTGTGAAAACACGTTATGAACTGTTTTGATGTTATCTTTAATCAAGAAAACATTTATATAGGTTGTTTTTATATGGTATGGTAGTTTTGGCACAGTTAAGTATTTAACTCATTTATTTAAATAATAGTACACTGATAACACTCCACAACACAAGAGATAACAAAAATAATAGTCCTCGTTAAGTGTTATCATAATACAAAAATACGAGATATACGAGAATCAGTTTATTTCATCAAAGTTAAAACTAATATATTATTATGACTGGACTCTACAAAAAACTTTATGAATAGTGTATTCTTTGCATTTCATTAGTTGTCAGTTTATAGTACATGCATCGTAATACAACACCGGTGACATAAACTGCGTGCGTACAAGAAAGTTAAGCCTTGGGATTCCAATTACATCGGATATCATACAAATATTTAAAAATGACTGCAATTGTGGGATTCTTAAAATGTATTTGAATGTATTATGATTTTTTTCCCTAATGCAATGCTTACCAATTAAATACAAGAGAATGACATAATGTAACAGTAAAACTTGGCATATAAGGTAAATATGGCCTACATAAGCAACTACATGGTACAGGAAACAACACTTTGACACTACATCATTTGTAATAATTAGCAATACATTTAGGTCCTGTAATAACAAGAGGTGATACAATACAAACACCATTGGAATGTAAAATCAAAACCAAATGATTAAATGTAGTCAACGAATTGGAAGGACTGATATACGTGTTTAAAGGCGCAACCAACATAAAATGTTACACAATGAATAAAGATGGACAATTGAAAAATTTATTAACATCCCACCAGTGTTATTTAAATGACATACAGAGAACTCAACATTCAAAAGCTTACTATGTCTTTGAGCTAATAAGTGCAACATATGATGTACGATGAAATGAACAATAGATCGATTCTACACTACAATTCATAGCATAATTTATACCATCATTTTGTGCACAATTCATGCCGTTATCATGAACATGTATATCGGAAAGAATCACAATGTAACAACTAATGAGAAAGCATTCTTGGAGCACACACATTCATCAACGCAGCTCAGCATAATTTCGGGACAATCATTATCTCCCATAAATATATATTCATATTATACCCGGGGTTCGTCGGGAAATGCTTTCGTGCTTTCATGGTCCACCTTAGGTTACTACACACGTACACTGAAGCTTCTTCTATTTTACTTAAACTAACATTAAATATTGTAAAACAAATATAACTTTAAATTGCTTCTAAATTGTAGTATATTCAAATGTATCTGAGTTAACAATAACTTTCGTGCGTTATGTATTTTGCACTTACAAGGAGCAAATGTTGACTTTTACTTGCTTATAATAGTTTTGTAAACTACATGTTAATTGTACCATTGTTTAATATCTCAAATGATGTGTGTGTTTCAAGGGGACATATCGACGCTATTTCAGACAAATATATTCGCATTTTAAAATAAGAGTGTCATGATGGCCCAAAGCGCTCACCTGAAAACTCGCAAAGATGAAGGCCTACCTGTTGTGACAGGCTTGAACAAATGTGGGAATGTACGCCACAATGTCTTTAAATAATTTGTCTAGCTTATTTACTCTCATACATATAACACGTCAGGACATGGATTTTTTTCTCTACCTTGGTATCCAACTTTGGGCAGGCAATTTTGGAAGAATAGTGTTAATGCAATTGCTGGATTTGCATTAGTTTTGAAAGATAATGGACGGCTACGCAAAGGTCATGTCATACTTGCCAGCTTGATCCAAAGAGTTGAGTGCATTGCAATTTACTGTCAATATATTAAAATTCGCTTTAGATGTTATGGTCATAGACAAATTATCAATGTATGATCGCATACAAACTCGTGAAGAAGATTGGAAGAAAAATGAAGTCTCTATGAACATAAAAGTGACCTAACCATACCCATTTTGGGCTTCTGCTGAAATCTGTTGGTCACACACACTTTGTGGAAGTTTTGTCAAGATTGGAAAAAAATAGTCTCTATGAACAGAAAAAGACAATTTTTGCCTATTTTTCAACAACAAAAGGGCCATAGGACACTAGGTCGCTCACCTGAGGAGCTAAGGAACTAAACTGTTCTGAGCAAGTTTCTTGAAGATTCGACTAAAAATGTGGTTTTTAGAGTGTTCACGGCTTTTTCTTCAATTTAGCCTGATGACCTAGTTTTTGACCCCACGTGACCCAGTTTCGAGAACATGCATTAGAGGACAGTCGTAATACAGACAATCTCAGAGATCTTCAACGAAATAATACAGTTCGGTACGAATGGGATTGGAACGACGTGTTTAGTATCGATAATAATATTCCTCGGCCGTTCATTTCTTACTTAGTGGACCAAAATACCGTCTTGGTAACAAACATCAACGGAAAAACGAAAATCGTTACCTACAGTGCTATCTGCTACCAAGGTCAGAATTCACCGCCAACTCACTGTCTGAAATAATTCAAGAGCAAATAACGATAGGAAGCGATGATGCCGATGGTATTGCGGATAAAGTGAAGGGAGCCTTAGATGCAAAAGGGCGTCATTTCAGTGCCATCCTCGTCTACTTTAATGGAGATAAATATCAGCCATCGAAAGTAATCGATGCAGGTATATATATACTTATATATTATTTACGATGAATTACATTTTCCGTACTCGAATCGAGTCAAATCGATGTTAAAGTATTCCACTGAGAATCAGTTATGGTATTAATACACCTGGGACAACATGCACGAACAAAACCTAGTATAACTATAGAAAAGACTTTTAGCGTGTTATTACGCTAAAAGGGTTCATGACTGTCATCGAAATTTCCTTGAGCTGTGCAAGTAACTATAAGACTGAAGAATTAACATAGTAACCGTTCTTACTGTAATGACCCACAACGTTTTGGAATACCGTAAATTTAGTCTTAATAACAGTTTTGGAGATGCAGTTCTTTTTTTTCAACAAATAAATGAAAATAAGAATGGAAGCGTTACCCTCGCCTTACGTCCACAAACAGCGTCACAAAATCATCAGAGTAATTACAACCCCTTATTTAATACATAAAGGTACATAATAATACTATATAACATAATATAAAAATCTCTCGTAGTTCTTAAATTATTACCTGTATTTCAGATTAGTACAAGTTTGACACCATACAATTCGAATCAATGCATCTCATCAAATTAACAAACATATTACATAGCATTTGGTTTTCAAATAATTTTGAATGAATCGTATGTAAAACACCCTTTTTGGAATCAGAAATTAGCGTCTGGAATGATAGTTTGCAGTTCACAAACGTGTGTAACACGTTTATTTTAACTTGTAGAGATGTTTTCTGAAAACAACAACAACAACACATCAACACAACAACAACAAACTACCAAGGGTGATTGTCCTGTACTTATTGATGTCAGAAGTTGAACAGATGTTATACCATGAAATAATAACACCTTTTGTCAATGACTCGGAATAATAACACGAATTAATAATTGTATGTAAAACATCGCATACGTGTGCAAACAAAATATCTACACTAAAAAAACTCGTCAAACAAGCTACCACACATAACGATTTTTTTATGTTTTAACGATTTAACTGCCATAATACTTTATAGTTTATAGAAAGATTAAGTTCCGGGAAAGCAGCCTCATTATTTATTCAATTGAATAAATGTTTACCGTTATTAAACATTAATCATGAAAATCATTCAGTGGTAGATTTTCATTGTTTTGCACGTAAATATGTTTTAAATATTACCAAAGATCCGTATGCCCTTGTTTTCCTCATAAGGTCATAAGCTACTGCTTTTGTACTTTAATTAACTTTGTTTCCTTCTTATTAATTCCGATTTTTTAAATATTAGAATGATAAAACCTTTATGTAAATACATGTTCTCGATGTATGTTTTCCGTTCCATATCAAATCAGGCATTGTCACATCGCCTGAGAAAAAATAAGCAGAAATAAACAAACAGTTATATGACATTTCAATATATACAGTTGATGCTAACCATCATGCCTTCGCTTAATAAAATAATAAAAGACATGTTTTTTGTATACCATGAGTAGGTTTTGCTTTAATGTTTCATTAAAAAATTTACAGATTCGCAAGCTATTCAAGCTGACACGGCCAGACACTATGTTAAATACTGCCACTCGGCCTGGTGCGCAATCAACTGGAACAACTGGCTAGGGGTTGATAGAAACCGAACGCGGATATTTCACAGTTTACGTTGTCCTTGACCACAGTGACAAAAAAAAATACATCGCAGCCCTTCGTACGTTTCCGACGGAGCTACTGGAACAATAGATTCTTTGTCAATGTATTGTGTGTGGGTTTGTATCTGTTTGTTTGTAGGATAAAATAGAAAAAAGGTAACATCAGTGACCCTCTGTGACTACATATTTACAACCGTTGACGGCATGATTGAAGCACCCAACAACGTGTTCTTTTTTTTTAGTTAACAACATCTGGATTGCATATTTATTGTGTCGCATTAATGCCGAAATTGAATAAATTAAGATGCAATATGCCCTTCTTGTATACAATTTCGATAATTAAACTACGGTAAGTAATGCAATTCTGCATCGATGACCAGTTTTTCTTTAAAAATTGCTAATGGAAATACGGGGGTCAACAATATTTTTTTCTTCATACAAAAACAAATGTAATAAAAGTCGTCAACAAACATTAGTACAATATATTGAAAATAGAGGGGAATATAAACGAGGAAAATAAAGAAATGTTAACAAATTTAAAAAATGAATTAAAAATAGTAATAGAGGAAGCAACATAAAAGGAGGGGTTTTAAGAGCAAGGGCTGAAGAATGGATTAAGAATATAGAGAAGCGATCAAAACTAATTTTCAATTTAGACAAATATCAGTATTATAATGTTATTCGTTGTTTAGAGTCCAGTAATGGTGAATTGATTCCAGATTTGGCAGATGTTTTAAAAGAAACTAAATTGTTTTATGAAAAACTGTATTCTATGAAACCAGACATTGGAAACTTTCTAGGTATTAATAATATTCTAAAAAATAAGTAAAGATCAATCCGAGCTGTTAGAAGGTCCTTTGTTTCTCTCAGAAGAATCTAATACATTAAAACTTTGAAAAGTGACAAAGTCCTGGCACTGATGGCTTACATCAAACCGTTTAAAGTGTTTTCGGAATAAAATTGGAAATTTTATTGTCCGTCCTTTGAACTTTGCTTTAATAAAATGGGAAATATCAGTTACTCAGAAGCAGGGTATTATTACACGCATACACAAAGCAAATAAACCAAAACATATTAGTTTAAATTGGCGTCCAATAAATATTTTGAACAGTCTATAAAATAGCGTCTGGTACTTTAAGGAAGGTTAAATATCCTAATGATAAAACTCCAGTGACATCGCCATGAGAGAAACTCTTATTAACATCCGCTCGTCATTTATTTGAGGCCTATATACAGGACAATCCGCACAATACAACACAAAACATAAACATGAGTAAAACTGGGGTCACCACCTTGGAACAGGCAATGCAAAGCAATGGGGGTTTAAACCGAATAAAATGCATACCGAACCTCACACTTAGCCCAGAATTAATCTAAATACACGCACTTGTAAACACAATTTAACCTCATAGCATTACAATTCAAATTAATCAATAAATAAGAAAGAATAAATCAGCCTTAGATGCTTAATTAATAATGATAAAACCGGATTTATTCAGCTAAGATTTATTGGAGAAAATATTCACCTCGTTTATGATATAATGAATTTTAGTGAGAAAAATATTATTTGATGATAGATTTTAAAAAGGAATTCGATGCGCAGTTTCTTTATCTTTAGTACATTGTTTTTTTTTTTAACTTTGGAGACCAATTACCATTAAATTGATTCCCATTTTCTACCATACTGACACATACTGCATTGAAATTAAATGGTTTTCTTCTCAAACTTCTTTAAAATTCGCCGTAGGTGAGAATTGCCACAACTTGGTAAAATAACAGTCATTAAATAAATATTTTTGCCTCGTTTAACCAATGTGTTTCGGACATTGCCATACCCAAAACAGGATGTGTTGAACAAAGTATACACAATGTTTTACTTTATTTCAGGCTAGGACTTCCTAAAGTAAAAGTAAAATTTTGATCAAACGAAGGTGGTTAAAAAAATGTCTATTAAAAGAAAATTAAAACTATCATGGCTCAGACGAATTGTAACTGGTAATAACAGCAGCTGCTACAATATTGTCTCAAAACATATATTTGAAACCAATAAGCTGATAAACCTATGGAAACATTATGTGGAAAACATTATCGATAACATAGCTAATTCTTTTTGGAAAGATGTTCTTCAGTCATATGCCGATTTTATAGATCTTTGTCAGGTTGACAGCATAAGTACATTTTTTTGAATAACCACTGTTTTTAAATCATAAGTCCTTAATCGGACACAACTTATTTTTTGTTCTTTGTTAATTATTTGTTTGATGGAGGAATTAGATATATAAAAAAGATATTATGAATAAAAGTGGACGGATCTGGAAGAAAAACTTGTAGGTTTTGTTTTCATTCCTGTTTTTATCACTTGTATTCATAACTCTCTTTTACATGAATGTGCTCCTGTCTGATTTACGCAGCTGAAATAAATTGTTATATAAAAAACAACACTTTTGGAACAACTTGGCCAGTCCGGTATGTATAAATTTTCCCCATGAACATGCGTCTGTTACAAAAGTATGCAGGTCTTAGAGTTTTAATGAATATTTATAATTATTTACAAATATTTACAGTGTCATTTATGCAATCTGCAGACAATATTCATCATGCAACGTGTTAATTAACAGAAACGTTTTTCAGACAGATTTGTTGAGCAAACAATGTGGGTTGTTATTGTGCAGGCAATATGGTGTTATATTATTATGTTTGTCAAGTGTTTGGAAAGTTTGCGACAATTGTATGATGTCCTCATTTAGGATGTACATTTGGAACAAAATGCATTCACCTTGACTTGTATGTTTTTTAATGTATTTAGCTGTTTTTTATTCAATATTTTAACAAAACTAGTAGATATACTGATGAAATATTTAACATAGATAACCCTTTCTCTGAAAAAAAATATCCAAAAGTTTACCTCAAAAGAACTTTCATTAAATACATCGAGTTCATCGTATACAGATGCTTTTCTAGACTTACGTCTTACAGTAACTAACAATAAACTGAAAATCCGTCTATATGCAAATGTGATGATTACAACTTTAAAATTGTTAACTTCGCTTTCTTGCATGATACTATTCTAAAGGTCCTTCTTATGGCATATATATTTCACAATTGTTATGCAAAACCATACTAGGGAGTTAAAGATTTGAATGATCGTTACCTTACACTAACTAATTAATAATTAAGACAGATTTTGTATATTATGATTTGCGAATTAAGTTTGCTAAATTCAAAAGAACAAAATATAGTGTTTTAGCTTTTAAATAAAACATTTCTTAGAAATGGTTATTGGCTATTGAAATATCCTACCCACCAGTTTACATTGATGTTTTAAAACGTGTTCGGAAATGTAAATATGTTACAAGGTATGCCAAACTTTAACTTGCTAATTGGGAACAATCATTCCTATCAAAATAATATAATGCGTTTATACACAGAAACACATGCTTTTGATACTTTTGATACTGAATATCTATTATCGTTTCAAATTTGATCGTTTAAATCTGGTGGATAAGTTTAGTAGCTTTATGACGTAATTAAGAAATTTGCGCATCTTTGGATAACGCCATACGAATAGAAATAGTTTAACTGTTTGTTTCGAATTTAACGTCATCAATTCTGGTGTCCGCTACTGATTTTTAAACATTTGTTTTAAATCTGATAAACGTTCATTAAGATAGACATTAACTTTCAGTTTCTGTTGGAAGGAAGAATATAATATTTTACAAATGTAGTATATTCAGATATTCAGATATTTTATTATTTTGATTCAGTTACGCGTATTCCTGATGCCTTATCAAAATACCAGCTACCACAGTAGAGAAACCATAGACGGGTATCCGTAAAATTTTACCCGTACAATCTGTACTTATTTATTAGCACGAATTCTTTGTTTTGGTATGATAAGCAAAGTTAGGCCAAGGAGTTAAAGACATATTTCAGTTATGGCAGTTATTCAACAAGAAACAAGAAACTATGGCATTCAAGCTTAAAACCATTTGCTAAAACCTTTCACAACATATAAATAGGCCTTTGTTAGCTGCAGTGGGTACACTTGTATACTGTATACGTTTCGATAATGATTGCATTATTTCAAATATTAACGTTAACGGTTACAAATGTTTTATGTGTAAAAGTATATCCAACAATTACTATATATTTTTTTTTTATTTCTTTATTTAAAAAAAGAAATTAATTTTAATAAACTATTTACTAACCCGGCAAAATTCACAAGTAAAACACGCCCTTGTCTAAAGTTAACTTAAACCCGTGCCTTGTTTATGTGATACATTTTTTTGGAACACTCGGTCAAAGGAACCTATTCATCTATTGTCCTTTAATCAACATTCATCCACGCACTACCGAATGCTCTTACAAAAGACAATTGTTCTCGCTTCATGTCTTTCTATTTATCTTAGTCTTAAAAAAAGACTCTATTGTTCTTGGAAAATAGCCCGCAATGACGTCATTTGACCTACTTTGGGACGCTTAACTGGCGCCTACACTATAATGTTTTTGAAACAGAATTTCACTTCTTACTTTGCTGTCCTTTGTATTATGATTTAAGACGAAAATACAGTATATATAGCGCATGGAGTAATATTCATAAGTTTGTTATTATGTCTTCTGAAAATACAAGAGTGCTAAGGAAACTTGCTAAATTTGTCTACTTTGCTATGTTAAGACGTGCACAATTAGTTGCTTCTTAGTAGCATTGGATATACTATCTACTATCAGTATATACTTTGCTAGCAACCATTTCAACTCAATATCTAGCTCAAACATTAAGCACATTTCTGTTGTCATAAATCTGTATGTAATTAAATGTATTTGTATGCTTTCAAACTTGTATAAATGTATCTGTTATGCTATTGGGCCATCTGACTATTGCATGTATGTATGTGGCCTAAGTCATTGTACATGCCGATATGCCTTAAATAAATAAAGCCTACTATTCGTAGGAACACATCATAGCCTTTTGAATATATTTGTACATTTTCTTAAACAAAAGAAAGACTATATGTACTTCCGCTTCCGGTTAAGATGGCTGTGTTTTTTTTTCGCTCCGTAGTAAAATAAACAAATTAGTGCAAAACGGATAAATTCACATCAGTGTTAAAAAATTAACTGGATAAATCGTGACAGAAAGTGGGTACAATCACATACAAAATGGAACGGAGTGGATATATCAGTAAATAAGGTGTTATAAACAAATATCTGTATGCCTTTTGTCTGTGAAGTTTGGCGGGTAATCGCTAGAGATACGAAATAACTTCAGAAAATTGTGAAAATCGTGGGAAATCGTGGAAATTGGGGGGAAATTTGGGGAGCAGTGAACAATTCGTGAAAGAATAGCATATCTAGTCGGATTATCCCAGTGATTATCAATGTCATCGCTCCGCATTCCTCGAGTGTCCTCGAGTGTCCGTACTACAACCCAGATATCTGCATCAACCCATGACAAGGAAAGGTAAAAAACAAGGACACAACAAAGGTGGAAAGAAACATACAAAGCAAGAGGCATCCCCAAACTCTGTGAGTGATCAACCTGAAAAGTGGCAGATTATGGCGGAGAGCCCACCGACCCAAATTGGCAGTCAAGCAAGTACTTTAGCAGCTACTTCATATGTCGCTCTACCTGCTACCCCGTCATATAGCGGCCAGTACTACCCACCCCACCTCCAATTCATGAGCCCGCATCAACAAACTATTCCCTCTAATATCCCAAACCAATACCCCACAGGGAGTCAGTATTGTGACCCTCACCGACAACACCACCACCATGGGCGACTGAAATTATGCAAGATATCAAAATCATAAAAATATCTGTCGCAAAATTGGATAAACTAGAACAACTCGTTGACAGAATAAACGCGCGACTCGAAAAACTGGAAAATGAATCCAAAACGAGAGACACACGAATCAACGATATCGAAAACGCCATGCAGTTCGCCAGCAGCGAAATTGAACAATCAAGACAAAAAATAAAAAACACTAATTCCAGTGTAACAGTGCTTTCTGATCAGTGTTCGAACACAAAAACAATCTTAGCTGACATAAAAACCAAAACTAACGAATTAGAAGCAAAGGTAGACGACCTAGAAAGCAGAAGCATGCGTGAAAACTTGATTTTTTATGGCCTAAGCGAAACCCAGCATGAAAACTGTGAACAATTAGTAAAGCAAGTCGTATCAGAACGTCTCCAAATAGTGGAGGATATAGTACTTGACCGGGTGCACAGGCTAGGTAAACCACATCAAGGCAAATCAAGACCAATCGTGGCCAAATTCCACTACTACACACAACGCGAACTGGTGAGAACAACCGCAACTACAAAACACGACGTCCTCAAGAATGCAGGCCTCGGCATCGGCATCCAACAAACCAAGACCGTCCTTAACAAACGACGTGAAATGAGCGACGTGTTCAACCGCGAAAAATCAGCTGGAAAACAAGTCAAATGGGCCGGCTCCCGACTCATGGTGCGAAACAACAGCAGTGACCAATTCAGAGAAGTGATCAACTAGGAAAGGCAGGGGGAACTAAGAACTCTCGCTTGGAATGTAAACGGCCTAGTAAGAAAAATTAATGATGAAGACTTTTCAAATTTTATTAAAGAGTATGATTTAATCTTACTTTCAGAAACATGGACACATTCAAAACAAAATACTAATTTAGAAATAAATGAATACATTGGTTTCCATCTATTCGGCAATAAAAGTCATGGAACGAAAAAAGGTCGTTTTAGTGGCGGCCTTAGTGTTTACTTCCATGAGAAATTTATCTATGGTCGAACAAAATAGCAATGGTATAATATGGATTAAAATAAAGAATGAAATATTATCTCATAACCAAGATGTATTCATTTGTCTGTGTTACGTACCACCAGCTAACTCTAAAGTCTTAATAGGCAAAGATTTTAACTTTTTTGAAGAAATCGAAAAAGGAATAGAGCATTATGAACCGTTTGGCATAACTTGTATTGTTGGTGACTTTAATGCTAGAACTGGAACTTTGTCAGACGTTATAAACTATGATATATACCTCAATGTGACGGAAGACTGTATACAAGATAACGAAAATATTGACAATTTGCATTTACGTAATAACCTCGATAAAGTAACAGATAACCACGGACAAAAATTAATTTCAGTATGTAAATCAACCGATCACGTTATAGTGAACGGACGATTTAAAAACGATAAAATCGGACAATATACTTTTCTATCACCACGCGGTCTCAGCGTCACAGACTATTTGCTAGTAAATATAAACCATGTTCAACTTATACATGATTTTAGTATACTAGATTGGAACAATTTTTCAGATCACGCCGCTATATATTTTTCATTTAAATTAAATAATCATACATTAAAAAATATACATTGCAATACAGAAAATCACACAGAAACTAAATTAATCTTTAACCAAAAATTAGTGCATGTTTTTCGTGAATCATTAATCAATAATATTAATCAGCTCTCTGATTTTAATAACAGCAATGCGACCGATCAGGTAAATCTGCTCACAAACTTCATGCATGAGCAAGTCAGTCGGGTTTTCAGTAAAACGTTCTCACGCAGTCATTCACACAACTCTAATCCACGAGCAAAACCCCCGTGGTTCAAAAAGGACTGTCATGAAGCAAAACAAGAATTCAAAAATGCACGAAACACCTTTAACCGCAATAAATCAAACGAAAACAGAATATATTTTTCGCAACGGAGAACCATTTATAACCAAATAAGAAAATCTGCAAAAACTAAATATAAAATAAACCAAGGTGTCAAACTTGAAAATATCGCAAAATCACAACCTAGAAAATTCTGGAAATCTGTCAAAAAAAGTTATAATAATAAAAATAAACAAAAAAACAATTTGCAGATAAACGAACTATTTGAACATTTCAATTCCCTTCTAGGAGAAACACAAACTACAAATGGGCACACACATGATGAAAATGCTGAAAACTATGCAATACACGATCATAATTTAGACTGCGAAATAACGATAAACGAAATACAAAGGGCAGTCTTTAAACAAAAGAATAATAAAGCATGTGGGCCGGATAAAATATCAGCAGAAATCATAAAAAGTGCGTTTGATATCATATCACCTTACCTATACATACTATATAACAGCCTATTTAACAACGCTGTATACCCTGAGTGCTGGGGATTGGGCTACATTATACCAATATTTAAAGGGGGTGATCCTAACTTAGCAAAAAATTATCGAGGCATAACACTCAACAATATACTAGCTAAAATATATTCACAAATTCTCTTCAATCGTCTCTCAATATGGACAGAAAAAAATGAAACGATACTAAAAAATCAGTTTGGGTATCAAAAAGGTAAAAGCACTACCGACTGCATTTTCTTATTACAAGCTATCATATCTAAAGTAATTCACAGCGGACAAAAACTATACAGCGCATTCATAGATTATGAAAAATGTTATGATAAAATCAATCTTCCATTCTTATGGCATAAACTTGTCTCACATAATATAAGCACCAAAATGATAAACGCCATTAAAGCCATGTATTCCACTGTCAGATCCGTAGTAAAACACAATAACGAAGTATCAGACATCATATACTCGCACCAAGGAGTAAAACAGGGCGACTGTGGATCATCTCTATTGTTTATGGTATTCGTAAACGATATTTTAAGTAATATTAACTCGAATATTAACGATGTATTTTCAATCAGTGAACTAAAATTATTTCTGATACTTTACGCGGACGATCAGGTTTTATTCGCAACATCACACACAGCGTTACAATCCATGTTAAACGATATCGAGGTATACTGCAACACATGGATATTGAAAATAAACACAGCAAAAACAAAAATAATGATATTTGAAAAAAGTACAAGATACACAAATATTGATATCTTCCTATATAACGAAAAGCTCGAGGTGGTCTCATCCTTCAAATATTTAGGGGTCTATTTTTTCAAAAACGGAAGCTGGAACAGAACTCAAAAGTGCATCTCAGAACACGCATCAAGAACCATGCATAAACTTTTTTCCGTTTTCAATCAGTATGAATTTCAAACACGAGAAAAATTAAAATTATTTGACGTATTAATATCTCCAATTCTAAACTATTCCGCTGAAGTATGGGGTCAACATAAGGCAAAAGACATTGAGCAAATCCATCCAAAATTTTTAAGAAAATTACTATGCGTAAAAACATCAACTAACCTTATGGGCCTGTATGGCGAACTTGGCAGAATACCACTGTATGAACACCGAAAAATTATTATGTTTCGATACTGGATAAAAATTATAAATTCACATGAAAACAGCATAATAAAAAAGGTATATCTTATGCTAAAAACAGACGCAGAAAATGGAGTAAATTACAATAAAAATAACTGGGCATCTCAAATAAAAGAAATGTTGGAACAAATGGGCCTTGCAGAGGTATGGATAAACCAAAGCACTGTTACACCATCATTAGATAACATAAAACTCAGGATATTAGATCAATTCAAGCAGGAATGGCAAAGTAATATTAATCAATCTGGTAGGCTAAGCACGTATTGCACATTTAAAAGTAGTTTTGAATTCGAACCATACGTACACATAATAAAACAAAATAAATATAAAATAGCGTTAAGTAAATTCAGACTATCATCACACAACCTAGAAATTGAACAAGGACGTTATTATAGTATAAATAGAGCAGACAGAAAATGCAAAATATGTAATTCACATCTAATAGAAAACGAATATCATTTTATGCTAACGTGTCCTTTATATTCTCACCTAAGAAGGACATACTTCAAACCTTACTATTGCAGATGGCCAACGATAACAAAATTTAAGATTCTCATGTCCACAACAAATAAAAATGATCTACAAAACATAGCAAAATATATATACTATGCAAACAATTTAAGGGAAGAACTTATTAGTGATTAATCGTTCATTGATTTTACTCATCACGAAATCACTAAGTTATTCTTCATAGAAGTATAGACTTACCATAATACTCCTCTTGTTTATTATTAAATAAAAACTTGATATATGCTACATTTTGTTTATTAGTATATTTTTGTCTGTTTTAAGTATATTTTTATATACCTTTGGTGTCCCCTTATAGCCCCTATTGTTTCGTTTTTGGTCATAGGCGCTGTTATAAAGGGAGATCACTTTTTTAAAGTATTAATGTATTAATGTACTCTTACTTACTATGTTCCTTAACGGCACCTATTGTTTTGCTTTCGTAAATAGGAGCTACCCTAAGGATTAATACCCTACAATAA
This sequence comes from Congeria kusceri, assembly GCA_027627225.1. Taxonomy (NCBI): domain Eukaryota; kingdom Metazoa; phylum Mollusca; class Bivalvia; order Myida; family Dreissenidae; genus Congeria; species Congeria kusceri. Next base: position 20,782,866 of record CM051034.1, read on the forward strand.
GCGTATAGCGAGTTAAGTCTGAAAAAACATGTTTGCTCATTAATGAAGTATTTTATTCCATTTATTATGTTAACTCCATTTGAGTATATTTCGTATTTTTAATTAATTAAAAATAGCTGCTTCCTATTGTGTAACTTGTTTTGTCTTTCATACAAGTATCTGATAACATTTTTAATAAATCAGAAACATATCCATATTATTGTGCAACTGTACATACATATACTATCTGTTACATACACACATTGTATAGTATTATGGTACTTTTTTCACATTATCTATTAAATTGTTTAAATTGTTTATATTGATTAAAACTTATTAACATTTTTAATATATCAGAAACATATCCATATTAAAGTTTTCATTCATTCAATTAATAATGTAACATAATTCAGCTTTATCGCTGAAATAAATGTTGTTGTTGTTGTTGTTGTTATAACGTTATCAACATTCTTAATAGTTGAGAAACATCACAATTATTAATATTAATTACATACGCATTTATTTAAGTGTTATTGCTTCTATTCAATCAAAGCATATCACCATAATAATAGAGACACTTAAAATGAAAACACTAACATTTCACAGTTTATAGACATTCGCACGATTAATATATTGCTTCCTCCTTAATTTGCTAACAATTACAGCAATCTTAACCAGCGGTATATAACATTTGTATATTCATTATTGTAGGCTAGAAGCTTTTTTGTAAGCTTTATTGCTGAAATAAATGTTGTTGTTGTTGTTGTTGTTGTATGAATCTGTAAAATAACATTTTGAATATTATTTGACGTGAGATTTTTGGACGATTTCTAAAGTAGTTGTTTTTGAACAGCTCTATCGGTATTTTCTGTATGTTGTTCCTTGTTTATTTCACAATGTTGTCATATTTAACATTTTTCACATAAACTTTATATTTACACAATAGAAAATGCATCTTATTAGATGTATTTCGTGTTTAAAGAATTACATATAAAACAGTTATTTTGTGAATTTAAGGTTGTTGTTTTTTATTTTTGTAGAAAGAGCGTGTGAATTATTACTTGGATTATTAAGTGTTAAACATTTCTAATTAATTATTATGTCACTATGCGTACTACTAATTAAACTTCGGAAAACATATGAAAATAATACACATACTATAACACAACATTTTATTGTATTTTGATTTTTTAAATGTAGTATAAGCAATGCGTACTTGCATTTAAACATCAATGAGTTGAAGTCTAATTGGCTATACATGTAATTTGATATTTAGTGGGGTTTTTAAGATTTTAATTAATACACTCATATATAACATTTATATTGTCTATTGATATTATTTGTATTTTCGTATCATGAGTGTCTATGTTATTCCTTGAGCTTGGATTATTTAGTGTTTTAAACATTTGTATTTAATTATTATGTCACTGTACTCCTCTGAAAAAGTTGGGAAACACATGAAAATAATACTCATACTGTAACACAACATATTTTGATATGTAGGATAAGCAATGTATACTGCATTTTTTTTTTCAACCTTGAGCTGTACTCTAATTGGCTATATTTTTTATAATAAGTGTTTTATAAGATATAAATTAAAAAAAACAACGACACATACATACCATTTATATTGTCAATTAATGTTGTTTGGATTTTCGTAGAATGAGTGTCAATGTTATTCCTTGAGCTTGGGTTATTTAGTGATTTAAGCATTTGTATTTAATTATTATGTCACTGTGCCTACTACTTGTTGAAATTTGGGAAACATTTGAAAATAGAACGTATACAGTAACAAAACGTTATGCACAATGTATTATTTCTAATTGTAGTATAAGCAATGCACATTCGCATTTTTGTCATGCTTGAGTTGGCTGTCTAATTGACTCTCATTTTAAATTTAGTGTTTTTACGTTTTAGATTTTAATAAAAAAAAGAACAAGAATGATCCTTTCGCTAATACTTTGTTCTTGCAGTAGTTTATAAATGATGTGACGTGGTTAGCTTCTTCTGATTTTTCAAGGAGTTATTGCCGTTCGATTATAAAATTGAGTATTATTTGGTCCATATTAGTATTCAGGAATTAATAACTTAGTTGAAATGACATGCTGTGTGCAGCATTGCTACCAAGATAACATAACAATTATGTTCCATCTCAGTGGTTTTCGTACTTTTAAGGGCTTTTCTAGCACATTTGCATGTTGGTATTATATTTTTGTCTGAAGCTTATACAGTTTCTACAATGATTTAGTCTTGCAGTTCCAGTCATTCGTATTCCCCCTCCATCAATTATGGGGGCGTATAGTGTTTACCATGTCCGTGGGTACGTACGTATGTACGTGTGTACGTATGTACGTGTGTACGTATGTACGTGTGTACGTATGTACATGTGTACGTATGTACGTATGTAAGTATGTTCGGATTCTTGTCCGGACAATAACTTTGTCCAGCTTTAGAGGATTTTCAAATTACTTGGTAGAAATATTTAGCATAATGAGACGGTGTATCGCGCGCAAGAACCAGTTCCCTAGGCCCAATATTAATTTCACACTTAAAGGTCAAACGTCAAGTATAATAATTAAATCTATAGACCCTTCTGGAGTCCTTAGGTCGAAGGTTAATGTCATATTTAAAGGCCAAACGTCAAAAATATAAATTTAAACCATAATATTATACCCTGTCCGAAGCATACTTTTTGTCTAGCGGGGAAGAAGTTTCAAATAACCAGGCAGAAGTGCTAAGCATGGTGAGACGGTGTGTTGCTCATAAGAACCATGTCCCTAGGCCCAAGGTCAAGGTCACACTTAAAGGACAAATTTCTCATATAAACATTTAAGGCATAGACCCTGTCGGGAGCATAATGTAGTCCAGCAGGGAAGGATTTTCAAATAACTTGACAGAAGTGATAAGCATTATAAAGCGGTTTGTCGCGTGCAAGAACCAGTTGCCTTGATCCAAGGTCAGGTTACGCTTAAAGTTCAACGGTCAAGTATGTATATATATATATTAAGATTCTTGTCCAGGCAATTACTTTGTCCAGCATTGAAGGATTTTCAAATAACTTGGCAAAAGTGATTACCATTATAAGACGGTATGTCGCGCGCAAGAAGAAGATCCAAGGTCAAGCTCACACTTAAAGGTCAAGGGTCAAACATAAGAATAAATACCATGGACACAAGTGAAACTAATTTTTTTTATGACGACCAGTAAAATACATATTCGATCATTCACCTAAATCAACAAATTTTCTTTTTATTTTATGGTTTTGGACAATAAATAAATACAATCGCGCGAGATAAGCTTAAACGTCACATGTTTTGTGTATTTTCGATATCATAAAATAATGTCATAAATTATTCCAAAATTGTTTATCGTAAGTACGGTGGGAAAAAGGTGCCATAATTTGTGCGTCGTTGTCGCTAAATTATATTTTGTTGAATTGTATCATGTGATTTCTGTGGAGAAATTTATGTAAATACTGTACATGTATATAAATTTGCCAATGGAGGTAAACCACTACTGGTAGACTGATGCAATTGATAGAAAAATAGCGCATATTATGTAATATTTTCACTGCAGTGATAATATGTAAAAAAAATATGTAAATTGTCTCCTTTTCCCGTGATGATATCACGCGTTATAAAAACTAACGTTTTTTTCTGTTTATTTTATGCTGTATTAACCTTTGTTTTACATTTTATTGAAAAATATCGCGGCAATTAAAACGTCATGACGTCAAAATAATGACGTCATTTCACAGTTTTGAGCCCGGCATCGATGACGGTCCGTTTCATTTATTGTATTAAATCGGGACCCAAACAAGTAGTCCCTCACTGTGATTGATATAGGGATATATCTCACTGATATTTTTCTATATTTTACTACTAAGCATCAAACATTTTTTTTTATTTCACCAATAAAGTTCTATATTTCACTGAAAATCATATATTAATTACGTCCCTTCATTGATGACTGTGCAAAGCATAATTCAAACATGATAAAAGCCTTTTTGTTGATTTTGTTAGACTAATTAAAAATAGCAAGAATAGTAAAGCATACAAGAACCATAATTCATAATTGCCCAAAAGTTGTAATTACTACACTTTATACATTTTTTGTCAGAACAAAAACTATTGATTGGAATTTTGTGGTACCTCAACTTACTTCACAGAATAAGAGAATGCATTTGCAGAAAGTACAATATACAAAGACAATTCTCCTTTTGCAAAATAATTTTTATGCACAAAGTGGCGCCATGTAGAAAAGGCTGCAAAGGTGGGGCATCCGTGTCTGTGAACACATTTCTAGTTAGTTTTATATCTCGCCTGTCTTATTCATTCTACTGACAAAGCGCAATCATCGTGGACCATTCATCAGTTTCACTGATATATTCGTGTTTATAATATTCACATGTGTAAATTGATATTATTTGAAAGTTTTTCATGTGTACAATTTATATTGTGTAGTCGTACCTTACTCATCCATACTCATAAGTTTTGTTTTGCAGATTTCTGTCTCAATGTGTAACATTTTGCTTTGAATTATTCATTAAACAATATACAACAGGATTAAATGTGCTATGATTTTCAAATAAGGCTGAAATACCAAATTCGAAAGAATGAATTAATGTTTTTTTTTTATACTTTATTGCCATCCATTTATACAAAATCAAGTAGGTTTTGTTAAAACCATGGATAGCGTTGTATTTGTTTAATTTCTAAAAAGTTAAAATATCATATGCGAGTAATAAATCGTTTTATACTTATTATTTTAGTCGTTATTGCTGTTTGTGGAATTATTTTGTTTATATATTGATGATAAAAAAATACCAAGTCGAAATTGAATTGAAGTAATTGAATTTTCCGGAGGTACTTTTTCAATGATATCTACACACGAGATGCCACTCTATTTAATTATATCCGGTATTATAAAACAATGGGTGACAGATAAAACATCTTGGTGTAGTCATTTGAAAACGAAAGAACAAACTAAACAAGAACTACTGTTCGATTCTGCAGGTTTTGAAACAGTAGTAGTCTTGTTGTCCGAAACATTAAATTATCTTTTCGCTCAAGGAACTTTGGAATTCCCACAAACTGCCTGTAAAAAGGATGCCAAATTATTTAAAGTACGTTCTACTTTCTTTCGTATACGTCGATATTTATCCAACTGAATTAATCATATTCGTCGATTACTTGCAAGTTGGAATTAGATTTTGTATTTTTATACCCATAACAAACACAAACGTACATTACAAAGCAAATATATTTATAACATATGCAAACATGCAGAATTCGTTTGGTAGCGGCCTCGGAAAACAGTTCAAACACTTTGAGCCAACAGTGTTGACTGTTCCCCAAACACCAATGCGATAACTGTATAGTGTAGTGCAGTGGTACGCAAAGTTTGTAAGTGTGATGTTTTTGGTTCGAATCCCAGAACAGGCACATTTTTAGAGAAACGAATGGCGCGTATCAGATCATTTTGCTGACGTTATGACACGGAATCATCAACTTCATTCTAAGATAGAAGACAGCTGCACCGATACTGCGAGCGAAACAGAGGAGTCTATATAATCGCATTTTTATGCAGATAAAATGAATAAACAAGTAACAAAAATAAAACAAATGAAAAATGGAAAAGAAACATAATAAAGAAAAAATGTCATGATAATAAGTGATGTTAAAGTAAAAGCAAATATCAAAAAAAGAGAAAGATTTTGGCAGAATTCGAACCACAGTCATTGTGATTCAAATTCTAAAACATTATCCACCGGGCTATTTTTCATGTTTTATGACTATGAAATGCGCGCTTGAGACGCCATATGAATATTAAACCGATATAAATATAACAGTCGTAATTGTGTTTGTTGGTTTCGATATTCTAAAATTAAACATACTTAGTGAGATACTAGCAAAGTCAGTACAAATATATACACATATTTACTCGTTTTGGCTCACGTTAGTATGAAGAAAATTTTTTTTTTTTGAATGACTTGCTTGACAGCACAGTAGTAGTACGGTAGTAGTAGTAATTGTTGTAGCTGCAATTCAATGATTATTAATGTCATTAGATTTATACTGCACCACATAAACATTTCGCCGTAAAGCATTTTGTTCAATTTATTGATCTAAAATCAGTGCAATCTATAAAACGCTGCCGAACTGTTTTGTTCACGTTTTAAAGCCGTGCGAAATGCGTGTTGGCATACTGTACAACCATAATGAAATAAGCGGTTGCAAACTAGAATGCTGATAACGAGTAATAAACGTTGATATCTGAGTTATGGTGCGCTATATTGTGTTCCGCAACCAAAATAGCAATACTATATATATTTTTGTGATTATTTTTAGTTTCAAATAAATCATTTTCCAAAATGTAAAAAAATTTATTTTGGCATCATATGTCATATTTGGTCTATGTTTATCACATCAAAAGTGAAGACAGAACATTTACGAATACGATTGTTATCGTAATTGTTATGGTTCGAACAGAAAACACATATATTTTTATCAATGGTGTTGATATGGTTATATGGCATTTTATTATATACCTATTTACCTATACCTATCATCCAATCAGCTGTCGTAATGACAGCTGATTGGATGATATCGACCCGTACAGAAATAAAGCCTGAAACACAACACACGGCAATCCTGGAGTTCAGCGAAATCTGGTTTCTGTGGTCACTATCCCTTTTGTTGACATATAACATTATTATAATACTCTAGTTCTGTATATCCTCGTGCACAGCTGATATACTCACATTGGTATATATCGTATGACAGCTGTGTACTCGTCCATATATATCACCGTATTGTACAGAACGTTGTTAAATAACCTTATATTAATGAACAGATAGACATTTATTTTTTAACAATTTTTTGGTTTATTTTATTGCTATTAGAGCAACATCAACAACACAATTACAACAGATATATCAACATGTCTTATCACGGGAGATTGTATAAGTGGTGTTATGTCAAATTACACCAACGGTGAACATACATTAAGCCTTTTTATGCCCGCGACATTGAACAAACTGCTGCACCCTAAACACGATATGGCAGAAATCAGCTACCATAGCAACGACTTGGTGATGGAGTATCAACCGATCATGTCAAGGTTAAACTGATATGGGTTTTTATTTCTTAAGGTGATACTGACTTTAACAGTCATTTCGATCGAAAGCTTTACAGTGGGTGGATCAAGTGAACAAGACCAAAACGATGCTTCTTTGTGGTAAGTGCTACTTTTAAAAAGTTGTCGACGACGAGCACTATGTATAAACATTTAATTTTATGTTCAATGAAACAACGTTTATTTTCTTGCACTTGTATAGGAAGTGAAATGATAAACGTAGAAATTCAGATTTGATTTATTGCTTTTAGATACTAAGGCCTATGTTCGTGTTATGGCAGATGGGTAGGTCGTGGCTAATAGAGGATTCCTATTAACAATTTATTCTTGGGTCAAAGGTCTAAGTCAACTAACAAATAGTGGTGATGTCCTTGTTCGGACAATAGCTGATCAATGTCTTTACCTAGGTTCTTCCAATTTTATTGGTTATTCATGACAAGTAGATGATCCCGAGAGATTTTTATTGTGGGGTGGGGTGGGGGGGGGGGTGCGGGGGGGGGGGTTCTGCGTCAAAGGCCAATGTCATTTTGACCAAAATAATGATATCCATGCCTTTTCAAACTTGGTAGGTCCATTGGTCTCGACGAGTAATTAATCTTGATCGAGTATAATGTTACTGCATCATAGGTCCATGTCGAACTGTTTAACAGTATGAAATCATGTTTCTGGCAATGTCTGACAAAATGATTTAGATAGGGCCTGTTTGTCATGGTCAGAAAAGTAAACCTTTTGGAAATGGGACAGTGAGTCAAAATTCTAAGTTAAACTTACCAATAGTGTTTAATAGGCCGTACTTTTTCAATGCTCAATAGTCTGGTATCTTTTAACTTGGTAAATTTCCTGTTTATGGCTTGTTGATGATTCCTGCAAATTGTAAGGTTCCTGCGTTAAAGGTCAAGGTAAAACTTAATAACAGAGCCTAGTGTCTTCAGATATGGTAGTTAGGTGTGTCATGACTAGTAGAGGACCGTATTGATAATTAGATCATTAGGTCAAAGGTCAATGTCGACACGACTAATAGTTATAAACTTCTCCCTCTCTACTGGTCAAGTACGTGCAGGTTGTTCTGTCGATTATGTGATTCCTGCATCAAAGGTCAAGGTCAAACGGTAAATGCTTTTGAGTGCAATAAAAAATCCAATGACCCATTTTATTCGAAGTAGGAATAGTGGTTGGTCGTAAATAGAAGAAGACGTACACTGGCTCGTGTTTAGGTGAAAGGTCACATTTTGCATTGCCATTTAACTATCAATGTGTTTTAATTTGGTATAATGGATTGTTCAGTCAGTATATCTGCAGGTTATGCAGTATATTTACCTTCAAGTGGACATCACAAAGCTGTAAATAGTATTAGACTGACATTTAATTTACTGGCTTCAGTGTTGCCGTATTATGTTCCCTTCGAACAAAACATTTGATGCACTTGCTCGTTGATGATTCATATCCCTGTTCATAAAACAGTTCACCCAGTCAGTATAAATGTGCCGTTCGGGCATTAATCACTGACACTGACAATTCAGTATTTTCGACAATGCTCGTCTATACACATTCATAATATTTTAACTCATTTGTTTTTCTTTTTTTTTTCGTAATATTATTTATGAGATTTAAGGGTCGATCGACAAAAATATCAAATTGCAAAGAAGGCTTTTAAATATAAAATTTTCTTCCAAGCGAATGTCCATAAATTACAAATGTATTACACGTAGTTCTGAACAATTTCAGACAGGTAGTAATGAAAATAAAGTAATTAGACAAAATTGCAATGTTGATACGTAGTTTGTCTTTTAGTAACTGACAAGTATGTATGTCAGAAACCCTTTAAACCTTGAATATATTGATGTATTATATGGTTCCATGAAGATAATCAATTTTAATGACTACGATATTACAACTTACATTAATGTTAATTATTCAATAATATATTAGAACTTACATGTACAACACTTTTACTATAAATTATTTAAACAACTACATCACAAGTAAATGTCCTTTATGTAATATTGAAATACATTCTTACTAGTGGTCCCAAAAATCATAATGTTTTTTATGGACATCATTATAGATGAATTTGTATTTAATTTCGAGATCGTCTATACGCAAAATATTACTACGACGTCTATAGGGGAGGTTTACATTGCACAATATAACACAGTCACTATTTAGCGCCATTGTCGATATCTCTTGGTAGACGGTTTCTTTTTGTTATAAATAAGTAAAACCAAATAAAATACGCTCATTAAACTGCTGTAGTATTAAAATAATGAGTTATTCATAAGTTTTTATTATTGTTCTTTAAATTAAGTTCATTTGTATTCTAATCGAACGGGACTTTAAATAATCGGGTTAAAGTCTTACTCAGTGCATTTCTTTATTAATGGAGAGATTGAGGGGTCTCTAAACAATCTGAGTAAAACGCAAACAATAATGTTATATTTGATGGTTACAATAAAGCGGTATTATTTGTTCTTATAATTTGCAGCTCAGATGTCTAAGTTTTATTGATGAAACGATTGTGTAGAAATCAAAATCGTGAGCATTAATTACACTCCACAGACCTCTAGTCGTTATTCAATAAGGAAATCGAAAATTCTATATGGTGAATCCTTTTTTGATTAACGGTGCTTTGTTTTATATCTAACACTTGGGGTGGTATATCAAAGAACGTTTCTAATACTTGTAACTTATCAACGAATGTATAATGATAATTTTTTTTAATGATTCTATATTGTATTCCATGCCATGGCGAAGAACATCAGTTTGTGTATAAACATTGAAGAGATATGTTATAAACCTTAAATAGATATAACACATCCATTTTCAAATAATACATCCGTTTTACAAATGTTATCAAATTATATGACTCGTGCATACAAATATATAATAAAAAACTTGTAACCAAACAAACACTATATATTTAGTATTAAGCAACTAAGTATAACTAATAGTAAGTCCTATAATATTTCAATAGTTTTGGATCAGATACGTGTATAAGCCACACAGTTATTTTTATTATGTAAAGCATTTATTATTGGCCATAGATTATGTCTGATTATTATGAAGTCACTGTTAATAATTAAAATATCGCCGAAGTCAATGGCGTAATCAAAAGCAAACCATCGCCATCATAAGGGAATGTACCCATACATTTAGATTGCAACCTTTCGACTTTATCCTTATGAATTCATCTTTCTGAAATCTCCCAATTAGTTACATAATTATGTAATAGGTCCAACATACACATACGTCCCTCCGCGCTTCGACCGTTAACCTAACAATACATCAAATCCGTTACAGCTTATAATTGGTAAGCTTATGGTGAGCTTTTGTGATCGCCTTTGATCTATCGTCCGTCGTCCTTGTTCGTCGTCCGTCGTTCGTCGTCAACATTTACCTTATGAATACTCTAAGGGCCACATTTATTGCCCAATCTTCAGGCAACTTGCCCAGAACATTTGTTCCAATTATATATCGGACGAGTTTGAAACTGGGTCATGTGGTGTAAAAAACTAGGTCACTAGGTCAAATTGAAGAAAAAGATTGTGAACACTCTAGAGGCCACAGTTTTTTTGCCCAATCAACATGAAACTTGTTCAGAACATTTGCTTTTATAATATCTCGGTCGATTTCGGAAATGGTTCCGCTCCGTTGAAAAACATGACCACCAGGGGCCGGTCAGTTCTCCTTATATGACTATATTGGAAACGTCTTGTCTGTAACCACTGGCTGGATTTCGAAATATTTTAATAGCAATGTTCCTTGGCTGACCATCTACCAAACTCTTTAAATCGTTTTGATTCATTAACAAAAATGGCGCCAGGATGCGGGGGAGTGTTGCTTATATATCGTTATATAAGGAATCTTCTTGTCAGAAACCGCATGCTGGATTTCAAACTAATTTTACACAAATACAAAATTAATTAAACCTGTTTTCATTTGTTACAAAACGTGGCCGGGGCGGGGGGTGGGCAGTATTTCATATATGGATATATAGAAAATTAAAAAATATATATTGTCGGAAACCGCTTGCTGGATTTCAAATTAATTTCACAGAAATGGTCCTTGGATGACACTCTACGAAATTCCTTCAAATCATTTTGATTCGTTATAAACATGGTCATTAAGCGACGTGGGAGTTTTCCTTACTTGGCAATATATATAAATCTTTAAAAATCTTCTTGTTTAGCTTTGTGATCGCCTTTTGTCCGTCGTGCGTCGTTCGTCGTCAATATTTACCTTGCGAACCCTCTATAGACCAAATTTATTGCCAAATCTCCATGAAACTTGTCCGGAACAGTCTTCCAATGATATCTCGAACGAGTTTGAATCTGGGTTTTGTGGTGTTAAGCACTAAGTCACTCCGTCAAATTGCAGAAAAAGATTGTCTCCGTCAAATTGAAGAAAACGATTGTGAACACTTTTTTCCCAATCAACATGAAACTCGCTCAGAACATAAACGTTGTTTTTATGATATCTCGCTCGAGTTCGAAAATGGTTCCACTCCGTTGAAAACATGGCCACCAGGGGACGGGGCAGTTTTCCTTATATGGCTATATTGGAGAATTTTAAAATCTTCTTGTCAGAAACCGCATGCTGATTTCAAACTATTTTCACAGAAATAAAACTTTAATTTAAACTGTTTTCATTTGTTAAAAAACGTGGCCAACAGAATGTGGGGTACATTCTTTATAATTTTGAATAGTTAAAAATAATGGCTGCCAATTTGCGGGGCAGTTTTGCTTATATGGCTTTATAAAAAACTTTGAAAATCTTCTTGTCTGAAACCACATGCTGGATTTCGAAAGTATTTCACAGTAATGTTCCTAATAATAACTATACTTCCTTAGCCACTCAGGTGAGCGACTAAGGGTTTAACGGTCCTCGTGTTTACATATGCCATGATACGAATGTTTCTGGTTGTGATGTGTATTGGCTAAACCGTTCGGACACCACATTGCGTTGCATTGACTGTTCTAATGTGGCCAACCCATTTCTAATCTCTTGTGTTGTATTGGAGTTTTTCGTGTTTCATTCTGTGGAATACGGGCAGATCGAACTAAATCAAGAACATTGCGGTTTATAATATGATTGAGTTTTTAAAGTATTGATGTAGCTTGGATTTCACATTGTTTTTGCGTAACGTGCACGTGTTTGAAATTGACCAAATATATTCGGGTAACTATGTGGCAGAGTTATTCGGGTACTTTACTACATTATTCTAATAAGATCAGAAACATGTTTTGTTGTTCCTCGGGATTTCAAGATTTTTTGCGATGATGCAGATAATAACTCAGATTTATCTGCGTTGACAAAATAAATGTTCATATACTGACTTTGAATAAGTTTAATTTACTTAACAATAACAATTTAAATACATGCAGTAACTTGTATCATGAACATGAAACTGTAACACGTACATCAATTGTAATTAACATTAGTGTGTCTTTGTTTCAGGTTTAAAAATGATTGGTGTGCTATAAGAAGTAACATGAATACTATTCGAAGCACGCATTGACAGTATGGCTAGTTTCACCCATGTATTTACTGACCAAGAAACCACTATTGGTTTAAGGCATACATTGCGCTTAATATCACGAAGGAAGGGCTAACGAACTTTGTTGATAAAGAGATTCAGATAGTCCAAGCAACAGTGGGTATTAGCTGTGGACATTGCCTCACAGAAAACTTGTTAAAATGCCCTACATGTGGCATGTGTAAAAATGCAACAAACAGTAATTTCCACAATACATCACTAAAAAAATATCGAAGATGTCCAGCAAGCATATGTGACCAAATTCTCAAGAATATTAAATCCCAGCATCGTTATTCTGGTCCGTCTTGGAAAAATACAAAGGCCGAACAATGGGCGACCAACCACTGGGAAATCGCCAACTGTTTTTGCCCTCCGAACGGCTTTACCGATGTGACATCAGTTCAAGATACAGATTTCAACGGTGTGGTTAATATTTGTTTGAACTGCAAGCATTTCGATAGCTGTTTCTCCTTTCCATAGCGCCGAAATATCCAGTCCCACCATGCTTACTAACAAAGGTATTTTAACACTCTTTGCAAACATTTGATATTTTAATTTTATTTCTTCATAAGAAAGCAAACAACACAATTTTGTAACAAACGAATAATGGTCAAACAAATAGTATTACATTCATATATTCAAGTAAAATGTGCAATATACAATGTACATGTAGCGTAATCGACATTACAAATTGTAGGCCCGTCAAATTGGACGAGATGTACGCCACACGCCAACATGTAAAATTACCGATTCTGATCTCCAAGATATGTTCTTGACACTGACAACCCTTCTGCACCCAATTGTATAAACAGTTTAACCAGCGGTTAACCACATACCGGCGGTTACAAGTTGGTTACTTGTTGGTAAGCGTTGGTATAAAATTTGGTAAATTATACCAATCGGTGAAAACCGGGTTAAAACTTACCCTGCTACTGTAGCTGGGTAAGTACTGGTAACTGCGAGGTAACTAAGACAAAATGGCCGACATTCTAGACGCTAACCATCGACGACCTAGACAATTTCGACGAGTAAACAGACAATTAACGGATTTTGACGACAACGAACTACGGAGACGGTACAGATTTTCGACGTCAAGTATTGACAGACTAGAGGAATTAATAGGACATAGACTACAAAGACGTACCAGACGCAACCAACCCTTGACACCGCGGCAACAGATAATTATTGCGCTAAGGTTTTATGCTTTGGGGAACTTCCTTCAATTGATAGGGGACACTTTTGGGGTAGATGTTGCCACTGTGTCAAGGGCTGTGACGGCTGCGACTGACGCTTTGTTCGACCTAAAAGACAGGACGATACGCTTTCCGACGTCGGACGACGAACTAAAGGACGCACACAAAAAATTCTACGCATTTCGTGGGATGCCATTTGTCGTCGGGTGCATAGACGGCACCCATGTTCGAATAATTGCCCCGGGGCCAGAACAGGAGCCGACATTTGTCAACAGAAAACGGCAGCACTCGATAAATGTTCAAGCAACATGCGATCACAAAGGTACATTGCTCAATACTGTAGTCATTTTGTTTTAAATATGCAATCGTCAAGAAACACAGTTCTTCACTTGTCCGTAAATCCATTATATTTTGATCAAACCAAACGACAAACTTCTAATGCGAACATAATGTCTATATATAATTGTATTAACAAAATTATCTAGTCCAAACTTACCTTATATAATGCAATAATATCCATAAAATATATATAATCCATAATTCAATTCCAAATAACTGTTGATATTGCACTTAGGGTCTATAGAAACTTATTTTGAATTATTTTACAATCACAGACCCTAATGCTAGCCTTTCGCCAATTCAGGAACTATTCAATTGATATGTGTACTTGATAAACTTTCTATCTACGTCACACGCTTGTACGTCATGTACACTGTAACTGAGTGTATGAGGCGATGAGGCACCTTGCAGGGTAATCGTATTTCTGTACACTGTACTCAGTAAAGCTTGAGTGATCGTGCCTCAAACAGTTGTTTTTAAGTTGGTCAATTTGTGTACATTTATCTTTTTGGGTACTTAAATGGTGTTTACATTGATTTTATCACCTTTCTATTTCGAAACTTCGTCATATGATGTTTAACCCCAAGTGTCGTGCATTGACAGTTCCAATTAATATGTAAAGGTAGTTGAAATCTTACAATTAATTAATGTCTCTGTGATGTCATTGAATTTGGCGTAGTGCATTATATATAGAACCGTCTTTTGGTCATTGGATCATTTATGAAAATTTGAAATTATGTATTTTATATACAATAAAACAAAATGTTTCTTTCAGGCAGATTTACAAGCGTTAACGCCGCCTGGCCCGGCTCTTGTCACGAAGCCCATGTTTTTAGGGTTTCTGAACTTTGTCGGCACCTCGAGACCACTTACCAAGGTTAGTTTCATGTTGATAGTTTCAACATATCATGCAGATCATGCGCAAATACATGATTCAGCAAGAGTAGACAGAATCATTCATGCAGTACATTCCAACCAATGTTGTATTATACAATTTGCAAAACAATGACATTTAAATTGCGCGATACCATATCTTGGCGTCCATGAAGCATAAAATGAGATGAATGTTGATATTGTTTTTACTTGTATACTATTTTGCGTTAATGTGCACAATTTTAGTTATTAGTGTAAGGGTCGTATGCATCTTCCAACCCTTCTACATCCGTTAATCTATATATGCATACATATACACACGTTTGTAAAGCCGGGCCCGGCTAGCTCTGTTGGTAGAGCGCTGGGCTCCCAATCCGGGGTTCGTGAGTTCGATACCCAGCTCGACCATTAAATGATGTCCACGGCCAGTCTCCCCGTACCTCTGATTCAAGTAGGACAGTTGTCAGTTACTGGCATAAATATGTGCACTTGGTACTGGTTAACCGCTTAAATTGGCTAAGCTAGTCCAGGAAAGTGTGAGTAGGTTAACTGAAATATTGTTAAAAACGGCTAAAGATCTAATCAAACAAACAAATAAAACAAACAAGTTGTATCGAATTCTACTTGCGTATTTAATGTGTAAAGAAACTACTTGTGTTATTGCAACTGTAACTATTTTGAACCGATTGTTTTATCGCATTCAATTCAAAGAATTATTTACATTTTCTTTGCACGCATATAGAATTAAATGTGTGGTTTTCAAATTAATGCATACTTCCAGCGAGGTGTCTTACTCGGAGACTCAGGATATCCTTGCAGACCATTTCTGATGACACCATACGCAAATCCAGGTGCTATTGATTGGGATAAGTGAAAAAAATAACTAATGTCTTGTGGTATTTGTATCATACTGCGAATTGCTAACTTTTTGTAAGATTTTAAATTTGTTTAAGTATCATTGTTAAACTCAAGTAATTGTTTTGTCTAAAAGAGATATACAGATATAGTATATTATACTCAAATGGTTTCAGTGTGTTATTGTATATATCAAGGTGAATAATAATGTATGTATGTATGTTAATTAATATTACATTCTACTTTCTATTTTTTAAATATATATAAAAGCAATTGTATGTAACTACGTGTCATGCCCATACGGGAACCCGCAACCTCATCGAAAGGGTGTTCGGAATGTGGAAGCGGAAATTCCATGTACTTCACTCAGAGGTATACGTTGGCTACATTAAGCAATGATGTCGATACCCAATTTCCGTGTTAATTTAAATTTAGTGGGACATGCATGTTTAAATTAAAGGCTGCTTATAGTTATTTTTAGACAACAGAAAAACATTCCATGTGATATATGTGATTTGGTTTACACAAACAATGATCCAAAATATTGTAAACTTACATTTTCAATGAAAATCAAACCATGCCATCAAGTTGCATTATCGCTCATTTGACGGTGTGTTCATCTAATCTTTTGAGCCGATTAGAATGAAGCCAGAGAAGTGCAGCAAGGTCATAGTGGTCTGTGCCATTCTGTACAACCTGTCCATCCTGTGGAAGGAACCATATGTTATTGATGAAGTTCTGGACGATCAACCACAGCCCGAGCAATACCATGGACAGATGAATGGCCGCGTGCTAATGGCCCACATCACACGCATGTACTTCAGCTGAGGTTAGTATTAAGACTTAGTATTGGGTGTCAACATAAAAACAGTTTGATTTATCGTTTTTTTTTATTATTCCAGACCAGTAATATATAAACTGAGATAAACAAATCTTAGATCTAAATAAATAATGTATATCCCAGACAACGTTTGATATTCTGGTGTATTAAGTTAATATACCAGAATATGAAACGTTTTCTGGGATAAAAATTATTTATTTAGATCTAATATTTCGGGATGGCAACTAATAGCACAATTGATATTCGAATATTCTATTGATAACGTATTAGAATATTCGATCGTCGGTTGCAGTTATTACTATTATTATTATTATTATTATTATTATTATTATGGTAGTGTTAAAAATACTTGCGGTATGTAATTAGTACAAACGTACGGCTAGAAAACCGCGGCGAATACACGGACAAAGCGCTTCATAAATATGTTTTGTATTACATTTGAACAAGACTTAGCCTTCGATTAATTGTATGCTTGTTGACAACTATGCTGCCTGATCCCACGACTTTCAAACATGTGTTCAGAGTACCACAAACCATCGGATATACCTAGGGACGCGATGCGTTATTTCAGGGCACATGTACGCAGTAACACCAATTAGCATCCACAAAACGCTTTAATCTCGTACTACTGATAAAGAGACAATAGGCCACATAATAGGATTAACATGAAGTAATAATTTTTTTTTTTTTTTTTTTTTTTTTTAAGGTAAATAAAGTACGCTTTTTAGAGATGCACACATGCACAAGGAAGAAAAAAACATAGGATTAAAGAATCAAATAATAAGTGTGGGAAGGGGGGAAGGGAAAGGTAACAGGTCTTGCTTTGACTTGGGTCTATTGAGCACTGGACATATATGTTTGGATAAAGTTTGTAGTTTGTAGAGGTTTTTTAGTATTTAGGAACGCATGGTGGATAAATGCAGGGCTATATTCGTGTAACACACATAGAAAATGTATTATTGAGTAAGGTTGAACTGTTATGGAAAGCGTTTCTACAAAACAAGCACGTATATGTATAGAGATAAAACGTACGTAAATACTCTAGATAGTGCTATGAAGTGTTTTCAGTCAACTGCAAAAAAAGGTGGTTCTGTGATACATTGACATTCAAAATATCTTTCCAAGCAAGTAAACTGTCAACTTTCTTTTCATATATTGCTACATCTTTAAGACTGTCATATTGTGATTTCATAAAGTGTCTTCCATTTTCAATCGTTGGTTGTGTTGAAGACATCTTGCATTTATACAGATAAAACTTGGCATAAATAAAAGCATTGTTGACAGCATCACTATTCTTTTCTATATATCCCAGAAGAAAAGTATATATGTTACAAAATGGAAACAACTGTTTGGGGAAAAGGTTTTCAATAATAATTTTTTAAATAGGACATTCCCAGAAAAAATGTTCAATCGTTTCCTCACAACTTTTGCAAAAGGTACATTTGGGAGAATCTTTCAGATTCATTTTAAAAAGTAGACTATTTGTTCCAAGTATTCTGTGTATAATTCTGTATTGAA
The DNA here is from genome assembly GCA_027627225.1 of Congeria kusceri. Lineage (NCBI taxonomy): Eukaryota > Metazoa > Mollusca > Bivalvia > Myida > Dreissenidae > Congeria > Congeria kusceri. The sequence goes on from CM051034.1 coordinate 20,801,134, forward strand.
ACCATTGCATTTTCACATCTTTAGTTATAGAAAATGGTTCACGAAAAATATCCTTCCAAACATTGTCAGTAATTTCAATATTTAATTTACCTGACCATTTTTGTTTTATTGGTAAGCATTTTTCGGTCTTATTTAATATTGTATACATTGGCTTTGCTCCGGAAACAGGCATAAATAGTGTTCTGTGTGAAGGAGGTATGAAAGGCCTTTGTATGTTTGCATACTGTTGGTAATTTCCTTCAACATTTAATTTCTTAAACATTGCAAAGATAGCCTTTTTAATACCGTTATACAAGAGGAAGTCAATTTTAAGATTATAGTTTTCATTGATTATATGCATGTTTAAGAAGTCTCCATTTTTATCAAATAGGTCACATACATAGTGTAAGCCTGCCTTATACCAGGCTTTGAAAAATATACTTGTATTTCCTATGGAAAGGTTTTCATTATAAAACAGTGGCTGATGCAGAATATCTTTTGCATTAAAAGGCAATTGCTTTTGGAAATGTACCAGACTGAGTAAAACATCTTTCCAAAAGGGATTTGTAATCATATTTGATAATATTTTAGGATAATGATTTCCACAATTGAAAAGTTTGCTAAAATCAACATATATATTTGCTATACTCAGCCATTTCCCAGCTGTGCTGTAAGCGCGTTTAAGCCAAGTTAATTTCAAAGATTGGATAAAAGCTTCAATGTTTATCATTTTTAAGCCACCATCACAGTATTCGTTGGTTAAAACGCATAATTTGATTCTACTCTGCCCATTCCATATGTAGTTAGTAAAAATGGTATTTAAGTGTTTAATAAAAGAATGTGGTGGGTTTGGAAGTGATATAAACAAGTGGTTAAACAAAGAAATCAAAAGAGTTTTTATTACAGTTATTTTGCCAATAGGTGTCAAAAATCTTTTTTTCCAACTTGTAAGTATATTCTCCAATTTGGTAAGCCTGTCACTATAGTTAAGTTGTATGATCTTTGGTAAATCAACATGAAAATGTATACCTAACATTTGAAAACCATCTTGGTTCCACTGGAGTTTCCATTTTGTTTTTATGCTTTCTGAGCTGAACTTTTTTTTTCCCAATCCATACTACTTTGGTTTTGTCAAAATTAACGCTCAATCCAGAAATGGCAGAAAATTTGCTTAAAGTATGCAGTGTTTCATGTAAGGATTGTTCTGTTCCATCCAATATAATAGTTGTATCATCTGCAAATTGTGTAAGTTTATGTTCTACTTCTTTAAGAGTAATACCTTTTATATGTGTGTTATTTCTAATTTTAAGAGATAGTACTTCAGCACATAGAATAAAAATGTAACAGGAAAGTGGGTCACCCTGGCGGCATCCACGCTGAATGGGAAAAAAATTAGACAGGTAGCCACATTGAATTATAGCTGATTTTGCATCCTTATAAAGAATGTCAAACCAACGTTTAATGTCAGGTCCAAAGTTAAAAAATGAAAGTGTTTTCTGCACAAAGGACCAAGATAACGAATCGAATGCTTTCTCAAAGTCAGTTAGTAGCAGCAGACCAGGAATATCCTGTTCTTCTGTAATGTGCATAATATCAAAAATCAGTCGAGTATTTTCTCCAATATAGCGTCCTTTGATAAAGCCAGTTTGGTCATTGTGTATAAGTTTATTCATGCAATGTTTCATTCTGTTTGCAATAACACCTGAGCCTATTTTATAAACGGTATTTAGAAGAGTAATTGGCCTCCAGTTTGTTATGATAAGTCTTGATTTATCGCCCTTTGGGATACATGTAATGATTCCGTGTGTTTGAGTTACGGATAAATTCCCCAGGGCAAAAGATTCATTAAGAGATCTTACCACAAAAGTACCAATTCTATTCCAGAACATTTTATAAAATTCGGCAGTAAATCCAGAACTACCTGGGCTTTTGTTGTTAGACATTTTTTTTAATACAATGGATGCTTCAGATAATGTAATATTACCTTCAAGACATTGTGCTTCCTTGTCACTTAGTTTTGGACAATTAACATTTTCAACAAAATTTAAAAAATCCGAATCATTACATTCGCTTTTCTTACAATAAAGATTTTCATAAAATGATGCAGTTTTCTTTAAAATCTCTTTTTGATTAGTTAAAACAACCCCATCATCATCTTGCAGTTGGTAAATAGTTTTGCTTGTAACACATTGTTTTTCTAAATTACAAAAATAGCGAGATAGATTTTCACCCTCTATAATCCATTTTGTTTTTGCTCGTGTTAAATATCCCTTTAACTTATGCTCGTGTATTATTTCAAGTTCTTGTTTTAACTTTTGTAAGTCCTCAATGTTTTCCTGTGAGAGGTTTTGTTCTAAAGTATTAATTTTATCCAATAATTCTTTTTCTTTTAAGGTGTTTAATTTCTTTTTATATGAACCATAAGAGATAGATTTCCCCCTTATCTCCATAAGAAGAGTTTCAAGAAAGAGTTGATCACTTATTGTGAGATGTAATTCACTATCAGGAATAGTCCCTAATTGTACCAAATTATACACTGGAACAGCATATTGTTCTTTTATCTGATCAATCTTGTGATTAATTTCATTTACGTAGTTTAAGTCATATAAAAGTGAATTGTTATGCTTCCATAAGCCTGATGCGTGCGAAAAATTGGAAAGTGCCAATTCTAACAATATCAATGAGTGATCAGACTGTAGGCTAGGTTGTATTGACGTTGACTCAAAACTTGCAAACATATTTGAAGACATAAGAAAAAAATCAAGTCTAGCTTGTTGCAATGGATTAGATTTTCGCCACGTGTACCTCTTTAAAGACGGATATTTTTCGCGGAAAGGATCAATGAGATTGTAATTATTTATATTTTCCAACAGTATATTCCGACCCTTAGGATTATTGATATTTTTATAATTACTATAGTCAAGTTCTGTATTTATTACCAGGTTGAAATCTCCACACATTATTAAAGAGTCATTTCCAATGTCCTCTATTAATTTAAAAATATTTGTGTAAAAAGACGGAGTGTCACAATTAGGACCATAAATACATAATATGGTAAACCGTGTTCCCGTGACGGTTATGTCAATCGCTACAAAATTTCCATTTTCATCGTGACAGTATTATGAACCTTATATTCAAAGTTTTTTGCTATAAAAATTGCAGCACCCCTAGATTGTGATGTACCATAGCTTAAAAAAAGTTCACAATCCCATTCAGCATGGATGACGTTGTACATGTCTTCTGTAAAATGTGTATCTTGCAAGCAGTAAAGATTAGACTTGAGCTCTTGCAGAAAGTTGAAAACCTTTACACGTTTTTTGAAACCATTTAGACCTCTACAATTTAAAGATACAATTTTTAGTTTGTCAGTCATTTAAAATAACAATCATACATAAATGAGTTAACATGTATAGTATATGCTCTATATTACAAAAAGTAGGGTTACACGACGAAGTGACACGTGTACGCAAGACCTGTAGATTTGAGAAAGGTGAGAAGACAAAATAAGTACATTGGCATAGAAAAAAGGAAGACATAACAATATATGTTGTGGCAGCTTGGCTAAACATAACAAAAGATAAAACAGCATATGCAAATCAGTTAACTTAAATAAAATTGATAAAACTGGTACCATGCATGTAGTTTTAAGCTTTGCACAAGTTAATATAAACAGCAGTTGTTTATCAGAAGCCGCTAAGTAGTTTTGATTATGTTGCATAACAGATACACGCAGGACAGACATAAGTTTGATAAGCATGTCACTATACTAAAAAGAATACTAAAGAGTTTCATTTTGGTCAAAAACACTAAGGCAGAAATGACAACATCTATTTTAGTTTTGACTTATGTAATAAAAGTACTCATGCTATTTATAGAGGTGGTTAGAAGCATCATAATTTAAGCTTTCTACTGAAAGAGTTTAATTAGAAGCATAAAAAGTATAGCAGTGATAATTTTGTTGCATTAATATAAGTATATAAACACATTAATAAGTTTTAATTTGTAGCTTAAATCTGATTATATAAACATACAGAAGAGAGTAAACATTCGACAAGCATGTTACTATTTCTAATATTTTTGTAACTAATCAATTAATTTGTAGCCTAAATCTTATTATATAAACATACAGAAGAGAGTAAACATTCGACAAGCATGTTACTATTTTTAATATTTTTGTATGTAGGTTTATATACACACAGAAGAATACATGTACTTCTGAACATAAAACAAACAAAACAGAAAAATAGTACTTATAAAGTGTTAGCAATAAATGTTTGTTACATGCGTGGTAGAAAGTATCAGTATATATCCTAAGTGCTAAAATAAAATTGGATTGTTTAATTTAAGTGCGTATTCAAGTACATAAAACATACACAGGCATATACTTAAACAGAAAGTTTGCCAATAAGATTATTCTTATCTGAGAAAAAAAAATCATAATAGAGTGTTAAAAATAATGCCATTTACATGCACGAAGCATGTTATGAACTAAAAGGCAGTTTATACAAGCACACTTAAAATGTATTTAGTCTTTAAGTTTTATTTTTTCTGATAATTGTATTCCCAATATACCTTGGGTATTGATAGAATAATTCATAATTTTATATCCATTATACTCATTGTAGAGATATATCAGGAAACAATTATGAGTGTATTTATTTTGGTTTAGCATATTTTGCACAATTAAGGTATGATCAAATTTATCTTAACTGAAGTAAAGATATATGTTTTTGAGGCTTTGACATGATGAATTGTGAAAAATAAAAGAGATGGTTACTTTTATTTCTATTGAGCTTTTCTAGAATGTCAGAGCCAACTTAACGAACGGAAGAATGAAAGCAAACCTCATAGTAAAAAAAAACAACAACAAAAACAAAAAACAAAGCAAAACTCTGTATGGCAAAATCATTCTACAAAAGAAAAGTTATCTTCAATTTTGCATTATACATGTATACCGTGTTTACATTATGAATCATGACATTTTTGTTAACAAGGGACGTAACTATGTTATACGAACAGCTTTAATGCATGTGCGTAGCCTAATAATTTACTATAATTGACACGAAGAGACAGTGTTTTATTTAACCATTACTCGTGTTACTTTTACTTTGTTGTTCAATATATATTATTTTTGCTAAAAAAAGATGTTAATTTAGACAGCAGTAAATTAAGCACAACTCTTGATATACAAGGATATTGAATCAGACAGTGTAATTGTATTAAACATCTATTTTTCACTTAACACCTTAAAAAAGCTTCATATGAAAGCGAAAATGAAGCAGGAATTTTGAAATATAAAGAAAGAAAGGTCAGGTTAAAAGTGCTAAATGAAGTCTACCAGATGATCTTAGGTTCACCACTTTTAATACCTTCAAGACATAGTTTATTTTCACATTATCAAATATAATAGAACCCTTGGCATTGAAGGTATCTAAGTGCATAAATTATTAAGTAAGGGGTTACACTGACTGTCGAGGTATTGAATTAAAATCGACAATAACCAGATTTTTTTTTTCAGCATGTACAAAAACACAAACTTGATATTTTAGAATAACATAGTCATATGCATATACTTTTTCAAATATGTTGATTAGTCTTAATTAAGCAGTTACTCTGGATTCGTGTAACGTGCATTAGATAATGTAGGAATATAAAATCTTACCACTACCATGCATATAACATTATTATATGTAGGTTTATATACACACAGAAAAATACATGTACTTCTGAACATAAAACAAACAAAACAGAAAAATAGTACTTATAAAGTGTTAGCAATAAATGTTTGTTACATGCGTGGTAGAAAGTATCAGTATATATCCTAAGTGCTAAAATAAAATTGGATTGTTTAATTTATGTGCGTATTCAAGTACATAAAACATACACAGGCACATACTTAAACAGAAAGTTTGCCAATAAGATTATTCTTATCTGAGAAAAAAATTAAATCATAATAGAGTGTTAAAAATAATGCCATTTACATGCATTATAGAATGTGTGAATATAAATTTAAACTGTAAACATCATAATTTTATTCCCATTATACTCATTGTAGAAATATATCAGGAAACAATTATGAGTGTTAATTTTATTTTGGTTTAGCATATTTTGCACAATTAAGGTATGATCAAATTTATCTTAACTGAAGTAAAGATATATGTTTTTGAGGCTTTGACATGATGAATTGTGAAAAATAAAAAAGATGGTTACTTTTATTTCTACTGAGCTTATCTAGAATGTCAGAGCCAACTTAACGAACGGAAGAACGAAAGCAAACCTCATAGTAAAAAAAAACAAAAAAGCAAAAACAAAAACAAAACAAAACTCTGTATGGCAAAATCATTCTACAAAAGAAAAGTTATCTTCAATTTTGCATTATACATGTATACCGTGTTTACATTATGAATCATGACATTTTTGTTAACAAGGGACGTAACTATGTTATACGAACAGCTTAATGCATGTGCGTAGCCTAATAATTTACTATAATTGACACGAAGAGACAGTGTTTTATTTAACCATTACTCGTGTTACTTTGACTTTGTTGTTCAATATATATTATTTTTGCTAAAAAAAGATGTTAATTTAGACAGCAGTAAATTAAGCACAACTCTTGATATACAGCACACGATGAAGCAGTTGCTACATAAGTGTAATGGGAATAAATGTTCTTCGATAAACACTTCCTTCAAACTATTTATGACTTGCGTGGTGATACTCTGTTTTTTGCACTAGCGGGGGTCTCTACACACTCGGAATAAGATTTTTTCGGCCACGGCTTTTCTAACCAGTTTTTGAACTCTGAGTGTTTTATTTGCGTAGCATGTTGGTTACCTTTGAACAACGCGAATATTTTCCCTTCAAAAGACCATGACTTTTCAACGGCGCTAGGCTGCTTCAGGCGTAAGGACGCCAGCACCTCTGCATTGAGTTTCGTAAGGTCCTCGTTCACAAAGATGCCAGACCCTTTGAAAAGCTTCGCTTTGCGCAGAATGTCAATCTTAGTTTGTCGTCTGACGAATCTCACTATAACAGGCCGATTTGTGTTTGGTTTGAATTTTCCTAGCCTGTGGGCTATGTCTATATCACTAGGCTCAAGTGAGATTCCCAGATGTGCATTCACAAGCGTGACGATTTTGTTTGACACCGACACCGAGGATTGACGGTCCTGGTCCTCTGGAACACCGGCTATTCTAAGGTTATTTCGTCTGCTATACTGCTCGGTGTTGTTTGCAAACTCGTCGTGGTTTATAGATTCACTGGATTTCTCACGTTCTAAAGTTTCATTTTGTGATTTTAGGTCTTCAATTTGTTTGCTTTTGGTTGCACTTTCTTTTTTAAGTAAGTCAATTGCACATTTGTGTTCAAAAACGTCACTTTCGAGGATTTCGATGCGGCGAATGACGTTCCCCAGGAGCTTTTCTTTTAACTGTTCCACAGTTTCTTTTATAATTTCTTTTATAAATGTGGAGTCTTCTTTGGTAAGCACTTGGGATAATTTATTATTTATTTCATCAAGGCGTTTTTCAATTTCAATTGATATTGATATTCCACTTGTGTCGCGATTTTCGTTTGGCACATTGGCGACAAAAGTTGTCATTGTTTTCTGTTTTTTGGGATCTGGTATTTTGGGATCTGGTTTTGATTTATTTTTCATGTTTTTGGGTTGAGAGTTACTTTTGGTTGTAGTTTCACTTTTTTTCGAACACTGACGTTTCTAGCAAACTTGTGTTTGCAGAAGCTTCGCTTGCTGTAGACGAAAGTGCTCGCTTACCTGTATTCATTTTCACTGGCCCGAGCCCGAGCGCCTTTTAAGGCGTGAAATAGGGGCTTATAACTTACGGTAAATGTTGCAGCTTATACTAGTTTGCTATACCACTTTGCTTGCACTGGTAATTTTACAAGTATTGCTTCTTCAAGCGTGACGACTAATTTGTTACGTAGAGCGTGACGGATGAACGGTACTTTCAAACCCGCTCAGACCCGCTCAAAAAAAAAAAATACCCCACCCGGCGTATTTAGCTTTGAAAAAAAAAAAAAACTGTTCATCAAAATACTTATTTTGTTTCATATATTTTCATACGTACATTTTCAATGAAGTATAGTCCATTATATTCACAATTTTCACACTTTTCACACTCTAAATCGCACTGATTGCATACGCTATTTTAAAAATAGTTTCTACATTTTGTTGTGTACTGTTTACACCGGAAGTCCGATAACCGTCTCCTGTAATAATCCTGAAGTAATAATTAACAACAGTGTGCTAGGTCGACTTTGACAACTATCCTGCGTACTAGTGAAGCTAAGGCGACATCAAGGCTTCATATTTGCATGCTAACATTGACATATACTGTATTTTGTATGCTTATTAAAATGTAATTAATCGGACATGTAAGTATTCGAATACCTAAAACATATTATAATATTTGTTATTATATGAATATTCGAATATTTGTTGCCATCTCTAATATTAACCCATTTTTCCCAATAAGGCGTCCGCCAGTCTAGAAGACTTTGTCCAGCAGTCAAGCTGGGCCTCCTGGACCTCAATTGCTTTTTTGTAATACTTCATCTGTAGATCCTTTAACGTTGTTGGCCTGCAATAATACATGTACGTTATTTATATTAGTTAATAATTATAGAGTAGCAACAGACAAGTGACGCACAAATCTACACACGCTCCCTCTCAAATCTTCATGTTATAAACAGTAAATATGCGTTTAAGAACGAAAATTATACACTTGCGCAGTTTTATTGTTATTCAATCACTTGCTTAATGGCAAGTCGATCAAACAGTTCAGGTCCATTGGGCAAAATTCTTTTTGCAACCAGTGTATCAATTGCCATCAGTTCTAAACTCCTGTAAATGCCCCTGCCAACGTGATGTCACTATACATAGTCTGACATGTGTAGTTTTATATTTTGTATTAACCTGTTCCTGTTTAGTTGAAATGAGTGGGGTTCCTCCTGTCTTGATTTTTAGCTCGCCTGAGCACTAGGTGCTCAAGGGTCAGCTTTTGTGGTCAGCGGTTGTCCGTCGTCCGTCGTCATATTCCGTCGTCGCCCGTCGTTAACAATTGACTTTAAAAATCTCCTCTGAAATCGCTTGGTGGAAATCAACCAAACTTGGTATGAATGATCCTTGGTGGCCATCTTACCAATCTATTTCAAATTATTTTTATTCGTTAAAAAACATGGCCGACAGGGGGGCGAGGTCTTTTTTCCTTATATGACTATATAGAAATTTTTAAAACTTTCTTGTCCGAAACCACTGGTCAGATTTTCAAATAATTTCACAAAAAATGTTCCTTTGGTGACCATCTACCAAAATACCTCCAATTATTTTTGATACATTAAAAGACATGACCGCCAGGGGGGCGGGACCTTATTTCTTATATGTATTTATTGTAAACTTTAAAAATATTATTGTGAGTAACCACTGGTTTAATTCTACCGATTTCCTTCGATCTATTATGATTTGTAAACAAAACAAAAGATGGGTGCCAGGGGACATTGTAGTTTTTTCCTTGTATGACTTTATTGAAAACATGTTATATAACCACTATATGGATTTTGAATAATTCCATATCAACGTGCCATTATGATTTATTAAACTAAGGTGAGCGACCAAGGGCCATTTTGGCCGTCTTGTGTAAATTCCGACTTTGATTAATTGAAAGATTTTTGCTATATGAATGATACCTTTCCACTCTCTTTTTTCAGTCCGTTTGGATTTTGGAGCATTTGCAGTTGCATAATTACAAAAACCGGCGTTGTCTTCATTTTCTGGAGAATCATCTATAAAATTATTTCAGAATAAGTATTGTTGCTCCGGCAGAAATGACAGCTTGTATGTTGTTTATACGAATCATGCAAATATAGTCAGCACATATGAAAGCACATACAATGTTTGTTTATTGCATTGTGGCAGACATTATTTTACATTATGAACAGAGTACTGGGATTAAACTCACTAAGACGTATGAAAATTTTAAAATTACCAGTACAACATATCGCTGATATCATCAACAGCAACTAAAACAGTTAAAAGCGACAGGTATACCAGCGATCAGGCTCTCACAGCTTGCAGCCCCAGGGATGCCGCTAAACGATGCCAGTCCCGACATCAGATCTACAATCCCCTGGCTGGTAGCAGACATTGCCGGGAGTGGCGGGCCACCACCAGTCTGCGTCAGATTTATCCGTTCATCGGTGTAGTCTTTTTTTGCCTTCTTCACCTTTGGTATATTCATCATTCATATCAAACGGCAATTTACTTCAATATTATTTCAATATTAATTTTAAAACGTTATTAAAACTGTCTGATACCGGTGTGTGCAGTATTTCTTTAAATGCTGTTTATTTCGTTGTTTTTAATAGAAAACTTGGTACGTCTGCACTTTAGTGTCAGGACGCAAATATCTAGTATATACTGTACAGAATGGTTAATTTAGACAAATAATAAAATGTCATTATTTGCACAAAATATTCATAATTGATGCATCCATTGATTGATATATGTTTATGTATACACAATATTCAATTTATTATTTATAGAAATAAATAAATATAAACGAAATATAATCGTTGATCCATATAATTTATAAATATTGTACCATATTTCGCCACTTCTCTTTCACTTGATCTACCGACCGCGGCCCATTTCCAATCGCGTTAATTTGGTGCGTTATTTACCTCCATATTTTCTCTTCCATGGCTTTTGTGTTCGTGTTTATACCCCCGCTGGCATGCTTAGCGGTGAGGCGATTTAGATGTATTTGCCTGCTAATTTCCAGCACTGCGATCTCACTGTACGAGAACTGTTTCGCCCTCTTAGATACACTAACGTTACTGTCATTGACGGCCATATTGTTTGTTTACAAACTCGTCGTCTGACATAACGCGCCAAATGTACGTCATATTGAAATGCATTATGGGAATGTTTTGGTTAGTTTAACCAGCGGTAGAATGACACTCTGCGTGGTTTGGTTACTTTGCGGTAAAGCAGTATTATACAATCGACTTACTATGACGGTTACCTAACCAGAATTACCCTACATATACCAGGGTTAAAATATACCACTGTTTATACAATTGGGTGCTGGTCGATCCGAAAAGTCTTGCGAACGATACCTCTGCCACACGTGCCATAACAAAATTACCACAAGTAAATAATCCTCATAATAACACGCTTACGATTTCATCGTTGAGATGCCTAATTAGATAGAGTGCATGTACCTTAACATTACGAAGTTTTAATGATTTAGTGTCACTTTGTTTTACAAGGAATTACATGTTTAGCAATTATCAATAAAATGAAAAAAAAACAACAACAATAAGTTAGTTCATCAAAGATTTGTTCAAATCATTTTAAGTATGACAGCAGGACCTTAGCAAAAATATGAACTGGCAAAAACCACGTATAATGCTGTATGATGGAGCGCCAGATGTCCCTTTTCAAACATTCTCTTTCACTTAATGTATGGTTTATCCGACATTTAATGTTGATAACTTACTTTTAAGCTACAAAATGATCGTCTGGCAATAACCCAAAAAGACATTGGTACACTTTTGAAAGAGACACAACAACACTTGAAAAGTCCCAACAGGTCTCTGTGGAAGCGGGCAAACTTATTTTGCAAGAATCAGTTAAAGCCCTCGTGGAAATAAAAATTTACTTGTCCAGTTGTCTACAAACACTCGATCAACATGTACAACGTGGTATCGATAAAATAGCTGATGCGGAACAAGATGCAATTGCCAATATCGACCTGCTCAAATCACAGGGCGAGAAATACAAACAATATGACCAAGGTATATCTGTTGAGCAATAACTAAAGCCAGTGTGGCAGTATTTCCAGTTTTAATATTTCATGTAAATTAAGAGTATTATATTGCATTATGAACGTTAAGCATTACAAAGAAACATTGAGCAACGTTTCAAAGCGTTGATAGAAAAGTGAAGGACTTATATGTTTCCCCGTTGGTGTATCGTATTACAAACATAAAACAGGTGTCAATCTAATACGCACGTACCGTGCTTTATTGTACACAGGCGGCAATATAAATCGACGAATATACATCCAAGGTGAGCCAGGAGTTGGGATGTCCACATTTGCTGTTAAGTTAACTCTCGATTGGTCAAGCAAAGAAGCTTCCTCTCTAACCTGCAAACACTATACAGACTTTTCAGATAGTACAACATTGCTCGAATTTGATTATATCTTTCACATCACGTTGAGAGATTCTACAAATCAACGCGAAATAATAAAGATGATTAAAGAACAAATTATCGATATGATGTATACGGAGTGTCATTGTGAGAAAGCATATGCATTTTTTCAGTATGTCTTGAAAAACAAAAATGTCTTGTTGTTACGGATGGTAAAGATGAATGGGCAGATCATAATGGCAAACTTGCATCACCATTGATGGCAAGCATTCACAGTCAGTGTACTCTGTTAATTACGACACGGCCATGGAAAATGATTGACGAGCGGATTAAAGACTCACACATTGACAGCCTTCTAGAACTAAACGGAATAGATGATACGAATGCACTGAGTAAAAAGTCACTGAAATGCTTATTTGTTGATAACCTGGAAGTCAGACATACAGAGTTCAGAAACTACATATCTACATATTCACTGTCAAAGTACTTAAAGTCACCAATGGTGCTGGCATTGTACTTGGAGTGACGGTGTGAGCTTAAAAGGATCATCTTGTGAAATACATTGTATGTTCCTCGTTAGTCTGCTGAAGAAGGCGACCAACAGAAAAGGCTACTTCAACCCACCACTATATAGAGTAAGGCTCAAACTGTAGAGGCTCTTTCGTTAGCTGCGGGTTTTTTTTGCTGTTTTCCAACGAAAATTATCTGCGCATTGTCTGAAATGTTTGAATTGAATGGTGATTATGGTGTATTGGATTTATCACTCTATCGCAATCTTGAAACACTTGAACTCAAAGGAAATGTGACGTTTTTATATAGCATACTGACGGAGCTAAGAAAGCTAAAAAGTATCACGCTGTTCCGAGAAACAGAGATTACAACATTCGATGATCTGCCGCTGCCAAACTCCATTGAACATATTCATTTAAGTGGTTTAATGTGTTTATCCGTATAAATACGACAATTACTGACCAGATTATCGAAATTAGATAATCAAGTGACTCGTTATGTAGATATTTGTTATGTTCAGTCACGACATGATCTTAAAGAAAATACTCCATTGTTTATTGAATCGGAATCATGTTTAAACAGCAATCCAAATGTGCATTTAACATAGTTTGGAATCAGTTATGGAATATACAAAGCACTGCGAGATGCGCCTATAAAAGGACTTACTATTAAGGGAATACCATATGCACCGTTGCTATTTCAGACTATAGCCACACTCACAGGCATTGAAGAGCTTAATATAAGCACCATGGATTTTTTGCTCCGATCTCCACTTACCGCCATCCATTCGGTGCCTTAATTTCGATCCAGTAACGTGTTCATCGGAATCGCTGTGTCGCTTATTATATACACTGTCTAAATGGGAATATCCTGTGACGTGTAAAGTAAATGTGCGTAAAATGACCTGCTATTCCAACGAAAGTGTCCTACAAGGTATAGAGAGACTAGACGTGGATTATGGAACATTGCATAAACTCCCTAAAAGTCAAAACACCAGCTTTGAAAGTGATCAATACAATATTTTTCGAATGTGTAAGGTATTACGTAGTGTCACAAAATACTGTCTTCCTGCGTCGTTAGAAATAAGTGAAGGTATGCTAACAGAGGAACTACCGTTTCATATGCAAATGTCTTGTCTTCAGATAATGTTAAACAAGGTCAACGAAAGACATCATGGACTTAATTTATTCTTTGAGGTCCAATCGATATTTATACTAAAACTGTGCAATGTCCAACCACGTACCAGACTTTAAACCTAGTAGTGAGATGTTTGCATCTTCACTGGATTTGCAAAATCCATGTGTTGTATCCAGTATTAAGCTGCAATGCCATCCAGAATACTCGATAGTATCGTATGACTGTTTGAGAAGTGTAAATGCATTTATAACATGTATGATTGTCCTATGTCTTAAAAAAATGATGTATATTTCAAAAACACTGCCGACCTACTCCAATATTGAAAAGCTTCGGATTTTTACTGGTGCATTGTCACCATTCTCTCTACGGTATGCGTTGCATAATTTATCAAGATTTAACAAGCCGCTGGAATGTCAGTTATTTTTCCGTTTTCGTGAAGAACAACTGGACGAGTACCTCCACATTAATTTGATGACGGCAGATGATGTGGATGTCATAAATTTTGAATCAAGTGTATCGTGCATAGACTATATGTGTGATGCCCACGGTGAGATGTTAGTGGATCCTTCCGATGTGCATAAGGTGATTTTGTTATTTGGTCGTGACTGTATAAACATACAGCTTCGAGTTAAAGGTAGACATTACGAGGATGTATTTTGTTAATGGACGGTTCAATGATAGTGCACCCCCACGGAGAATCAGGACACCAGTATAGATATGTCCCATGTTAACAGATTGGCCTTAGATTGTATCGTGGTCAATGTCATATTATAACATAAACAGTCCGTTTTCAGTCCGTTATAGTGTTGTTAAAATGAGCGGTCGGTTATCGTCAAAAACGGGGCACTATTCAGTTAATTCACGCTTTTATAACGACCGGCTTTATAATTTACTAATGCGTTAACCGGGTAGCCTCAGAAACAAAATGGCGACTAACTAGCACGATTCCAGCTCGGCTGAACGCGACCCTGGAAATATAATTATAAAACTTAAAAACAAACATATGCGTGATTGGGTTACTCTATAATATTAACAACGATTTTATAGAAAATTACCCATTTGTTTTGGTTTTATTACTCTAGATCTATGTCTTTATGCTATAATAGCGACAACACACCTTTTTCGGACGTTAACGTCCGTAGAGTCCCTTAAAATGCGTTTATTCTTAAAATGCGACTAGTTATATTATCCCTATATTGTCAATCGAATTCTATCTATAACATAAACAAACAACAATTAATGTACGTATATATAATTTTGTTTCATTTAAACGATTATATTATCGTTATAGATTATTTGCACCGTTATCTGTATAAGGATAATAAATTGCATACTACGTGCTAGCACATAATTTAAAAAAGAAAGCAAGCCATTTTTAATTTCCTTTGAAATCACAGTTTAAGAATGTTTCCTAGAATCTACAGCGTGAAATATACGTGCAATAGTGTATTAAAATATGAAAATAAGACATATAATACTGAAAAGTATTAATTACATAAAATTGCACAATATGTTCTGTGTTATAAAACTAGAGAAACAAAACACACTGTGAAATTATAAATCCAGAGAAACACAGCACACTGTGAAAACATACTGATCTTGATATGTATCTATCTGAGTGTTGTTTTGTTTGCCAATCTCTCACCATTTGTGTGTATGTACTGCATTGAAGCTTTAATATTTTATAGAGGCTGAGTGTGCAATTAATTATGTTGAACTTATGCTTTTGTGATTAAGTTTTTAATTTTTAATTATGTTGTAATGCAATATCATCAATGACTAGCAGGCAGTGGGCTTACATTATTATTGCATACCTAGAATATATAGCAACGTTACATGGTAAGGTCATGAACATTTCATAAGCCGTACTAATATGTAATAACAATAGACATGTAGTATTGCGTTAAACGTTTTAAGTGTTCAAAGTGTTTCTTAAAACATATCATATAGTGTTCATGTAAATAGAAAATCGAAATAAACACATGTTCATTATGTATGTGTATAGCAATGTGTTTGTAAATCTAATAAATCATTGTTGTAGCAGAAATTGTTTCACATGTTGGTGAATTACTTAATTACTGCATCATTTGTAATTTTATGATTTTTCATCATTTATGCTTTATATTTTGCATTTGAATTTATTTTCGAGCAAAAACGTTGTGTACGTGTAAACTCTGTTGAAAGAGACATTGTAAGAGAATATTAATCGCGGATTTGGTTGGAAGTCTAATTGTTGGAAACGCATTGTTGTATTAAGCTATTGGAACTCAATTTGTATATGGAAAGATCGATGTACAATATGTTTTTACACGATACTTTGATATAAACAACATTTTTGAAATATAGTGCTACAAAGGTAATTATATAAATGTCTGTATGCCTAGCCGCATCAATTTATCTCTGATAACAAAAGATCTCACGCAATCATTAATGTTTTTGTAATGCAACTAGTAGTTTTGGTGAAAGTCCTCCTTGATTTTTTTCCGTTTTATTTTATCTTGTCGTCTTAAAGATCATTATATATTATTTCGACCTTGGTTACACTTTCGTGTTTTATATCGATCACTGTTGATGTTTTCTCTACGATTGCATTTGTATTATGTATTTGAAAATATAATATAGAAATATAAAGGTAATACATCTCACTTATATTCTTTTTGTTAACTTCTTTCATTACCTAATGTTTTATTTTCATTCCATGTATAACACTCATGTTATTTTTGTATACCATATGGCTAAAAGCAATTGTATGCTTAAGAGCCTAATAAATGTTGTTGTTGTTGTATAGATGTTTTGGTACGCTGTCATTTCATTTTTAATAGTGCGCATATTTGTTGCTATAATTATGCTATTTGATACATTAGTTGAAAACGACAGTTTACCAACAATGATCTTCCGAAAAATACGTGAATGCAGTAGTAAAGGGTCCCAATGTGAAATTATCTAAACTTGTTAGAAAAGTTAAATTTCATTCGAAAAGCTTATAATAGGTCGTTGTATTTTATTTTCAACCGCATAGTAGCATGTTGCTACTGAATTACATTATTAGTGTAGACCATTTGTATTTAGCAGGCCCGATTTACCGGCGGGGGGGCGCACGGGGCACTTGCCCCCCCCCCCCCTCCCAGCTGACACCAAAGCTTATGTATTGTATATGCCTTGAACATGAAATTTAAATAGGAAAAGGCGATTGTGAACATATGTGCTGCCCCTAGTTATGGGCAAATCGGTTGCAAATGGCCAGTCGATTAATCGACATAATCGACCAGTTCAACCGATGCGATGATCGGTTATAATCGATAGTTGTGTACTATATCATTTCCATTCTTTACAACAGGATATATCAATGTATATGTGTAAATAAATTGCATATTTATGTTATTCTTCATAATAATCTACTATGCATGGAATAAAGAAATTAAAATGATGGTTAATATTGTATTTATTCTGTGTAATATTTAATTGAAAACAACCGATTCAAATTTAGCACACATATACAGTTTTCAACAGTAGAGTTATGCTTAACAATAAATAGATCTAATATTGATCTGACATGGATATTACAATGCAAAGTCAATGATAGTGATGATAAAGTTCTCTAATGTGTAAGCACATATATTTTATTTTCTCTGTGGTGGTACAACTTTTTGATATTCATTTATTGCTGGCGACAAGATTATATAAATTAATGCAGACAATAGATACAGACATTAATGAATTATCTTTGATTTTAAAATCGTGCATTGTATATTTTAAAGGGATCTGCCGGAAACAAGTGGGTGGTAAAATACGGGTTTTGTACATATATAAGTGGCATTGTTGCTGAGAATCGACTTGCATTTGAAAGTAAATGTACTTGACCAAAGTTTTTCTGACCGACAAATGCACAAAAACGTTTACAAAATACTAAACATTTAAACATTTTATCTTTTCTCGCTTAATCGATTGCCGAAATTAAACGTCGGCGATCGCGATCACAAATCTTTGCGCGACGATTATTCGACTCCAGTCGATTATCGGCCCATCACAAGCTGCCCCTAAACCGATCAATATCGCTAATCCAAGACCAATGCTAATGCACAGTGTCAGATGAGCGTGGGGGGCACATGTGCTACCAGCTGATCCCAAATCGCATACACGTACATGTTTATATTTTTTAAATATTGTACTGTCAATTTGATATTAAGTTGATATCACAGCTGCAGCCAGAGTTAATAGATTGTATACATTTATATCGTTTAAAGGACTTGCTCACAGATTTTTGTAAAAAAAGATGAAAAATACCATTAAATAACTAAACTGAAACAAATAAAACCATCCGAACTAAATAGCTCAAGTATTATAAAAAGAACAATATAAAAAAGTTGACCCTATCAGGGCTCGAAACTACGGCCTCCAGATCAAAAGTACGACGCCCTAACCACTCGTCTAGTCTGATTTTTACATATCTTTTTGTAATTATTACTTTATATATGTGAGTCACGTGTGTCAACAATTTCAACGAATACTCCAGACATAATCCATACACTGCATAACAATTTGTAATAAGCAATGAAAACATAAGTTAGGCCATAAATGACCTAAGTTGACAAAATGGGCGGACAAAAGCGCCGTATATATAAAATATATTATACCGTGAAATATCAAGTATTCAAAAATAGCATACATTAATTGGCGTATATTTGCCGTGGCATAAAAGAACGATGAATGGAAATAAAGAGGTGGAGGTTTGTGTGGTGGTCGTTTTTAGAATTGCAAAATGGTGAGGTATCCGCCTGCACCAAATATAATGTAAACAATGAGTTCTACGTATTCTGATTGGCTGACTAACATCACGTGATAAAACATTTGTATACGATTGGATATTGACTACTGAGCTAAGGTTAACTTGCACTAAACAATTAACGTGAACAATGACATAAAAAAAATTATGTGTTCATAAAATATTATATACTTTTATCAATTTCATCCGATGATTTTTCATTTAAGACACATTATTTACAGTATATCTCTATGTCAGCAGTGCTTTTTAGCTCCTATATATACTATTCTTTTATACCTGGAATATGTGACTAAAATTTGGTAAAATGTCAATTCTTCAATGTGTGAGCAGGTCCCTTTAAATGAAAAACAAGCATATATGTGTTATATAAAATATATTGATTCATGTTCAATCGAAAAATTTACATTGCAAACATAACAAAAAGGTAATTTGAGATACAGAAAAAGTGCATAATTAACACTCTGTTGGTATATTTATTTTTATCCTGCTTCTACATGCAACAGTGACCTAATAAATCGGTGTCGAATAAAATTTCCTATCTCCAGTCAACAGGAAGTGGCAAGGTTTATCAAGCTAGTAGTTAATTCCCACGCGCCGAATAACAACATTGGACAGAACGAGAATATGAAGGAAATGCATCTCTACTGACCCGAGTTTTTCATCATCAACATTGAACAAAAATGATCGGGTTTATATAATGTTAATATCTCTCTTGAGAGCAAGCTTTAATTATTAAGGGTATAGATATATAACTGGAAAAAAAAACAAAGAAGCAAAAATCTGTGATCACAGAATTAACAATTGAGTCAGTGCAGTCGTAAGTGTTATAATCCTTTAATTAGTTTGATTCGTTAAAAAATCATGACCGTCAGAGGCTTTTGTCCTTATATAGTATATCAGGGTCCTTTCGCTTCTGACACTCTTTACTTAATAAGCCAGTGGAGCGATAAAGACACTCGTGTTCCTCTTGTTTGTCTTCTGTTAGGGATATTTTACACAATGGACATTGACTTAAAACGACGTGTCACCTGTGCATTCTGTTGGATCGTGACGACGAATTACTTGACATATTAATACTCAGCATTGTATGTGGAGACACCATGTGATTTTGTCGAAATTGCATTTCGTGTTTCTTACGGGTGACTAAAATCAAGTGACATGCATTTTCTTAGAAGTAATACAACGTCATTTTTGTATTTTAAATTTTGAAAGTTGAGAGAAGCATCTTTCCAAAGAGACCAGACTCGGAACATCTGAAATAAGGAAAAGAACAGAACAACTCCATGATAGTTTGCTATTTTACAATTTGACCCGATAGGGACTGTACTCCTGTACTGGTTTCTAACCTTTAATATTATATATACAACTTTTATTTTGTCTTCTTCTTGTGTTCGTGGAAGGATTGTGTATATGCTGTGTTTTGGCTTGGTTTATTAGGTGTTGATTGTTTTAATTATTATGTCATTATATATGATTTATTTATTGTTAATTGAAAATGTACATACAACATTTAAGACCCATTGTGTAATATAGAAGTAAATTCTTGATTGCCTTTGAAAATATTAACATGTATTTATAGATAAACAACCTTATGAAACAAGTTGTATTTAGTTTCGAAACGTTCTCTCATTTATCGACCGAACACAGAAACACACTTAAGTGTCTAGGGGGACATGTTACATTACGACCTATTTTGTCTATATAGTTCTATTGTCGATTTCTTTTAATAGACATTTTACTTTAGTTTTGTTAATTAAAAAAAATCTATAACAATACGCTTCAATCAGTTGTTTTCTTGCTATAAAAACGACCAATCTATAAGTTTTTATTATTTTCGTTTATTTTACTACATATTGTTATAACATAATGGGCCTTTAACATTTAACATATAATGTATTAAGCCAATTGTTTTACCTATAGTATACCTGTAGTATGCGCAATGAATGCTCACACTTTATATTGAGTAGTGTTTGTTATTGTTCTTTAATTAAAAAAATAAAGACTAAAAGACGAATGTGTGTTTTTAGACAAATGCAGTGTTTTGCAGTTATTTATCAATGTTTCATTTCGTATACCAAAGTCATATAAATGCTCAAAAGCATAAATACAAAAGAATAAAACAGCACATAAAGATTGTAATATTAATCAAAGTAAGTACCTTTTCCGTTTCCACCACCTTAAATTAAGTTTCTTTTAAGAAACTTTTTATATTTAATATCAGTTCAAACGCATTACGTCAATAGGCATTCGACAGAGTTTGTTGATTTTTAGTTTCTCGGATCCGACGTCCCAAATTTGTTTGAAAACACAAAACCTAATAGAAATAGGAATACAACCAATAATGTTAAAATAATAAACACACAATTTATGAAGTTCCAATAGTGCCGAATTTGTTGCATATCAAAAGAGAATTTTAAACAGCTATAAAGTAAAAGCACAGTGAAATATATATCAATTGTACGTCAGCAAGACTTTATATGCATTATATTACAAATGTTGAAATGTCACTGTATTGTTAGTAAAAAGAGGTTACACAGTTCAAAAGGAATAGAAGCCTGTGGACAATTTCGTAGCAACATGTATGCTCGACATTCAGTACATATATTTAGGTCTGGGATAATAAATCGTTGTAAACCAATTGACATGGCATCTTAAGGTAGTCGATTGTAGACCGTTAAGCCCCGGTCACACTGTCACGATTTTGGCTACGATTGGCCACGATTTACAAAATCTTCGTGAAGCGTGGTAAAGCGTGAACACATACGTACTGGCATCTGTGTGGATCTTGAAGAATCTTGGGGACTCCTTATCGATCGGGAAGCGCTTCTACAGTTTTTTTCGGACAGTTTTGAACATGTTTAAAACATTCGCGGCTTGTTCTAGAGCGCCATGATTTTTCCAAACCGTAGGACAATCCTAGTGCCATCGTATCTCAATCTGGCTTATTCTTACAGCCATCGTAGATGCACTCCTGAATGTTCGTGTTTAATCGTGATTAATCGTGACAGCTGTTATGACATTATACATTACAAGATTGCAGTACGTTTTGCTACGTATAAGGTACGGATTTCTACGCTTGCCCTATGGTTCAGTTACGATTCCAGTAGGATCTGTAAGCCCTGGTCACACTTTCACGATTTTTGCTACGATTGCCCACGATTTACAAAATCTTGGTAAAGCGTTGTAAAGCGTGAGCACATACGTACTGGCATCTGTGTGAATCTTGGAGGATCTTGGTTGATCCTTATCGATCGGAAAGCGCTACGACAGTTTTGAACAGGTTTAAAACATACGTGGCTTATCGTAGCGCCGCCACGATTTTTCCAAAACGTAGGACAATCCTAGTGCCATCGTATCTCAATCTGACTTATTTTTACAGCCCTCGTAGAGGCATTTGTGGCCTTTCGTGTTTAATCGTGATTAATCGTGACAGATTTTATGACATATATATTACAAGACTGTAATACGTTATTGTACGTTTTGCTACGTAAATGGTACGAATTTATACGCTTACACTACGGTTCAGTTACGATTCCAATAGGATCTTTAGCGACAACTATCATGACTACTCACGAATATACACGATGGATTACGACAACGCGACGATTGGGTCGCGTTGTCGCTACGGTTTATCGCGATGTTACTACGCACTCACTACATTTACCTACGTTAGTGTCACGATTGTGCACAAGGCATCGTGATGCCTTGAAGCGTAGTGAAGGGTGAGAATTATTGGCTGTTATTAGGTTTATCGTGATGAATCTTCTTTAATCTTACTACAATCTTAGGAGAAACGTTAATAATCGCATGTAATCGTCTGCTACCGTAGCGTTTACCTGACGCGAGCGTATTGCAACAGTAATATAGCGCATCATATCTTAGTAAAACCTTGGTGAATCGGCTGCGGAAACGTACAAGTGTCGTTGATATTCGTAGTCTCGTCCTACAACAACCGTAGGTATACGTAGGAAGACACAATCGGGACACTGTGAATCCCGACTCATCACGATTAACCCGTCCACGATCAATCGTGGGCTATCGTAGCCAAAATCGTAACAGTTTGACCGGGGCTTTAGCGACAACTGTCATGACCACTCACGAATATACACGTTGGACCACGACAACGCGACGATTGGGTCGCATTGCCTGTGCGGTTTATCGCGATGATACTACGCACTGACTACGTTTTTCAACGTTGGTGTCACGATTATGCACGAGGCATCGTGATGTCGAAATCGCCTTGAAGCGTGACAATTATTGGCTGAGCGTAGTGAACATTGTGCATCCCGACTCATCACGATTAACACGTCTACGATCAATCGTGGGCTATCGTAGCCAAAATCGTTACAGCGTGACCGAGGCTGTAGCGGAAGAACAGTCTTTAGTATTGAGATCAAAAACAGGCATAACAAACACAACTGTTGTTCGACTCATCAGGCCACACGATTTTTAATTAATAATTTGCACGTATTAGTTACGAACATATGTAAATGTTTTTATACAAACTATTTAATGAAAACGGAATAATATACTAGTACATAACATTAAACATCTCCACTTATGCCAATTAGTTGTAGGAGTTTCGAGTCGCATCACTCTTGAGATTTGTGCCGTCATTCTCAAGTTGCAAGACTTTGCAAGACAAGTACAAAATATTCATAAAGCCCCGGTCACACTGTCACGATTTTGGCTACGATTGCCAACGATTTACAAACTCTTGGTGAAGCATCGAAAAGAGTAAATACATATGTGACGGCATCTATGTGAATATTGAAGAATCTTGGGTAATCGTTATCGGTCAGGAAGCACCACGACCGTTTTAAACATATTTAAAATTATGGTAGCTTTTTTCAAAAAGTAGGACGAACCTTGTGCAATCGTTTCTGAATTTGGGTATTTCTTACAGCCTTTACATAGGCATTCGTGGTCTTTCGTGTATAAAAGTGACTGGTTTTATTACATCGTGATGTCCAAATTACCTGGAAGCGTAGTGTAGCGTGAAAATAGACCTTTCAAGTTGTTTGCCCTTAAAATTAGACATTTTCCGAATTATTGAAGCATTCTACACCGCAGCAGTTCGTAGCATATCTTGGTGAAACCATGATGAATTGGCTGCGGAATACAACAAGTGTTGTTGATATTCGTAATCTCACCCTACAACATTTGTCAGTACATGAAGAAGATGCAACGGGTCAATGTGCTCCCGAAACATCACGATTAACATGCCCACGATCAGTCACATGAAATCGTAACCATAGTCGTGACAGTGTGACCTGGGTTTAAGTCCCGCGAAGGTCCTGCCCTTGTCTTGCGCTAACGCAAGTTGCATTTACTGACAATGAGTACAAAAGGTAAGCCAACGTACGTTGTCGTAGTTTGTTGTATGCTATTTAAGTACGACTACGCACTTTAACACACTACAGTCTGCGGTCGAAACGTAAGCCAACGCACGTTGTCGTAGGTAGTTGTATGTTATTTAAGTACGACTACGCACTTAAACACACTACAGTCTGCGGCGACATAAGTCGGCACACATACTGTCTCATGAAAAATATACACGGGCATTGTTTGTGTCGTTTGTTTCACAATGTAATTCAGCAGTTTTTCCTGGTTTCAAAATTAATACAATGCCCATGACCATATTCCTCGGGATGAAAGTTTTACACGATATTTGCGCTTTTTAGGGCGGCAATAATGCACCCTGAGAAGCCAAGCATATAATTTTCTATTTTTAACAAAAAGTCGAAATATCATGCCAAACCCAATAACTAACGGAAAACAATATTGAAACATAGTTTAACAGAAATGTAGTCACACAATATGTTGAAACAGCTTACTGAGGTACACTAAGCATATTGCATTGGAAACATTACATGAGCGAACTAAACACATACCCGGAAAACAGTTTAATAATACAACATTGTAATTAATGTTACAAGGGATAATTCATTTTACATTTTAATGCTTTTATTGCCTATTACCAAACATAAAAACAGCACATACAGTATCTTCTACAGAGCTAATAGTCACTAAAATGTGACTTTATGTATTAATGGAGAAACGTTTGCTTAAATGTACACCCACATTTTATTTTCTCCGCGTATCTGTACACCCAAATTTCATTTTCTCACTGCATACCTTCCAGTTGTGTGCGCGCCATTTACGCGTGTACACGCCTGAGAATATCTGGGCCTCTGAAAATATCAGTAGAACCGATGGATGCTTTCCGATGCCGCTCTTACCTCTAAATGTGGCCTTGATCTTCAACCTAAGGACCTGATTCATATGGACTCACGTTGTCATGTTGAGGCAAAAAATTGTGTAAAGTGATTTAAAATCCATTCAAAAAGTCCAGAGAAGCAAAAGCTAATTTTGACTTTTGATCATTACGTTCGACCTTGACCTTTCACATACAGCTCTGGTTCATGTGCGTGACATGGCGCCTACTTAAAGTTATTAAGTCTTATTGAGGTTAACATTTGTGTCAGGAAGTTTTAAAATCCATGACTGGTTAAGCACAGACAATTTTGAACTATGGCCTCTAAATGTGACCTCGACCTTTGACCTAGGGACCTGATTCATTTGAACTACACACAAGCTCATGGCAAGTGTGCCAAGTAATTTTAGACTCCCTTACACCAATGGTCAAGTTGTAGTGTGGACAAGCACAACAGCCAATTTATAGTCAAAGGGCAATAACTCCCTAAAACACATCAGACTGGAACAAGCTGATTACATGCGCGTGTCCTATAAAGATTGATGCTGCATTTAAAGTTTCATTGAAATCGAGCTAATAGTTTCTGAAATCTGGAGCTGAGAAAAACAAATTCTATTTAAATGACATATTTATAACAACAAAGGCATTAACTCCAAGACACACTATCACAACGGAATAATAATATTCGCGTGTCCTCTTGGTAAGGATATTGCATATAAAGATTCATTGAATTCAAGTCGTTAGTTTCTGGGATCTTGCGCGGAAACGAAAATAGTATATTAACGTGTATTATTCGGCGTATCTGTATAAGATCACTTTTGACCTAGATTTCTTGCAATTGTGTACCAATGAAAAGCTAAAAATTATCCGCGATAAATTAATAATGCAGCGGTAAAATTGAATACCAATATTTTATTTGGCAAATTTTCTTGCGATGGAGAATTTTAGGGAATGCAAACTTACAACACTACCAATAATTGTTGCATAACGTTTTTGATTACATTTTACATAATTGTTTACATAAACGGTTAAAATAAAGTTATAAACATATCCTCGATGTACACTTTAGAACTGAGCGTAAGTATGAAAATATTTTCTCATTGCATGTCTTGAACAGAATATTATATTCATTCCCAGAATAAATTCACTATTTTGTTTAGCCTAGCTCTATAAATAACAATTGATTCTAGCGAGTTCAAAATACTGCAGATAATTCTGAAAAATAGGGCGTGTTTAGCTGCCGATGTATAGCTGTGTTTATATACATGCATCAATTAGACTCCATAGAATCATAAGACCGAATATTTCAATAAATGGGGAATTGCATTTGATTAAGAATTAATTTGAATTGCACATTTCTATCAACTCCTCCAGTAGATGTTATGCAACCTAGACAAATATATTACATCTTTTTGAAATGTGGTGACAGACGTCTAAATGTTATTCATGTTACTTTTACTTTATTTGCGTATCATTAATACTTTCTTTGCAAAACCAATTATATACAGAAACCTTTGATGCATCATATTCCTACCGAATATAATTTTAAATCGCCATAGTTTAATTAAATTTTATGTTTGCGCTATTAAAAATGGAAGTCATCATTATTTCAAATGCGCTGAATGTTCCATCAAGATTGTTTTTTATTATTTGACCTCGAAATGTGTGTGTATTAGATATGTTTCCAAGATGAATGTAGGGTATATTACTTAAGAATAACAACACGCGTCTGATACAATATAATTTTCATTCATTCCCGCAATTATTTTTGTACATTGTTAATTTGATAAATTTAGCTGACAAATGTATATAAGAATTATTAAGAATTATTTAGGTCATTTATGTATAACTGCTAAAAACATGGGACGGTATGATCGGTTTATTCACGGTACAAATATTAATAATGATTGAATTAATCTCAAATTAATTTTGGGATCCGAGAACTTTTTTTTATGGTGTCCGAAAAATCCTGGGTCCGAGAAATCTCCTTATATAGGTTTTGGACCGAAAAACCTGGGGTCCGAAAAGCCACCTAACCGATCATCTTGGGCCTATTTTATTATGTTTAGGGTAAAATTGATATCTCAATATCAATACCAACTGTCTTTTTTAAAGACAAAATCACATTTTTTGTTGTTAATATAAAGAAGGAAATAACTCCCTAACAATCATTGGACCGGAACAATCTTATAATATGAGGTCCCCACTTGGTAAGAATACTGAATATAATTTTTTATATTTAATTCGGGTTATTAGTTTCTGAAATTTCGCGCGGAAACGAAGATTTTCTGTTAAAATGGCCTATTTATACTGAAAGGGCTATAACCCTTTGGTTTAAACATATTTATTTCTCTTGTACAACTAGCAAATATACAAATAGATGCACAATGCAATAAGAATAAGAAAAGGATTGAAACGAAAGAATTAAATTCTTATATGGTTTCTCTCCTTGAAATAGTTTTTACACATATAGATGGCAAGGTTTTATAGAACAAACAACAAGCATTGAAGCCAGATAAAGATGTATATGTTATAGGTATTCTAAGTTTTAGAAAGACAAACGAGTGAGGCGAGAGAAAAAAAAAAAAAATAATAAATAAATAAATAAATAAAAAACAAAACAATTAGTGGAGGACTGGTGATGCACGAAATAAATAAACAGCTGACGACGGAATCGGAATCGGATTGTTAAGAAAATCGTCGGGATTCGCTTAAATACTCTTGGACGTGAAGAAATATGGTGGAATTTACATTATCGTCTACATTTATATTGCCGAATAATATTACATTGAGGCCTACGTTGCGACTTATTCTATAAATATTGTTTATTAATTTAGCTCGTATTGTGTTAAAATATGTGCACATAAAAAAGAAGTGATGATTCGATTCAATATCGCCACAGGAACACAGTGGAGAAGCAACGACATGTTTTACATAGAGATGTTCATTTAGCGAACTTGAATTGGTTCCTAGCCTCGTATGAAGTATTTGTAGATAGCGCTTACCGACATAATAGTACGAAGGGTTCTTGACTACGTTTCGGTTAAGATTGTATTTAAAGATATTCAACGAGTCGCTATTTTTTACTAATTCTGGTAAACTATTCCGTTTTCTAATAACTGCGGGTAAGAACGAATTATAATAAAGAGTAGATCTAGTTTCTGATGTACGAAGATCATTAGCGTTTCGAAGATTATACCTAGAAACAGAACCAATATGTTGAGGTACCAGATCCATCAAATACTGAGGTGTAAGTAAATTTTGCATTTTGTAAAATAATATAAGTTGATGTTTATCTCGTCGATCTTGCAAAGGTTCCCATTTAATTTCGTTATGTAATTCTGATAGGGAAACTAATTTTGATGATCCGCATGCAATTCGTGCCGCTTCGTTTTGAATTTTGTCTAATTCGTGTTTTTCTGCCTGGGTACAATTATCCCATATTACATCTGAGTATTCTAATAAGGGGCGTTTAAACGATATATAAATTATTTCGAGCGATTTTCGGTCAAGTTTGAATCTCAATTTGCGCATAATATTAATTCTACTCCAGGCTTTGTCTGTTATATATTTAATATGCATGTGCCATTTGCAATCGTTCGAAAGAATAACTCCGAGATGTTTATGAAAACTGACATCTAGTATATTTGTGGAGAGCATTGTAAAGTGATATTGATTCGGTTGTTGTTTTCTTGAGAAAGTTAATGTTTCTGACTTGGAGGGGTTAAATGCAACTTGCCATTTTAGAGCCCAGTTAGATATTTTGTCGATGTCGTTTTGTAATATTGCATTTGAGGTGTTAGGGTCATCTATAATTATGTATAAGGATGTGTCGTCAGCAAAAAGGCGAATATTACTTTGGATATCATTAACAATATCGTTTGTAAAGATTAAAAATAATAAGGGCCCTAATATAGAGCCCTGGGGGACACCAGCTTCAAGTGTGGCCCAGTTAGAGCATGCGCCTGGGAGCACTACGCGTTGGCGTCTTCCATGTAGGTAGTTTACAAACCAAGAATGTAACTTTCCGCGAATGCCAATAGCTTGGAGTTTGAGTAACAGACCTTGGTGCCAGACCTTGTCAAAGGCCTTACTGATGTCAAAAAAGACAGCTTTAACCTCTAGCCCATTGTCAAGGGCTTTGCAGAACGTATCGTATATATAGGTAAGTTGATTTGTGGTAGAGTCACCCGGCAAGAACCCGGACTGAAATGAGGTAAGTATTCTATTATTAATGAGATGGTTATAAACATGTTTAAATATTATTTTTTCAAAAACTTTTTCCATTGTATTAAGCAGCGAAATTGGTCGATAGTTACTTACTACTTTTGGATCACCCTTTTTAAAAACTGCACTGACATTAGCTTCTTTATATACATTTGTTGAGCGAGAAATTAAAGAAGTCACATAGAGTGTGGACAGTTCAACCCGACACTCTTTTAAAATACGGTTACTTATACCATCAGGCCCAGACGCTTTGTCAACAGAAAGTGACTTAAGAATATCGTGAACATCAGTAGGTGTGATAATGATCGACTCTAGCGAGTTTGCAATTGGTACATAGATGGGCTCCGGTGCGTCGTCGATATTAATGTAAATTTTGACTGACTTTCAAAAAAGTTGTTTAGAATGTTCGCTTTCTCACAACAATCAGTTGAAGTGGAGTTGTCGGTAGGATTCACGAGCGCAGATATAATGTTATTATTAGGCTTATTGATAAGTGACTTAAGAATCCTCCACCAGTCCTTAGGTGCAAGATTGTTGTGTTTAAGTTTTACACTTAACCTTTCGTAGTAATTCTCTTTAGCTTGTCTAATTAATAATATGGTCTTGTTTCTTATTGTTCGAAATTTGTCCCAATAATAGTCAGAATTTTTCGATTTTGCATATCGGTAAGCCCGTTTTCGTTTTCTTATCATACGGCGTATCTGTGTATTGAGCCAGGGAGCGTCATGCGGTTTTATTTTTATTATCCTGTTTGGGATATAACCCTTTGAACAATCATCAAATCGCATAGACCCGACAATATGCGCATGTCCACTTGCTAAGGAGGCTGTATATTAAGTTTCATTGAAATCGGGTTAATATTTCATGAGATCTTGCGCGGAAACTAAAATTTCATATGAACATGTCCTATTTATAATCAAAGGGCAATAACTCCCTGAAAAATCATCAAATCGGAACGACCTGACAATATGTGTATGTTCACTCTATAGGGATGCTGCATATAAAGTTTCATCGCATTTGAGCCATTAGTTCCTAAGATCTCGCGCGGAAATGAAGTACCGGACGGACGAAAGGACGGACGGAATGACGAAAGGACGGACAGGGAAGTATGATGGATAAAATCTTCAGGGAAAATTCGTTTCACATCCAGACAAAGTGAATGGCCGTGGAATTAGAATTCGGACGGACGGACAAAGCGGCGAAAATATGCACCGCCCTTCGGGGAGCATAAACAGACGTAACACAACTTATCATTTTAGACTGTTGGCGGAACGGTCTTTTTAGAGGGGAATTTCCACGTCTCGCGGAAAACTACCTCTTTTCTTTGCAGGCTACGAATCAGAAAATCGAAACCTGAAAGGGTCATTCTTCAAAACAGCAAAATTCACGCCTGTTTTTTTTTGTCTTTTAATAATTTAAGATAATGTCATGTGTATCATAATGTGTAAATCATGTAATTTACTACA
This sequence comes from Congeria kusceri, assembly GCA_027627225.1. Classification (NCBI taxonomy): domain Eukaryota; kingdom Metazoa; phylum Mollusca; class Bivalvia; order Myida; family Dreissenidae; genus Congeria; species Congeria kusceri. The sequence continues at coordinate 20,831,628 of CM051034.1, forward strand.
TTTACTGTTTCTACAAAAGTCAAATTATTAAAAATCTAAAGTCAAATTAATGACACCCGTATTTTCGCTATTTACTTGTATGTAACCGAAATATTCCCCTGGGTGTCTGCAATAAGACTACTTAATTAATGCGCTACATTGGTGATTTTTGACTCGTTGCGAGTGTTATTTCTTGTTACCGATTCTTATTGTGAACATGTTGACAACACATTACTGCAATGTATTAATTTAAGACTGTAGTACGGAAAATCGAGGACACGCATCGTATGACCTACTTTTGACTCAGTAGGCTAAGAATCACTAACAATCGATGCTCCTAACTACCACGCTTTGAACATCGGTTATTCTGCATCGCTCGTTGCAGATTGACTTGATTGGCATGTAAATAATTCCGTTTGCATAAGTTAATTAGCTTGAAAATATTTGTTCGTAGCTTACAAAATAATTTGTCCAATATTGAATAAGAAGCCAAATTATCAACTTTAAGAATGGGTAAAATAGAACCTTATTAAAACAAGTGTTTCTTTTAAGGCAAAACTGCACTCTTAATTCACATGCTTTTAGTTTCTTTTGTCGCCAACAGTCTTTCTACGCTGTCAGCGTTTTGATTATGATAATGTACGAAATCTGGAAGGTTTGCCAAACAAAATTACATTATTGTCCTCGTAGGTGGGAAGGTTAGTCTGAGCTAAAAATATTGTAACTAGTATTCATATGTAATCAATTGAAACAGTAGACACAATTACAAGATCAAATGTTGATTTTTTTTTATAAATGTGTACAGTTATCAGTTCCCTTTGAGACAACAATATGTTTGATAATATATTTTCAAGCAACGTGTTTTCCGAGGTTAAGGTAAACTAATGTCAGCAATAACGTATATAGCGCGGTCATCCGGCAAGTCATGCATGCATGGCCTAAACATTGTTGAGGCAACGCAGGACACGTATCTTTGTTATTAAGATACATATAATGATTTTGCATTTTTTAGCAGTTTCAAGCATAAGTGCAGAGACACTGCTGTTCGAAAGAAAATACAATCATATTATAAATGTATAATATTTAATCAATAGAGTTAATCAATTTATGATTGTGTATATTACGATAAAATAGTATAAAACTTTAATATACTGAAAAAATGACTTGTAAGAAAAATATAAACAAATGACAAAAAGGAAGTCCCACTTAAAAGTGTGTTTTGCAGATAATTCAAATTAATTGTTGTATCCATACAATGTATGACAAATATATTTTTTACAATGTTCAGACTAAACGTAATGATGAGTTTTGAAAGAAAATGTCACTTCAACAAAACAATAGTTTAAATTCCGATAATGATTTCGTGACATGTTCTAGTTTCATATAAAATGTGTGTAAATATCTTAGTTGTAAACTGTTTGGTAGTTTTGAAAAGTAGGATAGATAATAGGACATTCCATAATGTTTTAACACATTAGCACCCCAAGTGGGTTTCGAACTTTCGACGTATAATCAATAAGAACAAATAACTACGATCTAACCATCTGCGCTATTTTACTGTGATACTGAACAGGTGCAAATTATGTCAATTGTTATGTCTACAAGATAACATTTATTCTTACGTCAACATGTAAACAAGCAAAAACACATTCGTGTCATAATGACTATTTAACAACCACGGTACGTATTCAACCGATATTCTTGTTCGTTTTCTACCGCCTTCACTACCCATGTTTACAAATATTTGGTATATGCAATTGTCCATAAGGGGGGTTAGTAACTGATAACCGAAATTATTTTTTAGAACACAGATACCGCAGTCGTTATATCATTTAAAACATATGGTGATTTCATGTCTATTCTGATTAAGATAACTTGTGTACGAGGATTGTTCAATAAATTCAGGGTTTATCTATTATGTAATACTTGCCTAATTGTCTTTTTATCCGAAGAAAACATTAGCAAAAACAATCGTACTCAACATTTAATGTTTGACCGACGGTAACTAAATTTAACGTCAGTAAATATATTTTTATTGTTTACTGCTAAATTTTACCATTTAAAATATTGACAAAATAACTTAGTCGGGTTTATTCTAGTCTGTTTTATCATCTACTTGTATCAACTTCTTGCTCTAAAAAACGTTTCAAATACAAAACTGACTGATGCGATAAATATAACGTTGTGTTTACATATATATTATTACGTATACATATGCTTATACTCGGAATCGTTTATTCAAGTCCTAGAATAGACACATTTAAAAAATACAAGTTATGAATTGTATGTTGCGTTATGCTACACAAAGACATTATACAATTATTTAAACTGGGTTGACTTACACTCAACGGCTAGTTCAAAACAGTGGTTGTTTTTGTCAGAACTTCCAATTAAATATTTTTATGAATATTTACACGTCAGGATGACCCACTGGCTAAATTAAGTGTGTTTAGCCAGATACGCCAAATAACATAAAATTAATATTTAACTAAATTACACCTTTTTATACGTAAAATCTACAACATAAAACTGAATCAAAACGTGCCAAAAGATTACTTACACAACTACAAAATAGGTTCGTGCCAACAAAGTTTAACAATGATAAAAGTAGGTACCGGTCCTTATCTTAACTAATCAATCGAAAAGATTGTAAAATTCTAAGCAAAACATGTGAAAACAAGAAACACAAGAAAAGAGTAAAATATTATTTATACAATGTACAACGGAGTTGGACTTTAGTATTACTCAGCCATAGAGATTTATAGTTACATGAATTATTTACGTAATGAAAAAGATGATAAGTAGACTTGGGGCCTTAAAAGTTACTAAAAAATATAAAAAGTATTAAAGGCAAAACCAAACCTCCAGGCCCTTACATATAAAAAATACAAGCTCTTTCTTGTGTATAACATAATACGAGTAAATGCTAGCAAATAGCCTGGTGCACTCTAAATATTGTTTTAGTTTTTCTCAATTAATGAGAAATTATAAAATAGTGTAGAAGTTTTTATCAAAATAAAAAGACATTATAAATCAGTTTCACAACTTAATCCTAAATATCTACCTACGTTGTCGAAATCATAATTAAGATGTAAAAGTCTATCCAAAAGTTACACGATTTAATTCTAATATGAATATAGGTGCTTCTTAGTTTACGGGCAAAATCTTATTATACAATATGTGTAAATGCATTAAATTAACAAGAAATGTCGTTAAAAAAGACAATCGGCGTTTAAATTAATATTGAGATGTCATTTTTTGCCCTAAATATAATACGTTCGGTCCCTACTAAGGAGGCTTCTCGGACACTAAATTAGTCGGACTCCATATATAAGAAAACGTATCGACCCCAAAATTAATTTGAGATAAACTCAGTCATTATTAATAACTGTACCGTCAATAAACCGATCATATACCGCCCCATGTTTTCACCAGTGATACATGCATATCCTAAATACTAGTAATTTACATAAACATAAATGATACATGAATTTGTACTTTATAAAATTATTGCTTGTCACAAGAAACCTTAACACTGTTGACAGGCAGTTTGACGCGAGCTCAACAGGCAACATTGTACGCTGTGACAGACTGTCGTGCCCGTGAATTGTAGCATTGTGATTGCTATTTATGTATTGTTCACATTATGGGAGACAACTAAGTCCGGACGAAACTAGTATGGCAAGAAGGGAATAACAAAAACCGTGTTGAGATTGATAAAGGGCATTTATTAAAAATGCCATAAAATATAATGTGTGCATTTTCAACCTAAAAATGCACTAAACTGGCAAAATGTACATACATATAAAACACAGCATATAAAACAATGTATGTACATAAATGTATCATAAACAAACATACAAAATCACAACACGTAAAGTTATAGTTATGGCCAGAATGCCATAATGGGCGAAAATAAACCGCCATGACCTGTAAAGATTTATATATGAAAGTAAAGTGGTGGAGGTATGGGAGGAGGTGGTTTTTATGCGAAAAATAGGCGAGGCAACTGCCCACGCCAAAATAATATTGATAAGAATGTCCAAACGTTCTGATTGGTTTAACATATCACCTGACTAGTTTGTTTAATCTGATTGGCCAAGGATCAAAGATACAAGGTTACATACAACTAGGAACGAAAATCAATGTCAATCTGACAATGACATAAAAAACTTTATGTGTGCATAAACTTGGTTTTATGTATTGTTCACATTATGGGAGACAACTAAGTCCGGACGAAACTAGTATGGCAAGAAGGGAATAACAAAAACCGTGTTGAGATTGATAAAGGGCATTTATTAAAAATGCCATAAAATATAATGTGTGCATTTTCAACCTAAAAATGCACTAAACTGGCAAAATGTACATACATATAAAACACAGCATATAAAACAATGTATGTACATAAATGTATCATAAACAAACATATAAAATCACAACACGTAAAGTTATAGTTATGGCCAGAATGCCATAATGGGCGAAAATAAACCGCCACAATGGGGAACCCATCCGCCCATTGAGAACGGACTGAGACTAGCACGGACTGAGACTAGCATATTATGAATGTTACATATAAAATAACCTTATGCAAAAGTTAATAATTATGCATACATATTAAACGTAACGGAGTGAGACTGGCCAATACATTTCTGTACACACAAATGTAAAGTAGTATAGAAGGGATAAATATGGAGCTGCTGCCTTAAACCGTCAGCTCAGTGTGAAGTGAAGAAGTATATAGACGTGATAAATACAAAGCGGCTGCCTTAAACCGCCGGCTTTGTGCAAGGTGCAGTTTGAAATTGTTAGGAAAGGAGCTGCTGCCTTAAACCGTCAGCCCCAAACCTGACAAACTGAAGCAACCTGACTTATATAGGTAGTGCACGAGGACGAATGTATTTTAAGTATGCCTGTGACTTCCAACGACCCAATTGTTGAATGTTTGATGGGGAAAGATGGTTGTTGTGTGCATGAGTTGCACCCCCAATACGAAAAGAGTGACTTGTGAAGTGAACAGGGTCAAGGTTTGATGCTATGACACACCTGTGTAATAGAGACCTGAAGAATGAGGTTGAAACAGCCTCACCGTTGTTTAAACGGAAAAGTGGGCCTGGGTACTCTGGGGTGATGCGTAAATAACGTAACAGAGCACGCACGGGGCATAGCTGTTTACATGTTTGCCGGGATAATGGTATAATTGATGTGCGACCCTGTGAATGTTTATAGTTACAAATGGTGACAGATACTCCCGATATAATCGAGCCCTGATAATTAAAGGAAATGTTCTTGCGCTGAATAACATTCATAAAGCCTGTGGCAGAAACAGCTAGTTCGCCTAAGCGAAACAAACCAAAGAATGCAAACAAAAACATAGAATGAATGAGAACCCGGGTGTACTTGTCGGTAACCAAAGTACGAAGGTGAGACAGAAGTAACTGTATGTGGTCTAGTGTAAACGGATGTCGCTTGTCCGCCGGTTTATTGCGTCTGATGCTATGAAGCAATTTTTTTATGACGAACGAGTCTGAAGGATTGGGCACACCCTTGAGTTTGTGAACATATGTGATGGCAGAAATATAGGAAGTAATAGTCGTTGCTTGTAACTGACGGGCATGACATATGGCAATAAACTGAGCCAAATGTTCCGTGGATACAGGCCATAAAGGCTCCGAAGGGTAGTGTGTCCAGTGAAAATTTTGGTAGTGCTGAAGAGCATTTTTATAACTCGACTTAGTGGATGGAGCAAGCGATGAATCCAAAAGATTGTAAACCAGTTGATTCAGTTGAGCTGTAGAAGATGTTCCGGGATGGGTGTGGGAACCTTGTCCATGTGAGGAGCAGAGGCTTGAAATTTTTCTATCTGTGAACGAGAAAGAAGGTCGGGTAAAACATTTTGTCGACCGGGAATATGTTCGGCATTTATAAGTATGTTAAATGTCATGCTTGCCAAAACCAAGCGACGTACAAGAGACATTATACTAGGTACTTTGCAAGTTTGACGATTTATAATATGCACCACTGCTGCGTTGTCTGTGTGCAGGATAATGCAATTGTCACGTAATTGTCCACCCCATATTTCCATTGCTAAAACAATAGGGAAGAGTTCCTTGAATGTGATGTCATATGGTAACCAATGGTCAGACCATGTACCCGAAAACCAATGAGATTTAAACACAGCCCCAAACCCAAGTGATCCAGATGCATCAGTGTGCAGGTGCAATGTGTCTGACGACAACCAACGGCGCTGCCTTAAAAGATTTTTTCCATTAAAATGTTCAACAAAAAGCTGCCAGGCACGTAAATCTTTTCGGCTTTCCATATTGAGTGTAATGTAGTGTGTAGGGTGTGTAACCTTTTTGGTAAGATCTGTGAGGCGACGGAGGAAACTGCGACCTGGAGTTACCACCTGGCAGCAAAAATTTAGTAATCCTAAGAGAGATTGTAAGTCCTTCAGAGTGACTTTTCTAGACCTAGCAGTGTGTGCGAGAAGTTCCTTGAGTTTAATTAGCTTGTCATCAGGGAGGCGAGCTTCCATTTTCAGAGAGTCTAATTCTAAACCCATGAAAATTATGATGGATGTGGCATTTTCAGTTTTCTCAGACTTAATGGGAACTCCAATGTTATTGCAGAAATCCAGAAATTTTTGTAAATTGGATTGGCAGATAGAAGAGTTAGCGGGACCCAGAAAAAGGAAATCATCAAGGATATGTATCATGTGTTTAATTCCTAGATAGTTTTGAGATATATACTGGAGACCCGAGCTAAATCTTTCAAAAATAGCGCAAGAGGAAGATGCTCCCATAGGCAGGCACTTGTCATAATAAAATTTATCCTGGAATGTAAAACCTAAAAGGTGGTAATCGGCCGGATTGATCGGGATAAGACGGAAAGCAGAATCAATGTCAGTTTTGCTGAAAAGTGAGCCCTGGCCTAGAATCAAAAGTTGGTCTACAGCATCATCAAAGGAAGAGTAAGTAACTGTGGCCAGGGACGGTTCAATAAAATCATTTATAGAATTACCTTTAGGGTAACTGAGGTGATGGATTAAGCGGTATTGGCCCTGTGTTTTCTTGGGAACCAGACCTATGGGACTGACATGTAGATTTGCAAAAGGGGGTGTTTGGAATGGTCCCGCTATACGACCATTTTGAAGTTCATGATCTAGTTTTTGGGACACTAAAAGAGGGTATTCGTTACAGGATTGTAAGTTAGGGGAGGTAGTTGCCACCCGAGGGCCCAAATAACCCAGATCAAAACCATTTGAAAAACCGTTGACGAGGTAGGTTGACCAGCAATAGCCTGCAAGATATGGTGCTAAGGATGAGATTTTAATGGGTGTGACCACGTTACTTGGAAGGCTTCGGACCTGTTGGTTTTTGTTTGGTATTGAGGGACTGAGCGGCCTGTTCCTTGCTGGAGAAGGTGCAGTTGAAGGCAGTGTGGGACCCACGACAGAAACCGCAGACATGAGGGTGGGAGCAGTTGGGAGCCCGACAGTTGGTGGGCTTGTTATAGTTCCAGCAGGTGTTGTCCAAGAAGCGTTTGTAACGGTTGGGAGAAGAGAAAGGTCTGACTGAGGGGCGTTGGGGACGAAAAGACTGGGGACCAGTTGCAGAGGTTGAAGCCATTAACCAAAATTCTGTGTGAATTCTGTCCCAAGGCAGAGGGACAGAAGACCGAAGCATCCTAAACTGCGAATCGTATTGGAGGAAAGCAGGCCCAGGACGGCGATTCGCTAAGTCGCGAACAATCTCCATGTATTTCAAAAGCTGTTGAGTTTCTGCAGGGTACTTGTATGTGTAGATAGAGGTGAAGCGGATGAAGGCAGAGGTCCACGCTTCGACAGACGTTATTTTGAAAGAGCGAGAAGAAGGTGCAATAGAGATATTGGAGTGCTTATCCATTTGAAGTGTGTACTGAGGTGGCTGTGCAGAAGAGTTAGAAGGAAGCAGAGATGACAGATCGATGTATTTTCCTTTCCAAATGTCGGTGCAAACCGATTTCTTAATTTGGGCGATAATCGGCGTGCTGATGGGCTCCGTGAACAGGACGTTGTTACCTGGCATCAAATTAAACTCATGTTGATTGAGAAGCCCCTGGAAGGATGTTGGGGGGCTGTCTTCGTCATCGGAGGACGAGTCATCGAGAAAGAGTGGAGGCACTGGCTGTGGAAAGGCCTGGACAGTATGTGGTCGAGTTGGAAATGCATCAGGGAGCGGTGCCAGCGGAGGTGCAGATAGCACTGGTTCCGTCATCGAAATGGTAGCCGCAGCATTGCTGTGAGTGGTTACGACAAACTGGGCTGCATCCAGCGTGGGTCCAGTGACCTCAGGTGTAGAAGGGCCGTCTCTGGAGGAGCGGGATTTCTGCAGGGTGGATTGAGCCTGGCAGCAATCGCAAGATTGGTTGGTAGCCGACCGCTTGGTCCTTTTCGTTGTGCGTTTCATCTGAAAAACATGTATATATGAAGAATCTAAGCCAAAATTAATACATAAATAGCTGGAGAAAAAAAAAAAAAAAAAAAAAAAAAAAAAAAAAACAATAATACCCACACTTAAGTAAGTGATTAGAAAAAATAAATTGGCATGGAACTTGTATGGTCAGCATGCCTAAGTATCAATGTAAAATAATACAAATTACATAATAGCTCAAGACCGGCAATGAACCTGTGACTGAAATAAATAGACACCAAGGTGAGCTGATCCGAACTATAATACGTAAGATGCATGGCATGAGGTCGTTAACCCAAGCATGCTTTACTGAAATAAAAGTGACCAGAATTTCGCAATTAAAACTGGCGTAACATATAACATAACGCCGACACAAAATCAGGCCAAGATTATTATTTATTTATTATTATTATTATTTTTGTGTGTGTGTGTTTAATTAAGCGGCGTGAGTCTGTTAACTAAATCACGCAATACTGGCATGAAGATGACCATCAAATCATCCAAAAGAAAAATAATAAAAATGGCGTGAGACTATTAACTAAATCACGCAAAAAACCTTGGTAAAAAGGCTGCCATTAGAGATCATGCCTTACCGAAGTAGGAAAAAATGGCGTGAGTCCTTTAACTAAATCACGCATAACAATGGCATGGGGCTGTAAACTAAACCATGCCTACATAAAATAGAAAAATGGCGTGAGTCTCTTAACTAAATCACGCATAACAATGGCATGGGGCTGTAAACTAAACCATGCCTACATAAAATAGAAAAATGGCGTGAGTCTCGTTAACTAAATCACGCATAACATAACAGTAAAATGATGAATTACGGCCTATTGGTGCAGAAATAAAATAGCAAGACCGGCATAGTTAGTAACTATAAAATGCGTCGCATATGGTATAAGTGTTTACGGATCTATGCCGAAATAAAATAGTGGAGAAAGTCTTAACAACAAACAACGTATAAATGGAACAAATAAACTAGCACATTTATTTATCTATTATTTGTCATGTTATAACTACCACTTAATGAGGCTTAAGTAAATAGGAAATAATACCGGCATAAAACCGAATACGTAACACGCCAGATGTTAAAAATAAGCCTCATAGTGTATTGTTATAACTTATCTGTTAATTGGAGAGGAAAGTCTTCGAGACGGCGACGACTGCAGCTCTGATGTTGTGATACAACTTGCGTTGGCCTTGGTTGGAGAGGTGGCAACCATCTTCCGCAAAGTTGTTGCTTTTAGACAGAGTTGACCAAAAACCCTTTAAACGCCACAGGCACGCGCGGCCATCCGGCACAGCCTTAAGCCGACTCGTAAGTATTAGATTGAGATGGTCGACCCTACGATTAAACCATTCCAAGTCCACTGGGTATCTTGTAGTAACCTGTGGTATAGTACGATGTAAACTTTGGAGAACGATCACTTGGCGAACATTCAATTGAAGTAAGAGTGTCAACACCAGTTCCACTATTTTGTCAGCCACTGAAACAACATAGTTTGAGGCGTCGTAAAGATCGTGAGTACCAATGAGTAAAACTACTACATGCGGTTCAAAGTCCGAAACCACCGGCAGGTGTTCATATAACCGTTGAACGGTTGCGCCAGGAAATCCAGAGTATTGTACAAGCGGATGCCCAGTTAGATTGAAGTCAAATCGTAAGGAAGAATCCGAACGAATGAAATCCCGTAGTCTCTTCACAAATGAATGCCCGAACAATTGAATGTTACAATGCATGGGCGCCGCCATCTTGGAAACACTTGATGACGTAACACCAAGATACGCGAGTCGGTGCCGCGGCCACGCTAGCCAATTCCTTTGTTCTCCCGGAAAGTAAATAACTGACCACTGTGTTGTTAATTCACGCAGCAGAGCAACGTCGTAACCGTTGAAAAGAAATGAAAGAAGAACACTGATAGTATCACTAAACGGAAAGCGTAAAGCTTTACCTTAAAAAACGTATCAGTAGGCACAAAAATATCCGATTTTTATGCGAAAAATAGGCGAGGCAACTGCCCACGCCAAAATAATATTGATAAGAATGTCCAAACGTTCTGATTGGTTTAACATATCACCTGACTAGTTTGTTTAATCTGATTGGCCAAGGATCAAAGATACAAGGTTACATACAACTAGGAACGAAAATCAATGTCAATCTGACAATGACATAAAAAACTTTATGTGTGCATAAACTTGGTTTTATAGAGCGCACCGATTATGTAGGCTAAACAAAATAGTTCTTTCATTATGTCAATAAATGACATTCTGATCATACAATGAAGAAAAATGTTCATAATTATGTTCAGTTCTAGAATGTATGTCGAAGATACGTTTAATTGTTTATAACTTAATTTTAACAACTAAGGTTAACACTTTTGTAAATTTAAATCCTCAAAAGTATGCAACAGTTATTGGTATACATTAAACCCTTAAATTAGAAAATTTGCCCAATTTATTGGCATGCAATTTCCCGCTGCATAATTATCGCAAGAAATCAAGGTCAAAAGTGATCTTAGACAGCTACGCCGAAAAAAAAAAAAAATTTGTTGCGTGGAATTGTGGAACTGTCTCTATCAAATATGTATTCGCCACGATATGAGAAGCAAGGGTGTCAACCACTGTGTTAGCCGGACAGCTATCACTGCGTATTGATAAATAAATATATATATATATATAACATTTACTTGTACACTCAGATACAGAGGATATTAAAATAAACTTTAATAGTGTTGTTTTTTTTCAGTTCATCTGATCAATTTAAGTTATCCTCGTGTTTAATGAACTGAAACTTATTACAGGAGTTAGTTGTCTAAAAATACTATCAACTTATTAGTTGAATTTAGGATTCTGTTGCAATAAAAAGGTCGAAATGATGCTCGATCGGGATTTAAATGCTAAATTCTAACAATGTCATATGTATCATATATATTTTTGCTATTTGAAATGTTCCTAGATGTATAAATAGAAAAAAACACAAAGATAACAATAGAAGTTTGCCCTCTACACCTGCAAATTCATCTCATTTATGCCAAAATCTTCAATGTTTCCACAACATGTGACTGTCTAAAGCCTATTTTAAATACTTTAAGGGCAATAACTTCGGCTGATTATTGAACTTGGCCAAGATATTATGCCCACTCACATTTTCATGATGTTTGGCACAGATAGGTTGGAAACTGTTAGACTAAGAGGGCGGAAAAGACGACAAAGGCCTATTTTATATAATTCAAGGCCAATAACTCCACAATTCCGAAGGCGATTTGGCTGATTTTCAATATTAAGCCCATAAACATTTTCATGAAGTTTGGTGAAGATAGGATTAAAGGTGTTGGACTTAGAAAACGGAAACGACTAAAAAGGCATATTTACGACAATTAAAGGGCAATAACTCCATAATTGTCGTGCGGAAATGTGGCTGATTATCTAACTTGGCCGAAATATTATGCCCAAAAACATTTTCTTGAAGTTTGGTGAAGATCCGATGAAAACTGTTGGACCTGGAGAGCGGAAACGAAAGTGGTCTACCGACAGACAGACAGACAGACAGACAGACAGACAGACAGACAGACAGACAGACAGACAGACAGACAGACAGACAGACAGACAGACAGACAGACAGACCGACCGACCGACCGACCGACCGACCGACCGACCGACCGACCGACCGACCGACCGACCGACCGACCGACAGACAGACAGACAGACAGACATTAGCAAACCAATATACCTGCCATCTTCCACTAAAGTATTGTTAAGACAACAGTTAGCATTAGCTAAAAATGTCTTTAAAAATCAAATAATTTTTAATTGAAAAACTTTAAGTTATTGATAAGAATGTAAGACATTACAGATCACTATTAACATATCTTTTTTATTGTGATTGTCCACATATTTATTCAATTTTAATATGTTTAGTATACTTAAGTATTCAAAGAATCATTTCTATAAATATACAAATGACTGACTGACTGACTGACTGAATGAATGAATGAATGAATGAATATTTATTGATTTGTTGTTGGTTGTGGTTCTGTTGCTGCTGTTATTTTCTAAATATCTGTGAGCAAAAAGTGCCATTTTTGTTTTTGTCATCGATATAATAATATTAGGTTATTTAACAGCGTTCTGTACAATACGGTGATATATTTGGACTCGTAAACAGCTGAAATACCGATAGGCGAGTCCAATGTGAGTATTTCAGCTGCATACGAGTCCAAATATATCACCGTATTGTACATTACATTGTTAAATAATCATTTTATTATATACATATTTATAATTTTGTATTATTTGCATAATATTTACATTAAAAAACACAGTCCGCTGAACAGTGCGCGCGCTCAAAATATATTAATATATGACGTCGCTCGACGTGATAAATAATTTGCAAACATGTTTGTTTTTTATTCTGTATCCTGCACTAACATCTAATTAATTAATTAATTTTAACTGCTAAAACAGCCTTCCCGTACTTTATAATATATTTCGCAGAAAGCGACCATGACCTTGTACCAATTGTAAACATTGAGTGTGTAGACATTATACTTAGACGTGTCATGTTAAAAAAAAAAGGTGGCGTGATCAATAGGAAGTGTCTGCAGCGCGTTTGTTTAAATTAGTATTACACCCTAGCTGAACTAGTCAAACTGAATATTTTAGTAATTACAGTTGATTGAAAGTGTAAATTGAAAAATCTTCGTGGATATATGAAAATGAATTTAAATGATTGAATGATTGTTGCTGGATTTTAAAAGACGTTTTTGAAGAACTAAGTCATCATTGATCGAGGTAAAACTAAAAGTTGCATATCTGTTTAGTTTTGGAGTACTTACAGTTGATTGAAAGTGTTTCATGGATATTCAGAACTAGAATAACGCAATATAGATCTATATGAGTGATGTTATATGTAAAGTTTAAAACAAAAAATGGATAGTGACGACAGTACCCAGATGTCGCTGAATTCTTGGCCTATGTATGTCGTGTTGCAGGCTTTATTTCTGTGCGGGTAACGTAACAAACATTTAAACGAAAATAATAAATAATTTTAGGTTACATTCATAATCTTTGGAGACAACATAACGTTTACACAAAACACGTGCTGACGAGACACGGCGATTTAGAAAACAAATCGCGTTTCTGGTTAGCACAGTTAAAAAGAGAAAAATCTTCGTGGATATACGAAAATGAATTTAAATGATTGAATGATTGTTGATGGATTTTAAAAGACGTTTTTGAAGAACTAAGTCATCATTGATCGAGGTAAAACTAAAAGTTGCATATCTGTTTAGTTTTGGAGTCCCCGGACATTATCGTATGTTTATACTTGGACCGTCCGATACGAAAAAAAATATTGTACGCACGCGAGTCCAATATAGTAAAATGGCATGAATAAAGACATATGGTTGGAAGATATACATAGGTATATAATAAAGTGAAATATTGGACGGTCACGTGGCGGGAATGATGAAAGCTGGTTGTAGGGTATAAATAGGTTTATAACAATAATTATTATGTACACTATTTATACATCATATAAATTGTTATGTAATAAACTAAATTGAACACATATGATATTTTGGTGTTATTTGCACTCAAATTTTAACTTCACAAAACCGCTAAAACTGGAGCGGTTTTGACCACATTTTTAATAACTGGATGAGTTTTAACAATCTGGGACCGTGTTAACTTAAGGCCGTTTTACCTTGCTACCCATTAGTGCATTTTGGTGCTCCTCCTTTAAAAGGCATGGTTTATTTACACTTATACATTATAAAAAAAGAAAAAGAAAAACAAAACATTTAAGTAAAAACGATCGTGTTAACAGTTTTTTTTTTTTTTGGAAAGTTTGGCAGTGTTTTGCGAACGTAACGTTCAGACCGCATCGGTCCTTAACGGACAACATGAGCTTTTTTCGAAATCGCGAGTGCAGTCTGTGTTTCTTACGGGTGACTTCAGTCAAGTGTGATAATGTTTCGTTGAAAATGCATAACGTATATTTTTTATTTTAAATTTTGTAAGCAGAGGACACCATCTTTCCAAAGAGACTAGACTCAGAATATCTGAATCAACGAAAAGTAGCGAACGACGCCCTGGCGATTTTGCTGTTTTACGACGGGACGCTATGGGGATTTGATTTATTGGTTTCTAACCTATTTATGACGTAATTCAATATCCTAGGCAGAACGTTCTCCCTTCTCCTATGCTCTCAAGTTTTCGAGGAAATGAAGAATCCACGTTATGTATTCAAACCGGAAGCAGTTCGATAAATTTTGTTTTAGTGTTTTGTGGAAATATTGACGATAATTCGCAATAAATCTGGTGAAAATATTGTTCTACGTGCGAATGTATACATATAGAAATTTGTTTGTGTCGTTCACTTATTTTACTGCAATTCAAAAACAAAAAAATTTTGGTCGCGATTTCCGGCGATTTCTGGCAAACAAAAATGGGTTCCATAGGTATATACAAATCTGATACGTATAAGCGGTCAACGCCCGTATTAAATAGGTACGACATAAACAGTCCAAAAATTACACACAATTATTATTGTTATTTCTGCCAAAAAAGAATTTTTTTTTTTCAAGCTCATATGCCTAGAGAAAATCTGGCTTTTTATACCATTTTAGGGACTAGATCATGATCTAAATCCTTCCTCCTGATTAGCTGTTTACAAAATGTATTCTATCGATTAGTTGTTAACTACTATATGTCATCTTACTTCTGATTGAGTCACAGGGTGGAAACTCCACAGCTGCAGAAATGACCTAACATTGGTCAGTATGGTAGCAGACTATCAACGAGTCATTAAGTTCAATGATGCTGATCTAAAAATAGAAAGACCATCAGACCTAGAGTAAGCCCCTGATAAGCAACTTTTTACTTTAGTGCAAACATACACATTGACTAAGCATAGTCATTCGGCGTCTATTGCCATTTTGAAAAAAAGAAGAAAGTAAATTGCATTCTCTACAAAATTAAATTTAAAACTGACAATTTTGTAGCTTGGTAGTGTTTGTTTCACTTATAATTCACGTATACGTCGCACGATTGACTAGATTACCTCGAACATTTTTTTCAAGGTATGCACACCTATATTTATGCTAGATATCTCGTTGTGATATAATAATTATGCCAACAACGATGCTTTTGTCGAGTTTCTCGCCCTATAAATTGCCCTTGAAAGACAGAAATAGTCAACAGCGTATGCGCAAAGAAGGCTAATAGCCCCTTTTGGCTTTCAAGGGACCATACATAGTTTATTGCTCCGACAGACTGATCGGGACCTGACCTTGAAGTCCATTCTTTTTTTACCAGTGTATTGCGAATATTTTCAAATTAGCCGATGCAATATAAGGATTTATTCATTCGGGACTACTGGCGGGAAATTTTCACAACATTTGATTAGAACGTTTGATTAGACAGCTACGCCGAAAAAGACAGAGGTATGCCTTTAAATGCCTAAAAATAATAATAAGCAAAAATTGAACTGATAGAAAAGTTCACTTTTACTACACGTTCTACATGACTCGTTTTTGTTATGCTAATTGAATTACTCAATGGTTGAACACTAGGCAAGACACATGATTCGACATTCTCAGGTACGAGAAAATGAAATAAAATCGAAAATCAACATTTCCTTTCCTTGTTTACATATTTCAAGACACATCATTATATAGTTGATATTACAGATCATTCGCACTCAGTTACATCTCGTTAACTAGAGTTCATATAAGGAATTTTTGATAAACGATTATTCATACTGGCGTATGAGACTTTGCGTTTCTAAAATTATAAAATGGACAATTAGTTGTACATGTTTTCCACATTACTTTCCGTTTATAAGCTTAGTTTTGAAGTAATTTAATACTGAACGTTATATTAAACGTTATATTAAAAGAATAAGAGGGTAACTGCACGAGTTTATCGAACATCCCTTGTAATAAACAATGTGCATACTTGAAGAACCAAGCTACAAAGGATCGTCCGTATTCGAGAAGATACTCTCCTCATTCAAACATCTTATGCTATGGGTTTTATAATTCGGACAGGTTCGTAAGGATCGATCTTATGTTTGACCTTCCCAAGACCTTCTCAATATCCAAACAAATGTAGAATAATCCCAGGCAAGTAATCCCACAAGAATGAATTCTTATAGTTTATGACCAAAATATCTAAGAGAAATTGAAAATGAAGCAAGGTCAACATCAAACAAAGGATTAATTGTCTCTGATAATCATAATATGGACTGTGTTTAAGTAAGAAACTGTTTCATCAGATCTAAGTAACAAGGTCAAAATGTGTCTATGGCCATGCGATCCTAGAAGAAACCAATCAAATGGACCGGTTTGTTCCCCAGACATTGTTGTTATTGCTCCTTGTTCACGAACAAATGCAAGCAACTGGACAACTGGACTTCCGTTTGCATCCATGCTTGACCTTGCATGCATATGTGAGTCAGAACGTGAGTCAGATAGGACCAGATAAACTAAAGTTGTTGACCTGTGTTCAGTGTGTGTGTGTGTGTGTGTGTGCGTGTGTGTGTGGTGTGTGTGTGTGTGTGTGCGTGCGTGTGTGTGTGTGTGTGTGCGTGTGTGTGTGCGGGTGTGTGTGTGTTTGTGTAGGATAGAGACATTACATTTTTTACGACCTTTGCCAAACTCAGTGTATTTATACAACATCATGGACAAATTTGAAAGTAGCCCAGAACGGTGTTTACATACCTTTCTACCTCTATTCCATGAACAAAACCATGGCCCTGATTTCTTGATGAATACTTTATTATAATTTTCTTATGTTTGGGTAAGCAGCAGATTGTTGCAAAATGAAGTATTTTATTAATGTCATTAGTTTAATACTGCATTACGTGACAAGTGGGCTCATTCTTTTAAATTCATTTATTTTAATATTGGTTAACATAAATAACACGACTGAACTGATAAGGTCACTCTCACATGCCGTGAACAATGCGTGTTGGCATAGTTTACAATAAAAGGTTATAAGTAAGAATGACGATAACGAGTGTAAAAATACGGCGTGCTATAGATGTATTTCTGACCGAGACAAACATTATTTTCAGATATATTGATTTCTCAAAGTTAAACTATGATTGACATAATAATATAATTGTATATGTGTTTTTGTTCTCAACAATGTAGGCAGAACATTTCAACATTTAGAATACTGATAGTTATCGAGTGTATCGTTAATGAAGAGAATCAACACGAGGAAAGAAACTTAAGTGAGGTGTAAGTGCATTTTACTTTAAATGAAACATTTGTTTAAATGAAGTTCTTTCGTGTCATACTTTACAAAAATTCTATATACATAATTGTATTGGTATAACCTAGATATTTGACCCCGTTGGGCCACTGTAAAAACTAGCTTGTTAGATCACCTTATCCCAATAATTAAAGGTGACGTCGAATATAAGCAAAATCGGGCCAGAAACACCATATTTATTGCCCTTTGTTTGTGAAAAAATATACAAACCTGGACATTTTTCAGCATAGAGACTTCATTTTTCATCCAATCTTCAACAGTTTGCCTATTATCGTAGGACTACAGGTGAAGTCGAATATAAGCATGATTGGGCCAGAAACACCGGAGTTATTGCCCCTTGTGTTAAAAAACGACATCAAAAAGTTATCAATGATTGGCTTGCACACACGATTTTGTATTCAATGTTGACCAAACTTAACACAGTTTGCGTATGACCATAACAATTGATTGATAAAATTTGATTTCCAACTGTTGCAAACCTTGCATGCAGTTATTTGTACATGGAACATTGATGGCTTCAGAGCCTGCATTAACATCATGTATCATCATTGGACGGAAAGTTTTCAAAAGAAAAAGCAAAACTTGACCTTTTGCACAGCCATCGCAATTATCGCTTTGCAACTAGTTCTCCAAAACTGCTTGCGAAAAGACATCACAATCTACTGTTTCTACATCTCCAGAATTGTCGCTGACTTAATGAAAAAGGATCAGGTAAGAATATCGAGAAAAATGTTTTGAGAACCATTAGCAAAAACAACGCAAATCCACTACCCAACTCCTACTTTGGTTAGCCGATAGCACGAACCGATGTTTTAAATTAAATTGATCCTATCCCCGTTTGCGTATTGTTCAGATACCTTAATTTTCAAACATGTCACAACAGTATGGTCTTCATCTGTACCAGTTTTCATGTGAGCGCCATGGACCATAATGGCAATCTTTGTTGGAACTTGAAATTGATTTAGTCTGCTTCGAATTCCATAGTGTATATAAGATAATCATAAATATTTGGAAATTTGTAAAGAAGAGAAAATATAGGTTTTAATGAAATCTATTTGATGCAAACGACATTACTTTGATGTTGTATATTAAATATGCCCCACCCACACCGAAATGACGTTACATGTGGCTTAAATAAATTGTGTCACTTTTCGATAAACATCTCGAACACCACTAGAATACACCTATAAGTAAACAATCCAATTTGCAACGGGCAAAATTGCCGTTGTAGCCTACTAGTTCGTAGTGTGGAGTGTTTAGTACAAAGTCGCCTGCAGAGTCAAAAGGTAGGTACTACGAGGAGTGCTGTCGATTTTCCTTACTATACTTTAAAATTAGGCACTAAATATATTGTAATTATTCGTTGTGAAAATGTTTAAAAGAAGCAACGATAACAGGAAATAAAAGATTTTCCCAACCAGAAACATAGCCGATACAGCGCATTAATTTAGTGTTGTTTTTGTCAGGACACTCATGTGAATATTTTGGTAACATACAAGTACATAGCGAAAGTAGTGTATGATCAACATTTGAAGTAAAACTTAAAGTGACTTTTCAGGAACTACGAGGGATATTCTTAAAGTTCGTAGACAAGATATATTTTGCAATAGATCATCAATGAAACTAACAATATTTATGTCAAATGAAAGTTATACGTATTGTGGAAATCAAGCACACACTTTGATATATGAAAACTCACTTACATGGAAATAACTTGTCTAAAAGAAAACAGCATGCATAAAGTATGGAGCACTTTAAAACCAATGAATATGGTTATTGAAATGCAATAATTCACAACCAATCCATAAATTAGGGCTGTTTGATAATGCATGATCTAATGAAACATTTCATTTAAAAGATCTTCAACATGTTTCATTTTTAAAACTGATTATCTCCCTTATTTAGAGTATGTCCATGAGCATCCATGTGTCCATCTGATACAAAGTGAATTTTCTCGAGTGTATTAACAATTTTGTATTTGAAGGTAAACATGAACTGTGAGTGTAATGGAGCAAATCCTGGAGAAAGTTGGACTACACCACTTAAGAGATAGATTTGTGGAAGAGAAGGTATAAAGTATAGGTGGCCATTAAGGCCTACTGGCTTCGACCAATTACCGGACAGTACCAATTCCTACCACTTCCATCTCTGTACAGTAGATTCCGCTTAATTGAATAACCCACTTGTCACGTCCGAATATTCAAATAACCGGAGTATTCATATATGCGGAATCAGTCATATTTCAATTATTTCAATGTTAATCAGATATGTTATGATCTTATTTAATCCATTTTGATGATATAAATGTCACACCTGTTACGTAACAAAATGTTTCATACTTTAGAATGCTAATAAATATGCAGAAAAGCGTTCATAGATGTTTGTTATCCATTATACTGTGCATTTGAAAAATAATTCACTTGTAATAATCACTAACAGGCTACATTGCTTTCTAGATGTGTATGCGCTGTGCTTGACCCGCAAATTACACCTATTAGTCACGTGACATTCAACAGACGCTGCATGCATGCGTGGTGTGAAATGATAACAAAGGCGGTCATAGCAGCGTGACTGTCAAAACTGATACGTATCCCCGGAGATTATGAGATTATCGAGCGGACTATACGCCTACAACTGATAATTGGCTATTCAATTAACCGGAGGACACCATTTTTTCTATCAATTAGGCGGTGTTTTTACAATGGGAATGAATGCAAACGGTTTGGTGTTTTCAATCTTTATTCAATTGAGCGAAATATTCAATTATCCGATATTCAATTAAGTGGAATCTACTGTAATAGGTACTGCAGAAGAAATTACACAATAAACCTTTTAGTTCTGTTTTACCTTATGGGTCATACAAATCTTTGCACAAAAGCGTGCACAAATTCCTCGCTGCATTTCAAAGCGCCAACAATACAGGTGTCCAAAAGAGGGATGGGAGTGTAAGTAGAACCAAACACCAAAAGTGCTATACAAAATAGCTTTGATCCCAGGTGTTACCTGTCTGATAAGAAGGTTAAATTTAGCAATAAGAGATACCAAGCTAACAGCCATTCCAACTGAATCCTAGAGATGAAAAAGGAAATACAAAGCTGAAGGCAGACCAACTCACAATAGAAGAATAGAAATTCTGCACAAGAAAAAAGTGCTAGCTTGTCATGGTAAGTGTTAAAGAATACTCATTGTTAAATACGTCAAACTGTGTTTCATAACCTTGTCAGTAAATTGTAATATTTAAAACATCTATATATAAAACAGTACATGAGATGATTTCTGGCAATTAATACACTTTCAATAACAGATATAGCATGTATTCTTTTCCATTCATATTATTTGACAAATTTTATGCCACCATTTCTATTGGAAGAAACAACAAGCAATACAGAAATTCTTTAAACAATAAACAATGTTTTACTTTTGAGAAAAGTGTAGATGAATTAACGAATACTTTGACAAATATGTCATTGGTCGTGCAACAAAAGCAAAACTGATTTTCTATTTTTAAATGATGTCAGCGGTTTATGCTCCAAAGTGTTGCCATTGCTGCTCCATGACTTCGTATAGTGTAAGAACACCAAATACAGAGAATGCGCAACAAATCAAGAAGCAAAACCACTGCTGTAAATTTAAACCTTGTTCTACAGCATGGAAATTGCATCCCTGAAAGTGTCAGTCAAATTGCTGAACTAGATTTAAGCAATAGAGACATTAAAAAGGCAGACAAAGCCCTTAAACATGAGAAAGTTCCTTGTCTAGACAAAATGTCAGACTTAGTCGGACTTAGTGTCAATAGCCTGTATGATAACCAGAATAGGGAATAAATCCAGGCTGCAAAAAAGGTTTTGCAGATGACACAGACAAAGCGCTTTTTAAGAACGCTTTCAGTACTTGACCCAGTCTATATTGGACCTCATGCAGCAGACGGCCACTTAATTGCAGAAACTGGCATCAAGTACACAATTGTTGTCTGGAAATTATCACCAAATGGGTATTTTGGCAGGTGAGGCAGAAAGATTCATTGTTGATGGAGACATCTGGCATAAATTTATTTTGACAAAGACCCTGTTGACCTGGGAGAAGGTCTTCCAGCTGGAATGCTTTAACCAGCCAAGATATCTTGCTTTAACAGCATATCTATCAGCTTTACTGACTATTTTCAGTGGACCTTTAGTAAAATAATCATTTAACATCGTGTATAATACTGCTGTAAAAGACCATGCAAGCTGAGCAGTAGAAATTACGAAACACTGGTCAAAACATGAGGGCCATGATGGCCCCAAGCGCTCACCTGAGAACTGGTACAGATGAAGACCATACTGTTGTGACGGGTTTGAAAATTAAGGTATAAGAACAATACACAGAGGGGGTAGGATCAATTTTGATTTAAAACATCGGTTAGTGCAATGGGCTAACTAAAGTAGGAGTTGAGTAGTGGATGTGTGTTTTTTTGCTAATGGTTCTCAAATCATTTTTCTCGATATTCTTACCTGACCCTTTTTCATTAAGTCATTGACAATTCTGGAAAATGCACAAACAGTAGATTTTGATGTCTTTTCGCAAACAGTTTCGGAAAACTAGTTGCAATGCGATAATTGCGATGGCTGTGCTATAAGGTAACGTTTTGCTTTTTCTTTGATAATGTTAATGCAGGCTCTGTAGACATCAAAGTTGCATGTACAAATAACTGCATGCAAGTCTTGCAACTGTTGGAAATCAAATTTTATCAATCAATTTTTATGGTCATGCGCAAACTGTGTAAGTTTGGTCAACATTGAATCAAAAATCTTGTGTGCAAGGCAATCATTGACAACTTGTTTATGTTTTTTCCAAAAACAAGGGACAATAACTTTGGTGTTTCTGGCCCGGATCATGCTTATAGTCGACTCCACCTGTAGTCTTACGTTCATTGACAAACTGTACACGATTGGTGAAGATTGGATGAAAAATGAAGTCTCTATCCTGAATAATGTCCATTTTTGCATATTTGTTTCACAAAGGGCAATAACTCTGGTGTTTCTGGTCCAATCTTGCTTATATTCGACTTCACCTTTAATCTAATGGTCACAGACAAACTGTGCAAGATTGGTGAAGATTGGATGAAAAATGAAGTCTCTATCCTGTATAATGTCCGTTTTTGCATATTTTGTTCACAAACAAAGGGCAATAACTCTTAGTGTTTCTGATCCGATCTTGCTTATATTCGACTTCAACTGTAATCTCATGGTAATAGACAAACTCTGCAAGATTGGTGAAGATTGGATGAAAAATATCTCTATCCTGAATAATAGAAAAATATCTCTCTCTATCGTGAATTATGTCTATTTTTGTATATTTCTTTAATAAACAAATGGCAATAACTCTGGTGTTTGAAACACGATCTGGCCCATTTTTGGCGTCTGCTGAGATCTGATGGTCATACACAAACTGTGAAAGTTTAAATTTAAATGTATACATTGCTTGTGGTAAAATTGCATGATTTTCACGCAACAAAACATTGCGTTCTAATGACCTTACAATATTATTTCCAATTTTAGCAACAATAAAATCCGTTAAAAACATGTCTTGCCAGACTTGGAATGAAAATGGAAAATGTGTTACGACGGAATCTATAAATTCAGGCAACTTGTTAACTGCAAAAGTGTTATTCAATAAAAATATGAGGCTCGTCGCCATTACAATTACCCCAAAGCGAGAGAGCGCCATGGGCATTTGTGTTCCGAGCTGCGAGTCATCAACCCTTTACAGAGCCCCTGGTGATGTACAGAAGGCACGAATGCCAACACCCCCGGAAGAGCAAGCCATGTTGAGGGACCAAATAAAGCTGGAACGAAGGCAGCGTCGGGGGCGCAGATCAACCCTGATATGGTTCTCGTCTTGACTCACGAGGAAGTAAATTGCATTGAACTTGATTATGAAGATGATATAAACATTGAATAATAAGTAATTTTTGTGTAAAGTGCAAATTTACCGTAATGTGGTAATCTTAATCCTTATGTTCTTCTATTGTTGTTGTTTTCAAAAGCCACCTTGATTACGGTATATTCCATAGATATTTTGAAATTTCTTAAACCAACTTCAGAAATAAGGTTATTACTTACAACTCTGAATTTGTTCTTGATATATTGTAATATACCAATTTTCTCATTTATTAGCATAGGCAGTTCTCCCCATCTACCAGATAACATGTATGGAGACTGCCTGAACTAACAGTGCTTCCAAGACCCAAGGTAATGAACACTGTCTATATTACAAATGTTAACTGCCAAAAGAACGCACGACATCGAATGATCTGCAATTTGTGCATTCTGCATGAGCCATCCAAAACTTGAGATTACAGGCATGTATCAGTCACCAAAAGAGTGATTCCCACAAGGAAGAGCTAGTATATGACATGTCGGCAGCTTCTACTGTAGAAAGTACGGATTTGTAAAAAAATGTGATGTCAACAGAAACGCCATAAAAAAGACATCAAACTATTGTATTTCCTTGTGAAAGAAGAGATTCCTTTCCAAGGTTAATTCTGAGCTCTTCTTTAGGTATGCAAGTGATTAAGGGTGGATGCTCTATCTGCTTAAAATGTCTATAAGAATGCGGATTACACTTTCCAAGATTAAACTAGCCTGTGCACTTCCCACCTAAAGTGGATTTATGTTTAGAAGAGACTTCCTTGAAACAGAAAATACCAAAAAAGCGGAAAGGGCCATCCCGGATTAGCCTGTGCAGACTGCACAGGCTAATCCGGGACGACGCTTTACGCACATGCATTAAGTCCAGTTTTCCAATGACGCGCCTCAAATAGATTACCTAGATTGCCTAGTTTCCTGTCCACATTGTGAGGACAGCCATGGATTATGGAAATAAAATGTCCAGCTGCAATGAAGTGGCGAATGAGTACACCAGAAGAGTGTTGTGTAGACAAAGACTTCTTCTGCATACTGGTTAATGGAAATGTGACCTATAACACACAACTACTATTACCAAGTCCAAGGACAAATTGCAGTCGGTGGTCGCAGGTGGTGTGACTTTGTCGTGTGGACATGTGCAGGACTGTCTGTTGAACTAATTCATTTTGATGCTGAACACTGGTCGCAAATGGAAACAAGACTTCAAGATTTGTACATCAAGTTCTTCCTACCTGAACTGTACAGTAAACGGTGTATATAAACGTGTAATTGTGTTGAGCCAAGAACATGCACTTCCTGCCCAAGGTTCTGGAGCGCAGGCACCAGACAGCCCGCCAAGGAAACCAGCAAATGGCAGAAGCTACACCAAGGACCTGAGGGCAGCAGTGATGGGAACGGGCTTCTACGAAGTGGACTGACGCTTCAAGGATCAGCCGATTTTCCAGGTAATTAACATTATAATGCTGTTCACGTAACTAAAGCAGTTTCGATTGTTTGAGTTTTCTGTTTTAGACGACGTAGTTGCATTGCCTTTCACATGCTATTTAATTTGCAGGCATTCAGAGGGTATTTGACTAAGCAGGCCAAGGGAAAGGACGTCATGGACAAATATATAGCCAACGTCAGCAAGATGTTGTACCTTCGATTCCGCCCAGCTCACCAAGGAAGCCTTGAAGATGATGGCCAATATGACCGAGTGGGGTTACAACCCGAAGACACTGGTCAATTACATGAAGAATTTCATCACTTTCTTGAAATTCTACATTCATGATTCGGGCGTGAATCTCAAGGGTTCCGATCAGCGGGAATACCACCGGGTGAAGTCAGTTCTTGCTGACGTGAAGAACATACAGAAAGGCCAGGACAAGACCGCTCATAAGCTACACAGAATGGAAAAAGCTGTGAGGCAAAATCCTCCCAACATGGCAGAAGTAACACGGGTTTTGGATGTGGCCAAGTAGGACTTCCAGACCGCCATACGGAAGATCGAACAGGACAAAGAGAAGGCCAACCTGTCCAAGTATCTCATATCATTTATTAACCATTACATGTGTGCGTATATATATTTAAGGCAGGGTCAGCGAGTCGGCGTGCCGCAGAACTTTACTATTCATGAGTACAAGGCAGCATTTGATGGCGAACAGACCCTCATCGACGGTAAGCAGTATCTGGTCATCAGTATTGCCGACCAGAAGACCAGCGCGACGCACAACTGTCGCATTGCTCTTGACCCATATTGGACCAATATTTTCTATATATATTACAGGTACGTCTGACTGAAGGGGGTGGTTCACGACAAATTCTTCAAGCAGTTTGATGGGCGACCCTACCAAAAGGCTTGCGACGGAATACAAAAGCTGCACAAGCAATACAACCTGAACCCCATGACGGCCAGCATCGCAAGAATGTCCATCGAGACCTACACTCAAAAGCTGCCACAGAGAAAACTGATTGCCGACTTCCTTTGCCATTCCGAATGGGTCAGGGTTAGCCACTACAGGGTGCACTCACATCGGAAGCCACGCATCTAATTGGGAAGGTCATCGATTATGCAGATTGACAGTCCAGCGCTCTACCAACTGAGCTAGCCGGGCCCGGCATTTCTAATAACTGTAAACGTATATACATTTGTTGGTATGAAATTTTCGTTGTTTCTTTAAAAATGACAATTTCATTGGTATTTGATTTCGTGGATTTCAAATTTTGAAAAAATAAATGCTTCAACACATTTACCTAGACGCTACCGTATATACCTACTTTTAAGAGTATATACTGCATTTTTTTTTTGGCTGATTTAACCGTCCTTGGGTCTGTTGAGAAACCCCAGTTGATCATCATTTTTTCACCTATACAAGGGCTATTAGAATTCCCTAACATTTGAACGTCGACACAGGAGTGTTATATCCTCCATGTATGTAGGCGTTACATATTTCTATAACTTGCCTTGTGGACATTTTAACTTTTCTATCTGTACTGGTTTATTTCCAGGACATGTTTAACTAACTTTTCACTTCATAAGTTATGTAAATGGTGTTTTACCACAGCATATTTGTTTGCTGCACACACATTTTATTATTTCATGGCTTTCTATATAAGTTATCTAACAACTTTGATTATGTCTGCACATATATTTTGCCAGGTTTGCTTTAACTACAATTGTAACATGAGTAACGGATGTACCCCCACAAGATGGCCTTGTCACAAAACTATGGCATCCATTAGAAAGAAATGGACAGAGAGAGAATGCTTTAACTTGTGGATGGTCAACAGTGTATTTGGAAAAATTTAATTTCAATAGGTGCCATAACTCTGTCAACATTTAGTGGTTTGTAACCAAAGTTGAGCTTGATCTGTATTTTATGATGTTACACCTATGTACCAAAAATAATTTAAATATGTGAAGCCTTTTATGAGTTAATGTCCATGTTTTTCGGGAATTTAAGTCAGAAAGGGGCCATAACTGTGTCAAAATTTAGTGGTTTGTAACCAAAGTCAAACTTGACCTGTATTTTATGATGCTACACATGTGTACCAATAATTATTTAAATATGTCAAGCCATTGTTGAGTTATCGTCGGAACCATATTTAGGAAATTTAAGTCAAATAAAGGGCCATAACTCTGTCAAAATTTAGTAGTTTGTAACCAAAGTCGAACTTGACCCGTATTTTATGATGCTACACATGTATACCAAGAATTATTTGAATATGTCAAACCTTTCTTGAGTTATTGTCTGGAAATCGTGTTTTTAGGAAATTTTAAGTCGAAAAGGGGCCATAACTCAGTCAAAATTTAGTGGTTTGTACCCAACATAAAACTTGTGTCTGTATTTGTTTGTCAGGCCTTTGATCCTTATGACGTCGGTGTCAACTATGTGCCACATGTTATTGCAATTGTTTGGTGGCTGATTTTTGCCATATCGTTCTGGCGTGTTGGCGCGGCGAACACGCCGACACACCAGAACGACAAATATATGCACCGATACGACAAATAAAGGTACTTGTCGTTTTGGCGCCCTTCAAACGCGCCAACACGCCAGAACAACAAAGTACGAGCGCCAATACGACAAGTACCTTTATTTGTCGTATCGGTGCATATATTACCTATGACCTATGTTTTGTATGATGTATTGTATATATGGAAATAAAATCATTCGACATTGAAAAAAAAAAAAAAAAAAAAAAATACGACAAGTTTGTACCCGCCAGAACGACAACAAAACACATAAATCGTTCGTTCTGGTGCCCATTATTTGGGGTGTTGGCGCCTCGACAAAAAGTGCGCCGATACGAGAAAAAAGGGTATTTGTCGTCCTTTCGTTTTGGCGTGTTGGCGCCTTCCGCTAAGCATGCGCAGACTTTTAACACATGACTGGTCGAATGGCAGCATTGGTAAAATCTACAGGTATGAATTTGAAAATCTTCGTTTTCAGATTGACATAGATCAAATAATGCATGATCTAATGAAACATTTCATTTAAAAGATCTTCAACATGTTTCATTTTTAAAACTGATTATCTCCCTTATTTAGAGTATGTCCATGAGCATCCATGTGTCCATCTGATACAAAGTGAATTTTCTCGAGTGTATTAACAATTTTGTATTTGAAGGTAAACATGAACTGTGAGTGTAATGGAGCAAATCCTGGAGAAAGTTGGACTACACCACTTAAGAGATAGATTTGTGGAAGAGAAGGTATAAAGTATAGGTGGCCATTAAGGCCTACTGGCTTCGACCAATTACCGGACAGTACCAATTCCTACCACTTCCATCTCTGTACAGTAGATTCCGCTTAATTGAATAACCCACTTGTCACGTCCGAATATTCAAATAACCGGAGTATTCATATATGCGGAATCAGTCATATTTCAATTATTTCAATGTTAATCAGATATGTTATGATCTTATTTAATCCATTTTGATGATATAAATGTCACACCTGTTACGTAACAAAATGTTTCATACTTTAGAATGCTAATAAATATGCAGAAAAGCGTTCATAGATGTTTGTTATCCATTATACTGTGCATTTGAAAAATAATTCACTTGTAATAATCACTAACAGGCTACATTGCTTTCTAGATGTGTATGCGCTGTGCTTGACCCGCAAATTACACCTATTAGTCACGTGACATTCAACAGACGCTGCATGCATGCGTGGTGTGAAATGATAACAAAGGCGGTCATAGCAGCGTGACTGTCAAAACTGATACGTATCCCCGGAGATTATGAGATTATCGAGCGGACTATACGCCTACAACTGATAATTGGCTATTCAATTAACTGGAGGACACCATTTTTTCTATCAATTAGGCGGTGTTTTTACAATGGGAATGAATGCAAACGGTTTGGTGTTTTCAATCTTTATTCAATTGAGCGAAATATTCAATTATCCGATATTCAATTAAGTGGAATCTACTGTAATAGGTACTGCAGAAGAAATTACACAATAAACCTTTTAGTTCTGTTTTACCTTATGGGTCATACAAATCTTTGCACAAAAGCGTGCACAAATTCCTCGCTGCATTTCAAAGCGCCAACAATACAGGTGTCCAAAAGAGGGATGGGAGTGTAAGTAGAACCAAACACCAAAAGTGCTATACAAAATAGCTTTGATCCCAGGTGTTACCTGTCTGATAAGAAGGTTAAATTTAGCAATAAGAGATACCAAGCTAACAGCCATTCCAACTGAATCCTAGAGATGAAAAAGGAAATACAAAGCTGAAGGCAGACCAACTCACAATAGAAGAATAGAAATTCTGCACAAGAAAAAAGTGCTAGCTTGTCATGGTAAGTGTTAAAGAATACTCATTGTTAAATACGTCAAACTGTGTTTCATAACCTTGTCAGTAAATTGTAATATTTAAAACATCTATATATAAAACAGTACATGAGATGATTTCTGGCAATTAATACACTTTCAATAACAGATATAGCATGTATTCTTTTCCATTCATATTATTTGACAAATTTTATGCCACCATTTCTATTGGAAGAAACATCAAGCAATACAGAAATTCTTTAAACAATAAACAATGTTTTACTTTTGAGAAAAGTGTAGATGAATTAACGAATACTTCGACAAATATGTCATTGGTCGTGCAACAAAAGCAAAACTGATTTTCTATTTTTAAATGATGTCAGCGGTTTATGCTCCAAAGTGTTGCCATTGCTGCTCCATGACTTCGTATAGTGTAAGAACACCAAATACAGAGAATGCGCAACAAATCAAGAAGCAAAACCACTGCTGTAAATTTAAACCTTGTTCTACAGCATGGAAATTGCATCCCTGAAAGTGTCAGTCAAATTGCTGAACTAGATTTAAGCAATAGAGACATTAAAAAGGCAGACAAAGCCCTTAAACATGAGAAAGTTCCTTGTCTAGACAAAATGTCAGACTTAGTCGGACTTAGTGTCAATAGCCTGTATGATAACCAGAATAGGGAATAAATCCAGGCTGCAAAAAAGGTTTTGCAGATGACACAGACAAAGCGCTTTTTAAGAACGCTTTCAGTACTTGACCCAGTCTATATTGGACCTCATGCAGCCGACGGCCACTTAATTGCAGAAACTGGCATCAAGTACACAATTGTTGTCTGGAAATTATCACCAAATGGGTATTTTGGCAGGTGAGGCAGAAAGATTCATTGTTGATGGAGACATCTGGCATAAATTTATTTTGACAAAGACCCTGTTGACCTGGGAGAAGGTCTTCCAGCTGGAATGCTTTAACCAGCCAAGATATCTTGCTTTAACAGCATATCTATCAGCTTTACTGACTATTTTCAGTGGACCTTTAGTAAAATAATCATTTAACATCGTGTATAATACTGCTGTAAAAGA
The DNA here is from genome assembly GCA_027627225.1 of Congeria kusceri. Taxonomy (NCBI): domain Eukaryota; kingdom Metazoa; phylum Mollusca; class Bivalvia; order Myida; family Dreissenidae; genus Congeria; species Congeria kusceri. Next base: position 20,862,085 of record CM051034.1, read on the forward strand.
CCATGCAAGCTGAGCAGTAGAAATTACGAAACACTGGTCAAAACATGAGGGCCATGATGGCCCCAAGCGCTCACCTGAGAACTGGTACAGATGAAGACCATACTGTTGTGACGGGTTTGAAAATTAAGGTATAAGAACAATACACAGAGGGGGTAGGATCAATTTTGATTTAAAACATCGGTTAGTGCAATGGGCTAACTAAAGTAGGAGTTGAGTAGTGGATGTGTGTTTTTTTGCTAATGGTTCTCAAATCATTTTTCTCGATATTCTTACCTGACCCTTTTTCATTAAGTCATTGACAATTCTGGAAAATGCACAAACAGTAGATTTTGATGTCTTTTCGCAAACAGTTTCGGAAAACTAGTTGCAATGCGATAATTGCGATGGCTGTGCTATAAGGTAACGTTTTGCTTTTTCTTTGATAATGTTAATGCAGGCTCTGTAGACATCAAAGTTGCATGTACAAATAACTGCATGCAAGTCTTGCAACTGTTGGAAATCAAATTTTATCAATCAATTTTTATGGTCATGCGCAAACTGTGTAAGTTTGGTCAACATTGAATCAAAAATCTTGTGTGCAAGGCAATCATTGACAACTTGTTTATGTTTTTTCCAAAAACAAGGGACAATAACTTTGGTGTTTCTGGCCCGGATCATGCTTATAGTCGACTCCACCTGTAGTCTTACGTTCATTGACAAACTGTACACGATTGGTGAAGATTGGATGAAAAATGAAGTCTCTATCCTGAATAATGTCCATTTTTGCATATTTGTTTCACAAAGGGCAATAACTCTGGTGTTTCTGGTCCAATCTTGCTTATATTCGACTTCACCTTTAATCTAATGGTCACAGACAAACTGTGCAAGATTGGTGAAGATTGGATGAAAAATGAAGTCTCTATCCTGTATAATGTCCATTTTTGCATATTTTGTTCACAAACAAAGGGCAATAACTCTTAGTGTTTCTGATCCGATCTTGCTTATATTCGACTTCAACTGTAATCTCATGGTAATAGACAAACTCTGCAAGATTGGTGAAGATTGGATGAAAAATATCTCTATCCTGAATAATAGAAAAATATCTCTCTCTATCGTGAATTATGTCTATTTTTGTATATTTCTTTAATAAACAAATGGCAATAACTCTGGTGTTTGAAACACGATCTGGCCCATTTTTGGCGTCTGCTGAGATCTGATGGTCATACACAAACTGTGAAAGTTTAAATTTAAATGTATACATTGCTTGTGGTAAAATTGCATGATTTTCACGCAACAAAACATTGCGTTCTAATGACCTTACAATATTATTTCCAATTTTAGCAACAATAAAATCCGTTAAAAACATGTCTTGCCAGACTTGGAATGAAAATGGAAAATGTGTTACGACGGAATCTATAAATTCAGGCAACTTGTTAACTGCAAAAGTGTTATTCAATAAAAATATGAGGCTCGTCGCCATTACAATTACCCCAAAGCGAGAGAGCGCCATGGGCATTTGTGTTCCGAGCTGCGAGTCATCAACCCTTTACAGAGCCCCTGGTGATGTACAGAAGGCACGAATGCCAACACCCCCGGAAGAGCAAGCCATGTTGAGGGACCAAATAAAGCTGGAACGAAGGCAGCGTCGGGGGCGCAGATCAACCCTGATATGGTTCTCGTCTTGACTCACGAGGAAGTAAATTGCATTGAACTTGATTATGAAGATGATATAAACATTGAATAATAAGTAATTTTTGTGTAAAGTGCAAATTTACCGTAATGTGGTAATCTTAATCCTTATGTTCTTCTATTGTTGTTGTTTTCAAAAGCCACCTTGATTACGGTATATTCCATAGATATTTTGAAATTTCTTAAACCAACTTCAGAAATAAGGTTATTACTTACAACTCTGAATTTGTTCTTGATATATTGTAATATACCAATTTTCTCATTTATTAGCATAGGCAGTTCTCCCCATCTACCAGATAACATGTATGGAGACTGCCTGAACTAACAGTGCTTCCAAGACCCAAGGTAATGAACACTGTCTATATTACAAATGTTAACTGCCAAAAGAACGCACGACATCGAATGATCTGCAATTTGTGCATTCTGCATGAGCCATCCAAAACTTGAGATTACAGGCATGTATCAGTCACCAAAAGAGTGATTCCCACAAGGAAGAGCTAGTATATGACATGTCGGCAGCTTCTACTGTAGAAAGTACGGATTTGTAAAAAAATGTGATGTCAACAGAAACGCCATAAAAAAGACATCAAACTATTGTATTTCCTTGTGAAAGAAGAGATTCCTTTCCAAGGTTAATTCTGAGCTCTTCTTTAGGTATGCAAGTGATTAAGGGTGGATGCTCTATCTGCTTAAAATGTCTATAAGAATGCGGATTACACTTTCCAAGATTAAACTAGCCTGTGCACTTCCCACCTAAAGTGGATTTATGTTTAGAAGAGACTTCCTTGAAACAGAAAATACCAAAAAAGCGGAAAGGGCCATCCCGGATTAGCCTGTGCAGACTGCACAGGCTAATCCGGGACGACGCTTTACGCACATGCATTAAGTCCGGTTTTCCAATGACGCGCCTCAAATAGATTACCTAGATTGCCGAGTTTCCTGTCCACATTGTGAGGACAGCCATGGATTATGGAAATAAAATGTCCAGCTGCAATGAAGTGGCGAATGAGTACACCAGAAGAGTGTTGTGTAGACAAAGACTTCTTCTGCATACTGGTTAATGGAAATGTGACCTATAACACACAACTACTATTACCAAGTCCAAGGACAAATTGCAGTCGGTGGTCGCAGGTGGTGTGACTTTGTCGTGTGGACATGTGCAGGACTGTCTGTTGAACTAATTCATTTTGATGCTGAACACTGGTCGCAAATGGAAACAAGACTTCAAGATTTGTACATCAAGTTCTTCCTACCTGAACTGTACAGTAAACGGTGTATATAAACGTGTAATTGTGTTGAGCCAAGAACATGCACTTCCTGCCCAAGGTTCTGGAGCGCAGGCACCAGACAGCCCGCCAAGGAAACCAGCAAATGGCAGAAGCTACACCAAGGACCTGAGGGCAGCAGTGATGGGAACGGGCTTCTACGAAGTGGACTGACGCTTCAAGGATCAGCCGATTTTCCAGGTAATTAACATTATAATGCTGTTCACGTAACTAAAGCAGTTTCGATTGTTTGAGTTTTCTGTTTTAGACGACGTAGTTGCATTGCCTTTCACATGCTATTTAATTTGCAGGCATTCAGAGGGTATTTGACTAAGCAGGCCAAGGGAAAGGACGTCATGGACAAATATATAGCCAACGTCAGCAAGATGTTGTACCTTCGATTCCGCCCAGCTCACCAAGGAAGCCTTGAAGATGATGGCCAATATGACCGAGTGGGGTTACAACCCGAAGACACTGGTCAATTACATGAAGAATTTCATCACTTTCTTGAAATTCTACATTCATGATTCGGGCGTGAATCTCAAGGGTTCCGATCAGCGGGAATACCACCGGGTGAAGTCAGTTCTTGCTGACGTGAAGAACATACAGAAAGGCCAGGACAAGACCGCTCATAAGCTACACAGAATGGAAAAAGCTGTGAGGCAAAATCCTCCCAACATGGCAGAAGTAACACGGGTTTTGGATGTGGCCAAGTAGGACTTCCAGACCGCCATACGGAAGATCGAACAGGACAAAGAGAAGGCCAACCTGTCCAAGTATCTCATATCATTTATTAACCATTACATGTGTGCGTATATATATTTAAGGCAGGGTCAGCGAGTCGGCGTGCCGCAGAACTTTACTATTCATGAGTACAAGGCAGCATTTGATGGCGAACAGACCCTCATCGACGGTAAGCAGTATCTGGTCATCAGTATTGCCGACCAGAAGACCAGCGCGACGCACAACTGTCGCATTGCTCTTGACCCATATTGGACCAATATTTTCTATATATATTACAGGTACGTCCGACTGAAGGGGGTGGTTCACTTCACTACAAATTCTTCAAGCAGTTTGATCGGTGACCTTACCAAAAGGCTTGCGAAAGAAAAAACAGTTCCAAAGCAATACAAACTGAACCCCATGACGGCCGGCATCGCAAGAATGTCCATCGAGACCTACACTCAAAAGCTGCCACAGAGAAAACTGATTGCCGACTGCCTTTGCCATTCCGAATGGGTCAGGGATAGCCACTACAGGGTGCACTCACATCGGAAGCCACGCATCTAATTGGGAAGGTCATCGATTATGCAGATTGACAGTCCAGCGCTCTACCAACTGAGCTAGCCAGGCCCGGCATTTCTAATAACTGTAAACGTATATACATTTGTTGGTATGAAATTTTTGTTGTTTCTTTAAAAATGACAATTTCATTGGTATTTGATTTCGTGGATTTCAAATTTTGAAAAAATAAATGCTTCAACACATTTACCTAGACGATACCGTATATACCTACTTTTAAGAGTATATACTGCATTTTTTTGTGTGGCTGATTTAACCCTCCTTGGGTCTGTTGAGAAACCCCAGTTGATCATCATTCACCTATACAAGGGCTATTAGAATTCCCTAACATTTGAACGTCGACACAGGAGTGTTATATCATCCTTGTATGTAGGCGTTACATATTTCTATAACTTGCCTTAATGGACATTTTAACTTTTCTATCTGTACTGGTTTATTTCAAGGACATGTTTAACTAACTTTTCACTTCGTAAGTTATGTCAATGGTGTTTTACCACAGCATATTTGTTTGCTGCGCACACATTTTATTATTTCATGGCTTTCCATATAAGTTATCTAACAACTTTGATTATGTCTGCACATATATTTTGCCAGGTTTGTTTTAACTACAATTGTAACATGAGTAACGGATGTACCCCCACAAGATGGCCTTGTCACAAAACTATGGCATCCATTAGAAAGAAATGGACAGAGAGAGAATGCTTTAACTTGTGGATGGTCAACAGTGTATTTGGAAAAATTTAATTTCAATAGGTGCCATAACTCTGTCAACATTTAGTGGTTTGTAACCAAAGTTGAGCTTGATCTGTATTTTATGATGTTACACCTATGTACCAAAAATAATTTAAATATGTGAAGCCTTTTATGAGTTAATGTCCATGTTTTTCGGGAATTTAAGTCAGAAAGGGGCCATAACTGTGTCAAAATTTAGTGGTTTGTAACCAAAGTCAAACTTGACCTGTATTTTATGATGCTACACATGTGTACCAATAATTATTTAAATATGTCAAGCCATTGTTGAGTTATCGTCGGAACCATATTTAGGAAATTTAAGTCAAATAAAGGGCCATAACTCTGTCAAAATTTAGTAGTTTGTAACCAAAGTCGAACTTGACCCGTATTTTATGATGCTACACATGTATACCAAGAATTATTTGAATATGTCAAACCTTTCTTGAGTTATTGTCTGGAAATCGTGTTTTTAGGAAATTTTAAGTCGAAAAGGGGCCATAACTCAGTCAAAATTTAGTGGTTTGTACCCAACATAAAACTTGTGTCTGTATTTGTTTGTCAGGCCTTTGATCCTTATGACGTCGGTGTCAACTATGTGCCACATGTTATTGCAATTGTTTGGTGGCTGATTTTTGCCATATCGTTCTGGCGTGTTGGCGCGGCGAACACGCCGACACACCAGAACGACAAATATATGCACCGATACGACAAATAAAGGTACTTGTCGTTTTGGCGCCCTTCAAACGCGCCAACACGCCAGAACAACAAAGTACGAGCGCCAATACGACAAGTACCTTTATTTGTCGTATCGGTGCATATATTACCTATGACCTATGTTTTGTATGATGTATTGTATATATGGAAATAAAATCATTCGACATTGAAAAAAAAAAAAAAAAAAAAATACGACAAGTTTGTACCCGCCAGAACGACAACAAAACACATAAATCGTTCGTTCTGGTGCCCATTATTTGGGGTGTTGGCGCCTCGACAAAAAGTGCGCCGATACGAGAAAAAAGGGTATTTGTCGTCCTTTCGTTTTGGCGTGTTGACGCCTTCCGCTAAGCATGCGCAGACTTTTAACACATGACTGGTCGAATGGCAGCATTGGTAAAATCTACAGGTATGAATTTGAAAATCTTCGTTTTCAGATTGACATAGATCAAATAATGCATGATCTAATGAAACATTTCATTTAAAAGATCTTCAACATGTTTCATTTTTAAAACTGATTATCTCCCTTATTTAGAGTATGTCCATGAGCATCCATGTGTCCATCTGATACAAAGTGAATTTTCTCGAGTGTATTAACAATTTTGTATTTGAAGGTAAACATGAACTGTGAGTGTAATGGAGCAAATCCTGGAGAAAGTTGGACTACACCACTTAAGAGATAGATTTGTGGAAGAGAAGGTATAAAGTATAGGTGGCCATTAAGGCCTACTGGCTTCGACCAATTACCGGACAGTACCAATTCCTACCACTTCCACCTCTGTACTAGGTACTGCAGAAGAAATGCCACAATAAACCTTTTCAGTTCTGTTTTACCTTATGGGTCATACAAATCTTTGCACAAAAGCGTGCACAAATTCCTCGCTGCATTTCAAAGCGCCAACAATACAGGTGTCCAAAAGAGGGATGGGAGTGTAGTAGAACCAAACACCAAAAGTGCTATACAAAATAGCTTTGATCCCAGGTGTTACCTGTCTGATAAGAAGGTTAAATTTAGCAATAAGAGATACCAAGCTAACAGCCATTCCAACTGAATCCTCGAGATGAAAAATGAAATACAAAGCTGAAGGCAGACCAACTCACAATAGAAGAATAGAAATTCTGCACAAGAAAAAAGTGCTAGCTTGTCATGATAAGTGTTAAAGAATACTCATTGTTAAATATGTAAAACTGTTTTTCATAACCTTGTCAGTAAATTGTAATATTTAAAACATGTATATATAAAACAGTACATGAGATGATTTCTGGCAATTAATACACTTTCAATAACAGATATAGCTAATAAAGAGAATGTATTCTTTTCCATTCATATTATTTGACAAATTTTATGCCACCATTTCTATTGGAAGAAACAACAAGCAAGACAGAAATTCTTTAAACAATAAACAATGTTTTACATTTGAGAAAAGTGTAGATGAATTAACGAATACTTCGACAAATATGTCATTGGTCGTGCAACAAAAGCAAAATTGATTTTCTATTTTTAAATGATGTCAGCGGTTTATGCTCCAAAGTGTTGCCATTGCTGCTCCATGACTTCGTATAGTGTAAGAACACCAAATACAGAGAATGCGCAACAAAATCAAGAAGTAAAACCACTGCTGTAAATTTAAACCTTGTTCTACAGCATGGAAATTGCATCCCTGAAAGTGTCAGTCAAATTGCTGAACTAGATTTAAGCAATAGAGACATTAAAAAGGCAGACAAAGCCCTTAAACATGAGAAAGTTCCTTGTCTAGACAAAAAGTCAGACTTAGTCGGACTTAGTGTCAATAGCCTGTATGATAACCAGAATAGGGAATAAATCCAGGCTGCAAAAAAGGTTTTGCAGATGACACAGACAAAGCGCTTTTCAAGAACGCTTTCAGTACTTGACCCAGTCTATATTGGACCTCATGCAGCAGACGGCCACTTAATTGCAGAAACTGGCATCAAGTACACAATTGTTGTCTGGAAATTATCACCAAATGGGTATTTTGGCAGGTGAGGCAGAAAGATTCATTGTTGATGGAGACATATGGCATAAATTTATTTTGACAAAGACTCTGTTGACCTGGGAGAAGGTCTTCCAGCTGGAATGCTTTAACCAGCCAAGATATCTTGCTTTAACAGCATATCTATCAGCTTTACTGACTATTTTCAGTGGACCTTTAGTAAAATAATCATTTAACATGGTGTATAATACTGCTGTAAAAGACCATGCAAGCTGAGCAATAGAAATTACGAAACACTGGTCAAAACATGAGGGCCATGATGGCCCCAAGCGCTCACCTGAGAACTGGTACAGATGAAGACCATACTGTTGTGACGGGTTTGAAAATTAAGGTATAAGAACAATACACAGAGGGGGTAGGATCAATTTTGATTTAAAACATCGGTTAGTGCAATGGGCTAACTAAAGTAGGAGTTGAGTAGTGGATGTGTGTTTTTTTGCTAATGGTTCTCAAATCATTTTTCTCGATATTCTTACCTGACCCTTTTTCATTAAGTCATTGACAATTCTGGAAAATGCACAAACAGTAGATTTTGATGTCTTTTCGCAAACAGTTTCGGAAAACTAGTTGCAATGCGATAATTGCGATGGCTGTGCTATAAGGTAACGTTTTGCTTTTTCTTTGATAATGTTAATGCAGGCTCTGTAGACATCAAAGTTGCATGTACAAATAACTGCATGCAAGTCTTGCAACTGTTGGAAATCAAATTTTATCAATCAATTTTTATGGTCATGCGCAAACTGTGTAAGTTTGGTCAACATTGAATCAAAAATCTTGTGTGCAAGGCCATCATTGACAACTTGTTTATGTTTTTTCCAAAAACAAGGGACAATAACTTTGGTGTTTCTGGCCCGGATCATGCTTATAGTCAACTTCACCTGTAGTCTTACGTTCATAGACAAACTGTACACGATTGGTGAAGAGTGGATGAAAAATGAAGTCTCTATCCTGAATAATGTCCATTTTTGCATATTTGTTTCACAAACAAAGGGCAATAACTCTGGTGTTTCTGGTCCAATCTTGCTTATATTCGACTTCACCTTTAATCTAATGGTCACAGACAAACTGTGCAAGATTGGTGAAGATTGGATGAAAAATGAAGTTTCTATCCTGTATAATGTCCGTTTTTGCATATTTTGTTCACAAACAAAGGGCAATAACTCTTAGTGTTTCTGATCCGATCTTGCTTATATTCGACTTCAACTGTAATCTCATGGTAATAGACAAACTGAGCAAGATTGGTGAAGATTGGATGAAAAATATCTCTCTCTATCCTGAATAATAGAAAAATATCTCTCTCTATCCTGAATTATGTCCATTTTTGTATATTTCTTTGATAAACAAATGGCAATAACTCTAGTGTTTGAAACACGATCTGGCCCATTTTTGGCGTCTGCTGAGATCTGATGGTCATACACAAACTGTGAAAGTTTAAATTTAAATGTATACATTGCTTGTGGTAAAATTGCATGATTTTCACGCAACAAAACATTGCGTTCTAATGACCTTGCAATATTATTTCCAATTTTAGCAACAATAAAATCCGTTAAAAACATGTCTTGCCAGACTTGGAATGAAAATGGAAAATGTGTTACGACAGAATCTATAAATTCAGGCAACTTGTTAACTGCAAAAGTGTTATTCAATAAAAATATGAGGCTCGTCGCCATTACAATTACCCCAAAGCGAGAGAGCGCCATGGGCATTTGTGTTCCGAGCTGCGAGTCATCAACCCTTTACAGAGCCCCTGGTGATGTACAGAAGGCACGGATGCCAACACCCCATGTTGAGGGACCAAATAAAGCTGGAACGAAGGCAGCGTCGGGGGCGCAGATCAACCCTGATATGGTTCTCGTCTTGACTCACGAGGAAGTATATTGCATTGAACTTGATTATGAAGATGATATAAACATTGAATAATAAGTAATTTTTGTGTAAAGTGCAAATTTACCTTAATGAGGTAATCTTAATCCTTATGTTCTTCTATTGTTGTTGTTTTCAAAAGCCACCTTGATTACGGTATAATCCATAGATATTTTGAAATTTCTTAAACCAACTTCAGAAATAAGGTTATTACTTACAACTCTGAATTTGTTCTTGATATATTGTAATATACCAATGTTCTCATTTATTAGCATAGGCAGTTCTCCCCATCTACCAGATAACATGTATGGAGACTGCCTGAACTAACACTGCTTCCAAGACCCAAGGTAATGAACACTGTCTATATTACAAATGTTAACTCCCAAAAGAACGCACGACATCAAATGATCTGCAATTTGTGCATTCTGCATGAGCCATCCAAAACTTGAGATTACAGGCATGTATCAGTCACCAAAAGAGTGATTCCCACAAGGAAGAGCTAGTATATGACATGTCGGCAGCTACTACTGTAGAAAGTACGGATTTGTAAAAAAATGTGATGTCAACAGAAACGCCATAAAAAAGACATCAAACTATTGTATTTCCTTGTGAAAGAAGAGATTCCTTTCCAAGGTTAATTCTGAGCTCTTCTTTAGGTATGCAAGTGATTAAGGGTGGATGCTCTATCTGCTTAAAATGTCTATAAGAATGCGGATTACACTTTCTAAGATTATACTAGCCTGTGCACTTCCCACCTAAAGTGGATTTATGTTTAGAAGAGACTTCCTTGAAACAGAAAATACCAAAAAAGCGGAAAGGGCCATCCTGGATTAGCCTGTGCAGACTGCACAGGCTAATCCGGGACGACGCTTTACGCACATGCATTAAGTCCGGTTTTCCAACGACGCGCCTCAAATAGATTACCTAGATTGCCTAGTTTCCTGTCCACATTGTGAGGACAGCCATGGATTATGGAAATAAAATGTCCAGCTGCAATGAAGTGGCGAATGAGTACACCAGAAGAGTGTTGTGTAGACAAAGACTTCTTCTGCATACTGGTTAATGGAAATGTGACCTATAACACACAACTACTATTACCAAGTCCAAGGACAAATTGCAGTCGGTGGTCGCAGGTGGTGTGACTTTGTCGTGTGGACATGTGCAGGACTGTCTGTTGAACTAATTCATTTTGATGCTGAACACTGGTCGCAAATGGAAACAAGACTTCAAGATTTGTACATCAAGTTCTTCCTACCTGAACTGTACAGTAAACGGTGTATAGAAACGTGTAATTGTTTTGAGCCAAGAACATGCATGTCAAACAGCACATTAATTTTATGACATAAGTGAACACATTTTATACCGACTTGCACGTTTGTTAAATTCTTTGATTATTTTGATTTTATATTTTCATAATGATTTCAGAAGCTTAAATGTTCACATAAATTGATAATTATGTGTAGTTGTAACATAGAACTTACTTTAAATACTTCTATTGATTGAATATTTTCATATTATCACAGACACTAAGAATTTATTTATATTGCTAAATAAATGTTTCAAAATACCATTTATTTTTTCATATTATTACACATGTTTATGTTGCAATATTTCTAATTACTGTGTGTTTGTTTGTTTGGATTTTTCGCCGTTTTTAACAGTATTTCAGTCATATCACGGCGGTTAGTTAACCTACTCACACTGTTCCTGGGCTAGTTTAGCCGTTGTAAGCGGTTTACCAGTACTAAATGCACATACTTATGCCAGTAACTGACAACTGCCCTACTTGAATCAGAGGTAGGGCGAGAATGGCCGTAGAAATAATTTCATGACCAATCCCCACACAACTATGTGGCCAGGCTGGGGTTCGAACTCGCAAACTAGTGGCGACCGTTTCCAGGTAAGACACCAGGTAAGAAACGTTTAGTGTTTCAGGACTCGAGCGACGACGAATCTGCCGCTGACGACGATAGGGCGGATGAACGTGACGACGTCGCAGGGAAGACAACGGCAGCACCTCCAGCCCAAGGTTCTGGAGTGCAGGCACCAGACAGCCCGCCAAGGAAAACCGCAAATGGCAGAAGCTACACCAAGGACCTGAGGGCAGCAGTGATGGGAACGGGCTTCTAGGAAGTGGACTGACGCTTCAAGGATCAGCCGATTTTCCAGGTAATTAACATTATAACGCTGTTCACCTAACTAAAGCAGTTTCGATTGTTTGAGTTTTCTGTTTTAGACGACGTAGTTGCATTGCCTTTCACATGCTGTTTAATTTGCAGGCATTCAGAGGGTATTTGACTGAGCAGGCCAAGGTAAAGGACGTCATGGACAACTATATAGCCAACGTCAGCAAGATGTTGTACTACTATATGTCCGGTGGTCAACCCGTGGTAACCTTCGATTCCGCCCAGCTCACCAAGGAAGCCTTGAAGATGATGGCCAATATGACCGAGTGGGGTAACAACCCCGAAGACGCTGGTCAATTACATGAAGAATTTCATCACTTTCTTGAAATTCTACATTCATGATTAGGGCGTGAATCTCAAGGGTTCCGATCAGCGGAATACCACCGGGTGAAGTCAGTTCTTGCTGACGTGAAGAACATACAGAAAGGCCAGGACAAGACCGCTCACAAGCTACACAGAATTGAAAAAGCTGTGAGGCAAAATCCTCCCAACATGGCAGAAGTAACACGGGTTTTGGATGTGGCCAAGAAGGACTTCCAGACCGCCATACGGAAGATCGAACAGGACAAAGAGAAGGCCAACTTGTCTAAGTATCTCATATCATTTATTAACCGTTACATGTGTGCATATATATATTTAAGGCAGGGTCAGCGAGTCGGCGTGCCGCAGAACTTTACTATTCATGAGTACAAGGCAGCATTTGATGGCGAACAGAACCTCATCGATGGTAAGCAGTATCTGGTCATCAGTATTGCCGACCAGAAGACCAGCGCGACGCACAAGTGTCGCATTGCTCTTGACCCATATTGGACCAATATTTTCTATATATATTACAGGTACGTCCGACTGAAGGGGGTGGTTCACGACAAATTCTTCAAGCAGTTTGATGGGCGACCCTACCAAAAGGCTTGCGACGGAATACAAAAGCTGCACAAGCAATACAACCTGAACCCCATGACGGCTGGCATCGCAAGAATGTCCATCGAGACCTACACTCAAAAGCTGCCACAGAGAAAACTGACTGCCGACTTCCTTTGCCATTCCGAACGGGTCAGGGATAGCCACTACAGGGTGCACTCACATCGGAAGCCACGCATCTAATTGGGAAGGTCATCGATTATGCAGATTGACAGTCCAGCGCTCTACCAACTGAGCTAGCCGGGCCTGGTATTTCTAATAACTGTAAACGTATATACATTTGTTGGTATGACATTTTCGTGGTTTCTTTAAAAATGACAATTTCATGGGTATTTGATTTCGTGGATTTCAAATTTTGAAAAAATTAATGCTTCAACACATTTACCTAGATGCTACCATATATACCCACTTTTAAGAGTATATACTGCATTTTTTTTGGCAGACTTAACCTTCCTTGGGTCTGTTGAGAAACCCCAGTTGATCATCATTCACCAATACAAGGGCTATTGGAATTCCCTAACATTTGAACGTCCATACAGGAGTGTTATATCATCCATGTATGTAGGCGTTACGTATTTCTATAACTTGCCTTCATGGACATTTTAACTTTTCTATCTGTGCCGGTTTATTTCAAGAACACGTTTTGAAATTGTAAATGGAATTTATGTAAAATTATTTAAGTCATTGTGTATAATATTTTAGGCAAGAAGTTGTTTGAAATGAGTGACACCATCGGAGTAAGATTCCTCCTTGAAGACAAAACTGAAGTATCAGAAAAAGAATTTCTCGAAATTTAGGAAAATGGCACTTTGCTTTACATGACCCATGGAATTGACAATGAAATTAATGCAACAGGTGTTCTGGTCAGCAAGGAATTACCAATTTACGAATAGTATAAGTTAAGCAAGAGGGCCATGATGGCCCAAAGCACTTACCTGAGTACGGGTAGTGACAGAGAATACCTTGTAGCTCTTACATCTGAATGTCATCGCCAACAAAATTACCCACATAAAACACATATCCACATTTTATTGTATCTACATCATAAAATTATTTTTCTAGGCCGATTCGCGCTCTGTAGAATAGACTTGAATTGCTTGTAGCGCCGCAATACACGTCTGTCCATCATCACGCTCTTGATTTTGATTTTTTTTGTGGATAAATTTCAATGGATTTGATCACTTTTATGTACTTACAGGCATATTCAAGGATAAATACCAACTTTCCATGACTTTTTTTTTTTTAATTCCATGACTTTTCCTTGATAAAATCCAAATCATCAAAATTCCATGATTTTTTCAAAACAAAGCCCATTTTCCATGACTTAACTGTATGAACCCTATCCATAATCTTATACATTAAATCCATAGTGAACAGGCAATAATATTATTCAAAACAAATGATCATTAAATATTGTTACCATGACTATGCTGCATCAACACAACCAAAATCTGTGATGCATACAAATCATACAGAACAATTGAATTCATACAACTGTAATTATGTTACAAATCATAAAGTTTGGCAATGGCTAATTATATACGATATCTTGTCCAATTATTTCCAGCAGTGCTAGAGGACAAAATAAATGGACCTTCCATCAAAGTTGCACCAATGTTGTCCACTACTGCAAGTATCAACAGTACCATGACCCCTGTTGACCAATGAGTGACCCTTCCTCTGAAGGATGCAATCAAGTCTTAAGAGAAATAGTGGTAATTGTTTAAAAGAAATAGTAATAATAGCCAAAACTTCATGCTTCATTCCCCATTAAATCTTCTTTGGGAAGCAATTGAATAGCAAATGGAATAGTTTCAAACCTGACTGGACCATACATTGGCTTCAAAAAACAAATTTCGAATTTCACAGCTATGTGGGGAATTCAAGATTTGGATGTGGTTTCGTACAGCCTTTCTGGACATGCAAGCCAGAATACGGTGATGGGCCTGTTAACAAAAAATGTATTGTATATAGTATGAACAAATTTAAGAGGATCACTAGTTAATGCTTTAGGAGGATACTAGTTGATAAACTGTTGGACTTGGAGAGTGGAAACGTAAGATGAATTTGAGATAATTCAAGAGCAACAACTCCACAATTTCTGGGGTGATTTGGCTGATTATCAAACTTAACCAAGATATTATGCCCACAAATATTTTCATAAAGTGAAGATCAGTTGAAAAACTGTTGCAAATGGAAGTAGTCTACCAAGAATATATTTGTTTGCAATTCACAAATTTAAGGTTAGTTTTGTTGTTTGTTTGTTTGGATTTTTTGCCGTTTTTAACATTTTTTCAGTCATATCATGGCGGTCAGTTAACCTACTCACAATTTTCCTGGGCAAGCTTAGCCGATAGAAGCGGTTTACCAGTACTAAGTGCACATACTTGCCAGTAACTGACAACTGACCTACTTGAATCAGAGGTAGCGGGGGGAGAATGGCCGTAGAAATAATTTGATGACCAATCCCCACAAAAGTTGTGTGGCCGGGCTGGGGTTCGAACTCATGATCCCCGGATTGACAGTACAGCGCTCTACCAACTGAGCTAGCCAGGCCCGGCTTTAAGGTTAGTGCAAGACCCGCATGTACTGTACTATCCATACAGCACATAGCCAAAACGATCATTCAGTTCATAACACAAGAAAAACAGTTTCTTTCAACAACTGGAGTGGTTTCCTCAGTAAAATGTTTCGACTAATGAAGAACATATCATCATATCATTGCTTTGAAATGGCTGAAGACAAACCCGGTGTTGTTACGTGTCCTAAGTTTGTTGATGGTCCAGAGGTCAAAGTTTATGTGCTGAAACCAGGTGTCAACCTGCAGAGTGATGCAATATCGGAGTAAATTTTTTAGGCCGAGTTTGTCTTCTGAGAGGCAGAGGAATCTGCATGATAAAATCCAGCTGTTTTGTCATACAATAGATGGTTATAACATATTCAGCCCATTACCTTTAGTTCCTAAAGAAGGGTAATAAAAAAAATAAGACGGCTAAGTTGGAGAGAGGGATGGCTCGAGAGAAATTCCGAACAATCCAGGACACAATCACCCAAATGGGTGATCAGCTCAGCTGTGTCATCCAGGGTCAAGAAGACCAAAAGTTGGGGAAAAAGAAACCCGACTATGCTGTGCCCAGGGGTGTAAGAAGAAACAGACTGGAGCTCATGCACTGTCAGCCTATGTCCCTGGCATCTTTAATAAGTCAGCCTGTAATGCCAAAGGTTACTCAGCGCATCACTGTGCTGAATCTGTGTGCAAAATGACTGAACCACACAACTGACCTGAAGGCTCTGACATCGGTCGGACGGGGCGAAATGCAGTTGGGGTCACATTTTAGGAAAAGCATTGAGGCCATTCATGCTGCCTTTGATGTACCCAATCCAAAGGAGTTGTCACTGGCTCCACTCTCAGCACCAGTCAGGCTCTGACGAAATTAGTCGACCTACCGAAAGAGTCATCGGACTGGGCAAAATACAAGTGGGATTCCGATGTAGTATAGAGGCCATTAAGGTTTGATGTGTTCATATAAGTTTATCAAAAAAAATTCAACTAAACAATATTATATTTGGAGAAAGAGCAGAGAAAATGCCGTCAACCCCATAGTCATCCAGTTCAGTTGTAAATACCAACATGTGAACTGAAATGTTCATTGGGTATTTGACATCAACATTACATTCCAATATCTTGCTTATTATGTGTATTATTATCTTTAAGTGTCTTCTATTACGGTTTATATAAATGGAGACACAACAAAAATAACTGGAACGTGTTCAGAAAAAGGAAAAGTTTGCAACAAACACATTCCATCTAAACAAAGAACAACCACTTCTTATTTTTGCCATGTACGACATAGGTAGAATATCTATTCTTCAACATACAATCATGTTCACTAAAACCAATCTATTGTTTCTTACTACTAACATAATCTCTACTTTTCCATGGTTCCATTGAAAGACATCTGATATTACAATCTTCAGTCCTCCAGGGTTCCAATGGAAGGCAACTGACTGTTAGTTCAGTCAAACCTGTATGAGGGACCTGTGCAGTGCAAAACAGGTCCCCTGGATATGTATCCTACCTCGACAGTGACCAGCAAAATGTTCTCAACAGTGTTTTACAAAACAATCAAGAGAACAAGGGCACTATGACAGAGTCTTCTATGACATTTGTCAGCTGCGAGGAAATTGCAAATTTTGTTTTTGTTAGTTCTGTAAACACCATGTTAGATGCCTTTTCTGGAAAAATGGACAATCTAGAACAATTGGTGTATGGCCTAAATGAATCTGTCATAACCACATTTCATTTGCTAGTACATTCATAAACAGTTTGTCAACTGAGGTTTATGGGGATAACGAGAGGCAGGCCAGTGAGTTAGCCCTAATATGGACAATGAAAGTAATGGTAGTGATTTAGTTGTTCGCGTAGATGATGGTCGTAATCAGGGTATGGTGGATGATGACGTTTCAGATGATTTGGTAGATAATGATGTTTCAGATAATTTGGTGGATGATGGTGTTGCATGTGATTTGGTGGATGATGATGTTACAGGTGATTTGGATCATGATATGGGACAGTGACAAACAGGTTGTGCTCAACATTGCTCTACAGAGTAACAAAGAACACACGGGCACAAGGGAAGAAATGGCAAACTTTGCTTGTGTCAGTTCTGTTAACAAACACAAAATTATATGTTTTACTGAAAAAAATTGACACAATGGAACAATCGGCATTTCCTATGCATAGGCGCTTAAAAAGATTACTTTAGCCTGCATTAATTCTTTCTGAATAGTACAGAAATTAATAATCTGTCTCTTGAAGTTACTAGAGAAAAATAATTGTGATGAGAATAGGGAATTAAGGGAGAATATGGATTTATCAAAGGTCACTTACAGGAACTTAAACAATTCCTTAATGTTGACCTTGACAGGATTGCACATTGTTGCTTTGTTTAGATGGGTCATGTCATTTGTGTGCTTGTCGTTGAAAACTATCAGGAACTATTATGAAATTGTGTGCTGGGGACATTTTGCTCATGGTGCTAATGGAACTGAAAATAGGCCGCAACAATGAAGACTTAGCATTGAGGTTTCAGGTAGCTCTTACCCAGCTTTCAACCATCCTTAATAATTCAATGCCGGTAATTTTTGTAAGATGGCCATCAAAAGAAGAAATAATTTAAAATCTACCAAAATCTTTCAGGAAGCAGTACAGAACAAGAGTCTTCATTGGAGCATGAGATGCCATTATGGCCTAAAAAGCCGACAGACTGCAATGTTTGTGGTGGTAATGAGTATGCTACATTTAGCAGCTACAAGCGTCACTAGACGGCCAAACATGAACAACTCAATACATTGTTCATTAGGGTGGAGCTTAAAACATCCAACAACAAAAAAATCATTTTTTTCAAAGTCTAACCCCCCAAATCTGTTCCTTATGATATAAAAACACTGTATGCAAAGTTTTAACAAAATATTCCTATGTTTAGGGGTAGCTCAAGTGCCTCAAAGATTACCAGTTATAAAAAAATACAGCAAATTACACGATTTTTACGAGTATTTCTCTAAATAAATTTTAAACAAAACAGTATTTTATTTTGAACACAGTAATATTGTTCTGACAACTTATTTTAATAAGAATGTGGTCTATTTGTTGTATACTTTATTGGCATCTACCAACAATGATCAAGATTTGAAAAAAAGACAGATTGAACTCAAGTTTTATTTAAAATCCTTTATCCCCCCCGCTGTCACTTTGGGTAGTAAGTATGTAAAAATCAAAGACTGATCTAATGAAAGAACTAGGTTAACAAAACATTGTACATGTACCGAATAACAGTAGGAAACAGCTGACGGTATGAAAACTTATTACAAATGAACATGTGCATGTTGGAATGTGAAATAATTTTACTTAAAATGTATTCCTCAAGACACAAACATTTCATATACTACAGTAACATAATATTAAATCTTCTTGACAACTCTACCTATTGTAAACATGAAGAAATGAATGTTGCATAATATCAAGCACTGTCATAAATATTACAAGTAAATATGTGCAAGTAAAGTGAATACATGGTAGTCTCATTCTTTCACATAATTGTCATTTACTATGTTATGCATAGAATAACTCCTGTTCGGGTAAAATAAGTCAAATTTTTAAAAATGCAACTATATCAGAGAAAAGAGACAACACAGTATAAACAAGCACAGCATAGCATTATGGCAAAGATTCAGACAATTCCGTCTCGAAGTCGTTTTGCCATGTAGAAGCACGCCTTACTCTGATTGGTCGTCTAGGTCTAGGGGTGGAAGGTACATCAGAAACAGGGATACAACATCCCCCAGTTGGCGGCAGAGCTGTAGGGTTCTCACAGGCATCTGGTAACCGGTAGCCCGACTGATTTGGGGAGTCATAGGTCAACTGATGTCAGATGTTCTGGTTTGTGATAAGCCCAGATGTGCCACGTGTAGCGACAGGTGTCTGTAAAGGCTCGGGCTGCGTAGGTGTTCTCGTAACATACGGTAGAGCGCAGTGTCAGTGTTCTTAGGCCTACAAGTTGGAGTAGGAGCCTCTAGTTGGGTAGGCATAGACCTGTGAAGTCGGCATCAACCGTCAGTCTGGACAATCTACGTACACTGGGATGTATTTACGTAGAAATATCCGGTTATACAGGATTACACGTCTGGAACCATCAACTCTAAGAACATATTGGTCATATTGGCATACCTCAATAACAACTTTTTGTATGCTGAGACAGTTTCTTCGTGCATTGCATGTGTCTGTTCTGAAGAGCCTCTTCTCTTGCTATTACTGTGGAATGCCACATCTCATGAGGTCTGTACTAGCCGGGTGGGATGGGTATAAAATCCCTGATAGATCTGCCGAATATACACAAAACTGGGGAGAGTTTTGTGTCTCGATCAGGTGTGTTGCGATACTGCAGCATTGCACGTTGAAATTAGTTGTTGTCAATGACTCACTTGAGTCACTGGTATTGTCCATTAGAAGGCGCTTTACAGTCTTCACACCAACCCTTGCATAGACAATTACTATATGGGAATGCCACAGACGACCACCGATGATGAACACCCCAATTTTTCAGGAACTGTCGCAGGACAGAAGCATTGAACTGAGGACCGCCATCGGAAACAAACTCATCAGGTATTCCGTATGTAACACAGATCAGTCTAGGCAGGAGATGAGCCCGGTAGCACCTTCATATGATAATCACACAATAGGCCAGTTAAAGCAACGATTAACAATCACTAGATAAGTGTGTCCTTTGTAGGCAAACTATAAGTAATTTCAGCACACAGACACTGAAATGGATATTCCAGGGCATTCAGTGAGATAGGTGGAGCACTGGGGTTTGACGGAGCACTGCGGTTGCAGTGATTACAACTGGAACAGAGAGCGGTAATGGCACGTGTGATGCCAGGCCAAATTACTAAAGCAGTACTGCTTTTACACTGTTGCCTAGTCAGCATAGTCAGTCCAAACAAGTGTGAACATGACTTGTCTGAACATGAATTTGTTGACATTTTGCATAGTCAGCAAAACAATTAGATCTGGATGATTGGTTCTTGGCCTTTAACAACAATTATTGAATGTTGTGAATATGATGATTGGAGAAAATGTCACTTTACTTAGTAGTTAAATTTGGGTTCTGAATTTATTATGAGAATTAATCTACAGGTACTATGCAAAATAATAAGGTGGCTGTACCGCTGCCGCTTTGGGGCCCAATATCAGAAACTTCATAATCATTGAGCTACCCCTAGCTATTGTTCAATTGTGCTCATATTTTGCCAAATTTATTTTTTTTATATATAGGAACAAAATGAGAGGGTAAGAAGATCATATTTCAAAAATTCATAAATAAGCTCCACCCTATTGTTCAAATGTCCATCCAAACGATTTTGACGCCCAACCGATTTAGAAGCCCACCAGAAAAAGATACACCACCTACTGGCCTCCCCAATTCTTGACAAAACTGTGAACAAATCATTCACTGATCCAGAGGTAAGCCTGACGTATGTTTTAGACCACAAGACCAGGTTGCACCAGAAACGTGAACGGCAGGCAGAAGAGAACAGCGTTTCCATGACAACAGAAAGGGAGGATTATCGAGACGGACTATTTGAAATTACCAGTGAAAACCGTATCGGACACAAACATTTCAAACATTTGTTTTGTTTCTGATCATTCCTGCTGTACTGTGGTTAAACTTAATTAAAATAATTTAGGTTTTAAGGTGAGGTGAATGCAGCAGGAATGATTGTTTTGATATTGATTTGTTAAATAACACGTATCTGGTATTCAGTCTAATTTACATATTTCTGACATATCCATTCTTGGTACCAGTTTCTCATGTTTCATGCTTTCCATGAATAACTGTACTTCTAACGGCAATATTAACTGTCATCAAATGGACAAGTCATTATAAGGTCCATCTATGAAACATGTTGAACACTATTAGAAATTTACAATATATAATAAATTCAACAATTACGAACTAAAAATCATGTGGTAAGTTTTTGTCCACCAATAAGTAAATTTGCTTGGAAAAAACGATGCCAATTTGTTGATAATTACCTGTTTTTTTTCTCCATTTGCTGTACCAATCTTTTGTTCAATTTTGGATACTAGTATAGATTTATGAGACGGCCCTCAAACTTAAAACACTTCACTGAACACAACAACGGGATTTCTCCATGCAAAAATCATGCATGGGATTAACATTTCTTTGACGGGAAACTAGGACACCCAATGTCTTTAACTGGCCATTATTCCTCATGGAGTTCATGATGTTTTAGTGATGTCAATGGGATGCCCATACATTTATTGATTTTGATGTTCAACAAATAGTATAAACTAGATATAATTGTGCTTTCGTCATTAAAGTTAATGCAGAGCCTCTATGTTCTATTTGAATAGCATGTAAGTCTCATCGCATCTACTGGCTATTAGGGTGTTAAAGCCTGTACTTAGGCAAAAACTATGCTTTTAGTCACGAACACTAAAGGTAATTCTTACCTACATTGCAGAGTAAAAGTTATTCCCTTAACATTTCATTTTTATTTAACCTATTTTACTTTAGTTTGAAACATTTACAAAACATTGATGATTGATTGTACATCTATTTCAATATATAAAACTTGAAATTATAATAAACTTCATGTCACGGTAAAGTGTGTTCTGCTTTAATTAAAATCCCCTACGTAGATTCCTGCTAGCCTCAGAGCTAGTAGAACACTGGCTGGTAAGGCCATGGCAACTAACGAACAGAAAGTGCAAACATTTGACTAGCATTTGACCAGTATATGGAACAATGTCCAAACAATCATCTCTACAAAATATTGATGATGCAGGTAAGATTTTGTTAAAAACATTAAAGTCTGAAGTTTTTGAGAAATTTGCTGAATTCAATGCAAAAGGTCAAAATTATTTGAACTATCTTCAAGGTATAAAGACTGAAGAAAGTAAAACACAACTCTTACAAGTGTCATCATCGATAGCATCGAACACCCAGCAAACATGCATATATGGGTCCCATATGGGCTGTTTCTGGGCAAGCCCATATGGGCTAGCCCATATTGGACCCATATGGGACCTATATGGGCCAGCCCATATGGGCTTGCCCATAAGGGTCCCAGATGGGTCCCATATTACAGCACTGTTGGAAAAAAATACTTTAAAATGTATTTATTTATTATAAACTTATATTTTTGTGCTAGTATGTGACTGCATTGATCTAAGTTACTGTTATTTTATCAAAAAATAGTAATTCAACGCATAAGGCCACAACAAATTGATCAGATGTTCGTCGGATTTGCCGCACCTTAAAATCGTAAATCGAAAAAAAAATATTTTTCTTTTTTTTTTTGCGCCCGCACATATAATTTTGCCCCACACCCGATTTTTTTAAATGAAGTTTTCATCAACGAGTCTCATTTTATGTTAAACGCCGACTTCGTGGTGTCCCCAAATCATAACAAGCAATTGGTACTGATATAGACTTGAATAAGCCACTTTGCAGCTACTGGTTTTTGTGCAGAGCACATAATTTATGACCCAAATGTTTACTCCCCAATAGCCAGTCTGGCACAGCTGCCATATGTATTTCGACTCAGCAATTTCTTATCATGTTTTATCAAAGTTGTGAAAACACAACAAGCTGTTTGTCAGCATTCACTGCCTAATTAAAGATGATTGCTAGCAAGCTCTGGTAATATCAGCAGACACAACAGTTAATTAAAGGATTATCTTGTGGATAAAGAATGTGTGAAATTGGATGTCTGGAATATGTCAAATGGACTGATAATCGGGTATGTTTACATTTGGACAGTTTTGACCAGGGGTTTGTCCTTGATTTCTTACTTCTAATATCCACACATATAAGTTGTTTTTGACATGTCCATTTTATAAATTGAACGTATCTGTTTGGTGTACATTTTGTTCAGCTTTTATATATAAAGGTACATTTAACAGGGCAAGCCAATTCATTATGTTAGTTATGAATGTCAATTTAGTTTGGATATTGTTAACATCTTGTAGATATTTTAAGAGTGTATGTTTAAATAAAAATAATTATCCAAGTTTACTGCAATGAACAATTAACAAACATGTTAATATAAAAATCTAAATATACTAATGCTTTTGTTAATGCCATAATGCAATTAATATACAGCACAGTGAAGTATAAGTTTATAACAATTAAAACTAGAAGATTATTATGATATAACCATTCCCTGACATGGAAACACGCAACAATGTTGCGAGTCGCTTAAAAAATTGGCTCAAGAAAAATAAGAGCCAGTGTGAGCCCTGGTTTACATTTTTTAAAAATGGTGGCGTCCAGTTGTTTCGTCGTGTCATTTAAAGATACAGAACTTATACTGGTCATTCCTAAATTGTTTTGTGTTTATTGTATGACATTTCATATTCATGTTACTAAACTGTTGGTAGTGAATGACTTGGTGTATCAAATATATATTTTGATAATGACAATTACCTTGTATAAGGTCTACTTTCTGATAGTTAAGATATGGCTATTTAGTATTTACTGCCGGGTGTTAATTTAATAGCAGAATCACTATTGAAGACTTGTTGCACAAAACCCTTTGTAGGACATGGTCGAAAAAGAAATGGAGAAATTAGTTGCTTAGTTTATTACATATATATTGATTTTGACAACAATTTATGGACTAGAGCAGATGAAGAGTAAATAATTGACAAGATATCAAGTTATGATGGCATTTGGCAGTAATTTTTAATCACTATGGGCAAGATAGGATTTTTTTTTCTTGTGCGCTTTTCGCTTGCCTCCGATTTTATCAAAATGGAAAAAAATATTTTTATTTCGCTCGCTCGCTCCAATGTTTTTTGGACAAAATCCGTAGAACAACTGATCAATTTGTTGTGGCCTAAGCACATAATTTACAACCCATATGGGCCCCATTTGGGCTCACAATAAACGACAACAGCCCTGAACAGGTGCCCGACATTTATTTGTATTGTTATTTTTATATAGATTTTATTTTTATGAATAAAACATTTAATGCATCATTAGATGTAGTTTTGATCAAGAAAGTGCAATCGAAGTTTTTAATCATCACATAATTGAAAAAAATTATTTATTTCAAGCTTGCGCATACGAAATTTCCGGTAGCGCCAAAAAATGTTCACAACAAGCGGTAAGTCGTACATTTGTACAAGTAAATAACATTACTTTCGAATTATGTTCGATGATATCTCCCATTATCAGTCTGCAATTGAAATGCATGCACATATCGTGTGTAAAGAATAGTTGTAAACACGTTTTTTGGTATTATCCATTATTGTTTTGCATTTGCCATGTATTTTGCGATGTCAGTCGTTTGTTTTCAATGTTGTGACATTATGTTGGAAAATATTGCAGGGTATACATAAACTCTGCTGCACTGTTGAACTGTAAACTGTCAAGTTTAAAAATACATTATAATTCTATATTAAATAAAAAAGTTTTTTATTCAAGGTGAGGCACCATTGAGTTTCCATGTTTGGTGGGCAGACAGTTGACAAGGAGGTTGTGTTCTACCAGCTGGTGAGGCAATTAAATATGAAGTGCTAAAGAGAAATTTGCGGTCCGTCAGCTTTGAATTACTTGTATAGTAAGTCTAGTTAATGTTTTATGGAATACGCGAATGGTAGTTTCATTAATATTTATGTCATGTAGATGTCCAAAAAGATACATAAATGATACAATGTATTAGTATAATGTGATACTGGCAATACGATAAATATTTTCTTATATGTGACTTCCCAAAACATTAAAGCAACTTTCCAATAATCAACACTTGACAAAGAATATGTTTTGCCAGTGACGAAAATGTTATGTTGAGCAATTCAGACGGAGTATTATAGCAATTTGCCACAATAACGATCCGTCACATAATGATTCGCCATAGGTTCATAACAATTCGTGACACTAGTAAAGTTCTGCTATTAGTTCAACTGTTGAACACCTTTAATTCCGTGTTTGTAACAACGATAATTGGTGCTAATTGTAATTGATGTGGTTTGACGCCTTGTGAATGATTGCAGTTTGTTATCATAATCAGCTGTTAACGCATTTTTAGCAATATAATAACCCGGCCAAGTCTAGTAAAAATGCTTTATTTATTTCAATCTGAACAGAACAAAATGTTCATAAACATAAGCATATTACAGCTCATCATTTTATTTCATTTTACAAAATTAAACATGCATAAATGCGCATACATGAAAGACAAATATCGTACGCGTAGTATTGGTATATTAAACTTCTAATATAGACTATTAGTTTCTAAAAAATCAATCATAAAATGAAAATCATAAAGGTTTGAGTAAAAGTACGCAATAAACTGTTGAATACCTATGGGCTTCCCCTTTTATCCAGAGATCTATTAACTCATTATTATTTGGTAGTAAACTTAATGAAAATTAAATACAGAACTGCTTTACAACACGTGGATAATGTGTTTGCAATTACATATTTGCACATGTGCAACATTTGCACTTCAAAAGCAGGCTATTTTCTGGTCGAATCACCACTGGACATTTTGAAACTGTTTTAGCAAAGACATAAATTCCTTATGTTTTTTGTAGGAACAGATTATTTGGTGAGAATATGACATGAGTATTAAATGTATAAAGGACACGACCGCCACTGCATAGACTTGATATTTTAAAGTTTTATATTTGATAACATGCAATGTATAGTTGTGGTGCATAATCATAATGTTGATTCCAATGTTTGTTGAGAATATGTGTATTTTTTTTCATTCGCAAGTCATTGGGGACCCAGGTAGTGAAAATGGACCCGGGTACTCCTGAAAGCTTATCTGACCCGCGGGTTTCTGGGTACACTATTCACTTAAATTGGTAGTTTAAACCTTGACACAATAAAATTCATGTATCAATAATTGTCGTAGTCGTCGACATTGCCGTCATTCTCAATATTGTACATAGTGCATTATAAAGTACAAATTAATGAGCTTTATTAGTGATGTTGTATTCATCATATATCTTTAAGTGCAACTTATAAAAAAAACACACACATTTCCTTTATATGATAATGATCACCAATTTCCACCAAATATCTTTGTTTTAATCATCAAAGTAGTGTGGCGAATCATTATGAACCTAAGGCGAATAGTTATTAAACTGTTGCAAATCGTTATTAAACTGTGGCGAATCGTTACTCGTTCCTCACAGGGCATAGAAATAACAAGCAAGGTCAAATATTTTTTGCAAAAACACAAGGGAAGTAATTGAAATTTCGATACATTATGTCCAAAACATCTTTACCGCGACTTATTATTGATTTTGTATCTGATAAGTTTTTACCTATTTTTTATTTGTATGTACGTATCAATTTTGAAGCATACCACGAAGACTTGCGGACCGTGATGAGGCAGCAAAAAATTCTACCACAAATGTTTAATGTACCACCAGCCTGTTCTACATTATGATACTCCAAGGTCAACTACATCCCCAATAGCTAATATGGATGGATCAGCACACGTACCAAAGAACAGAATGGTATGGGTCACTAGATTAACCGAAAGCGCATAGAAACTTACCGAAAGCCACCAGGAATGCAGAAAAATCCAACATTTTATATTAACAAGTTATTTACGTTTTCAAAATAAATTGCAATCAAAATTATATGTAAAATAAATAAAGCATTTACATATTGAATAAATTTGCAAATACTTATCACGACATTTGGTGGTGTGTAAACGCGGCCCAAAAAAGCCTTTAAGATAGTCGTAAAATGTGATATTTATGCATACCAAAACACAGGAAATCTTCGATAAAAAGATATACAAGTATCCAAACAGTATGAAAAACATTTATTTGTTTTAAACCAATAGTGTGTTCAAGAAGTCGGAAAGATACACTAGAATCTTTGAATCACTTTGATCCAATAATAATAACTTTTGTTTTCTGTAAAGTATATGTATTTTCAAATGTTATTTTGTCAGTTCACAATCAACGTTTTAAATGAATAAATTATGATTTTTTCCTTAATAGCGCGAGACCTAGGAATCTTCACCATGATGGAGGTCATACAATATGGCTTCAAGGCTTAACACTCGACTCCTGGGGCTGCCACGACAAGGCTATGGAACATTCAACAACCAAATTACAGACTAAAGCAAGGGATTGTGGTGGCGGGTGGAAACAAAGAAGGTCTATAAAGTCCATCGTTACATAAAACAATGTTATCGGTAGTGATTTACAATTGAACACGAGCATTCTAGTCTTCAGCATTGCGAGTGTTTTGCACTGACTTTGAGTTATGAAATTCGCCACATTAAAAAAACTGTCGCCACTTTCACGATTTGGTGACCGTGGTGATTGACAGCAAAACCCTTAATATGTGACATTTTGTGTTAATCATTTACATTAACAGTTTATCTTCTTTTGTGAAATAACTTGGCTGCTTTATCAATTACAATAACAATAAAGTATGTCATTTATTTGGCAATGTAATGTTTGTATGTCTGTAGTCTCAAGTATTCAGTTGAAAGTGTCTCTATATTTGTGAGATTTTATTTACTACTTATGCTAACCATCTGCTGTGCATGTAATTGTTTGTCTTTTACGTGAATATAGTCTAAAATAACAAGATATGCATGCATATATAATAAGTGAGTACATGCAATAATTGATTGTGATTACTCTATGTAAAGAGAAACATCATTAAAGTTGGGTATTTTATCCGTTTTTTTTGCATTTTAACATAATGTGTTTCATGTAATAATTGACTTTTAAGTTATTTCTAATGCATCCTGTTCAAATTTGTATGCCTGATAAAATTATATACCTGGTAGATAAGCACATTTCCTGTATTGATATTGAAAGGTTTTTTAAGCATCAGATGTATGATGTATATATCATATCTGTGTGTCTCTTTAGCTAATTTAAATATCTAAATAATATTTTATGAACACATAAATTTTTTTATGTCATTGGACTTTCATCGAATTCAGTCAAACTGATTATCTTCGGTTACAAATTTACTGTTTGTTAACCCGTACATAAATTATGAACTATTGACCAATAGTATTAAGTTATGAGATTACGTGATCACTATAAGCCAATCAAAACCTATCTTGGCCACTATTACGCAGAATTCGACGAAGGCAGCTGCCTCGTCTTTTCTTGCTTTTCGAAAACGAGTTACGTTGTTTGTGGATGCTATAAAGGTTTATCATTTGTGCATTCTTACGAACGTGCTTTTCGTTTTTCATACGACATAACATTTAGTTGGCCGCGACCACGCCTTCGTGTGTTAATTAGTGGACAAGGTGGCGACTTTTGGGATAACTACGAGGATTCCGTACTCTCGCGGGTTCTACCACGAGATTTTACGGTCTGCCGTGATCCAAGATGGCGGCGCCCAGGACGACGAAAGTACAAATCTTCGGACATTCGTTTGTTAGTCGTTTAAAGGAATTTATTCGGCTAAATTCTGCGCTTCGATATGACCTACACCTACAGGGACCTCCCATGGTTCAATATCCTGGTTATCCTGGAGCAACGGTACAGACTCTCCGTCATAAGCTTCAAGACATCTCTGACTTCAGTCCGGACATAGTGGTTCTGGCGATTGTGACTAATGATCTTTACCATCCGGACCAAACGCCGCAGACAGTAGCCTCAGCCATTGCGGATCTGGTGGACACTCTTTTGTTTGGGTTGGAAGTTCATCAGGTCATCGTCCTACAACTGCTTCATCGCAGATCCTCGACTAGACCTACACTTTATCCCGTTGATCCCCAGTGGTTCAACCCCCGAGTGGATGACATGAACCTGTTTCTTATGGACATGCTAAACTATTCTGTTCACGGCAGAACATACTTGTGGCGTTTGAAGGGTTTTTGGTCACCTGCATGTAAGGCTAGAAACTTTGCGGATGACGGTTGCCACCTCACCGATCATGGCCAGCTCCGTCTCTTCCATAATGTCCGAGCTGCAGTGGTCGTCGCCCTGAAACAGTCCATATGTTTCAGTTAAGATATGTATACTGTTTCCTTTACATGATTAGTTTCATCTATTTGCACTTTCCATTTATTCAAATATTGAACGTGCAATCTTAGTTTCAATGCCTTTATAGGGCATCTTTTTCGTTTTTCCGGGGCATATTTCCCCGCTATCATTAATTATGCTTTTCGCCTGATTTAGTCAACAGTTCAGGCCATTTTCATGGCATGGTTTTAGTTAACAGGTCATGCCTCATTTTCTTGCAGGTGCTTTAGTTTCGTTAGATCACACATAATCCTACCTCCTGCCAGTTACAACATACAGTTATGTTACACATTTTTCTATTGTTTCTTCCTAAAGTCATTCACTTCTATTTATATATATTTTCTCATCTTCACTTTGCCTTTCAGATGAAGCCGGACAACAAACGAACCCGGACAGCCACTACCACATCGTGCCTGTGTTGTGGTGGTCCTCCGGACGCAACCAAACGTCTTAAGAAAAACACGGCTGTCGAGCCTTCGGAGGACCTGGTTCCGGCGGTATCCGATGGGCTTCCCATCCCGGTCCTGTCAGACGCCAGACGGACATTTCCTGACCTGGTCGTGTCTGCAGCAGGATTCTGCGCTACATGGTCCGGCTGATGGTCCTGCCGGTGTCCTGTCTACTGATTTTCACAGACACCACCTACCTATCGTACAGGCTAGCTTCGTACCTCCGCATCATGACGTTCCCATCGCTGCCCTGGGGGAAGACTCTTCGTCCGACTCTGAGGGTGACCACGATCTCTCATTCGAACAGGCTGTCCAATCACACGGGGCTGACTTATTACCAGGTAGCGGTTTTACCTATGCAGAGCCCATCAGTACACCAATAATTCGTCAAGTGAAGAAATCTATCTGCAAGGAAGTTTGGCAGAATAATTCATAGACCTATGGGTCCCATATATTTTGCTTGCTGGGTAGACTGCTAGTGAATGCCTTCGAAGAGAAATCGTCGCCTTAAAATTATTTTGAGCTATCTACAAAAAATTGTTTTTTTAGAAAATTGCACCGATGGATTTGTCACAAGTTGCGCTATCTACCAGAACCCTTGTTTTCTTAAATCAAGCCCCCATTTCGAAGTTCGCAGGTCACAACTTGAGCTAACTCTATGGTTCACAACATTGTTTTGCTTTATTTTAACCTATGTAAGAGTGATAGCGCACTATAGCATTAAATTTGAAGAAGGCCAATCTAAAAGCAGCTTTATGTCACGTGATTTGATATGCACATGAAAATTAAAATGAGCAATGTCTGATCTATCCAATGAAATCTGCCCTTTGCCTCACGTGACTATGTTATCAATGGCAGCCGTTAGGACAATATTGTGTGATATGTGATTCTCCTCAACATGGGGTTTAACTTAAAATGTAAGTATTATGGAATATATTTAGGTCTTCGAATACATTTTACCTTTGATACATGATTATATCACTGTTATTTGCGAAACGTGTCAACTAAAACACTCGAAGCATGTAAATATAAGCCTAATTTTGGACTGACCTAAATTCGGATGATGTTCACCGTTCTATTAAAAATCCCTGTTTGGTTACAGATAATTTTATCAGTATGCAAAACATGTAGTAATCTGTGCTTATCTTAAGTAAATGGTGGTACTTGCTGGTATTAATTTTCCTTAAAATCAAGAGTACTGGTTATGCAAAATGTGACGCTACAAGCAGTCACGGCTATTTTAGTTAAACATTTACTTGGTTATTGTTCATTTGTTTTTATTTCAGGGTCCTGCTGACATCAATGCCCAACAATGTGCTGGTGAAAATTCTTGGGTATATTACACTACAGGAGTTATTGTTATCAGTGAACAGGACTTGCAACAGACTACGTTGATACACCTGTGCTTTGGGAGGATTTTGTGTTCGATAATCAACTAAATTATAAAGAAAGAAGATCTTGAAACAATTTTGTGTTGTTCGCTTGCATTTAAAAGATTAATATTTTCTCCATTTGATGTGCAAAGTAAGAGTTACGACATAGACCTATTATTTTCTACTTACCTGAAAGGTAGAAAATTGAACTGGCTGTCGTTGAGTGATCTGCCAATTTCAACGCTTTGTTTTACCCTAAATACTCCAAACATTCAGATACTGAATTTGTCGGGGTGCAAAACACTCGTAGATGCTGACTTTCTTGTATCTTGCTAAACTGGTCAAAGTGTATACTGGTATGTCATTTGTGGACATATGTCAAAATACACTGTGTGAAATAGTGGAAGGAAAATCTTTAACGGTGTTGGATGTATGTGGAGTCAACCTATCGATAGAACGTGTCACCACGTGCTTAGGTGCTGCCAACATTCATTACTGTTTTTTCATCTTTCAGTAGACCACACCTTGTCTGAACTACAGTTTAAACGTCAAATAAGAGACGCATTTGTGGACGTCAGTTTACATATATACAAACAATGAAGAAGTTTAATTTAACTCATGCGCTGAATTTAATACAGAATGACACTGAAAATGACTCTACTAGTGATCATGAGGATTCTCATAAATTATCCACGCCATTGATGTAGTGGACAACGTCCAACTGATTGAAAACAATACCGCTATAGAAATTACAAATAATGACGCAACAGTGTACCAGTCCTTGTCAGTGAGCCTACAGGTGATGACACAGAAGA
Source organism: Congeria kusceri (assembly GCA_027627225.1). NCBI lineage: Eukaryota > Metazoa > Mollusca > Bivalvia > Myida > Dreissenidae > Congeria > Congeria kusceri. The sequence continues at coordinate 20,893,943 of CM051034.1, forward strand.
TGTGCATGAAAACATCACATTATTTGCATCTGAATAAGTAAATATTTCTGACAGTGGAAAAGCTAACAACCCACATGAAAGTGCTGAAAATGAGATTGTCACAGTGAGCAATACTGATGACAACAATAATGTCAGTGCAAAAAGAGGAAGAAAACAATTTAGAGACGAAACACACTAAAAACAGAACATACGAAAACAAAGGCGACAGGGTGGTCTGGAGTATATCAACACCCGTGGTGTAACAGTTAGAGCTAAAGAAGTGAAAATAGTGAAAGATTGTGACTGGAAATGTAGATTTAAATGTGCTAGATATTTTACAGCGAGAGAAAGAAAAGAAATTAATGACGGATTTTTGAAATTGAATGATTGTGAAAAGAACACATTTTATGCCAACACCACAAACAGAACCTTGAAAGCAACAAAAAGAACTTTAACTGAACATTCAAGAAGAAAACACACTATTAAGTATTACTTGCCTATGGGTACAGATAGAATTCGGGTGTGCAAAGAATACTTTTTGTCAACGCTGAACATAAGTCCTAAAAGGATACAGTATTTCTACAAAAAGCACGAGGAAATTATTGTTCCAGATAACCGGGGGAGGCACACCAAGAAACGTATACCTGAACAAGATCGTCATGTTATATGTGAACACATTCGTTCCAAAAGTGCCTTCCCACTACTGTAGAGCCAGTTCTAACAAGGAAGACCTAGAAGCTACTTTGACAGTGGCAAAAATGTTTAGATTTTATAACGAGCAGTGTGCGAATCGTGGAATAGTGCCACAGAAAGAGAGTTTGTATTGCTCAATTTTGAAAACAGAGTTTAATATAGGTTTCTTCAAACCAAAGAAAGACAGATGTCATTTATGTGAAGAATATCAAATGAATGGCCCAGGTGACACACCATACTGAAAACAAAATATGAAGATCACATAAGAGACAAAGAACTTACAAAAGCTGAGCAAAATCATGACAGAACCAATCAAGACCCAGATGTGATGACTGTCTGTTTCGATATGGAAACGGTGCTTACTTGCCCACGGGCCAATGTTTCAAACTTTTACTACAAAAGAAAATTGAATGTATACAAATAAACTGCACACTGTTTGACAAGCAAAACAGCTTATAATATTATGTGGAACGAGGCAGTTGCTAGACGGGGGGCGAATGAAATCGCCAGTGCACTACTGATAGTTTTGGAAAATGTGGTTGCATCTCATCCAGAAGTCAACAAATTAATCTTGTGGTCAGACTCCTGTGTTCCACAAAATAGGAACAGTACCATGAGCTTTGCCATTCTTTGATTAATGCAAAGGCATCCTGAATAGCAAATATTGAACAAAAGTTCTGTACACCAGGCCACAAGTATCCATGAAGTGGACAATATTCATTCTCACATTGAACGCGAGATCTGCAAAACAGAAATTTACAGTCCACTCAGTTTAATGAGGACAATGAGAGAGGTGATTTCAAGGACCTACCGTACACAAAAACTAGATCTCTTTCCTACGTCAGCAGTCTGCCATTCACAGTTATATACAGGGTTAACGTTGAAAGTGATTGTCGTGCAAAGGAGGCCAGTGTCAGGTTTGGTACACGAAGCCGAAGGTCGATTAAGGAGAACCCGGTATTACCAACCCCACAGCTTTTGAACAAAACACCAGATATCAGCGCTGACAAGAAAGGCGATATACAGAGCATGCTTAAAGTAATGCCAGAAATCGACCGACATTTCTTTGAACGGTTACTGAAGATCAGTGTTTAGATATAATAGTTCTCAGTTTGTTAGGAGAACCTAATAGAAACTAATGCTGTGTGACCCCACATACATCTAGCAGTAGCTCTTAAGCAGTATTATGCCGAAATTCTATAGTTACCTCTAATAATTATGCAGTGACAAAGTAATTATAATGTGTTTAGCTTGCCTGAGCTCACGGTGTCAATTTGTTTTTATGTTTTCGAGATATATATTTGTTTTACATCAAGTAAAACTGTTGTTCAAGTCCTTGGTTACGCTCAGTTATGGAATAGTGATGTTTTTTAGAGAGAACATTTTCGTTAGTTTGATAAAAAAACTAAGTGGTAATAATGCGCAGAGAAGAGCTCTGTAAAATGTCCGTGTTCAAGATTGTTTTCTGTTTATGAGCCAGTTAAACTGTTGTTCAAGTTCTTGGTTTACGCTCAGTTATGGAATTGTGATGTTTTCAAGAGAGAACATTTGTGTTACTGCGATAAAAATTACAGACACTTAGTGGTAATAATGCGTGGTGTAGAGCTCTGAAAAAATGTTTGTATTCAAGATTGTTTTCTGTTTTTCAGCCAGTTAAACTGTTGATCAAGTTTTTGGTTTACGCTCAGTTGTGGAATTGTTATAATTTTAAAAGAGAACATTTTTGTTAGTTTGATAAAAATTACAGACACTAAATGGTAGTAATGCGCATTGTAGAGCTCTGTAAACATGTATGTCTTCAAGGTTGTTTTCTGTTTTACAGCTAGTAAAACAATTGTTCAAGTTCTTGATTTTCGATCATTTATTAAATTGTGATGCTTTTAAGAGAGAACATTTTTGTTAGTATGATAAAAATGACAGGCACTGGGTAATAATGCGCAGCATAGAGCTCTATCAAAAGGTTTGTGTTCGAAATTGTTTTCTGTTTTACAGCCAGTAAAATAGGTTGTTAATTTTAATTTCTTGGTTTACGCACAATTATTAAAGATTTAAAAGCGAAAATCATGGTTTTCTTCATATCACCATGCATTATATTAATAGCTCACCTTAGCGCACTGTATTCATGGTGGGCATATCGTATTGCCCTTTGTCCATCATATTTTGTTGGTCATTATTAATTGTGGTCACAAAACTTCATATAGATCTTCGTTAGTTGGTCCTCATCCAATGCTGGAGATAGCTCAAAAATGCAAAATAATGCGATGTTTTTCACATAATTAATAACATTCTAAGCTATGTCCTCATAGCTCACTACAATTCTACATTAAATTGATTTTTTTTTACAAAATTGAGCTATCTCAAAACATATTTTTCAAATTGTAGACAAATCTATTGCATGCAGGTTATTTAAATTAATTTTGCATATAGCGTATCATATTACACATCGTAGCATATTTTTATTCCTTTTAAATTGGTCCATAATAAGCAAGATTTCATATCTGAATGTTTTGAGTGCTTTATCTCGAAAAGTGAACAGGTGTAGTTAGCTCAGATTAATTTTAAACCGACGAAATTACTTGCAAACCAAATACAATTAAAGCCAGAAGTCAGTCTGAAATCACTCATTCATATTAAGTCTAAGAAAGCAAGAAGCACACAACAAATCTTCTGAACATGTTTCATGTTGATTGGGCCAAAAATATGACTTCTAGAGTGTTCACAAGCTTTTGCTATAGCCTTATATAAGGAAAAATGCCGTGCCCCCTGGTAGCCATGTTTTTTAACGAAGCAGAACCATTTTCGAACTCAGCTGATATATCATAAAAACAAATGTTCTGCGCAAGTTTCATGTTACTTGGGCAAAAAATGTGACTTCTAGAGTGTTCACAGCTTTTTCTTCAATTTGACCGAGTGACCTAGTTTTTGACCCCACATGACCCAGTTCCAAAAATGTCCAAGATATCACTAGGACAAATGTTCTGAGCAAGGTTTATGATATAAATGTGGCTTCTAGAGTAGCCACAAGGTAAATGTTGACGACGCACAACGGACAAAAGGCGATCACAGCCAAGCTAAAAATGGGAGTACTCTCACCTGAGAGGCTAAGGAACTAAACTGTATGATTGGCCTATAAATGTGGCCTCAATAATGTTTTAAAAGCTTTTTGTTCAATTTTACCATGGTGACCTAGTTTTTTTTACCCCACATGACCCAGTTTCAAACTTGTCCCAAGATATTATTGAAACAAATGTTCTGAGTTATTTTGAAGATCAGGCAAAACTGGAGTTTTCACTTTTTTTCTATTTGACCTAGTGACCTAGTTGTTGACCACACATGAGCCATTTTCAAACTCCTCCAAGATATCATTGGAACAAAGGATCTGGGCAAGTTTCATGAATATTGGGCAAAAATGTGGCCTTTAGAGTGTTCACAAGCTTTTTAAAGTTTTCATTATACCCATATAAGGAAAACTGCCCCGCCCCATGACGGCCACGTTTTTCAGCAGAGTGGAACCATTATCAAACTCAGCCAAGATATCATAAGAACAAAGGTTCTGAGCAAGTTTCATGTTGATTTGGCAAAAAATGTGACTACTAGAATGTTCACAAGCTTTTTCAATAGCCATATAAGGAAAACTGCCCTGCCCCCTGGCGGCCATGTTTTTCAAGGGAGCAAAACCATTTTCGAACTCAGGCGAGATATCATAATAACAAAGGTTCTGAGCAAGTTTCATGTTGATTGGGCTAACAATGTGACTTCTAGAGTGTAAATAAGCTTTCTCTAAGGAAAACTGCCCCGCCCTCTGGCAGCCATGTTTTTTAACACAGCGGAACCGTTTTCTAACTCAGCCTAGATATCATCAAAGCAAATGTTCTGACCAAGTTTCAAGTTAATTGGGCAAAAAATGTGACTTCTCGAGTGTTAACAAGCTTTTTCTTCAATCTCACCTAGTGACCTAGTTTTTGACCCCACATGACCCAATAAATGTGGCTTCTAGAATGTTAAGGAGGTAAATGTTGACGACACACAAGCTTTTTCTTCAATTTGACCTAGTGACCTAGTTTTGACCCCAAGTGACCCAGATTCGAACTCGGCTGAGATATCATTGGGACAAATGTCCTGATCAAGTTTTATGAAGATTGGGCAAAAATGTGACTTTTAGAGTGTTAACAAGCTTTTTCTTAAATTTGACCTATTGAGCTAGTTTTTGATTCCATATGACCCAGATGCGAACTCGGCCGAGATATCATGGGGACAAATGTTCTGACGAAGTTTCATGAAGATTGGCCAATAAATAAGGCCACTAGAGTGTTAACGAGGTAAATGTTGTTGATGCACGACGGACAAAAGGCGATCACAAAAGCTCACCATGAGCACGTTGTGCTCAGATGATCTTAAAATCTTGACAGGAATTGTGACTGATGCTGCAGCTATTTAATTTAAAAATCACGTTCCTATATGTTGATGGAAATATAGTACATGTAGTGCATACAGTATTGAATAACAATTGTTTATTCAATATTTATACATCCTTCAAGCATAAAAATAAATACCAATATTCATAGTTTTGCTTAGTTGAGGTAAATACCCCTTTATTGTTAAATTTAGGGAGAACCAGTACTCTTTGAGTGAAGTTTATATCAAGAGCACTGTAAAATGAATATACTAGACCTCTGAAATGGGAAAATATATATGGTTTTGTTTTTTGTTATTGTTGTTGTTTGTCAATAACTTAGCGGAAGATGCAAGTGGTTGTTATAATTTAAATTACAGATATACATAAACTAGAGCTATCACTAAAGGCGATTTATACCCCCACATACCACTTTGACACAGATGAAGAGCTTTGCAGTTTTGCTGCTTTGACGTAAAACTATGTTTTACATCGTTGTATGTTCAACAAAATACAAACATTTGACCTTTGGCCTTAAAATGTGACCTTGACCTTTGATGACACGCATCGGTAATGTATGCGACACATCTTCTGGCCATCAGGAATAATAATTAGAACATTATTATAAAATCCTTCCTGGCATTACAAAGTGGAAACAAAATATCGAGGGGTTACTGCCAAAACATGCTATATACGAAATTTTGTGTTTTTCACTTTTTTAAATAAATCTGATACTGCATTTCAATACGCACATTTTGCACTTATTCCTATGTCTGTATCTTGTTTATTTTCAAAATTATTGAATTAAACCCAAACCAGTTTTGTTTTAAGTGACGATACATTATTTGCCAAAACAGCTTATTTCAGAAAATCTGTCCGCAGCAACTGATTGCCAAAGTATCAAACCAAGCTAGTACATTCTATAACAATATAGATGATTTTGGCAGAAATCATCTTCATAGAAAATTGCATTTTAATATTGCCAATTCAAGCTATATTTCAATAGCTCGTTCTGGCAGACTGTATGTTTACCACACAATTTGTTTAAAACTATTCATTCCAAATCAAGCTAACTTTAGATACATTATACAAATTTGTTTCAAGACCCGTTTTGTCTCAGCCAAGTAAACATAGCATTGTCTGGTAGAAAGAAACTGTATGATATAGTAGTGCATTTCAGTATCAAAAAGCAGGTATACAGAAAAAGGATGATCTGGCAATGTAACTAGATACCTGTGTTGTTACAGTTTGGTGTTGATAACAAGCTGCATAATAGTGGTTTGGTGAAAAACTTATTTTGTGAAATGTGTTCACTGTTGTCTTTGCGGATTTTAATGGAAATTATAATCAAGATTACTTAAGGTCAGTATTATTGTTTTATTAAATTATAAAGTGTTACTTTTGTTATTTACTTTCATTATGTATTCTTATAATAAAATGTACTCAAAATGTAACAACTTACGTATATAGTTTGGTGGCCATTGATATAAATATTTGCTAACTGTCATTTTAAGCTAAATATCAGTCTGTATTAAAATATAAAACACTGTTTAATCACAGTATTAAAGTCACAAAATACAGTAATTATATTCTAGAGACAAAAATTGTATTTTGAACAGTAAAAATTTTCAATTTAACATTTTAGATAGAAACTAACTGCATGACTGGTCTGATAACGAAAAACAAAACTTAATCGCATATTGACGGACTCACTGAATAAAACACAAAGAAGTAACAGGAAACAGCTGCAAATATTGATGTACGCCGTTCTAAAGCATCTAGCACACCTAGAGATGTCTCGATTTGCCATTCCACCATAGCTAGGAGTGAACAAAATGAAACAGACAACAGTAATACGGCTCTTGAAAAAGAAAACAACAAACATCAATCTCTGATGTTATCACACAGTGTTATCACAGTGTCACCAGTAAAGAAACAATCATGGTTCAATAGAAACACATGAACAGTCACCTCACAAACCTGTAGAGTTGCCTTGTAAAGATGATGAAGAAAAAAAATATGAAGAAAACAGTGTGAATGAGTTGAGCCATATAACTAACAATGCAATACCAAATAACAACTTGAAAAATCCAACTGAAAATCTCACAGAATCCAATGAACAGACAAATACTGTGACTGCTCATAATAATATGAAACAGTTCTGGAACAGTTGAAAGCGTAGGAAAATAAACAGCGGCAGATACAAGTGTTGCATTTACCAAATCCCATGAAACTCATCTCAGAAGGAATGTTATCAGACACTGAAGCCAAAAACTCAACTGAGCCTTCAGATGTGATTGACGATATGATACCAGCTAGAAAAACAAAGAAGAGATAATTGTGAACAAGCAAAAACCAAGACACACAACAAAGTATCTAAGCAGTTCAGATGAGGACATCCCTCGTAGCTTTTATGCTTGGAATACATCTGTAAGCGATTCAGATACATGATTATGTTACATTCCAATGGGATACACTTTTACAGATGGCAGGACAACGAAACCCATATTACATCCCAATGACATACACTTTTACAGATGGCAGGACAACGAAACCCATATTACATCCCAATGGGATACACTTTTACAGATGGCAGGATAACGAAACCCATATTACATCCCAATGGGATACACTTTTACAGATGGCAGGACAACGAAACCCATATTACCGTAAATGTCCTTATTGACGCCCATGACCTAATAGACACGCATAGGGTATTTTTTGGTCCCAAAATATTTTTTGTTGATCTATTTTTCAGAAAATTAACGAAAAACTAAAGTTTATTTCGATAGAAACGATTAAATAGACCGCCATATTTATGTATCCGAAATTGCACAATATACAAATAAACCTATGACCCACTATACGGGTTACACGCAACCATATATGACGCAAGTGAATGGGACCACAAGAATTCCTTACGATATTATGAATATTTATTATAAGAACATGTAATAACAGTTTGCGCACGCAAAGCAAGTTTCACGCTTCCCACGTGGAGGTTTCAACAAGAAGCGCTGTCAAAAGCAGTCAACCAGAATGTGCGTCTGCAGTGTCACATTTCATTACGTTGATCATGTTAATAATTTAGACTGCACCATTGTGCATTATGTTGTGCGAGTGAGCTCGTCGTGTCGATCGACGATATTAATTTAGACAGTACCATCGTGAATTTTCTCTTGCGGACAAAGCCCTTCGGCCGTATTTAGACTATACCAATGTGTATTATGTCATTGGAAATTGCGCATACATGAAAACTTGATTTCTGGATAATGGCAGAATAAAAAAAAAAAAGGCTCCATTTAAACGCGCAGGGGTCCTAAAATGATATGCACCCTGCGCGTCAAAAAGGACATTTACGGTATATCCCAATGGGATACACTTTAAGAGATGGCAGGACAACGAAACCCATATTACATCCCAATGGGATACCAGACTTCGCCAAATGCGTCGGACCGTCGGACATGTCCGACATTTTTCACGTCGGTCCGACACTTTTTGCCATACCGTCGGTCCAGATGTCTGGTAAAAATCTCTGTCTCATAACGTCCGATTTGATTCTTTAACCCATACCGGAAATTTGCAGAGTTGTCGTTTCGAACAAATCGCTAAATGTAACGTCGTATTTGATTGGGCAGGTGCGTGCAAACAAACCAATCGTATTATTCGATACTTTTGTCTCTAAATTTTGTTTCAAGTATGGCGTCGCTTCGATACTTCGAAGGCGCTAAGCCTGGAAAAAAACGGAAACTAAGCGATGAAGAACGAAAAGAAAAAACTAAAGAGTATGAAAAGAACAGAAAAACTAGAAGATTTAATGAAAATTGGAATACGAATAGCCCAGGCGAAACGATGACCATGGTAGACCATGGTCACCCTGGTTTTTGATGGTTGACCATGGTATTTGATTGTCAGCCATCAAAAACCGTGGTGGAACATGATCAGGACCATGGTTTACCATGGTCACAAAAAACATGGACCATGGTCGGCAATGGTGACCATGGTTAACCATGGTCGGCAATGGTGACAAAAGACAGACCATGGTTGGACATGGTCACAAAAAATATGGACCATGGTCGGCAATGGTGACAAAAGACAGACCATGGTTGTCCATGGTAAATTAAAACATGGACCATGATCGACAAAGTTACTTTTATTTTCATTTTAGTGTTCCCATCGTGTTTAATGTTCATTTACATAAAATATGCTATAATGTTAATTATTCTTCCACTTACAAACAAGGGGACCATAATGGTCCTGAAAATGGCACATACTACTTGAAAATACTGTGACCTATCAAGTTTGGCATACAAGCCACATAATGAAGTCCATCTATCGACATGAAGATTACTTTCTCGGTTATATCTTCAACTGGAAATATTACTTTCCCAGTAGTTTCAATTACTTGTATGATATGGTGAGAATTAGTTTCACAAATAAAGCTGTTTTGGTGAACTTCTAATTTTTTGGCAAAGGCTAACACACAGTTGGTATCGGTTTTTACTAGAAAGTACATTACTTTTCTCAACTGACCATTTTTACACCGTACCACATAACAGATGCGCTTTTTCATTCTACTGTACCCTTCAGAATATAGTTTCTGTCCATTTACCTGAACCCGAAGTGATTTCTTGAACAACTGTATATTTCGGCAACCAGTTTCACTCAAAATTGACAAAATGTCATCTTCATCTAAGTTTGCGCAGGATTGTAATGCACCAGCGGTAGCAACATTTCCCCCACTATTAGTTACAGACCAGGTTTTACGTTTTTTCATTTTTACAAGATAAGAATGAGCACGACCACATGGCAGACTGTCAACATTGATACAATTCATCTTCAACTGTATTTCATGTAAAAGCAGACACTGCTTGGTAATATCTCCCGTGCCATGTATGGACTGAAGTAATGCAGCATTCCAATCTTCAAAGGGAAAACAACTCCAGCTCCATAATGGTCCCCACATTCTTGTGTAAAACACCATATGAGCACCAACATTGTGAACATTGAGTCCACAACTGCCGTCTCCATACAGAGCAGCGAATTGTTTGTAAAATGAATCTAAAAGACTTTCAGCTTTAAGAAGATCATTTTCTGTAATGTTGTCCCCAAGCAACAGATAAATACCTTCACTTAAAAGTGCTAGATGCTGTAAATACACGTCGTCAAGATAGCCGTTCAGACAAGGAAGAGAATAAAACAGTAGCCACGTCTGAAATTCAGTAGCCTTGAAGTGACTGTAATTTCTCTCCAAATCTCTTGGTATACGCTCAATAAAATCTGGCGGACATATACTGTGCATACGTTTAGATATTTTTTTCAAATCTTTTCCAACAAAATACGGTTTTTTACTGTTTGTTGGCGAAAAAAAATTATACATCAAGGTTTTTGTCACACCGAGCAAAACACAATGCATATAGTCTGGCACTACACCAATAACAACATCCAACCATGGCATAGCAGCCAAACCAGTCATACCACAAATTCCTTTTTGTCTAACTGATCTGGTTGCACTAGGCCCTTTTATATATTTCACATCATCTGAATTGCGCATGTTCGGGCGTTCAGCTGGTGATCTGTAGGGATATTTTCTTGCATTTCCTTTTCCTTGTTTGACATTTACACCGGGTTCTTCGCAAGTACAACAGCCAAATTCACCATTATGCATAGTCATATTTAGCACGTAGGCTTTTGCCTGCAAATCCATTGTACCAAGAAAGACACCAAGTTGTACATACAAAGTTTCAACTGAACCGCAAGGAGTTACTTTGACACCATCTTCATACAATTTACACATTTGCACACCAAATGCATTCATATATTGAGAAAATGGTGGTCTATCTTTTCCTTGCCATATTGCAGCTAGAATCATGTTTTCTCTAGCAAAACGGGAAGATGGGGGCAATTCATTTATGGCAAGAAATACAGGCCACAATTTCACATTGGATGACGTGTAAAGAGGAATTCCATCTGTGTTAAAGACAGCACTAATATTGTTTAAATCATTTAAAAACTGTCCAGGTTGACACAATGTACGATAAAATTGACCATCACTGATATCGGTTAATTCAAAATTTACAGTATTTTGAATGATTCTGTGTTTAATTTGCTGGATGCTGTCCCAGATACCTTTTCTTTCTAAGATAAATTGGAGCTGTTTTTCAACATCTGCTAAAACATAACTGTTTACTGGCTGACGACTTGCTTTTTGTTGTGCAGATAGCTGCCCCTTATAACGCAGTCCAGGACATCTATCTGTTTCACATCTAAACACATCAGGATCCTCAGGAAAGTTTTGACTACAAATAGAACAATAATCAACTGCTACAAAGTTTGTACTCCCTGCTACTGACATGACCTGATTATATGTCAAATCATTAATCTGACTTGAATCTGGACATAGAACTCTTAAAAGGTCTAGCAAGTCTTTTTTGGCAATACTTGATGAATTGTGTCGTTGAAAATAAGATACTAAGCATAATGCATTCAATTCAGTGTCTGAGTACATAGATTTGTCAATGTTTTCACTAACTATTTTATCATCAAGCAAATCATATTCAGAAGCTTCAGAGTCCAGTTCTGACTCAGATGACAAAGTATCACTATCATCCGTTGATGAGTCACTTGTGAAATCAGTGTCAATTGAAAATTCATCACAAAGCTGATCAGAATTTGTTAGGACCCCTTGTGAATGTGTGGCATTAATTTCTGAGTCGAGATCTGAAGAGCACTGTGTGTCATGGACTTGAACAGGACTCTGAAGAGTTGGTAGTTCATTATTATCTGAATCGAGATCTGAAGAACATTGTGTGTCACGGACTTGAACAGGACTCTGAAGAGTTGGTAGTTCATTATTATCCGAGTCCAGATCTGAAGAATATTGTGTGTCACCGACTTGAACAGGACTCTGAAGAGTTGGTAGTTCATTATTATCTGAGTCGAGATCTGAAGAACATTGTGTGTCACCGACTTGAACAGGACTCTGAAGAGTTGGTATTTCATTCTCCGAGTCGAGATCTGAAGCACAACTACTGTTGTCAAACAGGTTTTTTCTTGTTGACGAATGTCGCATTGTAGTGCGCTTTGGTATAGGAATTGAGGGGTCATCTTCGTACTGCTTATATACCCTTTTCAAGGGACCTGAAAAATAATTAAGATCATATAAAATAGCTCAAGGTTAATGTCTCATCACAAGGGTTGTTGTGTCCAAATATTAATATAGAGGGATTAGTAGGTGTCACGTGTTAATTGGCACCTCATATACTAAACCAATATCTGTTTTAAATATACAATTTTACTTTAAAATTCTTTTTTATAACTATGGGTTTATGTGACAGAAATCTCAATTGTTCTCAGAAATAAAAAAGTTGAATGACAACCACACGCACATGTTACATATAAATTGCAACCTCTCTATTATAAACAAAATCCATTAAGCAATGCTGAAATAAGGACCAAAGTTAAGTTTTGTTACAATCAAATGACAGATCAACAAGCAAATTCGTTGAATTGCTATCCCCCGCCAATATGCTTCTGGACACAAAAGTGTTATATTTGACACTCAAAAAAGCATGTTTTCAAGATACAAAGGGCCATAACTCTGTTATTAACTGATGGTGTACAATGCCATTTGGCGTGCATCATCCTCTTATCCATATATATAATCATACCAAGTTTCAATGAAATCCGCCAAAGCTCTTCCAAGATATGGCTCCGGACGGAAAGACGGACGGACGGAAAGACGGACACACAACTCCAAAACAATATCCCTCCGCCTATGGCGGGGGATAAAAACAATATAATTATTATGCCTACCACACATGTGGGGCTTTATAATGCTATATATATTGCCTGGCAGTCAAAAATTGTTGCCGGCCAGCCATTCTGGCAATCAGGGCCTGCTGAGAACACATGATGTCTTAGCAAACACTTACTTTTATTGTGTTTCCTGTTCAGATGTGTTAATGCTCTTTGCTTAGTACTTAGCAAGCTTCCACATATGTTGCACTCATATTTAAGGGTCTTGTTATCCATTTGGACGCTTATGTAAGTTTCTTTCGAAGTCTCGTCCATTTTGCTTGACAATCTGAAATGCAATAACATTTTTAAGTATTCTCAAAATGTAATAAAATACTTTTAAAATTTCTTTTCATTGCACAAAGGACTTTGGGCATGGTTAAGAAATACCAAATACACTCAGCAGAGTGGAATTCATGACTGCTTTATCGGTCCTTCGGTCCAGTCTGAAGTTATTACGCTAGGTCAGGTGTCATAATGTAGGATAATGATACTATGCGTTTAGGAGAAGTACCGGTATAGAGTTTGACAATCTGACGTGGGTATCGTTTGCTCTGCACGGCTTCACTTTTAACATTTTGGTCAGCCCAAACTTAATTCTTCTCCTTAATGCGTAGTAATTGTGCTGAAGTGACAACACCAAACCAAATCGGCACCATACTGGTGCAGTACTTAAATTCGGACAGTACGTCTAGTCGGACACGCGTATATAAAGCGTTTAAATGATCTAAAACGAGTATGATATTAACTGCTATGGTATCAATCAATGCAATTGCCTTTTTTATCAACGAATATAAAGTTTCATAGAAGTCGAGTAAGTATTTAATAATTTATTTACGTGTATCCGACTTTACGTACTGTCCGAATTTACGTACTGCACCAGTAATGATTCATACCCGTCCGATGAAGGAATTGAACAACATCCGTTTAAATTTGATTGCACAAGGCCATCTGCAAATAAATAAGTCTCAAGATATAACGAATACCTGAAAGCAGACGTGAAAATCAATTCTAAAAGTAAATATCAACACTCGTGTTGACCAAACAAAAATTAATCCGCATAGCTTGTTTATCAATTTTCACTTCCTGTTTTGGAAATAATATGTTTTGTTTTCAAAATTTTGGATGTTAGCTAATTGCAAATACTTCGGATGAATAACTTTTGCCGTAAAATATAATGATATTACTGGAGCCTTATTTACGATTGTGTAATATATAAGGCCTATATTACCAAACCAAATTACCGTTGTTGTTGCGTTTCCAAGCAAAGATTTATTCTGCGGGTGTCTGCGGGCCTATATCCTATATCAACAATGTGCTTACAGAAATGAACTGAACATTGCCCTCACCTAATCTCAAACCAGTATCCAGTAGTCATAAACTGCTTAAACGTGCATACAGCAGATTTTTATTCCTTTATTAATACACGTTTATTGGAATGAAAGTCGATCAGGTTCACGATTTAAGAGTAAAAGTTATGTACAGGCCGACAGTTAGGGTCGCTGAGGCTTGTTAGATGAGTTATTAAAATAACACACAAATACTTTTCACAAACAGCGAAAACAATATGCAATACTTTATGTAAAGCCTCTTAATATTTTTTTTCATTTATTACGGATAATCGAACTTTGAACAACCCCTTAACTTTTATATAGGCCCGCAGAATAAACTCGTCCTTGTTCTAGTCTTTTCCGGAAAATATAACGACGTTTTTCATTGGCCAATTTTAGTAAAATTTACGCGTCTAACCAATCGCAGCATTTGATAGAAGTACAAGTGCTCTGGCGCAAATTTCTTCAAAAAAGCGAGCGACTAGCATGGCGGAGACCGGCATTGCGAATACGTCAGGAAAGTTTGCTGTTGTACGTTGGTTGAACGACGGAAACAAACTTTCAGTGCATAATGTGAAGTACTTTATTGATCCAATAAAGAAGGTGTACGTTCCTGGAGATGAAGGCGTTTCTTGCTTTCCTGGCGAACCTGGAAAATGGAACTTTCGAGTCTTAGCATTTGGAGGTAAATATGAATTTTAACGTACCGAGTAAATAAAAGATCATGTTTGTACCGGTAATACTTAATAATGCAACTTCCTCAAAACAGCTTTTGCCGTGGCTCAGTGGTATACACTGAGTTCTACAGCTAACGCAACACTTTAACATTGATTTTCTCAGCATTGGCTTATAATCAATCTGAAATTCTGCATGTTATCTTTTGGTTTATTGCTTAACAAAATATTGACAAAACCATTCAACCGTGACGACCATCTAATTTTGGACTAGAGTAGAGCAACTGTATCTATTGTCAACCCCCTTATAATATCGACCCTTCACAAATTATTTTTTATATTTGTGTATTTTTACACCCTAAAGAACAAGAGTGAATCATGCAAGTCATGACATCAACATGTATCTATCTATCTATCTATACTGTCTAACTCCCCATGCGGGTATTAATGACAGGTGTATCTTTGTATCTTTGCTTAATGTGTTTATTCGCAATATTTCGATGTAGGGAGAAATTTGAATAAAGCATTCATTGTCATGAATTATCGTCACAAATAAGTTGGGTGTTTATTTTTTGATGATCTCTTTTATCATTGTTTTCTTGTTTCGTAGGTTACGTAATAAAAGGTTGATAATTTGAAAGTGCATTACTATAGCGACCGGCATAGTTTTTACTTTTTCCTTTAAATCACTTCACCTTATATGATAACTCTATCATGCTTCTATCTTTCTCACTTTTTCACTACTTTTAACACTCTTATCTGGCACTGACTGCGCACCTGTCAATAATACCCGCAAGGGGAGTTAGACAGTATCGATAGATAGAAATGCAAGTACCATCAAATTTTAAAAGTTGGATTCAATATCATTTGATTAAGATGTGTTTTCGAAGTTAAAAAATTACATGTCTTCTATTATCGCGTAAACAGAGCCCATGACAGCCATCATGGGTATGAACGCCTGAGCGTCGGCCGTTTATAAGTTTGTACATTTTAAGAAATTGTCAAAATGTAAAATCAATAATGCGAATAGCAAAATAACCTGCATGGCGATATTGAATTAAATGTATATATGTTCATAACTAAACCAAAAAAAATAGTTGAATAAAATTGCATTTTAATAACTTCATTTTATCGACACGAATAAATTTAAGGTGATTCTTCGGGGGTATTAATCACCTTTAGTGATAGCTATAGTTGTATTACTTTTAATTCACAGGTCGACAAGAAATGAATGCCTGGTTACAGAGAAATTTCAACATTCTAACAGCTGATGTTAATGATGAAAACTTCATTAAAGACAGCCAATCTGAAGGTAATAAAACGGTGTCAGATCAATTAACTGCGTATTTTCCGATTATATTTATAACATATATGTGTTGTCTATCATTTTACAGTAGCCGGAGTCAAAATCTATTGCCAAATTAATAAAAGGCACAATGTAAAAATACCAATAGATAAACACCTTTTCAGCCATACCATAATTGTTAAAATGGGCATTTTACCTGAACTGCAACAATTTTTCTTGGCCATGGTGAGTTAGAAATATGCATCATGCATTCCCCGTTGACTTAAATGAAATTGATACTTTTCAATTTTCAGTGACCTCTACAACTCCAGTAAAAGTACGTCCAAATGAAGGGGTGAAAAAAGACAAGCCGACAGATGGTAAGTAAATTTCCTCGATATTTATATACCCAAGGATGTCACTAAGAATTGTTTTAAAGGGGCTCATTTGATTTGTATGTACTTTGTATAGGTTATCGTTTATGAACATATGTATTTTTAATTTTATGGAAATTATTGCAAGTTATGCGAAGCAGAGCGCAACAGTTACTTCTATAAAATTCAAAATAAACAACCATAACAAAACTTACAGTTTGTCCCTACTTTTTAATCTTAGGCCAACCTAAACAAATTGTGTGGAGTTACCCGACCCAGTTTTTTTGCAGTGTGTCAGTCGGTCGGGATTATATTATATTTTTTTATTCCTTTTCTACACACAAATCCGACTCCAGGAAGGCCACAAAAAGTTGAGTTGACAGGATTTGTGTGAGTCTTTTGGGTAACTCCAAACAATTTTTTAATGTCAGCCTTAGCTGGAATATTTTTCAATTTTCAGGGACATTAACACCAGTCAATAATGGTTTGAGTAACAATGTGCAAAAAAAACTGACAGGTGGAGAAGCAATGACTCCAATTGATAATGGTTCCAATGAGGGGGGCGAAAAGGTTGTTGGAAAAAAGGACAAGCAGGACAAACAGGCAACAGGTGGTAAGGAAGTAAATTGTCTATATATTCTTAAATATAATATACATAAGGACCCGCTTCCTTCAAAGATATTTACCATACGGAAACGAAATCTTACTAAAACATTGATTTTTCTTAGTTGAAAATGTTCATCCAGCACTGAAACTTGCATTTATCAGTCTTTGATATAATATTATTTCGCCATATCCCAACTACAATTATCGCATTTCTTGGCCTAGGTGAGTTTGATTATACTGTTCAATTATTGCATGGTAATTTCTATTGATCGAAATTGCAATAACTATTTTATTATTAAATCCTGCATGCGTGAAAACAATGTGTGGCAAAAAGAAAATTTCATTTAAAGTTGTAAGTGAAATTACAGGAAAAATGAATAATGTTACATCATACCTGTCATTGATGATCAGATCATACAGATGACAATGTCCGCCTAGGAATACATATGTGGTTTCCAAGCAAATTTACTCTCTCCATCCACTATGTTTCCATATTGGGAAAAAAACATTTCGCTTCACTGCTCATTGATTGCGCTTACACATAATATTTATTCGATAATTTATCTTACAATGCAACAAACCTTTAAGCTAAATACAATCTATCTCTTGCTTTAAAATTTGCCAGTGGCATGCTAATTTATCTTTGTGAACTAAACGGTTTGTTTTGTCCACCCTTTTATTTTCCTGGATGCATGATGTCGTTATTCATTAAAGCAAATCAGCACATGTCTGTTTTCAAACCAGGCGACTGCGCATGTGCAACTGGTCAATATGTGTTTTTAGCTCCGCATCTATGTCAATAAATAAATTTATTGACTAAAATGTGATCGCAATATGGATTTACCAGTGTATTGGCTAAGGACACAAATGGCAGTGGCAATAGCAGGGCTGGGATCTCAGGCCCTCTGGGCTATCTTGGCCCGGGTTTACAATCAAAGAGTATTCTTTATGTTAACAATCAAAGTGTTTTCTTTATTACTGTTGTTGAAATACTCTTTAATTTTCAGTGACCACAACGATTCCAGCCAATAATGAACCCAATGAAAACAGAAAGCTGGCAGTTGGTGATTCAACGACTCCACTACCAGTCATTAGTGGCTCCAACGTAGGGCTTGACAAGAGCCATGGAAACATGGGCAATCACAAACAGCTGACAGATGGTAAATAAATTTTCTACATTTTTAGCTCACCTGGGCACGCAGTGATCATGGTGCGTACTCATGATGAACTTTTAGGATCGTTGGATGTCTGTCATCCGCCCGTTCATCATGAAACTTGGTTAGAATGTATGTCTCTATGAAATTTATGTCAAGTTCAAAACTGGGTCAATTGGGGTCAAAAACTAGGTTACCAGGTCAAATCATAGAAAAACCTTGTGAACGCTCTGAATGCCACATAATTGATTTGATCTTGATGAAACTTCATCTTTGTCAGAAAGTTTGTCTTGACAACATCTAGGTCACATGGGGTCAAAAAAATATGTAAAACAACTTTGTTTTCTTATACTCAGGTGAACGATATAGGGTCATCAAAGAACTTGCCTTTTCAGAATACTTGCTCAATTTTGTGTGCATTTGACTTTTTAGCTCATCTGAGCTGTACTCATCTGTCATCTGTCCATCTACACTTTCATTTAAGACATCTCATTAACTACTGTACCAGTAACAACCAAACATCACTGAAATGGTCCTTGGATGGTCCCCTTTTAAAATTGTTCAGGGAAATTCCATTCCATCTGTAACTCTGGTTGCCATGTCAACCGAAAGCAAAACTTTGCCAAATGTGTCAGAAATTGCTGCCACAATTTCAATTAATTTGGCACAAATGTTCCTTGGGTTGCCTTCTTATACCAAGTTGTTAAAATAATTCTGATTCGTTAAAAAAGTGACCATGACCAATCGACATGCTGAGTTTCACTAATGTAGCCTCAAAAATATGAAAAAAGATGCAATTTTGTATTCAAATTTTAATTCTGATCTTGACAGACAGATGACCTACTTACCTACTTTTTATGCCCCCTTTCGAAGAAAAAGGGTATATAGTTTTCGCACTGTCTGTCAGTCTGTCACACTTTTCGTGTCCGCTCTCTTATTCAAATAGTTTTCATCCGATCTTTACCAAACTTGGTCAGAAGTTGTATCTAGACAATATCTAGGTCAAGTTCGAATATGGGTCATGCCGGATCAAAAACTAGGTCACGGGGTCACTTAGTGCATTTCAAGGATTTAGTATTTAGGTTTCGAAAAATGCTCATAACTTCTATCAAAGCGTTTATAGGGGGCATATGTCATCCTATGGTGACAGATCTTGTTTGTTTTTTAGGTTACGGTAATGAATTGTTAAACGTGTGCAGTTTTGCATGCAAAACTTAATTTTCCAGCTGTGGCACCCTTTAAGGGCATTTCTTGTTTCCTTTAACAGCTGTCCTCCAACAAACAGCCCAAAAAAAAATTGCAGAATCCCTGCTGCTGAAAAGAACAACAGGCGTGCAAAATGATACACACAAAGAGTAAGTGAATACCTCTAACATGTTTGCAGTCAATAAGGCCACTCTCAGAAATTCTATTTTTCATGTTTCTTCATAAATTTCCCAGTTAATAAACTATAGCCTCTATATTTAGAAGTAACATGAATAATATATTGGGCTTGAATCACTGTACTTAGATTCCAACATGTAGGTGGTTTCAATCCCATCGGTTGTGTTGTAACGTGTGAGATTAACCAAAATTATCTTCCTAATTGCCTCAATATAACTAAAAGATGGTTGAAGGCGGCATAAAACGCCAATAAATCAAATCAGGATAATAGCTTTTGCATCACTATGGCCTAATTTTTAGCCCGTCTGTTTCGAAGAAAAAGTCGGGCTATTGCCATCAATGCATCTGTGTCAGCGTCGTTTGCATGCAAAAACTTTGATGTGGCTCATATCTTGAAAAGTATATAAGATTTGACATGAAACTTCATAGGTAGTCAGATCTCATCGACCAGCACACTAAGAGTCGGGCGTTGGAACAGCTAGCCGCTCTTGTTAGCTTGACTATTTGAAAAAAGAGCAATTTATTGTACTACACCTGGCATCGCTGTTAGCGTCAGTGGTGGCGTTATATAGATGGCAGTGTGTAGTTAATACCTGAGAATTTATTTTTGTTTTGTCTGAGATTAATATTACATTGAAGGACAAAGGTAAAAAATTCTCTGAAACTTAATTAGAGCTCCAACTCTGAAACTTAACACCACATCCTTGGTCAAACTACTGGTAGAGGACTATGATCACATCCCGTTACAAAAACATGTCTTGTTTGTTTTTCAGTTGTGTTTCTAAGAAGGAGTTCAATGCCCTAAAAGAAGATTTGCGTACACTCAAAGACGAATTCCGTCGTCTTAAGAGAAAGATCAGATCAGACCAAGAGCAAGTCGACTCAGATCAACCACTCGAAAATAAGAAAAGTCTGTGTACTGCTTCACCTAAATTACTGTTGACAACATCAGATGAGAAAGAGTTGGCAACATCATCGAAATCTGAAACACCAACAAGCCCATCGGAAATGTTATCATTCAATGATGAAGTAAAGTACAACAATCACACCATGTCTGACTTAGAAGATTCCATTTCACACGAAGATAATCTGTATTCAGCCGTCAAAATTCTGATGTTGAAGCTTTTCCCGGAAAGCTACATAATATCTCATTCAGTTACAGGAAAACCATCTAATTCAAAAGTAGATGCTAAACCTCAGTTTGACAGAAGGCTGTACAATATTCTACTGTCAGTAATTAAAAAAAAGTTTGGGTCCACAAAAGATGTAACAGCCAAAGTGCACTCCGTACAAAAAGTGCTACAAAAACATTATACAAAGTAAAGGATATCTTTTTTGCTCTCCTGAATTGGACATGACTAAGGAAATCGTTTTTTTGCAATCCTGCTTTTGACATGATTACGGAAAATAATTTAGCAAAGTAAATAATTTTTGCACTCCTGGTTTGGACATGATTAAGGAAAATATTTTTGCAGAAAGACATTGTTTTTCAACTCCTGTATTGAACATGATTAAGAAAAATATTTTCGCAGAAGGACAGCGTTTTTGCTGTCCTGTTATGACATAACTAAAGAAAACATTTTGCATGATTAAGGTAAACATTTTAGCAAAAGGAAATTGTTTTTGCACTCCTGTATTTGACATGCTTATCAGTGTGCGCGTTGCTAGTGATCTTCAATCATCAACTTGTGTCTTAAAAAATGAACATATTGCAAGTTTTGTGATTAATTCAAATGCTCATACTTTATTATGTATCACATTTAAATATCTGTTGCATATTTTAATGATAACAAGCTCTTAAGCAGTTTAAGGAACTTTTTATGAATTAAATTGTTGTAACTATTGTTGTTACTCACTGTTCAAAATTTAATATTAATAATAATTTTTATGTTTTTGTTAGCAGCACCTATATCCTTCACAATTTTTACCATGTTTACGAACTATTGTAGAAGTTGTATTGGTGAATAATCATACGAGAGGAAATCATTTGAAAACTTTTCTTCTGCATGCACACAGTTTTTCACATTGCATTTTCAGTTATTTGGTATTTCCAGTGTTGTGTTTGAGACTGCTGTATCTGTTCAGAGCTTGAATATCAGATTCGGGAATTTCAATTCCAGTAATCTGTAGCGATATGAATTTCTTTATTGTGTATTTAAGTGATAAATATAATTTTATAAATGTATATGTGAATTTTTGCAATAGCTGCAAAATATGCGATCAGTTTTGTGCATCAAATTTTATTTGATATAACTAGTACTAGTGTGGAAATTATTTGATGGTTTGAAAGCTACACCATTAAAATGTTGTTTGGAAAACACATTTTTGAATGTTTCACTAGCAGTTGAACTTATTTTTGTTAGGAAGTTGAAAACACTTTCTGACTTAATTATGCCCCCCTTCGAAGAAGAGGGGGTATATTGTTTTGCACATGTCCGTCAGTTGGTCCGTCCACCAAATGGTTTCCGGATGATAACTCAAGAACGCTTAGGCCTGGGATCAGGAAAGTTCATAGGTACATTGATCATGACTGGCAGATGACCCCTATTGATTTTCAGGTCACTAGGTCAAAGGTCAAGGTCACAGTGACTCGAAACAGTAAAATGGTAGTCACGCGATATGTAAGGCGTTATAATTATAAAAACAGTAGTATTAAAGACAAAACCGTTGTGTTATCAGTATTTTCTAATCGTTTATTTCAGTGCATGAGTTTATAATGGAAAATATATACTAGGCAAACATGAACACATGATTGAGAAAATGAGATGCATTCATTGACATAGTTCATGGACCACCATTAATTTATCTTTATTGAAATTTCGAAATTGAACTAGTCAGAAAAGTTTGTTGCGTTTGTTTCAGCTCATCTGACAAGGCGAGCAATTATGATCAGCCTTTTTCCGTCAAAACCATGACCACTTAAGACTGTGGTGCCGTTTTACAAAAGGAAGGCCATATGACTATGGTCTACCATGGTAGACCATGGTCATATGACCATGGTCATATGACCATGCCCAACCACGTTTTGTTAAATGGCACCATGGTCATCATGACCATGGTATTTGTCCATGGTCAACCATGGTATTTGTCCATGGTCAACCATGGTATTTGACCATGGTCGACCATGGTATTGTGCCATGGTCAACCATGGTCATGATGACCATGGTCAAAGACTGTGGTGCCATTTAACAAAATGTGGTCTACCATGGTAAACCATGGTCATACCATGGTCATTTGACCATGGTTGACCATGGTTTAGCCATGGTATACCATGGTCATATGGCCTTCATTTCGCCTGGGAGAGAATGGTTAAATTTTAATAAGGAAAGTAACACAATGTCTTGCAATGTTTGCATTGAATTTTATAAGAATGACAGTCAACAAGAAAAGTCAAATGCCTTTATCAGTGGTTCTTCGAATTTCCGGGCATCGAATTGAGAGTAATATCTATCAGACCAATTTGTTTTTGTCAGACCAAAAAAATATCATAGTGTAGGCAAATGTTTTATTGCTAGATTATGTCATTTTAATAACAAATGACTTAATAGCATACACAGCTATTAATATTTGTTAACAATATTAAATGGAAGACATTATTTATGAGAAATTGTTATTTTTTTCTTTTTTCTTTTCGGTCTGACAAAAACCAATTTGGTCTGACACAATTTTCTGTCTTGTCAGACCGGATGTCTGACAGATTTTTTGGCCTTTCGCGAAGTCTGGGATACACTTTTACAGATGGCAGGACAACGAAACCCATATTACATCCCAATGGGATACACTTTTACAGATGGCAGGACAACGAAACCCATACACGGTTGTACCTCTCAAGCACACAGACATTGTAGATTTGAAAACATTTCAAACTCTGGCAATGAAAACACAAAAGAAAACTGAAACTGGCGCAAAGGTCAAGTGAAATAAGATGAAATAGGTTCGTTATTTGAAATCGGAATCCTATGTGTGCTACTTAAAAGTTGCTGCATCAAAAAGCATCAAGGAAATGCTGACGATCCTTTACCAATGAAATACAAAGGAAAGTTACCCATTTTGTCTACAAAGAAAATGTAATTAAGCTTTGCAAAAGTGGTGCAAATTCCTGCTGAGTATACCCAGTATTATAAATCCCTGCCTTTTAGCAGTATTACAAACAACTGTCCACCAGAGCCAGGTGTCTTGCTGGACTCCAATGAGGTGTCAGAAATAAAATGCTAAATGCTGTTATAAATTCCTTGAATATAGTAATTTAATTTACAACTGACATCAAAACACTATTACATAAAGGTTACATAGTGACTGGTGTGATTATATGCATGTAGTTCTTTGAATGTCAGTGTATTTTTGTCAGTATGTACCAAATATAGACGTTTTGTACACATATAATGGCGTGTATAAAACATATTTTATATCGGCCAGAAACTGTCTTAGAGACCATGTACTCTTTTTAATACTGGTTTATACATTTTAAGTACTTAAGTCGTTCTACCATAAACAGGAATGTGCTTATGGCGGGTTCTTGCATTATGAAAAAAGATTTGTTTCATACATTTTCGTTACTGACATAATGTACTATTAATATATAGAATATTATGGCATGATTTTACTGTTTACTTATTCTTTTTCATATGGTCTATCGTTTTTTAGCATGTTCTGGCACAACCTGCATTCAACGTAATGTAATAAATGTATTACTGCTGAGTTAGTTTTTTTAAAATAACAATTTGACATTTTGAAATATAAAAATGCTTCTCCTGAAAAAAATCAAAATATGGACATAGCATGTTTTGGCACTAACCCCTCGATATATACATTTTACATTTGACCTTGAAATGTGACCCTGACCTTACCTAAAAGCATGGGTGATGTATGTGACCCATCGTCTGGTCATGAGAAATAATAATCTGAAGTAACATTAAAATCCTTTGAGGCATTCAGAAGTTATGGAGCAGAAACAGGATAAATATGTCTGACCTTTGACCTTGAATTATGACCTTGACCTTTGATCTTTAAGCATGGCTTATGTATGCAACACACAGTCTGGTCATCGGGAATAAAGATCTGAAGTAAAATTAAAATCCATCGAGGAAGTCAAAAGTAATGGTGTGGAAAGGAAATATAGACGGACTTACGTACAGACCAACATTTTTCTTTAAAGCCCCAACTTTTTCAAAAAGTGGGGTATAATAAAAATAAAGAAAATGAATCAACTAAGAGAAAATATCAATAAAAGTAATTTGAATGTGTTGAAATAGGCAATTTCACTATGGCACAGCCAAATGAAATGTTTTATACAAGTGTTTTAGGCAAACTGGTACTGTTTCACAAATGAATGTGAAAAGCGGTAATAAAGAAAGAGTTCTGAAAAATGTACGCCATTGTCTTTGTTTACTTGATGACAGTTCCAGATTATTAGGCTGGATTTCCTCATATAGACGGGCTACAGACAAATACACAACATTGGCGACGAGGAAAATAAGAAGTCCACACGCCTGATCACATCATGGCGACAGCTACCATCGGAAACATCGACTGTTTCGATGAAAACTTGGAATCGTGGGAGTCGTACTGCGAACGTTTGGGTCAATTTTTTGTCGCGAATGAGGTAGATAACAACAAAAAGAAAGCATCTCTTCTTAGTTTGATAGGTCCCAAGACATACACTTTGTTGAGAAACCTTTCTGCCCCGCAGAAACCGGCTGAAAAGTCGTACGATGAACTTGTACAACTACTTAGTGAGCAATTGAACCCCAAACCATCTGTAATCGCCGAGCGATTTCGGTTCCACAAACGAAACCAAGGCCCCAGCGAAACGATCATGGGTTACGTAGCTGAACTGAGAAGGCTATCAGTACATTGTGATTTCGATGCCACATTGAATGACACCTTGAGAGATCGATTAGTTTGTGGGTTACGTCACGAATTCATTCAGAAACGTTTACTATCTGAAAGTGCCCTATATTTGGACAAAGCAATCAAAATATCTGTTGCTATGGAAACAGTATCCAAAGACGCAGCAGAAGTACATGGAGTCCATGAACAGGTTCATAGTCTCAACCTTCGACAATCAAAAACAAAGCAAAAACATTATGAGAAAAACAGAACTCAGACAGGAAACAAATTTACACCAAAGAAAATGTGTTTTAGGTGTGGATGGGAACACTCACCTGATAAGTGTAAACACATCGACTCAATTTGTAACTTCTGCCATAAAAAGGGACACATTGAACGCGCTTGCCTTGCAAAGAAACGCCAAAACAAAAATGTTCATCAGGTGACAATGGAAGAACAACCAATTCTACATGTCTATCAACTGAATGACCATGAATCACATGCAAGTGCTATTATGTTAAAACCAATGATAGGAAAAACAGAGATACAGATGGAATTAGATACAGGGACAGCTCTATCGATAATATCTCAACAGTTGTATAACTCTAAGTTCAAGAAGTACACACTGAAGCAGACTACAACAATTTTGAGGAGTTATTCTGGACACACTGTAAAACCGGTGGGAAAACTACGTGTTGATGTCTACCTCAATGATCAGACAGCTAAACTAGATCTGTATGTGGTACCACACAATGTACCACCACTTTTTGGACGAGACTGGCTCGAGAAGTTAAAACTAAACTGGGGTGAGATCAAATCGCTTCGCCCAGAGGGAAGATTATCATCAATTTTGGACGCGCACAAGGCCGTATTTTCCAATGGAATTGGAAAGCTGAAGGACATCAAAGCTAATTTGAAATTGAAAGAAGGAGCTCTGCCAAAGTTTCTTAAAGCTAGAAATGTACCTTATTCGGTACGCCCCAAAATTGAAGCAGAATTAGATCGACTACAGAAAGAAGGCATAATCGAACCAATCGAACACAGTGAATGGGCAACACCAATTGTCCCCGTCATTAAATCAAATGGTAATGTTAGACTCTGTGGTGACTATCGCGTTACGTTGAACGCAGCAATGTGTGTTGACAAATATCCGCTCCCGAAGATCGAAGACATTTTTGCGAATTTGTCTGGAGGCGACAAGTTTTCCAAACTTGATCTGACACAAGCATATTTACAAATGGAGGTCGAGGACAGTTCTAAACAGTACCTTACCATGAATACACATAAAGGTTTATATCAATACAATCGATTAGTTTTTGGGATTGCCTCCGCTCCATCGCTATGGCAACGCGCAATTGATCAAGTCCTACAGAACATTCCACATACTCAGTGTATCCTTGATGACATCATCATAACTGGGAGAAATGATGAAGAACATTTGAACAATCTCAACTTGGTACTTGAACGCCTGCAATCACATGGGCTAAAGGCCAATTTGAGCAAATGTGTATTTTTCCAAGAGAAAATTAGTTACTGTGGCCATGAAATTGACAAGAATGGACTCCACAAATCTCCTAGCAAGGTCAGAGCTATGAGCGAAGTGAAACAACCAGAAAACGTCTCACAGCTACGTTCATTCTTGGGACTGGTCAATTATTATCATCGTTTCGTAGGGAATCTGTCAACGATTGCTGCTCCACTACATGAACTACTCCAGAATGATGTAAAGTGGAAATGGACTGAACATTGTGAGAAAGCATTCTGTCAGATTAAGGAAGCAATCTGCTCTGAGCAAGTATTATGTCACTATGACCCGGAGAAACCATTGAAGTTGGCATGTGACGCATCAGCATATGGTATTGGGTGTGTTCTGTCCCATACATTTAGGGATGGTTCAGAGAGACCCATTGCATTTGTCTCAAGGACATTAAACAATGCAGAGAAAGGATACTCTCAAATTGACAAAGAAGCGTTATCACTGTATTGGGGTGTTAGGAAATGTAATACCTATCTATATGGACATAAGTTTACTCTAGTCACGGACCACAAACCACTATGGAGCATCTTTAATCCGTCGAAGCAATTACCAGTGATGACGGCTGCCCGGTTACAACGATACGCGGTATTCCTATCTGGGTATACATATGACATCCAGTACAAAGGGACCAAATATCACGCGAACGCTGATGCCATGTCGCGCTTACCACTTCCGGACCAGTCGGACGATCTCAACGACCCAACCGACATTTTCTACAATGAACATTTCAAGGACTTACCTGTTACGAATGTTGTTATTCGTCGAGAGACACAGAGGGACCCCGTGTTATCTCAAGTTCTAGACATGGTTATGCAGGGTCACGTTCCAAAGAGTGACGATCCTACATTTAAACCATATCAACAAAGGGCGTCACAGCTAAATGTTCACCAAGGTTGCGTACTCTGGGGAAATCGCGTTATCCTACCAGATTGTCTACGCGAAAAGGTGCTTAACGAATTACACTCCGGTCACATTGGGGTAGTGAAGATGAAATCGTTATCTAGATCCTATGTGTGGTGGCCAGGACTGGACAGTGACATCGAGGAGTTATGTAAAGGATGTTCAGGCTGTAAATCTGTCAAAAATGCACCAACAAGTAGTGTAGTTCATCCATGGAGCTGGCCAAGTAGTCCATGGTATCGGCTACACATAGATTTTGCAGGTCCTTTCAAGGGAGCTATGTTTCTCATTGTGGTAGATGCTTACTCGAAGTGGCCAGAAGTGTTTCACATGCAGTCAACCATGACAACAGCCACAATCAATGTGTTGAGGACTCTTTTTGCGCGTCAAGGTATTCCGTGCGAAATAGTTTCGGATAATGGACCTCAGTTTCGTTCGGAAGAATTCAGAGTGTTTATGGATTCGAATGCTATTCGCCATATTACTTCCGCCCCGTTTCACCCGAGGACTAACGGGCAAGCCGAACGATTTGTACAATCATTCAAAAATGCAATAAAGTCGAATCATGAGGAATTGACATTAAATCAGAAACTCAACGCATTCTTGTGTAAATATCGCATTACACCACATGCGACCACAAATGAAACTCCGTCAATGTTACTTTACGGTCGTAATATCAGGTCAAGGTTAGACATTCTGAAACCGGACATTAGAAACGTTGTTAATCGTAAACAACTGGACATGATCAATTCCAAGCAATTGGAACCTACAATTAAACAGTATGAAGTGGGTCAGCCAGTGCTTGTTCGCGATTATAGAGCAAACCAAAAATGGGAAATAGGACATGTTCATAGTAGAACAGGCCCCCTATCGTACAAAGTCAATGTGGGTAACGACATCCTCTGGAGAAGACACTCAGACCAGCTTCTGTCAACGTTGGAGACACCTGTAGACCCTAACCAAACTGTTACCATGCCAACTATTCAAAATCAAACGGTCGACATATCAACTGGTTCCACACAATCAGGAAATACTCCAAACGAAGCTGCAGGAAATCGCACCCCAAAGCGAAGTCTGGAAACAACGACTCCTACGGAGACAGGCGAAAGTGCAAAGACTAGTACAAAGACTAATCGCTATTCGCAGAGAACTAAGAAGAAACCTGTTCGTCTTGATTTGTGAAATCAGTGTAAAGTCGTATACAATAACAGG
Source organism: Congeria kusceri (assembly GCA_027627225.1). Taxonomy (NCBI): domain Eukaryota; kingdom Metazoa; phylum Mollusca; class Bivalvia; order Myida; family Dreissenidae; genus Congeria; species Congeria kusceri. Next base: position 20,923,090 of record CM051034.1, read on the forward strand.
TGATCAGGGCATAATAATCCCTATGTTATTGTAAAACTTGATAACAGTGTAAATTTACATAATGAACCGTTCATTATTTTCACTATTTTCATGACTTAATTTATATCAGTCAATGTTCTATTCAGAGAATGTAACCTTTTAGTTTAGTCTTGTTTACAAAGGCAAAGTAGCTTAAGAACATTGCATTTTGAAGATCTAGATCATTACAAACTTTAAGAGAAAGACTGTTAACTAACAGGGGAGGTATGTTATGAATGACATTCCATAGTAGTAATACCATATATGGTAACCGGTTTACTACCGCCTTAGAAATAGTGCCATTCATTACTGTTAAGAGCGGAAGCAGTGTATGAATATGAAAAGCGGTAATAAAGAAAGAGTTCTGAAAAATGTACGCCATTGTCTTTGTTTACTTGATGACAGTTCCAGATTATTAGGCTGGATTTCCTCATATAGACGGGCTACAGACAAATACACAACACAAAATATGGACATAGCATGTTTTGGCACTAACCCCTCGATATATACATTTTACCTTTGACCTTGAAATGTGACCCTGACCTTACCTAAAAGCATGGGTGATGTATGTGACCCATCGTCTGGTCATGAGAAATAATAATCTGAAGTAACATTAAAATCCTTTGAGGCATTCAGAAGTTATGGAGCAGAAACAGGATAAATATGTCTGACCTTTGACCTTGAATTATGACCTTGACCTTTGATCTTTAAGCATGGCTTATGTATGCAACACACAGTCTGGTCATCGGGAATAAAGATCTGAAGTAAAATTAAAATCCATCGAGGAAGTCAAAAGTAATGGTGTGGAAAGGAAATATAGACGGACTTACGTACAGACCAACATTTTTCTTTAAAGCCCCAACTTTTTCAAAAAGTGGGGTATAATAAAAATAAAGAAAATGAATCAACTAAGAGAAAATATCAATAAAAGTAATTTGAATGTGTTGAAATAGGCAATTTCACTATGGCACAGCCAAATGAAATGTTTTATACAAGTGTTTTAGGCAAACTGGTACTGTTTCACAAATGATATTATGACTCAATAGTCAAGTCAGATTAAAGAAATTAAAGATTGTAAAGAAATTTACACTAAAAATGCTTCAACTTTGCTTTAATGGTGATGATATGACAGCAAACCATACTGAATTTTCAGAAATAAAACACTTAAAATATATTGACCATTATTTGTCATAAGATACTTTGCAAAACATTACCAAGGACAGGTCAGAACCAGTTCTATATGGTCACAGTGCAACTAATCATTATGAAAGTGCATGCAATGCTGGACCCACCTAGCATGGAATCCGCATGGCATCTTGAAAATACGCAGTTTCCATAAAAAGCAGATGGCCTCTTGAGAATATGCAGTTTCCAGAATAAGCAGAAACTGTTTACCTCACAGTCATATGAGTTGACCACACATTGTACTCACCTTCGTGTTTACAACATGGATACTCGCTGGAGCACAGAGGACATTATACAATGACAGATAGTCTGTCAAACACTGTGTCACCATGGACACAAAAATGATTAGGTTACACTGCACCAAGTTCCACCTACTTGTTGAAATTCAGTGGAATCACACTCCAGTTGGCTGTTATTATCAACTATAAAACCTTTTCAGAAAAACTTGCAAACTTTGTTGAGACATTTCCTTCTAAATGTGCAGATCAATTATCAGAAAGGTCCTGAAACAATTAATTGATCAGACACGCGAAGTACTTGGCTGTTAGTATGGACTGGTCACATAAAACATCGAAAAAACATGCTTTTATGACCATTTACCAAATTTATTATGGTAACCCATATTTTATTGGAACCTAGATTTCATAGAGGACTACATTCAGTCCAACTTGAAATCTCATCTGATGAAAATAGTGCGGTAAAAAATGTCATTATTATATTTGACCTAGTGACCTAGTTTTTTACCTCCATGACATATATTCATGCTTTATTCACTGTGGACATCATTTCTAACAGTTTCATTTTGATCCAATTAAAAATGTACCCTGACTGTGACTGACATCGCCAAGCACCCGAGAGTCTGTGCCAGGTGCACAAATAACTATATTAAAGCTGCTACGTCACAGATGGTAGGATATACCTACCCATGTAAAAAAGAGTTTATCGTAGTGCAAAAGCTATAAAACAAATCAAATTCAGTCTATAAAGCATCACTTACAAGTGAATAAACAATAAAAAACATATCTGACTCATGCAACTTTATTGGGAAAGCCCTTCTAAAAATATATTGCAACAGTTCTGTGTGCGATTTTGAAGCCGTGATGTTTATTTTGCGGCAGGTTGGTATATCCAAGCTATTGTTATTTTGGGCTGTTTACAAACAACATGTATATACATGCTATTAATTTGCCTAATAGTGGACTAAAATGGCAGATTATGTATTATTTTACAATGCAATAATTTATAATAATTGTTAATTGGCATTTTGTAAAAGTTATAAGCTGAAAAGGATTCGAAACAGTAATACAACCTAAATTCGGAGCTTACCGTGTTTTATACAAAGTTGTGGATCCGCAAAATAGCAAACACCAACCATAAACAAAGTCTTCGTCAAATTCGGAAGAAGTAAGTAATTTGGAATTCTTGTTTAAATCAATATAAATCTCATGGTTCGTGGTGGATTCAATTAAATATATCAAAGTCAATTCATATACCAATAATTTTTTACACTTGTGTGTGTGTTTTTAATTATCTTCAGCCTTTTTTTGGTAGGGCAAACATACTATGTTTTACCCAGGATGAAATGTTGATGTCAAAACACATGTATTGAACCCATAATAATCAATGATGAAAATAATATGATCTGTTTAATCATTTTAGTACATACTTAGCATTTTGAATACATGTGAAAATCATAATCTGAAGGGCACTGGGACCATTCGATCTGAAATACGTTTCGCCCTGGGATTTTTCGCTCTTGGACATTTCTCCCTAATTATTGGGAATACGCATACAATGAGGCCAATATCTGCGCCATGTCCAGATGTATATTTAATATTTATTACCAGGAAACTATTCATCCTCCAGTAAGAAGAAGCAAAAGGTAAAGCGTCCGAGACGGTCCCTATACTTTGAAGACTAGTATACGGTATGAAATAGGCCATTTACTCCTATCCTCTGAAATAGTTATGGACATTGTATTCATCATAAATTTCATTCAATATTAAATGGCCTAACTCATCGTACAAATAATTCTTATTAACTTATAACTAAATATTGATTATTACTTGAATTAAGTAATTTCATATAATGGCTAAATGAACATCTCAGAAGTCAGTATAATATCCATTATTTTTATCTGGATATTTCTATTTAACTTGAATTCATAAGTGTTTAATTCCTGTCTGGCTTTAATTTTGTTTGGTATACAGTTTAATGTTTATCGAAAATATTTACAGAACTTGGCAGAAGTGTGCTGTTTTATCAATGTGCTCTTTTAGTATAATGTCCTTATATTATAATTCCTACTACTGCAGATGCATAAACTGTTTAATGTTATCGTATCAGGAATCCCCAGCCTCTGTAAGTGAAGAAGATGCTTCAAAGCAGAAAAAAAAGTGGCGTCAAGTTCACGGGGCAAGGGACGTGGCAAAAGGGGTGGCAGAGTTTTGAAGGCGAAAGTGTTCGACTGTGAAGAGGAGGATAGGCTGGTGCAGCTGCACCGTGACCGACAACAACAGGCTGATGTACGTATTATATGTCTCTCTTTTATTCAAAACGGTTAATTAATTGTTTAAGCAAAGTTATATAGCACATAATGATATAGTGTTCATTATTTTCGTAAAGCCTTCAGCTTTCACATGTATAGATAGCATTCCGTTCTGGATGAATGAGGGGATCCGCACTTTAAACAGCGAAAAAATCTACTACACTCTGACCTACTCATGCACATGCGCAGTCGCAATGGAAATGACACACCGGAAACCTGCATACAAAGTTTTGGCGTTGGGGGATTCAGACGTACATTTATTGGGCTTGTCAATTTAAACTTTTTTCATTCTTTTTTTTATACACCGTGTTGGACAACGAAGACATCTTGTAATAAGGTGATAATTCATTATCTGAAGGTGAGTTTTCCTGTTGTTCTGACACCGTTACGAAGCAGCCGTCCAAGAAAAGTAAGTTCAAACCTTAATTTAAATCTTGTATGACTACCCTGAAAAATAGTGTTTCGAAAGGAAGTAAGTCTTCGGACAAAAAGAATACGTCTTCAGACAAGAAGACTACGTCTTCGGACAATAACCGCAATATGTTTTGACATTATGAAGTTGTCCCAGAAGGACATTTTGTCTTTGACGAATTTGCTTGGCATTTTACCTTCGGGTATTTTCGGATCATGTGGTTAGCCACGTGGTACTAGAGGCCGACAATGAAGTTGAGAAAGATCTACCATTTGAGCCATTGACAGTTGAATTTGATGCTAGAGATGTCTCTGACAATGAGGATTATAGTGATTTAAATCGTAGCTTTTCTGAAGCTTTGTTTGGTTCTAGTGACAGTCAGAATGACAATATAAGTAATGATGAAAGGGTTTTACCCAAATTGAAAGTAACTGAGAAAGGAAAATCTGTTTCAGACTCTCTTGCTAAGCTTATCAATGTGTGTTGCACAGTTCAATGTTATACAGATGTGCTCTTGAATAAGTATGAAATTCCCAAAAATTTGACAAGGCTACACTGCCTCTTGCAAACCAGGAGATATGGAGAATATTAGACATATCATTCTGGATAGGCTGCACCAATGAAGACTTAGCCCTGAGGTTTCAGGTTGCTCTTACCCAGCTTTTAACCATCCTTAATAATTCAATGCCTGTAATTGCCAACAATTTTTGTTCAGTTGGTCATCAGAAGAAGAAATAATAAAAACAATCTATCAAAATCTTTCAGGAAGCATTAAAAAACAAGAGTCTTCATTGGAGCACTAGATGCCATTATGGCCTAAAAGGCCGACAGCCTGCAATGTTTGTGGCTGTAATGAGAAAGCTACCTTTAGCAGCTAAAAGCATCATTGGATGGCCAAATACGAACATCCCTTCACATTTGTTCATATGTCCATCATGCAACAAACGATTTTGATGCTGGACTGATTTAGTGGCCCATCAGAAAAAGATTCACCAATTACTGGCCTCCCCAATTTATGAAAAAATTGTGAACAAATAATCCATTGATCCAGAGGGAGCCCTTGTGTATTTTCCAGATCACAAGACAACAAAACCTGAAACTGTGGAAAGACATCTCTGTTTAACTCAGTTAAAGTGTGTCATTTGATGGGGGCAAGTGGTTTTACAAGGTGCCAGATGTTTAAGTTAATGCCCAGGAAAAAAAAAAACAACGATTAAAGTTCTGCTGGTGTCTGGTTGGAAAACATTCCCCGCGGCGAGTCTTCCTGAAGGCTATTGCTATGGTTCTGAAAACATTTCCGATTTCCACAGGCCTAAGCCAATGGAAGGCGGAATAGGACATGTTAAAACTATTAAACATGTGGAAAAAGACGTCTTTCACTTCACCAAATGCATGGTGCAGGCATCCTGTTCCATATAAGTCAACTATGATGCTTCTTTGACCTGACAAGGAAATTCGGGGAAAATTATGGATCAGTCCTGTGATTGCAAGGCTTCTGCTATGGGAAGGTGCAACCATATCGCAACACTGCAACTGACACATTGTGTAGCTGGAACAAGGGAAGAAAAAACAAGCACATTCCGCAGTTTTATCACACAGCCAGTTATAGTTAAAAGATGAAACCGGATTGAATTATTAATTTTGACCCAAGACTAGAAGATGACACTTCTTTCATCAGCACTTTCATAACAACCGTTTCCGAATATAAATTGTCAACAATGTCTGAATAAGTGTTTGAAGTACTGCAAAACCATTAATAATCGTGGGGCACCAATTTTTGTGGAATTCGAGGATGGAATGACCACGAATTTAAGTTTCCAACGAATATTCAGCTAGCCATTTTTTTGGCAGAATTTGCGCTCTGTTACATTACCTGAAACATGATGTGCATTTATATCATAAATGAATCAGTTTAATATCCAGTTTATTTTTTGTGTCACAAAAAGCCCCTATCTAGTCTGCATAATGTGTACCTTATTGGCAACCATTTTCGAATAATGTAACTTGAGTATTAACAAGCTTTTTCTTCAATTTGACCTAGTGATCTAGTTTTTAACCCCACATGACCCAGATTCGAATTCAACTGAGATATCATTGGGTCAAATGTTCTGACCAAGTTTCATGAACATTGGCCAATAAATGTGGCCTCTAGAGTGTTAACGAGGTAAATGTTGACAACGCACGACGGACGACGAACAAAAGGCGATCACAAAAGCTCACCATGAGCACGTTGTGCTCAGGTGAGCTAAAAAGATACCTCAATTTGTAGTTTTGCAATGTTTTTCACATGTTCATTATATCACTTATCAGAAATTTGGTATACTGAAATATAGTTATCACTTGAATAAAACAGTTTTTTGCTTAGACTGAAAAAATTACAAAATGTCAGTTACAAGAGTTTTTACATTCAGTAGACGATACCTATAAGATTGTAGACAATTTAAAAAGAATATTTTTGAAGGAACAAGATGCTCAACCGTCGCTTTGACACCTGCCGCCAACACGACGACTGCAGCCACCCGGACCCTCGCATCCACCGCCAAAGCAAACACACCAGCCATCCGGATACCCGCAGCCACCGCCAACACTCTAGCCAACCAGACACCCTCTGCTACAGCCACAGCCAAAAAACCAGCTACCTATACACCGCCGCTACAGCCACCGCTAACAAACCAGCCACCCGTACACCGCAGCCACCGCCAACACACCAGCCAATCGGACTCCTGCTGCCACCGCCAACACTAACCCACCAGCCACCTGGACACCCGCAGCCACCGCCAACACACCAGCCAACCGGACACCCGCAGCCACCGCCAACACACCAGCCAACCGGACACCTGCTGCCACCGCCAACACTCCAGCCAACCGGACACCTGCTGCCACCGCCAACACTCCAGCCAACCGGACACCTGCTGCCACCGCCAACACACCAGCCAATCTGGACACCTGCTGCCACCGCCAACACACCAGCCAACCGGACACCCGCAGCCACCGCCACCACTCTAGCCAACCGCGCACCTGCTGCCACAGCCAACACTCTAGCCAACCGCACACCTGCAGCCATCGCCAACACTCTAGCCAACCGCACACCTGCAGCCACCGCCAACACTCTAGCCAACCGGACACCGCAGCCACCGCCAACACACAAGCCACCATACACCAGCCGCCACGGACAACACACAAGCCACCCGGTCACCCGCAGCCACTGCCAACACACCAGCCAACCGGACACCCGCAGCCACTGCCAACACACCAGCCAATCGGACACCTGCTGCCGCCGCCAACACACCAGCCAATTGGACACCTGCTGCTACCGCCAACACACCAGCCAATCGGACACCCGCAGTCACCGCCAACACACCAGCCAACCGGACACTTGCTGCCACTGCCAACACACCAGCCAACCGGACACCTGCTGCCACCGCCAACACACCATCCAACCGGACACCCGCAGCCACCGCCAACATACCAGCCAACCGGACACCTGCTGCCACCGCCAACACACCAGCCAATCGGACACCTGCTGCCGCCGCCAACACACCAGCCAACCGGACACCTGCCCCCACTCCAGCCGTCCAGACACCGACTGCCTCCAGCAGCACCCCCACCACTCCTACCACATCACCCACCTTTTCTTTCAGATCACCTGCCAGCCCCACAAGATCACCCGTCACTCCCATCAGGTCTTCAACAAGGATTGCTATACAAGGTACAAGGATTTTTCGGCGTAGCTGTTTAACCCAACTTGTGACCTTCCCAAATATCCAATCAAATGTTGTGAAAATTTCCAGCTGGTAGTCACGAAAGAATAAATCATAACATTCCGAATTTACCATAATTCCAACTACGCTAGTCATAAATGATTAGGTGCATCATCCCAACAATATAGCAGACGAATTTGGAATACTGATGGCAAATTCAATAAAGGAATATCAGTTTGCATGAAATTAGAGCTTTTGTATATGCGCAACGCTATTGAAATGATATGACATGACATTTGACATGCTAAAAGGCAATATATTGGATGTTTTGCAACGATGTTACATTTGAGTGTTTTCTTTTGTATTTGTACACAATAGACACAGCGAATATATATATCAATTTTGTCTTATACAATTCTCCTACCGACGATACACTCGCCATCCTGCAGGTCATTGTAGGGTCAAACTGACAGTGTACAGTTCAAGAGGCGAGACACGTGAAATATATCATTGTTGACATACATGTATTCTTTACACCTCAACGAGATTTATCTAGCCATAAATATTTTAACATATTTAGGCGCGTGAATATTTAAAAAAAGTTTCTAGACTAGTTAATAAAGTTTCTTGCAGTTTATGCATTATGTTCTGTGTTGCTGAATATAATGTTTTAATTTCATTACATAATTCTTAACTCACAGAAAAGCACATATAAAATGTTGATGTTTAAAAAAAACACACATATATGAAGTAACGTATATAATAATTCATATATAATGGTATGTTAGGAGGTGTAAACTACTAGTATTATTAGTATTTCAGTATTGTATGCCAAATGCGGATCTAGTCATATAGTTACATTGTTTTTAATATTTATGCTGGAAGTTTAATTAACATTCCTTATTTGAAAAATTACCACATATGCAGAATATCTTTTTAAAAGATATTACTTGTTTTCACTGCTTTGGGAATGGGTCCAGTACCCATCAAATGGGAATTTGGCAACGTGAAAACTTGCAATTGGGAACAATTTGGGAATTTGGCAATGGGAAAACTTGCAATTGGAAACAATTTGGCAACATGAAAACTTGCAATTGGGAACAATTTGGCAACGTGAAAACTTGCAATTGGGAACAATTTAAAAAGAACTTTAACTGGTGTATTACATACATATATACATGCATGCATACATACAAGTTCGTGATTTACAGCCTATAATCACAATGCCTAAAAATATTTAGCATTTTAGATACTTCTGATTTGGGAATTTTATCTTTTCCAATTGGGAAACATAGACCATATTTGGCATTGGGAATAGGTCCGTTTACCAGACCCTGTTTATCAGGAAAACAAGACTTTGTCAGATGGAGCCATTATTTTCTAAAAGCAAAGTTATGTCTTTCTATAGAGTACAGGATTTTATTATGTGGCAGTACATGTAACATTGTCACAATTATCTGGGTTTGTACGGGATGCATCAATTATGGGATGTCGCAGTTGTGTGTGTTATTATTTGCAATGGCAGACTTGTTATCAATGTGTGACAACAACCCACCCAGCTGCACAGACCTATTACAGACTTGGAATCAAGTCCGCACGAAAGCCAAGAATAAAAAAAAAGCTCCAAGATATCAGCTATCCAAGCACTCTAAAAAGAAAACACGAGGGCCATGATGGCCTAAATTTAGATTATAGTAAAAAAAAAATACGCAAAATCAAGGAGACAGTGTTGTAGCATTGAACGATGGTACTACATCATGTTGTAAGCCAGGTTAGTATTTTTCTGATCTTTTTTTTTTTAAATGTGAACAATCTTAACAATACATGTACTAGGATAAGATCCGAAGCAAAATAGCAGGGTGCAGCACCCTGCTCCTCCCTGCCGGGCCGGCTAGCTCAGTTGGCAGAGTGCTGGACTACAAATCCGAGGATCGCGGATTCGATTCCCAGTCTGGCCACATAACTTGTGTGGGGATTGGTCATGAAATTATTTCTACGGCCTTTCTCACCCTACCTCTGATTCAAGTAGGGCAGTTGTCAGTTACTGGCATAAATATGTGCACTCAGTACTGGTAAACCAGCTTACCCAGGAAAAGTGTGAGTAGGTTAACTGACCGCCGTTATATGACTGAAAATATACTGTTGAATACGAAAAATCCAACAAACAAAACAAAACCAAACATTTTGGTCCCCCCCCCTGCTTCTTTTCAGCAGCACCCTGTACCTTTTCTGACCCTAGATCATTCCCTATGTGTGCCATATATTTGCAACATAACACTGGTGTATTCGACCGATCAAACATTGGCTTCGTGTAATACATGTTCATTATTTGCGACACTGCTTCAATATTTACAAACACAATTTATAATTAAATTAGTAATTCATTAATATTTCCGCGCTCTAATGGCCTCGTTGAAATAAACATGTTAACGCAATTTTCGTGCGACAGGAAAATTCCGAAATCACTGTGCTTTAAAAGAATGAAGTTCTATCACACATTCTTACAAACCGAAGACCCTAGGGTAAAAAAACCCGTAACATTCTTCTTTGCATTGCATCAAGCAAATAATTAATCATGCATTTAACAAAAAATACAACATTACAGCATTAGCTGCCAGATCTCCAGTGTTGGAGTGCAGCATGCAAACAGCGCGCGAGTCTTCTCGGGTGGACGCTATCGCTGCTAATCAGCAACAATCAAATTCTTCAAGAAAGAAATGCAGCTCCCATGCGCCGATGAACTCGGTCAATTTGTTCAGTTCTTGGAAGACCCGCATTTCAAGACAGAAGACATGTTCGAATCGATTGTTATTATTTGTATTATTTTCTCCACAGACTTTTAAGCGTGAACAATTAACACAAGAATTATGTGTAATCATTAAGAATCAGCAACCGAAAAAAATAGGGATATCATTCACTTTCTTGTGTATAAATTGTATTTATATAGTGAATTAATAGAACATTTTCAAGAACAACTTAATAACATTTTGCTTCTTCCCATAAAACGTGTTATTAAACTTCCTACCTACGATCAACGCATTAAATAAAACAAGAGCTGTCTCAGGGCAGTGTGCTCGAATATTCAACAGCTTTGTCATAGTTATTGGCCTTTATCACTATAAAAAAAGGGGCATAATTCTGCTAAAATGCTGGTCACTTGGTCAGAGACCTTATATAAAGACCCTGAAGACATGTGTGAAGCTTCAGTTGAACATTTGTAGTAGTTATCGAGATATGGAGTTGTTGCACGCAAACTTTAACCTGAATATCTAAGCACAAAAAGGGGCATAATTCTGCTAAATTGCAGGTCAGAGTTATGGGCCTTGGTCAGTGACCTTAGATGATTACACTAAGACATGTGTGAAGTTCAATTGAATATCTGTGGTAGGTACAGAGATATGTACTTGTTGCTTGAAACCTTAACCTGAATTTTCTCATTTAACGATAATAAAATGGATGTGCTGTGTCTGGATGTGTAATATTAACGGAAGGAGAGTGTTCGTTACTAAGCAGTGATGAAGCTTAAAACCTACGGTGTCGCGTAAGGGCAACGCGTTGTTTCGCATTCTCGACCTTTGGATTACAGCGCGAGAACATGATACGAAGTAGCGAAATCATGATGCGAGATTGCGAGATTACGATGCGAGATCGCGAAAGTCATATCGCGATCTCGCATCGTAATCTCGCGGCCTCGCATCGTAATCTCGCGGCCCCGCATCGTGTTTTCGCCCTTGTATATCCAAAGGTCAAGAATGCGAAAACAACATGCGAGGTTGCGAAATTAATATCGCAAACTCGCATCGTATTCTCGCAATCTCGTATCATATTCTCGCAATCTCGCACAGTAGTCTCGCGATCTTGCAACGTAGTCTCTCGTTTTTTTCATTGCGGTTTCACAATCTCGACCTGTGGATTACAAGCGCAAGAACACGAGAACACGATAAGTAGTGAAATCACGATGCGAGGTTGCGAGATTACGATGTGAGATCACGATCTTACATCGTGTTCTCGCGTTTTCGCTCGAGCATAGGTCGAAATGGCGAAACAACGAAAGTCATATCGTACTCTCGCCTTCCAGTTGCATATGCGCAGGCAAGTCATTTCGAAGGTTGCACATGGCATAACGTCATATCGATCAACAATGGCGTCCGGAGATGAAAGAGGTAAGTTTTAACATAAGTTTACATGTAGTTTTAAACCTTTACACGTATTATTGCATATGGCTTATTGTTTAATTGAATCCTGGCATATTCTTTATTAAATTCATACTGTACAGTTAAGTGTAGTTTAATTTTTTGTCATTTTGTAAACACAACGATAACAGCAGAACTCTAACGGCCATTTGGGAGATTTGTGTTTAATTTAAATGTCATCCGAGCTCATTTTTCAGCGATGTGCAGACAACGCGAAACCTGTCCGACATGCCTGACAATCAATGTGGGTGTCTGACAAAATTTATATCTCTTGTAAATTTTTTTTTTAAAGATATTTTTTATTTAAATACTATACTCCATATACCTATTACCGGGATATCCCTATTACCGGGAATTTCCACAAGACATAAATATCGCTCACATGCGCAAACAATTTTTGTCAAATTCCATCCCTTCGTTAAAATTTTGCTGCGGGCTGCAGTCAACTTTGGTTTTCCATTCAATTATGCTGTTTTTAAAGGTAAATAAACTAAATTAAAGGTCTAAGTCTTGTAAAGTGTGTTTTCAACAGCATCGTTAAAATAAATTATCAGTTACTATAAATATGTAAAGAAAATAAATCTAAAATTTTAGCAAATATAATGTAATATGACTGAAGTTTGTACAGTATCATTTGTTTAACCCTGAACATGATTTTTAGCTCGACTATTCGAAGAATAGGTGATCTTTCCTACTACCCCCGGCGTCGGCGTCTGAATTTGGTTAAAGTTTTTATTCAAAAGTCTTGTAACTTCAAAACTACATAAGATATTCACTTGAAACTTGGAATATACCTTTGTCATCAACTCCAGTGTCAGGGGCAACATTCCCCATAACTCTGTTTTGTATTTTGACACAGTTATGCCCCCCTTTTCACTTAGATTTTCTGATAAAAGTTTATATTCAAAAGTTTTGTAACTTCAAAACTACATAAGTTATTCACTCGAAACTTGTAACTAACCTTTGTCATCAACTCCAGTATCAAAGGCAACATTCCGTATAACTCTGTTTTGTATTTTGACAGAGTTATGCCCCTTTTTGCACTTAGATTTTCTGGTTCAAGTTCATATTCAAATGTTTTGTAACTTCAAAACTGCGTAAGTTATTCACTTGAAACTTGGAATATACCTTTCTAATCAACTCCAGTGTCAAGAGCAACATTCTCCATAACTCTGTTTCGTATTTGACAGATTTATGCCCCTTTTTCACTTAGATTTTCTGGTTAAAGTTTATATTTAAAAGTTTTGTAACTTCAAAACTACATAAGTTATTCTCTTGAAACTTGGAACTAACCTTTGTCATCAACTCCAGTATCAAGGGCAACATTCCCCATAACTCTGATTTGTGTTTGACAGAGTGATGCCCCTTTTTCACCTAGATTTTCTGGTTAAAGTTAATATTCAAAAGTTTGGTAACTTCAATACTACAAAAGCTATTCACTTGAAACTTGGAATATACCTTTGTCATCAACTTGGAATATACCTTTGTCATCAGGGTGAACATTCCCCATAACACTATTTTGTAGTTTGATAGAGTTATGTCCCTTTTTCACATACATTTTCTGTTTAAAGTTTATATTAAAAAGGTTTGTAACTTCAAAACTTCATAAGTTATTCACTTGAAACTTGGAACTAACCTTTGTCATCAACTCTAGTATCAGGGGCAACATTACCCATAACTCTGTTTTGTATTTAACAGAGTTAGCCCACTTTCTACATAGACTTTGTGGTTAAAGTTTGTGTTCCAAAAATGTATAAACTATACAAGGCTTCACTTAAAAATATTGTATTTTAACAAATGTATGCCCCTTTCACCATCCAAAACATGTACCAACTGAAATACTTCGAATAGTCGAGCGTGCTGTCCTCTGACAGCTCTTGTTCTGAATTCTGATTGGCTGATATTCAGATTCACGGTAATAGGTGTATTGCCAGAACATAGATGGCTAATTACATGCACAATTTGTTTACACAACAGTTGTTTAAACTTGTGATTTTTTTGTATAAATTTGAATTATTTCGATAGACGAAGGCTTTATTGTTATAATAAGCCAGCATTGTTTATTCATTTATTTTTTGTTATATGTTGCAAGCCAGGAAGCAAATTAAATTCCCCGTAATTGGTATACCCAGTCTAAATCAATTTCCAAGTATTGAGGAAAAACTGTTAAAGAGAAAATTTGTGAAAGAGAAAACAGCCAAGTGTATAATAGCCACAGTATACATGTATATTATTTCAGTGTATCATTCAGTTATTAACTCATTATTCACAAGTAAAGCTATACTGTTACTGAAAACAGACCACCCCTGAGACTCTCTTCATTCAACCAGAAAGTGATATTTTCAGATAAAAACAGCTAGAACAGATAAAATGTTAGGTGTTGAAATAGTTATGTGACATTTGGCTTGATAAACAAATACAAACAATTAAGGGTCTAGAATTTCAATTATTTGTTTGGTGAGAATGAAAACATTGGCCTTTATCACAAAATGATTCAGTGTTTAGAAATTTTCCTTGGAAGAAATGATTTTTCTTTTTAAAGTTTTGAGGACTGTTACAAAAAGTGTTCAATTGCATGAGTAGTAAATAATTTGAGAAATAATTATGTGAAGAAGGGGAGATGTCATATGTTGTTCTATAGCTATATACATAACTACCTGCTTGTTGCTAGCATCATATTACTCAGTGTGAGAGCTGTGCCTCTTTGATACAATTCATAGAATTTGACTTCCATGCTCATGTATGTTTCCTACCAGTGTAGTTTATTTAGTTGAATGTCTGGAAATGCTTACCAGCCAGTGATTCGTATGTGAAGATTTTTTGCAGTGATCAAATTAATTATTCACCATTGCTTATTTACTTTTTTAAATGACAGAGATTAGGTAACTTTGATAAAACTGTATTACCAGTTTCAAGTTTGAAATTTAGTTTATTATATTTTTTTATTTATCATTATGAAATTTAATAAATTGCTGTAAACTTTTATCCACATATTCACATGAAAAACTGTGCTAAAATTAATAGCCAAACATTGTTCAATTAAATATCAATAAAGGTTTATAAATCTTCGAGATTACCATTGTGTCTGAAGTGGGATATTATATTAAGTTGTTGTCTCTTGTGCACTTTACTTTCTGTGGTCTGGTGATGCATGTACAATACTGTTACTTTCTGCTTGACAGAATACACCGTGAGAACAGTCTTCGTCGTAACTGGGTTGCCCGATGCCCGGGACAAGTAGATTTGATTTCGGGCTAGCAGAAAATGCCAAATGCTTGCCCGATCGGGCAAGTGTTTTCATAGGCTTTATATATTGTGTGGACAAAGAAAATTCATTCAAAATAGCATTTTAGGTTGTTTTTTCTTCAAAACAAACAACATACAAAACCAGTTGTATTATTGAAATCTAGTATTTACACATAAACATATGACATCATCATGTTGTGTGGTGTTTATTATTGTGTAGAAGCTTATTGAAATATATAGACAATTGATCGCAGTCAACTAAAGTTTAGTAAACGGTTCTTTTTTAAAAGCTTAATAAGAAGTCTACTTTAGTTGAAAGGGCAATTTTGGAGTACGTGCCAGTTTGTCTGAAACTGAAGTTTGCATATATTTGCATTGTTGTCTGTAATTAACAAATATATAAATAGGTATTGTAGCTCTATTTTGAATTGTACAATTTAAAAAACGTATACTGTTTGAAAGTGAAACTGCATTTAAAAACTGCTTTTTGGTAGGAACTATTTTGGAACTACTTTCGTCAAATGTAGCATGCAGTTTAATAAGGGAAAGTCCGAGAGCGAAACAGCTGATTGCTGCAACCTGCTCCTTTTTATCTTCGCTCTGCTTCCCCGCTGGGTTGGTTAACACAGAAATGTTGAATATCTTTTGAAATACAATTTATTTTGCAAATACTTAATAAAAAGACTTTGTTTATAAACCTTAATTAGAAGCATTCAAGTGAGTTACCAATTTATTAGAAAATATCAACAAATTGATCCAGCTTTCCACACTGCCCCTTATTAGTAGAGCCATGTACCTATTTGGGCCCTAGATATTTCCCTGTTTATTTTTTTAATCCCATTGCGACGCATGATGCACAAAATAGTACGATCGAACCTTTTGAGGGAGAACAGCAAAAACAAGGTGACACACATGTCTATAGAAATAAAATATAAATAAATAAAAAACAGAAAACAACATTTTCTGATATTGCTGTAGAGTACCGTTTGAAGTTAATAGTGCGGACAAGTCAAACAGATTTCGGGCAAGTGGTTTTGCTAACAAGCTTGCCCGAACTGGCAAGTGCTTTAAAAAATTAGCGTGAAGACTGCATGGGAAAACTTCTCAATGACATTGGCCTGGGCCACTACTCCAGTATATATATGGAGAACATCGTGTGTATGATTTTATTTCATTTATTTTGTTTTAAACCATTTAAACATGTTTATAATTGAATTGTTGTAAATGTTAGCCATGTGCATTATGGGTAAATTCCATGGAATAGTGTTTACTTTTAAGGCCCGTCTACACAATACACTTTGATTAATAAAGCATGGGGTGTACATTTCAGAGGGAGTACCTCAAGCCTGTTTACAAGGTCAACATGGTTTATGAAACACTGTTTCACAGGGCGTACCTCAAGCCTGTTTACGTTGGTCAACATGGTTTACAAAACACTGTTATTTCCCTTCCTTTTAACAATGGCAACTTTTAAAGAAGTCTTACTGCTTTGTGTTTGTTTATTTAAGAAATAATTTTCGATTTATCATTGTTTATCGGCCAATAAACAACGATTTTGAGTTCTGATGCATATTAATTAAACCACAATGGCATTAACCCGAGTTGTTTAATAGCCACACATCAAAACGACAAAACGTTGTTTATAGGCCGATAAACAACGATGGTGCGAAAATTATTTTGATTCTTACATGATTTGACATATATATTTTTGCATTTAAAATTGGGACTACTTTTTGCTATGCTCCGCTCAGAATCGGGACTTCTTTTTGCGTTGTTTATTGGGTAGTTTTACGATAATTGTGTTCTTTGCCTCTGGACAATTTAGAGACTATCATGTTAGAATAATGATTGTGTTGTTGTTAAACAAATTAGAAGGAATAATGGGCGATTTGCTGAATAGCCAGATTGAATAGATGAGAAGCATATAATGCATTGTTATGATTTTATTATGGAAGACCCTGTGCCATTCAAAAACTTTATTGTAATAAATGATGACCAGCATAAACTCATACAAACTGCTAAAAATGTAATCAAACAATATCAAATTGCTTTGAATTTTTTCATGGTGGGACTACAATTGGATAATTAATCACATCTCTTTGTGGGGCCTGTACTCCAAGGTTTACAGAAATGGAACATGCTCTATCCCAAGAATGTGTGGTACACAAACACTTTGATTAATAAATCAAGCTTTATAAACCCAAGGTTTACTGTGTAGAGGGCCATTAACAGTTGAGAAGCAGTATCCCTTGTACAGTGCAGTGAGTGTGGCTGGGAACATAATTATATTGATCAATGTTTAAATACTTAAATGTCATGAAAATATTCGACTACATCATGCATATGAAGTGTTGCAATGGGTTGAAAACTCTAGGGATTTAGCCAGACTAAAACAATGGCAGGTGGGCCTGAAAAAGGGCAGGGGGGCCTTTTCGCGAAAATAGCAGGGTTGTAATACTATATTATTAATTTTATTATTATTTGATTATTATTTATTATTATTATTTTTATTATTATTAAATTAATAATAATATTCATAATAATATTTAGCAATCCTTACTTTTCATTTGAAAAGATAGAAATACTGTTATTATTATTATTATTAAGATGATTTTAGCATATGTATTATTTACATACTTAAATGCCACTGGAATGTTTGTTTTTGTTAATTTAATTTCATATTTATTTCATATTAAATTCATAGTTATTTCATTAAAGAAAATCATTGCATCAATTCCTAATTACCTTGCAAGCATATTTCCAATTTGAACAAACAATAAAATCTGTAAAAAATACAGTCATTGACAATAACACCTGTTACAACTGTGAAGAGTGAAAGTTTGACTTCAAAAGTCTTTGATGTGACTGCTGAGCTGGGGCCATTCTCTAGAGGTTTGTAGCAGTGAACAAAAGCATCAATCAACACTACTGTACCTGAACAATGCAAGCACTATTGATAGAGCATTAATGAATTTGGGTTTTAGGTGAAATGTTAAGGGTATCAAAAGAATCAGACAGGTGTTTTGTTGCATGGGATAAAATAAAAAATGAGAGTGATGAAATATACATGTATTGGACTTAAACTGGATATTGTGTATGGCATAAAACTTATTGAATATTAAAATTCAATTTGGATTAATATGTGTTTTTGCACGCAAGGTAATTAATTATGTATGCGTATTTGAAATTTATTTTACATTGATAACGTTTTGTAAGGAAGTAAATTATTATAATAAATAGAAAATTCCAGAACACCAACAACAACATGGATAAAATTTGGTAAAATAACATAATTAGACATGAACAAACAACAACTGCAAACAATCCTTTACAGAAGCACCGCAATCGGCACTAAATTACCATTAATTTGGTAACTGATAATTGATGTTGCATGGTCATGACGAGCTGATTAATGAAACATGTCGCGACGAGACGTCAATGACCATTTAGGCTAAGATGTGTTTGCCAAGATGCGCAAGTAACCAATTAAATTGTGTTAGGGCGTGTCTGTGCTGATAAAAAGGACACAGGAGGGCGGGCTAATTCTTAAAAGGGCGGAGGAAAAAGGCAAGAAGGCGGGGCTAACAAATGGAAGGGCAGGCCGCCCTGCCATTCCGCTTTAGCTAAATCCCTAGTGTACACCCTCCACATGGACAGCGTGTAATTCGGCTGCTAATTAAAGCGACAGCAGAGAAAGGACGTTGTCATGGGTGGCACGCGCGATGTAAGCTGATGACGTCAACTGTTTCACTTTGATGTTGAACGGATCGGTTTATTGTTTATCGCACATAACATGTGTCAATGAAATTATTAGCGATGTAGAGATCTAGACCAAACCGGCTATATTTATGATGCGGATGATCATTGGCATCTTAACTAGGTTTTCTATTTTTATTTATTTTTATTTTTTTTGCAGACCTCAAGGGGGAATTTTTCCATTTTTAAGGGAAAAAAACATACTTTTCAGGTGGGGGAATGGGGCCGATATACGGCGGCAAAAATCGTAGATTGAGGGCCCTGCATATCATTCATATTTGTGAATATGACGGAAATCACTGAATACCAACGAATTAAAGCATCATTAATACTGAATTATACTGGTATTGGTTGCCATATATTTTACTTCAGGTTTTGTGTGGGTTAAAAAAAACGCACAACTGTCTTGATGTGTTCGGTCGGATTCGTTGTTTTTAGGACTGGGTAAACAAGTGTCTGATGTCTCAGATTCGTTCTTATGTTATTAAAATATGTTGTCATCTCGCTGGAGAAAGAGAAAATAGACTGACGAATCAGGCACACAGTCGTTATTCAAGTATCTCAAAACCAAAAAATTCTGAGTTTGAAAACGTCTTATCCATGGCTTTATGTTGTCACAGATGGTAACTTTCGACGCTTCAAATTCACATATTGAGTGTATTTGTGACTGACGATAAATGTGCATTGTTCATTTCAGAATTATAAAGGACACTGTGTTATGAGTTAAGAAAAAACCATGTCACTGTGATTTACAGCTTCCTTTAGTACGTGTTTTATGCGCAAGTTAATGTGTCACTCAGATGTGATAGAAGAGCTGCTCAAGAAGGTGAGAGTAGTGTACAGCACGACG
This sequence comes from Congeria kusceri, assembly GCA_027627225.1. NCBI lineage: Eukaryota > Metazoa > Mollusca > Bivalvia > Myida > Dreissenidae > Congeria > Congeria kusceri. The sequence goes on from CM051034.1 coordinate 20,942,999, forward strand.
ATTGACGAGAGAACAGACACCTCCATCCACCTGACTGTACGGAAGAATCTTGAAAAAAAAAATGTAGATATAGTCAAACCACAAACAAACCACATCCCAGACATGTTCGATGCACTGGATAAGCGGGCAAACAGCGAGCACCTGGATGCGGTTATGGTCTACATATACAACACATGGATCAGCAGCAGTCTGTTTCCAGTCAATTCATAGTCAGTGGGGTTTTTTCACCTTAAGGAGAAAGGTGGCGGGGCCCTTCAGAAGGGGAATTTTACGGCAAAAGGGATTTTTTTTCAAAAAGCATTATTAGACGTTTATATTCTACTTTGTTACAAAACATTAATCAATTGCTTTGCTACAAATGATAACTTAGATTATCTACTTACTTGGTTTGATGAAAAATTGCTAGAACTGTTTACGAAAATGCCTCTATCTTAAGTCAATTTTTGTTTTATTCAAAATAAAGCTTACATTCTGAGGGGAATTTTATGGCAAATATAGGGGCAAAATACATACTTTTTTAGCACGGAAATGGGGCCGAATTTCGGCCCCAAAATTGGCCCTAAAAAACACTGGTTGTCAGTGCTCATGTTCTGTTTCATATATCGATTATACAGGCTTGTATGTCACATCTATTATATCTGTTATTATTGTTATGTATGTATATTATACATTGAAAAATAAAAGTATTAAATATCTACTTTTATACTTTATAATATATTCAATATCATATTCACCTACTTCGCCATCATAAATGCAATCCAGTTTTTTTCACCTTTTGGGGAAAGGTGGCGGGGCCCTTCAGATGTGGAAATTTATGGCAAAAGGGGAATTTTTGTTTTACAAAAGCATTATTATATTTCTATATTCTACTTGGTTATCAACATTAATCAATTGTTTTGTTACAAATGATAACTTCAGATTATGCACTAACTTGTTTTGATGAAAAATTGCTGGTTGTTTACGAACATTCCTGTATCTTAGTCAATTTTTGTCAGATTTTTGTCTTTTTTTTCGAATTAAAGCTTACATTTTGAGGGGAATTTCAAGGTAAATGTTGGGGAAAAATATATACTTTTTAGCAGGGGAATTGTGCCTTAAAAAAAACACTGCAATCTCAATAAATGCATCATAGAAGTTAAATTTAAGTATTTAAAAAATGGAAAGTAAATCATAAGTTGAAAATATTGTGAGTGCCGAAGCGTCTAACTGTAAGCGCCGAAGTGGCCAATACACCGATCGACCATTAGCGTCTGCGCATGCGCGAAGCAAATCGCCCGGATAAACCTGATTTCGAGTAAAAAAAACAAAGATGGCTTAAACCTGCGCTGCAAAGAATTGTTCAAATGGTTCATACTGGCTGAATAAATGGAAATCTCAGCTATGTGAAATGTGTGGCTGTTTGCATAAGAGCCAACTGTGCAAATGTGATCCGCCATTTACGTATGTATAAATATTTAGAGCGTCTATCATCATTAAACATGCCTACATCATCACTCAGTACATGTGCATGACGTGTAAAAACAGAAACTTAACTCAGATGATTTTGGACTGTCATCAGCATCCAGACGTCTAACAAGTTCTTTGATAAAAACGTTATAGGAAGTGATTATGTCCTCCATATAACATTCATTTATTATTTTACTGAAGTTGTTAAAAACGAAAGTCATTAAAATTCGGGACCAGAACAGAAGTTGCAGAACAAGGTTATACTCGTTCAATTAAAAAAACTAACAGAAATACTGAAATTGTAAATACTGTTAAGAATGGTTTTTTAAGATAAAATGCTTTGCATATGACATTAAAAATTGTACTCAACTGCTCTTTTACCTGTTATATTTATATTAACTTTTTGAGTAATATTGTTAATTTCTGTGTTGCAGTTTGTTCCCATTTCCCACAAAGTTAAGAGCACCGGCCCTTCGAGACAAGTGGAAGCAGTTGATCGGTAGAAGTGATGGCAACAAATTGTGGTCACCATCTAAAGACAGTCGAGTTTGCTGTATACATTTTATTGATGGTAAGCCGTCAAGCGAACACCCGTTACCAACTGAGAACTTAGGTTACGAAGGAGCACTGACGCGTGTAAGGCGAATGACATTGTTTGATGCTACATCTCACCAACCGAACAGAGCTAAACCAAGGAAGATCATTTCTGTGCCAGACGAAAAACCACTGTGTGCTGTGCCAATCTTCGAAGACCCAGAAATGGAAACTCTGCCAAAACATGAGCCCAAAGTCCCATTTGTGATAATGCTTCTTGTCCTCATATTGGGGCTAATGAAGAATTTGCATGGCCAGTCTAAGGAAATAAAGAAGCTGAAAGGAGAGATAAGTGTGTTAAAGAGTCGAATTTGAAGAACACTGTCTACACAGAAAAAATACTCAAAACAGACGATGACACAAATTTTTTAACCGGACTCAAAACCAAAAGCATATTTCATAAACTGCATTCATTCGTTGCTCCATATGTGAATAGAAAATGGCGAGAACTAAGAACTAAGAACCTTGAAATCAGCACGAAAAGACTCAAAACAAAGTTCTAAAAGCCAACTTTTGATGACGCTGATAAAAATACGTCTAGGACTTCTGAACAAGGATCTAGCAAAACGCTTTAATATTTCGGAGACTTTGTGTTCAAGAATTTTTTTTACTTGGATAAGGGCCTTAAAATATGTGTTAGAAGCAAAAGTTTACATTCCGGATGAAGAGACTTTAATAGCTACCAAACCGCAGCGATTTATAAAACTGCCTGATTTGCATTCAGTTATAGACTGTACAGAGATCTTTATAGAAACTCCAAAAGACCCACAACTTCAAAGTAACACCTGGAGTGATTATAAACACCACAACACCTTGAAAATTTTGGTGGCATGTACACCCAATAGTTCCATTGCATATGTAAGTCCAGCATATATGGGTAGAATAACAGACACAGCATTAACATTGGAATGTGGATATTTGGACAAATTGCCACTACAAAGCATGCTGATGGCAGATAAAGGTTTTCTAATTGCTCGCGAGTGCGCAGAAAGAAATATAAGTCTTTATGTTCCGCCTGGGAAACGAGGTCAATCACAGATGGCAAGTGCTAGTGTGCTTAAAACCAAAAACATTGCGAACTTGCGTATAATTATTGAAAAAGTGATTCGACGATTAAAAACGTTCAGAATTTTAGCAAATGAAGTGCCAATACAAATGATTGGACACATTGATGACATTGTCATGGTATGCTCTGCACTGTGCAATATGAGAGGGCCTATTTATAAAGTTTAGTTCCATTGTTTCATTATGAGCACTGGTAAAGTAACACTATGTGCTGTTTCTTTATTACTTGGGCAGTTGTACCAGTAGTTTTCAGCATCAATTATTGATATATTATAAATATGTCTTGGCAGTGTAAAAGTGTGTATTTATATGATAAAACAGCATTTAAGATCACACTTATGTTGTTCCCAATCACAAATTGCTCCAGTCCAGTACGTATTTACGGTTACCATTACTTGTAAATATTGCAATTAAAATGATTATTATGTAAAACCTGGGATGTTGATGTGCAAAAATACACCTCTTTTATTGATACTGTATTCAGTATTAAAGTTGTTTTATGTTTATAACAGTGGTAATATTTTACATGAAATAAAACACAAAATTAACTTATTGTTAGTGTGGTACTGGGTATTCATCTTAAAGGGCCCTGTTCACAGATTGGCAAATGACAATTTTCAACAAAAAAATCATCGGTTATTGGGTAATCATCCATCGAAATTGATAAAATTATAAAGCATTTGTAATGCTATGCAGTATTTTCTAAAACATGTACCACTTACATAGCAAAATATATGTGAACATGGCCGTTAATAATTTGAACATATACAGACTACGCGAAACATGAACTTCATTCAAAATCAGCTGTCCGACACCACCTTTTAGAATAGAGCATTATTACGTTTGATTATTGGTTAGTTATTTTATATAACAAAAATTTTTCCATACAGCTAATTATTGCATTAATAATTATTTTCTTTATTAAACACAAGACTTAAGTCAAGTTTGCATAAAATTTTCTCGCATAGAATTTGTCGGACATGTATGACTCGCACAGGTTTCGCGTTGTCTGCATATATCCATGTTAATGATAAATTGCAGAAAAGTGTTTAATGCCTATACTGAGCTTTTCAATCTTCTAAGACAAGTAAGCAATGGCTCATCACAGGAATGAAAAAGCAGTTCACTTTTAAAAGCTTTAATTAACATAATTTTCAATCAATATGCACATTGAATGCTAAAATACAACAAACAAAACAACAAAAATTCATGTTGCACAACAAAATGCACATTTTAAGTGTCCCTAGGTGTCTCATTCAATCAGTCAGTCCTGGTTCAATAGCCACTGCATTTGGTACAAAACCATTTATCTGTCAGTTCCAGCTGCTCACCACTGACACCTGCACATACATAATGTACCCAAACACCACAACTGTCACAACCAACTGACTGGTCAGCCTCACATTCTGGTTCATCCAAACAGTCACTACCACAAACTCCACACAGAAAAACTGGCTTTTTGTCCATTTTCTTCATTTGACGTTTCTGTGGGTGTTTCTTGGGATTTAATACTGCCCGAGCTGGTAACTGGACAGGTAAAAGAGCCCGTCGTACATTTTGGTTAGTTTGAGAAGGGGTTTCTTCACCTGCCTTACGTGGAGTCTCATTTTCACCTGCTTTACGTGGAGTCTCATTTTCACAGTCATTTTCATCCTCAATGAGGGCCGGATAAACATGGGTTGTCCAAAACCATAACAGGTATTCAGATGTTTTCTCCCAAAAGTCTCTATCAAACATAACTCGTAAAATGATGTGTCCGTGGTGAGTGTAGACAAAAAGATCGCAGTAGTACCGATTCAAAATAGCCATTTGTCCCTGAATCTGGAAATAATATGCGTGCTTGTTTTTCAACATTGGTTGTCCATTTTTATCAGCATACAAATAACTGAGATTGTCCACCGATGGCACTGAATCTTTTACACTTTCTGGACACTTAACTTCACATAGTCCATTTCCGCAACATTTGCATTGTACTTCCAGATCTGCACTTGCTGCCAAGTAAGGCTTTTCGATGTACACAGTCAGTCCTGAATTTTTCACCTGTAACATCTTGTGTGTTTTTTTCATGGCTGTTTCATATGCTTTTTTGGCAATTGGTTCTAAAGACAGTCCATGCTTCATTGCCCGAGTGGGTTTCACTTCATTGTTTCCAAGGACTGTATCCACAAGTGTGGATGGATCTGCACATTCATCTTTTCGTAAGGTTGCAACTCTGCTGGCAACACGCTGGAAGATAGATGATGTAATCCTGCCTTTTCGTTGTTCTACCCATGTGTTTAAAGAAGACTGATCGGTGGTAGCAGTTTTTAACACTTCCTGCTGTTCCTCACTTAATTTTAATTTAGCCAACATGGTGTCCAGGTCCACGTTTTTGGTTTCCTTTAGTTCGTTTACAATCTCATCCACTGAAGGTGGTACAGCACCTTTGGGTGTCTGGAGTCTTCGTTTCTCCATGTTTAGTGCAAAGCAAGAGTTGGGTGTGTCTTCTTTGAAAAGATTAAACAAAGCTTTTCTCATGTTGTCCTGATTTTTTACTTGGTCCAGTTGCGACTTCGACAGTGGTGTAAAGTCCTGCTTTGCGGTCCTCTTGCGTTTTCGATCCAAACCTATACCTGAATCTTTCCCATAACGTCCTTTAGACCAGTCCGCTTTACATGCTTTCATAGCCTTCATAACCGGCTTTCCCTTGGGAACATTCCATGTGGACAGTCTGTCGGTCTTTGATAGCGAGGTCTCCCCTGTTTTCACTGCGTGTTCCACACGAAATAACATCCCAGCCACATGGTTGCAGGACCCCAACATACCAGCTGTACAGGTGCAGTATGCAGACAGGATCTTTCCGCCCGGTCGGTCCGCCTGGTCCTTTTCTACAACAGCCCACACATCGTAACATTTACTGTTGATGGCCTGTGATGGTGTTCCTTTAGTCTTTAAAATACACTTGTCACATGTGTCCCTAATGTCATGGATAAAAACCTCCTCCACCCATCCACTTTCAAAATATCTATACGCCTTCCCCAACTTGTACTCTTTCAACAGTTGTTTAGTCATGTCGTTTGGTGTGGTTGTCTGCAGGAATGATGAGATGTCTATCATATAGGTAGGTGGCCATGTCTGAAGACCTATCTTTTCTCCTGTCCAGCCTGACGTCAGGGAAAATGGATCGGGCACAACATCACTTCCCACGACCAGTTTCTCCTTGTATTCCTGCAGTAGTTGCTTCTCTGCAAGCTCAGCAGATTCATCGACTGGCAGGTTCTCTTCCCACACGCAAAAAGCTCTGAAAATACACAATATATTTTATCAATACATTATACTATATAATAATTATATAATATGAAATACTATGCTGCCCATACAAAACAATTTCAAGAGCAAAATATTACTGATATTTTTTTAATAACATGTTTAAATAGTCATAAATATGACTGACAGGTGCATGAAACTATCAATATTTGCTACATGTAAATAAAAGTTTATAACAGTATAGTATAAAAATAACCACAGAAATATAATTAAATTACATACAAACATGTCATTAAATGAATTTGTTGAATGTTGTTTATATATAATATAAATGATATTAATATTATTTAACTGCAGCTGTGCTTATATATATATGTATATATATATATTGTGTTCAGCAGTTAACCAGTGTCCATTTCTTTTCATTATTTTATTACACAAGAACTGCTTAAAAAGCCTTAGATAAACGATTACAACTTGCATTTCATAACATATATGGCAAGCATTTACAAGTTGCATTTCCTAACACATTTAAATCGTTATTTTGTGGAAAAACAACAATGAAAATGACGTCAATTAATTACCTAGCTGCCAGCTCGTCAAGATCACCATTTACAGATCATTTTCTCAGCGATAAAAACACTTTAAGTGCTTGTAGTGACCACATCTTGAACTTAGACAATGTCATTTCCCCTAAAACATCCATTTTCTGTTTGTTTGACAACTTTTTACGCTCTAATAAATAAACACAAAGCAATCGTCACACTCTGGTTATATCAACGATGGCGGACTCGATAATTTTTACTCGAACATCCGGGTACTTGCGATTGCTATAACAACAAATCTTGACGGTTTATCGGTGTATTGTAAGTGCCGAACCGACTGGCTAGTGCCAAAGTGACTAGGTGCCGAATTGACTAGCATTCATTTGCAAACACTGCAACAGATACAAAAAAATGGCATCTGCATCAAATCCATGTTACAATCTCTTTGACAGTGGCATTCGAGAAAACATAATCATGACAAATCATTTTTGATGCTGCTCTTTCTTCGCAAATTTTATGAAAATGGGTCACTGAAGTTCCGCCATTGATGCAACCCTGGTCCGGGAACCATCATAATTGAAACATCTTCAACATACCTTATTACAGACGCATTCTAAATGAATACACTTTACATGACTGGATTCCTTATACGTATTAAATTCTCTTCGTCCACACGTGCGATTTAAATTTTGCTCCCCGCCGCGGGCGTTCTACGAATAAAGGGAAATAACTGTCGAATACTTTACAGGTTACGTATAATTCAATTTATTTTAGCTAAAAGTTAAACTGCGTGATCTCTTGTTTCAGAGATCTATTAACAAACTTTGATAGATCTTTGCTTGATTGTAGTTCTTTCAATTACTAACACTTATGAGGCGAACTATTGTGTTAGTCAATGACGCATATCGTTTCGTATAAAATAGACATTTTCAGATACAGAAATGATGGATTCTGATAGAAAAATTACAAATAAATAAATTAAATAGTGTATGATGTTGACCTCTAAAAGTATAAATAAAATAAATAGCTGGCATACATGGTATACATATTTGCATTTGTACTCGTATAAAGCTGTGTTGAAACTGCTGATCTAATTACTATTTTGTCTAAAACTGCTCTAAAGGGAGGGAGTTAAATAGGACATGACATTAAAATGCGACATCTTAAAGATGTTTAAGAGCAACAATGCTTGTATCCCTCCAAATCAGATTTGGATAAAACTGATCAGCAGCTTCCTCACAGAAGCACTACACAACATGTTGATATTTCAAACAGCAGTATATAAAATGACGTTTATTTTAACAAATATACACCTAGTTCAGTACAAATACAATAAGTTACAAATGCACAACATATCATGCAGAACATTGTGGAGACATGAATTATATATAAACGTTAGAAATGTCCGTTGGTGCATTCACATATTGTTTATTGAATCAATTGTAATATTGATCACATTTCATTTGATGGCCTAAACGTGAAGGTAAATTATTAATCAATAGATCTCTGAGTAATTGTGAATTTTAATTGTGTCTGCAATTTTACGTCGGACATTGACGGTTTTATATGTGTTTTGGAAGTTCTGTTATATATTCAGATATATGATGGTCTCTAAGCTTTAAGGAATTAAATATCAAATTCAAACATTTTCCTTTTCCTCATACAGACAGATATTACATTGGCGATAGCAAACAATCCACAGACAACAGAATTGGCGTGCATTTGGACGGATGGTACAATTATATTAATTAATACGTCGCCTTCGTCATACGCATGTAATAATTGAATTTTAAGACCATTGGACTAGCACTCTTAAAAATGTGGACCATCTGAATTAAGAAGAAAACAATAATCACTAACTTCATTATTTTGATATGTGTTTAATAGACACACCGTCTCATCAAGCTTTACACTTCTGCCAAGTAATTTGAAAATCATTCCATTCTGTATAAAATTATGCTTCGAACGGGGTCTATCAATTCTTATATTCGACCTTTGACCTTTAAGTTTGACTGAATGTAACGGTGACTGGGTAACAATATCAGCCGACAGCGGGAAAGGAGTTCCAATAAATTATATATAGATCGATTGAAAAAGAATATTTATAAAAGTCTGATTTTGTCTGAATGTGTCTGTAGCATAGGATTTTGTTGATTTCGTCTTGGCTTTTGATTAAGAAAGGTTCAAGTACCACTTCATTAAAAGTATAGAGTTTGCTAATGTTTGGCAATATTCATGTCACAGACTGAAACACACAGAACAAGATATATAGGCTTATTTACGTGAATTCCTAATCACTCAGAAACTTGTTTTATCTGTAACTGAAAAGACATACGAACGCTGCGTATTGTAAAACGGTCACTGTTTATTGGGGTACACAAAACACGAACAGTGCAATAATTACCTCTGATATATGGATTTGTCATTAATATGTCTTTGCTTACCGGTAATACAATGCATGTTTGATAATGTCTTTGTATTTGCATGGTAACCGTGACTGACCTACTAGTATTTTACTAATTGGAAAATGGTACATCACAGTCATTACCATGAAGAATCGATTACGAATGTAATGTTGTTTCATATATCCAATGTTATTTTCATAATCAGACATAATAAGAGACAAGGTAGGTTCGAGCCCCGGCGGAAGTACCACTTTTCTATTGTTCTTTTCTTGATATAATGTGTTGTTTAGTCGATAAGCTTTAGTTTTTGAAGTTATGACGTGTAATGACGTATATGGCATGTTTCGAACATACGAAGATCTGTGAAAAAGTCACTATTCACATAATTATTTGCAAATGAACCATTTCGATTTGTTTTTTCATAGAGTCTACAAGAAAAGAACATAACATATTGGAAATAATGAGTCGTTCAATATTAATCATCATAAAATGAAAATGATATAACTACAAAGCATATATATAACGCAACACGATTGAATACGCATAAGGGATAATTGTGCTGTTTAAGTTGAACTTAAATAACCTACTTGATCGCATGACATACTTACGATCCAGAGCGATGGAGAGAATATACTGGTCCGAGCCCCGGCGAAAGCAACACTGTTTTTCTATTGCTCATGCTTTTCTTGTTAGAATACAAATACAAATACATTTATATAGCGCAAAAATTATCTTAAAATATTCAATTGCGCTTTACATAGTCCTATGTACAAAGCCCTCGTATTATGCATTTAGTCAGTCAAAGAAAGCAATGAACAGATGTGTTTTAAGTTTGTTAAGTTTCTTAAGAATGTGTGAGTTATTTAGCCCAGATGCTTTAGTTTTTGAAATTATTGCGTTTAATAACATGTTTCGAAAATACGGCAATTTGTTAATTAGTTCTTTAATAAAGGACATTAAGACGGGTGTCGTACCTTCTTAAATTGCAATGACTGGTTAAAACTAAAATTTAGCTTTTTCAGTTGTGTTTTTTTCATGACTATCTACTCCAGTTTCTGTTTCGTCTGCGTTATTTCTCTAAACTAGTGTCCATAAGCCAAACTGATTGCATAGCAACTGGTAAACTAATCGCCGTAGTAGAAACGTGCATATCCGTGACTAGAAAATCCAAGCGTACAGTTTGGGCCACACTTTAGTGTAGTGTAGCATATCATATTATAGCATTCAAGATTATCTCCCTTTTCATTGATATTGCCATTGGTGTATATTATATTGAAAACTTCCGGGTTTTCAGAAGTAATATTAGAAGAGGCAATGTTTGTTTAACTGCATTTTATAAGGTAATACATGAATAAATCGGATGTTAATTTGTTACTGTTGTTCAAAATGTACATTTGTTTTTACGTCTAACACCATAAACAAAGTTGTCACTTTTACAAAGGAGGAAGTTTATGCAGCAGACGCAAGTAAGCGTTAAGTTTTAAGACACTTCATAATTTCATGCTTGCATAATTTTAGTGTTATGTTCACTTGAAAACAATAAACTGTTTAAGACATTAAGGAGATTTTGTTATAGTTAAGCAGTCGTACTTGTTAATTAACTGTTTTATTGTTTAGCTTATTAAGTTAACTTTTTTCGGAAAATGTGTCATTTAAAAAATAAAATAAGATAAAGATATAAAGAAAAATAATGCGGCATTAGCAAAATTTTAATGTTCATGCCTGAGCAATTTAGATATTTTTTTCTTGCTGGCATAACTTTCAAAAGGTTAAAATACTGACAGTACCTTAGTGATGTTTACTACAACAGTTTAATATTTCTTTACACTTTGACTTTACACTGACTTCCTTGTAAAACAGATGATACATTTGTAACACTTCCTAAAAGTTATATTTTGAAAAATTGCCATAAATTGTAACATAAGGAATGTTAAAAACTAGCAGTGTTCTTCTGTCTTAAAAACCAAGCATTGTGCTTCATTTACTGGTACCTAAGATGCTTCTAGACTGTACTCTGTTTACTATTGCAATGTTAAAAAGGGACTTCCTGCATTATTGTCTAGGAAATGGTAAAGCAAACAATTCACATTATAAACATACACTTCAAAAGTTGAACTGTATAGTTTCAGCTAACAATCATGGAAGACATTGAAGAAAATGAAGTTGATTGGAAGAAGAATTATGAGGAAATATCAGAGAGGTTGGAAGGATTGGAAAAAATCTCAAAAGATGGTAGGTTGGTTTTGATCTATGTATCCTGCATTTTCATGTACCAGTTCCTGTATGCAAGCGAATGTATAAAATGGTACAGCTTGTCTTTGAATGGAATCCAAACAAACTGGACACCACTGTCATGGGTATTATGTCTCCAACATGAAACCATTGACTTCAACATGCTAATCTGGCCGTTGCTTTTCTGATTCTGACGCTTTGTTGTGTTATTGGTGGGAAAAAAAATCTATTAGCACAAAGTTGAACACAAATATATAATTAAGCAGACTTGTTTAGGGTGGCTAACATTTCAATTTGCATATAAATTCAAAGTAGGCCCGACAGTTTACTGTTAAATCTGCAGTCCATAGAATATAATTCAATACATCTTAAATTGGCATTAGTTCTAATGAACGTAAATGACGTTTATTTGACTGCAAACTGTTTCTTATTTATGTGAGGTATTTTATAATGTCCTTGTTCAGAAACGCTTGGTACTAACGGAATATACACTAATGTACATGCTGATTTACTCCAGAGGCATCACCAGCTATCGCATACAGATAACTATACGATAAAAAGTTTCCCATATTAAATTATTATGTTACTGATTTCAATGCGCTTTTTGTGTTTTGATCGGTTAGATGTCCATTAGAAACAATTCTGCAAACTTTTAGTTTTATTTCTGGACTGCTGCTTGAAATATATTTTGTGAAAGCCAGCATTCATTATTATGAAAAGATAGCTGACATTATTCAGTTGTTTTTAGTATGGATATTTTGTAATTCTGATACATCTATTTTGTGTATATTTGCTCTGAACTTCAGCTGTTATTTATTTGAATTGTTGTATTTACCAGACGGCAACAGTTGATTACGTTAATTGTAATTTATATATGTTAATTGTAATTTATTAATTGTAATTTATAGATATATTTTGTTAAGTGCTTGTAGATATTATAAAAGTCTATGTTGAAAGAAAAAATAATTATCCAAGTTACTGCAAGAAACAACAACAACTTTGTTTTATTACTAAGTCTAAGATAGTGTTTTATCCAGACCTAATCAGCGCGGCGCAGCACCACGCCCTTTTATTGATCCACCACCCTGCCCTTTTCAAAGGCAATTAGCGCCTAGTGCTCTCTTATCTAATGACTGTAGGGGCAATTCGGGGAAATACGGACAGTTTTACAAGGACTCCCCTTATCAATAAGTTGCGCCTAGCCCTGTAGTATATGTTCATATCCTGATGACGTAATCGGGAAAACCTGTCTTCCTCGGATTTTATTGTTGATTTTATTGAGCTTTCTTTATTCGAAAACACTTACACTACGTCAGAAATGAGGCCACCCAAAACCGGGTTAATTTGGACAGAGTAGGGAAAATACGGACGGTACTAGTTTTGCAATTGCAAATTACATTGGGAAACTACAGACACTATTTTATTCTCAAAATTCAGGAAAACTTGGACAGAATCAATAGGTTGCTCCCATCATGCAACATTTTGCAGTAACCAATGCATTGTGTCACTTGCTATTAAAACCCCAAACAATACTCTTCTAAAATAAGTCAAAATCATTACAAGAAACATAAAAACATGTAGAAAAGTTGATCTACTAATGGGTTTGTCCGTATTTCCCCGGATTGCCCCTATTGCCCTTAACGAGGGCCTTTTGTGATGGCATGTTATGGTATATTAATCTGTCGCCAACTGATAAGATCAGCTGTAAGTGCAATCAGCTTACCAGTTTGTGTCCAGATACAATAAAACATACTGAATTTGATTTGAAAATGAGCGTAAATTGCCTGCTTTTAGAAGCCTAGTTTTCATATGCAATTTCTAATGTTTTTGTTTTTGTCAAATTTTATTATAAACGTAATAATAAATGGCAGAATGCATATAAATGCAGACTCTTTAATAATTAATTATAAAAAAGAGAACAATCATGTTTATACAATATTTTTTTCCAATCATAAACGAAAAAATAAAATTTTCTCAGTGAAAAAACGAATTGCAGAACTAGCTATTAATTCGGACAAACGTTTTCGTACATCATTTCAATCCGAATTGCAATAATTTTTTTTCAAAATTTTCTATCTTGATTTCAGTTTTCATCATTAATCAAAATATTTGTAGCAATGTCATCATCAACAGCAACAACATAAAACAAATGAAGGTGCAAATGCAAATATTTCCTTCAATAAAAATGGTAAATAAAATATATAAATAATAGCAGGTTAGAACTTAAAAGTATTTTATCATTTAATTTCATAAGCATGATTGTGACATGCCCATAAACAGTTTTAGTTTGACAGTTGTTAATAAGTTTTTAATGTATGGATGCCCAATTTGCACATTGGAAATACTTATGAACAATGAATAGATAAATTTTCTGAAATAAATAATGCAACAACAATATAACTTAACAATAATAAAAAGCAATACTATTGGAAAATCAAATTTTTTTGATACATGTACTTGTTTTACTTGAAAAAATCATTAAGTCGATAAATTAATCAGTCAGTAATATACAGTTTCATAACTGGTTTGAACTATTACTTCAGGAAACAAAATAAAACCTGATATGCCAGAATGTCGGACACATGCCCTCCCAGACATATGCCTTCCCGATTATTGTTATTCAGACGGACAAATGCCCTCCCGGACATTTGCCACCGCGGACACATGCCCTCCCGTTAATACACCACCTGGACACTGGCCATCCCGTAACTTGTCCTTCGCTTGAGACGTTCAACCGAGGTGCAGTGCACTAGATGCTTAACATCGGACACAAAAACACTTAGGCCGCCTCTGGAGTAGAGTGTCTCCTGTATCCCCAGTCTTCTGGGGACGATGGCCACATCGATAAATATTCATCGCACACACGTCCGTCCAACTATGTTTAAAATATGCGCTGGCAAAAACATAATTTTATTTAAAAGTTTTGATAAAGATATTCGGTCGTCTTAATCAATTTGTTTTGAAATACATAAAAGCAACCTGATACATGTAAGAATGAATGTAAGACAACTAAATTAGGTCTACTTCATTTTGTATGATCCTCTTTATTTCAATAATTTTTATTATGATGCAACAACTTTTATAATTCCCATCGTATTGTTGACTTGGTATCTTTCTTTGTATACATGTACATTAATTTAGTAGCAAATCTTAAGACATTTGCGTTTGCTACCTATAATTCCATATATGCAGTTTGACCTTATTAGTAACCGACCATCAATTAATTAATCAAAGACTTTTGGCTGGAACATTATTCATGTCACTACTTCTTAATAGTTAAATGTGTTATTTTGAGCAATATTTTTCAAACTGTAAAAGTGTATTCAAGGAATTATAACACACATTACACATAGCAGGAGGGCCAGTGTCCGGGTGACATATTAATTAAAGGGCATGTGTCTGGGGTGGCAAATGTCCCGGAGGGCATATGTCCGCCCGGCTAAAAATAATCGGGAGGGCATATGTCGGGGAGGGCATGTTTCCGGATACTGATATGCCCTTGTTAACAGTGTCACCGCGCACAAAATGCCCTTTTTCCAAGTCATGCCCTTCTGCCCTTCTAGATTAAACACTATAAGAGTGATGTTATATTTATAACTTAACAAGTGCAAGTGCTTTTGTAAATACCTAAAGGGCATTAAAATATATAACATTTAAAAAACTAAGATATAAGAAGATGTATGTTCTATGGCAATGAAATACAAAACGATGACGCGAGTCGATTGAAAAATTGGCTCAAGAAAAATTGGAGCCAGTGTGAGCCCTGTTAGCTTGAAAGGGAACTGTTCACAGATTGACGAATTGACAATTTTCCAACTTTTTGTCACAGATTCCAAAAAATAAAAGAACAGTGTAACACTAAACAGTGGAATAATTTGTAGTGTTTCTGTTGTTTTCATTAAAATTGTTGACAACACGTGGATCACTTACATAAAAAAGTCGGGCCCGGCTAGCTCAGTTAGTAGAGCGCTGGACTGTAAATCCGGGGATCGTGAGTTCGAACCCCAACCCGGCCACTTAACTTGTGTGGGGATTGGTCATGAAATTATTTCTACGGCCATTCTCCTCCTACCTCTGATTCAAGTAGGGCAGTTATGAGTTACTGGCATAGGTATGTGCACTTAGTACTGGTAAACCGCTTAGATCGGCGAAGCTTGCCCAGGAAAAGTGTGAGTAGGTTAACTGACCGCCGTTATATGACTGAAATACTGTTAAAAACGGCGCAAAATTAAAACAAACAAACAAACAAAACACTTACATAAAGTAAAAAATGCAGGGAAGAATAAATCAAAATAGCTGAGTGGTTAAGGTGTTAGCTTTTGATGCGGAGGTCCGAGGTTCGAACCCTGGTGGGGGCAACTTTTTTTTTCATTTCTTTTTTTTGTTATCCTTTTTCTGTTATTCAACTTGAGCTCTTTAGTCGCAATGCTTAAATCTGTCATGTTAAGACATTTTAAGGTCATAATTCCAGAAGAAAAAAATCTTTGAACAAGTCCCTTTAAGTGATAAAACTGCTACCCATACACAGCACTTGAATAACTGTACTACTATTAGGAAATGGTCAGCATTCTCAATAGCAGTCTGTTATCATTTGCTTATTGATAATGAAATTATGACATATTTTCAAATTGTCCATTACTGGTACTTGTTTACATCAAACACTATTTTCTCAATATTTCCATCTGCAAATGGAGAATAAAATACTTGGTAAATAAACATATCAATATAAGTCAAGGTGTTTTCCTTTAATGTTTTTTTACATTTTAAATTGTCATTTGAAATTACTTCCTTATATTTAACATTTTAAATACTAACATCAGTTTATGTTTTGTTAATAGACTGAATTCAGCTGGCTAGCAGCTATTTTGGTGCAGCTGTCATTAGTCGGTTTTCAATTTTGAATCTTTACAACCTTGAGCGTAGGTCATAAAGTTAGTGTTTGTAGAAATAGATAGGAGTTGTGTCCATTAACATTTAAAGAAAGCTTTTGTTCTAAAGACTTAGCTGTTAAATGCATGTTTTTTAAGCTTTTTAATTGATTTCATCGCATAGTAATTACTCATCCTGTTTGAGAAATTAATCATTTTACAAATTTGACAATGTACAAAATGACTGGTGACCTTTGTATTTTAGCTTGATGAAGGCCTATTGAGACACTTTTGGGTTAGTTTCCTGGGTAGAACCAGGAGTAGGGATCACACTCTTTATCACAGGACAAACACCACATCCATCATGTCACTGCAACTGGCAATATTATTATTAAAACATAAAAATAATGGCAAGGAATTGTACACAAAAGATTGTGTTTAAACAAGTAACAATGTTGCAAAAACCATGTACCGGGTATTCATGAATACAATTTAACATTTGAAAGTGAGATGATTCAACAAGAGTTTTGTTGTGATGTTATAAGTCAGATCTTAATTAATCAACCGGGGTAATTAAGTTTTACATGAATACAACTTCATGACCACAAATTTATTACATTCATTGTTTATTATGCTGACTATGTTTTAATTGATGAAACATGCACAAGATTAAAGGGACTGTGTCATCAAAAACGGCCTCAAAGGGGCTATATCTTAAAATATTCTGAAATTAAGATATTAATACTGGCATATAATAACAGTTAAAACAGGGTATATATAGCGGGAAAAGAGAGTACGCATTCGGAGATAAAAATCAATTTATAATAAGAGTCTGTTTGTCTGGCCCTTTTCATGTTTACATTTTGATCTCAGAATTTCGGCATTTTGTATAAACATAGTTTACACACTATTCTTTGTCAAGCAGAATACCTCAGTCGGTTAAAACACTGTCTACTGTCATTTCTTCGTATTGCTCCTCATTCGTGAGTTCTATACACACTTGGAGTTTTAATTTTTTCACACTTTTTTGCTAATTAGTTTTTATCAAATATCTCATTGTCTATTATATTATATATTATTTATTTAATGCAGATGTCTTAGTATAGCTTATTTCTATCATAGAATATAATTTATAGGCAAAAGGAAGTGAATTTATTTGTTGATATAGTCCCTTTTAAAGAATGAGGCTTTTTCTCTGAATTATAACTTTGGGCACTGAAGTAGTTTATTCCAGTTTGTTATGAGTCAGATATGACTGTCCAGCACTAACAATGGGACTATGGTCTCAGACATAAATTATGGTGGTTTGTATGAATGCTTATTGTTCTGTAGGGTGTCATACTATACATTTCCTGGTTACATTTGAGGCATGTCATGGGAAAACCGGGCTTAATACAAGTTGGTAAAGTGTCATGCCGGATGAGCCTGTGTAATCTGCACAGGCTCATCCGGGATGGCACTTTCCACTTTTATGGTGTTTTGTATTTCAAAGAAGTCTCATCTAAACATAAATCCACGGTAGGCAGAAAGTGTCGTCCTGGATCAGCCTGTGCAGACTGCACAGGCTAATCCGGGATGTCACTTTACGCACATGCATTAAGCCAGATTTTCCCACAACACACCTCAATTATATTAAAGGGATTATGTTTACCAAATGGGTCTCAAGGGTCAATATCTTATGAAATTATGATACATGTTATTGGCATAAAATTAAGGTTAGCAAAAGGTATATCAATCTGCACCGTGTATTGTGTATTCATCTTTCTCAAATATCCATGTATTTATGATATTAAAGACTACATTTTGTTTCATTAGCTCGTGCATGTCAAATGTAAGTAATGCATCCATATAATGTTGTATTCACATTTATAAGACTGTCATAATTATGGTGTACATATTGAATGTGGTGTATATACTTGTAGTGTAATCTGTGCATGTTTCTTTTTCTTCTCCTTCAGTTTTAAAGGAGTATGAAGATCTTCAAACAGAATGTGAAAAACTGAAAACTGAGGTAAGTATTGGAATGTCACATTGTAACATAGTATAGATGCTTGTAGTACATTTTGAAGTGTGTATAATACTTTTTATATTAGTTATTGTAGTCGTTAGTTAATAATAATAACCAATTGACTTGTGATTAGATAGAAAAGCATAGAAATACCAAAGGAAACACTAAAATATTGAATAAAAAAACGAGCACTTTTTAAATGTTTGCATCATTTTTGGTGTTGTGTAGCCTAAAAGATCAGTCAACTCAGCTTATACTGGTATGCATGTATTGGTGTTTTTAATTTTACAGTTGAAAACTATTTAGAGTATACTGGGGTAATACACTCACCTAGCATGCAAATGTTCATATTACCTTTTCTTCCATTTTAAACAGAAATATAATTAAAATATTTGATTTATTGACTTTCTTTGCATGTGTACCAATATTTATGTTTTAAGATCATAAATACTATCTTGAATTAGGTATTACATTTTACATTACATTTACATTTCCTATAGCAGTATGGTTTGAAAACTTGAAAATAATGATTTCTTGTTCAAAATATTTAGTTCTGCCACAGACATGATGCCGAGGAACCCTTTAATTCAGTATTGTTTCATGGAGCATTTTAAGTCACCTACTGTGTCATATGTTTGAATAAGTGTGATTTCTTTGGACAAAACACAAAATTGTCGTTGACTGTTGGCAGAAGCCAATGTTCTGTCTTAAGTAGTTCTGATTGGTCAGAGCTGGCATCATATGACCTATTTTTTTACTCTGCAGACTACAGGGCACTTACAATCAATACCCCCAACATATATGTTCCGTCGGCTACTTTGGCCTGTTGCTGATTAGTGGACCTGTTGACATTTGTTTGTTTGTTTGGATTTTTCACCGTTTTTAACATTTCAGTAATATCATGGCGGTCAGTTAACCTACTCACACTTTTCCTGGGCAAGCTTAGCCGATCTAAGCGGTTTACCAGTATCAAGTGCACATACTTATGCCAGTAACTGACAACTGCCATACTTCAATCAGAGGTAGGGGGAGAATGGCTATAGAAATTATTTCATGACCAATCCCCACACAAGTTATTAATCCGGGCTGGGGTTCGAACTCACGATCCCCGGATTGATAGTCCAGCACTCTACCGACTGAGCTAGCCGGGCCTGGTGGATCTGTTTTGGCATGTTATGCCAGTTGCGTAGTTGGCATCAATACCGATAATTATGTTCGTTGTCTTGCTAACAGTCTTTGAACAATATCAGAGCTTTGATTATTTCTTATCTGCCAAAGCTGCTATGGTAGCTGCTACATAAAGTTATTGACACTACATAAATGTAATGTGATGAGAAACTTCAAATGATGTGTTATAACAGGTTTCTATGCTTTAGCAAATCAAACCGTAATTTGATACAATTGTGTGATACAATATTTTATTTGTCCTCATTCGTTGAAGCTAGTAAAGGCAGTGGATTATTTAATGTTGAGCAACAGTCATGCAACCTCTTGTGTTGCACATGAGGGTAAATTTCAAAAATAAACTACAGTAAAGCTTCTTTAACTCAATCATGAGTTGTGGACATTCTCTGGGTTTCCATTCTTAGAAGTGAACAATATTCATTGACTAATAAAATCATCAGATTGGGTAATTAATAATTAAATGTTTAATTATCTGTATTTGGTAAAAATCACAAAGGCCATTGCCTTAATTCGTTTGCAGTTATCACCAGAGGTGAAAGCATTGCATCTTCAAGACAATTGCCTCTTCAATGTGAGAACCATTTTCTTGCGTTATTGAAAAATTCATTAGTACATGTGATAATGGACCGACAGTTGAGCTTGAGTTATCATGCTCGAGTTGAAGGAGCTAATTTTGTATAAAGATACTAACAGCTTCACCACAAAATTTATTCAAGTTATTGTTGGTATTCCAGTAATCCATGCTTTCTGAAGAAGTTTTACTGTAACTTTTTCATTTAATATTTATTTGCAGCTTTTGATAAAATGTAATACTGAAGAATGGTAGCCTTATGTTGGCTGGTTAGTATTGTTTGACTAATTAGTAAGTAATGACTAACATTGAACAGGTGTGTAGATTTTGACTGGTTTGGGTAATTTAACTGGTTTGATGTGTATGACTTGTTTGAGAAATTCAAATAGTTGAATGTGTTTGACTGGGTTGAGAAATTTGAATGGTTGACTGTGTTTAACTGGTTTGGGGAAATTGGTTGGTTTGATATTTATTTGACAGGTTTGAGGTATTTGACTGGGGTGATGCTGGGGTGTAAAATTCCACTCACCGGCTCGCCATGGCGACTGCACAATGTGGTCGGGCGAGCTTTATTCCTCTAATGCTAGTCCGACCAGGCACATGCATTTTCCATGCCTGAAATCACAAAAGTCCATAAAGAATGATCAAAAGCTCCTACGTATTTGTTCTTTTGGAAACTATAGTTACTATAGTGACATAGACAGATGCCCATTACTTGCCAAACTAGTGTCTATGTATGACTATCTGGACGTAAACACGTGACGATCTGAGGCGGAAATTTTTGAACGAATCGCAGCTTGTGTACTTTCATGACCCATTTTCCAAAAAATGCAAAGGGACGCAACCACTTTAGAAAAATGATTGTTAACTGCAGTGCGCAAGCACGCACTCATTTCTGCCCACTGTCGTGTTAAAGGTTATTGTATACAAATTCACGATTTTTTCAAAAACTGCACTTTCTTGTTCAAGGATTCTGTGCCTTGTACTCGACAATATTTGAGAATAATTCAAAATAATGAAACTTATTTACATTATACCGCAATGTTTCTAAGCAATATATCATGTATGTTGTAAGGGCGAGTACAGATCTAGTAACAGCGAGTACAGGTCTAGTAAGGGCGAGTACAGATCTAGTAACAGCGAGTACAGGTCTAGTAAGGGCGAGTACAGATCTAGTAAGGGCAAGTAAGAATTTGCAGTCACTAGTCCAACAGGGCGAGTAGCTTTTTTGGAAATTTTACACCCCTCTTTGACGTGATCCTCATTGTTTTCATGTACTTCAATAATATTTTTATTGCCCACGACTTTCCTAAAGAAATCCAGTTTGGACTTGATTTGTGCACCTACACCGCTACTCTTTCATTGACATGTGTATTGTGTGAAAAACAATAACTCAACCCACACAACATCAAAGTGTAACAGTTTGACATTATCAGCTTATATGGTGCGTTTCACCCATGGCATTATCATTTCTTGGCTGTTGCTCCAATGAGCAGCTTGAATTATAGCTATGGGTTATGAAAACATGCTACAAGCCATCCCAGTGGAGGGTTTTTACAGTAAATGTATGCATAGATCAGTACTAACCTATCTGAATGACAATATCATTATCGATACACCATTACTGGTTTTCCGTTTTAAAGGAAATGTTAATGGTGCCAACAAACGACCTATAACAGTATGCAATATCAGTACAACTGCACATCGTTTGCAGTACAGATACCCAGTTTTGCGCATGAAACTTTATACAAAACTAAAGCTTTCACAGTTCTGTTCGCTATGCAGATGACATGACGTTGTACGAGGGTGGTCTGGAAAATTCGTAGACTGGTGTTTTTAAATGACATATTATAATTTTAAAACCATTTCTCTTCACGTACTTGCTAAAACATATATTACTAACAATATTGTGCACTTTGATTATATTTTACCACTAAAAAATTTCCTTCATTCACATAGTCTTGGGTACACAACTAATGAAGCACTTCATATTGTTCTGAAATTTTTCAGTAGTAAATCTGTTTTTTAAACATTTATTAATGTGTTATTGCCACGCGAATCTGCATAATTTTAACGCAACATCATCATTAAAGTATATTTATGCGAAATCTAAACGTTTTATGACGTCAAATAAACAAACGCTTTAGAATATCGATAAAGGAGTGTTTTTTGCGAGTTTGCGTTCCCGGGTTGGTGTTTATACAATATATTGTCGATTTATGGTTGAAATTATGCTGGTAAGCAAATTAAATCATGCTCATTTTCTTTTTTGAAATCAGTCTGAATGCTGCGTCCATCTCAGTACATGGTGAACGTTACATATTTAAAAAAAACTTTCTTATATTAAATATGTTTAATAACAGTTCATAAATGTTATTTTAATCTATTTTGTAATATTTACATTAAAACAGAATACATGACTGCGATATTTTAAGCTCACCTGAGCACAACATGCTCATTGTGAGCTTTTAGTATCGCCTTTTGTCTGTTGTTCGTCGTGCTTCGTGTGTCAACATTTTCATTCAAAGAACATCTCCTCCTAAACCGCTGGGCAGATTTTCACCAAACTTCACAGGAATTATCCTTGGGTGACCCTCTTTCAAAATTGTTCAAATCGTTCCGGTCCGCTGCATATTTAGGTCACAAGAGCTAAAAATAGATTTAAAAACTGAAAACTTTATAAATCTTCTCTGAAACCACAAGGCTTAGAGCTTTTATATTTGATATGTGACATCCTCTAGTGGTCCTCTACAAAGATTGTTCAAATGATGCCCCTAGGATCAAAACTGGCCACGCCCCGGGGGTCACATGGTTTATATAGACTTATATAGCAAAATGACTTTAAAAATCTACTTCTTTGAAACTGCAAGGCCTAGAGGTTTCATATTTGGTATGTAACATTTTATAGTGGTCCTCTACAAAGATTGTTCAAATGATGCCCCTCTGGTCAAAACTGGCCAGACCGCGGGGGTTACATGGTTTATATAGACTTGAATAGCAAAATGACTTTTAAAATCTTCTTCTCTGAAACCGCAAGTCCCAGATGTTTCATATTTGGTATGTAGCATTGTATAGTGGTCCTCTACAAAGATTGTTCAAATGATTCCCTTGGGGTCAAAACTGGCCACACCCCAGGGCTCACATGGTTTATATGGACTTAAAGGCAAAATGACTTTAAAAATCTTCTTCTCTGAAACCGCAAGGCTTAGAGGTTTCATATTTGGTATGTAACATGGTATATTGGTCCTCTACAAAGATTGTTCAAATGATGCCCCTGGGGTCAAAACTGGCCACGCCCAGTGGCCACATGGTTTATAGAACATATAGCAAAATGACTTAAAAAATCTTCTCCTCTGAAACCACAAGGCCCATAGGTTTCTTATTTGGTATGTAACATCATATAGTGGTCCTGTACAAAGATTGTTCAAATTATGCCCCTGGGGTCAAAACTGGCCACCCCAGTGGTCACATGGTTTATATAAACTTATATTGCAAAATGTATTTAAAAATCTTCTACTCTGAAACCGCAAGGCCCAGAGGTTTCATATTAGGTATGTAATATCCTATAGTGGTCCTCTACATAGATTGTTCAAATTATGCCCCATGGGTCAAAACTGACAACACCCCAGGGGTCACATGGTTTATATAGACTTAAATTGCAAAATGACTTTAAAATTCTTCTCCTCTGAAACTGCAAGGGCTAGAGGTTTCATATTTGGTATGTAACATCGTATAGTGGTCCTCTACAAATATTCTTCAAATTATGCCCCTGGGGTCAAAACTGGTCACGCCCCGGGGGTCACATGGTTTATATAGACTTAAATAGCAAATAGGCTTTTCTATAACTCTTCTCTTCTGAAATGGCAAGGCCCACAGCTTTCCTATATTTGGTACGTAACATTGCATAGTGGTCCTCTCCAAAGATTGTTCAAATTATGCCCCTGGGGTCAAATCTGGCGCTCCCCAAGTGGTCACATGGTTTATATAGACTTAAATAGCAAAAAATCTTTACCTGAAACTGCAAGCCCAGAGGTTTGTTCAAGATTGTTCAAATTATGCCCCTGGGATATAAATAAGCTAAACCTCGGGGATGCAAATTCCAGTTAGGTTACAAGGTCTCAGGTGAGCGTCCTAGGGCCCTCAGGGCCCTCTTGTTTTATATGCATTTTCACACGTGATGTTAATTAGAAGCAAATATATTTTATAATTTTTATATAGTTGAATTTTTGGTATGTATGGATGTTTCACATTATGTATGTTAAAAACAGTGCAAAGGTGAGTAAATTATGTTAACGGGACTATGTCAACAAAAAATTGGCTTCCTATTGCACATTATATTATTCGATAGAAATGTGTATTAATAAGACATGTTCATTAAATAAATAAATATAATATAATACACATTTAAATATTTGAAAAAAAACAACAAATAAGCAAAAAAACCTGGAAAAATTAAAATCGCAAGTGAGTATCAAACTTATGACTTAGGAGCCATACGAAGAAATGTCAGTAGACAGCGCTTTAACCAAGTGCGCTATCATGCTTGGTAAGAAGTCGTTCGTAAACTACGGTTATAAATGCTCACAATTCTGACGTCAAAATGAAAACAAGAAATGCGCCAAACAAACACAACCCATATTATAAATTGATTTTTATCTCAGAATGTGTACACTCTTTTCCCATCATATATACCCTGTTTTAACCGTTCATATATGGCAGTATTAATATCTAAATTTCAGATTTTTTAAAAGAAATTGTGGCCCTTTTCGATGACATAGTCTCTTTAACTTTTGTAGGTTGCGCAAATAGGCTAGAGTATACATGTAGGAGTGACCTGATATGCGCTCTATCTATATCGCGATTGCGATCCATGGACCTCGCGAATCGCGATATAATGGAGCTGCATGTTACACTTATTAACTGAACGATAGGGGTTCAGTTCCAGGTCCGGCACATACGAGTTCGGTTACTGGGCCCATTTTTATAAAGATTCTTAAGCCATTGTTAACTTGAGTTGAACATAAGTCAAAATTAGAATTTGTGTTTAAAACACTATGCTTTGGAACATTTGCATGACTAATGCTAGATATTAATACACTTTGAATTATATTGCAAATTATGTGTCAAAATCTTCCAGAAATGCATAACTTTGTCAGAAAGACCAATAATAAAATTTGAGAATTTTAAGATATTTCATAATTTTCGACTAAGATTCTTTATAAATACCGGCCCTGGTCACCATACCCTCTATATGTAGCTTTCGTCTGTCCACATGTCACAGTCGAATTAAAAAAATCGTGGGAAAACCGGTATTAATGCATGTGCGTAAAGTGCAGTCCCGGATTAGCCTGTGCAGTCCGCACAGGCTAATCCAGGATGGCACTTTCCGCCTACAGTGGATTTATGTTTAGAAGAGACTTCCTTGAAACAGAAAATACCATACAAGCGAAAAGTGCCGTCCTGGATGAGCCTGTGCGTACTGCACAGGCTAATCCGGGACGACACTTTACGCACACACACGCACAACGGACAACGGGCGATCACAAAAGCTCACCATGAGCACTTTGTGCTCAGGTGAGCTAAAAAAACACACACAGATATAGCATTATATCTTTTTTTATTATAATCTCACCTTGTTCAATAATAATCTCACTGTTGCTCAACAAGTTCCAATTACAGTTGCAAAAATATTTGTCAAATCATGTTAGAATCAGAATAATTTTCGCATTATCGTTGTTTATTGGCCAATAAACAACTTTTTGTCGTTCTGATGCGTGGCTATTAAACAACTTGGGCTAACGCCCTCGTGGTTTAATTCCTGGTTTATTGGCCAATAAACGACGATAAATTGAACATTATTTCTTAAATACATTATGACATGCACCAGATTTCAACACAAGATGGGCATTGCATGCTTGATTAAGCACTCTCTTGTTTGTAAGCTTAGGCCATACAAATCATTTTTTTTTCACAACTTATTCATGGCAGTGGTACAAGCTGAAAAAAAAGTTAACTTGCAAAAAAGTTATATATCGTATTTTAACTGTATAAATTTTTTTTTTTCCAATTTTGTTACGCTTTCCGACTCGATTTTTCACGTTGTCATATTTTTTATTTTTTTCGTTCAGGCATCTGAAAACTTACCAGCCTGAGGATGCTAAACATAGAAACAAATTGGTATGGCCTTAGTTTTAAAAAGACAAAAAAAACTTAGTAATTGAAATATAATAGTTATGCCCATAGTTTAACATCTTTTTTTTTCAAGTATAATTTTTTAAAGGCATTAACAAGGTGTTACAAGTTTAACTGAACTTTTAAAGTTTAATATAGAGATAACAAACAGATAAAATAATGCACTGTCAATAAATGACCGTATTTGAACAGAGATAACAAACAGATAAAATAATGCACTATCAATAAATGACCGTATTTGAACAGAGATAACAAACAGATAAAATAATGCACTATCAATAAATGACCGTATTTGAACAGAGATAACAAACAGATAAAATAATGCACTATCAATAAATGACCGTATTTGAACACATATTCCTCACATGGTGTTTTCTCACATACCTCACATACCATAGTAAACACATATAAAAACAGACAATATTTTGACCATTTTAATTGTTAAGTCTGCATTTGGCCACTTTCATATTTTGTGTGGCTTCAAATGGACTGTGTCAACGAAAAATGTGCTTCCTATTGCACTATAAATGATATTATATGATAGAAATGCGCTTTACTAAGACATGTGCAATAAATAAATAGTAAATAATTCAAATGGACTGTGTCAACGAAAAATGTGCTTCCTATTGCACTATAAATTATATTATATGATAGAAATGCGCTTTACTAAGACATGTGCAATAAATAAATAGTAAATAATTCAAATGGACTGTGTCAACGAAAAATGTGCTTCCTATTGCACTATAAATGATATTATATGATAGAAATGCGCTTTACTAAGACATGTGCAATAAATAATTAGTAAATAATATAATACACAATGAGATATTTGATAAAAACAAGTTTGCAAAAAAGTTTGAAACAAAACCCCAGCGGGTATCAATCTCATGACCCAGGATCTATATGAAGAAATGATAGTAGACAGCGCTTTAACCAACTGTGCTATCATGCTTGGTAAGGAATTGTGGTTATACAAAGTACTCAAAATTCTGACATCAACATGTAAACATGAAAAGAGCCAAACAAACACGACCCATATTATAAATTGATTTTTATCTCGGAATGGGTACACTCTTCTTATTATATATGCCCTGTTTTATCTGTTATTATATGCCAGTGTTAATATATTAATTTCAGATTTTTAAAAGAAATTGCCCTTTTTCATGACGTAGTCCTTATAAGTCGCTTTATGAAATAGCATTGCAATCTGACATCGAGTTAAATCACATGTGCAGAATTATTCATGGCAAAAATTAAATGACTTGAACTTAAACAGGTACCTGAAATTTTATTGCGCAAGACTCATTCAAGGACGCCCTTGAGATATAAGGATAACCCATCAACATAATTTACCCTTTCTGTCATAAATTTGAGTTGCAATACAGGGTAAAACACCTTGATTCGGGTCTAACAAAAAAATCAGCAAAATCCTGTTTTGAGTCCTGTAAAATTACACTTTCAGAAATTAATGCATAATATACAGAATTGCGTTGTATAAAAATGTCAGTGCAACAGATAAGGATTCTGTCCGAATTGGGTATTACCCCATCATATTTTAAATAATTGAGTACTGAAAAAAATATTTGAGTACTTTAACTTATGTTACCTCATTAGAATTAAAATAATTGATTATTAGACGAAGATGATCTCCAAATTTTGTACAACAACCACAATGCGCAAATGGTGTGAGTTTTTCTTTAATTTATTACAAACATAACCATTTCTCTTTGCACAACACCAAACCTGCATATTGTTCACATAAGTATCTAAACTCTAGATAAAATCTGTAAATATTTTAAACAGTTTTCAAGATGCGGTCTGATTAGAAGACCCAATTTTGACACAATATAAAACACTGCCAAAAACATTTTATGCTGCTAAAAAAAGTTATTCTTGTCAAACGTCGGAAACCATCCACTACGAGATTACCCTGGTGTGTCCCCAATTCAACGTAACCTCAGTTCGACAATGTTTTGATACTATTTAAAAGATCTGTAATGCCAGTGTGAAAACATATTACTGAATATTTCAATGGATTCCAATCAAACGGCTTTGTATTATAAGTGTCTGTCCTTTGGTAACATAACAATTTCGTAACCATTTTCGGGTGTTTCGTACGCATCTATCGGTCATTTTTACCCATGTCAGTCAATCACTTTATGCACCGAGTTTGCCGTTTTTTGCATATTGGGTATTTTGATTGAGTTTTGTTACTCA
This sequence comes from Congeria kusceri, assembly GCA_027627225.1. NCBI lineage: Eukaryota > Metazoa > Mollusca > Bivalvia > Myida > Dreissenidae > Congeria > Congeria kusceri. The sequence continues at coordinate 20,971,573 of CM051034.1, forward strand.
TCAAGAATAAAATTAATTGCGTGAAGGGGTTTCAGAATTGCATATTTAGGCAAATACGCGCATTATCTGTTGCTCAAAACATATCAGTAATATCCTTAAACATTGTTTATAAGTGGATACTATAAAAAAAAAAAACAGTATTAGTACTGGCATATAATCACGGTTACAAAAGAGTACAATGTCATATAATATGGGAAAAGAGTGTACACAGATACAAATCATTTGATAATATAGGTTGTGTTTGTTTGGCCTTTTTCATGTTTACATTTCGTCGTCAGAACTATTTTGTATAACCATAGTTTACACACGTATCTATACAAAGTAGAATAGTGCAGTTGGTTAAATATCACTGTCTGCTGTCATTTCATCACATGGGTCCGAAGTTGAGAGTTTGGGGTTTGATTTTTTTTAAACCTTTCCTGATTTGTGTTTATGAAATATCAGATTATGTATCATATATTACTTATTTAATGCACATGTCTTAGTGTAGCGCATCTATCATTTAATCATCTAATATCATTTACAATGCAATAGGAAACCAATTTTTTGTTGACATAGTCCCTTTAAAATGGAGATTCAAAGCGTCTTTTCTTGTTTCTTCAGAATGCCAGTCTGGCCAATAAAATTATCGAGAAGGACAAACAGATCAAGGAAGTCAGTAGCTGTAAGTATTACACGTTGAAAGGAATATATAGGATCACTTTTTGGTCCGCTGAAAGCCAGAAGGGCTTATCAGCCTTTTTGCACATACACTGATAGGACCTTTTGGCTCTCAAGGGATTTTTTTTTTTGATGGACTTTCAGATTAGTGAAAGGCTTTGAAAATAGAATGTGTCTGAGTTTGGTAGAACTACAGACATGGACGTCTTTATCATTATTGAACAAGGTGAGATTATAATAAAAAAAGATATAATACTATATCTGTGTGTGTTTTTTAGCTCACCTGAGCAAAAAGTGCTCATGGTGAGCTTTTGTGATCGCCCGTTGTCCGTCGTGCGTGTGTGCGCGTGCATGCGCGTGCGTGCGCGTGCGTGCATCGTCAACTTTTCATTCAAACAACATCTCCTCCTAAACCGCTTGGCAGATTTTCACCAAACTTCACAGGAAAAAAAAAAAATTGATCCTTGAGTGGACTTCTTTCGAAGTTGTTCAAATCTTTCCGGTCCACTGAATATGTAGGTCACCAGAGCTAAAAATAGATTTAAAAAGTGAAAACTTTAAAATCTTCTTCTATGAAACCGCAAGGCTCAGAGCTTTCATATTTGATACGTGACATCCTCTAGAGGTCCTCTACAAAGATTGTTCAAATGATGCCCCTGGGGTCAAAACTGGCCACGCCCCAGGGGTCACATGCTTTATATAGACTTATATAGCAAAATGACTTAAAAAATCTTCTCCTCTGAAACCGCAAGACCTAGAGGTTTCATATTTGGTATGTAACATTGTATAGTGGTCTTTTACAAAGATTGTTCAAATGATGCCCCTGGGGTCAAAACTGGCCACACCCCAGGGGTCACATGGTTTATATAGACTTAAATAGCAAAATGACTTTAAAAATCTAAATAGCAAAATGACTTTAAAAATCTTCTCTGAAACTGCAAGGCCCAGAGGTTTCATATTTGCTATGTAACATTGTATAGTGGTCCGCTACAAAGAGTGTTCAAATGATGCCCCTGGGGTCAAAACTGGCCACACCCCGGAGGTCACATGGTTTATACAGACTTAAATAGCCAAATGACTTTCAAAATCTTCTCCTCTGAAACTGTAAGGCCCAGAGGTTTTATATTTGGTATCTAACATTGTATAGTGGTCCTCTACAAAGATTGTTCAAATTATGCCCCTGGGGTCAAAACTGGCTACACCCCGGGGGTCACATTGTTTATACAGCACTATAATTTTAATAAGCCTCTAACACTCAAAAATGAATACAGCAGGCCACATTCCAGCCAGGTGTACACAGTGTGCTATTTTTAGATCTTATGAAACCAGCTAGCCAGTTACAAAGTGTTGTGAGGGTGCTTTAGAGAATGTTAGAGATGACCATTGAAATGCATAGAAAATGTTACCCACCAGCATGGTCAATCATATTGTTGTGTGTAAGTAAATTAGCTGGATGTAATGTTTAGGCAATGTGTACGAAATGTAGTCAATCAGTCTTAGTATATAAGACCGTCTTATATCATACATTTTCACTTTAGATCAACTACATTGAATTTGTTTACAGGCGAAGTGTATATTTCTAATTATATAATGAAATGCCAAATATGAAATGATAGCATTAGATCTATATCTAGTGGAACTGGACAATTTTTTGTAAGACAAAATGATGCAGCAATCGAGTCTGTAGCTCTGACACTGCAGTCTGTTTCACCAGCATGTACAGAAACATGTAGCATAGAGCCTTAAGTCTAGTCATCTACTTTAAACCTTTCATTTGTACAGTTTAATTAAATGTGTACAGCACACAAAAAACCACACATAGATCATGTATCTCCAACAAAGTTCTTAATGCTTTGTTGGCAGCCTCCACCCAAAGACCTCTTCTCAGAAGAACAACTTTTTAGTACCAGATATTGGACATGAACACTATGCCTCATCAACATGTGGGTGGACATGTGGCACCTGCAGAAACCATGAAGGACAGCTTTCTAAATGTGTGTACAGGGCTTGCACTAAAATGAAATGTTTGTGTTGGATATAAGTGTTGGATGGTGAAAGACGTGAACATTTCAGACATGAAATGAAGTATAAAATAAAGCTTTGTTTAAAGTCATTTCTGTTAATTTTGTGATAATATGCCAATAACTTCATTGAAAGAGGTATACATTTAGGTAAACCGTGTCATTATCTATTTCCAGGTTACATTACTTTTGCCACTTATGTTGTGTTTCCTTGATAAATTTTATAGTGTGTGTGTGAATTTTATGATTATGTTATGTCATTGGGAAACAATAGAAAGAAAAAAAAAACTATATCAAAAGGCTGTTAGCTCTCAAGTACTGTAGATTTTGATTTAGTACACATAAAAAGTTTTTAAAAATCTAATGTTGAAGGGGGTACCCCCACCCCCCTCCCACACCCACCCCCAACCGCGGTTATTTGCCCCTGTGCCTTAGTAAAATCCTGGGGAAAGGCCTGGGTATGTACCATTGAATAGTGGTCCTCTACAAAGATTGTTCAAATTATGCCTCTGGGGTCAAAACTGGCCACATCCCGAGGGTCACTTGGTTTATATTGACTTGAATAGTAAAATGACTTTAAAAATCTTCTCCTCTGAAACGGCAAGTCCCAGAGGTTTCATATTTGGTATGTAACATTGTATAGTGGTCCTCTACAAAGATTGTTCAATTGATGCCCCTGGGGTCAAACTGTCCACACTCCGGGGCTCATATGGTTAATATAAACGTAAATAGCAAAATGATAAAAAACTTCTCCTCTGAAACCACAAGGTCGAGAGGTTTCATATTTGGTTGGAAACATTGTATAGTGGTCCTCTATAAATATTGTTCAAATGATGCCCCTGGGGTCAAAACTGGGCACACCCCAGGGGTCACATGGTTTATATAGACATAGACTTAAATAGAAAAATGGCTTTAAAAATCTCCTCCTCTGAAAATGCAAGGCCCAGAGGTTTCATATTTGGTATGTAACATTGTATAGTGGTCCTCTACAAAGGCTGTTCAAATGATGCCCCTGAAGTCAAAACTGGCCACACTCCAGGGCGCACATGGTTGATAAGGACTTAAATAGCAAGATGACTTTAAAAATCTTCTCCTCTGAAACTGCAAGGCCTAGAGGTTTCATATGTGGTATGTGACATTTTATAGTGGTCCTCTGCAAAGATTGTTCAAATGATGTCCCAGGGGTAAAAACTGGCCCTGCCCTGGGGTCACATTGTTTATATAGACTTAAATAGCCAAATGACTTTAAAATCTCCTGAAACCGCAGTGTTTTCGTATTTGTAATGTAACATTGTATAATGGTCCACTAAAAAGATTGTTCAAATTATGCCACTGGGGTAAAAAGTGGCCATGACAAGGGGCGTCACATGATTTATATAAACTTATATGGCAAGTGGGCCTTAAAAATCTTCCTTGTTGAAACCGTAAGGCCCAGAGATTTTATATTTTGCGTGAAACATTGTGGAGTGGTCCTCTACACAGATTGTTCAAATGACATCCCTGGGGTGAAAAAAGGCCACCCCCTGTGGGTCACATGGCTTATATAAATTTAAATAGCAAAATGACTTGAAAAATCTCTGAATCCGCAAGGCCCAGTGGAATCATATTGGGTATGTAACAATTGAAAAGTGGGCCACTACAAATATTGTTCAAATTATGCCCCTGGGGTACAAGGTGGCCATGCCCTGTGGGTGACATGGTTATATAGACTAAAAAAACATATGAAACTGCAAGGCCCAGATCTTTATACTCAGGTAAGGCGTTTAGTGCCATTTTTCCCTTTTGGTTATTAGCCATTATGATGCCTTAAACTCAGGTGAGCGACCTAGGGCCATCATGGCCCTCTTGTTTGTAAGTATTTATATTCTTTGCCAGAACTAGAACTTTTTTTAGCTCACCTGAGCACAAAGTGCTCAAGTGTGAGCTATTGTGGTCAGTCTGTGTCCGGCATCCGGCGTCAACATTTTACTTGAAACAACTTCTTCTTTGAAACCACTAGGCAGTTATTGTCAGAAACCACTGGCTGGATTTGAAAATAGTTTTCACAGAAATGCTGCTTGGGTGACCCTCTGCCAAATTCCTTCAAGTCATTTTGATTTGTTAAAAAAAACATGGCCGCCAGGGGGCGGGGCAGTTTTCCTTATATGGCTATATTGAAAACTTTAAAAATCTTCTTGTCTGAAACCACTGGCTGGATTTTAAAATAATTTCACAGAACTGTTCCTTGGCTGACCCTATATCAAATTCCTTGAAATCATTTTGATTTGTTAAAAAACATGGCCACCAGGGGGCGGGTCAGTTTTTCTTATATGGCTATATTAAAAACTTTAAAAATCTTCTTGTCTGAAACCACTGGCTAAATTTCAAAATAATTACACATACATGTTCCTTGGGTGACCGTCTACCAAATTCCTGGAAATCATTTTGATTCCTTTAAAATAATGGCCGCCGGGGGGCGGTACAGTTTTCTTATATGGGAAATCTTAAACAGTCCCTATATTGAAATCTTAAACAATCTTTTTGTTAAAAGCCATTAGGATAATTTACACTCAGGTGAGCGACCTAGGGCCATCTTGGCCCTCTTGTTTATTGTTTATCGTGACCAATACTGCATGGCTGTAAAAAATATCAAGTTAAAGGATGTGCCAATTAGAGGATGAAAGTTTTCTGGTATGTTCAGAATTTTTATTGGAAGATTACTCTTTTTGACACATGCCCAGGCATAAAATATTTTCAGAAATTAAAAAAAGAAAATCCAACTTTCAAGAGGTGTAGCCAACACTGAAACCGGAACCCCTTATCACACAAAGATTTTCTCAATCATTGTACAGGATATTAGTCTTCTTTATCTGTTGACCAGGAATTGTGCTTAATGCACTCCACAAAATTTAATCATCATTTATGTTATAATTACAATTTCCTTTGGTTTCATCATTTTACAGTGTTCTGATTGGCTGAAATGCATCAAGTGACAGGCTTTTATTTTTCAATGAAGCCGGTTGCCTCTATGAATATTCATTAGGGACTACTTTTTATTATTGTTCACATACAGTGCTGTCACACAAAAAAAAACACACACACAAAATAGAAATACAGTTTAACAGATTTATTCACATTAATACATGGCATTGTCAGAAAAGAATTAATAATAAATTACATAAATTAATTAATAATAAGTATAGACATGTAAAATGTATGCTGTTGGTTTCTTTCTGCCTATTTGATGAGCATTATGATGGAAAGAAAAGAAAGAATATATATAGAAAGAAAATTCAACACAAACATAAAAAAAATACTTTTTGGATAAAAATATTTAACATTTATAATTAAATTTATATTTATCAAAAGTGGAAAAAAATTGAACTTTAACAAACACAAACATAAAAATTCACAATATAACAGATTAGAACAAAGAATGGTTTAGAAACAACAGGTTTCAGTCAACTAACAGACATCCAGATGAACAAATGTCTCATGTTTTTTTAACAAGGAAGCCACAGGAATACCAAGCGAGCATGGTATGCAGTCATCTCGTGCAGCTTGCAAAAGAATACCACAAGAACTCTTCGAATAATGTGCGAGCTGCATCAAATTGTCACCTCTGAGAGCTGAATGTCCCATTGAACATTGTAAAAATCCCATTTTCAAGTACGCAAATGACACGCTAACTGCCAAGCTGAAAACACTGCTCGAAGTAGGCCCATTTAGCATAAGCCAAGGATGATTTGCACAAAATTGACTGGTTCATTGTCTCGAAAATGTATCCATTCACATTGCGCTACAGGGTATATCTTGTACATCGATCCAGTTTGTGGCGAATAGTTATAACACCCTGCAGCGAATCGTTATCACCCTGTGGCGAATCGTTATTAAACTGTGTCAAATTGTTATGTGTCAAATTCCTTTTGTGGTGAATCGTTACCAGATTCTAATTCTGACACTCAGGGCCTGGAGTTTCATCAGCAGCTGAAGCAAAAAAGTTTTAAACAATGAAAGAAATGTCATTTACTAGTAGTTTTGACTAAAACAATTAAAATTTTCTTCATGTTCATAGATCAATGCAAATAAGATGTATACAAATTGACCTTAACAATTTGTGTCACAAGTGATTAAAAGCATACTATACTGTATGTTTTCGGCCGATTACACACATTTCCATAGATTTTAAACTTTGATCAGTAGTAAAATAATAAAAGTTTTTTTTTTTTCTCGTCTTGATTTTATATCCATACTGCAAGTTAGATTTTGCCGAATTTCTTACACAAAACGTTTCAACCCAAACTGCAAAAAATGTGGTGTTGAATATTTGCTCAACATATGGTTTTAAAATGCCCTGCCATAATGGGTGTATACATTGACAAACAGCGAGGGCCAAACGGGGCGTTTTAAGAAATAAGTACAAAATAAACATACATATGAAACATTGCGTTTCAAATATAAAAATAAACATTACTTATTTAAATTTAGTTTACGCCTTAAGTACGGTATCCACCAACACATGTATACTGGGCGTTTACAAAACTGCAACTATCTGAAAACAGCTTTCAACTCGTTTAGCCTTCAGTCGTAAATCTAAACTGGAACGTGTTTAAATATTTCCGTCTATTGCTACATATTAAGGATAAAAAACACCATGTTCAAAATTGCTCGTACGAAATATCAACCAAAACAAAAGTAAATGTTACCACTATTATTTAAGACCCCGCTACCGCGTCTAATGAATGAAATGTACACAACGCAGTGCGAAGGGCGGAGCCTACGAATCATTCTTCAATGTATTGATGTGCGAATTGCAAAAAATAAATCCCAAATTAATTTACTCTTTTAAAGTATTGATTTAAAGTATACACACAATTGTAAATATCGGCTTTATGCAAATTAGATACAAAAAAACTGACGTTCATACATCGATGAAGCACCGAAAAGAGCGTTTCAATTCATAAGTGAACTTAATAATAGTTTTCCAGTTACTTCTTTATCAATCTCATTAAAATCATCTCCAGTCTGATGTGACTATATTATCCGCTGACTGGATCTGATGTCATTGCAGTAGGGGTCACATTGAGATGAACTTTTCAGGAGCCAATCAAATTGTTGGCCTCAAAATGTTGAGGTATAAATTGTATATAAAACACATAAACTATGCATGAAAGAAATGTGAACTTTGGGTGTTTAGTCGCCTAAGGTATCACTATATCCATTGTTATCCACATGAAAATTAACTGTAAATGATTTATTCCCGAAGATCAGTTGGAAAGGCATCACTTTTTTTAAAACCGTGGTCAAACTTTGTTGTCTAAAAAGCAATTTTATTTGGCACAGCAGTGCTGATATTTTATTGTTTTGAAGGTCATTTGAACGTGACCTGTTATACGATGCCTTCAGATCCTAACATTAGGATTTGATTTTAATGAGATTACTTAAATTTGGCAGGGATCATATTTTTCTGGATAGTCAATCGGTCCGGAGGTCCGCCGATTACGCTTATGTTGTATCCACATTATCATATAGCTAAAAATGGTGCATGTTCGAAAATGCATATTTTAAAGTATAACTATTATCTTTACAGTTTTCACACCTAACACTTTAATAAATTTTCTTTTCTATGTCTATTGTAACTTTTAACTTCACAAACATTTTAAGATAATTCAAAACAATACTGAATAAGTACAATAAAAACGCCCATTCTGTTTCCAAATTATGTGTATCCGAAAAATAAGGCATTTCCAAAAATGTATATCTTAATTATTTATATAAACTAAAGTTTCCATACCTTAAACTTCAGTAAACTTTTAATTTCTATGTCTGTTATAAATATGAGTTTTGCTGAACTAAAGTTAAAATATAATGTAATACAATATAATCACTTTGTACTTATCGAAATTAACTACGCGTAGTAATGAACTTCAATTATGAATTAAACCAACTAACAAAAAAGCTTTGTATTAAACTATGTTTGAACTATGACTTTTTTTAAGTTAAATTTCAAATCACTATGAATATTTTATATCATTATGAATGCAGCACAGTACATAACATAATTTTGCAGCAAATGCATGTTTTCAGCAACTGGACACAATTTTATGTTTGCATCCAAGATCGATTGGTGACAGTAATATAACAGTCAACAAACTATAGCAAAAGCACTCTATTATCGATAGTGACATGGCTGGGGTAATTCACGCATCACTGATCCACTGGAGTTTGCACCGACAGAGCATTGGGGCCATAAAATGTGTGTACCGGTATTGTGTATTGAAAGCAGGGGATTATCACAATATTTTAGTGACTGGATAATTTAAGAAAAGTGGTCGGACCAAATACCAGTAATTTCAATTTGTCTTTTTCAAACCCAATCGGTTTTAGACTGGCAAAACCGAAAATAATTTGATCCCAGTCATATCATTAACCGGATTTTGATATTGAGAATGTGAAGTCCATGCTATTGATGGCCAAATTTTGTTATAACTGTATAAATTATAGTCTTACGTCAAGCTGCTTTTGTTATGGGTAAATCATTTAAAATATCACCATACTTCCACATAAGTTGATATTTCACATCTGGGCCTTGTTTTGCCTCTTAGAAGTGTTACAATGGCAGATATATTGAGAGAATTTCGCACATACTGCAGTAAATTATCTGCTATATATTCATTAATAGCATAATAGCGCTCAAAACCTATCACCAATCATACACTTCCTTATGATCATGTCTAATATTTGAATTATTGCCTATGTTATGGTTTTAAAAGGTTCCTTATGTTTATAGCTGGGCACTTAAGTGGTCTTCGCTTTGAAAGGATATCCTATAAACACACTCATCTTCTGTTACTTTTTTAGGTGTTTTAGTACTCATCTTGCCCTGTAGTGCAAATATCTGTCCTCGAGATCTGAAGGGTTCAACAAATATGCTCGTAAAACAAGTTAACTGTTCTAGTTTCGGAGATACACACTTTCATAACAAGGTTCCATGTTTGATTATCATAGCCCTTTAAATAAATTCTCAAGGATATTATGTATTGGTTTTACCCAGACAATGAACTTGTGGGTGTCTCAGTAAGACACTTGGGTGTTTGTAGATGTGTAGATGTACAGCATTTAACAACACTCTGAAACATACCAATACTGAAAATATTTTAGATAAGGTCCGAGACGAAAGGTACCAATGTCAGCTACTGAGCTTAGAGATTGCCTGTAATTGCATATTTCAGTACTACACGTAAACATATAAAGCACCTTTTTCTGCATCTTGATGCGGGAGGCATATAGTGATTGTCCTGTCAGTCCGTCCTTCCGTCCATCCGTCGTTCTGTCCGTCCGTGACAAGGTTAAGTATATTTTACCGTTTTGTCTAGCACCAACGACGCTTACTACAACACTTGGATACTTACACAGTTGTTGCTTATATCCATTCCCTATCCACCATTATCACCCAACCTCACTTTGACCTTGACCATGACCTAATTTGCAATTAGAATACCTAATTCAAATGGGCTGTTCCTTGGTTAACTAGACTGTTCCTTGGTTAACTAGATTTTACCGTTTTGTCTAGCACCAACACTTCTTGCTACAACACTTGGATGCTTACACAGTTGTTGCTTATGACCATCCCAAATCCACCCATATCACCCAACGTCACTTTGACTTTACCTTGAACTAATTTGGACTTATAATAATTCAAAAGTGCCATTTCTTGGTTAACTAGATTTTACCGTTTCGTCTAGCACCAACACCACTTACTACAACACTTGGATATTTACACAGTTGTTACTTATGACCGTTCCCAATCCACCCATATCACCCAACCTCACTTTGACCTTGACCTTGACCTAATTGGGACTAAGAAATGGGCAATCCAGCACCAAGCAGGGGCATGTGTGTTTATCCAACACATAATCTTGTTTTAAATACACATATCTACTAAGCTAAAACTTAACTTACAAAGAGTTGGATATTATAGGCTCAATTTACTTTATTTAATTTTTATGTTTAAGTTTAATTTACAGTTTTATTTCATAATTATTTGCCACAATATAAGAATTTAAAACATACAAACAACTGTTTTTCTCTTCTGATGATATCATCAGTGATATGAAGGCTATACAGCTAATTTTATAATGTTCCTTATGTATTTGTATAATTTAACACACCAAAAGAAATCAGGTTACAAACAAATACCATTTAGGCCATCCATAAAAAAATGGATTGTTTGCATGTGCGACCAACCCATCAAAATTACCCCTGACCCAAGTTTTTTTTGGCCATGGCGAGTACCATTTTAGAATTTACAGTAAATCATGTTATTGATCCCTTTGACATTTACAATGATGCATTGTTTTGCTATTAATAAGAACTTATCAATGTGAGTTTCATTTTAAAGCTGTTTTTTGTAGTTTTAATTTCTCTATTATTTCACCAAAGTGTACGCAGATGTGTGCGTGCCTAGGTCTTGGCACACCCCTGTAGTATTTACCCAGTTCCAACTTTTGAGTGCAGAATGATTTACTGATCCAAATAAAACACATTATGATTGGATGGTTATCGTACAGTAATACCTGTATGACTGTAAATTGTTTTGTCTTCTTGTTTACAACTCTGCAAAGTATTTCCTGTATGTTTATTGAAGTTGTTCTTGACATCTGGCTACCTGCTGTAAAAATGTTTGTGAAGTATTTTGAAACGATACATGGGCCGTATTTATTACTACTGCTATAAGAGATGATTTCCCTCTCAAATATTGTTTTATTTCAATGCAATAAGCATGACCCCGAAAACTAACTTAACATAAAACATAATTGAGGCGTGTTGTAGGAAACCCGGGTTTAATGCATGTGTGTTAAGTATCTGCACAGGATAATCCAGGACTGCACTTTCTGCCTACAGTGGATTTATATTTAGAAGAGACGTCCTTGAAACAGAAAATAGCATAAAAGTAAAAAGTGCCGTCCTGGATAAGCCTGTGCAGACTGGACAGGCTAAGCTGCGACTACACTTTAAGCCCATGCTTTCAGCCCGGGTTTCTAACAATACGCCTCAATTATTGATTGCATTTTCATTCCAGTACTGTTAAGAATAAAATATATGTCAATGACCTAGCTACATGCTGTTGTTGCTGCTGCTGCAGTTGATATTTTCAAAGCAACAACATGTTTTCACCAAAAAGCCACAACGAAGTATGGTTGAAATAGTTCTTGGTGAATATATAATAATCAGTTAATATGTATTTAATTTGACAATATAAAACCTAAATGTTTCTATAAGTACTCAGTAATTCATTGGTAAAACTTGAGCTTTTTTATTGCGATTTAATAAATAGGGAATACGAGGGTTGTCTCAGAATAGCATATAATTGATATCTAGCTAATGCAACCATACAAGAATCTTTAAGTCATGTTTGTTTTACTTACAGCAAAGCATCTTACAAATCCTGTCAAAATGTTATGAGTGTACTTTCAAAAACAATGAAATTATATAATTTTTTTGGAAATATGCAGCAATGCGGCCCACACGACGTCGGTATAAATCAGGTCTTACTTCACGCTTATCAATTTTCAACGCAATGTCCATGGTACTGGATACATCAGTTGTACTGCTTAATCCGTTGCGTGAGTATGTAAACAAACAAACAATTAATGAGTGTCCTACAGCAGTTCCTAGAGGATGGCTTGCATAATTTTCAATCTTTCCTCATGTTCACATCCCCGTACGTTACCATCCAATTGACTTGATTGTTCAATATAATAGGTATGTATTTTGTCATTTTGCTGTCTGTCTATCCAGTTGGAAACCTCTTTTGTCGCTTGTAAATAAATGCCAACTTATTCGTATGTGTTTCTGGTGATTTTATTTCCTTTGTAGTTTGCCTAGGTGTCATTTTGCGCTCTGCGCAGTATCGTATTACAAATATGTGTTCTGGTGCAATTGTTTGACGTAAGGATTTCATGCCAATGCTGAACTACATGTTACCCAAATTCAGCCATAAAACAGTGTTGTAGTGTCGTCATTACAAGTAAACATCCCTTATGGACACACCAAAGTGGGTTTTTTACAATTATTTATTTTTCCTGTATAAAGGATCAAATTGCGTTTAATGTATGGTGTCATTATACCTATAACAAAATTAAATGGTGTGGGCTGCAAACCTTTACATAACATTTGAAATTCAAATATTTTTCATAGAAATATATGAGTAAAGGGACTCAAATTCATTCTGCAGATGTAAAAGATACAGGTATTACATGTGCACATGCTCAAATAAATAACATTATGATATTATTCTTTATTGTTACAAATTATAAACTATTTTGGGACAACACTCATACTACATGACTGTGGTTTTCCGGTGCCTTGTATTGCTCGAGTTGATTGTGTAATGCTGTATTACAACAATTAACGAGCGATACAACCCACCGGAAAACCACAGTGATGTAGTATTCCATTTGTTATATACCTCGTTACGATCCAAACATCCACAAATATGCTACGAAAGAAACAAAACAATAACAAAATAGTACTGTTAAAGAACGCGCATGAATACATGTCATGTACATCAATGACGTCATTCATTTCAAATCAACATGTTTAATGGTGTCCTAATGTCTGTTATAGAATGGGGTGTTTCCAAATGTCGCTTGTCCCTTGGAAAGTTATGGAAATATACGATACTCAACGAACGTCAAACCAGTCCGGTTTTCAAGCTGTTGAATACGGATTTTTATTTTACAAATATGAAATATGGGAATTCTTTCTGGGCTATTGTAATTTATACCGAAAATATACTAGTATTTGAGTCATATTATCTATAGGTATATAATAAGATGTTTGATTTGCATATTATGCTTTTGTTTATTAATGAAAGTAGTTTAACAGTGCATTTCCATGAATCAAAACATTAGACTTAAACTTAATTCAAGCATATTAAACGTGTAGTGAATATGTGAATAAGTACCAAGAAGAAGAGAGAAGTGACATACACCTACACAATGTTAGAAATTATTGTTACAGCTAACAATTAAAGCCTTCTTTACCTCATAAACCTGCTTCTATATAAGTATGAGTAATTCACAACTTGACAGATGTTGTGTTGCTGAAGTGTTTGCAGACTTGATAAAACATTGTTTTACAGTAATGATGCTTTAGATAATAATTTTTTCTACACAATCTTCTTTAATACATGCTGAAATACCGGTATGTGAAGTAAAAAAATATTGCAAAATAAGAATGTTGTTGCATCAAAATCAAATTAAATTTTACTTTAAATTTCTATTATTTATATTTATTTATTAAATTTTGCATTTTGTTGTGATTACACACTCTAAATAGGCCTTCTACATTTGTTCTTCCATCCTAGTATTGTTCTCAAATCAGACTTTTAGCCAATGAAATTCATTAAGACAATTATGTAACAAGCATTTTTATTGGATGATATTTGAGATTTACCCAAAATGGTGTATACAAAATGGACATCTTACTTTCAATCCATGGGGGATCCATGGTCTAGTGGTAAGGCACTGGCTTTTGTACAAGACATAACACTGCAGCATATTAGTGCTTATATCAGGGTCTCCTCTGGAACAGGGCGTCTCCTGAATCTTGCGTTATTTCTTGTAACCAAACTAACAAGTCTTCTGGGGGCAATGGCCATATGGGAGGAAATCTTGGTGCCATTGATAAAAATTCACCACACACATTCTCCACACACACTGCAATTATTAATGAACTTTCTACTGATTAAATTATCCAATTTTTGTTTTCATGGCTACATTTGACATGTTTCTGTACATTTCAGTGGTGCAGCCCGCTATAGCTGAGTATGGCAAACTTAAGAAGAAGTACTCGATTGAGAAGGAATGTCGTCAGGAGGCGGAGTACTATGCATGCGAGGTGACTCAGTCGTCTTGGCACTAATATGTTCTCATTTGATTTGGATGTTTAATCAAAAGACCTAATTTAGTATCCATGTTTATTTTACTTGAAAGTTAGTTTCAGAGTCTGTTTCCAAATATTCAAAATATTGGCATTTACTCTCATTTGATCTTAAAAAAGTTTGATGCTTTTGTTAGCACAAAAAATGCTATGCTAACCTTGCCAATATTTTTGTTAACTTCAATACAAAAACCTTGTAAATGTTTACTTACCCGGTATTGTCTTCGGGTATCAGTTATTTCATGAAATATGAAAACATCATTCTCATTAATCAAACATGTGAGCTGTGAACCGGTTTTTGCTAGACTACGTTATATCTTTAGCAATAACCTAGTGTTAAGAGATGGCATCAAATACCAATTAAATTAGATTGATATTAACTATGTTGAGATAGTCACGTAGTTGTCAGAAAGTAACTGTTAAGTAACTGTTTAGTATCATGTTTTTGACTACCTTGATCTCATTTAAAGGCCTATTCTAAAGATCTGTTAACTATTCTTAAAGCGACTGTTTTCAATTCAAAATTATAATTTGCTAAAAGTCTTAGTTTAAAATTAAATTATTAAGACACTTTCAAGTCTGTTGCCTAAATAGAACCATTATTTGAGGCGCGTCGTGGGAAAACCGGACTTATTGCATGTGCGTAAAGTGTCGTCACGGATCCGCACAGGCTATCCAGGACGGCACTTTCTGCCTACAGTGGATTTATGTTTAGAAGAGACTTCCTTGAAACAGAAAATACCATAAAAGCGGAAAGTGCCGTCCTGGATTAGCCTGTGCGGACTGCACAGGCTAATCCGGGACGACACTTTACGCACATGCATTAAGACCGGTTTTCTCACGACGCACCACATTTAATGTATTTTTGAGTAAAATCATTAAAACGCCCCCAGAGTAGGGATCAAACTCCCGACTTCTCTATCACCAAATCCATAATACAATAATTCCAATAGTCTTGCAATCCCTACTTTTATGATATACGTGTTTCAAATCTGAACAAAACACACGCCTTATCAATGGGTGAAATACATGTCGACAGAAAAAAAATCCTGTATTATGCTACTCGCTATTTTTCCGATCCCATATTATCATACTAGCTGGACTACATTTATAATGATGTCGTAGAGTTATGTTAACAAATATAATCTATACCTACAATGATTAGTCATTCTTGTAGTTTTTTAACAAATACAATAAGGTAAATGCGCATTTGAAGTTTATTGTGGTATATGATAAAAGGAATATTAGTCAATTGTTCCAAGAGTATGTATTAGTCTTGTGTCTTGCGTTATTACGTATCATACAAGAGGCAGAATCATTACACAAGCCCCTCGACTAATACATACTCTTGGAACAATTGACTAGCGTAATATTCCGTATGTATTCTCCGTGTGTTCTCCTCAGGTTGTGCAGCACAACAAGAAGCTGAAGCGGCAGAGCATGGACCTGATCGGCATGATGAACCGGGCGGACCACAACTTCAACATCCATGAATTCAAGTTTGACGAGGAGGACTCGACAGAGAATCGTATCGAGAACGCTCACCAGCAGCAGCTAAACACCACGATCAAAAGTTGGTTTAACATACAATTTTAAAGGGACTTGTTCACAGATTTTTTTTTAATATCATAAAATGTCTTCCAAAACTAAAACTTATGGATGTACAAACCCCAAAAGACTCTGTTAAGTGAACATGTTACTCATTTATATATAATGTAATTTTCTTCTTGGAAATGGCGACAAGAGTTTTGGAAATAGGTCATTTACATTGACACGGTCCGTACAGATCTGGAAAAGTCATGGAAAATGGGCTTTGTCTGGAAAAATCATGGAACCTTGATTATTATACCCCCACACACAAAGTTAAGGGGGGATATATAGGAGTGAGCTTGTTGGTCCGTTGGTCTGTCAATCTGTTGGTTTTCATGGTTTCCGCATGATAACTCAAGAAAGGCTTGTTATACTAAATAAATTGTTGGTACACATGTGTAACATCATAGAACACAGCTCATGTTTGAATTTGGTTACAAACCACTATATTTTGACAGAGTTATGGCCCCCTTTCGACCTAAATTCCCTAAAATCATGGTTTCCTGAGGATAACTCAATAATGGCTTTACATATTCAAATAATTCATGGTACACATGTGTAGCATTATAAAATACAGACAGTGTCTTTTTTAGGACCAATTTAGGGCCGAAATTTGGCCGAATTCCCCTGCTTAAAAAGTATATATTTTCCCCTGTGTTTACCTTAAAATTTCCCTCAGAATGTAAGCTTTATTTAAAAAAAAAAATTGACCAAAATCAAACAACAATTGTCCGTCGTGCTTCGTGTGTCAACATTTTCATTCAAATAACATCTCCTCCTAAACCGCTAGGCAGATTTTCACAAACAAGAAGGAATCTTTGGTGACCCTCTTTCAGAATTGTTCAAAACGCTCCTGTCTGCTGCATATGTAGGTCACAAGAGCTTAAAATAGATTTAAAAACTGAAAACTTTAAACTTTGTGACATCCTCTAGTGGTCCTCAACAAAGATTCTTCAAATGATGCCCCTGGGGTCAAAACTGGCCACGCCCTGGGGGTCACATGGTTCATATAGACTTAAATAGCAAAATGACTTAAAAAATCTTTTCTGAAGTCGCAAGGCCTAAAGGTTTCATATTTGGTATGTAACATTGTATAGTGGTCTTCTACAAAGATTGTTCAAATGATGCCCCTCTGGTCAAAACTGGCCACACCGTGGGGGTCACATGGTTTATATACTTAAATAGCAAAATGACTTCAAAAATCTCCTCTGAAACCGCAAGGCCCAGCAGTTTCATATTTGGTATGTAACATAGTATGGTGGTCCTCTACAAAGATTGTTCAAATGATGCCCCTGGGGTCAAAACTGGCCACACCCTGGGGCTTACATGGTTCATATAGACTTCAATAGCAAAATGACTTTAAAAATCTTCGCCTCTGAAACCGCAAGGCCTAGAGGTTTCATATTTGGTATGTAACATTGTATAGTGGTCCTCTACAAAGATTGTTCAAATGATGCCCTTGGGGTCAAAAGTGGCACACACCCCGGGTCACATGGTTTATGTAGACTTGAATAGCAAAATGACTTTAAAAATCTTCTCCTCTGAAACCGCAAGGCCCAGAGGTTTCATATTTGGTATGTAACATTGTATAGTGGTCCTCTACAAAGATTGTTAAAATGATGCCCATGGGGTCAAAACTGGCCACACCCCGGGGCTCACATGGTTTATATAGACGTAAATGGCAAAATGATTTTAAAATTCTTCTCTTCGGAAACCACAAGGTCCAGAGGTTTCATATTTGATTGGAAACATTGTATAGTGATCCCCTACAAAGACTGTTCAAAAGATGCCCCTGGGGTCAAAACTGGCCACGCCCCAGGGGTCACATGGTTTGTATAAACTTAAATAGCAAAATGACTTTTAAATTTTCTCCTCTGAAACTGCAAGACCCAGTGTTTTGTTAAAGAAATTTTGCAAAGAAAAATTTTGGTTATTAGATTGGCGAAAGTTTTGGGCGGGCGGGTGATCTGGCGGGCGGCCTGGGGTAGCACTTTTCGTTTCCGCTCTCCAACTTGAGAACGGATTGAGCTATTGTAATGAAACCTAATACATAGATACCGTATAGCGAGTCCTTGCTTGGGATTGCTAATGGGATGGGTGGAGTCAAGGTCACTGTTACTAAAAATAGGAAAACGGTTTCAGTTCAATAACTGGAGAACGCATTTTGATATTTTAATGAAAGTAAATACATAGATACCTTATATTGAGACCTTGATTGCATATGCGGTTGGTGGGGTCAAGGTCAAGGTCACTGTTACTAAAAACAGAAAAACGGTTTCCACTCATTATCTTGAAAATGCATTGCGATATTTGCATGAAACTCAATACACATATCTTATATCGAGAACTCAGTTAGGATTGTTTATGGGGTGGGTGGGGTCAAAAATTATTAAAAATAGAAAAACAGTTTACGCTCAATAACTTGAGAACGCCTTGAGAGATTCTAATGAAACATCATACTTAGATACCTTATATCGAGACCTCGCTTTGGATTACGTATGGGGTGAGTGGGCTCAAGGTCAAGGTCACTGTTACTATTAAAAAAAAACAACAGTTTCTGCTCAATAACTTGAGAACGTAGTGAGATATTTAAATGAAACTTCATACATAGATATTTTATATCAAGATTTTCTCCTCTGAAACCGCAAGGCCCAGTGGTTTCATATTTGGTATGTAACATTGTATAGTGGTCCTCTACAAATATTGTTCAAATTATACCCCTGGGGTAGAAAGTGGCCACACCCTGTGGGTCACATGGTTTATATAGACAATACAAAATCTTGTCCTGAAACTGCAAGGCCCAGATCTTTGTACTCAGGTAAGTGCTTTAGTGTCATTTGGCCCTCTTGTTATAAGCCATTATGATGCCTTTAACTCAGGTGAGCAACCCAGGGCTATCGTGGCCCTCTTGTTTATTTAAATTTCGTAAAAACATGGTTTCTGGACAATAACATAAGAAGGGCTTGACATATTCAAATAACGTTTGGTACACATGTGTAGCATCCTAAATACACGTCAAGTACTACTTTGGTTTCAAACCACTAAACTTTGACAGAGTTATGGTCCCTTTTTGACCTATATTCCTTAAAAACACGGTTTTAGGACAATAACTCATGAAAGGCTCCACATATTTAAATTATTTTTTGTTACATAAGTGTAACACCATAAAATGCAGGTCAGGTTTGACTTCAGTTACAAACTACTAAATTTTGACAGAGTTATGGCTCGTATTGAAATTAAATTTGTCCAAATACACTGTAGAACATTCACAAATTAAAGCATTCTCACTGTGTCCATTTCTTTTGAATGGATGCCATAGGTTTGTGACAAGGCCTTTTTGTGGGGGTATATCTGTCACTCACGTGACTATTCTAGTTTGGATTTTCTCATGGAAAATCGGGGAATTTTCAAAAATTGTCGTGGAAAGTTGAAAAGTATCCTTGAATATGTCTATCAGTGCATAAAAATGATAAAATCCATTGAAATGTATTTTTTTATCAAAATCAAGAGCGTAATGATGGGCAAACATGTTTTGCAACGTTACAAGCAATTCTATTCCTTTATTCTACAGAGCAAGAATCAGCCTAGAAATATATGTTTATTATTAAGATCATATATAATGTGGATATCAAGTACTTGTTAACTTTAATGGAATAATTTATTTATGGTTTACAGTTCAGTATATGTATGCATGATCCGTATTGTACATCTATTGAATATTTAGACTAAATACTTTTTAAATGTCAATGTTCAGATGTGTCAAACTTTGGATATCTCGCATTTGTGAACTACTGGTGCCTTCAAGATCGTGGAGTTCAGCTGTAAAGTATATATTACAAATATAATATTTGAGGCGTGTCGTGGGAAATCCGGGTTTAATGCAAGTGCGTAAAGTGTCATCCAAGATCAGCTTGTACTGTCTGCACAGTCTGATCCGGGATGGCAATTTCAGCTTTTATGGTATTTTCTGTTTCAAAAAGTCTCTTTTAAACATAAATTTATGCGGAAAGTGCCATCCCGGATCAGCCTGTGCTGACTGCATTAAGCCCGGTTTCCCACGATGTGCCTCATTTGAATTTCTTCATTTCTCAGATTTAAAGAAAGAAGTATCTACTCTCAGCACGAAACTGGAGTTAACACAGCTTGAATTGAAAACTGAGAAAGAAAATCACCAGTGGGTAAAAGACAGTGTAAGTTCCCAATTTATAATCAAAGCCTGGAGATTTTTATTTATTCCTATTTATTTTAGCTCAATTGTGTTGTCAGCCATAGGCTTATTGACAAATGTTTAAGTTTGTTCCCTGGGCTGAACCAGCACTTGGAGTCTTATGAGAAAGATCCTTCGAACGCCGCCTGTGTAGGGATCAAACTCCCGATCTCCCGGTGGGGGGACACCATATACATTACTGTTTGTTTGTTTTGTTGGTGTTTTTGTTTTTCGCCATTTTTAACAGTATTTCAGTCGTATCACAGCGGTCATTTAACATACTCACACTTTTCCTGGGCAAGCTTAGCCGATCTAAGCGGTTTACCAGTGCTAAGTGCACATACCTATGCCAGTAACTGACAACTGCCCTACTTGAATCCGAAGTAGGGGGAGAATGGCCGTAGAAATAATTTCATGACCAATCCCCGCACAAGTTATGTGGCCGGGCTGGGGTTTTCGAACTCACGATCCTCGGATTGACAGTCTAGCGCTCTACCAGCTGAGCTAGCCGGACCCGGCACCATATACATTATACCACTGTGACTAATTATTAGCAGTGTGAATGTTGTCACAATCTTATAACTAAACTGTACAATCATTGGAATAACTGCTTGTCCAATAGCCACTGGCAAGCAAACCTTTGTTAAAACCACTGATTTATGAACATTTTCAAAATAATTAAATTGTAGATTTTTCCCTACTTAAAATCTGAAGTTGGGACCAGTCAGTTTGAAACCTTAAGTGTGTATGTACGATCTTTCAACAGTAAAAGTGGCAATATACAATTCACAAAATAAAGTTAATTAACAGGTATTTCTATTTTATATGGAATAAAAGTTAAGAACAAACAGTGCTTTTAAATGCACAATAAGCTAGATTTTAATCGCCAAATAGTGTTTGTTTGTATAGACGGAAACTTTAATACATGTATATATGTTGACTTGACAGTTGGTTTAAGTTACACAACACTAATTAATGATGCAAAAGTCAACACTAATACTTACTGATTTATCCTATATTGTAGTGTTGCCTTCATCAATTTTACGTGTTTCTGTTTACCTTCAAGTTTTATGGTCACTTTCGTCTGCTTACTTTAAACATTTCATAAAATTGATATGCAAGATCGTACATACACACTTTAACGTTTTTGTCTGCTGCTAATAATAGTTACGAAAAAGTAGCTAGACTGACAATCCAGACTCTAAATCGTGGGTCTTTATCAACAACATCATATAAACCTTAACTTCTGTGTTAGCTGCCATAGGTACCAGAAGTAACTACAGTTGAATACATTTTCCGTCATGTCATCAACCATTAAAACATGGGTTGATAAAACAATAGATAGGTGTGTTGCATGAACAAATCTACCACTACAAATGTGTTTGCAGTATGAAGGCGCCAAACTTCAGCTGAAGCAGACAGAAACAGCTCTCCGACAACACAAGTTAGCACTGCAAGAGTTATCCAAAGGTAAAATATGTTTGTTATATTTGTGATTAAGACATTTTATTGAATATTTTTCTGCAGTCTTGTACCAACTTCGCAATCTCTTTGCTAAGTTAAGTTGAACAAACTATGTTGACTGAGTCGAGTTTAATAAAAGAACTTAAGCATAAGATTTGTTGTTATACACATGGTCACTTTAAATTCTAATGTCTATTCTGGAAGCCTGTTTTAGAATATGGCAGTTTAATCGGTGGTGAAGATATAACTGTGTAAATTCGAACCTGCCAGTTTTGTTGAGCCTGCTTTCGGTCACCTTGACTAAGTTGTCACAATGGGGTTCGGTGTATGTGTGTGAGTGCGTGCGTCTGTCTGTCCGATCTTGTCAGGACTGTAACTTCATCATTCATCAGGAAATTTTAAAATAATTTGCCACAAATGTTCACCATGTGGAGATGGCAAGTCACACGCAAGACCTGTGTCCCTAGGTCAAGGTCACACTTAGAGGTCAAAGGTCAAATATGGGCATAATACAGCTTGTCTAGATTGTAAATTCATCATTCAGTAGGGAATTTTAAAATAATTTGCCACAAATGTTCGCCATGTGGAGATCGCGTGTCGCATGCAAGACCTGTGTCCCTAGCACAGTAAGAGGTCAAATATGGTCAAAGGTAAAATATGGGAATTATGCAGCTTGTTTCCAATGTGACTTTAAAATACTTATAATACAAGTTGCTTTCTTGACAACAGGCTCAACATGTTGCCAACAGTCATCTAGTATTTATTCCTTGTCCGTTTTGTCAACAGACCCCGCCTCTCCGCTTACACAGTGCCCTGTCCAGTTTCAAATCAGTTATGCCAGCCCAAACCCAAATTTGCACTCTATTTTTTCTGTTGCCATTGAACATAGTCTAAATGAATGTAACTCAAAACAATTAACTGTTCCTTTTAATTTTCAAACAGTTTTGCAGGCAAATATTGTTGTAAAAAACAATTAAAGTACAAGTTTATTTTCCTTTAGTATGTTTATTATTTTATTTCTTGTTTATCATATTCAGTCTCAGAGGAAGCTCTTACGGAGTATGAATCACTGAAGGGTAAATATGCTCTGGAAAAGAAACGCAGAAGCTTTGTGGAGAAGAAAGTTGCAGAGGTATCAGCTTTTAATCAATTAATAAACCTTAAAAATGATGCTTTCTACGACTGGAGGAAATAGTATAAGAGGCGCGTGGTGGGAAACCCGAGCTTAATGCACATGCACAAAGTGTCATCCGGAATTAGCCTATGCAATCTGCACAGGCTAATCCGGGATGGCTCTTTCAGCTTTAATGTTATTTTCTGTTTCAAGGAAGTCTCTTCTAAACATAAATCCATTGCAGGCAGAAAAGTGCCATCCTCCTGGATTAGCCTGTGCAGGAACGACACTTTACGCACATGCATAAAGCTTATTTTTCCCACAACACGCCTCATATCTCATATTTTATGGCTGTATATGCTAAGATATTGAATCCTTTTTCATATGTGAGAGGAATAATTTGTCATTAACTTAAAATCTTTTTCAACTGATTTTAATGAATATTTAAAAATCTAACTTTTTTGACACTAGAAATACTATCCTTTGCAGATTACTGGTTTGAGCATTATATTTTCACTTATTAGACTACACATGTAATTATGCCCCCATTCGAAGAAGTGGGGGTATCTTGCTTTGCACCTGTCCGTCGGTCGGTCGGTAGGTCTGTCCTTAGACCATTTCGTTTCTGCACGATATCTAAAGAACGCTTTGACCTATGATCATGAAAGTTGGTATGCTGGTTACTTGGGAGAAAAGGAAGAACCCTATGAATTTGAAGGTCAACAGGTCAAAGGTCAAGGTCACCATTGCTAAAAATAGAAAAACGGTTTCCGCTCAATAACTTGAGAACGCATTGAGATATTTTAATGAAACTTTATACATAGATACCTTACATCGAGACCTCGCTTGGGATTGCATATGGGATGAGTGGGGTTTATTTCAAGGTCACTGTTACTAAAAATAGAAAAACAGTAGACCATTTTGTTTCCGCACGATATCTTGAGAATGCTTTGACCTACGATCATGAAAGTTGGTATGCTGGTTACTTGGGAGGAAAGGAAGAACCCTATACATTTTGAGGTCAAAGGTCAAGGTCACCGTTGCTAAAAATAGAAAAACGGTTTCCCTCAATAACTTGAGAATGCATTGAGATATTTTAATGGAACTTTATACATAGATACCTTACATCAAGACCTCGCTTGCGATTGCATATGGGGTGGGTGGGGTTAAGGTCAAGGTCATCGTTAATAAAAATAGAAAAACGGTTTCCGCTCAATAACTTGAGAAGTCATTGAGATATTTTAATGAAACTTTATACATAGATACCTTACATTAAGACCTTGCTTGGGATTGCATATGGGGTGGGTGGGGTCAAGTTCAAGGTCACTGTTACTAAAAATAGACAAACTGTTTCCGCTCAATAACTTGAGAACGCATCGAGATATTTTAATGAAACTTCATGCATAGATACCTTATGTTCAGACCTCGCTTGGGATTGCATATGGGGTGGGTGGGGTCAAGGTCACCGTTACTAAAAATACAAAAAACGGTTTCAGTACAATAACTTGAGTACGCATCGAGATATTTTAATGAAACTTCATACATATATACCTTATATTGAGATCTTGCTTGGGATTTCATATCGGGTGGGTGGGGTCAAGGTCACCATTGCTAAAAATAGAAAACGGTTTCCGCTCAATAACTTGAGAACACATCGAGATATTTTAATGAAACTTCATACATAGATACCTTATATTGAGACATCTCTTTGGATTTCATATGGGGTGGGTGGGGTCAAGGTCACCATTACTAAAAGTAGAAAAACTGTTTCCTCTCAATAACTTGAGAACGCATCGAGATATTTTAATGAAACTTCCTACATAGATACCATATATCGAGACCTCGCTTGGGATTGCATATAATTTTTTTTTTTTAACAATTGCACGTATTCACAACTTGGCTGCATGTTGGGGGGCATGCATGTTTTACAAACATCTCTTGTTATTATCCTAACCACCAATTTTGATTATTGGGTACATGTATGTTATGCTCCTAAGCGCATATAATACTAATAATAAAGTATGGCATTATATTTGACACCCATGTTGAGATAAAAGTCTTTTTATTTGTATTCTGTTTATGTGTAGAAGTCTGGCTTTGTTTAATAACTAAAGTCTAGTTGCTTACATTGTGGTTACATATAATCATTAAGACTTGTGATTGCACATAAAAAAAATTTGAATAACATAACTGTTTTGAAATAAATGCATGGTAATAACATCTTTAAAATTACTATACATATTAATGAATCAATTATGTGCCTGTAGCTGTTTTAACATTCTATTTTTAAAGTCAGCCTTTATCATTCATCAGACCAACATCAAAATTAACTTTGATTGGCATTGCCTACCTACCTGACGAAAAAGTCCAGACTCAAAGGTTTTACGTTGTTAAATCAAACCAGTTTTTTTTTCTTTTTTAATTCTGAATATTCTATTTTTTCTATATGTTAAATAAAATCTCGCTCTTCTTTCATTTCGGTCATTTTCCATTGGGTTAATAAATTGACTGTGTCATATAGACCCTTGCTTATAATAGGCCATATCAAATTGCCATTCTGATCATGTTTTATCAAACATGTAAAAACAATGGGCTGTTTGTCAGCATTCATTGTCTAATTAAAGATGATTGCTAGCAAGCTCTCGCTAGCACTTGATTATATTATTTAAAGCAATGTCTGTGTTATTCATTATATTTTGATGCTAAATGGATCATTCATAAATCTGCATATTTTTTTCCAAAAAAAAAAAAATGCATACCTGCCAACCCGTTACCAGCAACCGGTAGGTAATGGCAAACAAACAATTTTTTTTAAAATGCATACCTGCCAACCCGTTACCAGCAACCGGTAGGTAATGGCAAACAAACAATTTTTTTTTTCAGTCTTTTCAACATTATATATCTCACTTTTAGCACTAAGCCAGTCATGAATTATATAAATATTGGTGCATAATTATGAATATCAATATAAAAGAAAGGAATTAATAAATTACTTATTAACCTACGTATGTAGGTTACATAAAACTGATGATGATGTCGATCTTATTTAAATTTTTAAATTCATTTTGAGGTTTGAGCGCGAAACTATTGCATCTGATATAAAATTGTTAAGCAGATACAACAGTTTCACACTCAACCCTCACCATGTTCTTCATTTAAAAGTTGTTCTTATATGTTTTAACAATGTTCTAACATACTTATAGATAACTGTGGACAACTCAAAGCTCAAACGTCAGAGTGCAGCGTTGCTAAGCAGCGTCGTCACTGGCGACCGTCTGCATCACGCTCTGATGGAGATTGAAGATCTCACAGACAACCTCGAGAAGCAGAGACAACATTATGATCAACAGGTACAGCACTGGGAACTGATCCTCAACTGTTTCTTTGTTTATGTATAATTGAGGCGCGTCGTGGGAAAACCGGACAATGCATGTGCATAAAGTGTCGTCCCGGATTAGCCTGTGCAGTCTGTACAGGCTAATCCGGGATGGCACTTTTTGCCTACAGTGTATTTATGTTTAGAAGAGACTTCCTTTAAACAGAAAATACCATAGAAGCGGAAAGTGCCGTCCTGGATTAGCCTATGCAGACTGCACAGGCTAATCAGGGACGACACTTTACGCACATGCATTAAGACCGGTTTTCTCACGACGCGCCACAATTGTTTAGGTGTAGCAATATTATGGAAAATCAAGGCTTGAAATATAGGTTTGGATATTTTTTACTACCACCGGGATCTGTACTCGTGGCGGCTCCATCCAGGCCTCGAAATGTAGTAGAGTCTAATGCTAAATATACGATTTTGGTTGCTAAAGTTGATAGCATAGTACATTGTATTAATTTCCATCCCTTTTAGATATTTTCCTCAGCCTGTTTTTTCCCCATAGTCCCTTAAACCAAAGTCCCAAATACCCACTAAAATATGTTATTGAATTGTGTTAAATTACAATCAGTGACAGCCATCTTTAGAGGTGCCTTTTTATGTGACATAAAAGAATGTATGTTGCATTATATCACTGATTATGGACAAAGTTTAAATTCCTAAAGAAAACCAAATTTATTTAGTGTATACAATTATAATTAGTACATTAATTATGCCTGTTGAGTTAGCCAATTTAACATAATAGCCCATTTACAGATATCTGTAAATGGGATGCAATGTTCAACCCATTTAGCCCATTTATCCACCCTAACGTTAACCCTAACCCTAGGGTTAGGATTAGGATTTGGATATTGGTTAGGGAAATATCAGTAAATGGGCTGAATGGGGTAAATTGGCTAACTTCACAGACATACATTAATTTGCTTTATTTTTCGTGTTATGAATGAAGATTGCCGAGATGGAGGCGCGAATCTCCGAGGGAAGTGCGGAGCAGGTGTCAACGTCGGAAGCCCACCAGTACTTGGTCACGGAGCGGGAGGACCTGGAAGCCAAACTGAGGGAGAGCGAGGACAAATACACCACCCTCGAGGCCAAGTGTGAGTGGGATTGTTAACAGCATTGCTGCTATACAATCGTATTCGAATATTCGATTGAAAAAGTATTAGAATATTTGAACGTCAGATGCAGTAATTATTATTATTATGGTAATGTTAAAAAGAATTAATTGTGTGATATGTAGTTACTACAAACGTACGGCTAGAAAACCATGGCCAATACACGGACAAAACGCTAAATATGAGATCTATGTTTTGTATTACAATTGACTTACAATTACAATGGGCCACATAATGGGATTATGGGATTATGCAGTAACAACAAACTGTCATCTACTTAACAATAGGGTGCTAGGTTGATTTTGACACAAACCTGCGTACTAGTGAAGCTAGGCGACATGAAGGCTTGATATTTAAATGCTAACATTAACATATACTGTATTTTGTATGCTTATTAAAATTTAAATAATCAGACCGGTAAGTATTCGAATACCTAAAACATATTCAAATATTTTTTATTATTTGAATATTTGTTGCCATCCCTAAATTAAATTAAACATATTCAATCACCCAGTAATTTACTGTTTCAAATACACCACCCTCGAGGCAAAGTGTGAGTGGGATTGTTAGAAACATTGATGCAATACAATTTAGTCTTATTTATAAGACCCGCAATGAATTTAGTGTTACTTTTTATATAGGACTAAATTAGTTAGAACGTCTTATCGGCGAAGGACCTTTTATGTGGTGGAATGGAGCTCAATGATACACACAGCGGCGGTTATCGAGAATTATTTAAAAATGCACTGGTGTGTAGGTTTAAATCGTTCATGCATCCAAAATGAAAGTGTCTTACAAATATTTATGGAACATTAATTAGGAATGGTTTATCTGCCCAGGTATGTAACTTTTATTGCAATCCGTTCACAATAACTATCTAATTTCAGAACGTGAAAGTTGCCATCAAAATCCTGTCCGAACAATATAGACACAGAAGGATTATTTTCAACCACAGAAATGGTCCTTCCCCAGTTATTCGCTGCAAGCGTATATTGCCCATATAAAAAGTAGCTCAATATATGACTAGCGCTGACAAGTTATGCTACAATACAATTATATTAAACTTATTCAACCACCCAGTAACATACTGTTCCAAATAATCAAACCTCACGGCAAAGTGTGAGTGGTATTGTTACAAAATTATTTCCATCACTGCAATACAAGCCTGTGAGTATATTCTGGAAAATTCTACTTACACAACCCCCAAGTAACGGGCAGTTCCTGTTAATACATACTGATTATGAACTTGATAATATTTATGTGCCTAATGACTTTGTAAGACTGTGTGCTGTCTATAAAAAAAATCAAAAGTATTTATGTATATTTCTGACCTTTGACCTCTAAGCAATAAACTATTGTTTTGTTTTAATTTGTAAGGGCAACCTTTCCCCAAGATTGTATACACAAAAACTAATCTTACATAAACCACTTCAAGAACAAATTCTATTATAAAATATGTTGCCTTTCAATTTCTTCTAAAGTGAAAATTATGTTCTCATAATTATATCCTTGCAGATGACAAGCTGTTGAAGGAGTATGAGGATTCCAGGCGACCCCCACCACCACCACCTCCCCCACCCCCTCCGCCCGTAAACAAGGGGTAGGCTAGCATTTGTGTGATAGGGACGGGATATATTTATTATATGTGAACCACTGTAGAAATGATAGGTTGTCATGATTATGTAGACCCGCCACCCTATCCTGAAAAGGGGTAGACTAGCGTTTGTGTGATAGCGAGAGATTATATTTGTGGCGTGTCGTGGGAAAAGCTGGCTTAATGCATGTGCGTAAAGTGTCGTCCCGCATTAGCCTGTGCTGTATTTTCTGTTCCAAGGAAGTCTCTTCTAAACATAAATCCACTGTAGGCGGAAAGTGCCGTCCCAGATCAGTCTGTGCGGACTGCACTATGCACTTGCATTAAGCCTGGTTTTCCCACGCCACGCCTCATTTATGATATATGAACCACTTTAGAGATGATATGTTCTCATGATTGGGTTCACCCCCGCCCACTCCCTCTGGAGTTAAACAAGGGGTATAGACAAGATAGGGAAAAAAAATTGTGTTTATTATATATATCACTTTAGGGATGATGTGTATGAAATGTTATCATATGTTCACCCTTACCCACGCTGTCCTGCAATGAACAAGGGGTAGTCTGACACTGGGAAGGAATATATTTGAGGCGTGTCCTGGGAATTCGGGCGTAATGCATGTGCGTAAAGTGTCCGCAGTCCACACCAGCTAATCCAGGATGACACTTTCCGACTACAGTAGAATTATGTTTAGAAGAGACTTCCTTGAAACAGAAGATACCACAAGAGCGGAAAGTGGCGACCTGGATTAGCCTGTGCGGACTGCACACGCTAATTAGGGACGACACTTTACACACATGCATTAAGCCAGATTTTCCAGCGACGCGCCTCATTTGTGATTTATGAACCACTTTCAAGATGATAATTATGTTGTCATGTGTACACCACACACCCACCCACCCCCTCTGGCAGTGTACAAGGCGTAAGCTAGCATTTGTTTGATCGGGAGGAAACTGTGCTGAGAGGCTCTTTCTTGTAGTTGTATTCTGAAAAATAATTGTAATTATCTTTAGCCGTCTGAAAATTGGTACACATAAACAATCTTTTGTCATTTGCTATTTGCTGAACATAAGGCAATCTGCTGATCTGGATATAAGCTGTTTTTAGTTGTCACAGTAGGCATGACCCAGTTAAAATATGCATGTACCATTAAAAAAGTGTATATTGTTTTAATGATTTTGGATAAAGTAGTTACATAGGAACCTAGGGTGGCCTATGAAAGCCAGGACGCTTGTTTTTGACAGGGACTTGCAGTGACTGGGAAAGGATTTTTCCATATCAGATAATTTCTCATCTCCACAAAAATATATGGGCATTTGCAAAAAATATATGGGATTTCCTGTGATTTATATGGGATTCACAGCATCTACATGTGGTGAACGTCTAACTGTTTCAATCAAGAAAAATACACAACGCAGACGCTCGCACTTCCATTCAAGGTGTAATGAGCGTCTGTTGATATTGGCTCTTTAGACTGCCAAATTAATTTTATGGATAAAATCTCACCGCAAAGTGACAAAACTGCAAACCAGACCGAGCATTGTGTATTGTACGGCAGCGTTTTTCGATTCATACTCACAAATTTTGGTACAGTCGCACCAGTGGACATTTCTTTGCGATTTTTATCAATTTTATTCGCAAATATCGCATTTCGCATGGGTTTCCCACTCACTGGACTGTGGGCTTTTTGTATATGTGAAGATCGCTAGAAAGATCCCTGGGTAGGGATCAAACTTGCAGTCACCTGGTCACAATGTGGACACCATATTATATTTAAGAAATAATATTTCTCTATCACAGTTTGTTATCCAATAACCCATGGAAAGGAGTATAGATGCGTCGGAATTAATTTGATAACACACATCTATACTCCTCCCCTTGGGTTATTCGACAACAAATTTTATCATAGAAAAATATTATTTCGATTCTAATACAATCTTAGTCTTTATTTTTAAAGGTAATGAATGAGACTGTATTTATCTTTACTCATGCATCTTACATTTACACGCAGGTTTCAGTGGCGCATTTCAATGACATCATTAATTAAAATCATAACAATTCATTATGACATCATTCAGCTTTATTGATAAACATTGATAGAATGACGTTAGCTTCATTGATAAAAATCTATGAAACAATGTGACGTCATCTTGTTTGATAATACATTGAACATTTAATGTAACAGTTAATGTTAATTTAACAGGCGCAAACGAAAAGTATATTAACAAAACATCAACGTTTGTTGTAAACATAATTCTTAAATATGTATTAAAAAGTGGTTTTATTGCGTTCCATAATGCGGAAATGATTTGTTTGTCAAAAATTTGCTATCGCGCGTTTAAGTATGTGCTGAACAATTCCAGAACTATTTTCAAAACATTAGGCTTCGTCCATAATTTGTTGCTGAATAACCTATACTTGATTTTCTTCTTTGTCGATAGAAAACTAGGCGCGTTCACTAGAATACAGTACACCTCTGGGACATAACATACTATGTGTCAGATAAAGTAGTGCTTGTACTGGAGTAATTTATGTTTTCATGTTTGTTTACAACAATATTACAATCTATATAGTTGTTTGCCCTGTACATCCTTTCAGGTTCTTGGCAAATATCTTCAAGCGCAAGAAAGGCCCAGATGTTCAAGCAGTTGGTAAGTGTTTGCTTTTCCTTGATATGACGGCTGATGCTGTAAAAACATATTAGGCATGTCATGATAAAACCAGGCTAATCCAGGATAGCACTTTCCGCTTTTATGGTATTTTCTGTTTCAAGGAAGTCTCTTCTAAACATAAATCCACTTTAGGCGGAAAGTGCCGTCCTGGATTAGCCTGTGCAGACTGCACAGGCTAATCCGGGATGACACTTTACGCACGTGCATTAAGCCCTGTTTTCCCACAACACGCCTCATATTAGTTTTAGTGCATGTTAATTATAATAGAACAGTTTGAATGTTACTATTGGGTTCAAATCAATATCCGTATTTTCTAACATAATTAAATGTATTTGTTGTGCTCACCTGTAAAAAATATTTTTTATGCCCCCACCATAGTGTTTACCCTGTACGTGGGTACGTACGTATGTACGTATCAACGTATGTACATATGTACGTGTGTACGTACGTACATGTGTATCTATATACGTATATATTCAGATTATTGTCCGGACAATAACTTTGTCCAGCATTGGAGGATTTTCAAATAACTTGGCAGAAATGTTAAGCATAATGAGATGGTGTGTCGCGCACAAGAACCAGGTCCCTAGGTCCACGGTCAAGGTCACACTTTAAGGTCAAAGGTCAAATATAGGAATTAAAGCCATAGACTTGTAATTTTGTCCAGCATGGAAGGAATTTCAAATAACTTGGCACAAGTGTTAAGAACTTAAGGCATACACCCTGTCTGGAACATAATTTTGTCCATCGGGGAAGGAATTTCAATTAACTTAGCAGAAGTGTTAAGCATAGTGAGACGGTGGGTTGCGTGCAAGAACCATGTCCCTAGGTCCAAGGTCAAGATCACACTGAAAGGTCAAAGGTCAAATATAAGAACTTAAGTCATAGATACTGTCTGGAGCATAATTTTGTCCATCACGGAAGGATTTTAAAATAACTTGGCTGAAGTGCTAAGCATGGTGAGACGGGGTGTCTCGCACAAAAAACAGGTCCCTTGGTCCAAGGTCAAGGTCATACTTAAAGGTCAAAGGTCAAATATAAGAATTTAAGCCATAGACCCTGGACGGAGCATAATGTTGTCCAGCAGGGAAGGATTTTAAAACAACTTGGCATAAGTGATGAGCATTATGCAATGGTGTGTCGCGTGCAAGAAACAGGTGCCTTGGTCCTAGGTCAAGGTCACACTTAAAGGTTAAAGATCAAGTATATGTATATATGTTAAGATGCTTGTCCAGGCAATAACTTTGTCCAGCATTGAAGGATTTTCAAATAACTTTGCAGAAGTGATAACTGTTATATGGCAGAAGTGATAACCGTTATATGACAATGTGTTGCGCGCAATAACTAGGTCCAAGGTCAATTTACTTGGCAGAAGCGATAAGCATTATGAGACGACATGTGGCGTTCAAGAACCAGGTCTGTTCCTGAAAGGTCAAGGTCACTAATCATGGTCAAAGGTCAAATAATTGTCCAGAGCATAATATTGTCATGCATGAAGGGATTTTCAGATACAAACATACAAGAACCATTACTCTTCATCGCCAACAAGTTTTAATTACTACCCTTTATTGATTTTTTTTGTCAGGACTAAAACTATGTTGTGATACCTCAACTTACTTAACAGAATAAGAGAATACAATAGCAGAAAGTACAATATTGAAGGTGGGGGCATCCGTGTCTGTGGACACATTTCTAGTTTTATGATACATTTGTGTTCAACAGTTTCAGTTATCAATTACATTTGTGTTCAACAGATTCAGTTATCAATTACATTTGTGTTCAACAGATTCAGTTATCAATTACATTTGTGTTCAACAGTTTCAGTTATCAATTTCTTGGCCAAGTTTTACATGGTGTATCGTTTACTTACAATGTAAAATAAATTCCTACATTTTTAGCAAAAGCTACTAAAAATGTGTCACCATGTTATGTGTTATTTATTGCTTTGAGTAAACCAGTGCCATTATTACATTTATTTGTTACTCAGTTAAGAAGACGGGGGGTGTGGTCAATGAAGACTTCAACAAAACCTTGGAGGAGATGATGGAAAATATCCGGCAAGGGAGGTCACTCAGACCCACAATTAAACCTGTGACAAAAGTGTGTAGTTTATATGATCTTGTTTGATCTTCCATGGATTTATTTCTCACTCGGTTGATGTGTTTATAGCTTTAAAACATGTTTTGGATATACCTATTTATACTGAATTACAAATACAGAGTTATGGCCCTTGACTTAAAAAAAAATTATATTAACATTTTGCTTGCATGGTAAAAGTTTATTTTTAATTACATGTGTATATTTAAAATTGTATGTTTGTAAATAGATTTGTCATCTTTAAATTGTCAGAATATGCTTTGATGCGTTTTTTATTTGAAATATGTGTAAACGTTTTAGGCATGGTTTTAAAATACTACATGTTTAAGCTTTTTAATATGTGAAGTGCAATTTAAGTATGCTCATATGTAAACAAGCTCACTTATCAGCCATTTTCCTTCAAAAGCTTTTTAAATAATATGCATAATTGTTATTGACACAACAACTCCAACTCATATACAACTGCTGCTAATTGTGTAATTTGTGAACTATTCCTCTAACACTAATATACCGTGTTCATGTTTTCTGCAACAAATATTAATTTTGCATTCCTCAATGCTTTCATTTTAATGTTCTTCCCAATATAGAGCACCGATGCTTCGGGCCATTCAAACTTCCGAATGGTCCTGAAGTCCAAGAGCTTTGATGATAGAGAGGTGATCATTCTTCTGCTGATGCATTATTGCTGCTGTCGTATGCATCCATGTTTTACTAACGTCTCAAACTTGCACAACCGTAATCATCTTTGTGTTTATAAGTAGACAGGGATGAAGTTGTACATTAAGTGTCTAATTACCCTAGATTGGTATATATATACATATAGGATCTGACACTATTTGTCATTTCATACCAAATTTTATTAAACGAGTTCAGGCATTTTGTTGGTAAGCGAGCCTTTGGTGAGCGTTTTAACAAATTTCCTGGACGAGATTAATAAAATATGGTATGAAATAACAACGAGTGTCAGATCTTTTTTATCACATGCTTTTAAATGAAATAAAACCCTTCTAATTTTACCAAAAAAAGTTGGTAAATCCTCAAAGTTGTGTACTGATGTGACGTCATTTGATGTTGACGACTTCATTTCACCAAAATAACGTCATGCGATTGGCCAGTAAAGAATATGTAGCCAATAAAAACAATCACAATGTTATCTTACACATGTGTAAGATAATAATATTGGTAATGGCTGTATTACACAGAAAACAAGGTAAAGCATGTGATAAAAAATATCGTGTATACTAGTACTAAATGAATATATATTTAAAACGTAAGAAATAAAAGTTGTGTACTGATGTGACGTCAACATCATGACGACGTCATTTCACCAAAATAACGTCATGCAATTGGCCAGTAAAGAATATGTAGCCAATAAAAACGATCACAATGTTATCTTACACACGTGTAAGATAATAATATTGGTAATGGCTGTATTACACAGAAAACAAGGTAAAGCATGTGATAAAAAATATCGTGTATACTAGTACTAAATGAATATATATTTAAAACGTAAGAAATAACCATAGTTAGTTGTAAAATGATTGTATCCAAGTAGTTACCGGTGGGTAACTAGTATTCGTTTAATCAGGCTACTATTTTACAATATCCAAATGCCACACAATCAGTTCTAGTTAAAATAGAAACAATAAAATCATATTGAATGATGTCAAACACACGATAAGTGTATAACTGACATGAATAAATATTGTGCCGTACATTATATAAATATATATTCGAATACTGTTTCATTGAAGTCAATCAAATGAACGCCATAGAATGTGAATGTGTGTTGTTAAACGATACAAGATGTAAAATGTTGCCTTTCAAAGTTTTAAAATGTATTTTTGGCTGTATGGTATGTTCTGGTATTTTCATGTTCACAATTACATTTTAATTCAGGTTTTGATTGTCTATTTTAAATTCAAAGTAATGTTATTAAAAACAACTGTTACAATATTTCGTATCTGATCCTGTGGAACAGAACTCCACAAATAGGTGGCATTTGAGTTAATAATTTATCGCCTGGATTCACAAAACAGATTGAGACTGATGTTCAGGTTTCAGATGAACTTGTCCCTGGTATTTTGGGATAGGGCTCAAAGCTTGTGTCAAAAATTCTGGATAATATTTTATTATAATTCAAATTCATAATTGATGGTCAGATACATGTACATAATATATATTTGTTTCAAGGTTTTGCACGTTGTATTTTCGAACCCCACAATCTATGTCTTTGTCAACAATTTTTTGGCTGAGTGCATGAAAGTTTGAATATTACTCAGCTTCAAAACTACTGAATTGCACTTGGACTGTTATTTTTTCGAAGCATTAAGGTAGTATCATTAATTAACACAATTGGGAAAAATTAAGCTTATTTACGCATCACTTTCGATTGTTAGGCTTATTAAACATTGAACAACTGGCATTTTGTCTCCATTGTCTTAAGCATGTACTGAGTGAAAGAAGCTATTTTAAACAGATCTTCATAATGCTTAATTCAGCAGCCGTGCACACACTATGTAACTTGGTACACTTTAATACTTGAAACAGATTCAACTTTTCTTGATTTAATACTGGATACAGATTCAGGACTTTTCTTAATTTAATACTGGATACAGATTCAGGACTTTTCTTGATTTAATACTGGATACAGATTCAGGACTTTTCTTGATTTAATGCAGGATACAGATTCAGGACTTTTCTTTATATTATAATAACTATTGTTTGAAATGGATCTAATTTTGGTTGGCGCTCCTTTCCTTGATTTAATACTGGATACAGATTCAGGACTTTTCTTGATTTAATACTGGATACAGTTTCATGACTTTTCTTGATTTAATACTGGATACAGATTGAGGACTTTTCTTGATTTAATACTGGATACAGTTTCATGACTTTTCTTGATTTAAGGCAGGATACAGATTCAGGACTTTTCTTTATTTTATAATAACTATTGTTTGAAATGGATCTAATTGTGGTTGGCGCTCCTTTCTACATTTACTCCATGTCTTTTCTGAAGTGCTTGGAGACTTAGTTGTTTAAAAGGCTTATTGAAAGTAAAAGCTGTGTTCATACTATTTTGTGAATTGCTTGAAAGTTGTGAGAATGAATATTCTTGTATTAATCGTTTGTGCTGTAGATTGAATATAATATAAATAAAAACCCAGACACGTCAGCAGGAGAGAAATGCCCTACATGTTTTTAAATTGTATTAGTATGATTATTCAAACCATTAGCTTATTAGAAAGTGGGTATTTACTGGTATATACATGGTATCGTTTATGAAAATTTTGTGTTTAGTGAACATATATATAGATTTAACCCTTCTGTTGTAGAGCATAATTAGAAGTATTCAAAATATAATCATTATTGTATGGTTGTTTAGCTATGGTTGGGAAATATTAAACAGTATCATGCAGATGTAAATTACATATACAAACTGCATATGTACCAGTATATTGGGATGTGTTGTATGTACCATGTCCCACCGGGCATTATAACCACACATTTCTGTCATATCTTGACATCCAGTACTCTCACTGCCAAAACATCCTTAAAATAAAAAATGAGGTGTATCTCACAAAATGTTCAGACTTAAAAAATATGGATTATGAATACTTCTTGGCCATTGACTTGCCCATGGGAATTCAAGGCCCCAAAAAATGGGTTGTTGTGTTGTATGAATTTTTGCCCGTCATATGGAGAGTTTTATGGAATATGCCAGTTGGTTATATCATACGAATATGCTTTACCCCATATTCAGACTGTTATAATGCTATGATGTGTTTTTGTAATTGTACATGTGCCCTAAAGAGTTGATGGTTTTGTCTTTTTTGCTCAATATGCATAATGAATTTGATTTTAAGCTGACATTTCTGTATATGTAATATATTCTTGCAACCAGCTTGTAACAATGTCTGATCTATCTAAGCCACAAATGCTATTTAAAAATCATTTTCTGAACAGTTCTGTGATCAGCATCTAGCTTACAGTAGAAAACTGTTTTGTATCTTTTGTAGAAGGTACCAAAACAAGAAGGGGGTGCTATGCTTGAGCTGTCCAAAATAATGGTAAGATAGAATTAAAAACACAATAATTTTTCTGAATCATGTTGTATTTAGACTTGTGTTCAGTAATTAATCTCAACTTGCAATCTGTTATTTTAGCTTATCCTTAATTGCTTGTAGTTACTATATTTTATTTTCTAAAAACTTTGCACTAAACAAATTGCAGATTGTTGCAGTTAAATATCAAGGGTTTAAAACCGGGGTTGGTTCCTTTTCAGTCTGCAAACTGGAAAATATACCAAAGCAGCTCTGTGCTCTGTTTTTAAGCCTGTAACAAGTTAACAAACCTCACTTAATGTTAACTTATTTGACTAATGGGAATTTTTATTTCTGTCTACTAAACTATGAAAATATTTCCCAGTATTGACCAATAAAAAAATATTTTTTCTTTTTCTTTTAGAACTGAAACATACTAGATGGACCATTTTTTTAACCAATCAAATACCTTGTTTCTTGCTCCTCAAGTTCTAAATCGTGTATTGACCAACCAGAATCTTGTTTCTGTACCTGAAATACTGAAACATGTTTTGACCAATCAGAATCTTGTTTCTGCACCTGATATACTGAAACATGTTTTGACCAATCAGAAATCATGTTCTTTTAGCAAAAGATGAAGAGGAACCACAGTGAGGTTGAACTTGATCCCATTGAGAAGGATAAAGGAGACTCAGAGTTGGCTCAAGTTTTCCGCCGGGTGAAGAAATCGGGTTCCATTGATGGTTTGGCTTTTGTTTGTATTTGTAACTTAAATGAGGTTGTTTACAGTTTCCCAGCTAACACAGGTTATTATGTCATTACATACTGTAGTTTCCCTTAGTATAAGGATATCTTGAATATTGGAACACCTTAAAAAATGTGCTTTGAAATGACATTTATCGTTATGTCTTGTCTAAATGTTGTTTTCTTGCTTATAAATGGCCAAATATTTTTATGCGCCCACAACGTGGGAGGCATTAAGTTTTGCACTTGTCAGTCTGTCCGTAGGTCCCAAAATTGTGTGTGCTCAACTCCTCTTTGATTGCGCTCAAACTTTAACAGCTGAAGAACCTTAATGTGTACGTGATCGTAAAGGGAGGAATTTGGCCTCGACCGATTTCGACAGAATTATGGCCCTTTTATTTTTCCCATCATAGAATATATTCCCCGAAATTTTGTGGACTCAACTTCTCTTTAACTACTTGGCGGATTTCCGTCGAACTTTCACAGCTGAACAACCTTAACGTGTAGGTGATCATGAAGAAAGGAATTTTGGCTGCAACCAATTTTGGCAGAATAATGTCATGAGAAAATAATAGTTGCCCTTTTATAGAATTTATATGAAAATACATTTGTAAAGGCAAAAATTAGTGTTGGCGACACGCCCTTTGTCTGTGTCCAAACATGCATCATGGGGGCATCCGTGTCTGTGACACATTTAGTTTTTGCTGATTTGCCAATATAAACTTGAAAACTTAAACTTGTATATTGAACAATCATTTGTTTCCACAGATTTTTGATCAAACTATAGGTTATGTTGTCTTCTACTAATTCAGACTAAGATCAGAAATTAGCAAGTGTTTTGTTTTTTATGACATACAAAAAGATTCTGGTGATTACACTGAGTAGTTACGTTTTTCTGTTGTTAGCTCACCTGAGCACAACATGCTCATGTTGATATTTTGTGATCGCATTTTGTCCGTCGTGCGTCGTGAATCCACCTCGTCAACATTGACCTTGTGAACACTCTAGAGGCCACATTTATTGGCCAATCTTCATGAAACGTGGTCAG
This sequence comes from Congeria kusceri, assembly GCA_027627225.1. Taxonomy (NCBI): domain Eukaryota; kingdom Metazoa; phylum Mollusca; class Bivalvia; order Myida; family Dreissenidae; genus Congeria; species Congeria kusceri. The sequence goes on from CM051034.1 coordinate 21,011,247, forward strand.
ATCATTTGTTCCAATGATATCTTGGCCGAGTTCGAAACTGGGTCATGTGGGGTCAAAAACTAGTTCACTAGGTCAAATTGAAGAAAAAGCTTCAATTTCAATATGTGCTTCAAAATTTTGAATGTCTGTTGTCACTTAAGTTTTTCAAACCATGATGATTAAGACCGCATTTCCATCAGTCCGTATCAGTATATCCGTATAAAAATCTAACACATGGAAAATTGTTTGACTAATGAAACTCAGGTGAGCGACCAAGGGCCATTTGGCCCTCTTGTTTAAATACACTATTTGTGTGATCATTTTAGACCATTTTTGTGATCATTTCTGCGCCCTTGTACCTTTCGTGCAATAATATAAGAGCTTTTTGTGTGATAACTTCAGAGCCGCCAGTTAATATGAGAAAAAAGTTGCCTGAAGTGCACGAAGAACGAGAATCTGAAGTAATGTAAGTGGTTGCCATAGTAACACAAACATTGTATTGTATATGATAACTATGCTTTTGTCTGGCTTTGAAAAGGAAGCTTATTTCTAGGGGTGTAACAATATCATCTGAACATATTGTGATAGATATCACAAAATGTGTGCTAAATATCACAATACATGCCATGATATATAACCCTTATAAGAGACTGCTTCTATGCCCCCGGCATCTTGATGCGGGAGGCATATAGTGAGCGTCCTGTCCATCCTTCCGTCCGTCTTTCCTTCCGTGACAAGGTTAAGTAGATTTTACCGTTTTGTCTAGCACCAACACCGCTTACTACAACACTTGGATCTTGGATACTTACACATTTGTTGCTTATGACCATTCTCTATCCACCCATATCACCCAACCTCACATTGACCTTGACCTTGACCTAATTTGGAATTATAATAATTCGAAAGGGCCATTTCTTGGTTAACTAGATTTTACCATTTCGTCTTACACCAACACCGCTTACTACAACACTTTGATATTTACACAGTTGTTACTTATGACCATTCCCAATCCACCCATATCACCCACCTCACTTTGACCTTGACCTTGACCTAATTTGCACTTAAAATAATTCGAAAGTGCCATTTCTTGGTTAACTAGATTTTACCATTTCGTCTTGCACCAACACCGCTTACTAAAACACTTGGATATTTACACAGTTGTTACTTCTGACTGTTCCCAATCCACCCATATCACCCACCTCACTTTGACCTTGACCTAATTGGCACTTAGAATAATTCAAATGGGCTGTTTCTTGGTTTACTAGATTTTACCATTTTGTCTAGCACCAACACCGCCTGCTACAACACTTGAATACTTACACAGTTGTTGCTTATGATTATTCCCAATCCACCTATATCACCCAACCTCACTTTAACCTTGACCTTGAACTAATTTGGACTTGTAATAATTCAAAAGTGCCATTTCTTGGTTAACTAGATTTTACCGTTTCGTCTAGCACCAACACCGCTTACTACAACACTTGGATATTTAGACAGTTTTTACTTATGACCATTCCCAATCCACCCATATCACCCATGGACATATTTGGACTAAGAAATGGGCACCAACCGGGGGCATGTGTGTTTATCAAACACAGAATCTTGTTTCGTCTTCTAATTCATGTTGCAAACACCCTAATGCAAATTAAATAGACAGATTAGTACAAATACTGTTTAATACAAATCTGTAGAATATATCTAAATATTATATTATCGCCTGAAATAAAAAGTCGAAACGTGTAGTGAATTGGAGTTTGTCCTTATTTCCTTCATTTAACTGATAAAATTCCTTAATATAAAGGTATACCAATATATTGTTACACCCATTACACCCTTATTTCTCTCTTAAACTTGTATGTTACGTGTTGCAGCAACACATTTCTGTTTAATATGCCACTTATGCAGTCAAATTGGAAATTTACTTTTATATTAATTGCATGTGTATAAATCTTTAAATTAAAACGTACCAACAATTCTTAAACTGGTTGTAACCATGGTTGCACATTTTGGTGTAGAATTAAACAATATGGTTTGTAAAAATAGTAAAAATCTGTTAACAAGACTAGTTTAGTGAGTGTAATACAAGTACATATAGTATAATTATAATTTATAGCAGCATATAACTTCTTTGACTATGTATTAATGTGGTGTTGCAACCATGTCAAGAGCAGTAGTCTATACTAGTTTTCTTTTATCCCATCATTGTGCATGCGTTAACAATGTATTTATTCATGACTGTGGGACAAATCTATCCCAAGCATTCTAGTGACATCATTTTGTATCGTCATGATGCCATTTTATGTTTAAATGTTTTTCTTTTTGCTCATTTTGGAAATAAAAGCAAAGGATGCTGGGATAGGTAGAACTCTAGGCAAGTGTTGAATAAAGATAAGATTATCTGCTCAAGCCAAAGAAGTGAACTACTCACCAAGACTTGTACTTTTGAGGCGTGTCGTGGTAAAACTGGGCTTAATGCACGTGCATAAAGTGTCGTCTCAGACCAGCCTGTGAAGGCTCATCCGGGACAACACTCCGTTTCTATGGTATTTTCTTTTTCAAGGAAGTCTCTTCTAAACATAAATCCACTATATGCAGAAAATATTGTACTGGTTTAGCCTGTTCGAACTGCCCAGGACGGAACTTTACGCACGTGGATTAAGCCCGGTTTTCTCATGACACCACGCCTCATTTGTAGTTCAGTTTTTCTAAGCCTCACTAAATAAACTTATAATTATTATGCCCCCCTTCGAAGAAGTGGGGGTATCTTGCTTTGCATCTGTCCGTTGGGATTGCATATGGGGTGGGTGGGGTCAAGGTCAAGGTCACCGTTACTAAAAATAGAAAAAACGGTTTCAGCAAAATAACTTGAGAACGCATCGAGATATTTTAAGGAAACTTCATACATATATACCTTATATCGAGACCTCGCTTGGGATTGCATATGGGGTCGGTGGGGTCAAGGTCACCATTGCTAAAAATAGAAAAACGGTTTCCGCTCAATAACTTGAGAACGCATCGAGATATTTTAATGAAACTTCATACATAGATACCTTATATTGAAACTTCTCTTGGGATTTCATATGGGGTGGGTGGGGTCAAGGTCGCCATTACTAAAAATAGAAAAACGGTTTCCGCTCAATAACTTGAGAACGCATCATGATATTTTAAGGAAACTTCATACATAGATACCATATATCAATACCTCACTTGGGATTGCATATTAAACACATTTCTTAAAAATTGTACATATTCACAACTTGGCTGCAAGTCGGGGGGCATACATGTTTTACAAACATCTCTTGTTCAACTCTAACCAAGTGTCTCTATAAGTCTTTGCTGAAATTCTGCAATTGACTGCATAGGTCTATTTAATAGCTTCCCTTCTTTTTCTCAGAACCAAAACTTCTGTATCAGAAGAGCCCTAACTTGTGTTCCTGTGCTGATCTTTGCTAGGCAACTGTGCTAAACAGGTATATCTATGCTAGCTTTAGTGTAAATGTTGCGTGTCATGGGAAAACTGGGCTAAATGCATGTGCGTTAAATGTCATCCCGGATTAGCCTGTGCAGTCTGCACAAGCTAATCCGGGACGACACTCCGTCTACAGTGGATTTATGCTCAGAAGAGACTTCCTTGAAACAGAAAATATGATGAAAGCAGAAAGTGTCGTCATGGATTAGCCTGTGCAGACTGCACAGACTGATCGGGGACGACACTACGCAGATGCATTAAGCACGGTTTTCCCACGACACGCCTCAAATGTTGATTTTTCTTCTTCTATAGTATCACATTGTTTTTCTTGGAAGTTTGTGTACCAGTAAGTTCATTATGTAACTCTGTTCTGTAACTATTAAATGCCTGGATGGACTTTAATACAACTTCAAATTATTATTCCTCATGACCAGACGATGTGTAGCGTACAACTCTCATGCTGGTCGGTCAAAGGTCAAGTTCACAGTTCAAGGTCAAAGGTCATGAATTGTTGTTTCTGCTCCATAACTTCTTAATGCCTGGAAGGATTTTAATATAACTTTAGATTATTATTCCCCATAATCAGACGATGTGTTATGTATAACTCCCATGCTCGTCAGTCGAAGGTCAATGTCACAATTAAAGGTCAAAGGTCATGAATTTGTGTTTCCGCTCCATAACTTATGAATGCCTGGAAGGATTTTAGTATAACTTTAGATTATTATTCCCCATGACCATACGATGTATCATGTACAACTCCCATGCTCGTTGGTCAAATGTCGAGGTCACAGTTCAAGGTGAAAGGTCAATTATTATTGTTTCCACTCCACAGCTTCTAAACGTCTGGAGGAATTTACATATTACTTCAGATTATTAGGTATTCTCCATGACCAGACGATGTGTCGCATCGTCCCCCATGCTAGTTTTTCAAAGGTCAAGGTCACAATTCAAGATCAAAGGTCAAGAATTTCTGTTTCTCCACCCTTACTTCTAAATGTCTGTAAGGGTTTTAATATTTATTATTTCTCATGACCAGGCGATGTGTCGTGTACAACTCCCATGGTTCTTGGTCAAAGGTCAAGGTCACAATTCAAGGTCAAAGGTCAAGGAAATTTCTTTTTGCTCTATAACTTCCAAAAGCCTGGAAGGATTTTAATATTACTTTAGATTATTTTTTCCTATGACCAGACGATGTGTCGCATACCACTAACATGCTCCTCTGTCAAGGTCTGTAGAATGAATTTTTAGTTGGAAGCATCATTTTTAGCTCGACTATTCGAAGAATAGGTGAGCGTTCCTACTACCCCTGACGTCGGCTTCGGCGTCCACGTTTGAATTTGGTTCAAGTTTTTATTTAAAAATCTTGTAACTTCAAAACTACATATGTTATTTACTTGAAACTTGGAATATATTTTTGTCATCATTCCAGTGTCAGGGGCAACATTCCCCATAACTCTGTTTTGTATTTTGACAGAGTTTTCCCCTTTTTCACTTAGATTTTCTGGTTAAAGTTTATATTCAAAACTTTTGTAACTTCAAAACTACATAAGTTATTCACTTGAAACTTGGAACTAACCTTTGTCATCAACTCCAGTAGGAAGGGTAACATTCCCTATAACTCTGTTTTGTATTTTGACTAGGGATGGCAAAACTATTCGAATATTCGATTGAATGACCACTATTCGAATAATTAAAACGCCATTCAAATATTCGCAAATTTGTATTGCTTAAAAAACCTGATCATGAAAAGTATTTTTCTTTCAACATAAAAAAGTATTTCACCAATAGATACCTCAAGTTATACCGTGTTTTCAATAGAAAGATCCCATGTCATGTGTCAGACTAATTGTAAGAGATATTGAATATACGAGTAGATTTCAGCAGTCACTCGTCTAGTTGCCAGTAAGACACACCTTCTTCAGACAATGTGAAACCACAACTGTTATTTGGAAATAACACCTTAAAAGTGTAACAACAAATTATTACAGAAGTGCGATCCAACATTTAGCAGTCAATATAGCTGATAAATATTGCTCAAATTAAAAGTATGCTTATTGACAGGTACCTATCCAAACAGATCAGAAATATGTGGATTAGGGATTATGAATAACTTCTTTAACAAAAGAATACACAACAAACAGCTCTGTTGCTGAAATCTCAAGATATTTATCCACGGCATTTTATTTTACTTTGTCATCGTGTTGCCTTCCTCTGACAAGCATATGCTTCGGGGGCATACGTTACATCCAGTGACAAGCATTGTTCTTTTCTGCATTTGACTTTATGATTGTACCATCTAAACTGTATGATAATTATCTTTACCTGTATTTTCTTTTGAGTTTTTTTATTGTCATTAAAACTGTGAAACCAAACAAGAAATTGCTAACATGGACCAGTGTGTGATTAGTTGTTTGACAGCATGACATTTTAATATTACCATTTTATTTACATTACCGATTTGTATGCTGACTTACTTGAATAGCGAATATGTACAACTAAAATTCCTGATAAATTTCTATCAGCAGAATAGCTGGGATATGTAATTGACATTAAAAATATGTTTAAAAAAGTATTTAAAAAAACAACAACAATTGTAGAGTCTTCAAACTTTGCATTAATATTGATAGATACAGCTATTATGTATCATCAAAGGAACATTATGTTTGGCTATGTTTTACGATCAAATGAATGAAATGCCTGAATGCATACCACCCTGTTTTTCAGAGAATAGTCATTGCTTTGGAACTGAAACATTACCAGACGCTACCTACATGATACTCAAGACAGACGCAACTAGGAGATGTCAGAGTCCATGCCAGTAGCCTGCACATGTGGCTTTTGTCCAGATATAATTTTTAATGTAAACTAAAGTTTTCTTTGGAGACGGCTGTAACCTACAACATTCTTTCAGTCTTCACAATAATTTTTTGAAGGACTTGCTCATTTGGGCATAAGCCATACGATTTCAACTTGCCCGAATCCACCTGAACTTGTCCGAAATTAGGAAATAAGACCTAGAGATTACTTGACCTTTTGAATGATAGTGATGTTGTTCATTTAGTCTGTCATATGAAAAGAAAATTAGGTTATTATGATATATATTTTGGAAAAAAATTCTGAACATTGTATTAATGGGAAATGATTCTTAATCTTTAAATTTCATAATGTTTCATCCTTCTGGTACTTGCCCTTTCGGGCAGGAAGGCCAAAATTTTAAATTGCCCGAATAGATTTTTACTTGTCCCGGGCTTCGGGCAAGTGGGTTATTTCGAAGACTTTTCTTTGATGGCACTTTTGCTTTACATGATTAACCGTACAGCTGCACATGTGTTCTCTACATGACTGTACTCTTTCTAAAATCTTATCAGTTTTCTTGTAGATTTACTTTTCTTCAACTCTGTGTTGTTGTTGTTACTGTTGTAACTGGTACCAAAGATTGTTTGCAAGCTTTATAAAGTCGTTTCAGTTTTCTTATAGATTTTCTTTTCTTTCTCTGTGTTGTTGTTGTTACTGTGGTAACTGGTACCAAAGGTTGTTTGCAATCCTAAAATATTTACACCTAATTGATATAAGCTTAAACCTTACATTGAAAACTTTGTAGTTGGTAATAGTACTGTTGTTGAAAGTGCAGGTTGTATAAAACCATATAATTTACTACATTCCTTTTTTATCCTTGTTTAATTGACTTTTGTTATCTTGCCTACTCAGGCCCAGAAATGGGCATTCGTGCCAACGGTTGAGGGTGAAGCTATTGTTTCTGATATAGAAGTGTAAAGCAGATACAACAGTTTCATGCTCAACCCTCAAATTATTGCATATATATGCAGATAAATGGTATACAAGTAATAAAGTACCCAAGTACCTAGATATCAGTTTTATGTTTCTCCGTCATGCTATGAAATGCCTGGTTTGTGTATTTTCCACTCAAACCCTCGATTAATGTCTGTTTTTAAATATTTAATCACTGCTTTATAAGTACTAGTATTTTCTATTGCACCTGTTAAATATAGTCGGTTCTTTTATGGCTCCTGAATATTACTTTCATTAGTTACTCCATTCACAGCATCATATTTCCACAATATCTGTTTCAATGAACAACTAATTGATTTGTTTTCTTTAAAAAGTCACCTTATCCTTGACAAACTCCTTATCAATTGCAGTGATTTCCAAATATCGTACCAAAATAGCTCCTCACAATATATAATTAAGGCAGAACACGTGCTGTACTGAAAATGATTTGAGGGGCGTCGTGAGAAAACCGGTCTTAATACATGTGCGTAGAGTGTCGTCCCGGATTAGCCTGTGCAGTCCGCACAGGCTAATCCGGGATGACACTTCCCGCTTTTATGGTATTTTCTGTTTCAAGGAAGTCTCTTCTAACCATAAATCCACTTTAGGCGGAAAGTGCCGTTTGGGACGACACTTTACGCACATGCATTAAGCCCGGTTTTCCCACGACGCGTCTCATTTATTGTTTGTCATGTGATGATAGCATTTATAGACTATAGATCTTATGTACAAGTTTACATCTATATCAATCTAGCCTTATTTTGAACACAATTTACCTAGGTAAAGTTTTGTGTCATAGGTTGAGGAGGGACTACATTGTGTTGCAAGCATGTTACTTCTTCCATCTAATGGTTGTTCAAGATGTTGTCGTTTTCTTTGTACTCATTGTTGAATTAACTTGTTGGGCTATTTAGTTTTATTTCATGTAACAGCAACTAAACTATGTAGATGACTTTGTAGTGCTATAGTTTAGCTGTAATTGACTTGTTTTTATTGTGATAAATTTCGATGGTTGATTTTCTTTGACAGGTGTGAAGTCGATCATAAAAAATGTACTATGATCAATGACACAAACACTTTGAATATGTGTCAGAGAAATTAGTGTTATTCTTTTTCAAAGTTTATTATTTGTTTGATATGAATAGCAGGTGTTGTTAGCATTTACAAAAATTGTGTATTTTTTTCAATATTTTGTTGTGTTCATTTCAATAAATTGGTTCTGCATTTACAAATAATTGTTAATATCAATCAGTATAACACAAAAGGCCTATATTTGAGATGTGTTTATACTAGCTTGTCTATCTTGTACGAGTAACTTACAATTTCATTGACAGAAAAAAATAAATTCTGATAAAATATATAGAGAATATTAGGTGATTGTTGGATAAAGATAAAGTTTATCATGAAAGCTTTCAAACAGATGAACGCGAGGCTTGCTTGGCTCATAAATCATGTAAATGGCATGAAAATATGTCAAAAATGAAAAAAACAAAAACTTTGGTTTCCCAGCTTTAACACTGGGTTTTTTGTTCACTGCAAACGTCATCATTTGGTATGACGTCACATTGAAATAGATAAGTGTTCTAAAAATAACGATAGAATAAACTTGTGCTAGAAATAGCGATCGGATAAAGCTAAATAAAACAATGGGTTGTTATCTGATCGATTTGGCTGTAGCAACAGGATAAAATACTTGATGAAACAGTGATAGTCAAGTACTGTTATACAAAATATTGCTACTGAACAAGTGAAGTCCAAATATTTTGGTGCTTGTTAATACATAAATTTGATATTTGAATTGGAAAAGAACATAACTGAACAGTTGGATACCTTATACCAGTGCTCCAGATCAGCTTCTGTACTGGGGGTAAATGTATTCGTACTTCTAACAATTTGAGAATAAATGTACACCCCAGAATTTATGGAGGTAATCTCCAATCTGTGTACGATAAGTGGTGGTAAGTTTACATCCAACAAAACATTACAATAAATGTATGTTGAAACAAAAACAACAACAGATTATTATTAAAATAATCCTTATTAATGTAGGAACACTATTTGAATACAATAATTTTACACATAAGACTTCAAAACATTTTAAGGCTTATTGCTTATGAACATATCAACTGCACATTCAGGTAGGCAGGCCTGTCAAACCTCCATCATCTGTCTTTCAGTCACTAAAATTTGATATTTGGTACACAAACATTGAATAAATTGTGCGTAAAATGTACACCCACATTCTATTTTTCTCTGCATATCTTCCAATATTTTGTGCGTGCCTTATTCTGGGCCTCTGCCTTATACTGATAAAAATTGTTTCAATCTTAAATCTATCGGAAGTGTTCAGTTTTGTACTTTCTTGATATTAAATGTCCATATACATTTATTACTATGTTATTGAGGAGTTGTAAATAAATTCATGTTCTTATTTTAGTTATGGTTCTGATTTATAGGTGTTCAAGAAACTGTTCCAGTAATGTTTTGGTTTAAAAATGTTGTTATATTAAAAAATGCTTACTAATAATGTTTATATGTTTATAGGTTGAACACAAACTACATTGATATACTAGTATATATGTTAACATGTCTTCACAAAAATGAAAATCTTATCAGCAAATGTATCTAGTACTTTTTTAGAAGTTTATCTATATATACATGTAAAATGCAATACAATATTATAAATTGTTCTTTATATCATCTGTTGATCAAATTGTCAAATATTTACACTAAATGGTTGTTCTGTCTGATTTTGCAACTATAAACATGTATTTTATTATAAAAATATGGTTCAGATTCTTATGATTTTCTAAAAATCTAATATGAATTGAACCAGCGTTGTCATAACACATTGAATATACTATGTTCCTCTGTAAATGTGGCTATAATATATAGAGCACTGACAAAATCTAATTATTAAAATTATATGAATACTAACACTTAAGTAATAATTAGGAGGAAATGTTATGATGGTTTGGTATAGAGTGCTTTATATAGTTAACTGAAATATTTTAATTATTGTATGAACAGTACTGGTATTAGTATGATATACCATGTTGTTATATACAGGTAGGGAAAGATCCAGAGCAAAATGGCAGGGTGCTGCACCCTGCTCCTTTTTGGCTCCCCCCCCCCCCCCCCCGCTGCTGCCCCACGAGGGGCTGGTCAAGACAGAAATGATAATTATCTTTTGAAATTTCATGTATTTGTGCAGCTATTCAATGACGAAGCATTAGACTTAATAAATACCTGGATTTAGCAAATTATTAGAAAATGTCAAAGAACTGGTCTGCCTTTCCATCCTGATCCTTGTCAGCTTTTCTGATCCTAGATTTTTCCCTAATACCGGTCAATTATGCAGACTATTGTCTTCCAGTGCTTCAATATGTTTATATATTTTGTGTTGAAGTATCTGATAATGCAGGACACTTGCATGCTTAATATGAATGAAAGGGTCATGTCGTTTTGTCAATAGTGTGTATATTTGCATATTGTATTATAGGCTTCCATGTACAATTTTGCATAAATTGCTTAGATGTTTTTTGGGGGATATTAAACCATGAGCAATGTTAATCATGTACAAATAATGACACAAATACTTTTCTGTTGTGCGGCTGTAATGAAACTGCTTTATACATGAAGGATGTCATGGGGAAATCATGTGCACAGGCTAATCAAGGACGACACTTTCCGCCTACAGTGGTTTTATATTTAGAGGAGACTTCCTTGAAACAGAAAATAACATAAAAGCGGAAAGTGTCATCCTGGATTATACTGTGCGGACTGCACAGGCTGATCCAGGACGAGACTTTACGCATATGCATTAAGCTCGTGTTTCCCACCACACGCGTCAAATGTTTTCTTTTATCTTGATCGACGTATTGAAGTAGTTCAATCAGAATCGAATTTTTATAATACTAGGTTAGTGTAAACCTATTTATTTAAGCTCGATTGCATCGAAAGCCTTAGGCTTATTAGAGACATTCTCGAGTCCGTTTCCTGGGTAGAACCAGTACTTGGTGTCTTTGGGGGAGATCTTGAGAACGCTCCCCGGGAGGGGATCGAACCCGGGACCTCCCGATCGCTAGGCGGACACCATATCCACTACGCCACCGCGACCTTTACTAGGTTGGTACCTGTATTTCAATATAATAAAATTCTAATGTTCAAAAAGTGTTCTACATATACATTCCAGTGTTTGTTGTGTCATTCCAACATGGTTGTTATTGCAATGAACTTAGATTCCAACCTTTTTCGATACTGGTAAATCAGGCAATTTCTTTGTTAAATGATGCTATATAATTTATTCCATAAAACGTCTTTCTCAACAAATAAAAGATATGATTTCCAGTGTGAAATCATTGATAACTAATTACAAGTTATATTGAAGATTTCTGTATGTTAATGGATTTCACTATGAACATTGTTTTATTCAGACATTCTATCTCTGGATATGATGAATAAATTAAACAATATTAATCCATGTTTGTTGTGTATATGTGTGTTGCCATTTTCTATTATTACATTTATTTAAAATAATAAATGAAATATTGATTAGATCATATGATATGCAGCCATTTATTATGGTTAGTTTGGAAATAGTACAATTGCATTTAAGTCAAAAGTCCGGTCCTGTCACAGAATCTTTAGTCATATACTTGATGTGAAAATTTACATAGCAGTATTAAACAATCTATAAAAAAAGCAGTATTCACAGAATTATTACATTCTGTATAGTGGTTATTAAATTTTGAATGCACTCAGCATATATTATGATTTTTCCCAGACAAACATATTACTGAGTGAAAAAAACATTGAGCACCTGTTGGGGATCGGTGTGAGAGGCTGACGTCCCCTAAAGAGCTAGTTGGGGATCGGTGTGAGAGGCTGACGTCCCCTAAAGAGCTAGTTGGGGATCGGTGTGAGAGGCTGACGTCCCCTAAAGAGCTAGTTGGGGATCGGTGTGAGAGGCTGACGTCCCCTAAAGAGCTAGTTGGGCATCGGTGTGAGAGGCTGACGTCCCCTAAAGAGCTAGTTGGGGATCGGTGTGAGAGGCTGACGTCCCCTAAAGAGCTAGCACAACAACATGGCTGTTGGAAATTCGTATATGCCAATGACTGTACTCCGCTGCCTTTTAACTTTACTGGAGCCAGGCCTATATTCACATCCATGGGCCTAAAAATGTATGTCAGACATGACTAGGCTCTGTAACGTTACTTCCGACACCATTAAAGTGAAAAAAAGAAGACCCGAGAACCAGTTGGGGATCTAACCCAGGTCTCCGGCATGAGAGGTTGCAACCTTCTAGAGAGATAGCCCAACAGCAAGGCTGTTGGAATTCCCTTATTTGCCAATAACTATACTCCTCTGCCTTTTAACTTACCAGGCATATACCTTGCCTCTAACCTTAACCCTATCTGCACGGGCCTAAAACTTTATGCCAAGCCAAGTTCTTTTTAATTAATTCTGACACCATTAAAATGAAAAAAGAAGACCTGAGCACCTGTAGGGGATCAAACCTGGGCCTCTGGTTTGAGAGACTGACAACTCTAATATTCAGCGCTACAGCGAGATTGTTTCAAATGCTTTTCAGATCAATCACTACAAAATATTTAAGGCTATTAAAAAATATATAATACATTATATCAAAAATAGATCCCTGAAAATACCGAGGTACTCTTTAGGGAGCATTTTGATATTGGATTTTAATTAATACAGCTTGGATTTTAATACAGATGTCTGTCGAAAAGTCTTAGCATCACTCTATAACCATCTATAGACTTAACTTGAAATTGACTAGGCTGTCAGATATCGTTGAGAAGTACAGAATACAAGAACCATTATAAAGGTCTGTTATATTGTTTGAGTATTACATTAATGTTCACTATAAAATAAACAGAAAAAAACGGGTACATAAACAAGTAAATAAACATAAGTTAAACCAACATTATATAGGAACATTTTCAGTATAAGTATTACATTCTAGTTCAACTCATTTAGATTAGTCCAACGAATGTAATAAAGCAATTTTAATATATTTCTGTTTACCATTTACTTAGATGTGTATAACCTTTTATTTAGTGTTGTATAACCCGGAATCAAAATGGCGTCATATTTAGAGAGCATGCAAAATTATTTTAAAAACAATGGAAAAACACGTGAATTTTCCGCACATTCTTCAAAGGTGCATTCCGTTGCATGGAATTGTGATGGAAGAAAATTGGCATCCGGTTCTTACGATAAGTCAGTCAACGTCTTTCATTTAGATCGGGATAGATTGGTGAGTATGCGAATGGAAATGAATTCGGATATAACGGCTGTTCGGATAAGTTTGTGGTCGTGTGAGCCCTGTATTCGTTTTGACGGAATCGTTTGATAACCATTCTGCACACGCAGACCCAATTTAAGCATCTATTTTTTTCCTATTGCAGACTACCAGACCAATGTATTCCTAACAGGAGCAATGCCAAAGCAATAAGAGTAGTGACCCTTGGCGGCAGCTCATTATTATTAATTAGTGTTGGCAAGCGGCCCAAGCACTGGTACCATTTTATTTCGCTCTAAAACCCATATAAAACGTAAATATCTGGAACCAATCTGAATTGTATATGCTAATTAGATGATGAAATAACAGGGAAACCAGAAAATTTCCCACGAGAGTGTTATTTTTAGCTCCGAAAATCTTTCTCGATTATTTTAATATCCTATTTTTCTGAGAAAAAATTATGTTTCGCTGAATTTCAGAGTACCTGTTTAATCTTAAAAATGGTTTTTTTATTAAATACATCACATTTTTTTACATATGTAACCGTATAGGTATTATTTATGGGACTTGTCCAACCCCATGCTAGAGTAAACACAAATCCAAGATGGGGGCGCTTTGTACGAATGACACTATTGTACATGCATAGCAACCTTATTAATTGCTGAAAACAAACTAGTAGTGATAAATAATGTGTAATAAGACGCAATATATATGTTATGTATTTGCATGTGTATTCGAAATTGTTGAATAAGTAGAAATATACCGTAAATAACATTGACGTTCAAACTGGTCGGTTTGTACCACTGCAAGTCTGCTGTTGCCTCTATTGTAATTTATATGAAATCACTTTGAAATTCATGATGGATTAAATATACATACATTTATTATTATTGTTAAGAACAATACAGTGGCTGCACAAGGCTAAAGTTCCAGTTTTTCTGTTATAACATGATAGTCTGAAGCCAAACTTTGTAAACAACTATAATTGAATTTAACTATTTTCTTTCTGAAGACTGTTTTCTTAAAGTGATATTGTAAATATACATCATTTGTCAGTTTCAATATAATAATGATAAGTGTAAAATATTTGAGTTACTGGTGTTACAATTAAAAATAAAAAATGAAATCTGAAAAAGTATTGAACATTATCAATAAACTTTTTATGTAAAATACTCACTAACAATCACTGACAGAACTTAGATTTTGATAAAACCATCTAAAGCAACATGTTGAAATCTATTGACAGTATTGTTTAAAAGATACTTTCTAGTTTTGAAACTGAATTTGAAGTATACATTTGACATAAAATATTTTTCTTACGTTAATAATGTGTCGTTTTATAATTTATGCACAAACTTTTAAAGGAATAAACCAAAACTCAAGCTACTTAATACACATATAGGAGCTTAAGGATATTGTTTGTGTTTGTATTGAGTATACCTAAATGAATATTTTTTTTTTTCTCATAGGTTTTAGTTTAATATGTGAAAAATATAGTTGGTTTGACATTTTAGTTTTTTTTCTTGTACATGTATTACGTTTTATTGCACATTGACGGGTGGTGTGCAAAATCATTCATAACTTCACTTCCAAGTAAGATATTTTTATTTTTATTTCAGTTTTATTATCAGAAAACCTTTTAGGAAATATATTTTGATTCATTATCAAAACACCCTAAAAAATCATGTTGTAATTCTACAGTAGTCTTCATTTTTCATGTATTTTCCCAATTTGCGTCTTATTACAGCCTGACGGCTGCTGTACAAAAATAGTCATAACAACACTTCTAAGTGAGATAATTATGATTGTATTTCAGTTTTGTAATCAGAAAACATGCACCATTTATAAAATACATTTCCCTCATAGGTTTTAGCTTTATAAACACAAATCATAGTTGGGCTGACTTTTCATGTTTTTTTCTTGTATAACGTTTTATCACACTTTGACGGATGCTGTACAAAATTTTTCATAACTTCACTTCCCAGTAAGATATTTTCATTTCAGTTTTGTAATCAGAAAACATGTACCTTTTAGGAAATATATTGGGATTCATGAACAAAACACCCCCAAAAAATCATGTAGCCATGCTACTAACAGTTGTAGTGATTAAATGTGGCCGGTACACTGTAGACTGTTGTATTGGCTAATTATAGTGTCTGTTGAACTTGAAAATTGAAATCTGTCTAAAAAGTACATGACCTTATGCCTCAGCTTAAGTAGTATAACTTGTTAGTGCTCAGCGAATATTGAGCTACTTTTTATATGGGCAATATTCGCTGGAGTGCATAACTGGGGATGGACCATTTCTGTGGTGGAAAATAATCCTTCTTTGTCTATATTGTTCGGATTTGTTCCAAGAGGATTTTGAATTTGATGGCAACTTTTACATCCCGAAATTAGATAGTCGTTGTGAACGGATTGCAATAAAAGTTACATACCTGCGTAGATAAACCATTCAGAGCTCCATATAACTTTCTAGGGCAATTCTTATTTCACTCGCTAATTTAAAACTGAATTCTTAAAAACAATATATCGATAAATAGTTTTACAATTGCATATGACACATCAGCACTTTAAAGTTCTAAATCGGACACAACCATCGTGTTTGTTGCCACGTGACGTGAAGATTTCATACTGGTTTTCAGTGTGCAGATAATACTATTTGCACTACCAATGCAGGTATAGTTAATAAGTAACTCAATACATAAGAACGTATTAAACGGCGCGGATTGTGACTGACCACAATAGCTAGCCATTGAGTACTCTTTGTTCAGTTGATTCTATGAAATTCTAGAAATGGTTCTAAATAATTTCTCATCTGCAGTGACCACACTATTGGTATTATTATTGTAATCTTAGACTTCCAAACATTTATAACTCTGCTCATTTTTAATTTCCCGCCGTGAAGCGGGAGGGGGGATTATAGGACTGCCCTTCGTCCGTCCGTCCGTCTGTCCGTAACATTTTCCTGTCCACTCCATATCTCCTATACCCTTTGAAGGATATTCATGAAACTTGGCTCAAATGTTTAGGTCATCGAGACGATGTGCAGAAGGCGTGGCAATTTACGCCAGGTCAAGTTCAAGGTCACTCTTGAAGGTTAAATTTTTGAGCCTCCATTTTCGTATCCGTTTTTGTGTCAGCTCCATATACCTTATACCATTTGAAGGATTTTCATGAAACTTGGCTCAAATGTTTTGCTCATTAAGCCCATGTGCAGAAGGCATAAGCCAGTCACGCCAACTCAAGGTCAAGGTCACACTTGAAGGTTGAATATTTAAGCCTGTATATTCATGTCCGTTCTATATCTCCTGTGCCCTTTAAAGGATTTTCATGAAACGTTCCTCAAATGTTTATCACATTGAAGGATCACATTGAGGCAATGTGCAGAAGGCATGAGGCAGTCAAGCCACCTCAGGGTCAAGGTCACACTTGAAGGTCAAATGTTTGAGCCTCCATTCTTTTGTCTTTTCACATCTCCTATGCCCTTTGAAGGATTTTTATGAAACTTGGCTCAAATGTTTATCACATTGAGGCAATGTGCAGAAGTGCAGTCTTGCCACCTCAAGTTCAAGGTCACACTTAAAGGTCAAATGTTTGAGCCTCCATTTTCATGTCAGCTCCGTATCTCCTATGCCCTTTAAAAAAATTTCATGAAACTGATTAAGGTCAGTGTAGCTGTCCTTTGGACTGCCTTGTTGCTGTTAAAAAGTGTTTCCATGTTTCAACTGTTTTGCTGTCTTAGTAGGGAGCACCACAATGCTTTATGACAGCTTTTGATTCATCAGATCTTCTATATTGGGTAGAACTCTGTTTTGATTACTTATTTCTTTTTCAGCTTTTTAAGCTTATCACGTTTCGATGAACTGGTGTTCTCCACCATTTTGATTTTTGTTTAACAATTGCACAGAAGAACCGTCCACGTCATTTCAGCTCAAGACAAGATATTATCTGTCTCATTATATGATACATGTTTTAACAGTAATGTACTTCTACAATACTAACAAGTATTTCCTTGAACAGTCAGCGAGCATCGAACAAGTGATTGTAAGCCTTGTAGAGACTGTCGCCTGTTTTGAATTTGGGCTCTTATTCTGAAAAGAAAGCGCTTAATTGACATCATGAATCACAGTGAATTTTGCTATATATCATTATGTTGTATAAAGCGCCTAGATGATTCAGTCCTCGTGAATTTCCGAGACTGCTGAAATTGGTGAACTGACATGTTACACGCGTTCCCAAATTTCGAATTCTTATTTTCATTTTTTCAATGCATAGCTTTACGTAAATATTTTAAATATAAACCGTTTTTTTGTGAATTTAAATGCGTATTTATGCCTTTACGCAGGTTATCTGGAGCTCTGAAACCATTCCTAATTAATGTTCCATGAATATTTCTATAATGACATTCATTTTGGATGCATGAACAATTTAAACCTACACACCTTTACATTTAAAATAAATCTTGATAACCGCAGCTATGTATCAGTGTGTTCAATTTTATAGATAAATCTGCCCACTCAGGGCATTGCGTCATTTCTATTGGTCAGTCGATTCTGTTAATAAAGTTGAAGGTGTACACAAGGCAAAATAGTGGCGGTCTGTACATAAATGTAGTAGAGGACTACGCAGGTTTAAATCAGAATGTATGCATGTCCTAGGTAAATTTCGGCATATGTTAAGCAGTTTAGATGCTGTCTATGTATACTTCATCGATGGATAACTTTATTGTTGCAAATAATAGCCATTGATAAAAATTTAAACCATCAGGTTTGCACCACATAAAAGGTCCTTCTGCGATAATATGTTCCAACGAATTTATCACTATATAAAAAGTAACACTAAATTTGTTGCGCTTCATGTTAATAAGAATAATTATAGTGTCTGTTGAATTTGAAATCTGTAAAAAGTACATGGCTGTATGCCTCAGCTCAAGGTACCATTCACCCCACAATACCGCTTGGCACAAAATACGATATAATAATATATATAATAATATTAAGCCTGTCCAAAAATATGTGCATTTTATGCAGACATAATTTTTTCAGTAAATACTTGGAACAACAAAACAGTTTTGTACAAATAAATACGTCAGTTGACACTATTTTCAGAACAAAGATGCTGTTCATGTTTTTAAAAGCAGTGCTAGTACCCATTGTGCATCAATATACACGCTTCTTTTCTAAATTAAAATGAATTTCTTTAAAAAAAAAAAAGATTAAAATATGTTTCTCAATCTGTTTTTTAAGAACAATGGAAAGCACACCAGTGTTTGGATTTAGCGCTAGCACATAAGTTCAGCACTGTTAAATTTTCAAGCGGGATTGCTCAGATTCTCTGTTTGATGTAATGGGGGGGTGGGGCTTGTAAAATTAGTAGTTTGGCCTTGAGCAACTAGTAATAATATAAGAATTTGGACTTGCTTGCCTAACTACTAATGTCAGCCTACTGTAAGATGACTTAAAAATAAGCTTAAATAAAATAAGTGTTAAACTACAGTTTCTGTGCTGTCAATACCCATTGCATGTCATACATGTCATTGTTGCAACAAAGAAAAACTTGTACCATGCAGCATCAATAAAGATTATAGTGTTCATACCTTATTTTAAAATTATATATCTACTAGCATATAGTATTGTTTTTTCAGTCCAAAGATGTGACATTCCGAGGGCATAGTGACAGTGTAGACCAGCTTTGTTGGCATCCAAAGCATCCAGATCAGCTGGTTACAGCCAGTGGGGATAAGACTATTCGTCTTTGGGATGCCAGAGCTAACAAATCTATTGCTACTGTAAATACTAAAGGTAAAATGTAGCCATTAGTGGTTATAGTTTCAGTATTGATTATTCTGGAAATTGAATCATGTTTATGACTTCATTATGATCTATTTTTCAAGAGAATTGGTAGTATTGGTGGCACTTGTATAATATTGCCAGTACATTTTATGGAAAACATTTTGCTCGTGTGATTAATAATTACAGTGAATATGGACCCTACTGAAATGCAGCAGCAGTAATACTGTTGTAATTTGATTGTGAAATCACTTAAATTGAAATCTTGCGTGCAGTATTGATTTGTTAGAATGCAGTATTGATTTGTTAGGATGAGTTTTTAGCTTGACTATTCCAAGAATAGATGAGCTATCCTACTAACCGTGGCATCGGCGTCCGCGTCTGAATTTGGTTTAAGTTTTTATTCAAAAGTCTTGCAACTTCAAAACTACATAAGTTATTCACTTGAAACTTGAAATATACCTTTGTCATCAACTCCAGTATCAGGGGCAACATTCCCCATAACTCTGTTTTGTATTTTGACAGAGTAATGCCCTTTTTCACTTAGATTTTCTGATTAAAGTTTATATTCAAAAGTTTTGTAACTTCAACACTACATAAGTTATTCACTTGAAACTCATAACTAACCTTTGTCATCAACTCCAGTGTCAGGGGCAACATTCCCCATAACTTTTTTGTATATTTTGATAGAGTTATGCCCCTTTTTGACATAGATTTTCTGGTTAAAGTTTATATTCAAAAGTTTTTTAACTTCAAAACTACTTAAGTTATTCACTTGAAACTTGGAACTAACCTTTGTCATCAACTCTAGAATCAGGGGCAATATTACCCATAACTCTTTTTAGTATTTTGACAGAATTATGCACACGTTTTACATAGATTTTGTGGTTAAAGTTTTTGTTCCCAAAATGTATGAATATACAAGGCTTCACTTTGAAGTTTTGTATTTTAACAAATTTATGCCCCTCCACTATCCGAAATACTTCGAATAGTTGAGCGCGCTGTCCTCTGGCAGCTCTTGTTGAATGAGCGGTCATCTTGCTGAATAATGATTCCCTCTGTAGTAACATAGTATCTAAAGACATTGAACAACTCTTCTGCATTCAGTGTGGTTGAATGCGAGGTTAACATGAAAAAGATTATATCTTACAAGACAAGATAACTTCAGCAGAGTTTCAAAGCCATGTTAGCTATGAAATGATACCGATACCTATATACATTTGTTTCAAGGTGAGAACATCAATATCTGTTGGTCACCAGATGGCAGCACTATAGCGGTAGGGAACAAAGACGATCTCATCACATTCATCGACGCTAAGACGCACAGATCTCGGCTAGACCAGCAGTACCATTTTGAAGTGAATGAAATCTCCTGGAACAGGGATGGTGACTTGTTCTTTATGACAAGCGGCCAGGGGTGTATTCATGTTTTAAGGTCAGTGCTCAATGTGTTTGTCTGACTGTGCAATTAAAACATTTAGTTGTACCCCCACAAACAAAGTTTAGGGGTTATATAGGAGTGAGCTTGTCGGTCCGTCGGTCTGTTGATTTTCATTATTTCCGGACGATAACTCAAGAAAGGCTTGGCATATTCAAATAATTCTTGGTACACATCGTACATCATAAAATTTAGGTCAATTTCGACTTTGGTTACAAACCTTTAAATGTTGACAGTGATATGGCCTTTTTTCAACTTATAATCTCTGAAAACACCGTTTCCGTGCAATATCTCATGAAAGGCTTCACATATTTAAATTATTTTAGGTACGTATGTGTAACATCATAAAATACAGTTCAAGTGCGACTTTGGTTACAAACCACTAAATGTTGACAGAGTTATGGCTCCGCTTAAACTTACTTACATTTTTAGCTCGACTATTTCAAGAATAGGTGAGCTTTCCTACTCGTCTGCGTCTGAATTTGGTTAAAGTTGGTTAAAGTTTTTATTCAAAGTCTTGTAAATTCAAAACTACGCAAGTTGTTCATTTGAAACTGAGAATATACCTTAGCCATCAACTCCAACATCAAGTGCCACATTACCCATAACTCAGTTGAGCCCGTTTTTTCACATATGACATAGAATTTCAGGTTAAAGTTTATATTCAAAAGTTTTATAACTTTAAAACTATACAAGTTAATTATTTGAAACTGAGAATATACCTTTGCCATCAATTTCAACATCTAGTGACACATTACCCATAACTCAGTTTTTTATTTTGACACAGTTATGCCCCTTTGTTCACAAATACATTGAGGTTAAAGTTTATATTAAACAGTTTTGTAACTGCAAAACATCACTTTAAACTTAGAATATACCTTTGTCATCAACTCCAACAGCAAGTGCCACATTTCCCACAACCCAGTTTTGTATTTTTACAGAGTTGTGCCCCTTTTTGCACATAGATTTTCAGGTTGAAGCCAGGTTAAAGCTAATATTCGAAAAAAAAATAACTTCAAAACTACATAAATTATTCACTTGAAACTTTGAATGTACCTTTGTCATCAACTCCAATATCAAGTGCAATGTTCCCCATAACTCATATTTGAATTTTTACAGAGTTACATCCCTTTTCAGATAGATTTTCAGGTTAAAGGTTATATTCAAAAGTGTTTGAATCAAGAGTTTCTTAAGTTATTCACTTGAAACTTGGAATGTTACATTGTCATCAGCAACAGGTACAACAATCCCCATAATTCTGTTTTATATTTTGTCAGAGTAATACTCTTTTTATATAGATTTTCAGATTAAGTTTTAGTTAAAGAAGTCTTATACTTCCAAAATTATACAAGATACTCACTTGAAACTTGGAATATATCAACTTAAGAAACAGGTGCAACAATCTCTGCAACGCATGTATTTTGACACAGTTATTACCCTTCTTTACTTAGATTTTCCAAATAATGGTTTGAGCCTATAATTAACAAACAGCAGGGCATACAACAATGCTCATAACTCTGATTATATATTTTTACTGATTGTAGCTAACCGGTGACTACCGGTATATATACCTGTTGCTACTTTATTTATAAACAAGTCTATGTTTCTAGTTTTCTTTCCGCTGTCAACTTTTAAACAAATGTGCCAACTTAAATACTTCAAATAGTTGAGCGCGCTGTCATCTGGAAGCTCTTGTTCCCAAAACACTGTTAAATATTCACAAATAAAAGCATTCTCTTTGGGTCCATTTTTTTCAAATGGATGCCATAGTTTAGTGACAAGGACATATTATGGGGGTATATACTTCACTCATGTGACAATTCTAGTTTTGAAATGTTTCTTGCAGTAACATGCTAATAAATCTATAGAAAATATGTCAACAACTTAAACGAAAAATATTGGTATCCCATTTGGAAATGTACATTGCAGAACATCTATAAAATCCAAGTATGTCAAGAAGATGATACTAATATATGATTGGGATAGTTTTTTATTCCCTTGTTTATGCAGTAAGTTGAAATTGTGTGCGTAGATGTACTCACTGATTTTGTTTTCTGTGCTTTTCTTAAAATTTATGCCCATTATCTGGTTGCCTGTATACGTGGTAAAACTAGTACTGGGTAATATACATGATCAGCATGGAGCTGTACTGTAACAGTGGCTGTTTACATGTGATTGTCAATCCTTGTAGTTACCCAGATCTGAAGTCCCAGGTCGTGTTGAACGCCCACCCAGCAAACTGCATATGCATCGAGGTGGACCCGAAAGGGAACTACTTCGCTACGGGAAGTGCCGATGCCCTTGTCAGCATCTGGGACATTCGGGAATTGGCCTGTCTCAGGACGATATCAAGGTAAGAGTCAATAGATAACTTTCTGTAGCCATTTTAAGCTAAGAACTAGACCATTTGTTATTTGTAATCATTGTTGCTATTGTGAGTATTGTCTTTTTCACTCCCTTGGCAGCTATAAATTCTGAAGATGGTGGGGTATATTGATTTCGTAATGTCAGTGTGTCTGTCAGTAGACCACGTTTGTTTCCGCTCTCTAAGTCCAATAGTTTTCATCTGATCTTAACCAAACTTCATGAAAATGTATATAGGCATAATATCTCAGCCCAGTTTGATAATCAGCAAAATCGTTATGGCCCTTGCATTATCGAAAAGTGGCTTTTTTAGCTGTTTCCGCTCTCTTAGTCCAACAGTTTTCATCCGACCTTAACCAAACTTGCTTTAATTGTTTGTGGAAATAATATCTTGATCAAATTCGATAATCGGCCAAATCGTGTTTGGAATTGTGGAGTTATGGCCCTTGAATTATATAAAAATTGGCCAACAGTTTTCATCCATTCTTCACCAAACTTCATGAACATTCTTGTGGGCATAATATCTTGATCAAGTTCGATAATCAATCACATCGCCCCAGGAACTGTGGAGTTTTAATCCTTGAATTATCTAAAATTAGCGTTTTAAGCTGTTTCTGCTATCTACATCCAACAGTTTTTATCAGAGCTACACCAAACTTGATGAAAATGTTTGAGGTTATAATATCTTAGGCAAGTTCGATGGTCAGCCAAAACATCCCAGGAACTGTACAGTTATGGCAATTTCTGCTCCCGATGTCCAACAGTTCTCATCCGATCGTCACCAAACTTGATATTTTAAAGATTGTTTTTAACTAGTGGGTGCATAACTGTTTTACAAACAGCTCTTGTTTTATGTATTTTACATTTTCTTAATGTTTAGTTTTATATTTAGCTGATATTAAAAATACAGTTAAATAAAATTTCAATTGTAGTTCCCACATGATTTGTTATATACTAGTACCAGTAAATTCTACCCCAAGATAAAAAAAAAATCAAAATCTTGATGATGTAGGCAGTGTGGTGCCGAAGTTTCAGATGATCAACATGCTCTACTTAAGGCTTATAATAAGTCTAAATGCTTTAGGCAACAAAGAATCCTTGTGTCATTTTTTCTGTATTGTACATCAGTAAGTATTCACCAATTTATTGATTTTTTTGTAGAAGAGGCTGTCAGAATTATTTGGTTGTTGAACGAATGTGGATCAAATTTGTTTCACTTTATTCAACACAATATGTATCCCTTTTGAGAGAAAAAAATCTGTTGTTGTCATACCATAATCTTTTATTTCCTATGTTTACAGACTTGATTGGCCAGTGCGAGCTCTGAGTTTCAGTCACGATGGTAAAATGTTAGCATCTGCCTCTGAAGATCTGGTGATAGACATCTGTGAAGTGGAATCAGGTAATAGAACTATCTGGTGATAGACATCTATGAAGTGGAATCAGGTAATAGAACTATCTGGTGATAGACATCTGTGAAGTGGAATCAGGTAATAGAACTATCTGGTGATAAACATTTGTGAAGTGGAATCAGGTAATAGAACTATCTGGTGATAGACATCTGTGAAATGGAATCAGGTAATAGAACTATCTGGTGATAGACATCTGTGAAGTGGAATCAGGTAATAGAACTATCTGGTGTAGACATCTGTGAAGTGGAATCAGGTAATAGAACTATCTGGTGATAGACATCTGTGAAGTGGCATCAGGTAATAGAACTATCTGGTGATAGACCTCTGTGAAGTGGACTCAGGTAATAGAACTAGCTGGTGATAGACATTTGTGAAGTGGAATCAGGTAATAGAACTATCTGGTGATAAGACATCCGCGAAGTGGAATCAGGTAATAGAACTATCTGGTGATAGACATCTGTGAAGTGGAATCAGGTAATAGAACTATCTGGTGATAGACATCCGCAAAGTGAAATCAGGTAATAGAACTATCTGGTGATAGACATCTGTGAAGTGGAATCAGGTAATAAAACTATCTGGTGATAGACATCTGTTAAGTGGAATCAGGTAATAGAACTTCACTTTCTCCAGCCAAGTTCGTAAATGTATGTCGTACATTAACATTATGTTGCGGTAAATGTTCATATTTTGTCCAGTCCACTCAATCACAGAATATTCAATTACACCCAATAATTCACTCGTAAGATGTACAGTACAGCTTGAGCGAAACAAATATTTCACTGTCTGGTGCCAGTTTAGAATTAAAGATTCCATAATTACTTGTCATTACAAAAAGTGATGGATAAAACCTGTCACGAAATTACTTGTATTTGTTTGGATGGCCAAGTACCGAGTGACATGATTCGGTAAGTCGCAAAATTTATCTGTCTACTTCGAGCCAAATCGCCATTGAGTTCATCGCCCATACTCATTGATCAGTGAAATATGTTTGTTTTTCTGAAGCCATATCGTATCTCCTGTTTAAAGACAGCAGAGGTCCTCATATGATGGTACATTTTATAGTTTATTTCTGTTAACCTTAAAAATGATGTTTACTATTTCGTTTATCTTGCGTGTGTACTGCTTAAAAGACTTATGATAGCCATTACAATTTTGGTGATTAGCCCTAAGATACTTCTTCAATAATTTCATTCAGGGGAGAAAATTTCGGAGGTGCCCGTGGAGTCGCCTACCTTTACCATAGCGTGGAATCCCAAGAAGCATCTCCTGGCTTTCGCGTGTGACGACAAAAGTGAGCGGGACCGTGACAGAGACGCAGGCACTGTCAAGCTGTATGGGTTACCAGGGGAACACTAGGGCTTGGGACATAGTGTTTGGGACTTTGTGTTTGGCTTTACCCGTACAGTGCAATTTGGACCATTTTTGATCCAGAATTTGTTGCAGTCAAACCAGGAATGGCTGAAATTTTACTGGATCTTAAATTATATGGCAGACCTGCTGTTATGAAGCAATTGCTGACATAGGTTTTGGACAGTATGGTCATTTTACATGCAGAGCTGAGGGTGTTTTATAAGACAAGGAAGACTAAACTGGACAATATTGGCTCTACAGGCACGGATAATGGTATAATTCCTGTATGGTGATCCAGTAGATTGAGAGCTTTTCCAGGAAAGGTCCATTTTCCTGTCCACTTTGGGAAGATACTATAACCAGAAGTGAGCCTTGAGTGGAGTTTTAAGGTGACATACTGGAATTAGTTCCATTAACATTTTTAATGCACTTCTGAAATAGAAGTGTATTTCGAATGGACAACTAGCTTATTTTGCAGACATTTATTATCTTGGTCATGTCTGTATTGTTGATACATTGACTGTTGAAATTTAGATGTACAGAAAATATGTTTTGTAATGAATGTTATAGTTATGATTGTGTTTCCGAGTTGTAATGTGTAGTTATTGGGAAAGTAATAATGGTAATCATTGTTCAATTAGAGCAGAATTGTCACATTTCACATCATGTATTCTTTTTTGAAAAGTTTATTTTAAGAAGGTTAAGTGTCTTTTAGAAAACGTATTATTTATCCGAATACAGTATGTGTCAAGCATATTCACAAAACTGAGGAACTAATCAGTGTATTTATATAAACTGTAATCTTATTCACTAGTAGAACTGGTAACCCAGCATTTAGTCCTGATCTAATGCCTGACTTTTCTAATTTTCCCATTCTTATCAAATCTGCAATCAGCATAATTGACATCGAATAACTTTCAGTGCCATTATAATAACATCTTGCTCGGCAGAGTGCTGGTTTAAACGGCCAAATTACATGTTTACAGACAGAGCTTGTGTTCCTTGGTAAAAAAAATGCAAGTGTTGAAGAATCACCTTATCTTAATACAATGAAAAAAAGCAATTTACAGTTGATGTAAAAAATCTAGTTAGGAGAGATAACTAACTCCGATAAGCATCGGCACTAGTGAATGCTCTGGTTCAGGCATGTGAGTAGGACTGCATAATATATCAGAGAAAATCACATTCCACTCAGAGACAATTGTGGAATATCTGGGCATTTTCTTTGGAATTGCAGGGGCCACTCGGAATGGAGAAAGAGTTGATGATGGAGTCAGCCATTGCAACGCTTTCAGGCCTTTTTTCTAGGCATTTTTTTGTTGCCTGAAAAGGCGAATTGTGTTGCCTGAAAAGACGACATAATTGGGTTACTTTGGGGGCGGAGGCGGCGCTGTCCCCTTTAGTTTGCGCAGACAATAACTTGAGAATTTTTTATGCAACCATTATGAAATGTTTAGGGAAGTGACAGTAGGCATAAAAGGAATGTTACGTTCCGTTTTCGGCATAATTGCTCTTATCATACTTAAGTTATGCCCAGTCAGGCGACACATCCTAGTATGTCCCTTTATGTTATTATAAACTGCTCACATATTTATGGAAATTGTTTTAATATACAGGTTTAACCTCTTATCTCTCTAAAAACAACTAAATGTACTAATGGATATAATATGACATGTTGCACCGTTTGACGATACTACATCATGCTAATAAGTCTTAGTGTTAAAGGTCCCTATAGACGTTTGAAATTCAATGATTTCCTTACATGTTAATGCGTTTTTCTTGTGGATGTCATCATGAAAGACAATAAATACGAATAGTTTCATAATGATGTATTTAATTAGAAATACATTAAAACTGTTTCACTATAAAGATGTCAATACCTGTGTCATTATATTCATTTATAGTGCTTCATGGTAGTACACAATTCAACACAATGTGAACATAAGCTTGTGGTGGTATACCTTGAATTGGACGTGTATGAATGCTGCATAAATATATTTGCCTTCTTGCTATAATACATGAATGTGTTTGTGTGTCAAATTTACATTTTAACAGAAATAAATAAAATATTGTACATACAAACTAAATATATTCATTTCTGTTGGTAATCGACTCCCCACAACACAAGACCACACCAAAATTAAACCTATTAATAAGAAAAAAAACTGGATATTGCACGTTATATTTCAAATTTGATCTATCGATTTGTCTTTAAAAGTATAAGAAATAAATGAGATCAGAATCTTGAGGGGACTGTTGACGGACAGCGACACGTTCCGGAGAGTCTGCACTAGACGCACGCGCAATGGTAGGGGGACCGTGAGATAGTCTTAACATGTACATACTTGTGACACCTCTCTTAGAGCTGTACCGTATCGGCGATTATTTGTTTAATGTGCGGTCGGATAATTGGTGAACATTTGCTGGTAAAGACCTACCATGTTAAGGTTTTGTTTAAAGCTATTAGTTTTAGCACGAGTGTGGCAAATGCCTGAATCTTTCGGAGAAGCGTGTATTTCCTGGATAGCACCAGACTGTTAGGCGGGTATATGACTTATGGATGAATTTAGAAACAATTTCAATTTGAAGAAAGTTCTTGTCGACTGAGACATATATATGGCAAACATTAACCTATGATGTGATTCTTAGAAGCATTGGTGGCTAGCCTTAGATGTCACTGTTGCAAACTTTAGTCTGCTTGGCGCTCCGAACCTGTTTGGGCCCGTCAAAGTGTAAAACCATGACTAGTCCGATGACTGTAGTACTTATGGTGTGAGATAGAGAATACTAGGTTAGTGTTAAACTAAAAAAAAGTTTATTTAGCGAGGCTTAGAAAACCTGAACATGTACTAAATGAAATTAACTATTTTAATGATTTGCGTAAAAGTAAAGTATGGGAACTATTGTTACCCCTTTTCCAGTAGTTGTGATATGGGACCTTAGAAATTTTGTATTGTCAACTTTTTATTAACAAATATTGTTTATATTGTAATGTAAAAGCTATTGATGGTAAAATGTATAAATGTGTTATAATATGCATATATTTCTTGTAAACTCTGTACGGTGTGGAGTGGGATGCCCTCGACCCTCACACACCTATTGACGAGGAAAATAAAATATATTTTGAACGGAAAAAAAAAAAACAAAAAAAAAAAAACAAGAAAACCTGAACCACGAACCTTGGCGAGTTGAGAATGAGATGCAGACTTGTCTCAAATGATGAAACAAAACAACAAATCAAGAGTTGAGTAAGAATATTTACTTAAGTAGTTTTGTAATATTAGGTCGACGAAGTAGTGTCATGCCTCGTTGGAGACTCCACTTTGCTCTCCTTTTTATATTTTCTGATCTAATATCTGAACACGTCCTTTTCATTTTTTTTAGTGAAAACGAATTTTTTTTCAAAACTACGAACATATGTGAACGAATCCCATTAATGTGTTTATTGTTAGCATACTTTGGCCGGCACAATAATATATTTGAGCTGTACTATCGTAAATGTATTTGAATTTGAAAGCATATAAAGAATATACATGTATTCAGTACTTACGTATTACGTTTTGGTTATGTTCCATACAGTTATTGCTATAAATAATTAATTAGCTTAAATGTATTTGTCTTTGTATATTCTCTAAAAATAAGGACTTAAAACTTGGTAAATATGTAAGTGGTTATTACTATTGACATTCGGGGGTCCCTACGTCCCAGGTCAATGTGAAACTTGCCAACGGTTTGAAATCCCTAGGTTCTTTAAGCTTAATTCATGGGTAGGTAGGTTGTGACTACTTTATAGTGGACCTCTGGTGGTCGGTAAAGGTCGATCTGACCAATAGTCCGAAATGCTATCTGTGCCAAAAACTAAAACATTTTGGCTCATAAAACTCGATTCAGATATAGTGCTTGGTCGTGACAAGTGGATGAACAATGAAATATCTTAGGTGAAACGTAGAAGACGGCCATTGATTGCGTTGTATGTGTGTTTCAATGCCAAAGTTTAAGTTTTGAAAAAGAAACATTATTTGATTGAAAGCTCGTTCTGTTTGATAGATAATTAAATATACGGGCTTTTAAGTATTTATCTATAACATTTAAATGGACACCAATGTGCTGTAAATATTACACATTTATTTAACTAACAATTCACACCCTTGGGCTCGTATTCAGCAACTCATTCTTGAAACTTTTCTGTTCTCAGAACGCTTTTAATTGAGTCTAACTTGGTTTTCACAAATTAATTACAGCATTACTGTTTAAGACTGGTTCGTTAATACCATAAGCCCTGTGCGCAAACAGCATATCTGCAAACGAACAAGGTTTTCTCGTGAGTCTAAGTTTGTTCTTTATTCTTAAGTCTAAGAATGGGTTTTTGAATACGTGCCCAGCTAATTAATTAATTCACACAGTTTGTATCAGTGTGGTGTTGGACACTCGTTTCTTTTTGTTTACTTGTGTATAAAAAACGATAAAACTTGAATGTTTTTGTCCTATGAATTTACTTTCTATTCTGTGAAAACAACAACACTCAATGTGGAAGACAATAGTTTATTAAAGACTGGTACGTAGTACATATTCTGGACATACACTATAATAATTGCATCATAAAGAAAACAATGTTTGTCAATATGTACATTGTTATTAAACAATGCAGATATTGTAAAAACAAGATTCTGTGTTTGATAAACAGACATGCCCCCGGTTGGTGCTTGGTAGCCCATTTCTTAGTCCAAATTAGGTAAAGGTCAAGCGTTGTAGTAAGCAATGTTGGTGCTAGACGAAACGGTAAAATCTACTTAACCTTGTCACGGACGGACGGACGGACGGACAGGACAATCACTATATGCCTCCCGCATCAAGATGCCGGAGGCATAAAAATAAGCAGACAAACATATTACAGGGACCTATTCACAGATTGGGAAAATATTAACTTCCGAACCGTTTGTCAAATATTCCAAAAGAAAAAATATATTGTATATAAAAACGAAATAACACTTATTACTCATAAATGTATTGGAAATAATGTACCGTTTATGAAAACATACCAATTGTAACGGGTAAAATTATACAGCCTTTGAAACGGTTTGCGTCTATATGCGTCTATATGTACACGCGTATAACTTGCAGAGTGTTAAAATATCAGTTTGTTTTCGAAACCTTTTCACTGTTGTATGCTTTTCTTTGCATAATATTTGGCATGGTTAGGGCTGATGCTTCAATTTTTAACAGATAATATATTGTGACACTTATATACACAAGACGGCCAACTGGCACTGGGTCGATCACCTGATTTTAATGACCATTAATGGGTTGTAAAAGTTAATAGCATATTCAGAGATGTTTGAAGTAAAACATTTGGTAGATAGTAGGAACATTTCTGTGAAATGATTTCGAAATCCAGCAAGCAGTTTTAGACAAGAAGATGTTCCAATTTTTGTTTCAATATAGCCATATAAGGAAAACTGTCCCACCCCCTGGTGTCTATGTTTTTAAAGGAATCAAAATGAATTTGGCAGAAGTCAACCAAGAAACTTTTCTTTAAAATTATTTAAAACTCAAGCACGTTGTTTCTGACAAACACATATTTAAAGTTTTCTATATAGCCATATAAGAAAAACTGCCCCGCCCCCTGGCGGCCATGTATTTTAACGAATCAAAATGATTTCAAGGAACTTGGTAGAGGGTCAACCAAGGAACAGTTTTTTGCAAACATATTTTGATATTCTGGTCAGTGGTTTCAAGCAGTGACCAGAAGATTTTCACAGTTGTCTATATATCCATATAAGGAAAACCCTCCCCCGGAGGCCACGTTTTTTTTAACGAAACAAATGATTTGAAGGAATTGGTAGAGGGTCGTCCAAGGAACGTTTATGTAAAAAAAATTAATCCAGTGAGTGGTTGACGACAATAAGATTTTCGAAGTTTTCTTTATGGCTACATAAGAAAAAAGGCCCCGCCCCCTGGCAGCCATGGTTTTCGACGAATCAAAATAATTTTAAGGAATTTGGTAAAGTGTCACCCAAGGAAAAATTCTGTGAAATAAACTAAAATGGTTTCTGATAAGATTTTCAATGTTTTTTTTTAGCTTTTGGTTGCCATGTCAACCAGAGTTTTCAACATATTCTAATGAGTTGAAGGAATTCAGTATAGGACCACCCCAGGTACATTCCTTCCAAGATTGGGTAAAATCCACTGAGCGGTTTCAGAAAAGAAATGTTTGAAGTAAATTTTGGACGACGAACGACGGACGCCGTACAGTGACTTTGTGCCCAGGTGAGCTAATAAGAAAGTCTGTGAATAAGTCCCTAAGGTGCACATACTAATTAATATACACACATTGGAAAGTGATGTATATAACACACATATATATGGTAAAAAGTCTCAAGCATATCAAGTACATGTTCAACACTTTACAACATTAAAGCCAACAAATCCCATTTATGAGTTTTACTGAAAAATATATTGCCTATATATTTTCACGGCTGCAACAATACAAATTGTACCTTTTATTACTTGCTTGATTACACAAGTAATAAAGCGGTGATACT
Source organism: Congeria kusceri (assembly GCA_027627225.1). Lineage (NCBI taxonomy): Eukaryota > Metazoa > Mollusca > Bivalvia > Myida > Dreissenidae > Congeria > Congeria kusceri. The sequence goes on from CM051034.1 coordinate 21,043,647, forward strand.
TTTCAAATAAACATTTTAAGATCAGCAGGCGAAATATCGCGATAATATTTGTAAGCAAAAATATTGTATACTGAGCATAACCGACAAAATCGATGTATAATGAACCATGTCATTCTCGGATAAAGTAGGTACATTCTTTGGGAATGTTATTTTCAATAAACTAAAAGGCTACTGAAAAAAAACATAGTAATTAAAAGTTTTATCCCAGAAGAATCTGAATTTGAGTGTCTTAATTTACAATCCTCAGGCGATTTACTCTGCAGGGATAAAATACTAACAAAATCACTCTGCAATACCTTATAATTATCGAGCAAGGATCCTACAAAAACATCAAATAATTCACAGTTAAAAAATTTGATTTTAAAATTTTATAGTATAATTATTAATTTCGTCTTTCAAAGATTTACCAAGACTTAATTCGTAGCTTGCAGAGAAGATATATTAAAAGTATGCTATATTTAAATCATAAAACTACTCGCACATTGTGCATTGTTTTCCAAGATGTTTTTTTGAGTATACATAAGTATCATGCGCTGCATTATGTACACTCTAACACTAGAAAAACAGTAATTGTTTGCTTCGTCGAATCAATTTGTCCACAATATATAACAACTGTTAACAAAGTAAGACATTTGAAAAGAAGCATACTGTTTGCGTTGGTACCTTTTCTACATTTTGCTAGCCATATTGCAAATAACTAATACACGTAAAACATTGTACACACCAGCGTGTTAAAGATCTTTATGCAGAAACTATATTAATATCCACAAAAATACATGTACATGTTATGCATTTCTATATTTAAACCTTAGCCCAAACAAAACAGTTTCGAAACTAGCTGAAAATTTCCAGTGATTTGTTATAAAGCGTGAATAACAAAACGCATCAAATAATCCACAGTAACATTCTAAACTAAGTGGGAGATTTGAAAATAAATTATCAATAATTTAACGTTTTCAAATATTTATAATTGATAACCAATGTTTTTTTCCGAGCAATTAGATTCACCATTATATTTAAAAATAAATTACCAAACAAATATAATGAGATTGATTACATACTCTCAACAAACGTTATAACGCACCAAATTGAAATAAATGGAAATTGTTGTATTTTATATAAAATATACATGTTTGTGTCCATGCCAAAATATTGGGAAAAAATACGAAAGAATTTCGTGTTTACCCTGGCGCAGCTGTAATTCTTACATATAAAGAAAGTACAACAATTTTCATTGGTTCGTTAAAATGTTTGTTGAGTGTACTTATCATATACTACATTTAACATGTGCAATGTAACAATATATGAAAAAAGCAAACGAATTATCAAAAACAATTATCATTTGTATCCGCAAATAAAATAAAGCGCAATTTATTATAGCTCTTTGCAAAGGTAGACACTCGCAAATACACATGTAACAGTGTACATACACACGTGTAGTGTACTAGTTAACACTATTAAACAGTCCACATCAATGAAGACATTTTCTTCAAATCAATTAAAATTGTGTGAACTCGCAATCTATTACAATAAGTACATTTGACTAAGATAGAAAGTTGCAATGAAATACATTTGTTTGCACTGTTTATTGTTGTACAGTTTGAATATAAAGCTTGAAATGTACCAATAAATAATCGACAAAACAAAATTAACAAAAACGTATTTTCTTGAAATCAATTTTTTTTAAATATGTAAACGCTTTGCAAGGATGGCAATTTGAAATGAAAACAAAAACAGATGCTGTGTTTTCCCTTTCGATATTATGATAACGTTCAATAATGATTTCACTCGATACATGGTAAAATACGACTGTATGATAAGCACAGAGGATATGCTAAGAACAACACAACGAAACCTTTGATCAATTCCTCTTTTACATTAATTAAGTGTTAAAATGTAAAAAAAAATACGACAGTTTTGCTAAATTTATAAATGTAGGTGTTCACACGTCAGTGTCAATCGAGCGATTGAATAGTGATCATATACATATTTGTATACACAAGAATGTAAACGATTAAACACAAAATAAAATAACGGCAGCAGTAATTAGTTTGTTCAAAATTCATTACATAACAGCAGTTTGCAACGAATAACACTATAGAGAGAAGCATGCAATGCGAGAATGGATAACATGAAGCAACACAAGAGGATTTTCTGCACATGTACACACATAATTAAGACTTAAGTTATAGTATACTACAGTCGAAAATAAGAAGCGAAACGATAACCGTATTTGTAATACTTATTACTTTTGTATTTTGTGATAACCATCTTGCAATTACTATATAATTATTATATAGATATATTGGAATATCGGCATATTTGCTTTGTTCCATTTACAAATAGCATCCACATAGTATAGCCAAAATGTACAGGTTAATACCAAATACACAAATGGATACAGTCTAACATATGAAATTCAGATAAAGGTTACACAACAATGTGTCCGACAATGAAACAAATTTAACTATTAAAAAGCATGTAATTTGTATTTTTCATTTCTCATTTTCATAGCAAATAGACATATTTTGCACGATTATAAACATGCTTTTTAATGTCAAATTTATTACACAACACCACCAACAACAACAATCAATCAATCAAACGAAAAAAAATCACATTTTATTTTCAGCAACATGTTGGTAGTGCTATAAATATAATGATTCAATTTATTATAACAGCAAATGGAAATGTCATACTTTCACTCCCTTACTGCATGAAAAAATGATAAAAAGAACTATAAATGGTTACAATTGCAGCAATACGATTATCATAATTTAAAAGGGTGATCGTATTCTTAAAAAGACCCCGGGTAGTTTTTGTGAATATAAAATGTGCAGAACGCTTGGTCAATCAATTATTGCTTATTAAATTATCCGATTAATGGGAACAATTTGGTTACTTACCATTAATATTGTTTATTTAACATTAAAGCTGATTAATTCGTGACCGCTGTTTTATAAAATGAAAATCTACAGAAAAACAACCAATACTATCAGTGATATAGGATTATATAATTACTAAAACAATGATTGTATATACAAGCGTGCAATATAACAATACATTATATGCACCACGGCAACAGCTATAACCTTTTAACATCGGGTATTGCTATATTTCTTATAAATTAAAAACAGCACATTCATGCCCTGACACATTAAAAAATATGTGTAAAGCTATTAACTAGCAACAACACGTACAGTACTCAAACACTACTATAAACATAAGTACAAATGAAACGAAGAGTTTTGAATTCTATGTCAAAAAACTTACAGCAACACATAGTTAAGTAAAAAAAACAACAACAAGGCTTGTTTATCATTGCTATTAAACAACAAGGCTTGTTTATCATTCCTATTATTTACATATTAAATTATTGAAACATCAATTCGGATGCCTTTTTGGAAACAACGACACATTTCACCTGTATTTAAAAGTACTATTGCATTCATTCTAATATTTTAGATTATCCTAACACCTATTTATGTCCATTGTAAGTTTGTTGTAATGTAAAGGTAAGTAACACTCTAAGAATCACATCTTTGCTGTCAAATAGGAACAAGAATTACATCCATAAATTCCCTATACATTTACGGCAAGTCATACGTGTTAGAAATTCATTAATTTAATGTGTTAAACATGTATTTACAAAATCAAGCCTCTACACATGATAAACGTTACGATATGATATAATACGATACGAATGATATAACCAACAACTACGTCTGACTCATTATATATTATACATACCATAGTCATGTATATGAAAAGAAGGTCTCCTACATATACACACATGATACATGATACCTTATTACATATCTATGGCACACATGAAAATGTATTTTCCAAGACCAGTTTACGAAATAAACATGCAGAAAATAACACAAAAACTGTTACGTGTACAAAACACATCAGCAATACAAGTTCAATAATAGAATAAATATATATCAAAATATGTACATTTTTACAGACTAAATAAAGAACGATTATTTATTGGAATTGTACTTCAAATTGTTCATATTGTATCTACGTATCTACGTTTTAACATTGCACATTTTTTTACTTTGTTTATTTAACCGTTATGGTTGAACATATATTTGATTAATATTATTTTACATTTATTTCGTAACTGTATGATACTTTTGAAGTGTAATTTATCTCAGAATCATTATTTTATTCAACATGAACTTAATTTAACCAATTTGAAATACGTTTACATCCCAGAAAGTACACAGCTCAATCTCATCACCACGTGAAGGTTTGATATATGATATGAATAACTTGTAACATTATTACAATACTATAAGATACACATGTAGTTACGTCAACACTCTATATAAAAAACAACAACATGTAATCGTACTTTTGCCTACCTATGAAATGCATGAAAAAATGTTTAACATTATGTTATAATTGACACACGTTTTGTCATTTACATTATGTTATTTACATTGCATTTATTTACATACTAATTTGGTGTGGTAAGTAAAACAAAGCATAAATGTAATAAAACTAAGCAACAGTGGTTCTATATGCAACAAAACAACTTTACAACTGTACAAATATATTGCAGTTTACATAAATCAGACTGAAATGAGAAAAATGATTAATATTATGTAGGCAACATACATATGCGATCGGGTTTTGGTGAACAACTCATAACATTTCATGACTGCTGATTGCAAACTTGATATTGTATGGCAACACTAAGAAGATTCTGCACAATTAAGTAATGTATTAATTGTCATAATTACACACATGACGTCATTATCATCCGATTTGACATACAGAGCCACGCGATCGAGCGCACTTATCATAACTATCATTACTACCACTTAAATGTGTCACAATCATTTACATTTACATCACAGCAAGACTGTAACTGTAATCATTACTGGCGCAGTGCCTAAATCCGCCACATTTGGGGGGTTTTTGTATGATATTTTCAAAAGTTGTTTACCGATTGACATAAAAATTCAAATAAATCAAGTTAGGTTTAATGTGCATTTGCTGGTGTGTTTTGGTTACATTTCAAATACTTGGCATATGAAAAATTATTATTGAGATTGAAGGCCTAAACAGTGAATAAAATGAGCGTCAGAGTGCCTAAATCCGCCACCCCTCTTTAAAATGTTAAACTTGCTCGAAAATAAAAAAAAATATTCTTTGATGAATTCTGTTTTCAAAGCAACTTCTATTGACTTCTATTGACAAAACTCCCGTTTTCGTTTTTTTTAAGCTTCATTTTATAGTGTTTAATATAAAACACGGTGATCCGAAGTTGCTTGGTGAAAATCGTAGATCAGGAACCGTGGCATGCTTATTCCACATTTGATTATTGTTCTTATTTAATTTTCTTTATTAAGCAGCTCGATGTCTGTTGTTAATACAATGTTTCAATTTCTTCAAATACTCGTTTGTATTTCTAAAAATAGCTCTGAAACTGGGCCCTGCGTGCACATGGGACAAATAATGGGGGTATTGAATAGCGAGACATTTGCGCTCTTTATAAGCTGTTTTTTCCCCACATTTTAGTGTATTAATGCCAATGAATAATGGTTAATTTTATGCTGCAAATGCTCACATGGACATAATATTAAAACACGATAATTTAATTTTATCATGGACACCATGCGGGGCCTCAAAATTGCGCATGCGCAGTATGAAATAGATTCCCCGCATGCAGTTTGTTTGCATTTAGGGGTTATGCACAAAATAATTGGATTAAATATTCAAAATTGCACAAATCTAGATGAAAACTCGTCGGCGTTGTTAAGTGAAAGTATCTGATTGATCGAGATCAACAAAATAGAAATGGCCCGTCGATAAACGCTTATTCGGATGGGGTGGCGGATTTAGGCAAGTGGCGGATTTATGCACTGCGCCAGTATGGAACTTACCCTGACCTAGTCATTTATCAAAGCGTACTTTTTATTACAATATACACATATGGCAAACTATGAATGTACCTGTAAACACTTAGGAAGATAAAAATCCTTACAAGTGAATCGTGTTTAACTTGACAACGACAATCCCAATGTTGCAAATAATGCATGTTATATTTTTAATCACCAAAATAGTTTTCGTTTGTACACGCGGAAACTCAAATACATGTATATACGTTGAATTGACAGCTGGCTTAGGTTACACAACACCAATAAACGATACAAAAGTCGACAGTAGAATCAATTGAATTCTTTCATACTGTGTTTCCTTCATCATTTTTATGTTGTTCTATTTAATTTCAACTTTTATTGTCGCTTTCATTTGCTTTTTTTGAAATTAATTAATATGAAAGATCGAACATTCACACTTTAATACGCATTTTTAAACATATGTTATTCTTAACATTTTTTCTACTGTGTTATTAAAAATATATATTGACTTCCTTAGAATAAATAGATGATTTTACATTATGATTTTCTTACTCGTAAACTTGTGCAGACCCTCTTTACTAACAGGTTTTATGAATTACATGAGAAATCTCAGAACCCGAAAAAGAATTATCAGAGCGCCAAATGCGAAGTCGAATTTTATAATAGTGCACCCATGGACTCGAATCCACGTACTCTCCCTCTCTTCGTAATACATTTTTATCGTCATCGTCTTCAGCATCATCAGCCGTAGCAGAAAGAGAAACGACAGCTGCGTTATCTGCAACAGCTCGTTTGTCCATAGCATCAAACTGTGAGAGTTGACGCTGCTACTTGTCAATGGAACTCTTTGAGTGGTGAAGCTGCTACTCAGCGAAGGAACACTGTGAGAGTTGACGCTGCTACTTGCCAAGGGAACTCTCTGAGTGCTGAAGCTGTTGACGCTGCTACTTGCCAAGGGAACTCTTTGAGTGATGAAGCTGCTACTTAGCGAAGGAACACTGTGAGAGTTGACTCGGCTACTTGTCAAGGGAAATCTTTGTGTGTTGAAACTGCTACTCAGCGCAGGAACACTGTTAGAGTTGACGCTGCTACTTGTCAAGGGAACTCTTTGAGTGATGAAGCTGCTACTCAGGGAAGGAACTCTTTGAGTGTTGAAGCTGTTGACGCTGCTACTTGTCAAGGGAACTCTTTGAGTGATGAAGCTGCTACTCAGTGAAGGAACACTGTGAGAGTTGATGCTGCTACTTATCAAGGGAACTCTTTGAGTGATGAAGCTGTTGACGCTGTTAATTGTCAAGGGAACTCTTTGAGTGATGAAGCTGCTACTCAGCGAAGAAACACTGTGAGAGTTGACGCTGCTACTTGCCAAGGGAACTCTTTGAGTGATGAAGCTGCTACTCAGCGAGGGAACACTGTGAGAGTTGACGCTGCTTCTCAGCAAGTAGACTCTCTGGTAACTACTAATGAAGCAAACAGTGTGTGTACAGATGCTGCTTTTGTATCAAGGAACTCTACCTCTGCTGCTACTAAACGTGGGTCAGCTTCATCGGGAAAAAAGACCGAAAATAAGCCTGTAAGTCATATATTTGAACATTTTTTACTCATACATATATCACATGACATCCAGTCTGCTTCCGTGTAGCATAAGGTAAGAAGTATGTATTAAGTGTGTGGCATAAAGTTGAAAACTATTTTTACAAACAATACATGGCATGAACCACCAGATACTAGTTCCTTTTTAGTCCACTTCCGGTGTCTCACTGGAGGGGACTATAGGTTTGCCCTTCTTCTGTCCGTTCGTCCGTTTGTCTGTCTGTCAAAACTCCTTCATCCTGCAATACCTAATAAAGTACAGAAGAAACTTGGCATGCATATAAATGGCAATGTGAGGTTTATGCACAACCTTTCATTTTTTTACCAGAGTCAAAGGTCACTCGGCTGTTACAAAAAATAAAAATAAATGTAACACTCTGATAATTCGAAAAGCACATCATAAGATATGATCATGAAACTTCGTACACAGATTGGACTGTAGGTGTGCCCTTCATCTGTTAGTCTATCTGTTCGTCCATCTGTCCGTCCATCCACTAAACATTGTTGATGCCATAACTTAGAAAGTACTGAAGATACTTTCATGAAACTTGGTGTACATTTAAACACTAAAGTGAGGCTTAGGCACGGCCTTTTAATTTTTAACTAGAGGTTAAAGGCCCTGAGGCTTTAGTTAAAGTAGAAATAAAACTTTTAACACTGTAATAATTCGAAAAGCACATAAGATATTATCATGAAACTTTGTACACAGATTGAACTATAGGTTTGCCCTCTGTGTTTCTCTCTGTTTGTTAGTCATCCTTCCATCTGTGTGCATAAACTGGATCTTGTCATAACTCAAAATGTACCGAAAATACTTTAATGAAACTTGGTATACATATGAAGTCAATGTAATTGGTCAGGTACCTGTCAAAAAAATTGAATAGCACTTAATACTGCAAATACTTGAAAAGTACATAAGTACATAACATGTGATCAACAAAGTTGGTATACACATAAAGGGCAAGATGAGGTTTATGATCAAGATTTTTTTTCACCAGAGGTCAAATGTCTGGTCCATGTTACTCAAAATTGAAAAAAAATCTTAATACTGTAGGGAAAATTGGGATTTGATTATGAAACTTTATACTTCTACAGATTTTGTGCAGTATGAAGGTATTGCACAATGTTAAATTAGTAGGGGATGTTATAGGTCATTGTAACTCTATGATGTTCTTTAGCTCACCTGAGCACAGCATGCTTATGGTGAGCTTTTTTGTGATCGCCATTTGTTAAGAATTGAAACGCTGTTTCGGCGCTTCATCGATGTATGAAGGTCAGTTTTTTGGTATCTAATTTGCATAAAGCCGAAGGCTTTATGTACAAATTAGATTTTTTAAAAACTGACCTTGAAACGCTCTTTTCGTCGCTTCATCGATGTATGAAGGTCAGTTTTTTGGTATCTAATTTGCATAAAGCCGAAGGCTTTATGTACAAATTAGATACAAAAAAAACTGACCTTCATACATTGATGAAGCGCCAAAAAGAGCGTTTCAATTCTTATAATTACAATTGTGTGTATGCTTTAAATTTTTACCTTAAAAGAGTAAATTAATTTGAGATTATTTTTTTGCAATTCGCGCTTCAATACATTGAAGAATAATTCGTAGGCTCCGCCCCTTGCATTGCAGTAGCGTTGTGTACATGTCGCAATACAGCGGTATCTTAAATAATACAGTAGCTCTAGTGATAAAATTTACCTTTGATTTACTTTTGTTTTTGTTGATATTTTGTAAGAGCAATTTTGAACAAGGTGTTTTGTATCCATAATATACATGTAGCAAGAGACGGAAATATTGAACGCGTTCCAGTTTAGAATTACGACTGAAGGCTAAACGAGTCAAAAGTTGTTTTCAGATAGTTGCAATTTCGTAAACGCCCGTATATCCTCGTGTCACCAGTTTTCGCCGATGTAAGAAACAAAATGCCTTTGTTTGACAATGCAAGCAAAACTTTTGAAAAACTAAATAACTTTGTTTAAAATAAACCACTTACCTTAAATAATAAAGTGAAGTTGTTTATTTATTTGTTTGCTTTATGCATTAAAAATACTACAATGTCAGTGCACTGTGTACAAAGTCAATGACCCGTGACGTCACCTATTTTCGCCGGTTACACTCAACTGTTCAATGAGGGTTGTTCAATAAAGTATAAAGAAGTAAACAACTGTAAGTTAACTAGTAAATAACTGTTAAAACATTATGTTTATGTTTTATATGTACACTTAGTGAAATATTTATTCTTCTTTGCTTGCACAACTTGGGCAAAGGAATTGATCTCCACTTCTAAGCACTTTAACTGGAGTGCAAAATTTAAGGTGAACCCATCTGTCACAAACATCACATTGTGCCCATTTCACAAGTGTAAGATTTATGCAGTACTTTAACTCTGTGGGTGTGAACAATTTACAAACACAGCATTTTTCAGATTCTGGAACATCATCCTCAGAAGTCTCCGAGTCAGTGTAGGTGTCATGCAAGACATTTGACTTGTTCTCTGTAGAAGTACCAGGTTTAGGGTTTGTACATGTTGATGATTTTGATGATTTATTTTTGTTTTCTGTTGACCAAGGTTTTACAGACTTTGCTGGTTTATTTTTACTCAAGTGTTCTTTTACTTTATTGTACACAATATCTTCAGTAATAGGTTTACCAGCTACAACCTTGCTAAGTGTTTTTCTCACTTTTGCAGCACGGACATTGTTCACAATTGGCGCACATCTTTTGCCAAAAAATTCAACTGAGGTTTCAACAGATGTTTCAAAGGATTGTTCAACCAACTTGTTTGGGTCAATGTTTGTGAAAGCTAGTGAGGGTGCAATGGCAATGTCACTCACTACAGTGTCATTGAATGGATATATTCCACAACGCCGGAATGCCGATTGAATGTTAACTGGTGTTAGTGTGGCAGTGTAAGCTTTACACGCAATACTACAAACATCATTTTTTGTCACAACATTACCACCAGAAACTCTTGTGTGGTGATAACATGCTTCATTCCATGCATTTTGAAACGGCCCAAAACAGGACACATCAATGGGTTGGAGTAGGTGGCTGCAATGCGGCGGGAGAACAAAGAGAATAATATGGTTGCTTTTGCCCACTCAATTAAACCGATTGAAACATGACTTTTATGTCCATCATATAGAATGAGAACTGGGTTGTTAGCGTCACGTCTTGGTAACACTCTTTCTGCATGGTATTTGATGTAATTTGAAAATATGTCGGTATTGGACCAGCCAGACTCAGACACTGTCGCTGATGTTCCTGGAGTTGATCCTTCTACAAGGGTAGCTGGCATTCTGGCGCCAGGAAATATCAAATATGGTGGAATGTGTTGTCCTAAAGCGTTACCTCCACCAATGAGTGTTACTGTTTGAGACCTACCAGCTGTTACAGCCTGCGCTTTGTATAATGTACCAGTTACAATTTTAGGGGGTTTGTGATTTATTCTAAGGCCCTTTTCATCAATGTTGTAAATTCTACCAGGCTTGTCTGTCAAATGATACTTGGTTAAAATTGTGTGCAGTTCTATAAAGTAACTGTCAATGGTTGTTCTAGTAGCACTTTTGGCTCTTGCTATTACTAGTGACTGTGGCTTTTTTACTTTTAAATCGGGCCATCTACTTAAAAATCCATACAGCCACTTCAAACTAAATTTGTCCCCTTGTTGTTTAAGTCCCAAATGAATGGCATAATCTGTGGCCAAGTTAATTGTCTCTTGCCGAGAATATCCAAAACCTATTTCAGCCATAGTTTTAATATGGTTATATAGGGAAGCTTCCTGTTCAATAGTAAAGCATGGTGAAGGGCCAGATTTGACAGTGTCAATATCAATTTTGCCTCGAACTCTGTCTTTTAGAGTGTTTATGGGAATGCCAAACATTTTGGCAACCCTCTCTACCGGAAGCCCCTGTTCAATACACATTTTGTAAGCGTCCGATAAGTCATCATGTGAACAACTGGCTCTGTAACTGCCACATTGCCAAAGTAGGTGCCTTAAAATAGACTTCTAAAACGTTAGAAATGATAAGGAGACACATGGTACATTTTTAATCGGCGTTCTGTCAAACTGACATGAATTTGACAGACAGCGGGAATGTGACGTCACACTGTGTCTGCTGCACATTATACATGTAAAACAATGAACAATGTCATAATATTTAATAATTAAAATAGTTAGAAAAAGAGTAGAAAAAATGGCTTATGTTTTTACGCATTTTTTGCAGTTCAATTTTCATCAGTCTATTTCTTACCTTTCGAATTTCCATTTTCAAAACAAACGCAGCGTACTACATCGTTTACTACATTGTTTACTCTCGGCGCAGGTCAACTGTGAAATCTCGCGAGACGATACATAGGTTACATTGCACCAAATGCTATCGGCGAAAATAGGAGAACGGCGAAAATAGGTGACGTGACGACATACGTGTGTGGTTGGAACCGTAGTTTAGGCGTAAACAATATTTAAATAATTAATGTTTATTTTTAACATTTGAAACGCAATGCTTCATATGTATGTTTTCTTTTTAAACGACCCGTTTTAGGCCCTCGATATTAGTCGATGTTTACACCCATTATGGCATGCATTTTAAAACTATGTGTTGAGCAAATATTTCAACACCACAGTTTTTTGCACTTTGTGTTGAAATGTTTTGTGTAAGAAATTCGGCAAAATATAACTTACAGTGTGGATACAAAATTAAGACCAGAAAAAGGTAAAAGTAATTTATTATGTTAGTACTGATCAACATATCAAATCCATGGAATTGTGTGTCATAGGCCGAAAATATCTACTGTACAGTAGATCTATACCTATGCTTTTCATCACCTGTGTGACACAAATTAAAAAGGTAAATTGTTATGCATCTTATTTGCATAGAGCTATAATTATGAAGACAGTTTTAATTGTTTAAGTCAACGCTACTAGTAAATGACAATTCTTTCAAATATTTTTTTTTTGCTTCAGCTGCTGATGAAACTCCGGGCCCCGAGTGATAGAATTAGTAACGATTAACCACAATAAAGATTCGCCACAAATCGATTCACTACAGTGTAATGACGATTCGCCAGAGGGTGATAACGATTTGCCACTGTGTGTTATAACGATTCTCAACAAACTGGATTTACCAGATATACTTCGCCCTGTTGTGCAATGTAAATGGATAAATGTTGGGGAAAATGAATGGGTGAATTATGTGCAAATCATCATTGACTTATGCTTAATTGACCAACTTGCGCCTACTTCACGGAGTGATTAGAGCTTCGCAGCTGGCGGGTCATTTGCGAACTTGGAAATGGGATTTTTAAATGCGACATTCAGCTCTCAGAGGTGACAATTTGATGCAGCTCGCACATTTTTCGAGGTGTTCTTGTGGTATTCTTTTGCAAGCTCCACGGGATGACTGCATACCATGCTCGCTTGGTTTTCCGGTGGCTTCCTTGTCAAAAAAATGTGAGACGTTTGTTCAACTGGATGTCTGTTATTTGACTGACACCTGTTGTTTCTAAACCGTTCTTTGCCCTAATCTGTAAAATTGCGCATTTTTATGTTTGTGTTTGTTAAATTTCATTTGTTTTCCTCTTTTGATAAATATAAATTTAATTATAAATATTAAATATTTTTATCCAAAAAGTACTTTTTTATGCTTGTGTTGAATTTTCTCTCTATGTTCTTTCTTTTCTTGCATGCATAATGCTCATCAAATAGGCAAAAAGAAACAAACAACATACATTTTACATTGTTTATACTTTATTATTAATTAATTCATTCATTAATTTCTTATTAAATCTTTTGACAATGCCATGTATAAATGTGAATAAATCTGTTAAACTCTATTTGTATTTGTGTGTGTGTGTGTGTGTTTTTGTGACAAGCACTGCATGTAAACAACAATAAAAAGTAGTCCCTCATGAATATTAATTGAGGCAACCAGCTTCATGGAAAAATAAATGCCTGTCACATGATGCATTTCAGCCAATCAGAACACTGTAAAATGATGAGACCAAAGGAAATTGTAATTATTCTGTCATGAATAGTGCATTGTCAGTATTTGCCTCGTTAACACTCTAGAGGCCCCATTTATTGACCAATCTCCATTCAACTTGCCCATAATATTTATCCCAATGAATACTAGGCTGAGTTGGAAACTGGATCATGTGGGATCAAAACCTATGTCACTAGGTCACAATGTAAGAAAAGCTTGTTAACAAAGCTGTTTTTGCCCAATCAACATGAAACTTGCTCAAAATATTTTTTGATGATATCTTGGCCAAGTTCGAAAATGGTTCGGCTCCTTTGAAAAACATGGCCGCCTGAAGGTGGGACAGTTTTCCTTATATAGCTATAGAAAAAAAGCTGGTTAACACTTAAGAGGTTACATTTTTACCCAATCAACATGAAACTAGCTTTATCTTCATGATATCTCAGCTGAGTTTGGAAATGGTTCTGCTCTGTTGAACACCATGGCCTCCAGGGTGTGGGGAAGTTTTCCTTATATAGCTATAGGAAAAGTTTGTGAACACTTCTAGATGTCATATGTTTGCGCAATAATCATGAAACTATCTCAGTACATCCGTTTTGATGATAATTAGGTTGGTTCCGCTCCATTAAAAAAAACATGGCAGCCAGGGGGCGGGGAAGGTTTCCTTAGATGGCTATATTGAAAACTTAAAAGCGTGTGACCACTCTAGAGGACATATTTATCAACAACTCTTAAAGCTTGCTAAAAACTTGAAAACTAGGTTACTAGTGCAAAATGAAGAAAAAGCTTGTGAACCCTCTCTGGTGAGCGACCTAAGGCCTTTTGGCCCTCTTGTTCAGATGAGCTATTGGTATATGGACCTCTCCTGCGTCTTTCGTATGCCGTCATTGCCCCGTCAACAATTTTCTCACACCAGTGACACTAGAGTTATTGCTCCTTTTTCATGCAAATAAATGCAAATATGCCTTTTTGCAACATATAGACTTTATTTTCCAATCTTTACCAAACTCTCACAGTTTGTGTATGACCGTCGGATCTCAGCAGGAGCCAAAAATGGGTAAGATTATGGTACACACTCTGTAGTTATTTGTTTCTGAAGAAAAATACAAAAATTGACACTGTTCAGGCTAGAAACTTTATTTTTCATCCATTCTTCACCAGTCTTCACCAATCTTGCACATTTTGTCTATAACCAGAAGATTACATGTGAAGTCAAATATCAGCAAGATCGGGCCAGAAATACCAGAGTTATTACCTTTTGTTCGTGAAAAAAAATGCAAAAATAGACATTGTTCAGGATACAGACATCATTTTTCATCAATTTTTCACTATTCTTGCACTGTTTGTTTATGTCCATAGTATTTTAAGTAACGATAAATTTAAGCAAGATTGGACCAGAAATACCAGAGATATTGCCCTTTATGAAAAAAAAAATGCAAAAATGGACATTCTCCAGAAAATAAATTTTCAATTTTTCATTCAGTCTTCACCAATCTTGCACAGTTTGTGACCTTAAAATTACATATGAAGTAAAGTTTCAGACTAAATATAGCATAGCCATCACAATAATCACATCACAACCAGTTCTTCAAAACTGCTTGTGAAAAGACATCAAAATGTTCGAAACTTTCCAGGATTCAATTGTCATTAACTTAATGAAAATGGGTAAGACAAGAATATTGAGAAAAAAGACTAGGATAGGTGAAACATACTGCACCTCCACTACCCAAGTTGAACTTTAGTTCAAAGCCCATTGCACTAAAATCAAACCAATCCTAACCCCCTCTGCAGGTACATGAGTATTGTTCATATTTCTGTTCACAGTATGGTCTTCATCTGTTCCTGTACTCAAGGTGAGCGCTTTGGACCATCATTGTCCTCTTGTTCTTGCCATTCAGTTGATGTTAATTCATTTATGTGAACAGTTTTTTTTATTGTCATTAACGTCTATTTCAGAAACCTGAAAGGTACTGTGTCTACTGTAAATCCATTGTCCTCAATGGAAAGTTAAAAAGACACATGATCAGAAAACACAAAAGTGAACCTGAGTTAGAAGACATACTCAATGAACCTTCTGCCGTCCAGAATAGCTTCTTTGAAACGAAACGCAGAGAAGGAATTTATGAATTCAACGCAGCACGTATGGCTGATGGAAAAGAAATTGAAATGAGAGAAAGAAAACCCAAATTTGAGGACCAGGTTCGGTTCTGTGCTGACTGTAAACGTTTCCTGTCGAACAAGTATTTTTTTAAACACAAATGTGCGACGTTAAATCCTCAAGCAATTAAGCCAAAATTACTCCAGAAAGCCTCTGATGAAAAAAATCAAAATGATGTTGAATTCAAAGTCATTCTCAATAGATTTATGGATGGGGAAATAGGAGACCTGTACAGGACCGACAAATTTATTCAGTTGATTGGGTACAGACACTTTAATTTGCGAAGACATGAAGAGGGTAAACAGATGGAGGTGCGTAAAGTTGTCATGGCTGAAATGAGAGAGTTGGGCCGGTTGTTTGTTGAATGCAAATCGCTATGCGGGCAAAACAAAACTTTGGAAGATATGCTCAGTCGACAGCATTTGCCAGACCTTATACAAGCTGTAGAACAGTTGGCATTTGATCAATATTCAATATACAGGAACAGAAAAGCATGGACAAAAACTGTTTCTTGATGCAGTAATTCTAAGGGCTTTAAAGACCCTACTTGGTTTCTAAAGTGAAACAATGCAAGATGAAAAGAGGAAAGAACTGAAACATATCATCACCGCATACAAGCATAAATCGAAAGAAATGTACCCAAAAGCGAGGCAAACTTGTGTCAAATCTTCACTAGAAAAAGCTAGAAAACCAGCTAATCTGCCAAATGCACAATCAGTAAAAAAATTAAAAGAGTACATTGGATCACAAATTCAAAACATTCTTGAACATTACAATATTAAGCAGTATTCTTTACTCAGAAGTCTGGTTGTTGCTAGATTAACCTTGTATAATGCCCGACGGGGGGAAGAGGCCGAAAAAGGAGTTAGACTCCCAGATGAAGAAATTGAAAAATTTCATGATCCAGCTGAACGTTACTTCTGGGAAAATTTAAACTTGCCTAGCTCAACGGCAAAGGTAGAAGTATGTGCCTGTGCTGGTCCCAATTGATCTGGTGGAGGTCATAAACTTGCTTAACAGATATAGGTTAATGTTTGGAATCCAAGAATACAAAACATTCACGCATCTCGCACTGCTCTGGTTGGCATTCCGTAGCTGATGTTTGTAAGATGGCTGGTGTGAATGCCACAAAAAATGCGGCACAGGCTAACCGCAGTCTTTGCCAGCATTGCTATGGGAAAACAACAGCAAAAAGTTTTCTTCGAACACATGGGGCCATGATCTTGATATTAATAAGGAAAATTACCAATGTCCCCAAGGAGTCCAAGCAGTAACTGTCATGGACAAAATGCTGAACATAGTTAATGAAGGTCATGATTTATGATTCAATATAATCACAGTTATAGAACACATTCATTTATATGTCTTGCAATAATTCGTTTGTCGAGCCCACTTGCAGTTAGCTCGACTGAATTGTCATAAGAGCAATTTAGTGTATGTGCGTGTAGTGGTCTCATAAGATATTTAAACTGTTATTGATAAGCTAGCTGCAGTGTTCCATGGTAAACTTTTTTGAGTATATCTTTTCTCTTGACAGGTTGCCAACAGGCATCTAGTATTAAAACAGGCAATGTCAACATGCTAACTTTCTTCCAGTTAATGTTGATAAATACATCTTGTATACTTACAGTATGTTTGGCTAATTTACCAAGATTCGTTGATTCTTCCAGTAGTTACATCATTTCTGGTTATACAGCCTATAGCTAATCATTTCTGGTTTTACAGCCTATAGCCTATGGGAACAATGATCAATATGTGTGTTAACTTATGCTAAGTGACTTACATAAAAAAATTATATTATAGACATGAGCCAGGCACCTCGTTTAAATCCTGATGGTGTGTATCCATGTGATATCAAGGTGAAACATTGTACAGATGCCAGAATGTGTTCAGGTAACAGATGTGTGCATAATTCGCATTTTTTTTACACCAAAATTGGTATCCGAAATACTTTTACTTTCCAAAAAAATTGGTTCTTGGTTTAAGTAGTTCAGATGCTAGATGAAGACTTATGTATACTATTTATTGTTTGCTTTGGGCTACATCTTACATTATGCTCTCACAGTCTGTGATAAAAAAAACTTGGGGTTCCTGAAGACCTGTAAAATTAGTTCAATTTCTTAAAAACCTAGCTGGCATTAAAAAAATTCCATTCCAGATTAATTTTATGAAATTCAATATATGTTTTGCATATGCATTTGATTCTAAGTATTGCAAAAGATATACGTAAGAGATAAATAACAGGATACTACCAATAAGGCTGATGCTCTGAATTCTTGATCGAATGCGTTACTATGAACAAATTATACTGTCTTATCGTTGTATTAAAATAAAAATACTACAAAGAAACTTGTGGTTTTGGCTATTCATAGTATTGTGGTTTGATTAAATATTATTAAAGTGTTATAAAGACAAATATTTCTAACAATTTTTAATAATGTAGGCGTGCCTGCAATCAACGATATGGTTGAGGCCACTGATGATGACCATCTAACTGAAGAGAATTCTGTACAAGTGGAACAGCTCAGCACTAGTGGCCACAAAGAAAAGAGTTTGCATGGTATTGCATTATCATTTTTACAGATGTGGGTTATTTTGTAGGTGGTAACATTCGTATGCTGATGTATTTCATTGCTAAGGCAAGCTTTTTCGATCATGATGTTTTGTATCATCTCTCAACCATTGGCACACTAATCTTGTACATGGAAGATCATATTGTTTTCTCTAAATCAATTAAAAGCTTTTTGTTTGACCTTTAATTAAAGAAACTTGGATAAAGATACAAATTGAAATTAATTTTGTATGCAATAGTAATGATGAGAGGAAATGTTGGCACGGATCCAAACATCTTGCATATTACATTAATTAGTTTTGAAGTAGATCAACATAATGTTGCAAATATTGATCAGATTTAACCTAAACACAAATCGGTTTCTTAATCTGTTCATTTTATTATTTCTTTTAATTTTGTTTTAAGATAAATGGTCCAGTGAAGACACTCAACTGTTGAGAACTTACTCTAAGCAATTCATTTATCTTCGCCCTGATGGAAATGGCAATACAGGGAACTTGCCAAGTAAGGGTAATATTTCATCCCTATAACTTAATATCTTTGATATCAGTTGTTAACAAAGTAACATGAAGTTGTTGTTTTGTGTTCAGTATTCATAAGCATTCCCACACTGAAAACCCACTAGAACCTCCTGTTATTTTTTTAATAATCAATGCAAAGGTTATACATTTTTATTCTGTGAGCTATTGGTATAGTGGGATTGGCCTGTGTCGTCCGTTTGGCGTCAACATTTGGGTTGATTGCTGCAATAGAGACTTCACTTTTCACTCAATCCTGATCAAACATCCTGTATGGCAATAAAATCTCGGACTAGTTTGATAATGGGCATAATCAGAATGTGTGTGACCATAAAATCGCCTACAAAATAGTGGGCCAAATCTGACCTGAGTCATTACCCCTTAATTATAAAAAAAATATATAAACGCTCTAGAGGCCACATTTTTCAAGCAATATATTTCATTCTTGCACAATTTGTGACAATAAAATCTTCGACGAATTTGACCATGGGTCTGCTAGGACTAGAAAAACCAGAGTTAGTGTCTTTTTCTGCAAAGATGTGCAGAAATTAGATCAGACCAGATCAGACCAGAAACATTGGACTTATTACCCCTTTTTCATGAAAAAATAAGCAAAAACATTTCTTTCCCAAACCGTTTGGGACTTTTGCGTAAATGTTCTACATTCACCGAATATCAATCAATCTATTGTCTTTCATACTTAAGTGAGCGATTTAGAGCCATCATGCTTTCTCGTTTGCATTTAACTTAATCATGTTGCACTTCTTTTTAGGCAAGGATGTTATTATACAGTTCTTGAGGGAAGAAACTCCAAGTTTGCTGTCCACCTTGACACTACACCAGCAACATTTTAAAACTCGGGCAAAGTTGTTTAATGAAAGCAACACTATTAGACAGAAAACTGTTGTTGCTTTAACTAATATCACCTATTAAAAGAAGAACGGGGTTTTGTATTATATGCCCCCCTTAACTGGTGGTGGTACACTCAATGATATAGTTTGTTCTCATGATGTGGTTGAGATATGTTGCGTTTGTCTGTATATCGGTTGTACAAACATGTATATACTAAAACCAGTCCACTACCAACTTCCTGAACCTATTATAGTAATTTAAAGGGACTTGTTCACAGATCGGCAAATTGACAATTTTCCAACTTTTGTCAATATCCCCAAAAGGAAAATACAGTATATATAAACTAGCGAAACCACACTACAGACCAACATATATATTGGAAATAAAGCGTTCTTTATGAAAAGTCATCAATTGAAATGGATAAAATCATAAAGCGTTTGTAACGGTTTTCGTCAGTATTTGGGGAAACATGTGTATCATTTACATAGCATAAAACATCCATACTACTATTTGTAAGTCTGGATGGTCAAGCGGTTTCATAGACAATCTTTTGATCTTGACGGTCGTAGGTTAGAATCTTCAAAATTCAGGCGTAACTTAAACTTGTCGTACGATCTTTGATAAAACAGAACCCTGGTATCTTTTGGTCTGTAAGTCGTCAACAGCTTAAACCGAATTTGCGGTAACTTAAACATATCTTCACTCTCTGCATCAATATGTTTGTTGGTCAGGTCACACAGTTTTACATTTTATGTATATTAACTGAATCAGGACAGAGTATTCTGCAGGGACTGTGTCTGAAAGTGAAATATTAACTCTTGGCAGCTTTTCTTACTGCAGCCGCTTTCGGCCATCTTGTTAAGGGATTTGCAATCTCTTTGTTGTTGTGTACTTGCTTTCGTTTTTTTTCACTTTCAAATAATGGATTCTGCTGACATAAGACTTAGTATAAATATATAAATGTTTAGCTCAAAAATATTAATTGATGCTATGTTGTGTTTACAATTTTTTTGAATACTTGAAAGATGGGTCTGTCGGACAAACGAAAACATAACATGATAATATGTTTGATTGCTTGTGTTGCTTAGAAAAATATTATTTTGGAAATCGTTCCACCTGTTAACCTGTTTTTCTTATCTTGTACTGTCCTGTTGATCTTTAATATACATTCATGTATAATGAAAAACAGTATATGTTTTAACATTTGAACCCCTATCGCTCATTTAGTTTTTCTCACGGGCCAATAATATTCGTTTTTGCTTATGCCAGAATGTTCTTGAAACGTTTTTTGTTATTTATACCCTACACATCTTAACATTGTAGTAACATGTGTTGTGTAGTGTTCAGTGAATGATGTAAAAGTGTTCCTCTGTTGTGTATGTGTTGTATTTTCCTTTTGATGATTTGTCTTTTAATTTAATTTCATTTTTTAGTTATTTTAGATTGGTCAAATTACTGTTTGAACATTCCTGACATAATGTTTTTCTTGCATGAAATTGCTATGTATGTACATACATTTTCGCTGTACATAATAACATTATACAGATATTTCATATTGTTGCCCCCGATACTGAATGAAAACAATTTTACTGTTCCCAAATGCCTATGAAATATCTGTTTTATTACCTACTTCCAATAATAAGCAATAAACAACATTTTAATTGTTTTATTTTCCAGCCAGTAGCTGTCAGTTAATTGGAATTTAAAGTCAAACAGAAACAAACAAGAACAAATGTCCATTCCAATGTCACCGTAATCAAAAACAAAACAGTTATGCCCCCTCTAATTTAAAATTGCTAAAAAGGCTAATTTTAGATAATCAAGGGCCATAACTCCTGAGTTACTGCGACGAATTGGTTGATTATCAAACGTAACTGAGGTAATACGCCCAAAAAGATTTTCACCAAGTTTGGTGAATATCGGCTATGAACTGTTATATTTGGAGAACGGAAAAGACTAAAAAGGCCAATTTTAGATAATTCACAGGCAATAACTCTGCAATTTTTAGGGTGATCTGACTGTTTATCAAACTTGGCCAAGATATTATTATTACAAACATTTTCATGAAGTTTGTTGAAAATCAAATGAAAACGTTGCATTTTTGGAAATAGTTGACTGGTGCCTTGTAATTTGCACGTTGCAAATGCTGCTCATTCAAGGTCTCGTGCAATTACTGGGACGAGAATGATATCGGCATATCCCTGAAAAGTTCAGTTTCTTGCGAACTGCTAAGAAAATCCAGGTCATTGAAGTCAACGGGGCCATCGTTCTGGTGCTGTTGTTGGGGCAAGAGAAGGCCGACCTTGATATTGACTTGCACCCAGTGATCTCCTTCAGCGTCAAGAGCATCAGATCGTCCTGAAAGAATTCCAAAGCATAACAATTAGTTTTATTTAAAACAAGGCTTATCACAGTATGTGACATATGCCCTCACAGAATATATTTGTCAGAGGAATGCAACATAATATAAGAACTAGGAAAACTTTCCGATGGGAAGTAATAAAAACATTCTAAGTGCAGTGGACGATACGTCTAAAAGCGCCACCTCACCTTAAATGAAAAACATTATCAAACCGTAACATTCTAATAATTATTAAAATACCTGTATTAGACTTTACAAAACAATTTCCAAACTGAATATACCAATCTGAGCAAGATAAAAAACCTTGTTCTGTTTCTCAATGCTCATTACTCGCATATATTCTTGATTGTTTAAGTATACTTGCCTGTAATGGCAGTAGCAAAACTTTTCGCCATGACTTCTTTTTGCTCGTCACTTGTTTGAGCGTATGATCGTATACTGCTCTCCGATTTGTGGCCTGACACTGACATGACATGACGTGCTTCAAACTTGTTCAGAAGGGTGATTGACGTTGCTCGCAAACAGTGATTCGTGTAGGTTCTATAACAGAAAACATAGCAAAGTATTCATCACATGTTGAAAACATGATATACACTGTTATAATAATTGATTATTATTTATTTATTTGGTATAACATAATGCATACAGCTAGTTGTTGCAGTAATACTACCTTTATTTATTAAACAAAAGTCCAACTAGCATAATAAATATGTATATGGTGAGTGATAAATTTTATCAGACACCCTCATTTTTATTATACATGTCTGACTGTTTGGCAGGTTTCGTGTAATCTGTAAGTTAACATTTAATCTAAGACATATTTACAAAAGTCATTTATATCATAATAAAAGCAAAAATAATTAAAACTCTGAACAAATCCACATTTTCTCTTTTGCATAAAAGAAGAATTTATCTTGACAATTTTGCTGTAGATGACATGGTTTTCATCTTGTCGCCTAAGGTGTTTTTCCCCAAAACCTGGTTGTCGTACCATAGTCCAGACGCCACATTCTTTCTCTTGGGTCTTTGAAAGAAAAATTCACAGTTGGGATTCAAGAGATCCATGTACATTTCAAATGATGCATATGGGCATAATTTCCCCCCAATTTTGTAGATACGACTGCCCTGGCTTGGTCCCTCATCTGAAAGTTCACCTCTATGATTCTTCGTAGTCATGTCCCTGAGTTCAGTATGCTCGTCTGTGATTATAAAGTCTGTTGTTCTGATGTTTCGTAAATTCTCACGACTTCTGTTGCAGAAATATATCATGAAATCTACAAAAACCTTGTTCTGTAGATCAGCAGGATTATCCCAATTAAAAGAAATATACAATTTCTTCAAATCAGATTGAGACAGTGGATCTTTGTTCTGTACGTGACCCTTGCCCTCTTCTTTCAACTTCTTTAACATCGCCATGAATACTTTGTTACTTGAGGAAAAATCACCATTGTTGACAATGTCAACATCAAGAGTTTTCTCAAAATGTTTCAGCAGTCCATACCTGATTGACAACATTGACCGTTTACTATACATTTCGCCCTTGGCTGTCCTAGCTGCCGAATAGAACATACGTAGCAACGCATTTAGTTCTTCGTTGGTCGACTGGGTTGGAAATTCAACATGTTTTTCATCACAGTAGGTCTGCAGTACTTTCACAGCACCTAAAGTGAACAAGAGAAAATGCTTGATCATTTTTCACGTGTACGCCTAAGTCTAATACAAAAACATCTAAAAATGTAGATTCCAATTTTTTATTAAATTTTCACTTCACAATTCACTTTTAGTTCAAGAGATTTGATGTTCAGACTATTGATGCAGACTTCAGTCTCAATTCAATTTTAAACAGCAAAATGAAGATGTAGCTTTAAAATTATTACAAACCTTTAATAACGTTCTCTGTGTTGAGTGAGTCTCGATTTTCTAACAACAGGTCCAGAGATTTTCGCTAATTGTAAGAAATCTATCTATTTTTCCCTTCCCGTTTCCAACAGTATGCCTAGACATTTTTACGTCTGCAAATTCACAGGCGCTTGCATCGCTGTGTCATAAACGCTTGATTTTCCTTTTCCCGAAAAGAAAAAGGTTACATTGCGCAAAGTTCTGCACAGGTTACTCCTCTTTGAATATTGATGAGAGCAACATAACGAAACAAACCATGAAACATCACGAAATGTTGCCTTTTGTGAGGAGCTTGTTAAAACAAAGCGGTAAAACTGTCTTGTTAGTTAACTGCATTTATGAATGTATTGAAATCTTTGATGTTTAAATGTTGCAATGCCACAATTATGTGGATTTTGACATATTTTACTATTTTTTTGGAGTGAGCTGCATTTCTTTTATTGGCTACAAATAACCTGGTTGTGTTTCCTGTAACCAATGGGGGTACTTATCACTTCTGATGAAAGTCCTAGTTTCCTCTACAAAGCAGTATTTGCCAGTGTTGATTTGGTATCATGCGAAACATTATTAATGAACTGGCATATACTGTTCTGTTAAGGTTTTGGAGCAGGTGATAAGAATATGACAAATATTGGCTAATCAGGACATTTTGAATTTATTGTTGAATTACTGTGCATTGCCTTCATTTTTACAGGTAAAACATATTTCTGACTGTTTCACCAAAACATTCAAATTATTCTTTCTGTTCCATCTGGTTAATACTTAAATATTTGGTTGAATACATTATTAATTTAATGTAACAATACACACTGTATTATGTGAAGTTAGAATAAGACGTCAAACATAGAATATACTTTGTATTTTCTTTTCTACCACATATCTGATAAATTCAAGATGTTTAAGTGCTTTTATTAAAATCAGACAATACTGATGGTTTAAAAAAAAAATAACTCAAACTCTTTCTTCAAATTATGGGCTTTTTGGCTAGTTTTCAGGTCCTGAAAAACTGTGTCCATGCATGCATGAACACGGTTCTGCTTTTTTGGTATAAATTTTGACAAAGCGTAAACTGGATTTTTTTTGGGTAATATCAATTTTATGGATATTGTTTTAATGAAAATGCTTATTAAATATAATTACTTTGCTATATTTTCACATTTATCCAATTAACTGCATCAAAACCAAGAGAACAAAAAATCCATCTTATTCCAAATTCACATAATAGTATATACAATAAATAAAGGGTAAAGTATTCATGACATTATTTCACTGGCTAGTTGTATTTGGACTTTGAATGTTTTTAAATGTGAGGTCACTGACCATTGGCGAAAACTGTGACCAGTATTTTAGGCAAATTAAGCCCCTTTTTGTACTGAGTCTAGTTATATGTTTCTGTAACTATTGCAGATATTTTAAAACTTAACATGTCTGCGAGGTCATTATGTAAGGTCACTTACAGAATATGTATATTATCGAAGCGGAATGAATAGTCGGGCACACTGCCTTGTGGACAGCCCTTGTTATAAGGATAGTTGTATCTTTTTCGTTATTATGTATTGGCAACATACCTATAGAGGACATAATTATTCCTAACTTAGCAGTGGTTCGTTTACATTTTTCAATCAATTTAAGCGCATGTTGTAGTCGAAATGTATGGTAATTTATTTTAGACAGACTAAGGATTAAAGAGGCGTATAAGCTGTACATTTTCAAATATAAAATAATACTTTATGAACTGTTTAATGGCAACTTAACATATAGGTGTAGTTTTAACAAAAAATAAAATATTTATGTTAATATTTATAAAAAGTTGTCACTATGACACTTCGCGGGCATGGAAAAAATTGTTGTAGATGAAATATAGATATAAATGAAATGTACCAGTAGGCGGATGGGCAGTATTGATATATGTAGTGTAATGTAAGAAAGTTAACATTGTAGGCATGAGTTCATTTCCTTCTTGAACCGTGTATCAAAATATTCGGGGCATTTCACATACTTTTCTTTAACGGTACCAATAATGTATTTTGCTTAAAATAAAGAGTAAAATATATTAGTGAAAAATGGGATTATGCATTGTTTTTATTGTTTTCTTCTATCTGAAAACCTTCAATATGTCTCTTTAATGTAAAACTCTGGTTCTATTTAATTTATATGACACATAAAATTCTTTCCAATTTGACTGGATTTTTGTTGTTTGTCATAAAATACGGTATTAAGGTTTTCATTGAATACATCTTAAATATTTATGCGTCACTATGTAACATACAAATAATGCTAATAAACATATATCGACATATAGGGTTTTTGTTTTAGCAGATCACCCAGGGCCGGACACAGAGAAGGTTTTCCTGCAAGGGTGGGGATGGGGGTACAGTGAACCTAGCATTTAATCATTGCTATGCGCATTCATTCACGTACTTTCTCTTTCATTCATTCATACATTCATTCATTCATTTACATATTAATTTATTCAATAAACACTTGATGTAAAATTGTTATGTCATCAAATGATGCAATTATGGGACACTTCGTTCATCTTCTATAATTATGTTGTAGTTTAAGCCGCGGACTGTGGCTCCGACGAACTTCAAGTTTGAGGATTAAGACAAACGTATGAGTTTTGTAAAACATGGGGAGTTCATCCTGGCATCGTATGGGCCACCTGCAATCGCCGAAGGTCTACCGCACGTTTTAAGTTTAAGCAGACAGTGGCTAATATCAATATTGTTCCTAAGATTCTTCATGTATTATTGTCATTCACGTCTTTGAATTTAGCGTGCACAAGAAGATACAATGGTTATTTTTTTTTAATTGTTAAAAAGCAAACCAGCTCTATGGTTGTAACACATGTTCAAAAAAGAGACTATACTAGAATGGAAATTGACAATACCATATTAAAAGCATACAAATAATATCGTGTATGTATGCGAAGCTCATAGCGTCGTGCGTTCATTAAGCAATAAACCCACGTTTCTTGCGGCGAATGACAAGTGTCAAGTTTTATTCTTACTGTCGCTGAACGTTTATTGAATTGGAGCCCAGCAGTGTTCGATTTTCATGAGAAGCTTGCGGAGACAGCAGTACAGCTGCATGGGATTCCAACGATTTTCGTATATCCACAGTCTGGTTTCCGTTCTGTCTCTGTACGGATCTGCCTTCACCTTTTCCCGCATGTCAGTACAAGAATCACACGGAGTTCGTCTACAATTTGATTTCAGACACCGTAGCCTAAGATGCCTATACAATGGTACGAAAAATCGTAGACGATTTTATGTACGGCAACAGAGCCAAATGTAAACCAAGCATTTGTTGTATGGGTTTATGTCTGTAATGGTCTTTGCACCGACCTTATGCTTCAGACGCACTTAAAAGTGTTTAGTGATGCTGTCTTCCTAGACATGTGTTCACTCACTGTCTGGGATCTCGGAAACACGAGAAAGGGACACGGGACGATCTTTGATCACGTTGTCCCGTGTCTATTTTTCGTGTTACCGAGATCCCAGGCAGTGAGTGAACACATCACGCAAGCAACTGATGTTACTAAAGCAGTGATATCATTACGCAATAAGTATCTACTTGGGGCCATGTGTCCGAAGTGCCCCTTATTCCTCGCGTTCCAACGAATTGCCTGAGTTGGTTTTCTCAGAATAGTTATAATGATAACTTCAGTCGTTCAGGAGTACCACATCGGGCTTTAATCTACATTTTACAACTTAAAGAAGATTGTACGTGTATGCGTTTTGCGATCAGCTGTAAGCACATGTGCCCCCCCTCCCCCCCACACACACACTACACACACACACACCTATTTTGAAATGGTGCCTTAAGTGTTTACAGCGACACTGGACTGGGCACCACACATTTTCACAATGTTCATTTTCCTATTTAAAGTTCATGTTTAAGGTATATACAATACATGAGTTTTGGGGTCAGCTGGGGTTGGCACGTTACCCGTGTGCCCCCGAGTAAACCGGGCCTGCCATCACTTAAATGTGCAAATATAAACAAGGTGAAACTCAAGGTGCGCCAGCAGGAGAGCACTCTTATTGTCATCACGAGGTCCTTTATTTATGGCAAGTGACCAATTGAACAACAGGACACAACACAAAACAAATGAATAAACCGTGGGTCACCGCCTTGAAATGGTCAATGCAAAGCACTGGGGGCTTTGTGGGTAACTGAACCTCACGCTTGGCCCAACAAGTTGCATAGGTATTGAACGATATGTACTGTTAATACATTTTCTAAGTCTTTAATTTAAAAATCTGTGTTGTATTAACTTATATTTTATTTAGCGTATATTTTCTCAAATATGATTAACTAGTACAATCGTTGTAAAATACGACGCTGATACTAATGATGTAGTAGTGTTCATTGCTAATACGCATATATAAACTATGATTAATGATTTTGTCACTACATTAAAATAAAAAGATGCTTATAAAAACTATAGTCTTAATTTCAATGGAAATGTCTTGAAAAATGCAGCCTTTCAAAGACTGATATTTTAACAGTTGATAGGAAATTCAGAAGTGTACAATGTAATATAATACATCATGTCTATCCAAAATCTATTCGTTATATTTTCAAAATAATGAATATATCACACAACTAGGGAACAAACTACTATTTAATAGTTGTGTATGTATATGCTTTTTTGTTAAAATATGTGTATATGTATGTGTATACATTCTATGAGAAAATAAAAATGTTGCACACCCAAAATAAAAAAATTAATAAAATATTTCTAATTTGAAATGTGTGCATAGTTGTGTTCTAACCTTTCTTAACAATTTGTTTAAATGGAATTATAAATGATATTTTGTTGCAACATGTTATCAACATACTAAATGCAAAACGCAATATATAAAACGTGTTTAGAATTTGTATCCTTTAACAAGCCTTTCAATATGGACAATATCTCACGGTGTATATATTTGAGTCAGTGATATCGTTACACCCCTAGTAACTTCTATGAGATATTGTGTATCAAACATGCTGAGCATGTTCTTCAACGTAGATGAACCCTCTACTCGTATATACAACTGGACCCGTACTCACCGAACTATTTCTAGACTTAAGACTAGGAATAAAGGCTATTGTTTAGAACTGTTTTACCACAACATGCCGATATTCGAGTATTAGTTGGTATTTACTATTTCAAACTGTAGCATTTTCATTCAAAACGATGTATCCGTTATAAGTTACATTGCTACCAATAAAACTTGCAAATGCACAAGTGTAATTTCTCCAGTCTAAGTTTGTTCCCTGGTCTCCTAAACTTTGTATATACATGTACATATATATTGGGGAGATAAAAAAGCATAACTACAACGGTCTCAATAAACCATTTATGGAATGGTTTCCTTCATAAAGCATAACTACAACGGTCTCAATAAACCATTTATGGAATGGTTTCCTTCATAAAGCATAACTACAACGGTCTCAATAAACCATTTATGGAATGGTTTCCTGCATAAAGCATAACTACAACGGTCTCAATAAACCATTTATGGAATGGTTTCCTTCATAAAGCATAACTACAACGGTCTCAATAAACCATTTATGGAATGGTTTCCTTCATAAAGCATAACTACAACGGTCTCAATATACCATTTATGGAATGGTTTCCTTCATAAAGCATAACTACAACGGTCTCAATAAACCATTTATGGAATGGTTTCCTTCATAAAGCATAACTACAACGGTCTCAATAAACCATTTATGGAATGGTTTCCTTCATAAAGCATACATGAAATGGTCTCCTAAATACAGAATATATGAAATAGTCTCATTAATACAGAATATATGAAATAAATGTAACTAGGAAATTGAGGGCTCTTATATCATTGTTTTTGGGGCCACACACAGGCCACATAATGAATTGATTTAAAATTGTGTAAAACTGACGGCATAAAATGTTAATTTTTTAATTCCCCACAAATGTGAAAACAATGTAAAACATTCGCCTATCAGGACCCCATCCCCACAAACTCGAGAATTGGCACTTGCCTTTAAAAGGTAGCTTCACAATATCAATTAGCAAAACCATCACATAAACAATAACTGTTTTCTTCTGTTTTTTTTTCTTCTATGTTTACAGTACTGAAGATGTTTAAAGGACACAAGGCAATATGCAAAAATCACAGGTAGTAGCTTGTCAGTTTCCACACTGCTTCATGGTATTATCTGTTGATTTCGCTGGAACACTATTAGCTGACACTACCTAAAACATAAAGACATGTAAAATTATCAGTGTACAGAAACTACAGAAAGAACAAGCTTGAAACGTTGACCTAGTTTTTTATTTCACATGACCCATATTATACCTTGAACTAGACTTCATAATTAAGGCTGAGGTTCTGACGAAATGTTCATCTTAATTAATGCGACAAAAAGCTGGTATCGTGGTATGATTAATATGGTCTGGATCAAGGTTCGATCCATAACAATTAATATGGTGCAATACAGAATGGTGAGGCAAGAGCAGGTTTATTATGTCTTATTATTGTGTCAATTTACATGATTAGGATTAAGTAAGATAAAAGTACATATAAATTAGTTGATGAATATTAAGATGTATTTCTTTTACACAATGCACTTTTACAAGCTGTTGACCGCAAAATATTAACAGAAACACTGTTAAATTATCAGTATCAAAATGATACATACAATTATGTTTCATTTCAATATGTGTTCAATATAAACATATGCATATTAATAAATCAGTACCGTTCTTCAAATCCGCCAAAAGTTGATCAGTCTGTTCCCTCTACATCCACTTGTACGAGTGAACTGTCATCCTGGTAACAAAATAAGCACCTGTATTTTTAAGTTCATCAATGTTAAAGCTACTTCATTTTATTATCTAAACACAAATCTATGTGTGGATTAAATTGCATGTCAGGACTGGAACATAACATTTAAGAAAGTTTAGTCATATTATTGAGAAACACTATATACCGGTAATAACTTATTTCGTTTGATAATTATACCCCCCCTACCAGTAGGTAGCGGGGCCGGGGCTATATTGGAATCACTTTGTCCCATTGGTCTGTCTGTCGATCGGTCGATCCGTCCTGAAACTTGTCAGAACTCTATCTTCCCCATGCATTGGCATATTTTGAAATTACTTGGCACAAATGTTAACTTAAATCAGACGGTGTGTCGTGTGCAAGAAACTGTTGGTTACCTTTAAAGTCAAGGTCATACTTTAGGTCAAAGGTCAAAACTAGAAGGCCATGATGGCCCAAAGCGCTCACCCGAGTTCGTGCAATGACAGAGACCAGCTCTGATATCTGAATGACATTGCCTACAAACGGACCCACATCAGACAGATACTGTTGACCTTTCTTACTGTTGTTGACCTAGCTGGCAATCGACAGGTGTGATACAGATGCCGATCCTGCCTTCTGTAGTTAACCTGGCAATTCACAGGCGCTATACAAATGCCTGTCTGGCCTACTTCAGTTATTCACCTGGCAGTTGATAGATGGAATACAGATGCATTTAGGGTCAAAACTTTAGGGAATAAGGCTGAAGCAATCGGTGATATGTTTACCATACCCAAGCACACTTACATTACACAGAGGTTCATCCAATCTCTACAATCACATGAGGTTCAAACATCCAGCTGATTTCCATATACGACGTTTTGTTCCTTATTTTTATAGAACAATAATTAAAACAGTCGCAAGTGACAGCAATAAAGACACCTCTCAGCTTTACTTTTATCATCGATTAGGACTAGTCAATCAACCAGATCATCATACTGGATATATTTGCATTTTTAATTGCGTTTTCAGATGTTATAAATTATGTTTAGCTTAAGGGTTAACAGCTCAAAGGACTAAACCGGTTACTGAAATACTATTTGTTGCTACCCTAGTTAACAATGAAGTCTCTATCCTGAACCTAGTCAATTTTTAACTTTTTTCACAAACAAGGGCCAATAACTGTGTTGTTTGTACCCCAATCTGGGCAATGAGATCTTAATATTGTCATACACAATCTGTGCAAGTCCGATCAAGATTTGATGAAAAATGAAGTTTCTATATAGCACAAAGTCCTTTGTATGGAAGTTTTCTCATCAAAAAGGGGGAAATAACTCAAGTGTTCCTGGTTCTTTCTGGCCCATCATTGCACCCAGCTGAGATCTTATGGTCATACATAAACTGTGCAAACTTAGTCAACATTGAATGAAAAGTTAATTTTCTATGAAATACAATTGTTGACAAATAATTATTATTTTCACAAACAAGGTGCAATAACTTTGGTCTTTTTAGTCAGATCTAACCCATATTCGACCTCAATTGAGACCTTATTGTCATACACAAACTGTGCAAGTTTGATCAAGATTAGACAAAAATGAAGTCTCAATCGTCCACATTGTCCAATTTGTTTTGCACTTTTTCTCACAAACACGAGACAATAACTCTGATATTTGTACCCCAATCTAGACCATTTTTGGATTATTTTGAAATCTTATGCTCATCCACACACTGTGCAATTATAGTCAAGAGCGAATGAAAAATAAAGCCCCTATTTTGCCCTAATATTTTTTCTCATGAAAAGGGGGCAATAACTGGTGTTCCTGGTCCAATCTAGCCCATTATCGACCTAAACAAGATTTTAATGTCATACACAAAATGTGCAAGTTTGGTAAAGATTGGATGAAAATTGTCTCGATCGCGTCCGTCGTCCCAAATGTTGACGCATTATGGACAAAGCAGGACAGCCCCCCTATACCAATAGCTCACCGAGCATTTCCTGCTCAGTTGAGCTAATAAAGCACTGTCCTTTATTGTCAAAATACTGTTTGTCTGGGCTCCAACTTCCCAATGCATAGCAGGATTTTGCAGTAATTTGATAGAAATGTTCACCAGGATAAGACGGTGTGTCACACACAACAACTGTATGGCTACCTTTAAGGCCAAGGTCATACTTGTGTGTTTTTGTCAAGAGAGTGCTTGTCCGAGCTCTACGTTCCCAATGCATTAAAGGATTTCGAAATAAATACAAATGTTAACCTATAAGAAACGGTGTGTTGCATTCAAGAAATGTATGGCTACCTTAAAGGTCAAACTCTGAGGTAAAAGTTCTGCACAGAGTTCTTTATTATAAAAATACTCTAACTTCCCTATGCTTGGACGAATTTTGAAATAACTTGGCACAAATGTTAACCTAGATAAAACGGTGTGTCACGCCTAAGAACTGGAAGGCTACCATAAAGGTCAAGGTCAAACTTAGAGGTCAAAGGTCAAAACAAAACGTTTTAGTGTCAAAACAGCGCTTGTCCGAGCTCTAACTTTCTGATGCATTGAAGGATTTTGAAATAACTTGGCACAAATGGTAATCCATATAAGACGGTGTGTCGCCCACAATAACCAGATGGTTACCATTAAAGGTCAAGGTCATACTTTGAAGTCGAATGTCAAAAGAAAGCGCCTTCTTGTCAAAATACTGCTTGTTATTCGATAAATTTCGCAAACTCTGATATACATACATGTATGATGAAAATCTACAACTAGAAAAACCTTTTCCAAATACTCAGTGTTGTTGGTACTTCATACCCATAATGTTTCCAACACAGCTATGGGGTACTGAAGTGACATCACCTGCTATGGTCTGGTGTTGGGTTTTAACTTTTCGCCCTCAAACAGCAGGTTTTTCCCTTGGTATCAAATGCTGCCAAAGGAACTCCATATTCCTAAAAGTACATGTAACACAAACATTTCTAAATTAGCAATTGTCAGTCAACATACCAATATATATACAATAATGTGTATGCATAGTTTATTATAATGCAATTTCAATTCAATGCAATTCATTCAGTGTGGTGCATAGTAAATTCTTATTAATTATTTAATTTATAATGATAATGACAACTTAGAGTATCAATGAACTTGATCAACCTATTTTTCATCAGCAATGGCCTAAAATATGAAGTCAGTTTTGTATATTGTAGTATGGTAATGTAAGGCTGACAAGCTGTTTTCAGAGTTATTTTCGCCCTTTATTCTGTTCACCCTGTGTCATTGTCCCTGAATTAAACAATACTATTTTGTACAAGCAAATCAAATTTCTAACGATTTCCGACAAGTAAGTGGCGCTAACCAAACCAATACCATGAGACTCACTCATGTCATAGCAATTTTCAAATCAAAGTTATTGTCAACAAACATTGGAATAAACACATTTTTTGCATGTTAAAGCACTACTTAAAAATATCAAATTATATAAAGTTGTTCTGGTATTATTCTCAAAATACTGTTTGTCCCACTATATTGTTAGGGAAAGATCTAGGATCACAAAAGGTAAAGTATGCTGCTAAAAAGGAGCAGGGTGGGAAGCCGGACCAGTCTGTTTACATTTTCTAATAACTTGCTAAATCCAGAGATTTTATTAATCTTCTGCTTCTAATTATGGCTTTCAAGAATAGTCTATTCATTCGTGATTGAATATTGACAAAAATAAATTGCATTTTTAAAGACATTCATCATTTTGTGTTGACCAGACCAGAGGGGCAGCAAGGGGGAACCAAAAAGGAGCAGGGTGCAGCACCTGCTATGTCACTCTGTATCTTTATCTTTATTGTAGCATCATTAATGCTCTTGAAAAGTCACAGGAACCATGGCTATTGCTGATCTTTTATGCAGTATTTGTGTTGCTGTAAATAAATTCGGACAATTAACAAACATTGGTACCATACATTTTGCACATGGTTTCATGTTTTGGTCTAGACTTCTTTGTTGCAATGATCTTGTTTTAACCTGAATGGTGAAACAATTATAGTTTGTGTGTGTGCAAATTATCACTTTGACTGCAGTCACTGATTTAACCAGAGTTACGGGAAACACTCATTTCCATAGATGAGACGGTAGTCAAGCCGATTACTGTGGCCATAGTTAGCGTCTGAATTGGCCAAAATTAGCGTCTGAATTCCGGCCTCAAACCAATAAATTACACAATGATCTGGAATACGAATGATATTTTATATTAAATGTATGAATTAATTCAATTCTAACAATAAGCAATCGGCGCATAAACATTATTTATTTGTTTATTAACAGCCAGTGACCTATGGCCACAGTAAAAAGCGATTTTTATGTAAAAATGAGACAATGGCGATTTCTATAACAAAAGACGCATTTCAAGTGACATATGCCCACAGGTAATCGGGATTTATATGAGAATAGATAGTTTTCACGACGAGGTACAATTTTATCGTAACACCGGTTGGCGGCCATATTGGAGGTATTCCCCAGACTAACTAAATATAGTAATATGACTCAACAAGAAAAATGCTCATTATTTCTGCAGCGTAAAATGACTAAAAATAACCGATATATATCCTACAAGTGTGTTCATATTCTGACTGTGTATGCACACGGCGATCAGAAAAACTATACAAGTTTTGATGCTGTGAATAAGGTTGAATGTGAATGGACATCTGGCGTTTAGTTGTTATTGACAAGAAACATGTGATTAGCCTCATTTAATGGGGAAACAGTAAGTGTGTGCCGATGAAATATCTGTTTTGTAATTTATTGGTAGTTTGTACTTAACTTTCAAACCAGTGTTTTTTTACAATGATATGTTACTTTATGTACCATTTGTAAATTGTATCTGAATTACATGCACCTGCTGGCAGTCAGTGAGTCACTCCTTTCACGCTTGATTTAGTACAATAAGGGACATGGTCAATGAGGTCTATAAATAATAATACAAAATGCTAAAACTATATATTTAAAATGTACATGTAATATTGTTATTTTATTTAAGGTGATCCACTCCCAGCCTGACAAAGCCCTAAACCCCAGGTTCATCGCAGAGAAGATGGGCACATTCTAAGCCAGCCACTGCGACTGCAAGGTTGTGGCGAAATGTGTACACATGTAGCAGCTTTGATGTTTTCGGTGTTGGCCACCATTAAACTTAATGATTACGTCTTGCTGTAATTAAATTTATTAATGCATTTTGGAATATTCTATTTTGTTTAACTTTCATATCTCCAATGTTGTTATGTACAGTATCTATAAATTTAAGATTTCTCTAATTATTGGTATTATATATTTTAATGTGTATTATATTATGAATATTGTATAAAAAATAATACCTAAAGTAAACAATGAAATATTGGTATTATTTATATTAATGTGTATTAGATTAACAAAACTTCAGAATCAGTAACCCCAAAACCTCAAGAATGTTGAGTACAAATAAAGATTCCATGGTTTTGATGCATTTTTTATTGTTATCAACCTGTATTTTTCTTTTAATATGTAGGGTTTCTAAATAAAATAGTTGATCACTATACACTGCATGTCATTGTGTTTATATTTTCTTTTCTTGACTAGCAATACAAAGTAGACACTTTCATTTTTATTTATAATTTTGTTTACCCAAAAATACTGTTGAATACGGCGAAAAATCCAAACAAACAAACAAACAAACATTTTAATGTGTATTATATTATTAACAAAATTTCAGATTCAGTAACCCCCAAACCCCAAGAATGTAGAGTACAAAGAAAGATGCCATGTTTTTGATGGATTAATTTTTTTATTGTTATCAACCTGTATTTTTGTTGTAATATGTAGGGTTTCTTAATAAAATAGTTGATTACTTTAGACTGCATGTCATTTTGTTTATATTTTATTTACATGAAAAGCAATAAAAAGTAGACAGTTTTAATACGTGTAATTATTTATTTACACTATTCCTCATTAAGCAGTGAGAAAATAGTTAATTTGTCTTTGTTCAGTAATAATATCATTACAATTACCAAATTATAAGATCATGCTCAAACCAATACCATATTTATATATATCAAAAACATCAATTCAAACAATTTATTTATGATCACACAATCATTATCAATAACATCACACAAACACCTACAATTTGTTATTCAATATTAAACAAAGTGGTGGCTAGATTCTCGGTGTGTCCATCTGTCGGTCTATTCTCCTATTTATCAAAAGCGTGCGTCTGAATGGTCCCTGTCGAGTAATTTTGACATCTTTTCTAAAACATAAAATGACACAATAGATTAATAGTTAAGCAAACTGCATAAATGAAAAGATTTTGGATCACCATTTAAACTGCTATTTGTTATGCTAGTGGAAAAAATCAAAATATTCTGTCATTGTGAAGAATGTAGTTAAATATGTATTAAGGCTAATTTTTAAATAAGGACACATTGTCCTGAAATTATCACCCACATTCACAGATTGACAATGACACGTCGATTAATAACTACAAATTATTTATCATAACTGTCAAAATACTTTAGCTAATGTGGTCAGAACATATTCCAATGATCTTGAAACGTTTGCCACTCAGGAGATGGAGATTGACACTGAAAGCCATGCAAGCCTTTTTCTTCCAACAATTAACGATTTTTTTACACTTGTAGTTATTATATCTGGTATCTGTATGATTGACCCGTATTTCTCTCTATTCGAAAGATTATGACCGCCAATAATAATCCGATAATTAGCTGTTTTGTTGAATTTATCTAAAATAGGTAACTGTTGTTATTGTACACAGAGGAAAGAAAACCGCCAATATGGCCACCGCGCACGCTCGCTGAGCGTGAAAACGGTCTATATACGCACGTCCAGTGACCTTTGGCCACAGTAAATGGCCATTTCTATGGCACATCCAGTGGCGTATAACCACACCACAGTAAATGGCAATTTCTATAATAATATACGCACATCAAGTGGCCTATGGGCACAGTAAATGGCCATTTCTATGACAATATACGCACATTCAGTGGCCTAAAGCCACAGTAAATGGCCATTTCTAATCCAGGATGTAGTGGCCATTACTTGATACATACAGCTATTTAAAAAATACTCTTCGAATTATACCTCTGTTCAACAGAAAACTTGTTTACCTGACAAAAACAGATTGTCTGGTAAGACTGTTTTCTCTGTAATTGTTTTTAGATGAAAGCAGCATTATAGCGCTGTATCGAAATAGTGACGTTCCCTGGCAAAAAAGGTAACATCAGTTATTCAAAATCATGGTGACATGAAACATACATATTTAATCACTTTTAAAGAATTGATCAGGATTTAAAATGTGAATACTCACAACAAGTTAGCATTCATGTATGACGCTGTATTACGCTAAAAACATTCACATTTGAAAAAAAGAATGCTTATTTAACTTGAATAGTGTTGTTTTGTACATTTAAGTTGCTATAACACGAAATGTAATTTCGGAAGCATTGTTTTAATTTCTAGTTCATCTTGTATATGCTTCATCCTTTATAGCAAAGAGAAGTGGCTGCAACGCCACTGTGACTTTGTAACAAAGAACAATTTCCCAAGATTGAAGGGTTATGGATTTGGAGTTTTTTCACGAGAGGTATGCCTTTACCATTTTCATGTTTTGTGTCTTCAACTGAAACTGCTTAGTCCTGAAAACACATTACATTTTGACAGAGTTATGGCCCGTTTCCGTCTTGGATTCCCTAAAAACACGTTTCCGGACAAGAACTAATGAAAGGCTTGACATATTCAAATAATGTTTGGTACACATGTGTACCATCATAAAATACAGGTCAAAGCTCTTTTTTGGTTACAAACCATTTCATGTTGGCTGAGTTATGTCTTTTCTACTTAGTTTTCCTAAAAACGGTTTCCGGATAGTAATCATGAAAGGGTTCACATATTTAAATGTTTGGTACTTATGTGTAACATCATACAAAACAGGCCAGGTTTGCCTTTGGTTAAAAAAAAACAAATGTTGAGCGAGTTATGTCCCCTATTTTTGAACTTAAACTTTTTTAAATACATTGTTTCCGGATGATAACCTATGAAGGATTTAACATAATTAAATCATTTTACTACGCAGGTGTAACAGCACAAAAGACAGGTCAAATTTGACGTACAAAACACGTAATGTTAACATAATTATGGCCTCTTTTCAACTTAAAATCCTAAAAAAAACGTTTTCGGACAATATCTGTTGAAATGCTTCAAATATGTACTTTTTTAGGTACTTAGGTGTAACATCATAAAATACAGGTAAAACTAGACTTTGGTTACAAACCACTAAATGTTGAAAGAGTTATGGCTCCTATTGAACTTAATTGTGTCCAAATACACAGTTAAACATGAATTCACAAATTAAAGCATTCTCTTTGTTCTATTTCTTTCAAATGGATGCCATAGTTTTGTGACAAGGCCATATGGTGGCGGGTTATTCGTCATTCATGTGACAATTCTAGTTAGGATTTTTTTCCTTTCAGGCTCTTCTGATGGTAGAACAACACGTCAGAGATAGATTTGTGAAGAAATTAGGGTAATTTGATAATGCATCTAGTGTGCATGTTAGGTGGCGTCCACGTTCTAATGTTAAGGAGCTTGTGGTAGCTTAAATATCCAGATAAAATGAGCATTATTTTTGAACATTAAAAGAACATTGAATTTGAAACGTTTTGTAACTCAATAACATGGGATGAGCTAACGCTTTTATGGTTTATGTACTTATATTATTGTATGGCGATGTATAGTGGTTTGAAAATGTAAATCAATATACCACATTCTTGTCCGCGCTCTAAGTCGACTGTTTAATCTAATATTCGCTAAACTCGATGAGACGCTTGTGGGCATGCAATCCCGGTCAAGTTCGATAGTCAGCCAAATTGACCCAGTAACTGCAGAGTTATGGCCCTTGAATAATCTGTGTTGGCCTTTTTAGCCTTGGCCGCTCTTGAAGTCCAACAGTTTTCATCTAATTTTCCCTACCTTTATATTTTAAAGATTGCTTTGGACTAAGAAAGGGCATTACAACTTTATAAACATCTCGTGTTGCTACAATTTGTGTTCTTTTCTCTATTTGAAATACATACACGGAAATATGTATTATTAAATATGCCAGCTGTAGGTTTGTAAATCGTGCTGTAACTGAGGATATTTATAACAGGCTGTGTATTTCTTTTTGGTGTCCAACAAAATATTCATATTATTATATGTATTTCAGTGAATGTTTTTTTTTAAATGTCAGCCCATTTACAATTCAAGCCAGCATTTATTACGCAAACAGAAGCCTTAAACGGGTGTTTTCCACAGATACAATGTAAGTTCATTGTGGATATATTTGTTTCATACATGGCAACTGTGCACATGTAAATCAAATTAATTGTGTAATTATTTAAG
The DNA here is from genome assembly GCA_027627225.1 of Congeria kusceri. Classification (NCBI taxonomy): domain Eukaryota; kingdom Metazoa; phylum Mollusca; class Bivalvia; order Myida; family Dreissenidae; genus Congeria; species Congeria kusceri. The sequence goes on from CM051034.1 coordinate 21,083,638, forward strand.
TATCTAAAATAAATAAAATTTGACATTTCATAACGTTAATAAAAATATACTTTTTATTGTAGTTTATTTTAGTTTGGTGTACATATTATTTGGTACACGTATCTGCTTAACAATGTCAGATTTATGACTAATATTTTTCTTGTTTTTATATAACAGACTAGCTTACGAGTATGTCAGCCAAGTTTTGTTTAAAGAAGCCTTAGTTGCTATACTGGAAAATGTGAGTATACAACTGTAAATAAATACTACGTGATTGTTTGGTACAGTACCCTGTAAATACATAACACATCAAAACTGCATTTATAAAAAAAATCATGAAGTTTTGGAATGTTGCACCAGTTTTGAAACTGTTATATAGAATGCCTAAAAACAATTATATTTAAAAATCAGATATTATTTGTTAGTCAACTGAAAACCTATTCGGCTCTGAAGGATATGTGGTATTAATTTTTTAAAGAATAAGAAAATGTATCAAAGTTGTTTCAGCAATAACTGAAGATTGTGAAATGGTGTGTTAAACATTGGGAAGCTTCGTGAATTATTTTTGTAAAAAGTACTATTGTTTCAGATTTAATTTAAAGCATACATATATACCAAAAATTCGAGTTATCATGTGTCTGTATCTTGTTAGATAAAAACTGTAACAATTAATTACTTGCCACTTTGCTACCATACGATGTATATGTGATAACTGGATCAGCAGCTAACCTGCTTTTTTCTTACAACTTTATGATTACAACTTTAAAAAGATATCAAGTTAGTAATCAAATCAGTGAAAATGCATTTATGCATTATGTGTGTCCTTTTTACTTCACAGGCGTGAAGACAAAGCATGAATTACAAGGTCAGAGTCTCCAAAACTGATTTCTTCAAACTTACAGTACTGGTAGACATGGATCAGTTGTGAATTAATGTGGGACTTATACATGCGCTTAATTTTATACTGTTCACTGTTGGACAAAGCACTGTGTCCACAGGTACATAGAGTTAAGAACCAACAGTATAGGGTATATTTGTATTAATTTGTTTTATGCTCACCTGATTCAATGGTGCGCTGTTCAACCATTAATGGAGCATCCACAAAAATCGTGAATTTGAGAAATAGTGTTTGATGTTTACTGTGAAATATTATATGTTCATACAGTTTAAAAATACATCTATGGCATTATCTGTGTATATGATAGTATTAATTATTACAACTATTACTTATTTTAAGTGTCTGCTTTATTTAGTTAAATGCAACATCAACATATTGAAGTATATTTTCTATACATTTTAATAATTGATAATATGACAAGTTATTTCTGTAACTGTATACGTTCTTAATTTCATTATTATTATTGTTGAAAATGTCTATATATTTCTATATTATGATTACATAAAACATACTGCACTGTATGTTTATAGATCAGTCATTTTGTACAAAAATATATTGCATTAATACGCCCATGCTTTGGTGTTTGTATATAGGAAAAAAATGACACTGCATGATAACCTATTGAATTAATTTGAAGTATATATAAGACAATGACAGACAGATGTGCGTGTGGTTTTTAGTAATTTATTTACCGTGCAACAATAGACTGGGGAACTAATACAGTAAGTAAATAACTATCAACCCTGATAATGCTTGCAATATTTTGCTTTTCATTATTGTATTCAAAAGTGTTTTAAATTATGTTAGTTTTTTTCCTGAGAGCCTAGCAGTTAGTTTGTTCTCATCTAAGTAAAAGGAACAATATATTAACTACGTAACTTGTTTTATGACATTGGAAGCCTAAAATCAAGGCATTTATCCATGAAGCTGAAAACTGCTTCCCATCCGCATGTCTGAACATTGAAAGGGTATGTTACAAATTGTCAGATATCATATAGGCATATTGGTCCGCTCATACGAGTACAAGTCATTAGACACGATATATGTTTTTGTTTAAAACACATTCTATTTTCTTTTGCTTGTGGTTTTCTTCTATGTCTTGCCACAGTCTTGTTATGATCTCACTTAATGTCGATTACTTATTATAGTTAGTGAGAAAATGTTATTTTTTATGTAAGGGGAGACAACCCAATAGTAAGCGGAAATAACCAAATATTGGCTTCAAATAGTTGGTTGTTGGTGAACTTGATTTATACTTAGGTGAGCGACCACGAACACTTTGACCATCTTGTTTAGATACATTAATCTGTATCAACTGGGTACGCTATTATGACAAAGTATGCAACACATTTTAACCAGACAGACATAGCTATTTTGATATTTTTTGCAGCAATAATGTTTATTGACAATAAATTATGTTAATAATAATAAATAATTGATTTAATACTGGCTTTTATGGAGCGTGTTGTTTGGCTCAGTTATCAAAATGTTTATTTCAGTACAGACCATCTTAAGATGTTTTTTTTTTTTTTTCAAAGAATTATCATTTTGCGCAACATATGTATGAAGTCAGTACTATTGATGTTTGAACTATAACTGTACTTAATTATGTTTTGACATACATGTATGTTAATATTGATATGTATATATTTTAAATATATCAATGATCAATTCTTTGGTAAAAAAAAATGCATACTAGTCAAGGGATGTTGAACTTAAATTAAAATCGGATGCAGTTCTCTTGGCTTAAAACCTGAATAATCATTGCTTTCCTTCTTTTCCTTTTAGCCCAATATGTATAAAAGAGTCTGCTAAGTGAACATTTATTTGTTTAAGAACCCCTGCCTGTATAATCGTACTTCCTTTGCACAACATATATCTAATCGACATACAATTGGAAATAATTGAATATATTGGTATGTTGGCATTGAATCCGATCACAGTTAACTCAATACCCACTGGATGATAGTCCCATATTCACACATACAACACTATGTACTGCTGATATTGATAACTGGGTATGGAAGTAATAAGCAAACAGACGTCGAAGGGTGTTTAAAAAAAATCACAAAACAAACAAGAATTTCTTGTGATATTTTAATGTGATAGCGCATTTTGTTTTCAAGATACAAGCACAATCAAATGCATAGAAATGACCATTTACTGTGGCCATAGGCCACTGGATGTGCGCATATTATCATACAAATGGCCATTTACTGTGGCCATAGGCCACTGGATGTGCGTATATTATCATAGAAATGGCCATTTACTGTGGCCATAGGCCACTTGATGTGCGTATATTATCATAGAAATGGCCATTTACTGTGGCCATAGGTCACTGGATGTGTGTATATTATCATAGGCATGGCCATTTTATGTGGCCATAGGTCACTGGATGTGTGTACATTGTAATAGAAAAGGCCATTTACTGTGGCCATAGGCCACTGGATATGTATATATTGTCATACAAATGGCCATTTACTCTGGCCATAGGCCATTGTATGTGTGTATATTGTCATAGAAATGGCCATTTACTGTGGCCATAGGCCACTGGATATGCGTATATTATCACAGAAATGGCAATTTACTGTGGCCAAAGGCCACTGGATGTGCGTATATTAACATTGAAATGGCCATTAACTATGGCCATAGGCCACTGGATGTGCGTATATTTACATTGAAATGGCCATTTACTGTGGCCATAGGCCACTGGATATGCGTATATTATCATAGAAATGGTCCTTTACAGTGCCGGTAGGCCACTGGATGTGCGTATATTATCATAGAAATGGGCATTTACTGTGGCCATAGGCCATTGGATGTGCGTATATTGTCATAGAAATGGCCATTTACTGTGGCCATAGGCCACTGGATGTGTGTATATTGTCATAGATATGGCCATTTACTATGGCCATAGGCCACTGGATGTGTGTATATTCGCATAGAAATGGCCATTTACTGTGGCCATAGGCCACTGGATGTGCGTATATTGTCATAGAAATGGCCATTTACTGTGGCCATAGGCCGCTGGATATGCGTATATTATTATAGAAATTGCTATTTATTGTGGCCATAGGCCACTGGATGTTCGTATATTGTCACAGAAATGGCCATTTGCTGTGGCAATAGGCCACGGGATAGGCGTATATTATCATAGAAATGGCCATTTACTGTGGCCATAGGCCATTGGATGTGCGTATATTGTCATAGAAATGGCCATTTACTGTGGCCATAGGCCACTGGATGTGTGTATATTGTCATAGAAATGGCCATTTACTATGGCCATAGGCCACTGGATGTGTGTATATTCGCATAGAAATGGCCATTTACTGTGGCCATAGGCCACTGGATGTTCGTATATTGTCATAGAAATGGCCCTTTACTGTGGCCATAGGCCGCTGGATATGCGTATATTATTATAGAAGTTGCTATTTATTGTGGCCATTGGCCACTGGATGTTCGTATATTGTCATAGAAATGGCCATTTGCTGTGGCAATAGGTCACGGGATGTGCGTATATTATCATAGAAATGGCCATTTACTGTGGCCATAGGCCATTGGATGTGCGTATATTGTCGTAGAAATGGCCATTTACTGTAGCCATAGGCCACTGGATGTTCGTATATTGTCATAGAAATGGCCATTTACTGTTGCCATAGGCCACTGGATGTGCGTATATTGTCATAGAAATGGCCATTTACTGTGGCCATAGGCTACTTGATGTAGGTATATTGTCATAGAAATGATCATTTACTATGGCCATATGCCACTGGATGTGCGTATATTCACATAGAAATGGCCATTTACTGTGGCCATAGGCCACTGGATGTGCGTATATTGTCATAGAAGTGGCCATTTTCTGTGGCCATATGCCACAGGATGTACGTATATTGTCATAGAAATGACCATTTACTATGGTCATATGCCACTGGATATGCGTATATTCGCATAGAAATGGCCATGTACTGTGGCCATAGGACACTGGATGTGCGTATATTCACATAGAAATGGCCATTTACTGTGGCCATAGGCCACTGGATGTGCGTATATTATCATAGATATGGCCATTTGCTGTGACCATTGGCCACTGGATGTGTGTATATTATCATAGAAATGGCCATTTACTCTGGCCATATGCCACTGGATGCGCTTTTTTTTCAAATAGAAATGTCCATTTATTGTGGCCATGTGTCACTTAATTTAAGTCTATTATCATAGAAATGGTCCTTTAATGTGGCCATAGGCCACTGGGTGTGCGTATATTATCATAGAAATGACCATTTACTGCGGCCGTAGGCCACTGGATGTGCGTATATTCACATAGAAATGGCCATTTACTGTGGCCATATGTCACTTAATTTACGTATATTATCATACAAATCGCCCTTTTCTTTAGCCATAGGTTACTTGATATGCGTCTTTTTTCATAAAAATCGCCATACGTCACCTGATATGCAAATATTTCCATAAAACTAGCAATGTACTCTAGTAATATACATTTGAAGCATTTATTCATGTAGTTGTTTATTTCAAAATAAATATTGTTAAAGTGTCAACTATTATTAGTGGATTGATATTAATTCGTAGATTTAATATAAATTTTAGCCCTTATTCCAGATCAAACAAAGTTATTTTATAATTCAATAGTATAAAGCCTAAAATCATACACTTGAACTATGGCATGAAAGTCACTTAAGGCCACAGTGACTATCTCGACAATGGAAAAGAGTCGTTCCCAGAGTTACCCGTATATAAATGTTTTGAACCATGCCCCACTATTATTCAATGGCTAACATGCAACCATTATGAATATAATGTTGTAATTTAATGGAGAACATTATAAAATTACAAACAAGCCTGGATATTCATTTATAGAAAATAACATTTTAACTAGATTAAACTATTACATTGGATAACACTCAATTACTAATATAGGTACACTACCCTTAGCCGTAAGTAGTGTGATGTTCTGACTAAACTTTTGTTCCACTACTGGTATATACAATTTTGTATTTTGGGGTGAAAAATCACGATCTTTTATAGCCAATTACGGGTATTACATCACATACCCATGTTTATAAAATGTGTGTTTACGACACAGTAAAATTGCATGGGCTTTTTGTGTATTCAAAGTTAGAATTGTTATTGTTCTGAATTGGAAACGGAACCATATTTTTTCTAGAAATTTCAATAAATGTTTTTTTATTGTTTGTGAAATAATCTAAATGTGGATATTAACAATGAAAAACATTTGATTTACCTTGTTTTTTTATAAAATGTCAAAGAACTATTCTGGTTTTCCACCCTGCTTCTTTTGAGCAGCACCCTGTACCTTTTCTGATTCTAGAGCTAGACATAGCTTACTTGTGTGGATACAGGTAATAAAGTTCTAGGATCATAAAAGTACAGCGTGTTGCTCATAGCTTACTTGTGTGGATACATGTAATAGAGCTCTAGGATCATAAAAGGTACGGCGTGCTGCTCATAGCTTATTTGTGTGGATACATGTAATAGAGCTCTAGGATAATAAAAGGTACGGAGTGCTGCTCATAGCTTACTTGTGTGGATACAGGTAATAGAGCTCTAGGATCATAAAGGTACAGCGTGTTGCTCATACCTTATTTGTGTGGATACATGTAATAGAGCTCTAGGATCATAAAAGGTACGGCGTGCTGCTCAGAGCTTATTTATGTGGATACATGTCATAGAGCTCTATATCATAAAAGGTACAGCGTGCTGCTCATAGCTTACTTGTGTGGATATATGTAATAGAGCTCTAGGATCATAAAAGGTACAGCGTGCTGCTCATAGCTTACTTGTGTGGATACATGTAATAGAGCTTTAGGATAATAAAAGGTACAGCGTGCTGCTCATAGCTTACTTGTGTGGATACATGTAATATAGCTCTAGGATCATAAAAGGTACGGCGTGCTGCTCATAGCTTACTTGTGTGGATACATGTAATAGAGCTCTAGGATCATAAAAGGTACGGCGTGCTGCTCATAGCTTACTTGTGTTAATACATGTAGTAGAGCTCTAGGATCATAAAAGGTACGGAGTGCTGCTCATAGCTTACTTGTGTGGATACTTGTAATAGAGCTCTAGGATCATAAAAGGTACGGCGTGCTGCTCATAGCTTACTTGTGTGGATACATGTAATATAGCTCTAGGATCATAAAAGGTACAGCGTGCTGCTCATAGCTTACTTGTGTGGATACATGTAATAGAGCTTTAGGATAATAAAAGGTACAGCGTGCTGCTCATAGCTTACTTGTGTGGATACATGTAATAGAGCTCTAGGATCATAAAAGGTACGGAGTGCTGCTCATAGCTTACTTGTGTGGATACATGTAATAGAGCTCTAGGATCATAAAAGGTACGGCGTGCTGCTCATAGCTTACTTGTGTGGATACATGTAATAGAGCTCTAGGATCATAAAAGGTACGGAGTGCTGCTCATAGCTTACTTGTGTGGATACTTGTAATAGAGCTCTAGGATCATAAAAGGTACAGCGTGCTGCTCATAGCTTACTTGTGTGGATACATGTAATAGAGCTCTAGGATCATAAATGGTACAGCGTGCTGCTCATAGCTTACTTGTGTGGATACATGTAATAGAGCTCTAGGATCACAAAAGGTACGGCGTGCTGCTCATAGCTTACTTGTGTGGATACATGTAATAGAGCTCTAGGATCATAAAAGGTACGGAGTGCTGCTCATAGCTTACTTGTGTGGATACATGTAATAGAGCTCTAGGATCATAAAAGGTACGGCGTACTGCTCATAGCTTACTTGTGTGGATACATGTAATAGAGCTCTAGGATCATAAAAGGTACGGAGTGCTGCTCATAGCTTACTTGTGTGGATACATGTAATAGAGCTCTAGGATCATAAAAGGTACAGCGTGCTGCTCATAGCTTACTTGTGTGGATACATGTAATATAGCTCTAGGATCATAAAAGGTACGGCGTGCTGCTCATAGCTTACTTGTGTGGATACATGTAATAGAGCTCTAGGATCATAAAAGGTACGGCGTGCTGCTCATGGCTTACTTGTGTGGATACTTGTAATAGAGCTCTAGGATCATAAAAGGTACAGCGTGCTGCTCATAGCTTACTTGTGTGGATACATGTAATAGAGCTCTAGGATCATAAATGGTACAGCGTGCTGCTCATAGCTTACTTGTGTGGATACATGTAATATAGCTCTAGGATCATAACAGGTACGGAGTGCTGCTCATAGCTTACTTGTGTGGATACATGTAATAGAGCTCTAGGATCATAAAAGGTACGGAGTGCTGCTCATAGCTTACTTGTGTGGATACATGTAATAGAGCTCTAGGATCATAAAAGGTACGGCGTGCTGCTCATAGCTTACTTGTGTGGATACATGTAATAGAGCTCTAGGATCATAAAAGGTACGGAGTGCTGCTCATAGCTTACTTGTGTGGATACATGTAATAGAGCTCTAGGATAATAAAAGGTACGGAGTGCTGCTCATAGCTTACTTGTGTGGATACAGGTAATAGAGCTCTAGGATCATAAAGGTACAGCGTGTTGCTCATAGCTTACTTGTGTGGATACATGTAATAGAGCTCTAGGATCATAAAAGGTACAGCGTGCTGCTCATAGCTTACTTGTGTGGATACATGTAATAGAGCTCTAGGATCATAAAAGGTACAGCGTGCTGCTCATAGCTTACTTGTGTGGATACATGTAATAGAGCTCTAGGATCATAAAAGGTACGGAGTGCTGCTCATAGCTTACTTGTGTGGATACATGTAATAGAGCTCTAGGATCATAAAAGATACGGCGTGCTGCTCATAGCTTACTTGTGTGGATACATGTAATAGAGCTCTAGGATCATAAAAGATACGGCGTGCTGCTCATAGCTTACTTGTGTGGATACATGTAATAGAGCTCTAGGATCATAAAAGGTACGGAGTGCTGCTCATAGCTTACTTGTGTGGATACATGTAATAGAGCTCTAGGATCATAAAAGATACGGCGTGCTGCTCATAGCTTACTTGTGTGGATACATGTAATAGAGCTCTAGAATCATAAAAGGTACAGCCTGCTGCTCATAGCTTACTTGTGTGGATACATGTAATATAGCTCTAGGATCATAACAGGTACAGCGTGGTGCTTATAAGTAGCAGGGTTGAAAGCCAGACCAGTGCTTTCATTTAAAAAAAGTTTAATATAGGGATTTTAAAATATGAACAAATGCTTCTGAATCTAATAAAGGTTTTTAAATATGTATTCTGTATTAATAAATGAAAATTTGTAAAAATAATATGAATCTAAAGACATTCAATAATGCATTGTTTACTATTTTATGGAGGCAGTACTAAGGGGGGAACCAAAAAGGTTCAGCTGCACAGTGCCGCATCCTGATATTTTGCTCTGGATCTTTACCTACAGGTATATTATTTATTGTCCAAACTACAATGCAATTTATTTAGCCATAATGCAATGCATGAAAATGAATGGTATCAACAGATAATAATAGTCAACCAGTTCTGTAAACGCCCATTCATTTACAGAGTAAACAAATATATGGTATAATATTAGCATAACTTGTTAACGCTGGGCAAATAATGATCTACTTCTTTATAATGGCAATATTCGCCTGCAGCGCATAACTGCTGAAGGGCAATTTCTGTGGTGGAAAGTTTTCTTTCTTGCTCTATACTGTTCTAACAGGATTTTTTTAATCACATCTTTCACCTCCGGAAAGTACATGGTTATTGTGAACGGATTGCAATACATTTTAAAAACGTGGACAGAGAAACGATTCCTCAATGTTCCATAAATAATTGTATGACAACACTTTCATTTTGGATGCATGAGCAATTTGAACCAACACACACCACTGCATTTTTAAAAAGAATCGTGCTAATCGTTGTTGTGTTAATATTAATTGATATTGATAATTCTGCTACATTGTGAAAGCGTTGTGTCATTCTATTCCCATATTGCCTTAATTGTTCAGTTAAGCATCATTCTCACTGGTTGAAGTTGTAAACAATTTCAAATAATGGCGAACTTAAATGTTCATAAATATAGTAGATTTATACACAATTTTAAATTGGAATAAAAGCGTGTAGATCTAGTAGGTAAACTCTGGCATAAGTATAGCTGTTTCGGTGGTTTTCTTTATAACATTACACTGATCTTTATCTTCATATGCAAATTATGAAAATTTACACTTTCAGGTTTCCACCACTAAAATGGTCCATGAGATGTGGCAGCATATAAAAAGTAAAACTAAATTGTAGCACATCTTGTAAATAACAGGTCTTGCAAATACGACTAAGTTATAAAATGATCAAAATTATTCTTAGCTTTAGCATAGATCTATATTTTGGCCAGGGCAGTACAAAATTACATTCACTGTTTACCTCCTTATTGCAAATATAAAAAATATGCATATCTAAACTGTCCACTAAAAGTGTCTTTCTCGAATTTGAGACTCGTATTCAAATTCAAACTCTCTAAACAATCGTGACTCCAGTTACGACAGTTTAAGGCTCGCGAAATCTAATTACAAACTACATGTGATTCCATTTTTAAAACCGTACAAGTGAAATGTATTGTGAGAAAATAAAAATAAACAGGCATATATGTCTTTGAAAATAGCCAACAGGTTTTCAGAAAGACCCACCTGCCGTTTAATATAACCTTTAAAAACACGATGAAATAAATTGATATTCATAGTTTAATTGCGTGTTTTTTTTTTACTTCAAGTGGAGAGTAATTATTACGCACATCTTCATAAAATCAAACCCATTCTGTGACGTCATACACAGCACTGTCTATCTTCCATACCACCAAGCCCTATTCAAAAGGCTAACCCCGTACCAAATGGTATGATGGTAATACCAAGCTTCTGTCTGAACAGTGTAACTCAGTTAACATAAGGCCTCTTGAACAGTATAACCTGCGTCGTATCGGGTGAACACGTCCATCGTGATTGTTAACTCTTACGATTGATGCATATAAATTTAATACACTGTAACATACTCATTTTATAAAGTTTAATATTATTTTATGAATTTAATTTTGTATTGATAGTGAGGTGACTTATAGGCCCGGTGGGCCGGGTGTATTTATGTATTACATTTCGTTACTTGTACACATGTCACTATAATAAACGACTTACTTACTTACTAACTTACAATGAAATAATATAAATCGTAACATTTCAGTGTTGCATTGTTATGCAATCTTTAAAGTAGCAGCCAGTTTGAAGGGACTTGCGATTTATAAATCAACAAAAATTCTGCCTGAGTTAAAAGAAACGTATGAATTATTCGTATCTGTCTTGTTTATTTGTTTTCCAAGACAAAGGGGGATGTCGCACACTAAATCTTAGGCTTAGTTAACATGGTGGTTAAAGTGTGTTACTCGCGTGAAATAGTATACTGTTGAATGCAATACCCAATTGCCTGTCAGCTAGCTATATATGTTAATCACAATGGCCTGTCAGCTAGCTATATACGTTCATCACAATTGTCTATCAGCTAGCTATATATGTTCATCACAATTGCCTGTCAGCTAGCTATATATGTTCATCACATATGCCTGTCAGCTAGCTATATATGTTCATCACAATTGCCTGTCAGCTAACTATATATGTTCATCACATACGCCTGTCAGCTAGCTATATATGTTCATCACAATTTCCAATCAGCTAGCTATATATGTTCATCACAACCGCCTGTCAGCTAGCTATATATGTTCATCACAATTGCCTATCAGATAGCTATATATGTTCATCACAACCGCCTGTCTATATATGTTCATCACAATTGCCTGTCAGCTAGCTATATTTGTTCATCACAATTGCCTATCAGCTAGCTATATATGTTCCTCACAATTGCCTGTCAGCTAGCTTTATATGTTCATCACAATTGCCTGTCAGCTTGCTATATATGTTCATCACAACCGCCTATCAGCTAGCTATATATGTCCATCAAACCGCCTATCAGCTAGCTATATATGTTCATCACAATTGCCTGTCAGCTAGCTATATATGTTCATCACAATTGCCTGTCAGCTAACTATATATGTTCATCACAACCGCCTGTCAGCTAGATATATATGTTCATCACAATTGCCTATCAGCTAGCTTTATATGTTAATCACAATTGCCTATCAGCTAGATATATATGTTCGCCACAATTGCCTATCAGCTAGCTATATATGTTTATCCCAATTGCCTGTCAGCTAGCTATATAGGTTCATCACCATTGCCTATCAGCTAGCTACATATGTTCATCACAAGTGCCTATCAGCTAGCTATATATGTTAATCACAACCGCCTATCAGGTAGCTATATCCTATCAGCTAGCTATATATGTTCCTCACAACCGCCTATCAGCTAGCTATACATGTTCATCACAATTGCCTATGATCTAGCTATATATGTTCATCACGTCATCGATGACGTAATTTGTTCTCGAATTGGTCACTAACGAGTGAGGACGTGTTTTTTGAAATCCGGTGATGGAAGATAGAATTGAGGATTTAATTCGGGAATTAAACGTCAAACTGGATGGACTTAATATAAGGGTCGATGCCTTAGCGCGTTTGCGTCAGGAACCGTCAAGTTTACCGCATAATCCGCCAGTACAGGCTGAGAAATTCGCTCATTCTGAGCCAGTTGCAAGCCACGTGGCCTCCAGTCTCGCACCAGCCGGTGCTGCTGGTAGAAATTCGGATATACAAGGGGACTATCTTGCTAGGATACAGATTCCCGCGGACCTCAAGGTGAACGATTCACGTCAGGGAATCCGGCGTAGTGATCAGAGCGTGCTGAATGTGATTGCAAAATGTGGCAAATACAATGAAACATTGATCAAGTTATTGGTGACGATCGAGTGAGCAGACCTTCGATTCCGTCGTCGCGGGGCCATTTCCAGGGCTCACGGGGACGAAGCCGTGGTTTCCAAGGAAACGGAGGACGGCAGCCGACAGACGTTTACCAGGCCTTTACACAGCGTTCGTTTCCGTCACGCCGGCCACCCAGAGGTGACTTCCGCAACGGCGATGAGGATTAATTGGTGATGAACGTTTTTTGAAGTGTGAGTGCTAAAGTTACTGTATGCACGCGTTTGTACAGACTCACACAGAACTTTACAGTTGATAATTTAGTAACGTTTAACCATGGTCCATGTCTTATGTTTCTTTATGAAACAAACAAATCTTTCAAAAAATATTCATGCATGGGAGCAAATTCAGACTCCTAGTTATGTGCTTGATTGGATTAAAGATGGTGTAACAATTCCATTAGTTAATGACACTGTTTCGTTTCATTGTGATAATCATAAACTTTCTACTGTACAATGTTATTTTGTGGATAGTGAAATTCAGCGGTTGTTACTTTAGGTTATATTGAACCATATAACTATAAACCAAGGTGTGTTAGCCCCATAGGTTGTGTTCCAAAAAAGCACAATAAATTTTGGCTCATTACAGATCTTCGAAAATTAAACGCAAACTGCGACGTCCCTAAATTTAGGAATGAAGACATACGGGATGCTGTAAAGCTTTTAAAAGCGTGTGATCATTTTGTTACTGCCGATATTAAAGACGGATACTATCATATTCCAGTACACGCGGCTTCGCGCGATTATTTAGGAATTCGATGGAAGGAAAAATACTATCGTTGGGCCGTTTTACCTTTTGGTCTGAGTTGTTCCCTTTATTTTTTTAATACGACTATTCGGCCTATTGTTAGTTATTTGCGTTCATTAGGTGTTCGTGTATCGGTTTTTGTGGACGCTTTTCTGTTGGCTTCAGAAGCCAGTACTATAACAGATCATTGTGACTTGTTCCTTAACACGTTGTCGGACCTTGGATTTGAGGTCAATTTTGAGAAGTCAACGTTAGTTCCTACGCAAAAAATTAAGTACCTTGGTTACGTTATCACTAGTGATAATAATAACATTGTAGTAAGCGCACAAAGCGCACGGGTTAGTAAATTGAAGCAGCTCATTCGTAAGGCGCTTAAATCCAAACGTATAACCGCGCGTAGCTTGGCTAGGCTATGCGGTCAGTGTATGTCTGTGGCGTGGGCGGTTACACCAGGAAAATTGTTTTTAAGGAACGCATATAGATTATTGTCCACTAGAAAGTCTTGGGAGGATACTTTGACTCTTACCGATAAAGTTGTTGAGGAATTTACGTGGTGGCTTAATTCGGCTAGCCACTTGAACGTGCGTGAAATATGCTGCGAGTCAATAGAGGCTCAAGTCGTGACCGACGCCTCCCATCTGGGTTGGGGTGCAGTGTTCGATGGGAAGGTCGCGTCGGGAGACTGGAACAAGCGAATTTCGTTTCAGTCGTCGAAAGAGAGAGAACTACTGGCGGTACTTATGGCAGTCAAAACGTTCCTGCCACTATTAAGGGCAAAACGTGTTCAAATCTTGACGGTCAACATTACCGCGGCGGCATACATATATAGCGGTCGCTATATGGGCGGAAGCGATGGCGAATGGAATTTGGCTCGAGTCCGCTTATATAGCCGGGCGGTTGAACACGGAGGCAGATTTTTGGTCACGCACGCCGGACAAGGCCAACTGGCGAATACATCCGGGTCTGTTCAAGTTTTTAGACAAATTATGGGGACAGCACACGATCGATCGATTTGCCAGCTGCCAAAACACACAGTTGTTAAGGTTCAACAGCCGGTACTGGGAACCGATGTCAGAAGGGGTAGATGCGTTGGCTCAATCAAATTGGGCTTTCGAAAACAATTATGTAAACCCGCCATTTTGTCTCATAGATCGGGTGTTACAAGTCATACGGGCTCGCGACCGTGATTGCTCTAGCGTGGAGAGCTCAGCCGTGGTTCATGATGTTAAAACAAATGGCAGTTGCGCCTCCAATACGCTTACCGAACAACAGAAATACGTGTCGCGCGATGGGCGTCCTTCCAGAACCTTGTCGAAACCGGAAGTGGCGCCTGTATGCTTGGAGGGTATATGGCGGCTTAGATAAGTCAATGATTGTGGCTGGTCCTCGGAAGAAGTCAGTAGAATGACTTTTTGTTTAGCGGCGAGTACAATGCGTTCGTACAATAAAGTAATCAATACGTTTAACATATTTTGTAAAAATAACGGTTTTCCGTTTCCGCCATCTCATTCGGGCGCGCTAGCGGAGTTCCTATGTGATATTGCTCGTACTTCGGAACGTCCTAGTTCGTTATTATGGACAGCATGTGCGGCAGTCGGCCACGTATACAAAGGTCTTGGTATTAGCAATCTTGCTGAAGCACTAGAGATACATTCTCTGGTTTCTGGTTTAGTAAAGTCAGGTACTACTATCCCAATGAAACGCTCAAAAGCTATGCCGGTTAAAAATTTTCACGAATTATTTTTACGTTGGCCTTATGATGACAAGTTGGCGATTAAAGAGTTAAAGAGCTTAGGATGAAAGCTATATGAAAGCTATTTGCCTTCTCGCGTTGACATTGATGTTACGGCCTTCTGACGCGGCACCTAAGGGAATTGTATACACTGAAGAAGGTCCTGTGCGTTTAGTTTTTACCACGGGTCAGATTACATTTACTGACAAACTTCACACTGTTCGGTATTAAGAATGATACATCTCGAAATGGGTTTGAGGTTTCAATTCCCCATGGATCGGTCCAGAAACTGGACCCAGTTAGTACGTTGCGTAATTACCTCCACCGGACCCAGGCTCAGCTTGACACTAATGGCGCCGTTTTCATTTCATTGAGAGCACCTTTTGATGCGCTAAGCGCAGCTTCTATTGCTCGAATTCTGGAAGATGCAATATTTCAGGCAGGTCTATCAGGGCAAGGCTTTACAGCGAAATCGTTTAGGCCCACGGGGGCTACATCAGCCATTGAATGTAATGTTAAACCGGAAACTGTTAGAAAGATTGGGCGTTGGAAAAATGCAGAAGTTTTCTATCAGCACAGTCTTCGAAATTCGCATTTTTAAATTACTAGCCAGTCGGGCTTGTTACCTTACAATTTTAACTAGCCCGAAACAATTTTTACTAGCCCGAACTTATATTAATGAAAAACACAAGTTGCAACAACAGTTCATTATATTTATCATTACAAAACTAGTACATTCACATGTCTGTTACAATCTGAACTATTTTCATCACAAAACATGTCAACAAACTTTTTGTTTTGAACAATAACACATCAAACAAGTGAAAGCGGACGTGGGGTACCTGATTGAAATAGCGATTGGAGCTCAGCATATTTTAATCGATTACTTCATAAAGGTCACAAATCATAACAAAATACGACATTCGTATTTACTCGGCAATTTTCGCCAGGCATCTGTATACGAAAGATAATGCGTACCTACTCGGACATTTCCGTTTTGCTTATATCGGACAAACTGCTAAGACAATCGTTACTCTCCGGTAAGTCGGAATTCAACGATAGGATTCGATTGGATGTGTCACGACTAGGTGCGCGATGATGTTTTCTAATGTAATCCAATCGAAAATACGGTTGTAAACGAACGCTTTACGGTGTTGTTGACATTTTCTACGTAGATTGAGTATTTATGAGATTATTTGATTTTAATCTCTAATTTCTGGCCATAATATTTTATTCGCCAGGCGGGCGATAATTATGGATTTTTTCGTTCGCCCGATTTTATTTTTACTCGCATTTGCGAACGGGCGAGTGCGAATTTCGAAGACTGTCAGCATTATGTGCACGCTCGAACGCCTTGCTATTTCACAGACGTTGTTCTCGATCACGATTAGGCTTAGATTAGAGCTACATTATTTGGTAATAATTTTGTACATTCAACATTTGCATTTGTTTTATGCAGTTTGTTTAAGTCAACTCACATTGGCTTTTCACGTTTATATTGCTAATACTTTAATGTTTGTATAGTTAGAAAATGTGTAATTGTCAGCTTTTTTAATTGTCTAGAATTTGACTTGACTGTTTGCATGCTGTTGTTGTAGTTTCTGTCATTATTTTGCTATGTCTACTCATTAAGATTATAATAAAATTTATGTAGTAGATATTGGTTGGTCATTATGATGGAGATTTCACAAAATAGAAGTCATGTGACCAACCAATATCCTATGTTCGTCATCGATGCTACGTCATCGATGACGTAATTTGTTCTCGACTTGGTCCAAGATCTAATAATGATTGTTTATAGGTCGATATTATGCAATGTATATGTGGGTTTATGTATGTTTGGTAATTGGTGAGTGACAGTTGAGATCATGGCAAGTTTATAATAAAATTTATGTAGTAGATATTGGTTGGTCATTATGATGGAGATTTCACAAAACTGAAATATGGTATAAATACACGGTTACTGTTGGGACATCTTGAATTTAGTTGCAGCATATATAAACCGAATATCCGAATACCAGTCGGGTGGCGGTTCCGTGGTATAGTGGTAGCGCATTGGCTTCACAACCAAGAGGTCGCAGGTTCGAGTTTCCGCTATACCCTAGCCTACTAACTCGTCTTATGTATGAGACGTTAAACCGAGGTGCACAGTGTACTAGGTGCTTCAAACCGGGCACTAAAAGACCCAGGGTCGCATCTGGAAGGGGGCGCCTCCCGTACATTATTTAACCTCACTTTGTTTTCCCATTGTAAATCCCATATACCAATCCCTGCATAATATTAATATGTCATGGTGTTGGAAAGTTATATACCCCGAGCGGGGTATAATTAAAAAATAATTTTCGATTTATCGTTGTGTATCGGCCAATGAACAACGATTTGGAGTTCTGATGCGTAGGTATTAAACCACGAGGGCGTAAGCCCGAGTTGTTTAATAGCCACGCATCAGAACGACGAAGAGTTGTTTATTATACGATAAACAACGATAATGCGAAAATTATTTCGATTCTACATGCAACTTGATTTGACATATATTTTTACAATTGTAATTTGAACTACTTTTTACTATGCTCCGCTCAGAATCTGGACTTCTGTTTGCGTTGTTTATTGGGTAGTTTAACGATAATTTTGTTCATTGTCTATAGAAAAATCAGCGAGTTTCATGTTATAATTTTAAATATATCCCGCGCGTGGGCTTAAAAATAAATATCAGAGGCATGTTGAGGGGTATACTAAATATTGCACCAGAGGAGAGTGATGTAAAGCGAGGCCCAACTAGGCGATGGCCATATAGGAGATCCTGGTGCACACGAAAAAATGTACCACACAAACACCAGTCGGGTGTCGGATTCCTAAAATCGGATCCAAAAACCTTATGCAGTAAAAATCAAATTGTATATTGCACTGTTTTGCGTGTTTAAAATGTAGCTTCTGTCCCTGTTTGATGTAATGTACATGGATGGGACTAAAATACACAAAAACCATCATTGACAGACTGACACTTAATCCTTTAATTGGTTGCATATAGGGGTCCTTGATAGTTTGCTTATTATCACCCCATACACAACATGAACAGAACAGAACAGAACAGAAATTTTATTTAAACAATACATGTTTATCTTGATATAAACAAATAATATACATAATTTAAGTATAGAACAAAGCTTTGCAAGTTTATCAATTCATACTAGATAAATATCGATGGACGTAATGGCCAACAACGATGCACAAGTATATTGCATTTAAAATAAACCTATCAAGAAACACATGAAAGAACCGTTTTTCGTAAACATGTTTATTGATGTTAAGAATATAAACCTATATTAATAAAAATAATAATAAATACTAATACAAAGGAAAAACATCGATGCTCATACCTGTAAGTGAAAAGGAAAAAATACCCGACATGGTCTATGCCGGTATTGAAGTATCATTTGTTTCCGGTGACACTAATTAATGAGATATATCTCGTGCGCTTAACATGCGAAACCCGTTCCATGTTGACTGTCCAATAATATTTGATCTTGCACTGTAAAGCAACATTAAACTATTGTTTTTGTAAAACATAAACTAACAAAGCCTGTAATTATTTTCATCCGATGACTATAGCTCTAACTCGTGTTGCAATAGTATATAATGCATTATAAACATGATTATGTTTTCTTTTATTACATTCAGACAAACATAGATCATTTAATTTCTAACTCATATTCTGTTAGATTAATAAATACAAACGCACAGTTTAAAGGGACTATGTCATCAAAAGGGGCCTCAAGGGTGCAATTTCTTTAAAAAATCTGCAATTCATATACTGACATATAATAATGGTTAACACAGGGTATGTACAAGACAACAATGGTGCAAAGCATCATAGGGCGCCGCAAAATGCAAGGTGTCGCGTAAAAGAAGAAAAAGAACCCTACATTAAATAAAAGTAAATATGTATTATGGAGTTTATAAAACAGTAAGCTCATATAATCCTGGGGTTGTCATTATAAAGTTCATTTAAAAACGAAAGTATGAAAATAAAGTATGCTTTAGATAAATTCCATCATTAGATCTATGTAATGTCCGTACAATTTTCCGATCTTACCGCCTCGTGTTTGTATCAATTATACTTGAATAATCTAAATAATTCACATTAACACAATTTACATACACGTTTTTTTTTTACGATTTGTGAGACAAACGAAAATTAAAAGAGTTAACAATCCAAGAAAATAATAAAGTGAATGCATATCAGCATCATACCAAATTATAGAGTCTCGAAATATCATTAAGGCAATGTGCAGCAACTACTATTTCGGTTAAATGCATATTTAAAAAAAACACCGATATTATTAACATAATGATTAGGAATTTTTAAAATAAAGGCTTCAGCGCCAAAACCAATATGCACACATTGGTTCTAAACTTAACCCCACCGCACGCATGAAAGTGTTGACAAAAGCGAAAACATGACATTTTCTTAAAGCGTATAGTCAATACAATACTCAGTTTGACTCATCAACGTCAAGGTAGTGTCTCTACGCATTGAAATAATATTATAATCAACTCTCCTTCCGTATGCTTCCGGTAAGACTCATCTCATATACTAGTAGATGCCGCGCTCAGGCGCGGCGCCCATAATGACAAATGAGCGCACGCATTCTGAGATAAAATCAATTTAAAACATGGGTCTTGTTTGTTTCGCCCTTTTCATGTTTACCTTTTTACTTCATAATTGTAAGTATTTTCTAAAACCATAGTTTACACTCTACTTCTTACCAAACATAATAGCGCATTTGGTTAAAGCGCTGTCTACTGTCATTTCTAAATATGACTCCTAAGTCGTGAGTTCGATCCCTGCTTGGGGGTTTAATTTTTCACACTTTTTGGTTTATTTTTTTTTATCAAATATCTTAATGTGTTTTATATTTTGTTTTATTTATTTTATGCACACCTCTTTATAAAGCGCATTTCTATCATATAATATCATTTATAGCTCTTGTAAAGGTATGGCTTGGGCAAGCATTTAATAAGCGTCCGTAGAACACGTGCAAACATTTCATCCACAGTATATATAAACATTGTGCGTATTGCGACGTGACCATGTTCTAGATTAATGTGTTTTTGTCTGAAAAATAGGTACAGCTTATAAACGGGAGGTAACTGCAATGAAATGATTACTCACTGCTCTGGAACAGTGAATGTTTGTATTCGTATATACACATCTCTCTATGTAAATAAATTGTGCAGCCGGTAAAAGCGCGGCGCGGTATTTGTCAAACCATAGACACGAGTTCGAGTCCTGCTGGTAAAACACATTTTTAAAGTTATGAATGTAGTATATTTCCACAAAGTGCACTGAGACAGACACAGCAAGTGAAGGGCGTACTTGTTTTCGATTTTGTCATTGTTATTTTTGCCATGCAATCAATAAACGAAAAAAGAAAAGAAAACAACAACACAAAACAAAACAACAGCACAAAATAAATGCACGAAAACAAACTTTGAACACAAAAACAATATCACTTCAAACATTGCAATTATAAACACAATTTTACTAAAATGTTTGCAGAGCAGATTCGAACCCGGTTCGCCGTCACCGAAATATTCAGCGCATATCACTCGATCATTCTTCTTTTGCTTGTAGTGGCCAGTTTATCAATATGAATACTGTATTTGAAATAAATGACACATTAAACTTACACTTAGAATACCGATTGCATTGATACCCCTACAAAATGGACTATGCTTATCGTTGGTGTCTCAGAGGTCGCTGTCGGACTGTAGTACTTTGCGAATCAAACAGCACACAATAAAATCACATATAAGTGAATACTTCGATACATAACCTTTGCTTAAATTTGGCAGCAACATTTGTCTGCTTGTTCATTACTCCAAATCAAGAGAAGTGCGCATATTTCTTCAAGGGCACTCCATACATGAATGAGTGTGAATGAACGGGTTCGGGTAAAACTGCGGAAAACGCAACCTTACCGGTCATTCATGTTTTTTTAATCTCTTTTATTTTTATGTTAATGCCAAGAGGACGTGTGGGGACCCATGGCTCTAGATCAGCGTATAAATGCCTTCATACCCTCCCGAAATCCTCTGACACAATTTCAATTACAGAATGAAATATGCAGCTAGTACTAACGCGATAACGTTGTACATTACGTCGACAACAATACAGTGTATGCAAAGGTATGGAACCCTGCATGCTAATTCGTGTCTATAAACAATACCGAACACTTTTAGTATTCTAAATATTTTTGGCGACACTGCACACTAACCCAACAATCATGTGTCGATGAGCAGCAATAATGTGGGTCAGTCAGTGTTCGAACCTTATACATGTATATAGTTTAGATCTTCACCTTGGTACGAAGGCTTGCTTCTGTTATAGTATGGCGGACTATCAATCCGAACCTTTGAGGAGTAGGAATCCTGCTAACATAGTCCAGAAGTCGAACCTAGAGGATTGCTAGTCTCAGACCACCCAAATAGTGTGTCCTTAGTGTGTCGCCAGTCAAAAAGAAAGAAAAGAAAGTATCCACTAATATATTTTATTGTTTTCCAATACCTATATTTAATATTTCAACAAAATATAAAGTCAGTGTAACTTTGTTTTTCAATAACATGCTAACATTTGTAACCAAATCGATTTCATTTTAATGGTAATACAAACAATAAAAACAATAAAAACATTACAGATGTAACAATGAATATCACAGAGCAGATAGTCAAAACTAACTGACCTCAGTTTCTTGTGTGTCCGCAGTTCGAGTTGAGGCACTGTATCTGGCGTCTTCTTATGATATCAACGTAACGTTTGATGACTGCATTATTTAGAGCGTTCCATTTACGCACACATGCTGCAGACAGTTCTGCGATCGTAGTGATGTGGTTACGTTGAACGCGGTGTCCATAAGATGTATACTTATTCACATTACAAAGACAATATAAAGACATTATAAGATGTATAATTATTCACTTTAAATGGGTCCAGATTAATACGGTGGCCTGAAAATATTATTCGAAATATACTTCAGCTTTACCGTTATTTGTTTCCTAGTTGTCTGCATTCAACATGAAATAAGTTTAGTTTCGTGCCAATTTGATTTGATTTGATATGTAATAAACAAAACAAAAATACAACAACACGGATATTTCGTTTATAGTCAGACAACATTGACCTGGCATTGATTTGTTTCCGTGATGACTCGTCCGTCGTTGTACTCGTTGCAAACACTGTGCTTGTTGATCATGTTTCGTCGCTATATAGGCATACATTATTCGTCCGGAACGATAGCCTAATGGTAGATAGCTCGCTTACTATTTATGGGGATCAAAACATCATTTCCATCGTGCGTTTTTACCGACTGTACACAGACTTTTAATCTCATTAAAATCATATCCTAAGATTGTTAGGATCTGAAGACATCGTATAATAGGTCACGTTTAAATGACCTTCCGAACAATAAAATATCAGCCCTTCTGCGCCCAACGAAATTGCCTTTTGCACAGCAATGTTTGGTCACGGTGTTTGAAAAGTGATGCATTTCCAGCTGATTTACAGTTAATTTTCACGCGGATAGCAATCGATATAGTGCTACCTTAGGCGAGTAAATCCAAAGTTCACGTGAATTTCGTGCATAGTAATTGTGGTTTATATATGAAGTTATGCTACAACATTTTGAAATTAACAGTTTGATTGGCTCCTGAATAGTTCATCTGAACGTGACCCCTAATGCAAAGTCATCAGATCCAGTCAGCGGATAGTATAGTAGCGTCAGACTGGAGATGATTTTAATGAGATTGACGGATTTTGTTCTCACACAATTAATTTTAAAGTTGTTCATATTAGTTATTTTTTATATTCATCGTAATATTTTAACGCTTTATTATTTCCAATTAAGTTGAAAAAAAGGCAAATTTTTCTAATATATACAGCTTCTGTATATAATATTTATTGAATTCTGTTGTTTTAACTTAACATAAACTCGCTATAAACCTTTCGTATTTGGAACTAAAAACACGTACAGGTGGCCATTAAATGTTACCGATACTTAAAAGAAGTTAATATTTTAAAACAATAAGTAATGATAATGATATCAAATCTCTATTTATAGAGAAACAACGCTCAGATATACAGAAGTGAAAAATGAATGTTAATAAGTTACGCTTACAAACAATATGGATATACGAATATTGTTCGGATACCGAATACGGATACCCGAATATTGATTTAGGATACGAATACCATCCCAAAAATTTAGTATTACACATGTAAATATTCCAACCATAGTAGTTTAAACAAAAAAACAAACTAATTTTGACTTAAATTTTAACTTAAAGTAAGAATGCCTTAAGAATCGATATAATTATGGGGCCATGTTATAATGTGTGACAAGGAAAGATCTAAGGCCTCGATAAATATACCACATGCTTGCTCGAAACGTATAATGAACTACAGGAGGTTGTTTACAAAGTATGTTTAAATATTAATTTATACAAACGCTTTTAGAAAATGTCTGGGTGTAAACACATTCAGTGCTTGAGCATATATTTAAATAGTATTTAAATTGGGTAAGTGCTAACATTTCCAAAAGATCATTCGATAAAAACATATTTGTTTAATCCTCTTAATCGTCGGTCGTTATGAAAGAATAGTTAACCATACATTTCGACATTGACTGCTTTATGCTTTGTTGATATTGTATTAATGCTCAAGGGTCGGTTCGATATAATCCAATACAAACAAGCATTTTGTATCCAACTGAATACAGACTTCTCTCATTAAATGCTACTATGTGTGTTCAAATATTCATGTCCTAGAAAAAGCGTAGTCTTACTTAATTTAACGGGAAAGGAGAAAGAATAAAACATTTGATTGATTGATAATAGGATCATACAAAATGTAAACATGTCTTTTAGTTAATATTGTATCAATAGATAGATCGCTATTTTTATTTCTAACGTAAATGTTTGGTATACCAAAAGAGCTATTCCACGTCATTTTATTACATGTAACTGTTACGGTGATAATATTTTGGTTGAGGTATTATGAAACACTATAAAAACATAAACTGCGCATGCGCAGAATGTCGTCAATTCGTGCTTATTTAAGGAGCGCGTGGTTATTTAGGTGTGCCTCAAATCATGAAAACATGAAGGAACTAGCAGTTCTAAGCCTTCTTTAAATTAATGGTACACAGTGGCATTAATGTGTTAACACTTTATTTAATATAAGAATAATGAAGTCAACTTAATATATATGAATATAGTTAATGTAGCGTAAGGCACTTCGTGTGATACATCTAAAATATATAATTTGAAAAGGATTTTTATTGAACTGGTTGTACATGTTCATTCTTTCTTTTCATTTCAGTGCTTCTAGCAACGGATTGCCTAGCATGCAACGTGACGCAGAAATGCATCCACTGCAAAGGCAACTTTAATAACGCCGTTGATAATGATATTGTTAATAATGTAAACGTAAACCAGTGCTTTGACAAGGTATTCGGATATGCTTCTGTCCACTGGTCTGATGCAAATAGATGCAGAGCGTACGATAATCCAAACGATACAATGTTTGCGGGTTCGTCCGAACGCTGGCAGGCGTGGCTTACGTGCAATCCAGGTTCATATATATCGCATATGACTTTTCCCAAAATAAATCTTTTTTCGAGCATTTTTTATCGCATATCTATAACTTTACTTTTATGAGATACTATTAATAAACTGAATAGTGTGAGATGTATACATTTTACAATACAGTATTTTTAGAGAGATATTTTGTTTAAAGTATTGTGAGATAGATACATTTTACGACGCAATATTTTATGAGATATATACTAGAACACTATTGTGATATACATTGTCGAGGGGTGATAAATAAATTCGTGAATACCTAATAGAAACACAATATATTTAAGTGTAAAGAAAAATCAAATGCAAGTTATTAGAAAGACAGCATGGAAGCATAGTGTGTAAATTTCATAGCAAAATAGCAATCAGTAAACAGTCGTGAACACCTAATAGAAACACAATATATTTGAATGTAAAGAAAAATCAAATGCAAGTTATTAGAAAAACATTTATTGAAGCATAGTGTGTAAATTTCATAGCAAAATAACAATCAGTAAACACACAAACGACAGTTTAGTAGTACTATGTTCTAATCATCACCGCAGCCTGGTAAAATATTTATGACGTTACGGACGTCGTTGTTTTATTTTTTTAATGTAACGCCATTAACCTATACATGAATTGTCGTCATTATGGACCCATTAAGGAAACATGATCCAATAGTAAATATATGTCAAACAATTTTAACACTACTAAAGCAGTTTTGTTTTGTAAATGTATTTTGGAAACGTCTGGTTATATGGGACATGTCTGGGCGAGCATCTAACATCATAAATACAAAATAAATTCTCTGCCATTTTAAAAATCTTGTCACCATAGTAATTGACCGACACTTTCTGCTGAATTATCAGTGTCCATATTTATATTGGTCTATTGTGCTGTTATTCTTAGTGTGACACAGAATTTCATACCATCCCACTGCACAAAGCCACAATCCGAGGTCGCATGACGATGTTTTGTAAACTTCACTCTTCTCATCGGCGTTTAATAGTTTATGCACAATAAATGTTGATTTTTTTTTTAACTTCCGGATTCAATGACATTATGTAATGTCGAAGAATCTGATCAGTTTGGTAAGGTTTCGGACCATATCAAACCACATTGAAAGAGTAGAAACCCACATGTCCGCGTCGCCTACGCGTGACTGTCGACCCCTACTCTGGCCAAACTGCAGGTTTAAAATGTATTATAGTACATAAAAGTCCGTATTCAGTCCGTTATAGGGGTGTGCTTACGAAAATAAAACGGTCGATAATCGTCAAAAAAGGTGTATTATTTAGTAGATCCACGCGCCAATAACGACCAGATTTTACTAACGCGTTAACCGGGGTTTTGTTATTATTAATAGTCTATTATTAATAGCTTGGAAGTTCGTACTTTTGGTCGATATCAATACAATTTTATATTGCTCTTTTTGAAAACATAACTATCGGAATTGATTGGAAACTGCTTATGTTGTATTCTGGGTCCGACATATAAATTGTATTACCAATATGAAAACACACAGGCATATCTGAATTGATTTGAAACCATAATATATGTAATAAATGTTGGATTCTGAGCCAGATAGATACATGGGATTCTGTGCCAGATACATAAATTTCATCACTATTATGAACAAAAGGTGGTATATTTCAATATGGATTGTAACTGTTAAATATGTTGTATTCTGGACCGGAGGCCTATATTTACATGTTTACAATAAATTCTGAATTCTGAAAAAAATCCAGTGTAATATCTTCATGTTTTGCTTCTGATTATTGGAACTTAACCTTAATAAACGAAATTTTATTCTAGGCTATTGCAAAGAATACACCAGTGAAAAAAGTTAGTCGTAAGAAATCTGATCGGCAAAGTATGTTAGTGCATACATTTTATAAAGATTTCAACTTATAAATATACTACAGTCGTCATATTTGTAGATTATCTAACGAAATGTCGACCGAGAGTTCTTTTGTCGTTCCTACTGGTAATGACATTCTCTGAGTTCTGAAAAAAATGTACTCTTAAAAGCATCAAATTATACAAAACTGGAAGTCATGCTTACTGCTTACCGGACAATCTCGAAAGTCACCACCGGACGGTTTCTTAACAGCACAAAATGAAGTGATCCGGTGAGTCTATTAACCGTTAATTTGTCTGTTTTTATTTGTTTATGTATACTTTCCCATGTGTTGTGTAGCCAATTTCATTAATTTGCTTATGTTGGCCACAGGCGGGTCCACAGCTCTTAGAGTCAAGTTAAAGTTAATATTGGCAGCTGAGGAAGTTTCTTCCATACGTGGCAATTTCCATCGCATCGGTACTTGTAACAGGTGTTAGAGGAATACACGAACGTGTAGCAGAGGCTGTCGTCGAAGCATTCCCAGAAACAGTGACCTAGCGACGAAGGGGTTGTAGAAGTGTTGTATGTAGCCTCTTCGACTACCGCGTAATTGATGTACCTATGCAGGGTGAACTCCAAACATACTGAAACGATGCAACAAATGGGGTTGATACAATAAACATTTATTATTATTTGTATTATTATTATTTTTAGTATTAGTATTATTATTATTAGTAGTAGTAGTATACTATATAATAGTACTACTATTAGTAAAACTACTACTACTATAACTACTACTACTACTACTATTACTACTACTACTACTACTACTACTACTAGTACTACTACTACTACTAGTACTATTAGTACTACTACTATTATTATTATTATTATTTTATTTTTGTGTGTGATCCACCTCCTCCTCATCATCATTATAATCTGAATAATCTTCAGCAGTAGCAAAAGCAGCAGTATAATCATCATGAGCAGCAGCAGCATCGTTAATTCACTAATTAATTAATCATAGACTCATACTTAACTAGTAATAGTACTATAAAATGAAATAAATTAAGTAACTCATATACTATTATTATGCTATTACTGATATATTACAGGCATTCATGCATATAAACATGAACCTACATTCAATACACACATGAAGAGATATTAAAAATGATATGTTTTGTGGTATACATACAGTATTATTAGTTGCGTATATTCTTGCATATTTCTATTAATACAGTCCATGAATAGGCACATTAAATATTTTAACCAATCATTACTTTAGATTTTCTCAGTTTTAATGGTGTTATGTCCATAGAAAGAAGTGCATGTTATTTTATTTCGAAAAATACTTGCCCACATAATGTACACTCAACAAAAAATATAACGCATCTAATGGAAATAAATGAAAATAGTTGTATTTATTTATTCATAAGAATTTCATCTTGAAATGTCAGCTATGTTTATTTGAGTTATACATGCATTTGTTCATACCAAATTATTGGAAAAAAATACGAAATAATTTTGTGTTTACCCATGGCGAGGATGTCATTCCTATAAATAAAGAAAATACAAAAACTTTTGGTGCGTTATAACTTCTGTTGATAGTATACAGTGTTATCAGTTATAGTAGTATAATGTCCACTCAAAAAGGTAGATGTTAATTTATTTACAATTCTTACTTGCCTAAGTTATAGTATTAAGCACATATACACTTTTACGAAAAGTACTCACCGCCATTGCATGTTTCCCAGGCTTGCCATCTTCTGGCCGGAGTGTTTTCAATAAAGGTGTGGATTTAAGAATGCACAGCAATACGTCACCCAAGAGAGCGTAACGAAATATACAGACTCGTATTCTCTTACGGCATCGTAGCACTCAAATGTACTGTAGTTCTCTAGTTCCACGCCTGCGTTGTGGTTGTCTTTGCAGTTGAAACACTTTTGGATATGCGCACAGTTGTTTACGCTTCCCGATGCGATCAGAACTTAAAAGATTTACACAAACACGTGGTTAAAGAAAGCATCAATTGCGTATTTTAGCCCTATCAAAAACCCAAATACCCAAATGGCTACTGAACTACGAACCGATTTTCAAATAAGTCATATTTTAGCATTCTGAGAAAAGTATTTCAAAATGACACATATTTTTGGGAAGTCAGAATGTTTATACACCTAATAGTTTTTTCTTGACTGCAATTTAGTGTATTAATCTTACCCGATGAATTGCTACAATGCCAAAAACAGTAACGTAAACAAGTATTTTTGATAAAGTACTAGGTTAATTATTGTTAAGGTTAAATGTTCATGCATTAATAGCTAAGCAATACGAATTCGCTAATGAGTTTACTTGTACATACAACAACAATACTGTCAATTATACAGAAATAGTTACACTCATTTATATTGTAATTTTCTACTATTTTTGCTAACATAAGTACTCATATTACTGGTACATTATTATTGTATTCATATATTACAACAAGTTGCATTAGAATTGGAAGTAATATTCTGCCTATACTTGAACAAACAGAGGAAAACAAGATAAATCTTAAAGTAGGCATGTTTCAAGTCCGACCAATACGCTCGAATGATATTTAACTACTAAACAGTCCGTTATGTTAGAATCTATTTTAAACTGATATGGTTGGCGCTATACGATACTTAGCTAAATATTTAGCTAGATTTTTAACAAAAATGCCAATCGTTACATATATTATGTCGTGAATATTGTGAATAATTATAATTTAAACGTCATATACACGGCTATAAACTGTGCCTTGACGCATCGGGAACATAAATATTAACATTGCATAGGCATTTTAATATGGAAGGGGTATGCATTCATAATCGCATGAACGCAATGCCTTATCACCGGCGTAGTAATATCTGTGTGTCCTATTTTTATGCAAATTATATTTCGACAAGAATATTTACATGAACTAAGATGTCTTATACTGTTCAATGTTACTCTTTTTTGCATGTATTGTTGACGTTTTATTAGATGTTTTTATAATTAATATAGATCTACATGAACATTTCGTTCCAGTTCTTCTTCTACAAAAATCAATTTGAACATTTTTTTCACTTTTGCTTGATAGTATTATATCATGCAAGGTCAACAAGTGTTATTATTAAACAAAGCCATTTCGCTAGCAAGTAATATGTACATGTTATGGTATTTTAGGTAAACATTACTTTTCTTAAAAGCGACCACAGAAAATCTCCATGACGTAACATCGGTTCAGGAACGTAGCTTTAAAATGGATTTGATTTCACAATGCTGTGTCTATTTGCTAGATGAAGTTAGATCGACTAATTTAGTGTGCATTTATATTACAGTTAATAACGATGAATTGTTTAACATGTACAATAAGAAAGAAATGCATGTTGAGATTTATATTAAAATGTTATCCTTTCTAATACAAGTAAAGAGAGCTTAGATACGCCCGTGTGGATGCTATTGATCGATGACCTAGCTTACACGTCATCACTTGTTTAGTGGTCATTTGTGGATTGTTTTGCTTTTTTCTCGCCGAGTAAAAATTTGGATATATGGTGTGGATTTAAAGCATTTAAAAGAATTTAAGTCTCCATCTGCTGTGTTAACAATGTTAATAATAAAACAAGATTATCCAGGATCTGTTAAACTCTCAGCCTAGGAATTGTGTGATTTTAAAGTGTCAGAACTCAACTGTGGTATAGAAGTATTCATGATGTGGCTTTACTGTCTTGCTAACAAAGCACCTCTTATTTTATATTAATCTTACTAAAGCATTAATAATGTTTGGTGCTTGTTGGCTATACCGGCCGAAATAGAGTTCTTCTTGATGTCACATGTATTTTTGCATTTGTTTAAGTTACTTTTTTACTTTTGTAGCGATTTGATTGAGGCCTGCGCAAGGACAATAAAAATGTTATGACTCATAATGTTTACATTAAATTTCATTTGTCGCAAAAAATTGAATGTAAAATAAGGAGAAACTTACATGCCAAACACAAAAAAGAGTATTTTGTCTATCTTGTTTCAAAATATAAAATGGCATTATCAAAAATTGAAGTACAAAGTTTTCTGAACAATATTTTTTACTTGGATAGGTGGATAAAAAGCAAACTGTGACGCGACCGTTACGGTTTACAAAAAATGGTTAACATGTTTAATCCGAAATATTGTTATTTTGAAGTTTTCTCGCCGGTCCCGAAGACTTCGAAGTAACGGTTCGAATGTACCTTACGATTATACTACTGAAGATTATTTATAAATAGCATACAGGTACAAAAAGGCGTTTTGCTACTCAACCTTGTCAAATTCCCGGACTGTAGCGTGTAACCCCCGCTGCACGTGTACACTGCCTGTGACTGCAGTCCCAGTCCATTCGGATAGTGTATACTGGACGCCGATGAATTGTCCAGAAATGGACAGTCTTAATGAAATCAAATGCAAACAAGCGAGGGCAGTTGCATTTTCATTATCAATCAGGAAAGATACATTTAATTGATAACGTACATTTTAATGTTGCTGTGATAAAAAAAAGGTTATATTATGATTCATTCATGTATACTTTCGTTATCAAAGTATTTGTATTTAAGAGTAATTTAATTTCGTAGTATTAATGTAACGTCACATACATTTCTTAAGACACTCGTGTTGTTTTCTCATGTTTTATTATACCCGTCTTATTCAACATCGTAGGGCATAATTACACTACGATACAATTTTCGGAGAAGCATAAATGCTAAGCACCAAAATTAATGATTACTTTATTTCATTAATTTAATTTATTATCTTGGTATCTTTCACATGTTCTTTATTTCAGGAACATACTGATAATAAATGTCTATTTTTGTTTAACTACAAAATTCTGTTGTAACTTAAACTTGTCGTAAGATCTTTGATAAGACAGGTCTAGAACTAGTCAATACTTGTGGATGGTATTCACATCGACAACATAGAAAATATGTTCCTACCATCATTACAAACACGCTGATTCACGTAGTTTCCGCTTCCAGTAGATGAGCTGTTGCCCTGGCAGCCATATTTAAAACTTTTTTGGTTAAAGTATTATACCCAAACGTATAGCAACGGTAGTCATCAAAACAGTCCCGGAAGCAGTTACCGATGGCGTCTTGATTTGTGACGTTGTGATAAATAAAAGTCCCCTTGGCATTGAAGTAGCGTAAACTCTGCACACACTGAAAATATCCAAAGTGTCGATTGTCAAATGCTGCAGAAGGAGCTTAAGAATATATAAAATCGCGCACCTGTTTTTAATATATATTACCGTGTACACAGTGGCATTAATGTGTTAACACTTTATTTAATATAAGAATAATGAAGTCAACTTAATATATATGAATATAGTTAATGTAGCGTAAGGCACTTCGTGTGATACATCTAAAATATATAATTTGAAAAGGATTTTTATTGAACTGGTTGTACATGTTCATTCTTTCTTTTCATTTCAGTGCTTCTAGCAACGGATTGCCTAGCATGCAACGTGACGCAGAAATGCATCCACTGCAAAGGCAACTTTAATAACGCCGTTGATAATGATATTGTTAATAATGTAAACGTAAACCAGTGCTTTGACAAGGTATTCGGATATGCTTCTGTCCACTGGTCTGATGCAAATAGATGCAGAGCGTACGATAATCCAAACGATACAATGTTTGCGGGTTCGTCCGAACGCTGGCAGGCGTGGCTTACGTGCAATCCAGGTTCATATATATCGCATATGACTTTTCCCAAAATAAATCTTTTTTCGAGCATTTTTTATCGCATATCTATAACTTTACTTTTATGAGATACTATTAATAAACTGAATAGTGTGAGATGTATACATTTTACAATACAGTATTTTTAGAGAGATATTTTGTTTAAAGTATTGTGAGATAGATACATTTTACGACGCAATATTTTATGAGATATATACTAGAACACTATTGTGATATACATTGTCGAGGGGTGATAAATAAATTCGTGAATACCTAATAGAAACACAATATATTTAAGTGTAAAGAAAAATCAAATGCAAGTTATTAGAAAGACAGCATGGAAGCATAGTGTGTAAATTTCATAGCAAAATAGCAATCAGTAAACAGTCGTGAACACCTAATAGAAACACAATATATTTGAATGTAAAGAAAAATCAAATGCAAGTTATTAGAAAAACATTTATTGAAGCATAGTGTGTAAATTTCATAGCAAAATAACAATCAGTAAACACACAAACGACAGTTTAGTAGTACTATGTTCTAATCATCACCGCAGCCTGGTAAAATATTTATGACGTTACGGACGTCGTTGTTTTATTTTTTTAATGTAACGCCATTAACCTATACATGAATTGTCGTCATTATGGACCCATTAAGGAAACATGATCCAATAGTAAATATATGTCAAACAATTTTAACACTACTAAAGCAGTTTTGTTTTGTAAATGTATTTTGGAAACGTCTGGTTATATGGGACATGTCTGGGCGAGCATCTAACATCATAAATACAAAATAAATTCTCTGCCATTTTAAAAATCTTGTCACCATAGTAATTGACCGACACTTTCTGCTGAATTATCAGTGTCCATATTTATATTGGTCTATTGTGCTGTTATTCTTAGTGTGACACAGAATTTCATACCATCCCACTGCACAAAGCCACAATCCGAGGTCGCATGACGATGTTTTGTAAACTTCACTCTTCTCATCGGCGTTTAATAGTTTATGCACAATAAATGTTGATTTTTTTTTTAACTTCCGGATTCAATGACATTATGTAATGTCGAAGAATCTGATCAGTTTGGTAAGGTTTCGGACCATATCAAACCACATTGAAAGAGTAGAAACCCACATGTCCGCGTCGCCTACGCGTGACTGTCGACCCCTACTCTGGCCAAACTGCAGGTTTAAAATGTATTATAGTACATAAAAGTCCGTATTCAGTCCGTTATAGGGGTGTGCTTACGAAAATAAAACGGTCGATAATCGTCAAAAAAGGTGTATTATTTAGTAGATCCACGCGCCAATAACGACCAGATTTTACTAACGCGTTAACCGGGGTTTTGTTATTATTAATAGTCTATTATTTCGTGTTTAGAGACTAATGTCATGGAGATTTTCTGTGGTCGCTTTTAAGAAAAGTAATGTTTACCTAAAATACCATAACATGTACATATTACTTGCTAGCGAAATGGCTTTGTTTAATAATAACACTTGTTGACCTTGCATGATATAATACTATCAAGCAAAAGTGAAAAAAATGTTCAAATTGATTTTTGTAGAAGAAGAACTGGAACGAAATGTTCATGTAGATCTATATTAATTATAAAAACATCTAATAAAACGTCAACAATACATGCAAAAAAGAGTAACATTGAACAGTATAAGACATCTTAGTTCATGTAAATATTCTTGTCGAAATATAATTTGCATAAAAATAGGACACACAGATATTACTACGCCGGTGATAAGGCATTGCGTTCATGCGATTATGAATGCATTCCCCTTCCATATTAAAATGCCTATGCAATGTTAATATTTATGTTCCCGATGCGTCAAGGCACAGTTTATAGCCGTGTATATGACGTTTAAATTATAATTATTCACAATATACTTGTTTACGTTACTGTTTTTGGCATTGTAGCCCAAGATGTGGGTGATATGAATATATTTTTCAATTTATCAAACAGCGCATACAAGACTGTAAAACCCAAGACTGGCACGACGATATTAATACATCTTCGCGCTGTGACACTTATAAACAGTTTAAGTCTCAGATAACCCCTTAGAAATAATTAGCTGTAGACATATCTTATAAGTTACGACAAGCGTTTTCCCGTTTTAGATGTTCAAATCACAAATTGAACATAGAACTAGGACGACATTTTAACGTACAACGGGAACATAGCATTTTTCTATTCTGTTTTACACAAACCAACACATGCGTCTTGGTAAACGAGTTTCATGCGTTCTTTGATTGCCCTCAGTATAATGATATACCAAACAGATACCTATATAACTGGTATGGTGGTCAGAGAAACCAAATGTATTTTAACGTGTTGATGAGTAGCACTGATATTTTTGGGAAGTCAGAATGTTTATACACCTAATAGTTTTTTCTTGACTGCAATTTAGTGTATTAATCTTACCCGATGAATTGCTACAATGCCAAAAACAGTAACGTAAACAAGTATTTTTGATAAAGTACTAGGTTAATTATTGTTAAGGTTAAATGTTCATGCATTAATAGCTAAGCAATACGAATTCGCTAATGAGTTTACTTGTACATACAACAACAATACTGTCAATTATACAGAAATAGTTACACTCATTTATATTGTAATTTTCTACTATTTTTGCTAACATAAGTACTCATATTACTGGTACATTATTATTGTATTCATATATTACAACAAGTTCCATTAGAATTGGAAGTAATATTCTGCCTAAACTTGAACAAACAGAGGAAAACAAGATAAATCTTAAAGTATGCATGTTTCAAGTCCGACCAATATGCTCGAATGATATTTAACTACTAAACAGTCAGTTATGTTAGAATCTATTTTAAACTGATATGTTTGGCGCTATACGATACTTAGCTAAATATTTAGCTAGATTTTTAACAAAAATGCCAATCGTTACATATATTATGTCGTGAATATTGTGAATAATTATAATTTAAACGTCATATACACGGCTATAAACTGTGCCTTGACGCATCGGGAACATCCTTGACATACGTTGCCCAATTTCTCCTACCAATGTCATCCAAAGACTTCAGCATTTTGTAACAATTAACTGGATATCTATGATTCGGCATTTGTAATAGATGACACCAATATTTTATACATTTCGAATAATATACGTAGCAAAGTGGCTTCTACCACACTCTCCTTGGATGTGTGAACGCAATCCCAAAACGGGTGTTCACCAGCTTTTAAGTTACTTCTACAAAAGGAACACAATGGACGTTCTTTAAGCTTGATGTTAAATAAGTCGTACCAATAATTATTTGAATGATTCTGTACTGAAACCATTGTCAGTTCGTATCTCTAGAAATAACGAATGGTAACGGAAAATTGTTTTCCATTTATACTACTGTAAAGTAATATTTCATTTAACTGACCATTTTTCTTTACATGCAGATAATCGCAGAGTTTGGCTTGAATAGTTTGTATGTACATTTTGTTCCAGATTCTTTATCAAAAATAAACAATAGGTATTGTGGCAAATATGGTTTATAAGAATATTGATGTTCAGACGTTTCTTTACAAATATTTGTTCTACACTTCTTTGCAATGTTTTTGACAGCATTTACATGTATTACCCCAAAGTAATGAAGAACGTTTATATTTAGATAATTTGTTTCATTAAGCACTTTCAACGTCATAAAAGTGTTATCGTGGTTGCGAATGTCACCTATGTATATGATCCCCGCTTCAAACCAAGATTTAATGTAAATACATTGATTGTAAAACATAGGACACACTTTTAAAGACTTTGCATTAAGTGGACGTTTACTACAATATACTGTAAAAGCATTCATGACATCTCTCCAAAATGGATTTGTAACAGTAATTGAACGTTTTTCTGGGTAATGCATGTAACAAAGTATTAATTTTGTAGTATCAAAGTACATTTCAGCTAAACATCTACATATATTATCACTGATATATAATCGTTTAAGCCATATTAGTTTAGCGATAAAATAAAATGATGTATATCTGTCACTTTTAATCCCCCCTTTGTAATATTCTTTTATAAAAAACGCTATTCTTTACTTTTGATGGTCACAAAACACAACTGCGCAGATACCAGGTGGTAAAACGAGTCGAGTTAACATCTGTAAATTTAGCCAATTTTCCCCATTTAGCGCATTTACAGATATTTCCTTAACCCTAACCCTAACCCTAGGGTTAGGGTAAAGGTTAGGGTAAGGGAGGATAAACGAGCTACATTGAACATTGCATCTCATTTACTCGGCATCTCGCGGTATCTCTATTTCCGTGGTAATTGTTTATCTTCGGATTTTCATGTTAAATTGTCAACATCTAACATATTTTTGGTTTTCTTTAAGAAAATGGTAAGTTATAAATTATTTCCTTTGAAAACAAACATGCAATATGATTTGAAACCATTAACATAAATAACTTTCGTATCAGCTTGCAGCAATCAGTAGACATGAGTGGTCAATGTCTAAACTTTTGTCTGCTTGAGCTAATATAATTGAAGACTCAAATTATTGTTTTCTTATATTTTTTTGTGAAAGGTTACAGTCAAACAATTTAAAGTGTATTTGTGTTTATTTGTCAACTTACAGCAAACTTATTTAAAAACAATTTTTTTACCGCGAGATTACCGACGACTTTATTTTTCAAGATGGCCGCATGGTGCATTGAAAAACACAATAATTTAAGAACGAATACTTTACTTTTAAACACGATTTCCAGTTGTTATTTTCGTGAACAGAATCAATTTATAGCATGTTATTGACAGAAAATGTTTGGTGAGTTGTTTAATGTTCCAAATATTTACTTAAAGGTTAAGTACCGCGAGAATACAGATAAACAGTATACAGATATATGTAAATGTGTTGAATGGGGTAAATCGGCGAACTGCTTCACTGAAAAAAAAACGTAGAAGGACTTTTTTATGATGAGTGGCGGTCTAGTAATGACTAGTGTATTTAATCCAAACGATTTGTAGTTGTGTGGTTCATGTCTTTGTTTTTTCAACTACTTTCGGCTTTGTAGGTAAATAAATACCATGTCTAAATACAATGTCGAGTAAATTGTAATATTTCTGTGTGCCTTGCATGCATCCTATGGCAGAGGCTGTAGTATTCCAATTACAATCCATTATGCTTTGTACGGCACTGATAGTTTTGTCTCAGTTGCAAAAAAAAGTGATCCTCTTTTGTCAGATTCGTGCTTATTATGTGTCAGTACTTAATTAAGTTTTTCTAGTCTTAATGTTGTAATTTGCTTGTTTGTTAGAAATAAGAATGGTTCCCAATCCACCGTTTCAGTCCCCTATCGGTGTTTCACCGGAGGAGACTATAGGTTTGCCCTCCGTCTGTCCATCCGTCTGTCCGTCCGTCCGTCAGTCCGCAAAATATTGTTCCTGCAATAACTCAAAAGGTACTGAAGATTCTTCGATGAAACTTGGTATACATATAAACGGCAATGTGAGTCTTATGTACGGCTTTTATTTTTTACCTGAGGTCAAAGGTCCGTCCGTCTGTCTGTCCATCCCCAAATCCGGATTCCTGCAATAACTCAAAAAGTACTGAACTTATTTCGATGAAACTGGGTATACATATAAACAGCAATGTGGCAATGTGAGGATTATGCACGACCTTTTTTTCACCAAAGGTAAAAGGTCATGTGACTGTTATTAAAAATAGAAATAAACTAAATACTGTAATAATTCGAAATGGACAAAAGATATGACCATGAAACTTGGTACAGGGATTGAACTATAGGTTTGCCATCTGTCTGTGTGTCGTTCTGTCTGTTCGTCCGTATGTCTGTCTGTCTGTCCGTCCGTAACCCTAAACCTAGATCCTGTGATAACTCGGAAAGTACTGAAGACACTTTGATGAAACTTTGTATACGTAACATCAGCAATGTGAGAATCATGTACGACCGTTTACTTTTCACCAGAGGTCAAAGGACACGTTACTGTTACTAAAAATAGAAATAAAATTAATACTGTAATATTTTGAAAAGTGCATAAGATATGATCATGAAACTTCATGAAACTTGGTACATAGATTGGACTATGGGTTTGCCCTCCGTCTGTGTGCGTCTGTCTGTCTGTTCGTCCGTCGGTCTCACTCTGTCTGTCTGTCCCGTCCCCAAAACCTGGATCCTGCGATAACTCAAAAAGTACTGAAGATACTTTGATGAAACTTTGAATACATATAAATAGCAAGGTGAGGATTGTACACGATCCTTTATTTTCCACCAGAGGTCAAAGGTCACGTGACTGTTACTTAAAATAGAAATAAACTTAATACTGTAATACTTTGAAAATAACATAACATATAATCATGAAACTTCGTACGCAGAATGGACTATATGATTGCCGTCTGTCAGTTTAGTACTACAATAACTCAAAAAGTAACTCAAATGTCTGGTCAATGTTACTAATATAGAAAAAACAACAACTTAATACTGCAGTGACTAATGGGATTTTAATATGAAACTTTGTACATCTACATATAAAGGGCGATTTGACGGTATTGCACAATGTTTAATTAGTAGAGGTTTTCACCGGTAGGGGACTCCCGTATTGCTTACAATACCATCAAAGCCTTGTTCTATTTTTGGTTTATTTTTAATTTCATTGTACCTTAGTATATATACCCGTCTCTACTGCATTAATTGTTCACGTGTTATGACTGAATGTCCTCCTAATAATAGCTCACCCATATGAGTAGTTATTTAACCAGCAATACGATACTAACACAACTACGGTATGAAACGGATGCCTTCGACCCGACGCGTCATATCTATTGAAGAGGTCAATAAAATACTGGACACACAACACAATTCCTTTGTGTAACGATTGCCATAGAGCCAAAATAACATTCTTGTCATACCTGCATAAAATCTTTGGCAATAATTGTGATTTTGGTTAGTTTTCTTCGACAACATCAGACAAATGGATTGAAATTTGAA
Source organism: Congeria kusceri (assembly GCA_027627225.1). Lineage (NCBI taxonomy): Eukaryota > Metazoa > Mollusca > Bivalvia > Myida > Dreissenidae > Congeria > Congeria kusceri. The sequence continues at coordinate 21,123,030 of CM051034.1, forward strand.
ATCCGCATAAAAGTATATATGTCCAAGCACTGGTAGAATCAATTAATTCTGTCTGTCATTAAAAAAAAAAAAAACATCATTTACTCTTTGTTTAGCTAGACTCATAAAAATGTCAACATTTTCGACGCCTTAAATTATCCAAAAACGATTAAAACCAAAAGACTGAAGTAAGTGTTCAACTAAAAATACCAATTAATTATGATTTGGATTCTGGTCGAAATCAATGTACGGTTGGCTAATAACTTTTAGGACATATTTAACAGTTTCCATTTTAACAATTTTGAGTCAATATCTTAAAACATGTATTGTATGCTTATAAAAAGTTCTCTATATACACAATTAATTTGCGTTGGGCTTCTCCTTACAATACAACTTTAGAACCATAACTTAAGATGGGTAAAATCAATTAATCAAAAGGTCAAATGTACGTTGTAGTGACATAGTAGGGTATTTAATTAAACAACTTAAAAGTTGTAATATTGCCTTTAACGCTTGACCTGATAATATATTAAACGTAGTTGAAAAGAATCCACCAGTAGTGAAAATAAGTCCTAGGTATGTAAATTTATCAACAATCTCTAATTCTTGGTAATTATAGAAAAAAACGTCTTATAATATTCTTCCCTTTCTGAACACTGTGATATTTTTCTGCGTGTACACTTAATTTCCATCAATTACGATATTCCTCTAGTATTCAGCCCTGTAAACTTTGTTCGTTTTAAGAAAATAGTACAATTTAATTAACAAACAGCAGCAATAACGTCTTAAAATATTAACACCAGTGAATTTATTCATATATTCATCAATATCATTCAGATACATAGAAAATAAAAATGGAGATAACGATGCACCTTGTCGTACTTACAAAATGCAAGTAGTCTTCTTTGCTAACACCATTATCATATTTAACCCGTGATTTCACACTGAAATGAATATACTTAATGATATAGAACAGTTCATCTCTAATTTCATATTTGATAAGTTAATACCATACATTTTCTTTTACACCATAGTCCAATGCTTTTATTAAATTAATAAAAACAACATATTTATTTTGTTCATCTTGGCTTATCAAGTGTGAAAGAACTCCATTTAAAACTAAAATGCCTTCAACCAGCAAGCGATTCAACTTAATAAAGCTCAGCCCCTCATCATTTAAAACCTTGGCAACTTATTTACCATTTATACTTAGCAATGTTATGCCTCTATTATTATAAACATTATTAATATCGCCCTTTTTATGAAGGGTGGCCGCCCGATATTCCGAAGGCCCTTTATTCCGAAGGCCCGATATTCCGAATGCCCGTTATTCCGAAGGCCCGATATTCCAAACACCCGATATTCCGAAGGTCCGATGTTCAGAATGCCCGTTATTCCGAATGCCTGATATTCCGAAGGCCAGTTATTCCGAACGCCATTTCCAAAATAAAAGTCCGAATAACATTGTTTTCGCCTATTTGCCGTCGTGTTTTAAAAACAGATTTTATCATATCACAAAAAGCAACTGCACCCAAACTGCGTTATTCTTAGCTTTTTATGTGTATTTCTTAGTTTAATGTGTTATTAAGGCAGTATATGATGTGTTTTAATTCCAAATGAATATAGTTTTCCGTATAAAAGTTACCTTTTTGTGCCTTAAATTCTTTCTGTGAAGTGTGACAATAAGAAAAAATACTATGACTTTTCACTTTGTAAAGTAAGTGCATCGTTAAAAATTAAATAAAAGGCAATCTTAATTTTATCGTATTTTCTGATGTTCGCTTTGGGAATAAATGAACAAAAAACTTGGATGTAAAGCTTATTTGTTTTCTTTAATTTTGCGCAGTACTGTGTTAAAAGTAGGGAAAATCTAACGGAATAGTTTGAAACATCAGTATTTCATCAGTTTGAGCGTTTGCCTTGAAATCAGCATACAGCGGGTTCAATCCACACTTTGGAAGCCGAACAATGTGTAAATGTTGAAGTTGGTGTATTTTGCATCGTCCGATTTCAACATTCATTATGATTTAACAAATATATGAGTTTTCTGTCTACAATGATTGTCTTGATATACAATCTTTTATCTTTTCAGTTTGTCAGTTTCACTCATGAACATTTTTATAGGAAACTAAAGTTCGCGGACTACTCACATATAAGTCACGATTTTTATCAATTTTACCATCGATATATTAAATTACCTAAAAGATGAATCATTTCTGATCAAAATCTGTAATCTTCATCTTTTTGTATTATTATACATGGAAGAAATACGATGTCAGCTACAACATATCACATGGGTACGGAGCACTTTGACGTCATTACAAAGCGTCATCTCGACAATCATGGACTGTCATAGCTTCTCAAATATTCTCCACAACACTCCACACACTTCCTATGACGATGTACCCACTTACTATATGTGTACCAAATAGAATTGCTGAGGATATGAGCGCAGAGCTGATCGAACTGCGTACTTAGGATCCTCCTTACTCTCAAACAATATTCAAGACAGAATATCTCGTAGGCTGCTCCGTCGTCGGCCGCCCGGTCCGTGAATCGTCGGATGTTTACTCTCCTCCTTCGCTGAAACGCCGGTGACACTCAAACACAATTGTTCTGCAACAATTAAAAGCGCCCCCATTCTTCAAAAGAAATTTCCACGATTATGTAGGTGTTCTGGCCTCCTTCACATAAAACTTGATTACTGGACGTTGCTCCGTGCGTCCAATTGATGTCGTTGTTTTGTCTTCTGACATTTTAAGGTGCCTTTCAATTTTATATTGTCATTTACTGAAACTTTGTTATTTTGCGCGGATTATTTTTACATTGTTTGCAATTAACGTTAAAATGACGTCATGTAAAATATGACAACGTTTGGTGCGCAAATAAAGCTTCTGTCGACATCTTAACACAATCCTTACATTATTCCGAACGTTATTTTTTCAAAGTGCTCCGTTCATCGTTTATTATTTTGATATAACAGCTTACATATAAATGATACTTAAAGATTTATTAATGATTATTTGTATAAACGTTACATATAGTATAATAATGAATAGTATACAATTGCATCTTTGGTCGACGTCAGATAGGCGAAAATTAAAAGGAGTCCGGGAACTTTATGACCGCCACTCGTATAAGTCATTTGACAACACTCGTTATTTGTTCGAATGTGAAAACTTAAGATTGATGAAATAGAACTTGTACAACATATTTTCTTTGTGTGTCTTACTTATCACTGTACAATATATCTAAATTGAAGGTACCAATCGGATAGTTTCTTTAAAATCTTAAAACTTCTCTGCAGATATCATTCTATGTTTCATTTGCCAATTTGCTCACCTAAAAAGGAAAATTTGGCATCTAAGAACGAATTTATTTTCCTATATGTCGATAGTAAACATACTAGGCAATTTCTACAGTTAAACTAAAAAGATTGCCAAAGTGGCCCTGGTCGCTCAAATGAGTATAATTAATATTCACTAACACCTTTAACTTTATGTCACTGATATGCATTGAACATTTGGCCTTTGATTCATTCGCTGATTTTGCAATATTCGGCTGCCTCCCTTTGCAAAATATATGACATTTTCTCCCATAAATGTCATAAATACCTCAGTCATTAACAATAATGGGCATTAAGTGATAACATAAAAATGTGACAAAACATAAAGAAACCAAAGTGAAACTATAATGTTTATTATAACAAACCCAAAAGTATGTCAATGTCAATGTCGATGGCTAGTAGACGTTATGAACGTATCAATCAGTATCAGCGGACCACCATTCCTCTTTCTGACATCTGACAAATCATTAGAACCTATATTTTCAGTTTTCAGATTAGTATAACTAATGTTCACTGGGGAAGCAACACACAGCCTAACGGACTAATATTCAATGTGAATCAAGTACACGCAGGGAAATTTGTACAACACTTAAGAGTTTCATGGAGAACATTTTAGTATTATCAAATCAACAGTAGATCTACTTCTGAATTTGGTAGCGGGTCACCCACCAAACAATTGCAAAATATTGTAAAACCGAGTCAGCAGTTTCTAACAATACGTTTTTCCATTTTTTCTTTATAGCCATATACGGAAAACTGGCCCGCCCCATGGCGGCCATGTATTTATAAAAATGGTTAGACTGGTGAATTTCGTAGAGGGTCGTTCAAGGAACATTAAGTAAAATTATATTGAAATCGATTCAGTTGTTTCTGACAACAATTTTTTCAAAGTTTGCTTTAAAGCGATGTAAGGTAAAATGCATTCCCCACCTTGGTCGCCATTGTTTTTCACAAATCAAAATGATTTGAAGCATTTTGGAGGTGGGTCATTCTAGGAATACGTATGGACAATTATTTTGAAATGCGGTCAGGGGTTTTTCGCAAGAAGTTTTTATATATAGCTATTTTAAGAAAACTGCCAACCACCGCGCGGACATGTTTTTAACGAATTCAAGTGATTTGCAAAAATTTGATATCGGGTCACCCAAGGAACATTTCTGTGAAAATAATTTTGAAATCCGCTGAGAAAGTATTAATGTGTTTTTCATTTTTATGGTTTTGGTTGCCATGGCAACCAGAGTTTTTCATATGTTGTATTCAGTTGAAGAAATATGATAAAGGGCCATCCCACAAACATTCCTGCCAAGTTTGGTTACAATCCATCAAGCGGTCGTAGAGAAGAAGTCATTTGAAGCATTGTTGACGACGAGCGACGGACGCCGGACGGTGACTGACCAATTCCTGAGGTGGGCTAAATCAAATATTTTTTGTTCTTGTCTGATTACAATCAGATCTATTTTTGTGCATAGATACACAGAAAATAATGTGTTCATTAAGAAGTCCACGATCTAAATTGGCGCCTTTAATGCGTCAAATCGTCTTAAGTCAGTTACTTATTATTCAAAGTATCCGGCGAAGTAAACATTGCATCTTAATTAACACTAAATATTGATATTTTCGTAATATCGGACTTTCGGAATAAAGGGCTTTGGAATATCTGGCCTTCGGAATATCGGGTTGGCACCTTTATGAAGAGGTAAACAACATTTTTTACCATTTATCAGGAAAATAAGTATTATCAAACATTATATTTTATAAGTGAAACAATACATTTAATACATAGAGGATATTTGTTGGCTTCGGTAGAATATCGATTTTAATTCACAAGTGATCATATACATTTATATTTTCACTCGTGACAATGATTTTTTATATGATCACGAGTGAATCAAAAATCGATATTGTGCCGAAATCTACAAATTTTCTTTCTATTTGATGCTTTTCACGCCGTTTTGTTACATTTTATGTTAGTTTAATTTAAAAAAATCGAGGGAATTATAACGTTATGACGTCATAATTTTAAGCCTGGCATTGTTGATGGTCCGTTTTATTTATTCTGTTAAATCGGGAACCAGTGTAAAACAGTAAATATTACCTGAGTATTTTACTGATATTTCCCTATAAATTACTGGAAAGCATAAAATAAAGTTCGTTAATTGAGCCATATTTTAAAAGTCATTCATTTCATTAGCCTTGCCATTGTAAGCAGTATTTCGTTTTGGAACATCTATTTTAAACGAAGGTTTACAAACATCAAACAACGTTTGTAAATTTGCATCCAAGGGACAGATGTTTGTATTTTTGAAAAATGTCATTAAATGTCTTAACTGCAAACACTAAAGCATCTGGAATAATTTAAAACGAATATTATATAGAGAAAAAGGGTAAATTATGACAATTAGGATTCGCAAGGATTCGACCCCAGGACCCTCGGGATGAAAAATCTCAAGCGCTAACCACTCGGACTCATATATTTAGTTGTGTATTTTAACGCTATGTAAAGATGCACTTGCTTTCTAAAATACCAATGAAAAGCGTTACACACGCTTCATAATTTCATCAATTTCGATTGATGATTATCCATAAACGAAATATGTACAATGTATTTTCTTATTCATGAGTATTATTTCGCTCGTTTGCATATAATGTATAATTTCTTTTTGGTGTCTATGACTCAAATAGACTCAAAATTGTCAACTTGCCAATCTGTAAACAGGTCGCTTTGAAATTAGATAACTAAATGTCGTTTATCATACAATTAAATTGATAATTGTTTGCTCACTTGGTAGAGAATCCATGTACACATCTTTTTGGCGCTATCCCATTTGTAACTAAATGTTACATCATCATCGTCACCAGCAGAAGCAGCAGCAGCAGCATCAACATCTACTTAAAAAATTGCACATTCTATAGAAGACTTTAAAATTACGATTCAAAACACAATGAGGAAATGTTGGGTTTATTTACTACAAAACTACTTTGTGCATATACACAGGTAACATTTGCAATATCTTTATCTTTATCATTTACATATACATATATGTGACATGTTCAAAATATTTTCTTCTCTCTCCGACACTCTCCGATATGGGTTAGACGTACTGTTTATGTGAATCAATGTGTATTTTTATGTGACTACCTTCACCGACTAAAAAAAACAACAACTCTTGTATGCTAGCATTTAATGAGTTCACACTTTGATTAATACTGTGGTTAACGTATGTTAAATATAAACAAAGCAAAACTCCAGTTACGAGAGTATGAGAGAACTCTTATTAGCAGCCCGAGGTCCTTTATGTATGACAAGTGACCAATCGCCAAACAATTACACAGCACATCACAAAAACACATAACTAAAACTGGGATCACCGCCTTGGAACGGTCAATGCAAAGCATTGGGGGTTTAAACCGGTTAACGTGCGCACGAACCTGACATTTGGCGGGTCCAGAACTATTCACAAAACATGTAAGTGTAAATAAACATTAACAGCATAGCATCGCAATTCAAATTAAACAGCAATAAAAGAGAATAGTATTCAATGTAATTACCATTTAATTACTCAATGGCTAGAATTGCAACTTTCTGAGGCACGATGAAATGAAACAAAAACAAGTATCAACTACATCGCGTCATTTGTTTATAAAACCTTTCAAGACATAGCATCATATAGTTCAAATTTCAGATCATCGTCATGCGATTTCAGGAAGAAGCCGTAATGTTTGGTGTAAAACACATTTTTAAAAGCAGGAGTCTCACTCGAATTTATAATCTTCATTCAAAAAGTACAGATTTGATTTAATACAATTTTGTTTTGTTTCTAAGTGTGTTTTACACTATATGGTATTAAATCATGTATACTTTAATTGATTATTTTTTGTTTTGTAATATTTATAAACAGTGTACACTTTAAAACGACGCATTTTCAATAACAAGGGTGAAGATGAATCCATTGCATTTTTAAAGTACTCTTTAAGCAAAAACAAAACAAAACTGGAAGATAGAAGATAAGCTCTAGTTAAAGTAAATAAACACATATTACAACCGAGGCGTCACGTTTCTAAAAAAAAATCTAAAATCGTTGATAAGCTTGGACAAGTCTGAGAGGACCACTATCAGGAACAACCCGACGATCAGCCCTGTAGCCACGTAGCCGGTTGTGACACAGACGGGTCGGTCGTCCCGGCGGCACCCTAGCTTGCTCTGGGCCCGAGTGGTTTTGCGCGTTTCTATGGAGGTGTTGCGTATCAACTGGGCTATGATCTGTTCCTGGGTCAACCCGGTGAACGTCTTGTTGTAGCAAATGCACGGCATAATGTATAGCTTCTGTGGTAATGCGTCGTTCATTTCTTTTTCTAAAATAGTAAAATATGTTACTGATTTGAACCAACATGTGTTAACATAAAGCAAAATAATTGTTTGCTCTTTTAGCCAAAGTAAAACACAAACATGTAAGGGTAAATCTGAATCAAGCACGAATGTAATTTCCCCAATGTTATAACTAAACGGTAAAAAAGAGTTATGAATATATATCAAGGACATTTGTTACATATATTTAGTAAATTAAGCGCCATAATTAATTTAACATTGTTTCGACGTTGTAAGTATTGTACTGAAACAATAATACTGGTATCAGAATAGTTACGAGCCTTCGCAACTTGGTACAGCGGGGACCCATTGGGTCGACGAGTTACAAAGCGCTAGGTTGGGTCCCACCAATTTAAATCCTGGCAAACAGTGATAGTGCGCAGTGTGTCCAAATGTTGTCCCTGTTTCAGAGACCGTTCCGTTCGCGATGATAGGCGCCATTCCACAGTCAACTGGTACGCAGCCATGAAGAGAGCCGTTCCAAGTACCGTTGGTGCCACACACTATGTTTGCCGCGCTATCCGCCTTGTAACCCGCGTCGCAGGAATCCTTGGCGATACTACCGTATTGGGTTCCGGACGAAAGAATATATGATCCATTCGTAACATTGTCAGGAGGAGCACAGTCAACTGGTACACATCCGGGAAGAGAGCTGTTCCAAGTACCGTTGGCGCCACAAACTATGTATGCTGCGCTATCAGCCCGGTAGCCCGCGACGCACGAAACCGTACCGGTGCTACCGTACTGGGTTCCGGACGAAAGCATATATGATCCATTCGTAACATTGTCAGGAGGTAAACAGTCAATCGCATTACAGACCGGAACAGTTCCGATCCATAGAGAGCTCGCGTTGCAGACCAGGCTGCTAGCCCCTTGTGCAAACTGGTATCCGACATCACAGTTGTATGTAGCTGTACTGCCCTGGATAGTTCCATGGGTCAAATCGATGCCGCCGTTCGCAAGCGTTATCGGAGGTCCACAGTCTGTTACGTACGTGGATTGGAAGAAAATGCGAAAATAAATTTAATGTGTTTACTTAATTTGCATGCATATTTAAATTTAGATGCACATGTTTATATGTAAAAAACGTAATCCATTACGAATTCGCGGAAGAAAAGTCAAAACTTTTATTAAGTTGGAGAAAAACGAGTAACATGAAATGCAAAGAAACCTTACAGATAGAAAATTACCGATTTTTTCGGCCTAAAACCGTTACGTTACGTGTGTAGGTCATAAACAGTACCACCACAGCGTATATTTTATACTTTTGTTGCAATTAATTAGTTAGCTTTATTATAATCGCAATAAATAAAATTTGTGTTTTAGCATCAAATTTTAAATAACAATTTCAATTCATTAGCGAAAAAACACTAGTCATGTAATTCTGAAGAAAATTCCAGAAATCGGACCCTTTATATCATTTTGCACTGCCCTCGTGCGTTAAGAAATACAAAGCCCCCGTACCTTGGTTACACACGCGCTGGTAAACGGTGCTTCCTCCACCGGAGACTAACGTGCAATTATCATCGCATCCGTACTTGTAACAGGTGCTGGAGGAATACACGAACGTGTAGCAGAGGCTGTCGTCGAAGCATCCCCGGAAACAGTGACCTAGCGACGAAGAGGGTGAAGTAGTGTTGTATGTAGCCTCTCCGACTACCGTGTAATTGATGTACCTATACAGGGTAAACTCCAAACATACTGAAACAATACCAACAGAAGTGGTTAATATAATACATATCAATAATATTAAATAATAATAATAATAATTATTATTATTATTATTATATTATTATTATTATTAGTAGTAGTAGTAGAAGTAGTAGTAGTAGTTGTTGTTGTTGAAGTAGTTGTAGTAGTAGTAGTAGTATTAAAAGTAGTAGTAGTAGTAATAGTAGTAGTAGTAGTAGTAGTAGTAGTAGTAGTAGTAGTAGTAGTAGTAGTAGTAATAATAATAGTAGTAATAGCAGTAATAGTAATAGCAGAAGTAGTAGTAGTAGTAGTAGTAGTAGCATTCAAAAATGGTTAGATATTGAAATTAAGCATAATACATTTTATTAAACTTGATGGTTTTCATACCATACTATTATTGGTTGCGTATATTATTGCATACCTTACTCTTTATAAATATTGTCCATATAAAAAGCACATTTTTTTTTACAAAACACAGACATATCCTCAGTTAACGTTTTCTCAGTTATAGTAGTATAATGTCCATACACAAAGGTGATTGTCATTTTCCAAAACTACTGGCCATTATTTAACGTTTTCTCAGAATATGAAAATGCACAGTTTTAATTGTTTACTAAAAACACTCGCCATCGTTCCATGTTTTCCAGGCTTGCCATCTTCCGGCTGGCGTGTTGTTGAAGAAAGTGTCGTATGGATCATTGAATGCAAAGCAATACGACTCAGTTGAGGAGTAGAATGCGTAGTACACCGACTGGTAAACTTGGACGGCGTTGTAGCAGGCGGCCTCAGTGTAGCCGCTCAGACGGGCGCCGACATAGTGGTTACCTTTGCAGTTGAAGCACTTTTGGATGTGTGTAAGGTTGTTTCCGCTTCCCATGGCAATCAGAACTTTCCATAAACAAGTGGTAAAGGAAAAAAATCAGAAATTGCTTATTTTAGTACTATCAGAAACCAAACTATCCAGTGGTTACCGAACTATAGAACTGAACTACAACTTTAATATTAGTAATTTGTTAAAATGTCTGTGAAAGTTTTTGTTTAATGAAATATATTTTTGACAAATCAAAATGTTTATCTAAAATATTTGATTTCGTTGCTCCAATTTACTGAATTTATCTTACCTGATAACAGTTACGTTAACAAGTATTTATGATACATTACTAAGGTTAAGTATTAGTAAAGTACATATTAATAATTCTATTTATTTCTACGCAATAAAATTGTCGAATTCATACACGTATATAACTACAATACTGCCGATAATATATAAATAATAATAATAATTTTATAATGTAAAAGTTCTTTTACTGTTATTAACTTTTATATAAGTATAATTGAATTGCTCTATTATTAATTGACAGCAAAATGCATAAAAATGAGAAATTATAATATTCCGGTGTTACTTGAATAAACTGACGCAAACAATATAAATTTTAAAGTTGGCATGTTTCAAGACCGAAAACTACAATCGAATGATGATTAATTTCTAAACAGGCCGTTAAGTTATATTCTATTTTAAAGGGGTAAATGGGTACTCGTCTCTATATGCTGTTTAGTTATTTAATAAAATGCAAATGTCACACTATTATAATAATGTGAATAATTATTAATGAAACGTGCACGTCTATTAAATGCGTCTTGACGCGTTAGGAACAAAAATGTGCGTTGAGACGAGACAATACGAGTCTGAATTAAATGTTTCTCGGCACATACCTGACCATGAAAACGTATGTGTAACTATGTGTACTTAATAGTTCTATACAAATGTTGAGGCTTACTATATATATATATATATATATATATATATACACCTTAAATCTTGAATTAAAACTGTAAAACAAAAGACCGTTACTAAATCTAGATACTGGACCTTTAAAACTGTGACTAAAATTGTCTATAATTAATATTTAAACAATAATTTGTCGTGGGAAACTCAACATGTGCCCATGAAGTCTACTTAGGCTAAACAAAAGTAATGAATCGTTTCTAAGGCACTTTTTCCAAAAAATCACGAGGGAGGACGAATTTTTTTTTTATTGAATTTTTTTTTAATTATTTTTTTTCTCCTACTCTTTTCTATTTGCACTATGTATTTGCTTATTAAAACAATAAATCACCAAAAAAAAAGTAAATAAGTACTGATTAAAGACAATTTTAAGTTTTAATAACAACATAAGCATCCCTTTTTATAAAAATCTTGATATAGATTTGTTAATTACGAACAGTCATTTATGAAAGCTGACGTAAAAAGACAATCAATTTGAATGTTCATAATTAACATAAGTGCTTTCAAATTGATATACCATCAGCATTAAAGTACTAATATTTATAGAATTTCACTTTTCGTACTTCATATTTTTATAACTGTCAAAAATAGGAATTATTTTAGCAATAAATCACCAATAATTTTTGGAATGTAAAATCAACACTTGTCAATGCAGCTGGCATTTACGTTTGTTTCCATAGGTCTTATATTGACAATGATTTTCTGCAAAAAATATGGAATGCTATTACACAAGCAAAAGCATCTACGAAACAAAAGTTTAAATCAACAAATTGACGATATTTATAAAGGTCCCCAATCGAAAATGACTTTTGTTTCAATATTTTCACAGTATTTCATAATTTGTGTATATACGATTAATATAATTAAATCAGACAGGTAGAAAGTTACTGGAAATACCGAAATCTCCACTGGGTTACTCTTCTTCCGCTATGTTAAAATGAGGATTCGTTTAATTTTAAGCCGCTGTCAATGGGATCTAATTCAATGCATCGTAATTTTTTAGCAATAAATTATTCAAAAGCACTTGGTACGAACATAATATACTATTATGTACATGCTTACTCCAGAGTCATCTCCAGTTATCGCATACAGAAAATAGACGATAGCAATTTTCCAAAATGTTAATAATTTACAGATTTCAATGATTAGTTTTTGTATTTTGTTCGGTAACATGCCCATTAGAAACCCTTTCTGCAAAGTTTTATTTTTATTAACATATTTCTGGACTGCTCCTTTAAAACCCAGGCGCGATCGTCAAAAAATCGTTAATAAAAATTGGCATTAAATCAAATTCCTGGCGGGCCATAAAAACGTTGCGGCGCTGCCTGAGAAACAAATCATTAATTTTGTTTAGCCTTAGTGTCCACAGAATTTAACAAATATTGTTAAAGCCACCGAATAAGCATTGAACATATATTAAATAAGTACAGCATATACACATAGTATTATTTTCGTTACGCAGATAACCAATTCAACAAAGCAATCTTCTTTATTGGTTTATAATGATTAACCATTAGACATTAAATACTTACTTAAACCGAAACATAGTGTCAGCCAGGTAAAACAATGATTGTTAATATTGAGTATTTTATATATTTGAAAAAATCTTAAACATGCGGAATGTGCTGCAGTTATATGTTCGTAAATCGGGAAAAGTGTTATGCTGTTGTTTTCATGTCGTGTAAGATTAATACGTCATAACAATGCATGTTGTTGGGAGCGGGACGTCGCAGACTATGATAGTTGGTTCCGACCTGAACATGATCAACCAATACTTTGATGATGGAGTCGTGTAAGATTAATACGTCATAACAATGCATGTTGTTGCGACAAGCACTGAAATGAATGAATGAATAAATAAATGAAAGAATGAATTAGTGGATGAATGAATGACTGAATGAATGGAATGAATGAATGAATGAATGAACATTTGACTGAATGAGTATTTGAATGAATGAATATTTGAATAAATAAATAAATTAATTAATACAACCAGTGCTTTGAAATTCCTTTCAAATTATACATGTATTCTTATATGTATCGCATGATGTGCCTTAAGATACGTATTAAATTATAATCATATGTTAACTTAAAAAAAGCGTTAGCAATAATGTCACTGTGAACAAAAATGTATAAACCAATGAACGTTGCTAGTTCCTTAATGTTTACGGCACATTTGAATATCCACGTGCTCTGGTTGGCGCCTTTTATAAGCTTGACTCGACGAAATTGTGCGCACGCTGTGGGTATTATGTTCTAACGGAGTTTCATAAAATGTTAACTAATATCTGATAACCGTAACAGTTATATGGATTAATATGACGTGAAATAGCTCTAGTGGATATACCAACAATCTACTTTCGAAGTAAAATTAGACGATGAGCGATCTGTCTATTGATTCTATATTGAATACAAGTCGTATTTGCATTTTGTACTATGCTTTCTTTATTCTTATCTCCTGTTAATCTGTTTATACTACGCATTTTTTGCTTGAATATTTGAACAAACATGCATGCTTTTAAATGTCATAATAGGATATGAACAAAGCATACAGTATGCATCCTATGTCGTCATATGCACATATATTTTAATACAACTTCTGTTTCGAGAACAAATACTTGTGAAACTTTTGTAGGTTATGTGTATGTATATTCAGATCTTGTGTAATATCAATCGAGAACCTGAGAAATTCAAAAGTTCAAAACCGCAATTATTATCCAATATTAAAAGTTTTGTGTACTTGATAGATTCGATGACTCTGCTTAGTCTATTAGGGTGTTGAATGTACTGGTAGTACGAATTTAGCATAATGCACAATGATTATGTCTAATTCAGAACATTAATTGACACATATAAGACTGGTAATGCATATAAACAATATTTAGCGAGACCACATAGTTAAAAATGTATCCTGTATGAAATAACATGTGGTAGAATATTAGTTATGGAAAATATATAAAACTATGAACAAAATATAAAACTCACAGACTTAGAAACAAAACTGACAGACTTAGAATATTCAAACAAACTGTCATGGTTTACTATGCACTCCCCATAAAGACCGACGACATCTATTTTAATTGAACGGTCTTCTGGCAATGTTAACACAGACCCAGTTACAACTTGAATATATGCTCATGCATTGAATACGTTTCCACCCGGACACTTTCAAAATGGGTTTGTATAAATAAATAATGGAGCAGACTGAAAATGAAGTTAGAGGCTTTGTAAGGCATAAATGTAGATGTTTCCAGTTTTTGCCAGATTTAAACTCTTTCCCAGCAAGCTTTACCAAAGCGGTGTCGGACTTTTTTGTGTAAAGTAGGTTAACAGTAACACGTGATATCCAAGTGATTGGTTAAACCCAGATTAATTTGCACATGATTGACATAATTATGTGGAAACGTCTGTTGCATAAAGTCTAGGATTAAAAGACAGTGTCTCTCTTTATGATCACTTTAATATTTCCTGACTAGTTCATGTATTCTACTGTAACGTGTTGCATTGTTTGGGTAATAGGTAATTACGTTGCTTGTTATGTTTTTTCATTGATTCAGCTGATGGAGCTGCAGCTTCAATTGTTTACATTTCATTGAAAACCTGAAAGTATGAACTCTGGCAATTTTTATTTTTAGCATGTTGATCGATTGTACAGGAGCAACGTGCAGTTAGTTCTATCCGGCAGCATTCTAACCTGCTGTTTTGTTCCTTCTGAATATATTGGTGTAAATCAGAGTAAATAATGAAGTATATTCATAGTTAGTTTTTAAACATTATAACACGCTATTAAGGTTATATTTTTCTTAATTATTCATTCTTCATTCCGCTTGGTCATTTCACAACTATATAGCGACTATTACAACAACACAATTTTTAGGCAATTAACAATCAAGTGTGTAACCAGAAAACGCTCTAGAACAAAGTATAAATAGCATTGCAGCAACAGTTTACATCAAGCTTGCCCAAGCGAATAATCCCATATTGTAGTTGTATTAATTTTAGCGAATCCCATATAATAGTTGTGGTAACTTAACCTAAATTGAGGGCTATCTTAGGTAAGGGTTGCTTGAATAAAGAGGCTTGGCATTCAATATTAATAGGCTTTTCACAATAAATGAGGAAATTAATGCCATTAGATAGCACCAACTGAGCCGCAAAGTTATATTTCATAAATAAAAATACTACAGACATGTGAAAGCTTGACAGTAGATGTAGATGATATAATAACTTTAGTCCAAGCCATCACACACAATGCATATGAAACACCTTTCTTGCATGTACCTTTCTAGCTTAAATAGCTGGTGCAATAGTTGTTGTGTTAATCGGGAAACTCGTTCTATTAAACTATAATATATCCTATAAACATTGTAGTATAATAGGACACAGTTAATATATTCATAGACAGATTAGACAACGATATTCGGCGTCAATGGTAATTTTGAAAATAAGGAGTACATTTTGACCTTTATACATACATAAATTTAAAAATGACACATGTGTAGCTTAATTGTGTGTTATTTTTCACTTATATCTCACTTATTCATGACTGACTAGAATCGAACGGCACACTTTGCTCACATATTAAATCATACTATACTCCTAACATATCAGTATATATTTTACGTTACTTTGTTGTTGTTTTTGTAACATTAAAAATAAACATGTCTTCTCTTCAGTTTCTTAAGGATTAAATGAATATTCTAAAAATAATGCTTTATAGACGGTATATCAATAAATACATAGAACATCGGTACAAATATATGGAATTGAGGGTTTGTTATTAACTGATATTTCTTTCAGAAGTATGAACAAACATTTAATTGTTCTAAAAATACAATATAAAACAAATATGAAAACATTTTGATAATTTTGTCGAGTGTTTGCGCTTTCAATTGTATATCATCTCTTGAAGCCTGTCATCAGCATATGTCCAAATCAAGCTGATAGCCTCTTCTGGCTTTCAAGAGACGATACATAGTTTATAGCTCAGACAGACTGATCGAACACTGACCTTGAAGTCCAGAGCAAATGCCATTCGCGAGTATCAGGTCAATATGCCATAGCAATATTGTAACACCTCGGTGACAGAAGCATATTTATATGGATTTTATGTAGCTGTTTACCGTTAAATGTAATATAAATTGTTTACCTTCAATAATCAAGATCTTGCCTGCAGCATATTTACCGAGTTTTCTTCATAACATTTTCTCACATAATTGTTACTGCTGACCATTAAAATATTCAAGACCAGTCACTAGCATCACATGATTAGGCCAGAATTAGTTTTCTGTTTACTTAAGATTTTTACTCCATTGTTAATTTTTCAGTACAAATACTTCCGGTTGGAGGTAGGCATTTATTTGTAAAAATCAACATAGTTTAATTAAGGATTCTTATAAACTACTAGCAGTATTTCTAACGAGTGTTACCAGTTGAAATAGATTTCATCCATATATTATTTACTTTTAAAGTTCAACATATCCTGCTTTGAAAGCAACGGTAGCCATCTTGATTTTTACTGTGTCCGTTGCTAGGCTATATAAAATCGAAATGAGTTTTAACCCTCATCCGCTCCTTTGTTAAAACGACTTTTTGAACTTTTTGGGTTCTATTTGACCCCATATTAGGTTTTTGAATAATTGTCATTTTGTTTGTGGCTTATATGCTTAATGTTAATTTGTGATAAATTGACCAATAATGGGCGTTCCTAAATGAAGTTTCGAAGAGCAGCCATGAAACTTTTTAACATGGCAATGGTGTTTAAAATAGTAAACGCGTGTTTTTTTTAACCTTTTTCATAATTTTGTTTTTACAAAAACAATACTAGTGCCAATTACTACATCATACTCGTCTTTTGTTGTTACTGATAATGCTTTCTGATAAAATAAACAATTATATATTACTTATAATACGAATATTTGAAACAAAATCAAAATAAACCGTTCAAATTGCAAACAAAATCAATATAAACCCTTTAAATTGGACTGAGGTCAAATTGACCCCAGTATAACTTATTGTTGTAATATCGGATTATATGTCTTAATTATTGTTAATTTATATTCCCATTCAATATGTGTTATAGTAATCGATTTTATATAACACAAGCTACATAGTGAAAACTTTACGCATTTGTTGCCATGGTAACCACTTCGTCAGTATTCAAAAATAACGAAAACTGTAGAACAGGTCTACCCCTTCTTTTAGGTCTAGAGCAATCTGTACACAATAGTAAATAAAAACAATAAAATGAGAAAAGTTTTTTTTACTATTTCTAAATCTGACATAGACCTTTGACCCCATGACCCAATAATACGTACTTAAAATTTTAACCACCTATCTGCCAGGCATATTTTACGATTCTAAACATAATTGTTCTATAGCTATTGACCAGGTGTTAACGCTATTTGTAAATTTGCCCTTGACCTGTGACCCAAGGACCCCAAAATCAGTAGAGATCCTCTATATATAAATGTAATGGCCTATCTATCTCCCAAAAATCGACAGACCTAGACCCAAGGGTTACGAAGTTATTGCCCGGACAATATGTTACAATTATTAGTAGTTTATTTATTCTTTGGTCAGTTTGACCTTGACCTTTGATCCAAGGACTCAGACATGGACTCCAAATTGGATGCAGATTATCTACTTCTCATTATCAACCTAATTACTAAGTTTGAAGATTCTAGGTTTTAGGGTTTTGTAGTTATTGCCCGGATAAGGTTTGAAAAGCATTCCATATTGGTGTTGTTTTCTTATTAACTTTTTGTCGGTTTGACCTTGACCTAATGACCCAATAATCAATAAGGATCCTCTATGAGTCAGGGCAAACCTACCTCTCAAGGACCTAGACATAATGATTGCGTTTTTGCTTTGACACAGTTTAACAATTATAAACTCACACACTATTCACAGGAATATACGTCGGTAAGGACTAATCCATGGCAAATTTAAAGCCAAATAGAAACAACTAATTTGATTTATACCACTGAAAGAAAAGTTTTAATGTAAGATATTATTTTAGCAAGTATTACATGTTGTTTTTTTCAGCTGAAAACTAGCAAATTTTATATTTACACGTGTTTTAATGCTCAAATACATGCACTCTTATTTTGAGAAACTACATCAAAAGTCATGGGTCATTCTGACCCCAGACGTATGACTTCTTTAAACATAAAATAAATTACAAAAAGCAGCTCAAAATAATATATTTTCTATCAAATATGCGTACAATCAATGTATAAAAAGGAAATAATCAAATTCTAAGGGAAATAAAAATAATCGCAACTGTTTACGGTCTTGGGTCAAAATGACCCCAAAGGAGCGGATGAGGGTAGTCTCTGCAACGATCTTTTGTGATAGTTACGTAAACATTGCAATGAATTATTTATCTAACAACGGAAAACGTCCCTTTGAGGTTATTATACTGATATATGTCCTTTTATTTGTTAATTTTGCTCTATGACTTTATAGTTATATTTAAAAAAAAAAAAATTGAGCACCTGTTTAAAGGCACAGGATCTTGCGTCCGGCACACTTTTTATTGTTGCAGAGCATTGTGTCATGTGAATGACGCAGGGCACAGTGTGTCCTTAAGAAAAGATTATATACTGCGGATGTTCTGTGTTAAAAAAGATTCCATCCATAATAACACAATTCCATTTATTTTCATTAAAATATTTGGTGCCAGCTATATAGATCTATTATAACATTATTGTAAGGTAAACAGCAATAGCGAAATAGTATACTAAAACATTACATTTATGTAATAGTTGACATTTGCATTAACTATTGAAGTTCCATGCTGGAAAATAAACATAGAACGCTCATTTGAGCTGACTTTATATAAATAGTGTTTAAGTCACTCTGCCATACAACATCTCTATATATCTACGCGTTAACCCGGAACACAACAATATACCCAGCAGTCTGGCACCCAGAATACTAAACGGCAGCAGTGTACAGTTTCAGCCAAAAAATTCGAGCATCATATTTAGGTGCTGGAGTTTTGAATTGCATACTTAGTGAATTCGAAAATGTGCCCTATCTAAAGCCAGTTTATGTGTTGAGCCACATTGCACATAAAAGTCGTACATGAGTATTTCTAACTCTGAACGCAATTCTTTTCGACGTGTTGTGCATGTCAGTATGTGACAGCTGGGATCGTATTAGTGAAACATCTTAGTATTATCTTAAGATTTATCGTTGTTTTGATTTTAGAAATGCAATTTTTTCTAAAACTATATACATTTGTCAATCCCTTTATCAATAACACGTTGACATTCTCTATTTGTACTAATTATTTAACATAATTATACGCTGGTGTATACCTTATATATAAAAGAGGGTCAACAACTCTTAACTTTTATAAAATTATAAAACAAAGCTTGTGATAAATATAAGAATAATGAGACATCACCAGGAAAGAAACCCTTATTAACATCCGCTAGTCATTTATTTGAGGCTAGTGACCAATTTGCCTGTACACATTTGAAATTGTGTAATTAAAACTGAATTATAATTCAACTATATTGCGTTTTCAAAACCATAAACGTATAATAATTTTCTTACCGTCTCGACAAACGCGTTGATAGAAGTCGAAGTTTCTAGTTCCAATAACTGAGCAGTTGCCCTGCCAACCATATTTAAAACAACGATTGGTAGCTCAACGTATAACAACGGGAGTCCTCAAAACAGTTCCAGAAGCAGTTACCGATGGCGCCTTGATTCGTTTTTCCGGACTCCATAAAACCCCACCAAAATTTAGAAATTGTTTTTGTCGAAAATAAAGTGCTGGAAATTGCATTAATGATTTAAAATGTCTCATAAATATAGTTGCATGGAATTCTGTTTGACCACTACTTTACATTTTTTTTTATAGATTTTTTCTTCATTGATTTTGTTGATAAAGTATACACGTTGATCCTCATTTATTCGAAAGCCTGTTAATAAATCACGTCGACACTATATTTAAGCGATGCTATATAATTTAAACGAGACAAGAAAGCTATATATACTAAATCACAAAATAAAAACAATGCCGAGACAAGAAAAATGTAAGTTAAGCATCACTTAATCACCACACACTCGCAACAAGAAACGCGGAAATTACACGAAAACCACAATTTTCGAACGAAATTCATTAACATCAGCACAAAATAAAATTTTAATTAATGGTGACCTTGACCCCACCAACACCATATGCAATCCCAAGCGAGGTCTAGATATAAGGTATCTATGTATGAAGTTTATTAAAATATCTCAATGCGTTCTCAACATATTGAGGGCAAACTGTTTGTCTATTTTTAGTAACGCTGACTTTGACTCCACCCACACCATATGCAATCCCAAGCAAGATCCACATATAAGGTAACTATGTATGAAGTTTGATTACAATAGCATTCTTCAGCAATCCGCTCTCGAGTTTTACGCATTGATTAATTATAACGAGTTTAAAAGTTGCGAATGCACGTCCTCATTTCGCATAAATAGTCGTTTTTTACACTTTTATTACATCGCCGTGATTTGCGTTATTACGAATTAATTTTCGTTAAAATAACATTTTACTATTTCATAATGTTTTCATTTAATTAATGTTATGTTGTAACTGTACTCTACAAAGTATTAACATGTATTTCACAATATTGTTCTTGTTATATCTCACAAAATACTGTACCGTAAAGGATATATATCACACACCAATGTAAAGGTATATATCTCTCAAACTGCTGTATTTTAAAAAGACTATATCTCGCAATAGAGTTAATAGAGAATATAAGGGTAGTGTTGAATAAAGATAAGTTTATTTAGCGAGGCTTAGACAATCTGAACCACGAGCCTAAGCGAGAAGTTCGCGTTTTCGTGCCGAGCAAATAAACTTAAACCAGGTTTGTGCATAATCTAATTAATTATTTGTGGCAAAATAATTTATTAATGCTTTATAACAAAGTATATAAAAATGTTATATATACAAAAATTCCCTAAAATCTAAAAACAACAGGAACATTCCCCTTTGCCACGACCTCGGCCAAATTCCCATTATGTGGGTTGAGAGTCCTGGTATGTTCATTGTCAATGGGCATATTACTTGTTAATTGATATTAGTCCATACCATCTAAAGTAATCCAAGCCACAGCGTTATGATTGTGTGTGTATTTTTCTAAATGTTTTCTTAATTTGTCACTTTTGATATTTTTTGGTGAAGTTAAAGCTACAGTTATTTGTGTGAATATTTAATTTTAAATTCAGAATTTTACTTTGCTTTTTGTTTGGTGTACTGACTACTGTACATGGTCTTTATGCTTATTATTTATTAAATATTACATGGTGTTAACTTTTTTTTGGACTGTCAATTTATTGGTAGCTTTAAGTACATAACATGCTATTTTTTACAATATTTTTTTTTGTATTCATTTTGCAGTGCTTGTTAGGTCATGGATGATATGGCCATCAGACGGAAGATAGAGTTTGTGTGCCAATGAATACTAACTGTGCCCCGCTTATAGCTGATCTATTTCTATATTGCTATCAACGGGATTTTTTGCTAGGTTTATCAAAAAATAAACAATAATATTTGATTCAATGTTTTAATCAAACTTGTAGATATATTGATGATATATTAAACATAGATAACCCTTTCTTTGAACAAAATATCCAAAACATTTATCCACAAGAACTGTCCTTAAATAAATCGTGTTCATCGTATACAGATGATGCATTCCTAGACTTACATATTACTATTACTAACAATATAGTTAAAATGAGCCTATATGACAAACGCGATGATTGTAATTTCGAAATTGTAAATTTCCCTTTCTTGGATGGTAATATTCCTAGAGGTCCTCCCTATGGTATATATATTTGGCAATTAGTTCGATATGCAAGAGCTTGCTCATGAGTTAAGGATTTCAACGACCGTAACCTTACACTGATTAAGAAATTATTAAAACAAGGTTTTTATGCCCCCGGAAGAAGGCATATAGTACTCGCACCGTCCGTCTGGTTATATTCCTAGAGGTCCTTCCTATGGTATATACATTTCGCAATTAGTTCGATATGCAAGAGCTTGCTCATGAGTTAAAGATTTCAACAACCGTAACCTTACACTGATTAAGAAATTATTAAAACAAGGTTTTTATGCCCCTGGAAGAGGGCATATAGTACTCGCACCGTCCGTCTTTGGGTGGGTGGGTGCGTGGGTCCGTCCGTCCAGACTTCGTTTCCGCTCTGTAACTTTTTAATGCCTGGATGGATTTTAATATAACTTCAGATTATTATTCCCCATGACTAGACGATGTGTCGCGTACAATACCAATGCTCGTCGGTCAAAAGCCAAGGTCACAATTCAAGGTCAAAGGTAATGAATTTTCGTTACCGCTCCATAACTTCTAAATGTAAGGATGGATTTTAATATGATTTCGGATTATTATTCCCCATGACCGAACGATGTGTCGCGTGTAACTCCCATGCTCGTCGGTGAAAATTCAAGGTCACAATTTAAGGCCAAAGGTCATGAATTTGTGTTTCCGCTTTGTAACTTCTTAACGCCTGGAAGGATTTTTATATAACTTAAGATTATTATTCCCCATGACCAGACAATTTGTGGCGTACAACTCCCATGATGGTCGATCAAAGGTCAAGGCCACAATTCAAGGTCAAAGTTAAATTATTTTTGTTTTCACTTCATACCTTCTAAACGTCTGGAAGGATTTAAATGTTACTTCAGATTATAATTCTCTATGACAAGACAATGTGTCGCATACAACTCCCATGCTCGTCTGTCGAAGGTCACAATTCAAGGTCAAAGGTCAAGGATTTATGTTTATCCACCTTAACTTCTAAACGATTGGAAGGATTTTAATATTACTTCAGATATTATTTCCCATGACCAGGCGATGTGGCGTGTGCAACTCCCATGGTCCTCAGTAAAAGGTCAAGGTCACAATTCAAGGTCAAATGTCAAGGAATTTTCTTTCTGCGCTATAACCTCCAAAAGCCTTGAAGGATTTTAATATTACTTCAGATTATGTTTTGTCATGACCTGATAATGTGTCACATACCACTTATGTGCTCCTCGGTCTGAGGGTCCAAGGTTACACTTAAAAGGTCAAATATTAGAATGAACTTTTTGTAGGAAGCATAATTTTTGCCAACATGTAAGGAAAGTAATAACTTGGTGGGAATGAAGATCATTATGAGGAAGTGTGTCACAACAACAAGCAGCTGTGTTGCTGAAATTACAAGATATTTGTCCAGGGCATAATATTGTACTCGGACATTGTTTTGCCTTTCTCTGACAAGCATATGCTTCGGGGGCATATGTCACATCCTGTGACAAGCCTTGTTTATATCATGATCAACGCAACAAGTTTGCTAAATTCTATAGGAAAAAAATGTCTTAGTTTCTCAATGCAATGTTTCTTTGAAATGGTTCTTATCTAACGGAATATACCACCCATCATTTTACAGTGATGTTTTGAAACGTGTTCGCAAATGTAAATATCTTAAAGTGAATGCTAAACGTATACTTAATAATTTAGTACACTCTTTCTTATCATAAGGATAATATTCACTTATACTAAAAAAGCACATGCATATTATTTTTCGATACTGAATTTCGTTCATCGTTACAATTGTGGTCGTTTTAAATGGTTGCTAGTAGCTTCAACTTCTTTGCGTTTTAAAATTTTGACGCCATCGTGTGCATTGCGCGGTTCTGGATTACGTGATCATTTAAATATTTTTACTGTCTCAGTGACGTGGCGTAAGATTATCTAGGACATATTGTGCCCTTTTATTTAATATTTTACAGCATTTCCCATTTATACAGTGGTTTCAACAACCACGTTCATTAAGTTAATTTTATTTTTTCAATTTGGGTTAGCAGGAAGGTGTAGAATAATACATTAAGTTTTATTCAGTTTAAAATAAACATATACAACAAAGCTATGTAATCAGGCTTTTTACACCCAACATTACGGCTCCTTCCTGAACTTGCATGACGATGATCTGAAAATTGAACTATATGATGCTATGTTTGTAAAGCTTTTTATAAACAGACGAGATGTTGTTGATACTTGTTTTTGTGTGTGTTCCATTTCATCGTGCCTCAGAAAGTTGCAATTCTGCTCCTCTGGTTTGCATCTAGCCATTGAGTAATTAAATGGTAATTAAATTGAGTAATATTCTCTTTTATTGCTTTTTAATTTGAATTGCGATGCTATGAGGTTAATGTTTATTTACACTTTAATGTTTTGTGAATAATTCTGGGCCAAGTGTGAGGTTCGTACGCACATAAACCGGTTTAAACCCCCAATGCTTTGCATTGACCGTTCCAAGGCGGTGACCCCAATTTTATTCAAGTGATATCCTGTGTATTGTTTTTGGCAATTGGTCACTTGCCATACAAAAGGACCTCGGCCTGCTAATAAGAGTTTTCTCCAGCTGTCGCAACTGGAGTTTCGCTTGGTTTATATTTAACACCACATTCCAGCCAGAGAACATAGAAAATTTGTATTTTTAGACTCACGCCACATGATAAAACTGGCAAGAAATCTTTTACAGTTCTGGTATGCGACACCATTGTGACAAGTTTTTTTCAAAGCCCTTCAATGCACTTGGAAGTTAGAAGTTAGACTCCGGATCAGTTTCGGGACAGTCTAAACCGACGGGACAAAGTGATTCCTATATATCCCCCTAACTACGGGTAGTGGGCAGTGTTGCGGTATAATAAACTGTTCATTGCAATTATTAGATGTAAAATTACAGAAGTAGAACAATATAGTTCTGTGTGTTATTGTTGCAGTGGAACTGAACTTTTAATGAACATTATAAACTATGAAAGCTTTGTGCAAAAAGGATTATACCCTTACTAAACCAGTTGATATGTGTTAATAGTAAAAATCTATTGTCATTTTTACACTTTGACCAGATTAAAAGTTTCCATATATGAAAATTAACCCTGCTGTAAATTGTGGGTGCTAGTGTCAATCAATATAAGAGAAAAACGAGTGTATGCTTTATTTTTGTGGTTGATTTGACAGTGTTTTGAAGCATTTAATTCTTCTTGTCAGTCGATGTCAAGTCAAAAACGATATAATACAGTTATTAATTAAATAATTTGCTCTTACCTTGATAAGTTTCATTGGCTAAATCCTTTCAAACACAGATAAATTGTTTAAATAAACAACTACTTTCCGCATTGCACAGCATGTTATGAAGCGTGCCACCTATTGGTTACGAACCGATTATCTCTCTTTGTTTATATTTGGGGTGAAGGTTAGAGCAGTATGTTAAGAACGATTTTCTTTCACTTTAATGACCTCAATTGTTACCGAATAGGTATTTATTTAAAATAAATCCCTAGCAAAAAATAACAAAAAAACACGTGAGAGTTTACAAGCGTTTTACCGATAATGATTTGAACGTCATTTTGACGAAAAGTGGCACGGCGCGTCCAATATATTTAGAACAAAAAGTACTCTAAAACTATCAGTGCATAGCACACAATTTAATGTTCAGAACGCTTATTGATGGGTTTATAGATTGGATATCGTTTAGGGATACCCGAAACTAAGTGTATATTTTACTTTGACGTAATAGATCAATATTATATTAAATTTACAATTCAGGAACTAAAATTTGATACACAATGATTCACTTGACATAAGATTAATATCAGTATTAAAGAAATTAAAAGGTAATTAAACTGCCTGACTGCATACCTTTCTGTCCTTCTGACTGCCCTCCCGCTTACCTGTCTGCCTTTTCACATTAATTAAAGCAAAATAAACTGGGTTATAGGAACTATATTGGAATAACAAAACCGGAATAAATTTAAATGTATGCTTATCTTTTTTTGTGCAAAATTGGTTACTGCTGCAAAAGTTGTGTAATACTATAAAATAACAACTTTTAATACTTTCTGCACTGTTGGTTATTTGTTTCTGTCGCATATTCCATCGCACGGTTGTAAACTGTGTTCCTGTTAAGTTACAGTCACACCAACGTCCCGGACTGTGGCGGCACTCGATCCGGGCTCTGATCCGTTTTGGGTCCTTGGTTGACCGCATTGGGTCCTTGATGGTCCGGCTTGGTCCGGACACTGTCCCGGAAGTTTTAGACATGCTGAAAACTACCGGGGTGGTCCGGGAAGGTCGATCAAACCGTGTTGGTCCGTGTAGCAGTAGGGAACTATTTTTTCAGTCGTAGTGTGCACTATTTTGTGTAATTCGGTCACAAGGGGCTGCACTTCGCTGTTCTGAAAAGCAAACTGTTGCGCGAGTTATTTCTGCTAGCCTGCAAAAAATGCATGTTCGACAAAAATATAAAGGATTATTATAAAATAATTCCCAAAATGATGTCAATATAAGGCTTTTCTGTTTGCATGAGTACATGTAGTAATGTTCGTTTTCGTTTATTATTAAAGTTCTATTTCAATTATATTAATAATAAATATTAAACACATACAACCAAGCTATGTAATCTGGGCTTTACACCACGTATTACGTTTTTCCTGCACGACGATGATCTGTGATTTGTACTATATGATGCTAGGTCTAGAAATATTGTCAATAAGAAGGAATTTAGCTGATAATTGTATCTACTTCATTTTATCGTGCCTCAGAAAGTTGCAATTATGTTTCTCTGGTGAACATTAAACCACTGAGTAATTAAATTGTAATTGAATTGAATTAATATTTTCTTTTATTACTATTTAATTTGAATTACAATGCTATGAGGTTAAAGTTTATTTACAAGTGCGTGTTTTGTAATTAGTTTTGGGCTAACTGTAAGGTTCGGCATGCCTTTAAACCGGTTAAACCCCCAATGCTTTGCATTGACCGTTTCAAGGCGGTGACCCCAGTTTTAATCAGTTTTATGTTTTGTGTTGTGTGGTATGTATTGTCCTGTAATGTATAGGCAATTGGTCACTTGCCTCAAATGAAAGACCAGCGGATGGTAATAAGGGTTTATCTCCTGATGAGGTCTCTGGAGTGGCATTATTCTTATATTGAAAATAATTTTTATTATGTTCATGCTATTATTAACGAATTGACCACTGTCAACTTATGAAGCGCTAGCCTTAATCATGCAATTGCCAGTTTGACCATTGCGTTCGTAATCGCATGAAAGCAACCAAAAAATTTTTCTAGCCTAGACTGTGGCCACTGTAAATTAAAATCTTTGATAATACAAAACGGCATATTAAAAATATGTTGACAGTCGTACAAAGTAATATTATTAAAAGTGATCGACCATTTCGACATACATGCTGGTGAAGTTTCATTCATTTTAAATGTATCGGCCGAGTTCCTTTGATACATTTTGAAATAGACTCGCACAATTGTGAGAGTAATGATCATGGTAATAACACAGTATTGCTGATCTTTACGATTTCTCTGATTACTGACCATTTGTCATTTTCTATTTCTGATATTTAATATTTTGTATTGCCATATATATTATAAGCCCATGCTAAACGTTTAATTAAGCCACTATTATTTGGTATTATCTTTTTTCTTCTACAAGCAAAAATGTATCTTTTCACTTCAAGGAATAAACTATCGATCTTGTCTTTTCCTTGTATAATATTTTCAAAAATAAGAGTCTTACACTTTATAGTATACCTTATGTTAAATGTGCGTACCAGATCTTTGTAAATATTGTATATTCATGCTCGTTGCAAATGCGCTATTGCTGGTAGTTTCATTGTATTCATTAAGGATTGCGTGACTAGTATTTGGAGCATAATCCATATCCTATACCAGTAGAATAGGATCACAAAAATTAACAATGTTCAGTATTACAATACTGTTAGTCAAAGAAATACATTGCAAAAAAACAAGTAATGATAAAAATCCAATCAGGTTCCTTTTGACTAAAAAGACAGAGTATTAGATATATCACTTGAACTTTAAATAATTATTTTTTTTTGGC
This sequence comes from Congeria kusceri, assembly GCA_027627225.1. Taxonomy (NCBI): domain Eukaryota; kingdom Metazoa; phylum Mollusca; class Bivalvia; order Myida; family Dreissenidae; genus Congeria; species Congeria kusceri. The sequence continues at coordinate 21,151,134 of CM051034.1, forward strand.
ATGCAACCATAAACAGAATAAAAAAACAAACTTTGAAAAGAAAAGCAAACTATGTACACACAAAAGACAAATAGTGTGTTCAATAATGGAAACAAAACTATGTTTTGTAGTCATCGTAACAAGTCAGATGTGCTCTGAAAATACAAACACAGGTAAATATTATATAAATATTTACTTCCTTGAGGGTGACAGTGCGTCTTGTCAACCTGAGGCAACACTGTCGACCGAGGCTTTAGTGTTTGTCGAGGGTTGACGAGACGCACTGTCACCCTCAAGGAAGTCAATATTTATTTTATTATACCGAATAATCCCGTATCATTTGCGTACCTGGCGACATAGCGGTAGCGGGCGACATTGCCGGGCGACATATCAAATTGTTGCCCGCTGCAGTTTATATACATTATATAGAGAAATAATCAAGTGAGGTATAATAAAATGCATTATTACAAGAGTATTATAGTGGGTAACAACACTATAATCCCCATAAAATATCTTCACAGAAAATATTATGTAAGATATAATATCTATAATAAATATTCCTCATATAATATAAAGATGCTGTTAGGATGGTGTTATTTTTCTTTGCATGTAAAGGTTTGCTCAAACATTTTAGTAACGCTTAAATATGATACGAAACACATATGTGTTTCGGTGTTATATGCTTCGACACAGTATATTGTGGTTGTTTATATATGTTATTCAATTTTTTGTGGTTGTTAACAGTGTTAAAAATTGTAATATATTAACAATCAGTCTTAAGAAATTTCCCTGTTGTGTTGAAAATATTATTGCTAACAAAGCTAAATTTGTATTTGGAAATATTATGCAACAACAAATATTGTGGAATCACATTAATGTTTAAGTCAAGCATTTTATTATTCAAACAACTAAACACAATAAGTATATTGTAAGATGGATTACACAAGTAAATCTGTTATTTTTTTTATAAACATATACAATAGATAATAATACAATGTATGTCTACTCTCTTTTCCTTCGTTCCAATGTACATCCAAGTAACCTTGCGGCTTGTTTGCTATGGATAAAAAAGGAAATCAACCATGGGTTATTCTGCAACAAATTATGTGCGGAGCTTAATGTTTTGATAATAGTTCTGAAAATTCGAAGAAATTGTTCCGTAAAAAATTGTAAGTTCACAACAACGTTTAAGGTTTGTTAATATGCTTTAAATTTGCGTTGGTTAGCATAGTATTTGCACAGTATATGTTAATAAGTATGACGTCATTGCTCAATGTTTATCAATGAATTTTATGGGCAGAGTATAGATGGATATAGTTCGAATTCATAGTCTGTAAACATATTACAGATTAATTTTATATAGGATCGTACTAGAATCGAAATAATTGAAAGCGTTGGTTATTGTCGTTCTGATGCTTGCTATCGCCCGCGTAGTTTAATTCCTACACATCGTAACTCCAAACCGTTTGTTATTACTGCAATAACCAACGCTACCCGTCAATTATGTCTTAATATAATTATATATAAAGACAGAGTCAATTGCTCATATACATTTTCAAATGTTGACATAAATAGTGATGTCGCATTCAGATCGGATGCAGGTAAATACTGCTGATAATTTGACCACTATAATTGTTAGTTCGTCACTGCTACCACTGGATGAGGCCTTCCGGGCGTATGTGCTCTTTGGCCAGGGTTTATTCCGCCAGTTCTGATATTGGTCAAATTTTATTTGTTCATCGCGTTCTTTGATTTTATACCTCACAGACAACTTTCCTTCATATGAATAAGCCCTTACCACAAGGCCCGGCTATTTTAGGCTTTGTGAACCTCAACGTTAAAATTATTTGTTCCTGATCAAATCTCAAACGGCACGAAAACCGTTTTAAAACCAGGATTTAAAATTATTTTTTTTTGTTTCCAATCGTAATGTCTGGGTTATATAATATTTGATTTACTTATAGGTTCTTGGAATTTAATCGTTCCGCTTTGCGGAAGTCAACAAAGGATTATAATGTAGCTCTCCAAAACACATTAAGTATTATATTGATTAGGTGTTCAGGATAATGTAGGCCACAGTAGATAATGTATCAATGGCTTTTATCGTTCGTACAATGAGCATCCATTTAACATTTCCGGTGACAGTTCCGGTGACGGATCGAATCTCACTTTAAACAGCTTTTGAAACATTGTCCACCATTTTTTTAACTTTCTTCAGCATTTTTGTTTATCAGAACATTTTTTAAAATAAAAGTTCAATCAATCATTCAACACAAAATAATTGTTTTTAGATAATTTAACTCGATATTTTATGTGTCGGTTTAGTTTGTTAAACAAACAGTCGATTCAGAACCAGCAATGCTATCGTTTTTATCACTTGGATTCGTTCAATAGGCGTTAGTATGCTTCTCGACAAGTTTTGAATTTTTTTATTTTTTTTACTTTGCGTAATTTGTCCATAAAATGTAGTGTTAACTTCTGTGCAAGGTCAATGTGAAATGTTACATCAAGCATGCCAAAAGTATTATAGTTCCATTTAATTTCTAACGTGTTTTAATGCTTTCCGAACTTAATGTATGTCCTCCTATCCAAACTACGTTTGCCGTATCAAAATTAACTTTTAACCTCAGTACAATGTGAAAGAGAACAATACATCTCATGTTTCATTAAAGACGATTTCTACAATTTGTTCCGTCCATAAAAAAAAAATTTTCATATAGTTTGCAGATTTTTCAATGCCTACAATAATACAATGATAATAAATGGGGGTCAGCAACACAGTGGTATTGCCAGTTGATTGGTCAAACATTACTGCATTTTATTGGTTAAAATAACTTCTTGTTATAAAGCAATACATTATGGTGAAGAATTTTATATGTAATTTGCCAAAATTACTTTCTTATTCAGTTTTCTGCAGAGAAAACGTTTTGGTTTTTAACTTATATGGCTCCCTTTTGACTATAGTAATATATTTTTAATAAAAAGTTGTCAATATTGTATGCATAATTATATGCTTATTAAATTGAAAAAAAGACACCAGTGGGTCACAGTTCTGTTTTCGAGACTAATAAGACTAACGTAGGCGTATTAGATATTTTTCTGTTAAAACTAGGGTGAATTGACAATCATTATTTATAACAAAAAAAATAAAACAATAAATAATATATAATATATTTAATTTTATTAGTAACCGCAGTTTCAATTACTGTGTACACCATAGTGATAAAGCCAAAAGACTTCAACATTCGAAGCTAGCAAACGCATCGCTATCGAGTTAAGTATTCAGGGTGGATTTTCAGAGTTTTAACACACTTCACAAACATTGAGTCACAAGACACACTATCAATTTATTATAATGAATATGGTTGATTCTTTATGTTACAATAGTAGTAGTTGATAATAGCGTTATACACATTTATTAGATATTAACTGAGAAGACACTTCGCATTTTCGAAGCGTTAAATCAAGTCCACTGATGCGCAAAGATGTGCGCAGAAAAAAACCCTACTGAAATCGTCTTTAAGAGATTCTGCAGAGCTATCCACAGGTTTAGATGTGCCATCGGCAAATTGAGCCAGCTTACCTTCCATATGATATATTTTGGTTCCTTTAATTTTCTTGTGTGACCGGAGTTTAAGAGATAATATTTTATCGCCTAGTAAACATAATTACAAAGCAACACAAAATACATCCGCGTTGTATTTTGAGACATTCTGATAAAAGTCCAGTACTATGTCAGAGCTTCGATTCCGTTTTGATACAAAACACAAAACCGTTTCCTAATGTCAAGGCGAAAATTGAACCAAGATATGTTTTGTTTACAAACGACCATGACAAAGAATCGAAGGCAGTTTCAAAATCTTTAAGTAGAAGGAGACCGGGAATATCATTTTCCTTCGTGTAGTTGAGTATGTCGTGAATAAGTCTCGTATATTCCCCTATAAACCTTCCATTGATAAAACCAGTTTGATTTGTGTTTTAATAACATATCAATATAAAGTTTTAACCTAGATGCAATACAACCAGAACATATTTTACAGTTTGTAGCAAAGTTGTAACAAAGTTATTGGGCGTTATTTTAAACTGCCTAGGTTAATCATCTTTTGGTATGCAAGTAGTTATATCCTTCATTTGGGTTACAGACAATTTGCCAGATGCGTAAATCAATGCTCTATTCACAGAAGTGCCCAATTTTGGCCAAAATGTTTTACTAATTTACAAGTATATTGTAAATCCGGACAAATCGGTGATTTTATTTTGTGCCTTGTTTTAAGAACGACCGAAGCCTGGTTTAGTATAAATGTATTAGAATGTTGGTTTGATAATTTGTGTATATCTATACCCGTTATACATGTATACGTATTAAGATCAGCATCAATATTGGTATTATCGCTGTTGTGATTTTTGTTTTATAAATTATGTTGTTTCTTTTAATATTCACATGTATTAAATGTATCCAATACAATTCCATGATTATTTATTAAGCTCAGTTGTTTATGGTTTTTTTGTGTTGCATTATTATATTTTTCAAGATCATTAAAATTGAGGTTAGAAGGTTTTTCTCCTAGGTTTATCACCTTTGGTATGCATTCGGCTCGGGATCTTATAATAGCGCCCCTTAGTTTTTCATCTTTTTTTTAAAAGTTGATACTATAATTCAAACAAGAGTGCATGAACGCATTGACAGTTATTTTCAAGCTTTATATTGACATCATTTTGGGAATTATTGTATGATATATTTTGTCGAACATGCATTTTTGCAGGTTAAGAGAAATAACTCGCACAACAGTTTTCTTTTCGGTACAGCGAAGTGCCGCCCATTGTAACCGAATTACACATATTAGAATGCACACTGCGATTTCAAACATCGTTCCCTATAAACATATAATTTTCTGTTCTTATGTTACTTTTAATTTGCTGCGACAAATGACATTTAATGTGAACAAAACATGTTTGTTCTCCACGCATAAAACTATTTGAGAAAAATGAGTGATATGTTATTGGAAAATTCACAAAGTGTGTCACATAGTTTTGTGTATTGAAGATCGACCAACACGAAATGACTTCAGTCTGCATATTTTTTATTTTAATAGGTTCAAGTAAGTACTTTTCATATGTATCATATCATGTGTATTTCGCATTTATCGAGAGGCTCGTAAATTCAACTATATTTTATTTGGGCATATATTTTTTTTTTCACGAAAACATATGACAAATTGTAAAAATAAAACTGCAACGAACTGTTTATGTATATATTTTATTAAACCATTTAATCAATCTTTAACAATAAATGCAAGAAAGTTTAACATTTAACAATATACGATATCTTAATTTATGTAAATATGAATAGCATGTCATAATAAACACTACTAACATTAACAACAAACCAGTATCACTTTTTTAATCTCTATATCAATAAATAATTTAACTACGTTCATGAAATGTAAATAGTAGATATCAAACAAATCTAGTTTCATGAAGTTAGGTTTCCACCTCCAGGCGGGCGTTATACCTGCATTTCTCGTTTGCTAATGTTAAATGTGCAATTTGGTACCAGCTTTGTGATATTTTCGCTGTTGTGGTGAACCGTCTGTGATGACCGTTTAATAATATTTTCGGAGATCAATTCAGATGTTGTTGAAACGGCTACTGTCATCGAAGAATTCCTTGGGCGTACCACACAACTAGCTTGTTTACCCTCTGCAAGGCATGACAGACCGTTTAATAATATTTTCGGAGATCAAATCAGATGTTGTTGAAAGGGCTACTGCCATCGAAGAATTCCTTGGGTGTACCACACAACTAGCTTGTTTACCCTCTGCAAGGCATGACAAAGCATAACTCATCTGCTTTTTCTTGGCCAATGGGGCAAGCCCTGTTGGGTGACCACATATTGCGATGACTCGACATAAACATGGTATGCCTGGCTTCTTTCATTCTCTCGATAGCAGTTGCTCGGAGGCAGTGAGCAGTGTATCTCTTGGTAAGTTTAGCCGATTTGCTAATATTCGGCATAAAGTTGCAAAAGGTTCTTTTAGCAATCTTGTTGTATGTGTACCATATTTTGGTTTCGGGATTTGCAATTGTTGCTTATGGACTCGTTTTTCACTTGATTTTTGGATTTTTCTCCACACCTACTTGGTGGTGTTTCTGCTTCAGATCATGGCTGATGCTACCATAATTACCCGTCTCGTCCGCCTTAAACTCCCTATCCACTGGTAACGCAATGAATGACAATAAGATACCAGGTACATTCACGGAGCAACAAAGGAGAAGTTTCGTAGGATTCAAGATATCCTGCAATCTTCACCAAGTCACCCTCGGACACAATGTCCTTATGATAAGAATGGAACTGTCTGGCAATAGGAAATTATGAGCTTCAAAACAACCATCCAGGGTGTTGTTCTTGGCACTTGCAAACAACTTGCCACGAACAATATCAATGTGTCTTTTCAAGTCCTTGGAAAGCCATTACAAAAATTCAGCCAACTGTTGTTTTTGTCAAAATATGAGCGAAACAATTGAGCATATTCTGGGGCAATGTAAACATGTTAATACAAATTTATTACAGAGTTAGTTTGTCTATTTGAAAGTTTCGCAGATCTTCTAAACACATCATCTTTTATATTAGGGGATAAAAATACCTATGGTCCGTTTAACTTAACATTCCATTTGACTAAAATGTGTCTTACTAATTGTAAACTGAATTAAACAAGGCCTACAGATATGGCTGCGAAGACATACTTTTCTGTACATATTATGGTCTGCAAGCTTTGTTGAATTCCCGCCAGTAGTTGATGAGAAATAGCCCGGACAAGCAAGTCAAGAATTGTGCACCATACACTAATTTCAGAAATGTTTAAAATCCCATAACTTTGAGAAGAATCACTGAAGCGAAACGTCCTGGTAATATGCAAAGTTCCTCGTGGTATTTAAGCTTCCCGTAAAGTTGTGTTGAATTTCAGCCACTAGTTGTTGATAAATAGCCCGGACAAGCAAGTCAAAAATTGTGCACTATATACTACTTTCAGATATCTTCAAAGTCCCATAACTCTGAGAAAAATCATTGAAGCGAAACGTCCTGGTAGTATGCACACCTTCTCTTGGAGATGCGGCTTCCAGGAAAGATTGGTTGAATTTCAGCCAGCAGTTACTGAGAAATAGCCCGGACAAGAAAGTATGACGGAAAGACGGACGGACGAACGGAAGGACGGATGGACAAAGCGGCGACTATAGGTTCCCCGAACTTTATGCCCCCCTCCCCCAAAGTGTGTTACTTTTTATACTGATGAACAATAAATTATATCCAATAGGCACTAAATATCACAATTTGTATCTTTGAAATATAGAAAAACGTGTAATCTTTGCTTTTTCCCCTGGAGGCCTCCGCAGTTGAGAGATATCATTTTAAGATGATTCATAAATAAATATAGTAAGGTAAAGCTGGAATGTAAAAATACACTGCACTTGGATTAATCCCTGCTAACATCAATCAGTTTCAATTCAGAACGGAACGGAAATAACTAAATAAAGGACCAAACAAACCTGAAAACATACATGCATAAAGCAGCAAACAGGGCCGTTTTCATCGTACACTATTGTAGTAAAAGTAGGAAAGATAGCAATTAAACAAACACATTACAATTAGGAATTACAAACAAATAAACGCAGTATTTTTGTTCTAAAAATTAGTTGTATAAGTTGATTTAATTTTGATAAATGGTGTATTTGTACATGACCGACCACAAGACACAGACCACACGAACCCTACCGCAAACTTAAAAATACTTGCTCTTATGCATATTACGTATGAGTTTAAAAACGTTGAATTAAGTACGCACATAAGTACATTAAATCAACAACAACAAAAAGTTCGAATATCAAATGTACAACAAAACAATATACTCAGAAAAGCACTGACAACTACGGAACTTAATACAGATAAACAGTGAGCATTGAGACGTGACCATGTTCTAGATTAATGGTTTCTCCCGAAAATAGGTATATCATATAAACGGGGGATAACTGCAATGGATTGATTACCCACTACACTGGTACAGTGAATGTTTGTATTCGTATATATTCCAAACTATCGATATGAATCAATGGCTCAGACTGTAAATATGCGGCCCGTTTTTTTTAACCAATAGTCATGAGTTCGAGTCCTGCTGGTGAACGAATATATATATATTTATATATAATACTTTTTGTCCATTATCTTTGATGATTATTCGTTATGGTGCTTTATTTTAAATATAGAGTTTGGTCTTCAGTTATGTTACCATAAAAATCCATTGTTACATATGCAAGTATAAAGTACACAGTGATAGTTACAAGTATATACACAAATCGGTCTATATTATTCGCATCATATAAACTATTCCTAAAATGGCCTTGGGTTGGTCGACTTTTGTTGATTAGAATGATATTCAAGTAACTGGATCTTTTTTTTGCTTTTCTGACTTGTGCAATCTGTAAGTGCAATTTGTTTACCTCTGTACCTATTTGCAAGTAAAGGCAAAACAGTATGTTCATGCTGCGGTTGGTGCTAAGTACAGAAAGTTTATTTGCCAGGACTAAAAACAATTTACACGAGAAGCCGTTGTCTTATATTTACCAGACAATAATGATAAGAACGGAGAACTTAATTTACGCTAAATGGCATATCAAATGCGCCATAGTTATATATCAAATGCGCCTGAAAAAATATACCATTTGCGCCCGAAATATAGATATGATTTGCGCCCCTTGACTTTTTATTCAAGTGTGTTTTGCCTCCTCCGTTAGCCGGTGCTTAGCATCTTATCTGTCACTGACCACAAAATTCTCTAAAATCAAACATTGGTTCCCCTTGTTTGTTTCACTAAATAACATTTCCTAACACCCATCTTGTATGCAACAAACGATACTTAAACATAAAAGCTAAAAAAAATAAAAGCTAAAATGTGTGCATGTGTTCACATTTCCAGAGCAGTTGTGAAGGTTTTGAAGTACTTATAATGTGCGTAAGATGTTGTTAATGTTTGAGCATTAATATTTACATATCACAGTGTCGATAAAGAAAACAACATTTTAAAGTATCGACACAATCTACATCTATATTATCGCAATGCTCGTACCATATGTATTTATATTTATAAACATTAAATATTTTCCCATAAGAACGTAGCGCTGAAGCCACCAATAAGACACCGTGCAAAAGCGCTTAGCCAACAGAGAGGAAATATTATGAATTTGTTTGCTTGTGTTTAAGGGAAAACGTATTCGCCAGACACGTCATAAAGGACGTTATTTAATGGATGTAACTGTCGTGTTGCTAGTGACAGATCTGTGTACAACTGTACTTAGAGGGTTATTACCACAAACCTCTAATTACAAAATTGCAAAAGTGTATCTTCATCAGGTAAACACAACACAAGTGCGTAGAATATTACAGATTGTTTGAACACTTGAATCTGATCTATATTGATAGATCACATAGCAATCCAGTGCGGCGACAATCAATCACTTCGTCCGATAGCATTGAGAAGTGACGAAGAAAATGTGCTGCAGTAGAAAGAACGCCATTGGGAATATGTGTTGTAAACGTAATATAGCATGTGATATCGTGTTACGTAATTATGTTATTTTATTATATCAATGCTATATAATTATCATATTTAAGTTAAATACACAGGTTTCAAATAATTGGTCATTAATTACAAATATTGTTGCACACATTATAAAACACCCTATATATTTTTGTATCATGAAAGTTATTTTTTCTTGAAATCAGTGATTTTTTTATTGATTTTTTGTTAATTTATTGGTTGTGTGTGCAAAGGTCTTTTTGAAAATTTTCTAGAAGTTAAGTACCAAGATTTCTTTAATGCTGTTCTTATTGAACAGCAAATTATAAATTTCATAATAGCGTGTTCCTGAATCTTGAAGCTACCTGGCAGCTAGCTTAGTAGGGATATTGTTTGTTTTTTTAGTCACACCAAGTCATCAATGCAGTCTCATGTCGCATAAAACAGAGCCATGAGACGAAATGACATAAATATAACAATTTACATTTCTGTAAATAGAACTTATTTGTCCGATATGGTCACAGAGAGTTGAAGGTCGGCCAGTTACCTCTGACTCACATACATCTATGGAGGAGGGTTGACTTAAGAACCAAATCGTCTTCCGCAAACGTAAATGATGGAACAATGTGAGTTGGTTTTCTAAGGTATTTACATTTTAATTACCGGTTGGAATAATCGGAACAATGTGTTTATCACGATGGCTATGTTACCGGTGTTCGTGGTCACCGTTAGTGGGTGTTGTCTGTGCTATATATTGCATTAACGCAAGTCCATTATAAATAACCCCAGCTGTTTGTCCTTTTTCCACCCGTGACGTTGTTCGCCACATGTCACATGAGTACCGAGGTGTACCATTAAATCAATCTCATTAAAATCAAATCCTAACATTGTTAGGATCTGAAGACATCGTATAATTGGTCACTTCCAAATGACCTTCTGAACAATAAAACATCAGCCCTGCTGCGCCCTATGAAAATGCCTTTTGCACCGCAATGTTTTGCCACGGTTTTTGAAAAGAGATGCATTTCCAGCTGATCATCGGGACAAAATCATTTACAGTTAATTTTCACGGGGATAACAATGGATATAGTGGTATTGTGCGATTTTATTGACCTGGCACTCATGAATATTCCGTGTATTGTCGTTAATCTAGTTTAAGCTACTAACACAGATAGGAGACTCAGACATGAAAATGTATTGATTAAATACTTACTACGTTACAGTTGATACTGTAGTGCAGTGGTATTTACGCAAAGTTTGTAAGCGAGATGTATTGGGTTCGAGTCCCAGAACAGGCACATTTAGTTTCTTAAGTTTATTTATTTATTTTAATCTATTTAATTAAATCATTTTGCTGTCGTCATGACACGGAATCGCATGATCAACCTCGATTCTGACACAGAAGAGAGCTGCATCGATACTGCGAGCGAAACAGAGTCTTTTGAATGCATTTTTATGTAGATAAAATAATTAAACTAAGAAAAAGAAAAAAACAGAAACAAAGAACAAAATAAAGTAAAAATAAGTAAAAATGTCACGAGAAAATAAGTGATGTTGAAGTAATGAAGTTAAAGAAAATAATAAAAAATAAAGATTTTGGCAGGATTCGAACCACAGTCATTGCGATTCAAAGTCTAAAACACTATCCGCCGCGCTATTCTTCCTGACACGTATAAATGGGGGCTTTTGTCATGACTGTGAAATCCGTGCTTAACACGTTAGATTAACGTTAAACCAATATAAATAGAACAGCCGAGCTCTACCGGAGATTAATGAGTGCCTGGTCAATAAAATCGTACAATACCTTAGGCTAGTAAACATCCAAAGTTCACGTTAATTTCGTCCTATGTATTTGTGGTTTATATATGAAGTTATGCCGCAAGATTTTCAAGGCAACAGTTTGATTGGTTCCTAAAAAGGTAATCTGAACGTGACCCCTAATGCGAAGTCATCAGATCCAGTCAGCGGATAATATAGTAGCGTCAGACTGGAGATGATTTTAATGAGATAGCCATTAAATAAGCAACGAAACAGATCAAAAACAAAAGAAAGCGGATAATCTGCAGCCGATATATGTATTGTATTTTACGTAACATTAGGTGTGTCATTATATCAACTACATTTGTGTTCTCTTTATTTGAAGTAGTTTAATATATGATGAATATATATATATATATATATATATATATATATATATATATATATATATATATATATATATATATATATATATATATATATATATATATATATATATATATATATATATATATATATATATATATATATATATATTCATCATATATTAAACTATTTCAAATAAATATAATATATATATAAAAGCTTTTTCAATACGCAAACTACATGTATTTTGGTTTACCATTTATATCAAATATTGCGTATTGTTTTCAAAATAAAAGCTACATGCATGTTGAATATGGTGGCTTTTATAACGTGATTAATAATTGTGATAATAATAATAAGACCTGCAATTTTTTGAATTGTCAACTAATATACACCCATTGAAAAATGTCATTTTACACACGTTTTTAAGACTTTTGTCGGCGAAATAGTAGACCTAATAAAATAGAACAAAGATATTGTAGTATAGTACTATGTGTTTATAAAAATACTAAGATAATAAATACCGTCCTTTGTTATCAGAATAAAAACAGGCAGCGTATCTAAACATATAATATTCCAATTCATAATGTTTTCCCAAGTCGAATGCTTTACAGTCCAAGATGATAAAAGCGTACATTTTCTATTATGTTAATTGATACATATGTTCTGAATTGTAACATTGTAGTGCTAATGTAGTTTCCAGGTCAACAGCTTATGTAATCAAGGTTTACTGCTTCATATATCAAGTGATGGAATGTGTCGCTGACGACCCAGGATGTGCCGTGCCTGGCAATAGTTACGATGATAACAGTGACCTTAAAACACATGTTTTTCAAGGCTAAGTATTCAATAAAGAAATCGTGACACGTTGAAAGGAAATGGTCTTAATGCCAATTATTCAGACAAACTTAAATATATTTAATGTAAACTTATGAATAAGTACTAGTATCTTATAACGCCTATTAGTACTAAGAGCAAAACAATCATTGGTCAAGATAATGGCCGATTCGTTAATAACTTGTTTTCGTCAGAATTGTGTGAAGTTCCATAAATAACAATACAATTTGTTAACATACAGACTATAGCATTTGATCGTTAGCTCACACTTCAAGGGTTCGATTCCCTATTGGGTCGTATGACGTTGTCTATATTCTTCATTTTCATTTCCATAAATTAAGACTAATGGCATTGATAGGATGATCGCCGATATAGATCATTTTTTAGGTTAAATATTCAAACTGGTTGGTGTACGTTAATTAAATGCAACAAGAACATGTTTTCCCTTTAATTTGAGAAATATGCAACACATTTTTTATGTTCGCCAGTCATAAATATACACTAAAAATGGTTGTCAGGCTTCTCTAAGTCAAATGCATATTGCATTAATCATTGTACAATTTGAGTACACGGAATGTCAATCGTTACCACAAACATGTTTGTTTTAGCGTTTCCGTGAAAACATCCTGTTTAAAACTAGTATAAATAGAGCCCAAACGCAACTGTTCATCATCCACTTGCTACACTCCGAACACAAAAGGTGACGTCATGATGAAGGCTTGCGTCATAGCTCTTCTGATCACGTGCGTCGTGTTGGTAACAATGCCGATGGCAGATCGTATGTGTTATTTATATATCTTATGCAAAAACTAACTTTACTGTTTGACTGTGAAATTGTGTTTTCTACCAAATTTAGATTTAAGATATGAATGCAAAATCTTCAGCCAGTGATCAATTTAATTGCATTAATAAAAAAAAATCAAATAAAAAAAAGTACAATTATGTGCTAACTGGCTTGAATAACCAATTAATCTGAATATTCAGGTCAAGAAATACACCTCGTGCAAGTAATAAATCTAGCACAGTAAATAAGTGTACAATTTCATTATTTTGCTGATTTGATTTAATTTGGCCAGAAGTATAGTTTTTGCCGTTATGTTGTTATATATGGTTGGTCAACATTTTTCTAATCAGTCTATTTAAAACAATTTCGATGCGTTTGTTTTTATTTTCAAAAGTAAGAATTTGACTGTATTCCTGTTTAGTAGCCCGACCTGGCATCCAATTGTACCTGGACCTAACTGCCAGTGCAGGCACCGGTGTATTTTTCCTTTGAGGGACAAGGGTCGCTGTCCCCATAACACTAGGCAGTCGCACTGTTGTAGAAGATAATAGGTATAGCTAATACATGTATGTAGATGAACTCAGAATTATTGGGTTCATGCGTTCACATCAAACACGCGTAAACTTCGATCGACAAACAAAACCAATTTGTGTGGAATCGAAACAATTTCTATGAAAGTATTCAACGTAATTGTTGAATCAAACTGTCAACAATGATTATACCTTTTAAATTTGAGCTAGAATAATTGATCAACTTTTATAAATTACTGTCATCGGTAAAAAAAAAAAGAAGACCTTTGTAGCAGATGGCTTTTAATATATAAAATAGTGTCTTTTTGTTCTATATTTGAAATGCTGTTACTGCTATTTTCTTCTATTTCAGCATGCCACAAATTACAACCTTAGAGTGTGCATTTATGGTTTCCGAATAAAGATGAACATTGCACAGTATGTGTGCTTTTTATTTCGATCGTGTCTCCCTACATAGTTGCTTGAGTGATTTGTGAATGAAAATAGACAACAACCGTATATAGCTTAATTAAGAAACGTGCTTGCAACATAAATATAACCTATCTGTAATGTTTTTTTTCTATAATGAAATCGGTAAACGGAAAAAACGTAAAATAGTTGCTTAACAACTTTATTTTAATACGCAACACCAACTAGTTAATAACTTAAATTCAATGTAAAATGATTTTATAAAATATTAGGTTTTAATCAGATCAGCTTCAGAGATCACACAATCGTATGTACAGATTATAAATCGCTTGTCCGTATTAGCTGCATCCACCATAATCTAGAAATATTAAATATGAATAACTGCATTGGTCACATTCATGTGATTAGTAAAAGGTCATATGAATATTTAAAAAAAATACATATTTATTAAAAAAGTAAGGAAATTACTTATCTTTGATATAGATAAAGAAACAATAAAATCGTTGTTTAATTAAAGAAAAAATAATCAAATGCATCATAGTGCAATAATAATAATAATAATAATAATAATAATAATAATAATAATAAACTACCGACATAAAAAGAATAAAAGTAAAAAAAACACATTTTGACGTATGCATACACGTTGTAACTACTATTAATTAATGACGATGAATTCTTAAAAAAAAATTGTTGACAACAACGAGAACAGTAAACTCTCAGAACTGGAGGTACCTATCAGGGCCTCGGACCGCCAAGGCAGCAGCGTATCATGTGGCAGTTATAGAGGCAGGGCCCCCGTTGTACTCGTCATACTGGCAGCTGTATTTACAGTGGTAGTAGGGGCAATACTGGGCTACCAACGGGGATGCATAGTATGCGAAATCAGTAACATACTTTTAGAAAATCAACACAAATGTATTGTTATTATGACGTATAGGAGAACTAGTTGAGCAATTATACTCATTTCAAATGGTGTCGATGCACATTGAATGTCGTGCGAAATGTACATGTAATTACATAATATTAACGATATCGTTTTATGGATCATCGTATTTGTATCGTCAACATTGTATTTCATTTTCGACATTAAACCAATAAAGAATTTAACCACGAACCAAAAGTTATATATATTCGGAATAACACAGCATGCTTTAAAACAAATGGTGTACCTTCAGCCTGCGCCAGCAGTGAAAACATACAAACATCAACGAGCAGCGGCGCGATGGATATCATCTTGTCACTCCAGAAACATATGCAATGTGGGCCTGGTGAACTCACCATCGGCTTGTAAACGCAGTGAAGCCATCTAATTGACATCTGAAAAATACTTGTTTACCGATGGCAATCTAATTTTAAATGCAAAATGCGCTATATTATAAACTGCACATGTAACAACAACATACTAGTACCCTGTAAATTATTGTTATATTTTATAAGGTAGGAATATAATCCTTATTTAATTGGTTGAAAATTTCAAATAAGTTTAAAAATAAATCAACGAAGATAATGACCTAATTAAGGACTATAATGCGATGGACTTTATTAGATCCTATCTGAAAACTGTTGAGATGATATGTAAGCAGAACGAGTACCAATTTTACAGGGACCATCTTTTACAATATCGTATATAAAGCTTACCCGTAAGTAATCTAGGAAATAATATACTCCTCGGCATTCGAGGTAATAAAATACTCCATATTCAGCTTAAACGGTCACGCTTGTGCATTGTATATATGAATTACTTGTCAGCAATGAGTAGGGCAATAATTACAGGAACAATAACAAGAAACACAATAACCAAACACAATCATCCAAGGTAAACTCAAAATACATTGGCATCCTTAAACCGTTTAAGAGGAGACTAAACGACAAGAAACACATCAAATAATGTAGTAAGTCTTCTTTAATGGTAAGAAAGTACGTCCTCTTGAACTGTCACATTATCCGATATTCACGAAAAACAAATCGCGATGAGTTACAAAAATAACTGAATAGAAAACAGTATGCAATAATAGCAATTGTTGACTTCTTTTTTATTTGATAACAAGTAACTTAAAATGTCATAGCATCTGGGTAGCTTAGGCAGAAGATTACCACCATCAGGGCCGTACCCAGGCCCGATTTAAGTATACGCGCAACAAGAAAGTGCAAATTTAGGTGACACTAAATTGACAGTTTCTCTGAAAGTGATAAACATTAATAAACTAACTTAACTAACAAAATGTTGTTTGTGTAAAATGTACACAAGGCTATCAATCGGACAGTGCATATGTCATCACCAAACCTACATGGGACTCGTTTGTAATGATTTTCTTTAAATCGAAGAACTTTCCAATGCCATGCAAGCGTTACGATTTATACGCACGGGCGTATAGAAGTATGCTTAGTTACGCCCCTGATGTCCATATCTGTTTGTTTAATAATACATTGTTAATACCGTTGAATGAACATTCCTTTCTAGGTCACAGAAGTAGTGTTCTCAATAAAGTATTATAATGTGAATCGAGTGAAGTAATATAATATTTCATTTGATACATCGTTTTTATGCAAATCCAGTGATGTTACCTGTTACTCATTATTTGTCACATTACAAAAAGAGATAATTTCGACGAGTTGGACATTTCAGAGTCTGCACGGTTAGTATTCCTGTACTCTAGCTCTATTCTATTGTTTAGTGACTGTTCCATTATTTAGATTCCTATTTCTTGAAACATACTATACCTAATTTACATACCCACCGGTGAATACATATAAGAAATGCAGACTGGCCGCACATGTCTTGTTCAGAGTAGTAGACGTGTATTATGTATGCCGCCGAGCAATGTAGAAGCTTTTGCTTAACTTTCATAAGAATGCTATATTATTAATATTTATTTTATGCTAAGTAGTGAAATATAGGCAAATGTCAGTGAGATATATGCCTATATCACCCACTGTGCTGGAATACTTTTTTAAATGTAAAAAATACTCAGTAGCATACAATAAAAAGAAACTTTGTGTTCGGTGTGATAAACTTTATATCATCACAGGTAAGGGATACAATTAACATATTGTCACTCGGGCTGTTGTTCGTGAGATGCTGTATGGTGGCTCTGCGGCCACAGACTGAAGGTATGTCGGTTATATTATGATGTGAAATCGATGAAAAACGGTTAAGGCTATGTTGTAATATAATGTTCTTGAACGTTTATTAAACGAGTACAAATGTACATTTTTCGATGGAAATCTTCAAAGTCTACTCTATACAACAGTGAACATTGTATCGCCTACTGAATATGAGGTGTATGATTTACTAGTAAATTTGCGACCAATACTATGACGTATCACTATAAAAGTTACACGGAAAACGGTCCACGCAATATTGTAATGATGAACAAAGTTATATATGAGACGTGTCGTGGAAAAATGCATGTGCGTAAAGTGTCGTCCCGGATCAGCGTCTGCAGTCCGCACAGGCTAATCCGGGACAACAGTTTCCGCCTACAGTGGATTTATGTTTAGAAAGACTTCCTTGAAACAGAAAAACCATAAAAGCGGAAAGTGCCGTCCTGGATTAGCCTGTGCCTGTGCGACACTTTTCTAAAATGCATTAAGCCCGGGTTTCCCACGACTCGCCCCATCTAAATTGCTGCTTCTAAATGGTTCTTACTACCATCGTATCACCTGTACGTTCTTCTACGTCAACCCAGCCCTACACATGCCCGTGTAAATACGATTGTGATTATAACGAGTACGACGCGGGCCAGTGTCCCCATAACTACCGTATGAGGCGTTGCTGCCCTGGCAACGGTCCCAGTCGTCCCTACTATCGACCTTGCTTGGTTCCGTCTGTTTTATTGTACACACATGTTATGTCATATTTTTTCGGCGTAGCTGTTTGACCCAACTTTTGACCTTTCTCAATATCCAATCAAACGTTGTGAAAATTTTCCGCCAGTAGTCCCGAATGAATAAATCTTTAAAAAATTGGCTCCATTTCTTTTCGGAGGTAAATGGAGAAAATGAGCCAATGTTGAGAAATCCAGACATACCTCTTTACTTTGTTTACGTTTTTGGCTAATTTATAGTTCTGAGCTCCACCTAGGAAGTTGCATTGGCTCAAATTTTTTTTTCAATTTACATGCCAGTGTTTACAGGCCGTGTAACACGACCTTGCGAAAATCCTCCGTTAATATCGCATATTGGATAGGCAACATTCCATAGAATACAATCGCTGACTAACCTGTGCCTATAAATAGTATACACGTCAGCAACACTGATTCGTTCTAACAAGCATCCAGAGAACGATAGACAATAAGAGTAATAATGAATGGAGAATTACTTATATTTATATACTTACCATTCATGTTTATTTTAATAACGGTTGGTATATCTATTTATTAGGAATTGTTTAGAAATGCATTAGCTCTTATCTTTTCATGTAGAGGCTATTCAATCTAAAAATAGATTTTGTGAATTACAGATTTTTCTACCAAATTCCGGTGTAGAGGCTATTCAATCTACAAATAGACATTGTTTTTATATAGACTATGAATAAATGCATTTTTTACTAAAAATAATTTGAACAGAGCAGAACAGAATAGTTTATTTCGACTTAAGCATAGAACAGCTCATCAAATTAACATATATATTTAATAATTTAATCATGAAAAACGCTTCATATATATATATATATATATTTATATATTTCGTTGTAATTGTAGAATGCCTAGTTTTACTTGGTATAGATAAACATACTGACGTTGATGAGCAGATGAGTCTGACTTATTTGGATTATTCAAGTAGAACTGATTTAAAACATGGGGCAGTACATCAATTCATTGCTTTGACATGAAATAATGATATTCTTTTTATTTATTTCAAATATAGAAACATTTCACACTACTTTCTCGGAGCTAGCTACATGAAAATATCAGTTCGCTATTTGATGATGAAAATTTACTTGTTTGTTTTATTTTAATAATATCGAAAAATAATATTAAATGCGTGTAAAATAACGATCTATCAAGAAATGAGACTGTTCGTTTATAAACCAAATCGACATATGCATCAGTTTTAAATATTCATGTAGGATATTTAATTTACATTCTTTACAAACATTTACAACATACGTATACACTGGCACCTAAATATTGTCATTGAGTCCATGTTTAATATGGTATAAGATTGTTGTTTTTTATGTTATGCTAAGTGGTGAAATATAGAAAAATATCAGTGAGCTAAATCCTAATATCACTCACTGTGCTGGACTACTTTTTCAAATTTAAAAAATACTCCATAGCATAAAATAAAAAGAAAATGTGTTTCTTTTCTGTGAGATAAACGTTATATCATCACTGGAAAGGGAGACAATTAATTGTCTCCCTTTCCAGTGATGATATAACAGGTTATCACACCGAAACCAAGCAAATATCCTCTATATATCTTCAAACTAGTGTTGCTATATAGTCATGTGACTATTTACATGAAATGTATATACACCAAACGAAACAGCACTATAACAATGTGTTATAACATGAACGTATCAATAACACGTTAATATGCATACAGTGACATATAACTGTTTATTAAAAACAAAAGGTTTCGTTTACAATACGGTTTGTGTATTTAAATTTGTAAACTATTCAAAAAGCAGCGTATGTCTGTTCTTCGTCTGTTGCTTCTATACGACTGTGTAAGGTATGTATAGAAAGCTCAGTGTTCTATCTTTCTTCTATATACTTATATTTAATAGTAGAACGATATTATAAACTATCTACATGCAAATCACGTATACAATAAATTATTTGTGTATACATACGCGATTTATTTGTGATATTTATATTTTTGTTTATCGCCACATGTAAGTAAACTAATAGTAGTTCAATGTATCAACATTTTCATGTTTGATACTTACTTATATTATAACATCAATTCAAATGAACTATAAACATGTATATAAGGATAGAGGACTTATAATTCGAAACATAACATTCACAATCGTTTTTCTTACGTAGGCACTTGTTGCTTTAACAAAATAAATAATTTGTACGGATGCAGAGCATTGAACGGACATGTCGGACGCGTACTGAGCTCTTTAAAATATAAGAAACAAAATAAGAAACACATTTTAAGGCGGTTAGATTGTTTTATAAATATCGCTTAAAGCTATATCTTCTGAACATGCTAATGCAACATTTTACCACATGACCAAAACCTTATTTTTACAATTAATTACAAATTAATCATATGACGACATTTTGATTGTGCGCCAGTAAAAACACCAGCAAGAAATGTTGATATTATCACAAACAAAGTAGAAATGTATGCGAGTAAACACCTTTTCATTGGCTTCTTGCAAAAACATGATGCATCATAATATATGATATTGCATCTAGAAAGATAATTCATTACTGTGAACATTAAATAACGTGGTAAAACAGAACATATTTAAATCAGCCTCAGGAAATATCTTAAAGTAGATCAAACAGCAATAACAATGTTGTTGAGTACATGCATCCTTATTGCATAAATAAACGTCTGCGCACGATACGGCTTATTAATAAAACTTACAAAATACATGTAGTACCGCGAAATTCTCACACCAACGTTGTTGACTGTTGTAAGTGTTGTATTACCGTGCAACGTTTGATAATTCAGACATAACCTAACAGGTCTACGAAGCATAATTTATTCGTTATGTTTGTTGCTCATCATTCTTCTTTGAAACCGATTATTTACTTTGCACATTTTAACTAGTATCAGTTTAGTTCACTAAATTATGTTTGCCATTTATTAAATTTTTTTAATTTAGCAACAGAAGTACAGTTGTCTACAAATGAGTTCGTTATAAAATAATGTTTGGTAAAGTTTATTGTAACTAATTGTAATAGGTACCTTAAGCAGAACAATTAAGTTATGCTAATTGTGTCGTCGTACAAGACGAACGGTTCACAAATGTAATAAATGTAAATCAACGCTTTTTAATGAGACAGTTTCATCTTGAACATGTGTTTATTTGTCTGCGCTCCTAAGGTAAACATTTTCTTGAAATATGGTAAAATAAGAAGTGTCTGTTGATTCTTTATGCGATCAAAACCATGTAAGACAAAATTAACTTTAAAAGAACCAGCCACAGACATTGCGAAATTTCCTTATGTTTTCATTAATTAGCTTAATGGATAGGGGCCCTGTTCACTTCGCTAATTACTTTTCCTGTTGTTTTTTTATGAATAATAGATCGCAATTGCGCAATCAAAACAACAGCATTTTCATTCCAAAAACTCTCCTTCTTTGTGCAACTTAGTTTTTCTTTCTTGTAACACTGACATCTGTATTATACGAACGTGTGTTTTGTGTATGGATTCAGTGTTGGCTGGGTGAAATAGAGACGTCTTTGTACAGAACATGTGATGAACTTCTGTACGTTGCGTAAATGTAAATGTTGATGAACATGTCGTCTACTGTATCTACCCAGCAAAGCAAAGTTTGTAGTTGCGACAAAAACAAAAGCTCTGTGTGTTAATGTACATACACGTGTTTAGCAAATGAATGCGATTCTGTCTGTTGACGCAATACAACGTTTATACAAATACAATTACCATCGTCGTGTTTTTCCCAAGCATAGGCGGATTTAGAGCGGGATGAAGTGCAGTACGCCCCCCTCCCCGTAAACTTGTCAAAAATCGATTTATAATTATTGAAAATAACTTTCATCGAAGTTCATCATCTTTCTTTTCATGTTATGTTGCACAGAAGGTTATCACATGCCTATAAGCTGAACAAGGATGTAGTGCACATAAACTATCATTGTTTTGCAAAATAAATAATTTATGCGTGTAGATGTTGGAAGGCACGGCATATTTCCGCCCCATCTTACTCCACATCCTGTATTCGCACCTGTCACGGTACATGATATAGATTTGTTGAGAAGCGACTGGTCCTTTCTGTCTACGTAATTAAACATATTAGGTAGTTTAAACCTATTAATTTTAGCTCGATTGCATCGAAAGCCTTAGGCTTATAGAGACACTTTCGAGTCCGTTTCCTGGGTAGAACCAGTACTTGGTGTATTTGGGGGAGATCTTGAGAAAGCTCCCAGAGTGGGGATCGAACCCGGGACCTTCCGATCGCTTGGCGGACACAATATCCACTACGCCACCTCGACTTTATATAAACATAGTAGGTGATGACCGCTTTCATTTCTGTCATGTTCAGAATCTTTTTTGCATTAAATGAAATAAACATTTAAATGAAATAAACATGCTTTCACATAAATCTACTATAGTTTTACCACTATTGTATTATTGATATATTGATTTTAGGACTATCTTCACAATACTAGTACTGCTGCGCCTGGTGTGCGATTATGCACTAGAATGACGATAACATGTAACGCTACTTAACTCCTTTTCTTTAAGTAATAACAACAAATAAGTACAGAGCAAAGGGCAGAAGACATCATTTTCCAGAAATGTCTGTGGCTGCAGTGGTCAACATCTGAAATATGCAAACAGATGTAGATGAAGCTTTATATTGTATTATATATTATAATACATATATGTATATCTGCTGTTTAAATCTGCCTAAAATAAAACGGTTAACCGTAAACACCGGAAGTACCTAGTACTAAAGGTTAGTATGGTCGCGGCGGGGGTTAGGACAGCAGTGCGTCTTCCGGGGGTTGCTCGGACACGGCCCCGCGTTGTACTCGTCATACTGGCAACTGTACCTACAGGGACAGTAGCTGTGGTCGGCTGCCAACGAGAAAAGCGTAGAGCTGCAACGATTCTTTCGATGCAGCGATAAATCGATTGTAAATGGCCCGATTCGATTTTCGATACTAAACTAACCACTTTAGATTTGATTCATTATTATGTATTGATAGATGATTTGTCATAAAACTGTTAATAAAAATTACGGTGTGTGTGCACGTTAATAATGTACATTGATCATGGCTCATATTTGCTGTTATATTGAAATTCAACCAAGTCTTACCATTGTTATTATTTATATTGATATATAAGGCACATAAGTTGACATTAACCGATACAATAGTATTTATAAAAACAAATACGATTTGTTTCTATATTGTAAGTCAGGACTCATGAATATGCAAAAACAAGCGTATACTAAGGAAATTAGAATCGATTCGTTATAGTCAACTAAATGATGTTTGCTATCAAAATCGAATCGAATCCAGCCATAGCTAAATTGTTGCATCTCTAGAAATGTGAATTATACAGTCCAATATGAACAATTTCGTCTAGATTTAGATTTATCGCAATAATAAATTTCAAGAGAAATAATTGGTATTCCACTACCATCTCTAATAACTAATGTTTGAAATATTATCAACTTCATTAAGAACATAGCACACAATCTTTTCGAAACAATACATACACATGTTTTTTACATGTTAGATATCGCCATTAAATGGACATATTTGCAGATTATCACACAAAACAAAGAAAAGAGCAGTGAAAATAATCATAGCTCAGACTTGTGTGGGGATTGGTCATTAAATTATTTCTACTGCCATTCTTCCCCTACCTCTGATTAAAGTAGGGCTGTTGTCAGTTACTGGCATAAGTATGTGCACTTAGTACTGGTAAACCGCTAAGATCGGCTAAGCTTGCACAGGAAAAGTATAAGTTGTTAACTGATCGCCGTGATATGATATGACTGAAATATTGTTAAAAACGGCGAAAATTTCAAACAAACAAAACAAAATCGGAATTCATAAATACTTTGGAAAATATATGACTAAATACTGGTAGTCAACTCAAATTCATCGAACGAAAACCGATACATGTATAAGAAATTGAACACTTATGCCCCTTCTTGATGTAGTTCGAAAAAATGTGTTTTGATAAACATATCGTTATATGAATGCGATACGCACTGTTCTAGCACATCGCACCTCAGACTTTAGACCTGATGACGTGGGCTCGAAACCCAGTAGCCTCAATCCAAAATGTTTTGTTTAATGCGTTTAGCTAATTTTAAATTAGATTTTAAAATAAATCAGGCGCTTCGATTTTGTTCTAAAACGTTTATGATATTTCTTTTTAAATAGCCCATAATGGAAATAATTCCCTATAAAACAATTATTGAGTATTACAACCGCCATCTTTCTACACATTCGAACAAAAACAATGCATGCTCAAATATAAATGACATACCTTCAACTTCCGGTAGCAGTGCCACCATACAGCAACTCACGAGCAACAGCGCGATGAATACTTTAGTCATGCTATCACCGAATGATTAGGTTGGCGAAAACGTGCTGTGTTTATAAACACCGTTCCAGTTTGATCGAAAGCGGAAAAAAGGCTGATTTGCAAGCAGTTTGTATGCGTATCGCATCATACCGGTATAATCATGTGAATAAATAACGTTCATAAACAAATATTTTATTGTTATCATTATCTAGGTTATTAACTATTGCAAAAAATCAATATTTAAGGTCAAAGCATGAACACTTAATACATGATTAAGTTTAAAGGTAAAGATTATTTAATATTCATCGAAATGTTGATGAACAACCTGTAACGTTAATGGTCAATGCAGCGAAGCGTGGACGCCATTCTGAAAAGTTTGATGGCAGCACTTGCGTATGACTGAAAAAATCAAAAACATTTCTAAGTTTGCACCATTTTATCTAATCACAATGTTTTTAAAATTAACATATGCGCGAAATATGTCGCATTCAATAAAAGCAGATGGTCTGAAGAGAATTTCTTTACAAACGGTAATTAAATTCATAATAGTGACTGTTTATAAGCTCTAATGCGGTAAAGGTTCTAAGGGACAATGTCAACGAAAAATTGGTTTCCTATTGCACTATGAATGATATTAGATGATATAAATGGGCTATACCAAGACATGTACATTAAATCAAGAATAAATTATATAATACATAATGAGATTTTTCACACAACAAAAATATTTGTAAAAATTTAAACCACAAGCGGGTATCGAATCTTACGACTTAGGAGCCATACGAAGAAATGACAGGAGACAGGGCTTTAATCAATTGGTCTATTCTGCATTGTGTAAATTTGTGTTATACAAAATACTCACAATTGTCAAAATGTAAATAGGAAAAGGGCAAAACAAATACGACCAATATTATAAATGGATTTTTATCTGAGAATGCGAATACTTTTTCCCCATTATGTATGACTTATTTTAACCGTTATTATATGCCATTATCAATATCTTAATATCAGATTTTTTTTAAAGAAATTACCCCCACTGAGGCCTCTTCTTATTGACATAGTCTTTTTGAAGATTATTAAGCGTCCTTGACATTTTAAACAATGACAAATAATTATTAAAAACTTCTGAGGATTATTTAATTAATCGACATTTATGTTAGTTGAACATACACACGACTGCAAATGTGAAAATCCTTCCATCATATATGTTTTATGTTCGCATTGCATAAATCAATTGAAATATTTCACCCAAAATTATGCAAATGAATAACATTTAATGATAAATATAAATTTAGTGCTCATTTTTGCTTTTAATTAACTGATCTAGTGACCCAGATGGTACCAGACTAGACGTCAAACACTGTAGAAGAAAAGTGTCATCCGTTTCACCAGCAACCATATGTTTGAAAAAAATATCCATATAACAGTTGTTACCTTTGTCTTTGGCGATTTGAAATCTACCTAATAAAGTCAAGGGATGTAACTATGCTCAAATGAAGAATCCGCAGTGAATTTTTTTTTTGCGAATTTAGGGGACCATAAAACTGGTATTGCGTCTTAAACATGCGATGTTTAAATATCTTTTTTTTAAGTTTTTAAGTTATATCAGTTTTAATAACATCCATTGTACTAAGAAGATTAAACGTAAATTATTGTGTGTTTATTCCATGACTAGCAAAGCTCTGGCCATTCATGGTTTTTCTAGGATTCACAACCGACAGGTTGCAGACCGGCAAGGCAGTACACAATTCCAGGCTTAGTTATTTTGTTTGGCTACGGACTTGTAGTAACAACGGTCAGCTCGAATCAAAATATGTCAGCGTGTGTCAATCCGAGGGCAGAATGTCACTCAAGGCGAACCCCGAGTGGTGACATTCTGTTTCGAGGGTTGACTATATCAATGTCACACACGATGCCATTTGATATTTATTTTATTATACCGAACAAAATTCAGTAAAACAGTAAAAACATGTTTAATTTCTTCCCATAAAGATTGAAGAATGTATAAATCTTCTGTTATCTTCAGAAATACTCGCAAACTACTGAATTGATCCAGAACTACAGTGTCATTGCCATTGTTACGTACCACCCAGTGTCATGTTGTTATGTGTAGTATTGTTATAGAATTACAATTCCGCGTTGTTGTCGTGTTGTATTATAATCATGAATTACTTAAGTTTGCGTTTTTTGTCGTGTTGTTGTACTTTAATTATAAATGATATAATACGTGTATATGATCGCGAGCATACTAGACTGGCTCAAGGTAATGCAATGCGTTTACTTTATAATAATTAATCATAGTGTATCCAAAGCAAAATATTAAATTTTATAACATGCCCACAGACTTAGCAAAACAAAGCAAACAGAAAACGGTTTATAAATTAGAAAATTAATGACCCATTGTTATATACGTTGCAAATAGTTGTGTTAAAACTGGCACATTTCTGTTCGTAATTGGACATTTAGTAATATTTCAATTTAAAAAATGTACTGTGTCAACTTGTTGGCTACGCATTTCGGCTTTTAGGCTGCGTTTTATAATTTTTAGTGTCTATCTATCTGCAGTCGTTTATTCAAATTTCTGCGACTAAAGGCTGCGTGAACTAATTTAATTACATATTGTACAAACTGAATCTTCTCCGACTGCCTCGTAATCACTCAGACGCATTTCAGGCTAATAATTCTAGTTTATTATCGCGATTGTAATATTTAATGTGTTTAATGCCGATAAACGCATACTAAAATGAACGAAAGCAGTCAGCAATATATATGCGTTCATTTAGCATTAATTGTTTATAAATGGAAATATTTATATAACTAATGTATACACATGTAGTCATGCAATTATCAACATACCTCGCCATTGTAATTTTTAAATATTCCATAACATAATCCTTGCACCATTTAGTACCAATCCATATTTTATACAATACGGTAGCGTTAGCATTTATGTTTGCATAAACATTTTGCACATCCGTATACTACCTGGTCAGGTCTCGCTATGACCGTTAATGGATTGTGATGGTTGCGCCTTCTCTCTGTGGGCCCATTAGGGAGCTATGAGTGTGATGAACTTTCTTGTAATTCAAGTAACTCTTTACCTGTTTGAACCAGAGGTTGTATGAGCTAACGAGGAAAACACGATGTACGAACATTTGACGTTCTTGTATCTAGAATAAACATGTATATCGATAGATCTTTGCAATTGTCTGGTTTGAAGACCAAGTACCGTGACAGCATTTGAAACCATGCAGTGAAAAATATACCCAGTAGCGTGTTCAGTGATCTGCAATACCAGGGCTCGTATCCACAAAGCTCCTTAGGGAAATTTTAAGTAAATTTCTTAAAATTATAAAATTCCTTAAGTCTCTGGCTGTTTCATTTAAAGTTTATTTTGTGTTAACTTATTTAATTCTGGTAAGAATCAACACATGCTTCTAATGGTACCATATTTAAATAAGAAAACAAAGATTTTCACATAGAAAATGGTATTTGAAATTTTAACTTAAGTATAACTTAAGTTAAGATTTTCCTTAGGAGCTTTGTGGATATGAGCCCAGGCGTATTTACACACGACACGATTGAAATGTGACACATTCACATTATCCGTAGACAACGAGTCGAAACAAATTGTTGTCAATGTATTTCAACCAGGCATAATGAAATTCGACAAACAATAACAAACAAATAAACAATTATAAGCATGTGGGTCTGTATTCATTTGTTCCAATGAGTGTTGTAATAAAACCAAAATTTGACTGATTGATATATTTTATTTTCTAAAACTTTCGACAAAGCTTCTACATAACATTTAATCGAATTATCTTTGATTCATCTTGTTCTCAAGATCTGAAATAAAAAGGGAATTAATTAAAATACGTAATGTGTCTGCTTAATATATATGAAAATTTCAGAGAATCAATAATTTTTATTTTAATGACAAACAAATGCGAGTAATTTATGATATCACGCTAAATCTTCCCATACATTAATATGTCTCTGGTCAGGATGGAATACATGATTTTAAATCGACCTTTATTTGTTTGATAACAATTTTCACTTATAAATGCAGAATTGTCAAATTCCAGGCTTATGGTCACAGAAAGAAGGCGTAAATTAGCAAACGGAACTACTTCCTGTGAGGAATCAAAGCTTGGTTAAGGGACAGCATTCTACCAGAATAGTCAACCACCGGTAAGGGCCAGCGTTGATATCGTGCCCGAGGAATCAAAGCACGGTTAAGGGACAGCATTCTACTAGAATAGTAAACCACCGGAAAGTGCCAGCATTGATATCGTGCATCCGACAACGAATTCCAACACGACATGTCTTACATAAGATATACATATCGTCTCCTTGGCTCAAAAAGTCATTTAACAGACATTTAGGAAATACACATTATTGCATAAATAGGTCCTGTATACTATATCTCATACCAAATTGAATGTTAGGATTGAATTCCACTGCTAATCTTGACTTTTGTAAAACAAATATTTATTTTGCAAAACATTTGCAACAAGTATGGTACTTGCACTTAGTAACCAGCTTTGTGCACTAAGAACTATGTTCTGAACAAACACACTTTCAAATAATTAACTGATGTGAATTGAATGATGAAATTAGTTTATTATAATAATATTCATGAAGTTGTAAATATCAAATATAATACTCTTTTGTGCACTTACAAGACTTTTTGCGCTCGAAAAATTTGAGCGCAAAAAGTCATGTAACTGAACAATTAGATACAAATATATACAAATATTTGTTTATTCGAACTAAACTGTAAACAAATAACAACTGCTCCTTAATAGGCTTATTTAATGTATTAAGAATAAAAAAAATAAAATATATATATATAAATTTAAAAAAAAAAAAAAAATTATATATATATATATATACTTACAAATTGAACCTTCGGGATACTTTGCATATCTAACAAACCTTTGGTAGACAATATCCTTCATGTGAAGTATATCCTTATAGAATATCTTTTTTACTTAGTTTGTCATAAAAAAAGGTTTTTATAAGTATAGTTAAGCTTTACTTACTCATAATACTCTTTTAATACTAGGCGTGTAGGATATACATAAATTGGCTGTCGCCTAAAGGTAAAGCGCTGTGTGTTCATGAAAAAAACCAACCTTTAGTGGAAATGATCACCATAGGTTGCATTATATATATTAATGTCGCCAGAAGGTAACATATATGATAGTGATTTATACTGCGCCATTTTGTAAGTGGATCTATAAAAGTGGGCTCCTTTTTTTTGGCGCACACTCGTTTGAAATCATTTTTTTTCCATTTGCAATAAACTAATTTTGTTCTATATAGTGTTTTATTATTATGCTAGCAGATGTGCTAAACAGATCAACTACAACATGCTCTATATAGTCGGCTTTAGCAGACTAAAATTGCCAATCCGAATTCGCAAAGAAGTACACACATACCAAATTTGGAATTGGAAGATATCCTGACAATTTTTATGTGGTTGTATAATATATAAATCTAATCGTTTAAAATGTTGAAGTGTTTATTATTATTATAATTATTATTGTTATCATTATTATTATTATTATCATTATTATTGTTATTTATCATTATTATTAGTAGTAGTAGTATCATTATTTATTATTATTATTATTATTATTATTATTATTATTATTGTTATTTATTATTATTATTATTATTATTATTATTTATATGATAAGGATGATGATGATGATTATTATTATTATTATTTTTTTTTATTTTATTATTATTATTAAATCGTTGTTGTTATTGTGGTGTTTTTATTGTTGCTGTTTTTGTTGTTTTTATTTATTATTATTATTATTATTATTATTAAGGGCGGATTTAGAGGGGGCGGAAACGGCGTACGCCCCCTCTAAAATTATCTAAAATTAGATTTGTGAACCTTAAAATAACTGAAGAACCTACATTTTTTTTACAATAACGTGCTTTTCAACCAATTATTGCACGTATATAGTACCAGTTCTGTTGAGTTTTAAATATAGGAACAATTAAACTCCAGAGACATCATCGGGAGAGAAACCTTATTAACATCCGTTGGGCCTTCATGTGAGGCAAGTTACCAAAAGCCTATACAATAAAGGACATTAAATACAACACAACACACAACATTAAAATGATTACAACTGGGGACACCGCCTTGGAACGGTCAATGCAAAGCATTTGGGCTTTAAACCAGTTTAAAGGAATGCCAAACCTCATAGTTAGCCCAGAATTACTCACTTAAAAGGGAAAATACACAATTGGCAACTTAGAAATCACACAAGAGACACAAATAAACCAAAAATGATTAAAGCTGGGGTCACCGCCTTAGAACGCTCAATGCAAAAGCCGAACCTCACACTTAGCCCAGAATTTATCACAAACACGCACTTTAAAATAAACTAAAACCACATAGCAGTGCAATTCAAATTAGATCGTAATACAAGAGAATATTAATTCAACTGAATTAATAGAAAAATATATATCATCATTATGATTAAGGATCGATTTAAAAAGTGATAAATAATGATCCCGAGTGATTCTAACTTGGAAGTCCTTGAATTCCTCTGTTTCATGTCTAATCCAAACACATGTGACCAGTTGTTGCAGAACAGATCATTTCTAGAATAATAAAAAATAAAATGTGTATGTTTCACTAAGTTATTGTATAAGCATTTTATACGAATACTATGGTACAAACTCTGAACAAAATACAATGCTGTAGCTTAACCTCAACACATTAAATGCATGGGTACACGTTTCAATTGTGCCACAACTCTCAAACCATAATTAACGTTAACGTACACAGAGAAGTTACATTTAGTATATACACAGAGCGCATGCAATTAACGTTCTGACTACGGAGGCAAAATCCTAGGAGCCCTTTCAATCCAACTGAAAATAAAAACATCTTCACAATCCTCTTTTACACAGCGCTTAATGTTTCAACAGAGGTGTGCAGTAAATACTTGTATTACTTATGTTTGACATATGCCATAACTAAACAAACTCGGGCTGCTAATAAGAGTTCTCTCCTGCTGGAGTTTCGCTTTGTTTATATTTGTCTAAATATTTTTTAAAGTAAAGGCAATCTGATCACAATAAATTAACTTATA
This sequence comes from Congeria kusceri, assembly GCA_027627225.1. Lineage (NCBI taxonomy): Eukaryota > Metazoa > Mollusca > Bivalvia > Myida > Dreissenidae > Congeria > Congeria kusceri. The sequence goes on from CM051034.1 coordinate 21,182,697, forward strand.
ACTTGAAATCAGGTTTTCGTTTAGTTTCTTTTTAAGGAGCGCATCATTCTCACTGGAGGTATTTTATTCCGTCATCTGCAACATCCTCTTTTTCGATAATGCCTTTCTTATATTTTGTTCGTTCATGATTTTCGTTCTTAGTTTAATGGCTGTAAACCTGCATCTGTTGTCCCGAATGTAGGTTTCTAACTGCGATGTGCCTGTAACACAAACTATATAATTACCACCAGCAACAAAGCTATTAAACATCATTAGCCTTGATTGATAACTTGGTTCTGTAACTGATAACATTATAGTTACTTTGGTATTTTTTGCTAACAGTATCTTTAGATTACTCTTAAGTTGCATCAGTGATTGATAATAATGATAAGACATGTTATCAGTTATCATGAATATATTTGATTTATCTTAATACAAACCGGGCAGAAATTTAGGCATATATCTTCATGTATGGCTGATTTACAAAGTTTGATGATGCATTTAATAATGGAACATTTTTATGTGCTCAACATAAAATACGGCTAGTAAAACAACATAAATGTGACTAGAACAACAACATTGTCAGAGAGTTTGTTGTTTAAAGCAATTAAAGCAATCATAGTAACGCGACATGTTATAATCATATGTGTAATTATTGCATGGACACCTGCAGCACAGTAAATGCATCTCAGGTAGAAAAGTGACACAATATATAGTTGATATTAATAAACAGTGCTGATACAAAGGCAATTTACTAGGTGATACCCCATGCATTGTTGACGATGTACGTTTTATGTATAAAGAAAATGACTTCACTAAACAACATTTCATACATTTATTCCATATGAACTGATATAATTACATATACATAAAAACGAATACTATTTTGTTGTATGATATGCAGTCAAAATGACATAACCTGATGTGTCGCAGTGTTGCTCAAGTTATACAGTAATAAAAAATATTCACGATTACAGGGCTATTATCCGGGTTTACGGCGCGTCTCTTCTCGCAAGCATAGCTATGTTGTGTTATATGTTATCATCTTATTATATAATTATAGATAATTAGGCCCTTGAATGTTAATGCGACGCACAACCAACTGCAAATGTATTGGCATATACTACATGTCTGTTAGGTGAAGCTTGGGTTTGTTGGAACATTTTTCCCATTCAACCCCATGGACCAGTTCAATACATTAAACGAACTGGGAGCATCTCTAATCACTGGTAATTCTAATTATTTTATAATAATTATCATCATTATGAAGGACTTTATACTTTTAATTGAGATTTACTGGGCAAACGAGTTGCCTTCTTCTTTTTCTATCTTGTGCCTGAAGTCTCTCTTTATAGCTGCTGTCTCAATACGTGTCCATCGGAAATAGTCTCTGTCTGTAAAGCAAATGAAATGAGCAAAACGGAGCATTTACCTTACTCGTCTTTGTTAAAAGTCGTAAGCTCCAGAAGAACAATACCATTACTGATACAGAAATAAGTCGATTTTGATCCGTTTTATAGCTCGTTCAGAGTGAACTGAGACAAATTTATACGTAACACCCTTCATTGAGGCAAAGGAAAAATGAATGCAAACCATAATACAATGGTATAAATTATCTCAGGTCAGGAGTTTTTAACTTTGTATATTATGAGCCCCATCACCAAACGTTCTTTGAAATCATACATTTTCTCCAAAGTTCAATGTTTTTCTTTCATGTTCATGGTTTTGTCGATAAAATCATATTCTGGCAGAAAATAAGGGTCCCGTGCTTCTCAATAACTGAAAGAGCAACAACCTGCAGGTCAATCTGAACGAGCTATACTATACACGACTTATTGTAAACACATTTAATGACGGATCAAATCCGCAAGTGACCTCTTGTTAAAGTGTGTGTATGCGTGCGCGCGTACGTGTGATCTTCATATCCATATTCCGACAATCGATTGAAGTGGCGAGCAACATGGCATGTACCGTATCGATTCTTGTTCTCGGACAGCCGCAAAATCAGCAAAAATAATCATTGTTTGCGTCTCTATGTTTTGAGACACTCTCAAATACTTAGTAATCTATGTTTTCGGACAGATACTAATTTGCAATTATTGTAACAGCAAATATCTGCACCGGTAAACATTTCATGGGTCCTATTGTTTATCAATTTGATCTCGCAACGTATTTGCTGGACCACGCATGCCAATTAACAAGTAGTATAATTACCAATATACAGTAAAGAGCAATAAATTTACTCTGCCGACAAGAAAGGGAACCGTCGCTGAAGATAACAATACTAACGAGCATGTCTAGCCTTTGCGCTTTTTGTGATAATATTGTAGATATGGTTTCGAACAGACTCTAAGTATTCGGACACTGAAACAATAATTTTAAATGTCCGAAAACATAGAAGTTTCAGTTTTGTAAACTAATTTTGCTTCTATTTTTCTGACAATGCATTAAGTAATGTCGCATGCAACTTATATAATGATTGTTCTTTATTTTAACACATATTCTTCCTTTAAAAGGTAAATACACAGCTTTAAATCATCTTTATAAAAACAAAACAGAAAAAATCACCTCTGTTCGCTTTCTTTGATGATCACTAGATGAAATAAACGTGGTTACATGATCTGTAAATAAAAAGAAAAGCAGAGCGACTTACCCTACAGATGATTTGGGTTTTAAACACAGGTTTTGTAATAAGGTTATCTTTGTGTTGTCAAAAATGAAAAGACAATGTTAAGCTTGCTTTTGTGATCACCCTTTGTGTGTCGTGCGTCTTAGGTCACCAGAGCTAAAATAGATTTAAAAAGTGAAAACTTTAAAAATCTTCTTCCCTGAAACTGCATGGCTGAGACCTTTCATATTTGGTATGTCGCATGTGGTCCTCTACAAATATTGTTCAAATGCTGCCCCTGGGGTCGAAACTGGCTACGCCCCGGGGGTCACATTTTTTTATATAGTCGTATACCGCAAATTGACTTTTAAAATCTTCTCATCTTAAACCGCAAGGCCCAGAGGTTTCATATAAGGCATGTAAAATCGCACAATAGTCCTCTACACAGATTGTCCCAATGATGCCCCTGGGGTTAAAACTGGCCACGCCCCGGGGGTCAAATTGTTTACATAGACTAAAATAGCAAAATAACTTCAAAAATCTTCTATTATGGCCCAGTGGTTCTATATTTGGTATGTGGCATCCTCTAGTGGTCCTCTACAAAGATTGTTCAAATGATGCCCCTTTGGTCAAAATTTGCCACGCTCGTGGGGAGGGGGGTAGTCACATTTCTAATATAGACTTACATAGCAAAATGACTTTAAATGTCCCTGAGGTCAAAACTGGCTACACCCCGGGGGTCACATTGTTTGTATGAACTTAAACAGCAAAATTACTTCAAAAATCTTCTCCTCTGATGCCCATTGGTCTCATATTTGGTATGTGGTCCTCTACAAAGATTGTTCAAATGATACCCCGGGGGTTCACATTGTTTATATAGACTTAAATAGCAAAATGACTTTAAAAATCGTGTCCATTGAAACAGTTAAGCCCAGCGGTTTTATATTTGGTATGTAATATTGTATAATGGTCCTCTACAAAGATTGTTCCAATGATGCTCCTGGAGTAGAAAGTGGCCACTCCCTGTGGGTCACATGCTGAAACTGCAAGACCCAGATCTTTATACTCAGGTTAGTGGTTTTGTGCCATTTGGCCGTGTTGTTATAAGCCAGTATAATGCATTAAGCTCAGGTGAGCGACCTATGGCCATCGTGGCCCTCTTGTTAAATTATGTGCATGAAATATAACAAAGAAAAGTGCAAAATGCAATATATAATTTTTTGTTCATCGGTAGGACACGAATCCCTCACAAACTACTAAGATGAATAACGCGACCCTATGATGATGATAACGCAACAGGACGATGATTATAACGCGACTGAACGATGATTATAACGCGTCTGTTCGATGACGATAATGTTTAAGTGCAATGGCGATAACGTGACAGAACGATGGCGATAACGTGACAGTACAATGACAATAACGTGAAAGTACGACGACCATAACGTGACAGAACGATGCGATAAAAAAGTACGATGAGGATATCGCTAAAGTACGATGACGATATCGTGACAGTGCGATGACGATAGCGGGAAATTACGATGATGACGTCGCGAAAGTACGATGAAGATAATGCGATTTCTATATGTTGATAATGCGAGAGTACGCGTTTGTTTGATAACGAAAACGCGAAAATACGTTAATGCGGTATACGTTCGTGCTTTCATCATCGTACTGACTAAAGATCTCATGCATCACCATATGTAGATCAAATTTACGACCTTGGCGAGATCCGAATGTTTCTGGGATAACTTGTCTCCAATAAGTTAAAAACAAACACCAATAAGACTTGGCGAATGACGAGTTTGGATCTGTACATATCGACAGCAACGAATATTGAAATATGCAAATACACACAAGTGACGCTTAGTGTCAGTACTATTACGAAAAACTAACGGTTGTTAATGACAACGTTTATTGGCCAATAATTTCATAGATTCACAAGCAGCGTTCGGCTAAATTCATGGTTCCGTAGATGTATGGAAATTGCGGCTTGAGAGCTGAAATTAAACGAATAGCAGGAAATAATTTTCTTAAAAGATTTATTATGTCTGGAAACGTTTAGAGGCTATAAATAGCGTCATTAGAATATTTATGTTTTGCCATTTTACATAGAAATCTATTGGCTCTTACCAAACACCAATGTGGTCATTAATCACATTTTGATGTACTGAACAAAATATTAAATCATTTACAAAACATTTTCATGAAACCGTGTTACTGTGTAATTGTAACCATGGATCCAAATTTGAATACCTCGGCGAATACTGAAGAAAAATCATTTCCCATCAATAAGTTCTGAAACTGATATTTTCGGCACTGTTGATAAAACTATTAAATCAATTATTTTCCGCATAAATCAAACATACCGGCTATACCGGCTATCCAATTCACAAATTATTATTGTGATTTAAAACGATTCGAACATGCTTTTTGTTAGCTACATGTACTTTCCATTAACTAGCTTAATATCTTTTTTCATATGTCTTCTACAACGCTGCACGTTGACGGCTGATCTGTTACTCTGTCCTAATTGGTATCCCACTGAAACCTGTGTTATATAAAACATAAATATCTTAGACGATTCAGGGTGTCCGACTTTTGAATTCAACGGACAAATAAGTGCTACCGTAAAACAAGCAAGTACATTGATGCAGCCTTTGGATGACACCGATGCAACCTTTAGGAGACATGAATGGGGGCTTTCTTGGTGATAAAATGGCATGCATGTACACTTCATAGTACTAAATCACATTTTGTAAAGTAATGCATATAATAATAATGTTTATAGTTCTGAGATCTCGATGTTTAATCTCAGTATTACGCATACACATGTACATATATTTGTTGATGTTTATGTTTTTACTCATGTAATATCTTCATAATAAAAAGGGATAAATTATATATTTTACCATCTAAATATAACAACGCCCTTGATATGACTTAAAGGTGTGGTATACTTTAAGATGATTCGAACAACTGTTTTTTTGCAACTTATATTCTAAGTCGATACTGATTCCCGTTTAGATGCGCACGATCTTTTGTAGTTGTATTTTTTTTCGCATAACTTTTAATATTAAAAAGTGACATAAAACATTATCGAAGTCAATTCACGGTGGCCGACTCTTGATTTTATCCTGTGAGCGATATTTAATGTTGCAGGAAAAGAGCAAGGAACCATTGAGATTATACCGATGCAGTGTTTAGGTGACACCGAATCAACCTTTAGGAGACATCAATGTACAACCTTTAGGATACATAAATGGACAACCTTTAGGAGACACCGGTGCTTTACCCGGCATTTTTTTTAAATTGTGATACCCTTTCATTGAAGTATAAGGATTGGAGGCTTTTTTTTGCCCTTACAGTAATGCAGTCGCTTTCCTTGAAAGAAAACGAATCAAATTTATTTTTTAAATAGGCACAAACTCCTAAATAAGATTGCTTATAAAAGGATATGTTAGCGTTGTTGTTTTACTTTTTTTTCTTTCACTGAAGTGCGTTCTAAATCATCGGACATTAAAATGTGAAATGTTAAGACTATTCAAACATATAACTGACAGCTGATGTACTAAAGTGTTTACTTTTAAATTTTGGTAGCATGCTTTATGCTTACATCTTATTATTTATAGATCCGCTCTAAATTAAGTATTATAAAATAAACTTTTTTTTTTAATCGAACCGATGATTCACACCAGGAATACCGACATTGATGTTTAAATTGAATTAGAATTAAATAAAAAAATATATTGATGACATACACATAACATTGTTCTTCGTCACATTTTTGTCAATAATGCATGTAATTCAAATAAACACATGTTTGATATTTCGCTTTTTAAGCTATAGACTATGCATGATCATATACCTGTATTTGGTTTTTGTTTGTGTAAAAAATAATATAATTTAAGTTGTAATATCTTCGTAATATGGAATAATACAAAATATATTGTCTATTCTATAAATAAGGCCAATTAAGATATGAGTTAAAATTGTGGCATCCTGTTATATATTTGGAATAACAGCTTTTTTCTAACATATATTTAAGACAGGCTTACTTTCAGATACGTTGCGCACTGACTGTTGTCGTGTGTCGTTTACTAAATACCATTGAATGCAAATAATTTTTGACACTTTCTTGTATTTTGTTATTAAGCAGAAAAATATCTTACGTAAAGAAAGTATAAGATTTATAACACGAACCTAAAGTGGTTGTCATTTGGCAGTTCTATGCAACCATACGACAAAGATTAATTAGGCCAGTTAACCATTCACTGATCTGGGTTTTGTTAAAGGATAATGTTCATTAATCGAATTTCAAAATCACAATACATACTCCGTGAATATCACAGACATTACGCACGTGGTCTTTTGTATGAAATATCCAAGTAATATGGATAATATTGCAGATTGATTTGAATATAATTGACATTTGTAGAAGCATCTTTTTTCACAAGCAAACGAAGGCGGGACTCAAATGTAAATACATAGAAATCCAATGTATTTGAACGCAAGTACGCAAGATTAAATATGTTTAACTGGTCATTTTTGTCCTTTTAAGTGAAGAAGAAAACAATTTAGCATCGAATTGCAATTATAGGCATTGAATGTATATTGTCTGCGCTTCGTCAATGTATGAAGGTCAGCTTTTGGAACCTAATTTATTCATACAGGCCAAAACAAACCTCAAACTCGCTGAAGCGCAGATCATGGTAGTTCAATTCTTAAATAACCAACATGTATGTAATGTTCAACTTAAATGTTAATAAATGTGCATTGCTTTTATCAAACTGAATTCATTCAGACATCTTTAAAAACTAATAATTAAAATGTGTTGGTTTTAAGGTGGTGGGAATTGTTCGCATTATGATATTTGTATTTTTGAAGTATGCCCTAAGAAATCTTAACGGTGCATCGAAACTACAATAGATCACAAATAGAAAAAAGTTGCTCCCACCGGGGTAAGAGCCTCAGAACTCCGCATCAAAAGGCTAATACCTTAACGACTCGGCCATTACGGTTTAATCGTTTTTGTATAACATTATATCATTGATATAGGTGATGATAACAATTTTAACGAAAACAGAAACATTCCACATTATTCTGTCGTTTAGCCTTACAATTAATGATTACTCATTAACGAACTGGTCTTTACAGTATGTGTATCATTTCGCTCCTTTACATACAGTATTATTTTTATATTTTGAATAAGAGACAAATTGTCAAATGGAAAACTGTCAATTCGTCAATATGTGAACAGGCCCTTTTAATGTTTTAACCTTAATAAAAAAGGTTTGCTGTGATCTGTAACAACCATATTGAAAAAAAAACATGATTGCGCGCAAAGTAAAACTGCTTATGTGAAGGGAAAGGCTATCGAACCCGATATCATTATTAATCGCATTATAACGGTCCGATTTTATAATACATGTATAAATATAAAGCACGTTAGTGTCTTACCATTTATTTACTTTCCCATTGCTTAAGAGCATATCATTTTAAAATAACAACAATTATACAATAATACCAACAAGCAACACAATTTAATCAATTAAAACAATCACTGAATCAGAAAGAAATACTTCATGCAATGTCAATTAAAACAAGTAAATAATTCAATGATTCTTCAAAGAAATACTTCATATAATGACAATGAAACAATTGCTATACGCTATGATATATTCGTTTTAATTATGATGATATAATAAATTGTCATTATCAAGTTGACCTTCAACAAAACGAAATTTCAAGCCTGATTAAAATTGCCGCAAGTTGATAAGGTTATCTGCATAACTTACGGAAAGGTACTAAACTCTAAACTTACCGAAATAAGGACATAAGAGTCAATACAAATAGACACCCATCCTTATAAACATCAGCTAACAATTATGCTCAGAAAACTGTATAACATAAAAAGCGATATAACATCATCATCAGGTCGAAATTGAACGAAACGAAAATTCAAGGAAGAAATTTTGCTTTATAATGTGATCGATTTGTTGATCTACTTAATTAATAAAAAAAACAGGGTGGTACACTCTGGTATTTTTTGTGTTTCCTCCCTGCTGACCATTTGGGCTGGTCAACACAGAACGGTAAAATGTCTTTTTATTTAATATGATGTTTTTAAATATTAAACGAGAATTGAATAGCCCATGCTTAACAACTGTAATTATAAGCATTAGACAACTAACCACCCTGGATTTAGCAAATTGTTAGAAAATGTCAACATACTCTTTGTTTCAGCAGCACACTGTACCTTTTGTGATCTTTCCCTACATAAACATCCGCATAAAATAACATAAAACTTAGCTAAAGCAATATTAGAATAACCAAGAACATCGCCTTCGGGTTCTGGACGCTAGACTTTCACACATTTTACTGTACTCTGGTCTTTTGCTTATAGAATGGGTTCATCACTATGATGACGTGTATTCAATTTCAAGTCAATATCTCATTGCATTGGATTAATACATTACAAGCTATTACAATTACTTAATTCAATTAGTGAACGATAAAACAGGGCTATTATCCGGGTTTACGGCGCGTCTCTTCTCGCAATCATAGCTATGTTGTGTTATATGTTATCATCTTATTATATAATTATAGATAATTAGGCCCTTGAATGTTAATGCGACGCACAACCAACTCCAAAAGTATTGGCATAAACTACATGTCTGTTAGGTAAAGCTTGGGTTTACCTTACTCGTCTTTGTTGAAAGTCGTTAGCTCCAGAAGAACAATACCATTACTGATACAGAAATAAATCGATTTTGATCCATTTTATAGCTCGTTCAGAGTGATCTGAGACAAGTTTATACGTAACACCCTTCATTGAGGCAAAGGAAAAATGAATGCAAATCATGATACAATGGTATACATCATCTCAGGTCAGGAGTTTTATTTTTGTATATTATGATCCCCATCCCCAAACGTTCTCCCCAAATGTCGTTCTTTCATGTTCTTGGTTTTGTCGATAAAATCATATTCTGGCAGCAAATAAGGGTCCCATGCTTCTCAATAACTGAAAGAGCAACAACGTGCAGGTCAATCTGAACGAGCTATACTATGCACGACTTATTATAAACACATTTAATGACGGATCAAATCCGCAAGTGGCCTCTTGTTAAAGTGTGTGTATACGTGCGCGCGTATGTGTGATTTTCATATCCATTTTCCGACAATCGATTGAAGTGGCGAGCAACATGGCATGTACCGTATGCATTATTGTTCTCAGCCAGCCTCAAAATCAGCAAACATAATCATTGTTTGCGTCTCTATGATGTGAGACACTCTCAGATACTTAGTAATCTATGTTATCGGACAGATACTAATATGAAATTATTGGTATCAATTTGATCTCGCAACGTACCATGCATGCCAATTAACAAGTAGTATAATTACCAATATACAGTAGCGAGCAATAAATTAACTCTGACGACAAGAAAGGGAACCGTCGCTGAAGATAACAATACTAACGAGCATGTCTAGTCTTTGCGGTTTTTGTGATAATACTGTAGATATGGTTTCAAACAGACTCTAAGTATTCGGACACTGAAACAATAATTTAAAATGTCCGGTGACATAGAATTTTTAGTTATGTAAACTAATTTTGCTTCTATTTTTCTGGCAATGCATTAAGTAATGTTGCATGCAACTTATATAATGATTGTTCTTTATTTTAACACATGTTCTTGGTTTAAATGGTAAATACACAGCTTTAAATCATCTTTATAAACACAAAACAGAAAAAATCACCTCTTTTCGCTTTCTTTAATGTTGCATCTCCATCACTAGATGAATTGAATGTGGTTACATGATCCGTAAAAAATAAAAAGAAATGCAGAGCGACTTACCCTAGAGATGATTTGGGTTTTAACGCAGGTTTTGTAATAAGGTTATCTTTGTGTTGTCAAAAATGAAAAGACAATGTTAAGCTTGCTTTTGTGATCACCCTTTGTCTGTCGTGCGTCGTAGGTCACCAGAGCTAAAACAGATTTAAAAAGTGAAAACTTTAAAAAATCTTCTTCCCTGAAACAGCATGGCTGAGAGCTTTCATATTTGGTATGTCGCATCTTCTAGAGGTCCTGTACAAATATTGTTCAAATGCTGCCCCTGGGGTCAAAAATGGCTACGCCCCGGGGGTCGCATTTTTTATATAGACGTATACTGCAAATTGACTTTTAAATTCTTCTCATCTTAAACCGCAAGGCTCAGAGGTTTCATATAAGGTATGTAAAATCGCACAATAGTCCTCTACACAGATTGTCCCAATGATGCCCCTGGGGTAATAACTGGCCACGTCCCGGGGTCAAATTGTTTACATAGACTAAAATAGCAAAATAACTTCAAAAATCTCTAATGGCCCAGTGGTTTTATATTTGGTATTTGGCATCCTCTAGTGGTACTCTACAAAGATTGATCAAATGATTCCCCTTGGGTCAAAACTTCCCACGTTCGGGGCGGGGGAGGGGGGGGGGGGGTGGTGGTCACATTTCTAATCTAGACTTACATAGCAAAATGACTTGAAATGTCCCTGAGGTCAAAACTGGCTACACCCCGGGGGTCACATTGTTTGTATAGACTTCAACAGCAAAATTACTTCAAAAATCATTTCCTGTGATACCCATTGGTCTCATATTTGGTATGCGGTCCTCTACAAAGATTGTTCAAATGATGGGGCCAAAACTAGCCACCCCCCGGGGGTTCACATTATTTATATAGACTTAAATAGCAAGATGACTTTAAAAATCGTGTCCATTGAAACAGTTAAGCCCAGCGGTTTTATATTTGGTATGTAATATTGTATAATGGTCCTCTACAAAGATTGTTCCAATGATGCCCCTGGAGTAGAAAGTAGCCACTGTGGGTCACATGCTTTATATAGACAATAAAAATCTTTTTCTGAAACTGCAAGACCCAGATCTTTATACTCAGGTTAGTGGTTTTGTGCCATTTGGCCCTGTTGTTATAATGCCTTAAGCTCAGGTTAGCGACCTATAGCCATCGTGGCCCTCTTGTTAAATTATGTGCATGAAATATAACAAAGAAAAGTGCAAAATGCAATATATAATTGTTTGTTCATCGGTAGGACACGAATCCCTCACAAACTACTACGATGAAGATAACGCGACCCTATAATGATGATAACGTAACAGTACGATGATTATAACGCGACTGAACGATGATTATAACGCGTCTTTTCGATGACGATAATGTTTAAGTGCAATGGCGATAACGTGACAGAACGATGACGATAACGTGAAAGTACGACGACCATAACGTGACAGTACGATGCAATAAAGTAAAGTACGATGATGATATCGCGAAAGTACGATGACGATAACGTGACAGTACGATGACGATAACGGGACATTACGATGATGACGTCGCGAAAGTACGATGAAGATAATGCGATTGCTATATGTTGATAATGCGAGAGCACGCGTTTGTTTGATAACGAAAACGCGAAAATACGTTAATGCTGTACACGTTCGTGCGTTCTTCATCGTACTGACTATAGATCTCATGTATCACCATATGTAGATCAAATGTACGACCTTGGCGAGATCCGAATGTTTCTGGGATAATTTTTATCCAATAAGTTAAAAACAAACACCAATAAGACTTGACGAGGGACGAGTTTAAAATATTTATGTTTTGCCATTTTACATTTAATGACGGATCAAATCCGCAAGTGACCTCTTGTTAAAGTGTGTGTATACGTGCGCGCGTATGTGTGATTTTCATATCCATTTTCCGACAATCGATTGAAGTGGCGAGCAACATGGCATGTACCGTATGCATTATTGTTCTCAGCCAGCCTCAAAATCAGCAAACATAATCATTGTTTGCGTCTCTATGATGTGAGACACTCTCAGATACTTAGTAATCTATGTTATCGGACAGATACTAATATGAAATTATTGGTATCAATTTGATCTCGCAACGTACCATGCATGCCAATTAACAAGTAGTATAATTACCAATATACAGTAGCGAGCAATAAATTAACTCTGACGACAAGAAAGGGAACCGTCGCTGAAGATAACAATACTAACGAGCATGTCTAGTCTTTGCGGTTTTTGTGATAATACTGTAGATATGGTTTCAAACAGACTCTAAGTATTCGGACACTGAAACAATAATTTAAAATGTCCGATAACATAGAATTTTTAGTTATGTAAACTAATTTTGCTTCTATTTTTCTGGCAATGCATTAAGTAATGTTGCATGCAACTTATATAATGATTGTTCTTTATTTTAACACATGTTCTTGTTTTAAATGGTAAATACACAGCTTTAAATCATCTTTATAAACACAAAACAGAAAAAATCACCTCTTTTCGCTTTCTTTAATGTTGCATCTCCATCACTAGATGAATTGAATGTGGTTACATGATCCGTAAAAAAATAAAAAGAAAAGCAGAGCGACTTACCCTAGAGATGATTTGGGTTTTAACGCAGGTTTTGTAATAAGGTTATCTTTGTGTTGTCAAAAATGAAAAGACAATGTTAAGCTTGCTTTTGTGATCACCCTTTGTCTGTCGTGCGTCGTAGGTCACCAGAGCTAAAACAGATTTAAAAAGTGAAAACTTTAAAAAAATCTTCTTCCCTGAAACAGCATGGCTGAGAGCTTTCATATTTGGTATGTCGCATCTTCTAGAGGTCCTGTACAAATATTGTTCAAATGCTGCCCCTGGGGTCAAAAATGGCTACGCCCCGGGGGTCGCATTTTTTATATAGACGTATACTGCAAATTGACTTTTAAATTCTTCTCATCTTAAACCGCAAGGCTCAGAGGTTTCATATAAGGTATGTAAAATCGCACAATAGTCCTCTACACAGATTGTCCCAATGATGCCCCTGGGGTAATAACTGGCCACGTCCCGGGGTCAAATTGTTTACATAGACTAAAATAGCAAAATAACTTCAAAAATCTCTAATGGCCCAGTGGTTTTATATTTGGTATTTGGCATCCTCTAGTGGTACTCTACAAAGATTGATCAAATGATTCCCCTTGGGTCAAAACTTCCCACGTTCGGGGCGGGGGAGGGGGGGGGGGGTGGTGGTCACATTTCTAATCTAGACTTACATAGCAAAATGACTTGAAATGTCCCTGAGGTCAAAACTGGCTACACCCCGGGGGTCACATTGTTTGTATAGACTTCAACAGCAAAATTACTTCAAAAATCTTTTCCTGTGATACCCATTGGTCTCATATTTGGTATGCGGTCCTCTACAAAGATTGTTCAAATGATGGGGCCAAAACTAGCCACCCCCCGGGGGTTCACATTATTTATATAGACTTAAATAGCAAGATGACTTTAAAAATCGTGTCCATTGAAACAGTTAAGCCCAGCGGTTTTATATTTGGTATGTAATATTGTATAATGGTCCTCTACAAAGATTGTTCCAATGATGCCCCTGGAGTAGAAAGTAGCCACTGTGGGTCACATGCTTTATATAGACAATAAAAATCTTTTTCTGAAACTGCAAGACCCAGATCTTTATACTCAGGTTAGTGGTTTTGTGCCATTTGGCCCTGTTGTTATAATGCCTTAAGCTCAGGTTAGCGACCTATAGCCATCGTGGCCCTCTTGTTAAATTATGTGCATGAAATATAACAAAGAAAAGTGCAAAATGCAATATATAATTGTTTGTTCATCGGTAGGACACGAATCCCTCACAAACTACTACGATGAAGATAACGCGACCCTATAATGATGATAACGTAACAGTACGATTATTATAACGCGACTGAACGATGATTATAACGCGTCTTTTCGATGACGATAATGTTTAAGTGCAATGGCGATAACGTGACAGAACGATGACGATAACGTGAAAGTACGACGACCATAACGTGACAGTACGATGCAATAAAGTAAAGTACGATGATGATATCGCGAAAGTACGATGACGATAACGTGACAGTACGATGACGATAACGGGACATTACGATGATGACGTCGCGAAAGTACGATGAAGATAATGCGATTGCTATATGTTGATAATGCGAGAGCACGCGTTTGTTTGATAACGAAAACGCGAAAATACGTTAATGCGGTACACGTTCGTGCGTTCTTCATCGTACTGACTATAGATCTCATGTATCACCATATGTAGATCAAATGTACGACCTTGGCGAGATCCGAATGTTTCTGGGATAATTTTTATCCAATAAGTTAAAAACAAACACCAATAAGACTTGACGAGGGACGAGTTTAAAATATTTATGTTTTGCCATTTTACATTTAATGACGGATCAAATCCGCAAGTGACCTCTTGTTAAAGTGTGTGTATACGTGCGCGCGTATGTGTGATTTTCATATCCATTTTCCGACAATCGATTGAAGTGGCGAGCAACATGGCATGTACCGTATGCATTATTGTTCTCAGCCAGCCTCAAAATCAGCAAACATAATCATTGTTTGCGTCTCTATGATGTGAGACACTCTCAGATACTTAGTAATCTATGTTATCGGACAGATACTAATATGAAATTATTGGTATCAATTTGATCTCGCAACGTACCATGCATGCCAATTAACAAGTAGTATAATTACCAATATACAGTAGCGAGCAATAAATTAACTCTGACGACAAGAAAGGGAACCGTCGCTGAAGATAACAATACTAACGAGCATGTCTAGTCTTTGCGGTTTTTGTGATAATACTGTAGATATGGTTTCAAACAGACTCTAAGTATTCGGACACTGAAACAATAATTTAAAATGTCCGATAACATAGAATTTTTAGTTATGTAAACTAATTTTGCTTCTATTTTTCTGGCAATGCATTAAGTAATGTTGCATGCAACTTATATAATGATTGTTCTTTATTTTAACACATGTTCTTGTTTTAAATGGTAAATACACAGCTTTAAATCATCTTTATAAACACAAAACAGAAAAAATCACCTCTTTTCGCTTTCTTTAATGTTGCATCTCCATCACTAGATGAATTGAATGTGGTTACATGATCCGTAAAAAAATAAAAAGAAAAGCAGAGCGACTTACCCTAGAGATGATTTGGGTTTTAACGCAGGTTTTGTAATAAGGTTATCTTTGTGTTGTCAAAAATGAAAAGACAATGTTAAGCTTGCTTTTGTGATCACCCTTTGTCTGTCGTGCGTCGTAGGTCACCAGAGCTAAAACAGATTTAAAAAGTGAAAACTTTAAAAAAATCTTCTTCCCTGAAACAGCATGGCTGAGAGCTTTCATATTTGGTATGTCGCATCTTCTAGAGGTCCTGTACAAATATTGTTCAAATGCTGCCCCTGGGGTCAAAAATGGCTACGCCCCGGGGGTCGCATTTTTTATATAGACGTATACTGCAAATTGACTTTTAAATTCTTCTCATCTTAAACCGCAAGGCTCAGAGGTTTCATATAAGGTATGTAAAATCGCACAATAGTCCTCTACACAGATTGTCCCAATGATGCCCCTGGGGTAATAACTGGCCACGTCCCGGGGTCAAATTGTTTACATAGACTAAAATAGCAAAATAACTTCAAAAATCTCTAATGGCCCAGTGGTTTTATATTTGGTATTTGGCATCCTCTAGTGGTACTCTACAAAGATTGATCAAATGATTCCCCTTGGGTCAAAACTTCCCACGTTCGGGGCGGGGGAGGGGGGGGGGTGGTGGTCACATTTCTAATCTAGACTTACATAGCAAAATGACTTGAAATGTCCCTGAGGTCAAAACTGGCTACACCCCGGGGGTCACATTGTTTGTATAGACTTCAACAGCAAAATTACTTCAAAAATCTTTTCCTGTGATACCCATTGGTCTCATATTTGGTATGCGGTCCTCTACAAAGATTGTTCAAATGATGGGGCCAAAACTAGCCACCCCCCGGGGGTTCACATTATTTATATAGACTTAAATAGCAAGATGACTTTAAAAATCGTGTCCATTGAAACAGTTAAGCCCAGCGGTTTTATATTTGGTATGTAATATTGTATAATGGTCCTCTACAAAGATTGTTCCAATGATGCCCCTGGAGTAGAAAGTAGCCACTGTGGGTCACATGCTTTATATAGACAATAAAAATCTTTTTCTGAAACTGCAAGACCCAGATCTTTATACTCAGGTTAGTGGTTTTGTGCCATTTGGCCCTGTTGTTATAATGCCTTAAGCTCAGGTTAGCGACCTATAGCCATCGTGGCCCTCTTGTTAAATTATGTGCATGAAATATAACAAAGAAAAGTGCAAAATGCAATATATAATTGTTTGTTCATCGGTAGGACACGAATCCCTCACAAACTACTACGATGAAGATAACGCGACCCTATAATGATGATAACGTAACAGTACGATGATTATAACGCGACTGAACGATGATTATAACGCGTCTTTTCGATGACGATAATGTTTAAGTGCAATGGCGATAACGTGACAGAACGATGACGATAACGTGAAAGTACGACGACCATAACGTGACAGTACGATGCAATAAAGTAAAGTACGATGATGATATCGCGAAAGTACGATGACGATAACGTGACAGTACGATGACGATAACGGGACATTACGATGATGACGTCGCGAAAGTACGATGAAGATAATGCGATTGCTATATGTTGATAATGCGAGAGCACGCGTTTGTTTGATAACGAAAACGCGAAAATACGTTAATGCGGTACACGTTCGTGCGTTCTTCATCGTACTGACTATAGATCTCATGTATCACCATATGTAGATCAAATGTACGACCTTGGCGAGATCCGAATGTTTCTGGGATAATTTTTATCCAATAAGTTAAAAACAAACACCAATAAGACTTGACGAGGGACGAGTTTAAAATATTTATGTTTTGCCATTTTACATTTAATGACGGATCAAATCCGCAAGTGACCTCTTGTTAAAGTGTGTGTATACGTGCGCGCGTATGTGTGATTTTCATATCCATTTTCCGACAATCGATTGAAGTGGCGAGCAACATGGCATGTACCGTATGCATTATTGTTCTCAGCCAGCCTCAAAATCAGCAAACATAATCATTGTTTGCGTCTCTATGATGTGAGACACTCTCAGATACTTAGTAATCTATGTTATCGGACAGATACTAATATGAAATTATTGGTATCAATTTGATCTCGCAACGTACCATGCATGCCAATTAACAAGTAGTATAATTACCAATATACAGTAGCGAGCAATAAATTAACTCTGACGACAAGAAAGGGAACCGTCGCTGAAGATAACAATACTAACGAGCATGTCTAGTCTTTGCGGTTTTTGTGATAATACTGTAGATATGGTTTCAAACAGACTCTAAGTATTCGGACACTGAAACAATAATTTAAAATGTCCGATAACATAGAATTTTTAGTTATGTAAACTAATTTTGCTTCTATTTTTCTGGCAATGCATTAAGTAATGTTGCATGCAACTTATATAATGATTGTTCTT
This sequence comes from Congeria kusceri, assembly GCA_027627225.1. NCBI lineage: Eukaryota > Metazoa > Mollusca > Bivalvia > Myida > Dreissenidae > Congeria > Congeria kusceri. The sequence continues at coordinate 21,200,707 of CM051034.1, forward strand.
TATTTTAACACATGTTCTTGTTTTAAATGGTAAATACACAGCTTTAAATCATCTTTATAAACACAAAACAGAAAAAATCACCTCTTTTCGCTTTCTTTAATGTTGCATCTCCATCACTAGATGAATTGAATGTGGTTACATGATCCGTAAAAAAATAAAAAGAAAAGCAGAGCGACTTACCCTAGAGATGATTTGGGTTTTAACGCAGGTTTTGTAATAAGGTTATCTTTGTGTTGTCAAAAATGAAAAGACAATGTTAAGCTTGCTTTTGTGATCACCCTTTGTCTGTCGTGCGTCGTAGGTCACCAGAGCTAAAACAGATTTAAAAAGTGAAAACTTTAAAAAAATCTTCTTCCCTGAAACAGCATGGCTGAGAGCTTTCATATTTGGTATGTCGCATCTTCTAGAGGTCCTGTACAAATATTGTTCAAATGCTGCCCCTGGGGTCAAAAATGGCTACGCCCCGGGGGTCGCATTTTTTATATAGACGTATACTGCAAATTGACTTTTAAATTCTTCTCATCTTAAACCGCAAGGCTCAGAGGTTTCATATAAGGTATGTAAAATCGCACAATAGTCCTCTACACAGATTGTCCCAATGATGCCCCTGGGGTAATAACTGGCCACGTCCCGGGGTCAAATTGTTTACATAGACTAAAATAGCAAAATAACTTCAAAAATCTCTAATGGCCCAGTGGTTTTATATTTGGTATTTGGCATCCTCTAGTGGTACTCTACAAAGATTGATCAAATGATTCCCCTTGGGTCAAAACTTCCCACGTTCGGGGCGGGGGAGGGGGGGGGTGGTGGTCACATTTCTAATCTAGACTTACATAGCAAAATGACTTGAAATGTCCCTGAGGTCAAAACTGGCTACACCCCGGGGGTCACATTGTTTGTATAGACTTCAACAGCAAAATTACTTCAAAAATCTTTTCCTGTGATACCCATTGGTCTCATATTTGGTATGCGGTCCTCTACAAAGATTGTTCAAATGATGGGGCCAAAACTAGCCACCCCCCGGGGGTTCACATTATTTATATAGACTTAAATAGCAAGATGACTTTAAAAATCGTGTCCATTGAAACAGTTAAGCCCAGCGGTTTTATATTTGGTATGTAATATTGTATAATGGTCCTCTACAAAGATTGTTCCAATGATGCCCCTGGAGTAGAAAGTAGCCACTGTGGGTCACATGCTTTATATAGACAATAAAAATCTTTTTCTGAAACTGCAAGACCCAGATCTTTATACTCAGGTTAGTGGTTTTGTGCCATTTGGCCCTGTTGTTATAATGCCTTAAGCTCAGGTTAGCGACCTATAGCCATCGTGGCCCTCTTGTTAAATTATGTGCATGAAATATAACAAAGAAAAGTGCAAAATGCAATATATAATTGTTTGTTCATCGGTAGGACACGAATCCCTCACAAACTACTACGATGAAGATAACGCGACCCTATAATGATGATAACGTAACAGTACGATGATTATAACGCGACTGAACGATGATTATAACGCGTCTTTTCGATGACGATAATGTTTAAGTGCAATGGCGATAACGTGACAGAACGATGACGATAACGTGAAAGTACGACGACCATAACGTGACAGTACGATGCAATAAAGTAAAGTACGATGATGATATCGCGAAAGTACGATGACGATAACGTGACAGTACGATGACGATAACGGGACATTACGATGATGACGTCGCGAAAGTACGATGAAGATAATGCGATTGCTATATGTTGATAATGCGAGAGCACGCGTTTGTTTGATAACGAAAACGCGAAAATACGTTAATGCGGTACACGTTCGTGCGTTCTTCATCGTACTGACTATAGATCTCATGTATCACCATATGTAGATCAAATGTACGACCTTGGCGAGATCCGAATGTTTCTGGGATAATTTTTATCCAATAAGTTAAAAACAAACACCAATAAGACTTGACGAGGGACGAGTTTAAAATATTTATGTTTTGCCATTTTACATGGAACTCTATTGGCTCTTACCAAACAGCAATGAGGTCATTAATCACATTTTGATGTACTGAACAAAATATTAATTCATTTACAAAACATTTTCATGAATCCGGTTGACTGTGTAATTGTAACCATGGATCCAAATTTGAATACCTCGGCGAATACTGACGAAAAAACATTTCCTATCAATAAGTTCTGAAACTGATATTTTCGACACTATTGATAAAACTATTAAATCAATTATTTTCCGCATAAATCAAACTATTTACGTCCAATTCACAAATTATTATTGTGATTTAAAACGATTCGAACATGCTTTTTGTTAGCTACATGTACTTTCCTTTAACTAGCTTAATATCTTTTTTATATGTCTTCTACAACGCTGAACATTGACTGCTGATCTGTTACTCTGTCCCAATTGGTATCCCACTGAAACCTGTGTTAAATAAAACATAACTATCTTAGACGATTCAGGGTGTCCGACTTTTGAATTCAACGGACACCTTAAGTGCTACCGTAAAACACGCAAATCAATTGATGCAGCCTTTGGATGACACCGATGCAACCTTTAGGAGACATGAATGGGGGCTTTCTAGTTGATAAAATGGCATGCATGTACACTTCATAGTACAAAATCACATTTTGTAAATTAATGCATATAATAATAATGTTTATATTTCTGAGATCTCGATGTTTAATCTCAGTATTACGCATAAACATATACATATATTGTTTGATGTTAATGTTTTTACTCATGTAATATCTTCATAATATAAAGGGATAAAATATATATTATACAATCTAAATATAACAACGCCCTTAATATGACTTAAAGGTGTGGTATACTTTAAGATGATTCGAACAACAGTTTTTTTGCAACTTATATTCTAAGTCAATACTGCTTCCCGTTTAGATGTGCACTATCTTTTGTAGTATGTCTTTTTTTTCGCAGAACTTTTAATATTAAAAAGTGACATGAAGCATTATCGAAGTCAAATCGCGGTGGCCGACTCTTGATTTATTCCTGTGAGCGATATTTAATGTTACAGGAAAAGAGTAAGGAACCATTGAGATGAAACCGATGCAGCCTTTAGGTGACACCGAATCAACCTTTAGGAGACATCAATGTACAACATTTAGGATACATAAATGGACAACCTTTAGGAGACACCGGTGCATTACCTGGCATTTTGTTAAATTGTGATACCCCTTTCATTAACGTATAAGGATTGGAGGCTTTTGTTTTGCCCTTACAGTAATGCAGCCGCTTTCCTTGAAAGAAAACGAATCAAATTTACTTTTTAAATAGGCACAAACTCCTAAATAAGATTGCTTATAAAAGCATATGTTAGCGTTGTTGTTTTATTATTTTTTCTCTCACTGAAGTGCGTTCTAAATCATCGGACATTAAAATGTGAAATGTTAAGACTATTCAAACCTATAACTGACAACTGATTTACTAAAGTGTTTACTTTTAAATTTTGGTAGCATGCTATATGCTTACATCTTATTATTTATAGATCCGCTCTAAATTAAGTATTATAAAATAAACTTTTTTTTATCGAACGGATGGTTCGCACCAGCAATACCGATATTGATGTTTAAATTGAATTAGAATTAAATAAAAATATATATTCATTACATACACATAACATTGTTCTTTATCACATTTTTGTCAATAATGCATGTAATTCAAATAAACACATGTTTGATATTTCGCTTTTTAAGCTATATACTATGCATGACCATATACCTGTATTTGGTTTTTGCTTGTGTAAAAAATAATATAAAATAAGTTGTAATATGTTCGTAATATGGAATAATACAAAATACATTGTCTATTCTATAAATAATGACAATTAAGATATGAGTTAAAATTGTGGCATCATGTTAAACATTTGGAATATCAGCTTTTTTGTAACATATATTTAAGACAGGCGTACTTTAAGATACGTTGCGCACTGACTTTGTCGTGTGTCGTTTACTAAATACCATTGAATGCAAATAATTTTTGGCACTTTCTTGCATTTTGTTATTAAGCAGAACAATATCTTACGTAAAAAAGTATAAGATTTATAACAAGAACCTAAAGTGGTAACACGAATGTGTTCACGAACCTAAAGTGGTTGTCATTTGGCAGTTCTATGCCACCATACGACAAAGATCAATTAGGCCAGTAAACCATACACTGATCCGGGTTTAGTTAAAGGATAATATTCATTAATCGAATTTTAAAATTACAATACATACTACGTGAATATCGTACGTGGTCTTTTGTGTAAAATATCCAAGTTGTATAATTGGATAATATTGCAGATTGATTTGAGTATAATTGACATTTGTAGAAGCATCTTTTTTCACAAGCAAACGAAGGGGGGACTCAAATGTAAAAACGTAGAAATCCAATGTATTTGAACGCAAGTACGCAAAATTAAGTATGTTTAACTGATCATTTTTGTCCTTTTAAGTGAAGAAAAAAACAATTCAGCATCGAATTGTAATTATAGGAATTGAATGTATATTGTCTGCGCTTCGTCAATGTATGAAGGTCAGCTTTTGGAACCTAATTTATTCATACAGGCCAAAACAAACCTCAAACATCTCTGAAGCGCAGATCATGACAGTTCAATTCTTAAATAACCAAAATGTATGTAATGCTCAACTTAAATGTTAATAAATGTGCATTGCTTTTATCAAACTGAATTCGTTCAGACATCTTTAAAAACTAATAAATAAAATTTGTTGGTTTTAAGGTGGTGGGAATTGTTCGCATTATGATATTTGTATTTTTGAAGTATACCCTACAAAATCTTAACGGCGCATCGTAACTACAATAGATCACAAATAGAAAAAAGTTGCTCCCACCGGGGTAAGAGCCTCAGAACCCCGCATCAAAAGGCTAATACCTTAACGACTCGGCCATTACGGTTTAGTCGTTTTTGTATAACATTATATCATTGATATAGGTGATGACAACAATTTTAACGAAAACAGAAACATTCCACATTATTCTGGCGTTGAGCATTACAATTAATGATTATTCATTAAACAAACTGGTATTTACAGCATGTGTATCATTTCGCTCCTTTACATACAGTATTATATTTATGTTTGGAATAAGAGACAAATTGTCAAATAGAAAATTGTCAATTCGTCAACTTGTGAACAGGCCCTTTTAACGTTTTAACTTTAATAAAAAAGGTTTGCTGTGATCTGTAACAACCATATTGAAAAAAACATGATTGCGCGCAAAGTAAAACTGCTTATGTGAAAGGAAAGGCTATCGCACCCTATATCATTATTAATCGCACTATAACGGTCCGAGTTTATAATACATGTATAAATATAAGTTCGTTAGTGTCTTACCATTTATTTACTTTCCCATTGCTTAAGAGCATATCATTTTAAAATAACAACAATTATACAATAATACAAACAAGCACCACAATTTAAACAATTAAAACAATCACTGAACAGAAAGAAATACTTCATGCAATGTCAATTAAAACAAGTAAATAATTCAATGATTCTTCAAAGAAATACTTCATATAATGACAATGAAACAATTGCAATATGCTATGATATATTCGTTTTAAATTATAATGATATAATAAATTGCCATTATCAAGTTGACCTTCAACAAAACGAAATTTCAAGCCTGATTAAAATTGCCGCAAGTTGATAAGGTTATCTGCATAACTTACGGAAAGGTACTAAACTCTAAACTTACCGAAATAAGGACATAAGAGTCAATACAAATAGACACCCATCCTTATAAACCTCAGCAATTATGCTAAGAAAACTGTGTAACATAAAAAGCGATATAACATCATCATCAGGTCGAAATTGAACGAAACGAAAATTCAAGGAAGAAATGTTGCTTTATAATGTGATCGATTTGTTGATCTACTTAATTAATACAAAAATCAGGGTGGTACACTCTGGTATTTTTGTGTTTCCCCCCTGCTGACCCTTTGGGCTGGTCAACACAGAACGGTAAATTGTCTTTATTTAATATGATGTTTTTAAATATTAAACGAGAATTGAATAGCCCATGCTTAACAACTGTAATTATAAGCATTAGACAACTAACCACCCTGGATTTAGCAAATTGTTAGAAGATGTCAACATACTCTTTGTTTTAGCAGCACACTGTACCTTTTGTGATATTTCCCTACATAAACATCCGCATAAAATAACATAGAACTTAGCTAAAGCAATATTAGAATAACCAAGAACATCGCCTTCGGGTTCTGGACGCTAGGCTTTCACACATTTTACAGTACTCTGGTCTTTTGCTTATAGAATGGGTTCATCACTATGATGACGTTTATTGAATTTCAAGTCAATATCTCTTATAGATATTGTGAAATTCACCTAAAGTGGAATAGTTGATAAAAACGGACAATTACTCTACCAAATCCTGACGGTCTCTTGTCAACTGAAGTTCTTCGCCGTGATCAAGTACTATGAGTTTTAAGACAAAACATCAAATATGTATGGAGAAATTGGACCTAAAGCGAAAATTATTAGTTCAAGAAAATGGCCATGATGGCCCAAAGCGCTGACCTGAGTACTATCAATGACAGATACCTTATTGGTGTTAATCTGGCAATCGACAGGTGCAATACAGATGCATGTCCGGCCTAGGTGTACATATACTAGTTACCTTGCAATTTACATTTGCAATTCTGTACAAAGATATTCATGGGCGAAACTTTTGGGACCCAAGGTAAACCACAATAAATCTCTGATATGTTTACCACGCTCAATCATAGTTACATTACACAGAGATTTACCCTATATCTGGAATCTTAGGTTCGAACATCCAGCTGAATTCCATATTCGGTGATATGTTCTTTTTCACCAAACAATAATTAAAATAGTGACAACAATACAACAGTGTAAGCTTGGTCAAAATGAGACAAAAATGTGGATTCCGTATCCTCAGCGGTGTTCATTTTTGCATGTTTTGTTTGACAAACAAGGAACAATAACTTATTGTGTGTACTCCAATCTAGACCTTTTTTAGATTGTTTTTAAATCTTATGGTCCTACACACGCTGTGCAAGTTTGGCCAAGATCTGATGAAAAATGAAATAGTTATGTTGCAGAAAGTCCATTTTGCAGTTTTGTCCCATGAAAAACGGGCGATAACTCTGGTGCTCCTGGCCTTATGTGGCCAATTATTAGCACTTATTTGAGGTCATAGACAAACTGTGCAATTTTGGTAAACATTGAATGAGAAGTGAAGTCTGTATAGAGCCCAAGGGTTGATGCATTACGGACACAGGATGCCGAGCGACGCAGGACAATCCCCATTTACCAATAGCGATGTGCTAAGGTGGTGGGCTTAAAGGGTAATAGCTCCAACAAATGCCTTGAAAGAGTTACTTCGTTATGTCTGCAGAATGGGGTAGGCACCATAAACAAGTATCTTGAAGTATCTTACCTTTCAAAAGTTTTTATTTGATAGTTTATGAGAAATTATATATTTATCAAAAATGTAAGTGTTTTTATAAAAACAATTTGAGAAAATATTGTAATTTGTAAGTAACAACGAGGGTAGATAAATATGGAAATTCAATCACATTACCTGAAATTTATTAACCTTTAGATATAAACACGTATTGAATGTTTCAAATAGATACCTTTCATTTTTTTTGAGAAATAGACTAAAAACTAAAACAAAAACTTCACCAAAATAATAACAAACGCTGACGCAGTCGACAACGCGACGATAAAAGTTATTAGTTATTCATTTTCATAAAGATCTAAAAGACACACATAATTCGCACATAGTATAAACAGAATGAAAACAAATATCAAATAGAAAAATATATATCATCATTATGATTAAGGATCGATTTAAAAAGTGATAAATAATGATCCCGAGTGATTCTAACTTGGAAGTCCTTGAATTCCTCTGTTTCATGTCTAATCCAAACACATGTGACCAGTTGTTGCAGAACAGATCATTTTTAGAATAATAAAAAATAAAATGTGTATGTTTCACTAAGTTATTGTATAAGCATTTTATACGAATACTATGGTACAAACTCTGAACAAAATACAATGCTGTAGCTTAACCTCAAAACATTACATGCATGGGTACACGTTTCATTTTGCCACAACTCTCCAACCATAATTAACGTTAACGTACACATAGAAGTTACATTTGTATATACACAGAGCGCATGCAATTAACGTTCTGACTACGGAGGCAAAATCCTAGGAGCCCCTTCAATCCAAATGAAAATAAAAACATCTTCACAATCCTCTTGTACACAGCGCTTAATGTTTCAACAGGTGTCCAGTAAATACTTGTATTACTTATGTTTGTCATGTGCCATAAATAAAAAACCTCGGGCTGCTAATAAGAGTTCTCTCCTGCTGGAGTTTCGCTTTGTTTATATTTGTCTAAATATTTTGAAAGTGCAGGCAACGGGATCACAATAAATTAACTTATAACTTGAAATCAGGTTTTTGTGTAGTTTCTTTTTAAGGAACGCATCATTCTTACTGGAGGTATTTTATTCCGCCATCTGCAACATCCTCTTTTTCGATAATGCCTTTCTTTTATTTTGTTCGTTCATGATTTTCGTTCGTAGTTTAATGGCTGTAAACCTGCATCTGTTGTCCCGAATGTAGGTTTCTAACTGCGATGTGCCTGTAACACAAACTATATAATTACCACCAGCAACAAAGCTATTAAACATCATTAGGCTTGATTGATAACTTGGTTCTGTAACTGATAATATTACAGATACTTTGGTATTTTTTGCTAACAGTACCTTTAGATTAATCATTAGTTGCACCAGTGATTGATAATATTGATAAGATATGTTATATCTTAATAAAAACCGGGCAGAAATGTAGGCATATTTCTTCATTTATGGCTGATTTTACAAAGTTTGATAATGCATTTAATAATGGAACATTTGTATGTGCGCAACATAAAATACGGCTAGTAAAACAACATAAATGTGACTAGAACAACAACATTGTCAGAGAGTTTGTTGTTTAAAGCAATTAAGCACAGTCACTGTATCAAAGATTGTTTTCATAGTCACGCGACATGTGTGTAATGGTTGCATTGAAACCTGCAGCACAGTAAATGCATCTCAGGTAGAAAAGTGACACAATATATAATTGATGTTACTAAAAATTGCTGATACAAAGGCAATTTACTAGTTGATACTCCATGCACTGTTGATGATGTACGTTTTATGTATAAATAAAATGACTTTACTAATTAACATTTCATACATTATTTTTTGCATATGAAGTGATATTATTACATATACATAAAAACGTATACTATTTTGTTGTATGATATGCAGTCAAAATGACATAACATGATGTGTCACAGTAATCAAAAGTATTAACGATTACAGACGCACTTTGATCTTTAATATTGCATTGTATATTATCATATTCACATCAGTAATCCAACTGTCCAATACATTAGCATAGTTGCATTGGATTAATACATTACAAGCTATTACAATTACTTTATTCAATTAGTCAACGATAACACAGGGCTATTATCCGGGTTTACGGCGCGTCTCTTCTCGCAAGCATAGGTCTGTTGTGTTATATTTTGTCATCTTATTATAGATAATTATGCCCTTGAATGTTAATGCACCGCACAACCAACTCCAAATGTATTGGCATATACTACATGTCGGTTAGGTGAAGCATGGGTTTGTTTGAACTTTTTTCCCATTCAACCCCATGGACCAGTTCAATACATTAAACGAACTGGGAGCATCTCTAATCACTTGTAATTCTAATTATTTTATAATAATTATCATCGTTATGAAGGACTTTATACTTTTAATTGAGACTTACTGGGCAACGAGTTGCCTTCTTCTATTTCTATCCAGTGCTTGATGTCTCTAAAGCAAATGAAATGAGCAAAATGGAACAAGAACATTTACCTTACTCGGCTTTGTTGAAAGTCGTAAGCTCCAGAAGAACAATACCATTACTGATACAGAAATAAGTCGAGTTTGATCCATTTTATAGCTCGTTCAGAGTGACCTGGGACAAATATATACGTAACACCCTTCATTGTCGCAAAGGAAACATGAATGCAAATCATAATACAATGGTATAAATCATCTCAGGTCAGGTGTTTTTAACTTTGTATATTATGAGCCCATCCCCAAACGTTCTTTGGAATCATAAATTTTCTCCAAAGTTCAATGTTTTTCTTTCATGTTCATGGTTTTGTCGATAAAATCATATTCTGGCAGCAAATAAGGGTCCCATGCTGCTCAATAACTGAACGAGCAACAACCTGCAGGTCAATCTGAATGAGCTATACTGTGCACGACTTATTGTAAACACATTTAATGACGGATCAAATCCGCAAGTGACCTCTTGTTAAAGTGTGTGTATGCGTGCGCGCGTATGTTTGATCTTCATATCCATTTTCCGACAATCGATTGAAGTGGCGAGCAACATGACATGTACCGTATGCATTCTTGTTCTCGGACAGCCTCAAAATCAGCAAAAGTAATCATTGTTTGCGTCTCTATGTTCTGGGACACTCTAAAATACTCAGTAATCTTTGTTTTCGGACAGATACTAATTTGAAATTATTGTAACAGCAAATATCTGTACCGGTAAACGTTTCATGGGTCCTATTGTTTATCAATTTGATCTCGCAACGTATTTTCTGGACCACGCATGCCAATTAACAAGTAGTATGTTTACCAATATACAGTAACGAGCAATATATTAACTCTGCCGACAAGAAAGGGAACCGTCGCTGAAGATAACAATACTAACGAGCATGTCTAGTCTTTGCGGTTTTTGTGATAATATTGTAGATACGGTTTCGAACAGACTATAAGTATTCGGACACTGAAACAATGATTTTAAATGTCCAAAAACATAGAATTTTCAGTTTTGTAAACTAATTTTGCTTCTATTTTTCTGACAACGCATTAAGTAATGTCGCATGCAACTTATATAATGATTGTTATTTATTTTAACACACGTTCTTCTTTTAAAAGGCAAATACACAGCTTTAAATCATCTTTATAAAAACAAAACAGAACAAATCACCTCTTTTCGCTTTCTTTGATGCTGGATCCCCATCACTAGATGAATTGAATGTGGTTACATGATCTGTAAATAAAAATGTAATGTCGCATTATCTTTCCCTCGTAACAAAAGTCTTTGTGCAACTACTAAGGTGGATGCGGTATGCGTAATAAATTGCCTGAAAGTGTGTTAAGTGTATTCACATTTTTCATTTATTCTAAGGCATATGTCTCTGCTGAGTTCGTCCGTTTGCTCGCAGTGCGAAATAATATTAGACGTTTCTGACAGAGCTGAAATAGCATGCATATCTTTTGTCATAAATTCGTATGATAAAATGATCATGCAAACTAAATACACATTTAAACAAATTGTGAAGCTGTATGTTGATGTGACTGTCATGCCAAATAGTTTGCTCTGTGATTATTGAAAACGACTGAACAAGTAATCACTGTAATGAAAGAGTAATTTAGGTTCTCAGTTATACAAGTAAATACCACCAGGTTGTCATATCTGAGTTTAGTATATTTTTATTTTGCGATCATCGGACTACATTTAATGAAACTTTCCGGAACAGTCGTCAGCGATGCGTATAGTCCAAGCATTCTGACTTTTATTCAAAAAAGCTAGATCAATCGGCCGTATTCGCGAATGATTTAATATCTTAATTTTAACATTATTCATCAGCTAAATATTCATGGCTTACGATAAGATTGAAAGGTAAAAATAGATAACCAATGTAGTAAAATCAGAAAAGAACAATTACTTATTTTAGTGCTGTCTCTTAAACATCTCATGTTGCCAATGTAAATCGCACAAACATTAGACTATTTTGTAAAATTAGACGAATGTGGAAGTTTAAAGTATGTAAAATGTATTGGAGGCTGGATAAGGGTTACAAAATCAATAATTCATACACAATCGGCATATATTACAGTGCGTGTTTATTGGTTACTCTTCCCATTAATTCCTGGGTGTAGAAATCAAAACGTACGCAAGGCCAATTATTGTGTACGCAATGTACTAGTATTGCATCAATATGTTTTTTTTCAATGCTCATATATGCGTTACAAATTAACTAGTTATTTTACAATTGTTTTTGTTTCCAAATTAAACATTATGTCAAGTAGGACCTTTAATATTCAATAAGAAGTAGTTTTGTTTTGATTTACCTGAATTCAGCTCCACTTCGTCTTGTAGTATTTCGGCTTCATGTGAAGTAGTTTGTGGACGAGAAACGTTACCTAAAATTATTTAAAGATATTTTTTATAATCTTACGAATGTAATTCTCACATTCAAAAAAACATGATTTACTATTAAACATCACATAGTGTACTAGAAAAATACATTCAATGATATCAGCAACATAGATAGCACTCTGAGCCGCTTTTTATTCAATGAACAATCGCAATTAAAAAACAAGTAGGGATACTGCATTATACTGAATATATTTATAATATAATCCAGATAGTGCATTTTCATACTGATAATAACCTTATATAGTGGTCTTCTACAAAGATTGTTTAAATTTCAATGGTGACGTTTCAAATGCGTTGTCAGAGTTCGAAATATTTAGGCGCACATGATCACCATGGATAGGCCATGTGTTGCGTACAAGAACCGTGACGCCCGCTAAAATGTAAAAGTTTCAGAACTCAGTTGATATTTGTCAATATTTGCTACATTTGTAGTCATGATCTTTGGGTCTTCAGATCGATCAAAACTAATGGATCGTCTCAAGTTAGGATTTGTTTAACTTTGTACATTAGGGGCCGTACACAGGTCCTGTTTCCAAGCAAGTTCACTGGAATCATGCATTGGCCATATATGTCATTATTAACATCAAATTTTCTGTCATGTTCATAGTTATTTCGATAAAAAAACAACAAGTTCACCTTTTTTTGATTTCATTGACGCTTGATCTCCATCACTTGTATCATTTATCGATGACTTGAATGTAGTTAATTTATCTGTAAATAAAATATGATGTCGCATTAACTTTCACTTGTCAAACAAGTCTTAGTGCAACTAGTAAGGTGGATGCGGTATGCCTAACTTATGTAAAGTTACATAGAGTGATTTAATTCACATATTTTATTAATTGTAATGCATATGTCGCTGCTGAGTTCGTCCGTTTGCTCGCAGTGCCAAGTTATATTAGGCCTTTTACCTGAATTCTGCTTCGCTTTGCCTTGAGTTATGTCAGCTTCACGTGAAGTAGATGTTAAACGAGACACAGTACCTACAATTATAGTTGGATTGTTGTTTATTATCTTACGAATGTAATTCGCACATTTAAGTATTCGTGCGTTTCTATTTTACGATGTTGACGCATTCTATAAAGTATATGCAAGAATGTCTTAATTTGCGAACTTATCGCATTCCAATAAAGTGATTTTTAATAAAAGTTACAAGTTTTGTTGAATGCAACAACTAAATACATACACTAATATGCTTTTCGAGATATTAGTTGTAGGTTTTTCATGATTGACTTGGGGTCGATCGGTGGACTGGACAAACTGATGGCCGATCGTAATGCAATATTAAGTTTTCTTTGTGGAAATTAGTGATGATTTAAATAAATTACCTTGGTCTATGTCTTGCAGATGCTTTCCGACTTTAGTTACTTCCAAGACAGGCAGAGGGTACTGATACGTGCCCCAGTTAACCTCCTTGCTGTGGCCCATATGCTTGTAGAAGTACTGTCTGTCGCTTTCCGCAATATCAAGGGAACAGTATATCGTCGAAATTCTGTGACGTTGTTTGGTTGCATTCATCAAGTCGGGTCTTTTTATTCCTGCCTCTTTTACTAGTTTATTTGTGGCATTCCAACCTGAGGTATGTTCTTTTGAAAACCCCGTATTGGGAAATAAGTATATATTATCTTTGGGTACCTTTACTCGTTCTCTTATCTCCGGGGTACACAAAATGTCTAAGCCAGCCACAAAATCATTTGGTATTAATACTGGAACAAGGTGGCTTCCTTTTCCTGGTTGGTAAGTTACCAGATGGTCCTTAAATAATTCTTTCTCCCACTCTGGCAACATTTCAGTGCTTCCTTTATCCATCCATCGTCCATTTTGTGCGTCTTGGAAGTGCGAGATTTTTAGTCTGCTTGGTTCTCCTCCTCTTCTCGCATTGTATAAAGTAATTCTTGAGCATAATGCATCACGTAACGACGTAAACTCATGCAGTGAAATAAACGTGTATTCTCTGGTTATTTGACCTATCACGTTGAGGGTGTGTTTCCTTAGAGTTTGTGTGTCCTCTTCAAGTGGTTGCGTTTCTGGCATGCGCAATTTCTCTAGTCTTTTCAATTGCGTATGCTGCATCGCCGAACACTGCATCCTTATGAAATTCTAAGCATGTAATGAACTTAGACAACTCGCTTGCTCGTTCGTCGTTCTTCTTGGTATGATGGTGTCCAATTAGGTAATCCACTGACGTTTTCAGAAGGTAATACAAACTATTTTTCACGCCGTGTTTAAATTTTCCAGCGTCGTCTTTGGTTACGGCGTCTATTGCTAATTCAAGCGTTTCGAAGTTTTGTCTTAAAAACATATCTTCTAGGGAAATTGAGTCCGGCATTAATTGTAAGAAATGGTTGTACATCTTGGCCAACAGCCGCATGTCTGTCATAACAGACTTTCTTGTCTCCATATCTTTGTCCACCCTCCTTTTATTTATTTGAAACAAGCGCCTACCGATGACGAGCAATGTTGGATCTGATCTGCATATATTTCCAATCTCGTCCCGATGAAATCGACTAAGTATATCTGTTAGAAATTCATCATCTTCATTTAGCTCACTTGAAAAAACATTTACTTTCCGGGGAACAGTTGCTTCATCTCCGATACATTTCGCCTTGTGTCTATAAAACAAGTTTCGTTTGTAAAAGCCTAAACATTTCGAACATTTGACAAGATTTTCTTCGGTGCCGTTTTTTCTTTCTGCCATGTATCGGGGTAATTCCAATACTGACTGCTTTTTGTTGTAGGTCTGTATGCCTCTTTTTCTTAATTCGTCGAATCCTTCCTGTTGTTCTCGAGAACCATCAGGCATTGACAGTAAGTTCAGCACCTCTGGTTGATCACTATGCTTTAGTCTTATGTGACGACTGAGTTTCGTCTGTAACTTCTCACAGAATGGACACGGTCTCGCTGGCTTCTTGTAAGACTCTAGACGAGCAAAATAAGAGAGTCAACAAGTGCAGATTACAGTTATTGTGCAACTCATACAATAGTTTTGCGTGTTTGTAAGATTCATACATAGTTTGTTTCAAGTGTCAAATAGTGTGTTTTTTTAATGTTCCATTTATTAAAAGATCAATTTAATGCACGTTTGTCACAAGCATGTTTGAAAGTCTGCAGGTAGCTTAATACATAATGTACAAACAAGCTTACCTTGATTGGTGGCGTGACTCTTCATGTGAGTGGATAGAGCACCCTTCTTTTTGAATACTTTCAAACAAACGTTGCATACGTTTTCACCTGAAATTTAAGTGCAAGTGATACGTTATATGGTTTACTAGTTTGCTAGCAAAGTTAAGAGATTGTACATACACAGTTTAGGCCTCGTTTAATTATTTGTTTTATGAAAAGAATCATTGTAATTACATTTTCCCTTATATCGAAATGTTTATCATTTTATGGACATATTTATCCATTATATTACGTGTTAAAGAGTGTTATATTAGCCATGGGTCGCTCACTTAAGATAAATGAATCATAATGGTTAGTAAAACTTTTAGAACATGTTCAGAAGTGAAGTCAAAATTGACAATTGACATCAACGATGGACCACTAACAGCAATGTTTTAGCGTACCAAATAATTTGAAGGCATTAGTAGTCACCCATGAAACGTTATTGTGAAATTATTCCAAAATCGAGCTAGAGGTTATATGCTATTTTCAGAGCTTTTATTTAAGCCATATAAGGAAAACTACTGCCCTGCTGTCCGTTTCAGCGTAACCCAATAATTTGAAGGAATTTAGTAGATAACACCCATGAAATATATTTGTGAAATTGTTCCAAAATCCACCAATTGGTTATAAAATATTTTCAAAGTTTCAATTAAGCCATATAAGAAAAACTACTCCTCTAATGGGCCATGTTGTGTCTGGTGTGTGTGTGTGTGTGTGCGTGCGTGTGCGCATGCTACCTAAGAGACACTCATAACAGGTTTGGTTATTTGCCTGATTTTTATAAGTAAATTGTTGATGACGAAGTAAATTGTTGATGACGATGTCAACGAAATACGACAACGACAGCCAACGTCGTCTCAGGATTGTGAACTTTCTAATATACATCCAGAAATGACAGGGATATTGACCGGTCACGAAAACAACAAACCGATCTAAAGATTTTGTGATTTTGAAATCAAAATGTGACCTTGACCTTGGTGGTACATGTATGCTGTTTTGTTTCAATGTATCGTTGGTCGATCATATCGTTCAGAACTACAAAACAATCTTTGTTCCCCTAATTAGTTAAGATTAATTTCCCTTTTTGTGAAAATCAAAACTATACATTAAAAAAGATAAAAGAAATGTGACAGAGCGGATAGTGGCCTGAATAAACATAACAATAGAATTATGATGTGGAATTTAAGGATGATATAATTTCAAATTTGACGTCTGTGGATATCGGAATGCTGGTCCATATTATTTTCAAATTCACCTAGCTCAAGATCCAGTAATGTGATATGAAGTTGATGCGACATTCACTGAAGGATTCTTGTAATGACGTCAATTTCCAAGGATCCGTCTATTTTACACGATCTTTCATTCGCCAAATATGTTTGTTTTGAAACATAAGCAATATATCATTTACTGAATTTATTACACCAACATTTGTAAAAGCATCCAGTTTATAGTTCTTGCATGTTAATACTACCATTTGGGGGGAGGAAAGGCGGAGGTTCACGGCCTCTAGATGGTGTGAGACGATCAATCCGTTCAGATAAATAATACATTACAGAACAGACTTACCGACGTTTCGATCCTGTGTGTCGATCTTTTGATCCTTTCTGTAGTTCGGGGTAAACGTACTCTTCGGATTTTCGTTGGCGTCAATTTTCTGTGGGAAATATATATCTGGAAATATAGAACAGACTGAGACATTGTATGTAAAAAAAACTCTTGAATGCTTGCAGAGGCGGACATGTGTATATTTTGGTTCTAGATCAATGTACTATAGAATATTTCCCTTCTGTCAAAATGGAATCAATTGTACATGTCGTCGTCACTGTGTTATTAACATCTATGTACACACGCAATGTAATTAACCTTACCCATTTCGTATATTATTTATACGTCGCGTATACCGTTTTTGTATGCATACTAATTATGTCATTCAATCAAACCCAAATTATTGAAGATTAGTTTCCCTTTTCGTAAAATCAAAACTATACATTAAAAAAGATAAAGAAATGTGACAAAGCGGATAGTGGCCTGAATAAACATAACGATAGATTATGATGTGGAATTAAAGGATGATATAATTTCAAATTTGACGTCTGTGGATAACGGAATACTGGTCCATATTATTTTCAAATTTACCTAGCTCAATGACCAGTAATTTGATATTAAGTTGATGCGATATCCACTGAAGGATTCTGGTCATGACGTCAATTTGCAAGGATATGTCTATTGCGTTGTACACGATCTTTCTTTCGCCAAATATGTTTGTGTTGAAACATAAACAATGCATCATTTACTGAAGTTATTTGTAAAAGCATCCAGTTTACAGTTCTTGCGTGTTAAACCTACCTTTGGGGGGAGGTAAGGCTGAGGTTAACTGCCTCTTGATGGTGTGAGACGATCAATCCGTTCAGTTAAATAATACATTACAGAACAGACTTACCGACGTTTTGATCCTGTGTGTCGATCTTTGGATCCTTTCTGTAGTTCGGGGTACATGTACTCTTTGGAATTTCGTTGGCGTCAATTTTCTGTGGGAAATATATATCTGGAAATATAGAACAGACTGAGACAATGTATGTAAAACAACTCTTGAATGCTTGCAGAGGCGGACATGTGTATAGTTTGGTTCTAGATCAATGTACTATAGAATATTTCCCTTCAGTCAAAATGGAATCAATTGTACATGTCGCCATCATGTTATTAACATCTGTGTACACACGCAATGTAATTAACGTAACCTATATCGTACATTATTTAAACGTCGCATATACCGTTTGTCTATACATAATCATTATGTCATTCAATCAAACCTTTCTTTAAAAAAACACTGAAATTTTTCTATATTTAATTAATGGTATATAAATTAGACATTAATATTAATAGATACCTGATGACTTCAGCAGCCGGTTTCCAACTTCTCTTCTGATCTGAACTGTATTCTTGGACATCTTTAATGGTCTGTCTTCTAAATACTTTTCTGCAAACTTTAAAAAATACGATATTAACATAAAAAGACGTGTATAACATCAGGTCACGAGTTATGTCAATATAAATATGGCGTAAATATGATTTTAACGACCATAAAACATGTATCCACTTGCAAATGTTTTTCGCTTCGTGATGCAGTTGAAAAGAAAACCAACCATATTTGAAAATTATTTAATATGCAGTCTACCTGAATATTAGTACTTAATTATTGTGTTTGTTATGACCCACTCAAACATGATTTAAATGGACAGTGAATGCAAAACAGCATGCTCCAAATACATGGGGGGAAACTTGAATAGTTCCCTTATGTAAATAAACTCTTTTTTAAAACAAAATATGTTGTTACACGAGATATTCTTATGAATATATGTGTCAGCAAGTGTCCATTTAATTCTGTCTTTGCCAATACACTACATACAAACACAATAATACCGTTAATACAAATATTCCACAGGAAACACTGTCCATTTGCTTATCATGGTTCATGGTGGACACTCTCCAAGGTCGCATAGGCCCATTGTACAATCCTTCTTCTGAGCGAGCATCCAAGAAGTGGCTGCAGTATACGGTATTGACACGGGTTTAATACAGCACGTATTATAATAAAAACCTTCAATTACATTTCATGACATTATTTGATATCTTATAGTATTCTAAGTGTAACTTAAACATAAATATAAATACTTGAATAGAAGTTAATTTCACTTACTACCAATGCTTGCAGTATTCTTGAAATGCTAACTCCGTCTCTCCTAGCGGATTAATGTAAATAACTTTCTGGAGGTTCCACAGGATAATCTATACGATATAAATATTGATTATGTTCAGAAGTTAAGAATATGTTCCTGACACTATTTCCAGTTAAACTAAAGTGGAGTAGAGTCGAATTACATTAAACATATCTTAAACCTTTCAGAACTATTACTACATGATTTGTCAATGTGCCCTTTACGTATCCCGGTATTACTAAAAAACCAAACAGAAAAAGCCATAAAATTATATATCAGTACCATCAGTTACCAATCTTTCGTACAATTTCGTTTGACTGGATATAATACGAAGTTTACATGATTAAGGCTATATATATTTTAATACCGAAACCATGGCTTTAATGTAAAACTTTAAAACTACAACATAATACATATTAACCAGTTGCATTGTGATTCAGTAAAGCATGTAAGACATTCCGATCACTTTTTGCAAATAAACACTTCAATGTTATTTGTTTTATGTAGTTTTTTGAGGCACCTATTGACGCCATTTCGTCAAAACAGTATTACGACCCCGCCACAGCGTTTCCCGCTTTACCCCATCTAGAGCAATATTAAAACAATCAACATGCAATAACTATGAATTATATAGCATTTGTATTAATATTTCCAAAGACAACAAAAGTACAATACTTAAGAACATTTAGATACTATACACTTAACTTAAGAATTGCATCATATCGTTTTGCCCTGGTTGTGAGTTAATCTCTAAAATTTCCCCCAATTTGGCCCAGCCCTGGGATTTGCCGACATTGTAACGCCTACCATGTTTATGAATCCTACATATTTTTATCAAAAGTAGCAAACTGGCATTTTTACCAAAAGAACCCAGTGGTTTTCGTTTTCATTTACAACTGCCACAATTGCATCATACTTTTGAAGATCTTCCTGAAATTAAAGTGCATACTCATAGCGAAATAGACTTAGAAGGTAAAACAAATTATTAAATAGTCTCAAAAACCAAAGTATAACTGTTTTCGTTTTGTGATTTGTTACAAGGGGTTGTTAAAACAACAAATGTGCTTGTTACTTGATTGAATTGATGAACAAAGTTTGTAAACTTGGTCATACGAAATCAACTTCCTAAGCATACTAATATTACACAATTACACACATGAAGCTTTGAAACAAATATTGTACAGGGACAATGGCATATGATGCTTTACAGACCTTAAAACTATATGTTCATTTGTGCATGCACTCTGTAGAATTTGTTTTAAAAAAACGATATTACCAATACCCATCATGTACTGCATTTTAAACGTATAACTATTTACTTTTTGTCAGAGAAAACTTACACGTCGTAGAAGGTTTGTCTTCTCTGGTCGACCTTGGAATATATTTGTAGCATCTATTGAATCTATGTACAACACATTCCTTCCTCGGACGAGCAGGGTCATATACGCATCGATCAACTGCGGTTACAGAATTAAAATTCAATGTCAGGGCAGTATTATTTGAAATATTGTGGTGAAGGAGATGCACAGCGGCGTGGAACTGATGTGCACCTCTGTTTTTGAACGGGGTGATTTATTAAAAGCTGCTTTGCAGTTTTACTGTGGATATTTTCTGTCAATAACCATAGGCCAGTAATAAAAATTATATACATTATTATGCCAACGCCATTTATATATAACGCCCGCATAATTTATGTTTATGATGAATGCAGGCATAGTGTGAATAACAATTTCGAACAAAGAATCAGAAAATGCTTTAATACACATTGAAGATCAGTATCGAAATCTATTTACTGACCTCATCAGACAAGTTGTCTTTCAAATACTCAAAGCTTGATTTAAGTAGTTTGAATGGTCCTATCTGTGTGAGTGGAGTGTGGTCCAGCGCGTTGTCCTGGGATCCAAAGAACGTCGATATCTGTTTAACCCGGAGTAACAGTACACACATTTTAAATGCGATGATTTTCAAAAGCCATTGCCAAACTTGATATACTTTTCTAACAGATTAGTCCTAAAACATTATGGTTGTCTTCAAAACAAGATTGTATCGACATTTAAAATTGTAAAACCCACACGTAAATGTGTCCCAACATTTAGGGCTATATATAATACAATCTATTCTGCATATATTGATGGCTTGAAACAATTAATTATTGTTATTTCTTTGGAAAATTAATCGCTTACTAATATATATTAAATATTTAATTATAAATAATTTGAAGGAA
The DNA here is from genome assembly GCA_027627225.1 of Congeria kusceri. Classification (NCBI taxonomy): domain Eukaryota; kingdom Metazoa; phylum Mollusca; class Bivalvia; order Myida; family Dreissenidae; genus Congeria; species Congeria kusceri. Next base: position 21,222,111 of record CM051034.1, read on the forward strand.
TATTTTAAGGTGAGTGATGTTTATAAGATCAATTATTTCTTGCTGAGAACTTACTGGCTTCATTGAGAAGACCATGTTCATATAGAGTACACAGTTCGCACCACATGTCAACTACATGTAAACACATCTGTTATGGTGTACATTATGGTGTATAGATAAGCCAGCGCAATGTACCGATTCACAAGTCGCTATGCCACCAGCGTAGTGGCAGGGTATGGAATGTTTATACAGTCACAACATAAGGTGTCCCAAAAATTACACCAAACGAGCTGATTTTTTCATATTTTCAAACTGATTTTACTGAGTCGGCTTTTACACGTTCACATACATGTAGTTATGGTTTTCTAAAAGTTGACTGGATACACCTTATTATTAACATTTCGTAATGATAAGTGAGCTGTTTTCACTATGAATACATAGATAACACACACGTTAATTAATATAATATTGAAAATGCAGGCTGAAATGGATTGCAACGATACAATTTCATCGGAGAACACACGTACCGAATAGTTTGGAGACGCCATTTTGGAGTTGTGTATTCAAATTGACATTTTCAAGATCGTGTCAATATTGCCTATTATAGCGTGTTCAATTTTTGGTAAAATGTTTTAGGCTCAACATAAACTTACATTTCGTGCATTTTTTGGAATGTATTGAAATAATTGTGTATGGATGATTTATTGTTCCAGTGTGGGTTTTGTTAATATTAAAAAAATAACCTTTTGTGATTTATGACGATGAACATTAATAAACTATTTACGTTCTTGGTATCAAATTGTTTGTTTTGTTGAATCTGATTCATTTTTGTTGAAAATGTTTACTTTATAGTAATATGACGTACCTCCAAACATTCACTGATAAACGCTAGTGACCTGATATAAAAACATATATCAGGCACCTCTGTATCAGGCCGATATCAGCATATTGGTATGATAAATGCTTTTAAACGTCACTAGTTCGTGTATTCTGACGTCATGAATGAAGTCATAGATGACGTCTTAAATGACACCAGCATGTCACTAATTCGAATGGTGGGATAAAAGTGTTGTGCGTCGTACTTGCAGTAAAAATATAAGATTTTCACCAATACAAGTTTATTGTCTTTTGAAAATCCTATAATAAATAAATGGCAGTCTATATTACACTGCGGTTAGTAAGACACTGTGTGCAATGAATGCTGGTGCAAAACAAGCCAAGTATTTAAATTGTACGGCTTTGAAAAAAATATATCGCGATTTCATGTTCCGAATTTAGCAGCTAAGCAGAAAAGAAAGCCTTTAAGGATAGCACGTGTATATCGGTAGAAAGTATAATATATATTATTGGGTTAAAAAATAATGTTAGTATTATTTATTAGTATCTGATAAGAATATCTAAATAAAATCGTGTTGTTTACATAGAAAACAGGTGTGTCTTAGTTGTTGCGATTTGCTATACTGTGAACATTTGCGCAGTTTGATTGCTTGGGAATGGTTCAATCAGTTGCATAACAGATGTACAAGTGCGTCTTTGATGCTAGGGAGTCCGTCATAATCTGAGACAGAGAGCACGTGGCGGGCGTCCGTTGCGAGCACCGAAATTTGGGTCACGGCGCTATGGTCAGGAGGTCCGATGTTTACGATTATCACGTCACCGCTGACCTGTTGAACCTGATGCTGGGAGTCGGAATCCACCCCGTTTACATGACCGTTCAGTGACGTACTAGGTCGCGCTCGGTGATCGACAAATATGACGACGTCGTTGGCTACACTTGGTCTGTCGCCTGACCTGCCATCAAACGCTTGCTGGGACAAGAATTTGACAATGTCCCTGATATCTAGGTTGTCTTGCCTGTGTTGAAATGGTATACTACTGATAGCGGTTTGAAGGCTGTCGTTGGTCATGTGAGCGTTAAGAGGCCAGACATTGTGAATGTCGGAATCAGTGAGGGACAGTTCAACTAGACTGTCCGCGGGGCCGATAGGAAGACTTGCAACGAGCTCCTTTAGGAAGGCGGTAATGAAGGGTGTCGAGTAGTCCAAGTGGTCTTTGTCGTGTCGGTCTATGGCATCCTCGACTATAAGTACGATGTCTCTCACACAACCTAGCATCAGAAAATGTACTGCTATAGTCCAATGTGGATTAATAAAACAGATAGTTATCAATACCTTAAATGCATGCACTCCAAGAATATGTCGCTATTGTTAATTTGCAAACCCTCTGACGAGCATTACAGTACACAATCAAAACTGTTTGAGTAATACTTTGAAATGCTCTAATTATTTGCTAAATCAAGAGTTTTATCATTTTAATGCTACAAATTAAGTTGTTTTTTTTAAATAGTCTCTTCATGTGCATTAACATGTTTAAACATATATAACATTGAAGATACTATTAAACAATACTATCTTGCCCAGCAATTTCACTCTTGAAAATGTCACTAAAATTAGTCGTATTTGTTTAGATAATGCAAACTGGAATGATAAAAGTGTCTTAACAAGAGCGCTTACTTGGTTTCTGAGTGGTAGTGGTTGGTACCATGGTGGACTCCATTGGCAGATTGCATCTGTCCGTATCACAGCACGTGACCGCCACGTTCCGCTCGTGCAACGCTCGGCGTCCAAACGACAACGTAAGTCCGCCACCGTCACACAACTGTCACCAAAATGCGGTTTAACACGTTTAGAGCTGTCACCAAAATATGGTTTACAAACGCTTGACAAAGCAGAATGTAGAACTCTATCTTAGCTGTAGTATGTTATAAGAACAATAATTGAGGGGTTCGGTTTAATTAATTAATTTTGTTGAACGCTTTTATTCAAAATATTATCCATTTCGAACGTGTACTCGTATATTCCGAAAAAAAGAGTTTATGTAACTCTAATTGTTCTTGATTCGCAACAAACTCAACATACATCTTGCGTTCTCAGTAATATAATTTCTACGCATAGGAATGCTGTGTACAACTGCTTAACAGTGTCAGCTTTCCCGACATGCCCTCATTTTTAAAAACATAATAAGAAATGGTTATCATGAAACAAACTAAACTTTCAGGTATGTTAACCTTTTCTGCACGCTTGGACTACCCATCAGATATAAAATATCAGGTATATAATCCGTACCTGCAGGCTCGCACAGCCTATTAGATATAAACTATCGGGTATGTAAACCCTACCTGCATGCTCGCACAGCCTATCAGATATAAACTGTCAGGTATATAATCCGTACCTGCAGGCTTGCAAAGCCTATCAGATATAAACTATCAGGTATGTAAACCCTACCTGCAGGCTTCATTGGATATAAACCATCGGGTATATAAACCCTACCTGCAGGCTTGTACAGCCTATCAGATATAAAATATCAGGTATGTCAACCCTACCTGCAGGCTTCATTAGATATAAACTATCAGGTATATAATCCCTACCTGCAGGCTCGCACGGCCTATCAGATATAAACTATCCGGTATATACACCCTGCCTGCAGGCTCGCACAGCTTATCACATATAAACTATCAGGTATGTAAACCCTACCTGCATGCTCGCAGAGCCTATCATATATAAACTATCGGGTATATAAACCCTACCAGCAGGCTCGCACAGCCTATCAGATATAAACTATCAGGTATATACACCCTACCTGCAGGCTCGCACAGCCTATCAGATATAAACTATCAGGTATGTAAACCCTACCTGCATGCTCGCACAGCCCATCAGATATAAACTAGCAGGTATGTAAACCCTACCTGCATGCTCGCACAACCCATCAGATATAAACTATCAGGTATATACACCCTACCTGCATGCACGCACAGCCTATCAGATATAAACTATCAGGTATATACACCCTACCTGCAGGCTCGCACAGCCTATCAGATATAAACTATCAGGTATGTAAACCCTACCTGCATGCTCGCACAGCCCATCAGATATAAACTATCAGGTATGTAAACCCTACCTGCATGCTCGCTATCAGGTATATACACCCTACCTGCATGCACGCACAGCCTATCAGATATAAACTATCAGGTATATAAACCCTACCTGCATGCACGCACAGCCTATCAGATATACACTATCAGGTATGTAAACCCTACCTGCATGCTCGCACAGCCTATCAGATATACACTATCGGGTATATAAACCCTACCTGCAGGCTCGCACAGCCTATCAGATATACACTATCGGGTATATAAACCCTACCTGCAGGCTCGCACAGCTTATCAGATATAAACTATCGGGTATGTAAACCCTACCTGCAGGCTCGCACAGCCTATCAGATATAAACTATCAGGTACATACACCCTACCTGCAGGCTCGCACAGCCTATCAGATATACACTATCAGGTATATACACCCTACCTGCAGGCTCGCACAGCTTATCATATATACACTATCAGGTATATACACCCTACCTGCAGGCTCGCACAACCTATGATATATACACTATCAGGTATATACACCCTACTTGCAGGCTCGCACAGCCTATCATATATACACTATCAGGTATATACACCCTACCTGCAGGCTCGCACAGCCTATCATATATACACTATCAGATATATACACCCTACCTGCAGTCTCGCACAGCCCATCGGATATACTCTATCAGGTATATATACCCTACCTGCAGGCTCACACAGCCCATCAGACATAAACTATCAGGTATGTAAACCCCTACCTGCATGCTCGCACAGCCTATCAGATATAAACTATCAGGTAGGTAAACCCTACCTGCATGCTCGCACAACCCATCAGATATAAACTATCAGGTATATACACCCTACCTGCAGGCACGCACAGCCCATCAGATATACACTATCGGGTATGTAAACCCTACCTGCATGCTCGCACAGCTTATAAGATATACACTATCGGGTATATAAACCCAACCTGCATGCTCGCACAACCTATCAGATATAAACTATCAGGTATATACACCCTACCTGCAGGCACGCACAGCCCATCAGATATACACTATCGGGTATGTAAACCCTACCTGCAGGCTTGCACAGCCCATCAGATACTCGTCGTGGCCGTCCCGAGAAGAATGCATCTTCTGTACCATGCATCGCTGAAAGAGGGGGTTACACGCCCGTAAAAAGCGTTAAATAATGCGTATTATATTGCATGCATTTCAGAAATTGAACTGTGCACTCAGGTAAAGTAAATTAAAACTAAATTGTATCATGCGTTGATATCTGAAGTGTACAATGATGCATACTATGCGACACATTACTGAAACTGAAAGACAAGTCACTTCGACCACACGTTATTATTATGGCAAGTATTACACACATATTTCTATCACATGATATACCTTGTTAACAGTGTAATACAACCATTACGAATATTTTCTATATTACACATGTGTAAGATAACATTTTGAGCGTTCTCATTGGATACATATTCTTTGACTGACCAATCGGATGACGTTATTTTGGTGAAATGACGTCGTCAACATGAAATGACGTCACGTCAGTACACAACTTTTTAGATTTATCAACATGTTTTGGTAAAATTAGAAGATGTTTGTTTCGTTTAAAAGCATGTGATAAAAAAAGATCCTATATATCAATACTGCATGTCTGAAATAAAAATAATCATTTATTAAACACGACATTGTGATCAAGGTCTAGAAAACAAGAATTCTTTACTGAATGAAGACGAGCCCTCTTCCCGTCGTTAATTACAAAATTACGACGCTAATTGGCTTATGCATGAGAAACATGTTCTGGACGCAAAATCAACATGCGAGCCTTATATTATTTTAGAAAATACGTGTGATATGTCGTAATACGTTATAACGCAAAACTTCCTTTCTACTACGACGAAAATCACATGTCACCAAGACAACCTTAACCTATTGTTTAATTATTGGTTATCATCAGTAAGTAAACGACTTTTAAACGGATTATTATTGTGTGGAAACATTGACCTGATCCTGCTCACCTCTAGTTAAATAAATTATCCGGTTAATTAATTATGTATTTTTAGCGTCGACCCGTTCCGTAAACAAACCCACGAAAGTGCACGTGGCTCAATATTGATCCGATGTAGTAATAATTGATTTAAGGTGTTAAAATAGGCATGGGAATATCGATAAGTTCTACTGACGCAGTAATTAACGTCGAAAAAAGTTAGTTTTGTATTTTGCAACTTTTACGTGTGGGTTTATAGTTCGAAACTCAATCAGGTTATAAAAATGGTATTGCTTGTGCTGAATACTCTTCAATAAAATGTCTTCATCACTTGTTTATGTTCTTAATAAATATTTTATTCAACCACATATATATATATATATATATATATATATATATATATATATATATATATATATATATATATATATATATATTAATAATGTCGATGTTACTCCTGCTCATGCTAGGAAAGAAGAACTAATCTGGTTTCTAAACCATTCAGATGTATTATAAAGTGGAAACCCTCTAAACCGGATCCTCTCTAAACCGGAATCCTCTCCAAACCGGACAACATGTCCCGTTTTATTTCACTGTATATTCTTATTTAAACAATCTCCGCAATACCAGAATACCTTAATTCCTAAAACCGGTCTAATTTTGAGCATCACTATTTATTGTCAAGCGTAATTTAACCTCTCTTTCAGTCTTTGTTTATCTTCAACACATCTGATCTGGTGTTAAAAGTTTGTGTTCTGCAGATTAAAGTCCTGCCAAATTAACAGACTCTCGAAAAATAAGGGACGTGTGAAAATCGCAAATCAATCTGAAGAGATAATTAAGGATGTGGAGACATCTGGGACGTGGTCACAACATTGACCGGTGTACTATTAAGCAAAGAATTGTGGCAAATAAATTGCTTTTAAATTAGTTTTAAATATATTTTAAAAAGTATGGCTATAGAAGAGATACATAAACGTTACGAACAGGCAATATAATTAAAAAAAATGTTTAGTAGTACGAAATGGATTCATTTTAAACTGAAATTGAAAGAACACGTGCACGTGCATGATACATTATTGTGACATATAGAATACATTAAATATTTACTATATGATGAAATGTTCTTTTGTTTTAATACATCTTAAATGTTTAATAATGGTATATAAAACAGTACAAAACTGGACTTTCAACTTTCGAAAGTATACGGAGTAATAAGTAACATGCATTTATAATTTCCCTTCAAAACCGGAATCCCCTCGAAACCGGTCTTTTTTATGGTCCAAAAGACGTCCGGTTTAGAGGGTTTTCTTTATCGTGTCTGTCATTATTGCTTTGAAAGCCAAAACTGAAATAAGATAAGTAGGTATACATGTATTCATTTCAAACACAACCATCACTTTCATGATATTCTCGTGCACCGTAAATTTTGTTTACAAAACTTTTTGATTTAAAAAGCTTACCATGAGATTCAAACGTTTGTAGGTTGGTTGATACGTAGACATGCTTACCACTACACCATCGGTCCTTGCTTAAATGTAGCGGTAACTAATACTATATTCAGTCGAATGTACACTTGAACTAAATTAGATTATACGAATATACACGAACAGACTTCGAAACTTAATTTTGACTTTGTATTCAGCTCGTTGATATTCTTGCATAAAGGTAAGGATCAGGTCAATATTTCAGCACTATACATTAGTTTCTTGTGTATCTCAGAAAATCGCAATAGTAATATGCAAACGTAGGCGGGGTTAACCGCGCATGCGCAAAGTGTTCTATGTTATACGCCGGATACTGCGAACTCTTAATTGGTAAAAGACTATGAAGAGCGTTCTTCGTGACAGTAATCCTTTGATTTTTTTTAATGGAGACTTCTCATGAGGTAGAGAAACATTGATGAAAACACTATATACTAGTTTTGGAAATACATGTGATATGTCGCGCTACGTAATTTAGCATATCAGAGACACTTTCACCAACATGGTTGACGTCACATGTCATTGTCGCGTTGCAGTCTTTGTAGTCCCGGACTGACACCTCGCAATGGTAACATTCCAGTGCTGAAACGAGCCGGTACATAATAGATGACCTCAATAAAAACTATAACAGAACATCATATTTATATAAATGACATAGTGACATTCCATAAACCAATCCTTAAATTATATAACACACATTGGTGGTTTGATAATATTGTTACGGACCTCTGCTTTTATAGTTTGATGGATTTCTGTTATTGTGCCCGCAATTATATCGTTGCGTAGCTCAGTATATTTAATATGATGTGTTTTCACGAAAGCAATGTTTATAAGTCATGTATAACGTTCAACAACAATTTATTCAGTTACAGATATGAATATAGCGTATCTTTGACATATATATAAAACGTTAGATTTGATCATTAAATATTGGTTAAATGTAACCGCCAGCTTGTCAACAATTATAGCAGGATAGCGAGTATGAAAATTGTCGTTCAGTGATCTCCCTTTTATGCAGATAGTCACAGCGTTGTTTTCGCACAAAATAAATAATTCGAGAAAACTCTTATAAAAGATAACAAAACCAGTGTTAAATATAGTTATCAAGTTATACAAATCATGGATAAATACTTTAAAATAGATATGCAGTAATGAACACTGAGTGTTATTTACTTCAACAGATCTTCAAGACGGACATATATTGACGTCCACTCAGGATTCGAACTGAAGCTCAACTGGCTGCTATTTTGCCTTATCGTCGAACGAAAATATGCCCAAACAAGGTCAGTGACCAGAAATATGGTAATTAATGGCCATGGCACTAACGGCCAAACATGGCTAGTAACGTGACTGACCAAACATTTGGTCACAATAATGGCCAAAACGGGTCAATACATGACGTCATTTATCAAACGTCATAACAATAAGACAAAATGGCGCCTAAATTAGAAATACAATACAATATTTAAAGTGCCAAAATTGATTTAAATTGATGTGAAGTCTGGCGGTATCTATGAAATTGTAAAACAAACAATCATGGAACAGAAATACATTAGGAATGGATGGATGACTTAAAGATTTTGTTTCTGGTGATATTAAGATTACATATACACAGTTGTAAATATTGTCAATTGTTATATCTAGTCAAATAATGTCATCAGTTCGTATAACTTCAAAGGATGTCAATAATTAAATAAAAAGTTACATTTTACTGTCACGCCTGGGGTGCATCAATATCATTATATTGAAATGGTGTATACCATTTATAGATCAATAAATTGTACGTGTTTCATCAAATATTAGCAGAAGCTCCAAAAAAGGCAAGCATGTTCTTAAGGAAGGCCTGTTTATAATGTACGCACAACTGTTGTATTTTACAACAGCTCTTCTGTATGTCAATGGTTTCGATATTGTCTTCAGCAACACGTTTTTATGTTATCAGACACCGCGACATGTGTCATACTGTCAGACATGTCTGACACAATTTGAAAATGTCTGACAGATCCAAAGCGCTTGTCAGACATTTTTTCTGACATAATTGTTTCAAGTTCTACTCATTTCACTGTCTGTTCTGACTTTCAATCTGGTTGTCTGACATAATGTTGAAGGCTGTCAGACAACGTGTCTGATGAGCTCCTTCTAAGTTTCGTGATGTCTGTGTTATCTACTTACGGCATATTTTACAGAACTGCGGACACGCCGTCCTACTTAGAACTTGGTCCTGGCAGAGGTTGGGGTTCTGTTGGGCCATGAGGACGCAGGCCTGGGAATCTATGTCCCTGCAGGCCCCTCCCACCACCCCCGGGACGAAGCACAGCAGCGTGTCTAGCAACAGATAGTATTATATACATTAGGTAAATTAGGTAAATAATATTTTTGATAAGCACTTTTATTCAATTCGTATAATTTACATGTAAACATTGGCGCTAATGTAGTCAGGGACTGAAGCATCGTCTATTAACTTTGAATCGATTCAAAAATAGTAGACACATTGGCCAAAGTTTCCGCGCACTCAATTTCCGAATGATACATGTATGTTCGTATAATTGGAGATACATCTTCCGAAACATCATATAATAGCATAAGTTTTGTCCGGAATAGTATACTTGTTTTTGAACTATTCATTGTATATGTCGAATATAAATTATTTACATAAACTGTTATTTTCGTAGCATTTTAATGTAAATGTATTTGCGCATTTATTAAATATTTTTTTATAATAGTTTAATAAATCTTCCGCCCACTTTCTATGTGAAATCGTTTAACCGCCTTGGCTAAAAGATACAAATTTAGTAATGATAACCAATCAGGGAAATATGGAATTTTAAAGAGAACTTCTGTTTATCAACAAATGTTACCTGTCTTATTAGAAATAAAGTATATACATTCAAAAGCCTTAAAGTTAACATGAAAAGTTCAGTTTGGATAAATAAAAATGTCCTAGGTGGGTTCATTGCTTTTAACTTTAAAATAACATAAAAGGTTGCTTACAAAGCCACACCAACTGAATAAAATCCATGTTGAAATATGCGCAAGATGTGTATACAATCCTAGTGTCCTAGAGCAAGATGTGTATACAATCCTAGTGTCCTAGATAGATATGTGCATTATTGGAACACTATCTCATGTATGGGCAGTCACGACTGTCACAAAATTATTGTTCTCAAATTGCTAGCTCGACATAATTCTAGCAATCGAAATGGCCTACTAGTATTGTAGCAATACTGAAATGGCCTACTACAATTGAAGCAATACTGAAATGGCCTACTAGTATTGTAGCAATACTGAAATGGCCTACTAGTATTGTAGCAATACTGAAATGGCCTGCTAGTATTGTAGCAATACTGAAATGGCCTGCTAGTATTGTAGCAATACTGAAATGGCCTACTAGTATTGTAGCAATACTGAAATGGCCTGCTAGTATTGTAGCAATACTGAAATGGCCTACGAGTATTGTAGCAATACTGAAATGGCCTACTAGTATTGTAGCAATACTGAAATGGCCTACTAGCATTGTAGCAATACTGAAATGGCCTGCTAGTATTGTAGCAATACTGAAATGGCCTACGGGTATTGTAGCAATACTGAAATGGCCTGCTAGTATTGTAGCAATACTGAAATGGCCTACGAGTATTGTAGCAATACTGAAATGGCCTACTACAATTGATGCAATACTGAAATGGCCTACTAGTGTTGTAGCAATACTGAAATGGCCTACGAGTATTGTAGCAATACTGAAATGGCCTACTAGTATTGTAGCAATACTGAAATGGCCTACTAGTATTGTAGCAATACTGAAATGGACTGCTAGTATTGTAGCAATACTGAAATGGCCTACTAGTATTGTAGCAATACTGAAATGGCCTACTAGTATTGTAGCAATACTGAAATGGCCTACGAGTATTGTAGCAATACTGAAATGGCCTACTAGTATTGTAGCAATACTGAAATGGCCTACTAGCATTGTAGCAATACTGAAATGGCCTGCTAGTATTGTAGCAATACTGAAATGGCCTACGGGTATTGTAGCAATACTGAAATGGCCTGCTAGTATTGTAGCAATACTGAAATGGCCTACTAGTATTGTAGAAATACTGAAATGGCCTGCTAGTATTGTAGCAATACTGAAATGGCCTGCTAGTATTGTAGCAATACTGAAATGGCCTGCTAGTATTGTAGCAATACTGAAATGGCCTGCTAGTATTGTAGCAATACTGAAATGTTCTACTGGTATTGTAGCAATACTGAAATGGCCTATTGGTATTGTAGCAATACTGAAATGGCCTACTAGTATTGTAGCACTACTGAAATGGCCTACTAGTATTGTAGCAATACTGACAACAGTCTAAATGAGTTTAGCAGGATATTGCATTAGAATAAGTCATTCAAATTCATTGTAATAGTAATTATTGTAAAGCCGAGTACATGTGAAACGTATTATAGTTGTTTTTGTTGGTCTTGTGACTAACCAGTTGTCAAATAATTTTTATGTGGGAGTTAGAATTAAGAAAAGATAGTTTGTACTTGTGTTTTGTTATGTTAAGCTTTTGAGAAGCTTCTGTACTGCTCATGCATCTGAAATTTCAAACAGTTTAATAATATGATACATGTATACGATGTTACATTTACGTATGCCATATTTCAGAGAGTTTTCATTGTTTTACGGTATTCAATAACTGTGATATCAGATGAGTAGATGGTGGGCGGAGCCTAATAAGCAGGCTTACCTGCAATATGTAGCGTGCAGTATATTAAATTTAGTTGTAATTTATACGCAAACTACTTATTGCGCTGAACGATTGCACTGAGTGGACACATTGCGAGAGAGCTAAATTTGGAAATGACGCCAATCATGTCAGACATCACGTGCCGTCTAGGAACTGGCCATTGGGATCGGCATCGTAGAAAGTTGCGATGTGATTGTTAAATATGGTATAAAACACTTGTAGCACCCTTTGACCTCAATATGTTAATTATTTAATCTCGCTCTGCGGACTCGTTAAATAACTAAAATATTTCGGTCAAAGAGTGCTACAACTATTACATGTACCATGTGTCCAATTCATAGTCGATGTAAATTCTGTATGTTGTATTATTTCAACTATTTATACGAATTATTTAAAGTCCTCAGATGTTAAATACAAATTAAAGAAATGTTGAATAAATGTCCAGATAGTGTTGATTAGTGATGTGCTTAACGGTTTAACCCCTCATTCTTCTATCTTCATATATTGGTTTATCCTACCACTATGCTGATATCGGCGTGATACAAAGGTGCCTGATATATTTTTTATATCAGGTCTGCAGCGTTTATATCAGTCAATGTTTGGAGGTACGTCATATTACTCGAAATCCACTTCTAAAGTCAACATTTTCAGTAAAAATGAATCAGATTTAACAAAACAAACAATTTGATACCAAGAACGTATATAGTTTATTATTTTTAATCGTCATAAATCACAAAACGTTACTTTGGTAGTGAGATAACGTCATCTATGGAACACAATAAATCATCCATACAAATTTATTTCAATACATTCATAATAAATGCACTAAAAGTCACTACAAAGCATCAGTTTATGTTGAACCAAAAACATTATTACCAAAAATGTAACACACTATAGTCAAATGCTGTCAATATTTACACGATCTTTGAAATGTCAATTTCAATACACAACTCCAAAATGGCGTCTCCAAACAATTCGGCGTTATGTGTTCTCCGATGAAATTGATCGTTGCAATCAGTATTTTATAAATGAGCATGCGTGTAATGTATGTATTCGTGGTGAAAACAGTTCACTTATCATTACGAAATGCTAATAATATGGTATTATCCAGTCAACTTTTAGAAATCCATAACTACATGAACGTGAACGTGTAAAAGTCGGCTCAGCCAAATTAGCGCCGCCCTTAGTTTTTAAATATATAAAAATCAGCTCGTCTGGTGATATTTTACGAAAAATGTGGTATGATAAATAGAAAAACAGGTAACTGCCTGGTCTTGTGTAATATATCAGGTTCGGCACGAACAAAATAACGGCTTGGCAAGCCTCGTCATTATATTATTCTAAGCCTCACCTGATATATTACACAAGACTAGGCAGTAACCTGTTATTCTCTATATCTCAGTTCATGATGATTTTATTCCATGTGCAGGTGCAACACGCTTTCCTAAGTAAGAATCAAATATAATATAAGATTTAGACTAGATAGTTGTAAACATAATTCTTAATTTATTCAGTTATGTACGTGGGTTCATTTTCAGCTCATTATGTTGAACATTACTCATTGATAAGGACACAAGTTCAAAAGGAAATATAATAAGTGTCATTCTTCTCTATCCATTTTTACGATCAATTTAAGGTGTTATAACTCTTTGTTTTACGTTATATGTGGGAAAACATAATTTGATCATTTTTAAATATCGATGAAAGAAATTTCCGAGTACATGGTTGCTTATAGTTTATTACTTAAAGGTACATTATTTCTCCCTTAAAGGGACATTGTTTTTTCCTTAAAGGGACGGTGTTTCTTCCTTAAAGGTACGTTGTTTCCTCCTTAAAGGGACATTATTTCTTCCTTAAAGGAAGTTGTTTCCTTCTTAAAGGGACACAGTTTCTTACTAAAAGGGACGTTATTTTGTCCTTAAAGTGGCATTTTTTCTTCCTTAAAGGGTAATTGTTTCACCCTTAAAGGGACGTTGTTTCCTCCTTAAAGGGACATTATTTCTTCCTTAAAGGGACATTGTTTCTTTCTTGAAGGGACTTGTTCTTTTCTTAAAGGGACATTACTGTTCCGAATCGTGGTAAATTTATGAAATCAAGTTATAAAACATGTACTAAGCCGATAACCTTCGAAGTGTAACAAGTCTGTACATACAGTCATCCACTCGTTTTAATTTAATATTAAACTACTAGTAGTATTTCAATTATATTCATTTTAAATATTCAACATATACTACCAAGCTATGTAATCTGGCCTTTTACACGTATAACGGATTCTTCCTGAGATGCACGACGATGATCTGTGATTTGTACTATATGATGCTAAGTCTTGAAAATCTTGTCAACAAGAAGAGATTTATCTAATAATTTTATTTACTTCTTTTCATCGTGCCTCATAAAGTTGCAATTATGTTGCTCTGGTAAACATTAAACCATTTAGTAATTAAATAGTAATTAATTATAATTTAATTTGAATTACAATGCTCTGAGGCTAAAGTTTATTTACGAGTGCCTGTATTGTGTTTAGTTCTGGGCTAAGTGTGAGGTTCGGCGTGCCTTTAAACCGGTTTAAACCACCAGTGCTTTGCATTGACCGTTCAAGTCGGTGACGCCAGTTTTGTATCTTTTGTGTTGTGTTGTATGCAATGTCCTGTATTGTACAGGCAATTTGTTCAATGCAATGTCCTGTATTGTATAGGCAAATAAAGGAACAGCGGATGGTAATAAGGGCTTCTTTCCTGACGATGTCTCTGTAGTTTTTTTATTCCTATATTTCCTATAATCAATACATAAAAACTACTTTGGAATAGTAATAGTTTACACTAAAAATTTTTAAGTTATATTTTGGTGTAATATTGTTGTGTTCCGATTAAACGCGTATATATATATAGATCTATGTTGGTTGGCATAGTGGCTTGAAACACTATATATGTGCAGTCAACACAAATGAACGTTCTATATGTTTTATTTTTGCCCGGAAGGAAATTCAGTAGTTTTGTAAATGTCAAATATTACAGAAATTTCATGTTTAAGTATACTATAGAGGTATAGATGTTTTACTGACAATGTAATGTTATAGTTGGCACCAGAGAATTAAAAAAAAATATATATGGACACGTTTTATTATGGATGGAATCTCTTTTTTTACAGAAAATCTGGAGTATATATACTCTTTTTAAGGACACACTGTGCCCTGCGTCATACACATGACACAATGCGCCTGCAACAATAAACGGAGTGCCGGAAGGAAGATACTATGCGCCTTTAAACCGGTGCTCAAATAGAAAGTTTCTAATATATAAATTCTATGAAGTCATAGACCAAAATTAACAAATACAAAGACATATAACAGTATAATAACCTCAAAGGGACGTTTTCTGTTGTTAGGTAAATAATTCATTGCGATGTTTAAGTAACTATCACAAAAGAAAGTTGCAGAGACTTTAAAACTCAAGTCGGCTATATCTTGCCTAGAAACGAGCACAGTAAAAATCAAGATGGCTTCCGTTGCTTGCAAAACAGGACGCGTTGAACTTTAAAGTGGAAAAACCTATGGATTAAAACACTTTAAACTGGTAACATTCGGCAGAAATGTGCAAAGTAATATTAATAATTGATAGCTGCTAGTAATTTATAAGAATCCTTGATTAAACTATGTTGATTTTAGCAAATAAATGCTTCCAACCGAAAGTATTCATATTGAAACAATAACAATGGAGTAAAAATGAAAAGTCTACAGAAAACTTATTCTAGCCTAAACATGTGATGCTAGTGACTGGTCTGTAATATTTTAATTGTCAGCACTACTAATTATGTGACCAGGCTAGAATAAAAGAAACAGTTATGAAGAAAAACTTGGTAAATATGCTGCCGACAAGACCTTGAAGATATAAGGTAAACAATTTAAATTACAATTATCAGTCTACAGTTACATAATACCCATATAAACCGAGGTGTTAAATTACCCCCCTGTCTTTAATGGCAAACTCCCGTTACCTAATAAATAGCATATAATAAAGTAATAAAAATGAAACAATTAAATCTGAACAATTAATACAAACTGACAGAATGACCACTTAATAGAAATGCATCGTACGTCCGAATTGTAATTAAATAAATGAACAAGAAAACTGTTCGTCATACACATAAATTACTGAACATGAAATTGTTCATCACACATAGGTGGGTACAACAGTTCATTTTTTGATTCGCTCTGCCCATTTTTCAGATGGTTCCGATTCCTTGGCATGCTTGGAATCGCCAAATTTCTGTATGGTTACCTCCAGGTTTTTGATGCCCTACTATTCCACGCAAACGCAGACACCAGCTTTCCAATAGAGCTTTCAATTGTCTTTTCTATTTTGAATAAGGCTGTTGCTAGCAAACTTTGGTCCTGACCGGGTTCACTGTCGGTCTGAGTGCCGGAAGTTTGGGTAGTCGTACGCCGAGGCTCGTCAAGTAAGGGCGTGCTGAGCCTTGAGTTTGAGGTCTGTAGCGAGGGGCCCCTCTTTGGCTGGCCAAACTATGGGAAGGTCTGCTGATTCTGATTTGATGGAACGCACCCACCAGTGAATTCAGTAGTGTTCACCACACTTTCGGACACCGGCGTTGGCTGGTTGGTGGGGAACACGATTCCTGAGCTGGATGTTGAGGTGGCTGGAACAGATACTGGAAATAAATCCTGGAATTGATCAATGTCGTTTTGTTCCTTAGGCATTATCTTACTGGCCTCAAACCTCTGGAACTCTGGCCTTGTCGGGGTATAGGGCAGTTGCCCAATGTGGCGACGGGACGACGGCAGCACTGGATATGCCCGGGCCATGGTTAAGGAGGCTCGCTAGAACTTGCGGCGTCACCTTCGCTCTAACAAGGTCACCCGATTCACCAGACACTTGCTGGGCCACCTCGTAGTCTATTCCCTCCCTCACATCTCTAGGGTGTGGGTGTTCAACTAAAAATCTGCTCTGGTCACCGCCACATCCCTGCATGGCTGATATCAGCACGTGTCTCCTATAGCCAGTGAAATGTTTGGTTAACGCATCCCTTGTTGACCATCTGAGCATACACAAAGAGCAGTAGTAAGGTGCCTGGTCAAGAGGAAAATGATGCTTTTGGACATGGTCCACCAATCTGTAACGCTCGTTTATGTGCGTTACCATGTTACGCTTACAGTGAATGCATGCGAATACAGGCATTTGCCTGGTTTTCTGACCAAACTCCATCTCCTGCAAGTAGACAATTGGGAAGGGTTCACCACATTGCAATTGATAGTCATTATCCACAAGCAAATCAGTTAGTTAAGGTTACTTAATGTTTATCAATGTTCGTTCTTTGCGGCTGCCCTAATTGAAAGCTACTCAATATTTTTATTTTAGCCGTTCGCTCGATTTTGTTTATAATTCAATAGACGTCTTTATCACAGTATCTCATTTGTTCAGTCAAAACAACACACATCTACATAGTATATCTATATATATAACAACACTTCACTAGGCACTCCATTTTCTTCATATGCTTTTGCACAGATATGATCCACCTAGGGACATTATTGCCACAATAGGGTTTCAATTTGTTGTGATGGAGTAGCTTTTGTGAGCCGGCCTTGTCTAGCTTAATGGTGAAATTGACTTCGGAGATCTTATCTTATGAAACTTCCATCATACGCCTTCTCTAGTTTTGGGCAAACTCCCACTTTTCTACTCTCATGCAGCAACCAGACCAGGTCACCAACCGCGTAGTGGTGTAATGCCATTCGTGCAACATATATCTCGTTACTTCTCTTGGACTCACTGCTTTGGTGTTCGCGGGCTATTACGTGGGCCGTATGCATATGATCTTGCATCTCGCTCACAGTTTCACACATAGATTTCGCGATGGTCAACAGTCTCGGTGTGCGTTCCGTAGGTTGTTGTGGCGTTGACCTGTAGGCACCAGCGATACATCCTAAAAATAGGTCCCAGTCATTGTCTTTATCAACCAGATAGACCTGGACCATCTTCACCAGCGTACGATTACCTCTCGGGTTCCGAGGACTGGATCGCGTTTTCTTAATGCCAAGTGAGTTGAAAAAATCAGCGAATATCTTGCTTTCGAAGGCGGAACCTTGATCACTGTGAATGACAAGAAGGGTTCTCCATCGATTGATCACTTCATTAATAATCTTGTTTGTACACTCTTCAGCTGTTTGGTTTAGAACTGCAATATTTTCTACGTATTTAGTGAAATGGTCTGTCAACACTAGGATATGCTTATTGCCCCTTTTAGTTCCTGGTAGTTGGGTGATGCGGCGTTGGTTTTAATCGGACTCGCATAGATCTCCATGTAACGCTAATGTCTTCATCTGCATCTTGACATTGTGCCATTTCACCTTGCGTATACTTTCCAGCCCATGATTTAATGCATGATGAGGATGAGCTTTTGGCTACAGACGCAACTGTTTCTCTCCTTCATTAGCCTCTATTACCCTGATTGGACTCCCGCTTCCGTCATCTATATTTATCTCTTCTACTTTGTTGTCCAAGATTGTGCTGTTATCTTGTATGTCCGATTCAGTTTCGCATTGTTGACCTGACATCATCACTTCGGCCCTTCTTTTACACCTTGAGCATGGTCCACATCATAACGGTTCATCCAGTATAACTTGGTAACAATGACAGTCTCTGGGAATTGGGCATCTTGATAACCCATCACAAAGTCTATGACTTTCCCTGGTCTGTAGGCTATTTTAAAGTAATAGGGTGCTAGCATTTCCAACCATCGTGATATTTTCCCACTCCGTTCGCGCATGCTAATTAGCCATACTAACGCTTGGTGATCGGTGCGAACAATAAAATGGCGACCTAAACAATACTGTCGATAATACTGTACAAAGACGGCCAACAGCTCCTGCTCAGTAAATTTTCTCCGCCTTGCTCAAACTACGACTACCATATTACAGCACTCTGTCCCTTCCTGATTGAATTTAGGTTAGAACCGCCCATATCCCAAACCCTGATTGTTCAGTGTCCAATGTAAATACCCCACTATCATTAATTGGGTACCGCATGATTTCAGAGCCCATTAAAATCCCTTTGATTTTGTCATAAGCATTTTGTCATAAGCTTCTTTGCTGCTTGCTGTCCACTTAAATTTTGCATCTTTCTTGGTTAGATTAACCAAAGGTCTGACTAGTTTTGACAAATTCTTGATAAAGCGACTGTAGTAAATATAGGAATAATGAAACTCCAGAGACATCATCAGGAGAGAAACCCTTATTACCACCCGTTGGTCCTTTAATTGAGGCAAGTGACCAATGGCGTAATCAATACAGGACATTACATACCACACAACACACAACATAAAAATGATTAAAACTGGGGTCACCGCCTTGGAACGGTCAATGCAAAGCATTGGCGGTTTAAACCAGTTTAAAGGCATGCCAAACCTCACACTTAGCCCAGAAATAATCACTTAAAAGGGAAAATACACACTTTACAACATAGAAATCACACAACAGACACAAATGCACCAAAAAATGATTAAAGCTGGGGTCACCGCCTTGGAACGGTCAATGCAAAAATACATTGGGGGCTAAAACCGTTTTAAAGGCATGCCGAACCTCACACTCAGCCCAGAATTAATCACAAAACACGCACTTGTAAATAAACTTTATCTCATAGAATTGCAATTCAAATTAAATAGTAATAAAAGAGAATATTAATTCAATTACAATTTAATTACTCAATGGTTCAATGTTCACCAGAGCAACAGAATCGCAACTTTCTAAGGCACGATGAAATTAAGAAAATGCAATTATCAACTAAATCCCTTCTTAAGGTAGAAAGATCCTAATGACTTCGGAAATACTCGCGAAATATCGGCTAACTTCGGCGCACTCGCTACTAACCGTAAATCTAATCGATCTGATCCGAAACAGAAATTATTTTGCGAAATAAACATTACTTTTCGAATGTTGAGTTATTTTCAATAAAATGTGTGAAATAAATGCTTATCTGTCTTTAAAGATGAAAGTAAAAATGTAGTTTGAAGAAAAACAAGGTACTCTGACATGGGGAATACCTTCAAATGACGTCATTGTTGGGAATTTCTGTTTACATTTAATCATGACATTTTCGCGAAATGTTTGGTGTATTTCATTACACTTAAGTTAAAATAGTTATAAATAAACGTCCAAGGATTATTAGTATTATTGAACATAATTATTCGTATATAAAAACATATCTGCGTAAAGGAGATACGTGCTCCTTGCTGTGAAATAACATTCATTTTTCACACCCAAAACTTGGAAAAATAGTCAGTCGAGATGGGTGGAGAGCGGGACGTCGGGTGATCGAGTTTGGTGTTCTGTTGGATAATTTAAAATACTATTCATTGTGTAAACTTGGGCCTGTTCCACTGAGGAATATTGATGAGATCTACCGCTGTAAAAAACATCTGAAAATTATGTATCGGCGAAATGATGAGAATGGTCTAAGAGACACCTTTTTATCAAAAAACAGTGACATTTTACCAATAGTCACAAGCTTCAAGAAGAGTCTTGATGAAGTTATCACACAGATTTGCCATTTTTGTGAAACTCTTGTTAACCCAATGTAATGAAAATGTCCATTGATTTTTTTGAAACACACACTAATAAAAAATGTTTATTATTTTTCTGAATTTGGTAACATATAAGGATATGTGAATTTGTATTTAAAATGTTTACACAAAACACTATTTCTTTAACATTATGCAAAAATAATTCATTTAATATCGATACTGCTAATAGATTATAATTAGAAGAGAAAAAACATATTTTAACATAATAGGAAAATATTTGCTTTTTTACTTGTCTTATTTTTCATATTTGTTTTTTATAACATAGGGTTGCTTCAGTCCAAATGTTATACCTTGAGATTTTTGTGGTGAACCTATGTCAATTTATACCCTTTTCCTCTCAGATAAGGTTATATTATATTTTGGTATTACTGATTTTGACATACTAGGAAATAAAAGTAATTTTTTTTTTAAATGGTGTTTGGCGTATTTTTACTGTAATGAAATCTGTTGTTTTTTACCATATGCTTAGCCAAATTTAACGTCATAAGTATTGTTGGTCAACTTTGGTACTTATGTTTGTTATACTTTTTAATAAGATACACCTGTAACGTATAAATTAATGCTATTCAGGAATAAATAAAATACATTTGGACAATATGTCAGTCATTTTTGTAAGTGTACCCCATCAGAATTTTAGGTTGAAGGTGTAAAATGAGGGGTTATAAAAAAAGTCGCATTTTTGTCAAAACGTGTGGTTAGATTTTGTTTATAGTTCACAGTTTAGTCTCATAATAGATTTAATAATCAAAGATACGAAGAAAGTCAAGGTCTGAAAAAAGTCCCATTAGGGTCTTTCTACCTTAATTTCAAGACCTAGCGTCATATAGTACAAATCCCAGATCGTCGTCGTGCATCTCAGGAAGAAGCCGTAATACGTGGTGTAAAAGGACAGATTACATAGCTTGGTTGTATGTGTTAAATATTTATAATTAATATAATTGAACTAGGAGTTTAATATTAAACTAAAACCATCATTACTGCATGTACTTAGGCACACAGAAAATGAATAATTGTTATTTCTACAAAGCGTGAATCAAATACCAAATATCATATTTTGGTGTCCATGTGCCGTAGACACTTACTTGTTAATCTGTTATAACGCGTTTGGGGAGAGGTTTGAAAGCTGTTACTGTTTCAATTAAATCGATATATATTGCCCAACGAGAATAAATAATTATTTACAGTTAAAAGAAATTCTTTATCAAAAACTAACAGGCATGTGTTACTGAGTATCGACAAATTATTATAGTAGTAAGACCCCGTTGCAACAAACCGCTTGATATGTTTAGCTGTCTTGGCCATCCAGCTATCTTTGCCACATGTGTGGCGTCTGGAAGCACGCCATCTTTGGTAACGATATGGCCCAGAAAGACAACTTCTGTTTGATGCATGTGGCATTTACTGGGTTGTAGTTTCAAGCCAGCTTTGACGATACGATCCAGGACTATATCAACTCGTTGAAGATGCTGGTGGAAATCAACACCGAACACAATGACATCATCGACGCACACTAGGCATATCTCCCACTGCAGGCCTTTCAACATGAGCTCCATTGTTCGCTGGACGGTACTACTGGCGTTATTTAGGCAAAACGGCATGCGTGTCATTGCGAAGTTGCCAAACTTGCAAACAAATGCGCTCTTCGGGATATCATCTTCCGTCAATGGTATTTGAAAATACCCACTGGTCAGATCAAAACTACTGAAAAGTGCTGACCCTGCAGCGGAATGAAGACAATCCTGGACTCTTGGGAGTGGAACGCCAATCAGTGCATTAACCCGTCTATGCACCAGATTTCTTCTTTACAAGCACGATAGGTGAGGCCCATGGTGATGTACTTGGCCTTATTACACCTTTCGTAAGCAAATCCTCAATAGTTTTCTTTGCTTCACTTGCATAGGCTATGGGCACACGTTTAGGGTGCAGTTTGACGGGTCTAGCGTCACCAGTGTCGAGAAAAAGTGTAATCATACTTCTTTAGTAGCCCCGCAACAACACGCATCTCCTTCAGCGTTTTCCCTTTGATTGACCTTTCGTAGAGGTCTTCCAGGTGTTCTAGTACCTCACTTTCAATAAATTAATCGAATGACCCATTTTCCACCGGTATCGTGCTTACTTGGTTTAGCTGAATTCTTCTCACAGTGACCGGTTAGCTTTCATTTGTGTTACTTTCAGCAGTTGCAAGCACACTCATCACTCTTTCGACCCTTTCGGCTCTACCAATTTCTGCATCTCTTCTAAGATCCACATCATACGAAAAGAGGTTCATTACCCTCACCTTACATGTTGGAGAGCGGTTAATATCAGCCATAGTTGCGGCCATGCCCAATGGGTATCTCTCTTTAAACGCCTCATTTGGTTCGACTATTAAGTCAGCTGGTAGATCATCATCCCATTCCTATCTGTCCACAAACACGTCAATAAGCGCTTCGGAATTCCCTGGGATGTTTATATTTCATTTGCAACTGTGACATTTCTAGCTTCGCTGCAGTTTTCTTTGCTGACACATTGTATTTCATAACCATCTAGCACAATTATACTACGATTAAGTAAAATGTCTGCTGGGTTGCCACTATTGTTCATCAAAACATCATAGCCCAGAAGAGAATCATCTTTATCTGCTACAATTATCTCCTGGAGTTTTTCCATCGTATCAAGCCTCAGTTTGGACATGCCCTTCCCCATTTCTTTAATGGGAGTCCCACAGGCCCCTTTCAAACACGTACGCCTGTTGAGACTGGCTCTACTCCCCGTTGGCAAACTAGTATGCCCTTTTTGAGATAATTGTTCTCGATGCCTCTGTATCCTTGGTAAATATGGTTCCTCATTTATATAGCCCTTCACACACAAACCATCCCCAACGTCGCACACTCTTCTATTAATGTCGACCTCTTCTGGCACCCTTCTTATGTTAAGCTTTACTTCTTATTGGCATTTGTTATGGTTACTTTCTACTCGGAACTCCCACTTGCCACAAGTGCTGGTCCACTGGTGTTCAAAGGTGAGTTATTTGTGGTATTTACTTGGTCTTTTGCTTATGTGTTAGTGTCTACAGTCTGGTGCTGTTTCTTTGGATATTCTCTGGCAAAATGTCCCTTTTCATAACAGTTATTGCACTCTGCATCTCTACTCTTCATAACCGTTCTCGGTTTGGTTCCACCTGCTCAATTCGTGCTTTCAGGTCTTCAATTACTTTAGACGCTGCTTCTCTCTCCTGTTTTGCTTTAACAGGACGCCTCCTCTTCTCAACGTCACTTGAACATTTTTAATATGTTCTTCAAATTCAGCTGCTTCCGTGTCGTACATGCCCTCGCTGTCGGCACTTACTCATCTATCTCCAGACCTATTTCTTCTAGAATCTATATTCCGGATTTGTAGCAGATTCAACGCAAAGTAAACGGCATCTTGAATCGTCCTTGGTTCCCTATTGAACTCCACTTCAAACCTAATGTCTTCATCTTAGATCCCATCAAGAAAGCGTCGAACGACATCTTCATCTCCTGTTCTTCTGTCTCGCCCGCTGTGTGCTTTGTCATACAGTCCTTTTAGATCAGCAGCGAATTCTTCGAGTGTTTCGCCTGAACGCTGGCTTCTGCGACTAAATTTGGCTGCGAATGTCCTTGATGTCTCTATGACCCTGAAGCGACTGTCAATCGCCTTCAAAAGTTCATGATATTGGTTCAAAACATGAGGGGAGAGCTGTGGGAACACTAACTGTGCAGCAGCAGCTTCAAGTCGGGGTACAGTTGGTTCAAACATTCTTCTTGATCCCAACCATACCTGTTAGCTATTGCCTCAAACTGCGCTCGCCATGTTTCCCATCCCTCCCTGCCGGTGAACGGTGGCATAATTACTTGCGGAGCTCTCGGTTGATATCCGCTAGCGTCAAACTGATATGGTGTCGACCGAACTCTATGGTTTTGCACTTGTTGCTGGCGACCTTCATATTCTTGACCTATCCATCTGTTTCCGGAATTCACCTGGTCTTGTTGGTTGCAAGAGTTGCTTATGATGTACTCATTGTCTGGCCTATCGCTTGGTTGTTGCCCATCTCGTCAGTAGCTGTTATATCGGTTGTCATTACGGTTATCTTCTGCACCATATTGTGTTTCGTACCGCTCTTGTCTATACGGAGTGTTACCATGTTTGTTGGCCACATACCGTGACTCTTGCTAAAGCTCGCTACTATGGAACATTTCGTTACTCAAATGACATTGATTCGCACCTTCAGCGATGTCGTCGTCATTATCGTCGCTGTCTTCAGTTGTTCGCTGTCGAAGGAACACTTCGCACTCACTGTCAGCTTGATTTGGCTCTGCCATTTTGCTGTAATTCCTAGTACTAATCTAATGTACTATTTACGATCATTAATGCACATTCTTAACAGTCTCTTCCAAAAGCTCTCATGCAAACGTTTATTTTATAATGTTAATGGTAGCGTATTATTTCGTAACTTGAGAGGCATTTAATTTATTCGTGATGCTGATTCGCGAAGTATTACTTTTCATTATTACAATATTATTTGCATGAGATAATTTTAAACGCGCTTGGTTTGAATCACTGGATTAATTGAACTTATAAACACTGATCCCACCGCTGCCACCAAATGTTGTGTTCCGATTAAACGCGTAGATATATATAGATCTATGTTGGGTGGCAGAGTTGCTTTAAACACTATATACCGTAAATACCCTAAGTATAGGAACACTTTCAAAATAATTAAAAATTGTATTGTCCCAATATTAAGGGACATAAAAAATAATACTCAAAATTGTGTCCTAACATTTAGGGTAAATAACTGATACAATCTATTCTGCATATATATATGTCTTGAACAAATTATTTATTTTTTATTCCGTTGGGATAATAATGTCTTACTAAAATATATTTAATATTTAAATATAATTAGAAGGAATATTTTTAGGTGATTGATATTACACATGTACATCAAATTTGGAATGACGTAGCCCTTTACGTTGATCCATTCATTTCTTAAGCACTGAACTGCTTAAAGGACGTTGCATATGTGTTCACTATGTGCATATACATGTAGCCTGTTTCAGCAAATGCGGTTCAAGGTAAATGACATGCCGGATGGAGATCTTGAGACGGTGCATCAAGCCAGCTCTTGCTTTTTAAACCACTTATGGGAATTTAACGAAAAGGTTGTACGAAGCGAATGTATCAATCTGCTAGGTTCAAAGATGTACATATGGGTAACACCTCTGGGGCTATATCTACAAAGTTCCTAAGGACAATTTTGAGTAATGCTTAAATGAAATTACAAATACAATTTTCATTGTGAAAATCGGTATTTTATAATTGGAATGTGGTATAGCAAGAAGCATCTGGTGATTCTTCACCTAAATATAAACGTTCAAGACGAAATGAAGTTTAAATGATCCAGCCGGATACTCAAGGAATTTTATGATTATGAGAAATTTACTTCAGTTTTTACCCAGAAGGTGTGTGGATATGTGTCAAGAGCCCATATCCACAAAGCACCTTAGTGAAAACTTAAGTCAAATTCTTAAAATCATAAAATTCCTTAAGTCTATGTTTAGCTGTTTCATCTCAAGTTTCATCTCATCAAGTTTGATCTCAAGTTTGTTTTGCCTTAAATGTTTTTATGTGGTAAAGAACTAACAGATGCTACTTAAATACATAGCAATAATTCAAATATGAAATATTCATTTTCACAAGAAAATTAATAATTGAAATTTTCCCTTAAAATTTGACTTACGTTTTTCCATCGGAGCTTTGTGGTTATAAGACGCGTTATTTCACGTGTTCAATGCATCAAATATCAATATGCATTTAACCTTTTCCATTATCATCGGATGTTTCATGCCACTATTAACGCCACTGTCAACAATTTATTGTGCCTTGTGTTGTTTACAGATCTATTAATGCCGTACGATACCTTCATTTTAAACATTTAGAATTGACATGATGATACTTGGTGGTTATGCCTTTGCTATGTTGAAGACGAAGACAACGACGAACATGGTGATAATTGCAATGTGGATATTAAAGAGGAAATTTAAGGGTGGGACTGCTATTGACGGTAATAATATTTGGTTATTTAACAGCGCTCTGTACAATACGGTGATATATTTGGACAAGTACACAGTTGGCATAACATATTGGACGAGTCGACAGGCGAGTCCAATGTGAGTATGTCATCTGTGTACGAGTTCAAATATAACACGGTATTTTACAGAAAGCTGTTAAATAATATTTTTATTATATACCTATTTATATTGTATATTTTATTTGCATAATGTTCATGATGTTTACATCGAACCACAAAGTCCGCGGAAGAGTGCGCACGTTCAGAATATTAATATATGACGTTGCTCGACAGCCTTCCGTACTTTAGAAAATTTCGCAGATAGCGACATTGACCTTGTACCAATTGTAAACATTGAGTGTGTAGTTACTATATTTAGACGTGTCATGTTTAAAGTGTGACGTGATCGATATGAAGTTTCTGCAGCGCACTTGTTTAATTCATTATTACACATTGATGTTAGTTGTCAAATGGGATATAATACAGTTGATTGAAAATGGTATGTCGATATTCAGAACTAGATTAACTGAATAGTAACGACGAAACACAGTTTTCACTGGACTCCAGGATTGTTGTGTGTCATGTTGTAGGCTCTATTTCTGTACGGGTAACGTTATAAATAGTTAGCACTGTTAACAAGAAAAAAACGGATTCGTGGATACTGTGTACGAAAAGGATTTAAATGATTGTTGCGGAATTGTTATAGACGTTTTCGAAGCAGTAGATCGGAGTCAACATTGAGGTAAAACTAAAGGTTGCATACTCGTTCTCATTCGGAATACTCGGGCATTATCGTGTGTTTATCCTCGAACCGTCCCATACGGAATATATTGTACGCGCGATCATTACGATTTGGATGCACGATTATATACGATTTGTCGCGCTTTGTTACGATGCAATAAGATCTAATACGATGATACCGATGGACAATTGAACGCAGTTGATCGTGTTGATTCGTAGATAATTTTTGAACCGTTCAACATTTTTCTACGAATAACACAATTGCCACGACTGATCCCAAGGCCTGATGAGATCTGAAAGGATCACCACGATAGGTCCACGATTTCAATCGTGACGCGAATCGTGATAGTGAGAACCTAGCATATGTTATAATATTAAAATCGAAATTTGTCCCGTAATGAATGGCTTCAAAAATTGCTTTTAAAAACATGATATTAGCTACTAACAACATTTATATTTCAAGAAATTACTTACAACATATGGTAAATGGTAGCCTTGAAGTCAAAATAATTTATGAAATGAATGTACCATTATAATCAAATGTAGTTTGTACTATTGCTAGTGGGTATAACACGTCAATAATGTAAAACCTCGGTTTACATGGATATTATGTACCTGTTAATTGTAATATAAATTGTTTACCTTAAATCTTCAAGGTCTTGTTGGCAGCATATTACAAAGTGTTTCTACATAACTGTTGCTTTTATTCCAGCCTGGTCACATAATTAGTAGTGCTGACCATTAAAATATTATAGGCCAGTCACTAACATCACATGTTTAGTCTAGGAGTAGTTTTCTGTTTACTTTCGATTTTTACTCCACTATTATTGTTTCAATATGAATACTTCCGGTTGTAAGATGGACATTTATTTATTAAAATCAACATAGTTTAATTACGGATTCTTATAAATCACTAGCAGCTATCATTTATTAATATTACTTTGCAAATTTCTGCCGAATGGTACCAGTTGAAATTGTTTTAATCCATAGGTCTTCCACTTTAAAGTTCAACACGTCCTGTTTTGCAAGCAACGGAAGCCATCTTGATTTTTACTGTGCCCGTTGCTAGGCAACATATAGCCGACTTGAGTTTCAAAGTCTCTGCAACTTTCTTTTGTGATAGTTACTTAAACATCGCAATGGATTTTTTATCTAGCAACAGATAACGTGCTTTTGAGGTTATTATACTGTTATATGTATTTGTATTTGTTAATTTTATTCTTTTACATCATGGAAGCTATATTTTAAAAACATTCTAGTTGAGCAACCGTTTAAAGGCACATAGAATCGTGCTTCCGGCACACGTTTTATTGTTGCAGGCGCATAGTGCCATGACAGAGTGTGTCCTTAAAAAGAGCATATGTACTACAGATTTTCTGTTAAAAAAAGAGATTCCATCTATAATAAAATGCTTCCATGTATATTTATTAAAATTCTCTGGTGCCAACTATAACATTATATTGTAAGTAAAACATCTTTAGCTCTACAGTATACTTAAACATGTTTTTTTTTTTTTTTTTTTTTTTAATATTTGACATTTACAATACTACTGAAGTTCCTTGCTGGAAAAATAGCGCCCCTTATTATTGGGACACGTTTGAAAGTTGATTTATTTCGTGACCTAAAATATTAGGACATCAAACTATCACATTAAGTTTGTACTGTATACATTCCATACCATGCAACTACGCTGGTTGCATAGTGACTTGTGACACGGTATATTGTTCTTGCTTATCTCTACACCATGCTGTACACCATCATGGGTATGTTTGCATGTATATCCACGTGGTGAAAACTGTACTCCACTAGAGTATGGTATTCTCAATTAAGCTTCTCAATTAATAGCCATTAAGCCCCTAGCAAGAAATAATTGATCTTATAAATATCAGTCACCTACAAATAGTCCTTCTAATTTTATATTTACATATTTAATATATTTTAGTAAAAAAGTATTATCCCAACGGAATAAAAAATAAATAATTTCTTCAAGACATAGACAACATTTGGTTACACCGGTGGTATTAGTGTTTATAATTTGAACTAATCCAGTGATTCAAACCAAGCGCGCATACAATTATCTCATGCAAATAATATTGTAATAATGAAAAGAAATACTTCGCGAATCAGTATCACGAATAAATTTAATGACTCTCAAGTTACGAAATAATACGCTACCATTAACATTATAAAATAAACGTTTGCATGAGAGCTTTTGAAAGAGACTGTCAAGAATATGCATTAAAATGATCGTGAATAGTACATTAGATTAGTACTAAGTATTACATAAGCAAAATGGCAGAGCCATATCAAGCTGACAGTGAGTTCGTAGTGTTCCTTCGACAGCGAACAACTGAAGACAGCGAAGACAAAGACGAAAAATCTGTTCAGGCCAAGTCTGAAAATGACTGCCAAATACAAGAACAAGATGAACCAATAGAACTACACTCCAGTAGTAACAATTACCAGCAAATATCTAGCTTGATGGACATGGTTACGGTTATGGCCAAAGACATTCAAGGTCTGAAAGAGCCAAAGGGTAAGATATCAGAGCTCGAGATGACTTTAACGACAATAAGTCCAGTTAATGTGACATCGCTAAAAGTGCGAATCAATATTATTTGCGTAACGAAATGTTCCATGGCAGCGAACTGCAGCAAGAGTCGCGGTATGTGGCCAACAAACATGGTAACACTCCGTATAGACAAGAGCGGTTCGAAAGACAATCTTCAGTCCCTGACCTCGTAAGCGCCAATGTTTACATGTAAATTATACTAATTCAATAAAAGTGCTTATCAAAAATATTATTTACCTAATTTACCTAATGTATATAATACTATCTGTTGCTAGACGTGCTGCTGTGCTTCGTCCCGGGGTTGTGGGAGGGGTCTGCAGGGACATAGATTCCCAGGCCTGCGTCCTCATGGCCCAACAGAACCCCAACCTCTGCCAGGACGAAATTCTAAGTAGGACGGCGTGTCCGCAGTTCCGTACAATATGCCGTAAGTAGATAACATAAAAACGTGTTGATGAAGACAATTTAGAAACCATTGCCATACAGAAGAGCTGTTGTAAAATACAACAGTTGTGTGTATATTATAAACAGGCCTTCCTAAAGAACATGCTTGCCTCATTTTGATATTCTGCTAATATTTGATGAAACAATGTATTTATCTATAAATAGAATACACCATTTCACTAAACTGATATTGATACACCTCAGGTGTGACAGTAAAATTTACCTTTTTATTTAAATATTGACAGCCTTTGAAGTGGTACAAACTGATGGCATTATTTGACTAGATATAACAATTGACAATATTTACAACTGTGTATATGTAATCTTAATATCACCAGAAACATAATCTTTAAGTCATCCATCCATTTCTAATGTATTTCTGTTCCATGAGTGTTTGTTTTACAATTTCATAGATACCGCCAGGCCCATGTTTTCCTCCATTTGGCACCTTGTATTTTGGTAGCCATGTGTGTTATTGACTTTTAGAACCAATATGTTTCACATCAATTTAAATCAATTTTGGTACTTTAAATATTTTATTATATTTCTAATTTAGGCGCCATTATGTCTTATTGTTATGACGTTTGATAAATGACGTCATGTATTGACCCGTTTTGGCCATTATTGTCACCAAATGTTTGGTCAGTCACGTTACGTCCATGTTGGGCCGTTAATGCCATGGCCATTAATTACCATATTTCTGGTCACTGACCTTGTTTGGGAATATTTTCGTTCGACGATAAGGCAAAATAGCAGCCAGTTGAGCTTAAGTTTGAAACCTGAGTGGACCTGAATTTATGTCCGTCTTGAAGATCTGTTGAAGTAAATAACACTCAGTGTTCATTACTGCATATCTATTTTAAAGTATATATCCATGATGTATATAACTTGATAACTATATTTAACACTGGTTTTTTAAGCTTTTATAAGAGTTTTCTCGAATTATTTATCTTTTGCGAAAACAACGCTGTGACTATCTGCATCAAAGGGAGATCACTGATCAACAATTTTCATACGCGATATCCTGCTATAATTGTTGATAAGCTGGCGGTTACTTTTAACCAATATTTAATGATCAAATCTAACGTTATATATATATATGTCAAAGATACGCTATATTCATATATGTAACTGAATAAATTGTTGTTGAACGTTATACATGACTCTTTTATAAACATTGCTTTCGTGAAAACACATCATATTAAGTATACTGATATATATGCGGGCACAATAATAGAAATCCATCAAACTATAAAAGCAGAGGTCCGTAACAATATTATCAAACCACCAATGTGTGTCATATAATTTAAGGATTGGTTTATGGAATGTCACTATGTCATTTATATAAATATATATATAGGATCTGACACTCGTTGTCATTTCATACCATATTTTATTAAACGAGTTCCGGAAGTTTGTAAGTAAGCGAGCCTTTAGCGAGCTTACTAACGAATTTCCTGGACGAGTTTAATAAAATATGGTATGAAATGACAACGAGTGTCAGATCTTTTTTATCACATGCTTTTAAACGAAAAACAAAACTTATAATTTTATCAAAACATGTTGATAAATCCTAAAAGTTGTGTATTGACATAACGTCATTTCATGTTGACGACGTCCTTTCACCAAAATAACGTCATGCGATTGGTCAGTCAAATTATATGTAGCCAATGAAAACGGTCAAAATGTTTATCTTACACATGTAAGATAGAAATATTCGTAATGGTTGCATTACACGGGAGACAAGGTATAGCATGTGATAAATGTGTTTCTGTTATAGTTTTTATTGAGGTCATCTATTATGTACCGGCTCGTTTCAGCACTGGAATGTTACCATTGCGAGGTGTCAGTCCGGGACTACAAAGACTGCAACGCAACAACGACATGTGACGTCAACCATGTTGGTGAAAGTGTCTCTGATATGCTAAATTACGTATCGCGACATATCACATGTATTTCCAAAACTAGTATATAGTGTTTTCACCAATTTTCAAAGTCAAAATTAAGTTTCGAAGTCTGTTCGTGTATATTCATAGATGTTCGTGTAACCTAATTTAGTTCAAGTATACATTCGACTGAATATAATAGTAGTTACTGCTACATTTAAGCAAGTACCGATGGTGTAGTGGTAAGCATGTCTACCTATCAACCAACCGACTAGGGTTTGAATCTCAGGGAAAGCTTTTGAAATCAAAATGTTTTGTAAACGAAAATTACGGTGCACGAGAATATCATGAAAGTGATGGTTGTGTTTGAAATGAATACATGTATATCTACTTATCTTATTTCAGTTTTTGCTTTCAAAGCAATAATGACAGAAACGATAAAGACACAAGGGTCCGAAGCAAAATTAATTATCTACAGTGAAAACCCTCTCAACCGGACGTCTTAGCGACCATGAAAAAAGTCCGGTTTAGAGGGGATTCCGGTTTTGAGGAGAAATCATAAATGCATTTTACTTATTAGTCCGTATACAGTCTAAAGTTGAAAGTCCAGGTTTGTAATGTTTCATATACCATTATTGAACATCTAAGATGTATTAAAACAAAAGAACATTTCATCATATCAGTAAATAGTTAATTTACTCTATATGTCATAATAATGTATCATGCACGTGCGCGTGTTCTTTCAATTTCAGTTTTAAAATGAATCCATTTCGTACTTCTAATCAATATTTTGTAATTATATATTGCATGTTCGTAACGTTCATGTATCTCTTCTATGGCCATACGTTTGTACTGAACTAATTTAAAAGCAATTCATTTGCCATAATGCATTGCTTAAATTTAATAGTACACAGGTCAATGTTGTGACCACGTCCCCGATGTCTTCACATCCTTAATTATCTCTTTAGATTGATTTAAGATTTTCACACTTCCCTTATTTTTCGAGAGACTGTTAATTTTGCAGGACTTAAATCCGCAGAACACAACCTTGTAACCCATATCAGATGTGCGATGAACAAAGACTAGAACGAGAGGTTAAATTACGCTTGACAATAAACAGTGATGCTCAAAATTAGACCGGTTTTCGGAATTAAGGATATTCTGGTATTTACGAGATTTGTTAAATAAGAATATATAGTGAAATAAAACGGGACTGGAAATTGTGTCCGGTTTGGAGAGGATTCCGGTTTAGAGAGGATCCGGTTTAGAGGGTTTCAACTTTATAACACATCTGAATGGTTTATAAACCAGATAAGTTCTTCTTTCCTTGAAAATCCACTGGCATGAGCAAGAGAACATCGACATTATTAATATATATATATATATATATATATAATGAAAAGTTCAAACACGTGACATGGGATTATAAATATATATTAACAATATAGCCAACGCGTTTCGACAAAGCTCATCAGGGCATAATACAATATATCATAACGTCAAAATGCCATAGAGATAACGTCATTTCAATTATAACGTCATAACGTCAACAAATATTATATAAAATTTAATTGTGGTTTCAATATATGAATACAATATTGCTCTTTCGCTAACCTAGCTGAAACACTGTCCGAGAATAGTTTATAAAAAGGAGAAATTTGAAATTTCGGTTCAGATGTAGAACACTCATCCAGGTGTTTACTTAAAGGCATCTGTCTTGTTAAGGGGTCTCGCATTTGTTGTTCATGAAAAGATCTTCTATGTCTAAATTTATCGCCAGTTTGTCCAAAAATATAAATGTTCTTGCATCCATTGCATACTAATACATAAATAACATTTTTAACATCACACGACATATTCGTTTTTATATTAAACAGTTTACCGTTAAAATTAAATGAATTTCCTTCAATAATATTAAGGGGTCTCGCATTTGTTGTTCATGAAAAGATCTTCTATGTCTAAATTTATCGCCAGTTTGTCCAAAAATATAAATGTTCTTGCATCCATTGCATACTAATACATAAATAACATTTTTAACATCACACGACATATTCGTTTTTATATTAAACAGTTTACCGTTAAAATTAAATGAATTTCCTTCAATAATATAGTAACAGAGGGCACATCTAGCTTCATTGCATTTGGTTACTTTAGG
This sequence comes from Congeria kusceri, assembly GCA_027627225.1. Classification (NCBI taxonomy): domain Eukaryota; kingdom Metazoa; phylum Mollusca; class Bivalvia; order Myida; family Dreissenidae; genus Congeria; species Congeria kusceri. The sequence continues at coordinate 21,256,687 of CM051034.1, forward strand.
TTCTTGAGAGGAAAAGCTAGATTTAGTTAGTAGACGTTTTAAATTTGGTGGCTGTCTTTTGCATTTTATTATTCTATTATCTGAAATTATTTTGTTCATAACAGAGTCCGTTTTGAAAATGTCTGTGTTGTTTTTAAGAAAAAATATATATTTATTTATTAAAAACAAAAACAAGTGATGAAGATATTTTTTGAAGAGAATTCAGCACAATCAAATACCATTTTTATAACCTGATTGAGATTGAGTGATAAGCCCACACGTAAAAGTTACAAAACGCAAAACTAAATTTTTTCGACGTTACGTACTGCGTCAGTATAACTGATCGATATTCCCATTGTAACACCTTAAATCAATTATTATAAATTTTTTGTTAAGAAATAATAATGTTCAACTCTTTGTATCAAGAATATAATGTTTGTATCTCTAATAACGTTGTTTGTTAATTAGCTTTTTCATAACATTCTTCATTTATATTGCACAATTAACTTTAACACGTTTATAATGCATCATCATCAGCAATTCAATTCCACCAATGAAACTGCTATTAAAATCAATTATAATAGGAAATGATACAAACTTTGTTTTACCGTCATTTTATAGGAACAAATTGCTGAACGGAGATAGTAACATTATTACATGGCGTATAGAATTAAATTTGTCGACATCCCACACTTAAAGTGAACTCCAATATGATTGATGTAAGTGAACGTTTGTTTAATCGTGTGATGTTAACTGAAATAAAAGTTGGCTACACATTTGAGAAGAATGCAATTAAATATATTCCATTAGGTCATGATTATCATATCGATTATACAACCTCAACAATTATACAATCCAAGTCCAAATCCAAATTTATTGCATAAACATTATACAATGTTAAAGCACAATAAATAATATTGACATGGAGAAATACACAATTACCAGAGCATATAACAAGAAAGTGTTGGGCATCACAAAAGTTAATGAATATTATAAGTGTTATGAACAAGTCATATCATTACACTGATAAATTCAAACAGCATGGTTGAAATTTTACTAGTATAAAACGTACAATAAAATTAATGTAAATTCAAGTATATATTCTTAGTTTCTCGGCAAAATATATACATTTAGCGATATTATATAACGTAGAACAATTATGAACAGGTCAAATCATTATACTAATAAATTCAAACAGCATGGTGGAAATTTTACTCGGGTAATACGTACAATCAAATAAATTTAAATTCAAGTATCTATAGTTAGTTTCTCGGCAAAATATATCAATTTAGCAATACAATATAACGTAGAACTAGACGTTGATTTTAGTAGCGACTCAAATTTATTAAGCGTGAGCCAGTGACAAAAATAAGGTTTGAAGTATTTCATTTTAAGCTCCCTGTACATTGGGCAAAAAGTAATATGGTATTCTGTTTCTGTTTGGTTCATGTTACAGGAGTGACAGATTTGTTCATTAACAGACATGTTTGTGTATCTGCCGGTCTCGATGGCTAATTTGTTTGATGACGTTCTAAATCTTGCTAGAGCAAATCTGTATTTCTTTCATGGATATTTTGCAAATACGTCTCTAGTTTAAGTTCATTTTTAATAATAGAATATGTTCTTAGTTTTGAAGAGGAATTAACGTCAGAATGCCAGGTTTGGTGAGAACTGTCTAGAATTCGTATCTTAACAGTTTCTATAGAAGTTACGTCAAAATTTTCTGTATTCCATATTTCGCCAAAACCATTTAGTTGTAAGGCATTCCTGTATATTTGATACCCAGTTATTTTTGTCATGGTTTCTATTTCTTCACGTATCCGCCTTAAGCATGTTATACACCTTTTTCACAATATGCTTATTATCTAAATTGATAATTTTTGGCAAATATTTTAACATATGAATTTTTCGACATACATGTAAAGGGACCCTACCGAGTTTTCCGTAGAGGGCAGCTAAATTTGTTGATTTTTTACTCCAAGCAATGATCTCGAAAATGTAGTATGGAGCAGTTCAATATCTTTCGCTTGGTGGTAGTCCCATATTTCAGAGCAAAAATTAAAAATAAGGGCAACAAGGGTATCAAATGATTTTATTCTCTGTGGATTGGTAAATCTACTGCATCAAATAACTCAAATAATTTACTCAGTGAGAAGGATGCATGTTGTGCGATCGAATTTTGTGATCGGTAAAAATTACCATTTTTCAACAAGTTGATGCCCAGGTATTTGAACAAAGTTACAGTTTCAACTAAAGTATTGTAAATATATAACTCAAAAGTAGTTGCCCGTCCTCTATCAAACACCATAGCTTTAGTTTTTGCGACATTAATTTTCAGTCCACATGCATTACACCAGTTGTCTACATCTTTTAACATAAGCCTAAGCATTTCTGGGGATTTGGCAAACAATACCATATCATCTGCATATAATAGGATGAATAATTTCAGATTTTCTATACATACAATTCCTGGAAGGTTTACGTGAGCAATATTATTTATAATGTCATTTATGAAAAACATGGCTAGCAGTGGAGAACTGGGATCACCTTGTTTAACACCAATTGAGCAGTCAAAAAAGCAGATAATGAATTGTTATAACGTACACATGACAATTGTACATAGCTTTTAATGCATTCATAAAGTGAGTACTAACATTTTCTGTCAGTAGATTTTCCCATAAAATGTTGTGAAGGCTGTGTACGCAGTCCCTTCATCTTGTTTCCTGTTTAATCACGACCCACACAAGCATGATTCTGTCATATCTCATTCTTAGACAATTAAAATGAATTTGTAAATATTAAATAGAGCTTTAAAATAGTCATAGTTCGCCGTTTCCTGCATGAATGTCCAAATGGATTTTGTTTTTGGTTTTTGAAACCGTTTAAAAAGTATATTTAGATTAAAATATATCGATCATTTTTTAAAACGTTTTTTTTTATTCCATGTAACATCCATTAGGATTTGGGTGTATGGAGTTAGTGCTAAAATGTTATTGGATCCTTGAATTTATTTCGCAATATATGATTAACAATCTGAAAATCTGCTTATTAAGGGAAAAAAAGGCAGTGTGTCACAGTGATTAACATTGTTTTAATTGAAATATAAATAATGATATGTCGTTAAGAAATGAGGGAAACATGCACGTAATCTTGTAATTATAATTTGTCCGCTGTCATTTTAAAATAATTAAAGCATACACATTACCGTTTCTGTTTTTTATGAAAGCACATTCTCCGTTGGGCTACACTTAATTGATGTACATTTCCAAATAATATCACATACTCGATTAATAATTTCAATGAGTCTGTTCTTAATTAATGTGTTTTAAAGCGTCCGGCGTATTGTAATGAATTTATAATTGTTGAGACATAAACTTACGTCTTAAATCATTTTAATTTGTTATTTGATGAATATGTGTTGACAGCTTTCGACCTTAATATTTCAGAACAGATCTTTCATGAACAAATACTTTAACCGATTTGTGGTGTGACGTTCTTTAAAATGCTGCATAAACTGTATAACGTATATGTATATAACGTCCATATATATTGTGATGTTTTATGTTTATTATAGCGCTGATGTATTATGTTTATTATAGCACTGATGTGTTATGTTATCAGGATTGCTATACAACAGTCTAGATACATAAGCAGTTTCAGGCTAAAATATGCTGTAGTTCATCTATATGTATCCTTAAACCGGACGTGTGTGCATTATAACATATAATCTTGTCTTTTGCTAATCCTTTCTGTCCGAACTTGAAAATGATATTTCAAAAACAAATAATGAAATAAGGCCAAAACTGGTGACAACGAATTATAAACGATTATGTTAACTTTGCATTTCCGGTAAAAGCTTTGAATGAATTTAAATCGGAGCAATATTTTTGTATGATTGCCGACTGGTGTAGGAGTAATCATTTGGTATCTTACACACTGAACGCTTTCGCAATGTAAACTTCAATATTGCCAAGCATTTTGCTGTTCCGTTTTGCGGATTTCCACAAGAAATCATTTCGATAATTTGGAGAGAGCAAATATCTTAGTAAGAGACACGTTCGGACCGCGTAGTCCGTGTTTGTATGACCAAGTCACAGACACCTTACTACCCAACCCACGGTACCGTCACAAGCAAATATTAGGTTAGAGCAAAGAGTTCGACAGTCGACCGTTGCTTCACGGAATAAAGCCTGGTGCCTGACAAGTAGAATAGAAACCCTTATCATCTGAAGGTCATTTATTTCATTTTCATTTTAAGTGATAATTTTACCCATTCAAAGCCGCACACAGAATAAAAACAACACAATTACAGAACGCAAATATTATTGAATTATTATTAAAACAAGGGTCGTCTCGTGTCTGGAAAGTTATAGGCACAGGGTCTACTTTAAATTAAATTACTTTAAATAAACACTATTTCGAAAAATTAGAAATTCTATTTGTATTCAGAACTGAATTATATTGATAAAAACATAAAACAGTTTACATCTTCTGAGAATGTGTATTATTTTAATATTGTCTATGATTTTTTTCAAGGAGTTCAAACCTCGATTAAGTGGAACATATCCCAGTATATTAGTTATATAGCTCCATTACACATTACTATTTAACCTTGTATGCTATAAAAACAACACGTTATTCAGTAGTTTCCTTTGCAGACACTACATTATGGTTTAACACAATTAATATATGTAAGCATAACGGTGCATTGATAAACAAGTTAAATGTTTACAATGTATTTTTCGGATTCAGAACACGTTTTGAAACCTATTGTACTATGTAAAATAGTTACAATTAGTAACATTGTTTTATTCAAATATATTCTTTGTCTACGGAAAATTATTTTATACATACTGCGGATCTGGACACTTTAACACAAATGTTTAGTAGTTAAAATATAATCGAGGCGTGTCGTGGAAAAACCGGGCTTAATGCATGTGCGTAAAGTGTCGTCCCGGATTAACCTGTGCAGTCCGCACAGGCTAATCAAGGATGGCACTTTCCGCCTACAGTGGATTTATGTGTAGAAGAGACTTCATTGAAACAAAAAATACCATAAGACTGGAACGTGTCGTCCTGGATTAGCCTGTGCGGAATGCACGACACGTTACGCACATGCATTAAGCCCGGCTTTCCCACTACACGCCACAATTATTGTTTTAGTAATGCCTTGCAATGTATTTAATTATTTATTGCCCATTATTATTTACAATAAATTATTATTTAGTATCACGATACAACTATGAATGCCATGTATGCACTTACCAAATGTAAGCATTTAAGTGTTCCGTGTATAGTTCTGACCGTATTGTTTTGTGTGTTATAGATCATTTACTGTTTGCAAAACGTTGAAATAATCAGCAACAAGGTCATAGTAAGTGTGTTACTGTGTTACCGGTGAGACATTTACTGTTTGCAAAATGTTTACATAATCAGCAACAATGTCATCTTAAGTGTGTTACCTGCTATTTAAGTGACGTTTCCATATATTAATGCTTCATAGGTGGGAAATAAATTTGCTTTATGCATATATTGTTATATAAAATATTAGACACACGTTAATTAAAATAGGTTGATGTTTTGGGTGGATAATGTACGCTTTGATACAAATATTTGGTAGTTAAACTATAATTATTGATTGATTAATGTGATGCAATGTACGCAATTGTTTATTGACCATTATAATATACAATAAAATATTGTATATTATAATGATACAATAATACAATTTGATACAACTATGAATGCCATTTTTTATTCACTTACAAAATAGATCTGCATGTGTTCTTAGAAGAAATGTTGGAATACAAATTATTTTGTGTTCCTATATCTGATTTCAAGTCTTTTTTAAATGTTCACACGCATTATTTTTTAATATTTTTGTTCATATGACAAATCCTATTTGTTCACTTTGAAGCAAAACATACAATAATGAAGGAATTAACAATCCTGCAATGACCGTTAAAATGCATACATAAGTAATAAACATGTTAGATCTGATAATTTGCTTGATACCGATGAATAAATGTTTAACACGCATACATAAGCAATCAAAATGTGATATATGGTGTATTTTCTGTCTACCGGTGTATAATCGTTTAAAGATGTTGTAATTCGTACATACAAACATTCAAGTGCTCTGTTTCTCGTTATGATCGTATTGTTCTATGTGTTATAGATCATTTACTCTTTGCCAAACGTTTACACAATCAGCAAGAAGGTCATTGTAAGTGTTTTACCAGTTATTTAAGTGACGTTTCAATTTATTCATGGTTCGGCAATAAATGTGCTTTATGCATATTTTGTTTCATAACATATAAGACACACGGTAATTAAAATAGGTTGTTGTTTTGGGTATATAAATGAAAGGACGCATCGAAGCTAAAAACTAATGGCTTACATGTGATTAAAATACACCACAAGCAACGATTTTACATGCATTATATTTTATTTTGAAATGTGGCTTTTAATTGGTAGTCGCCTTTATTTGCACACTTTTTTTGCTAAATAAAATCTTATTTTCACTATGATGTTGATATTCGTGTAGATATTACTCTTTTGGCTAAATAAGATCTTATTTTCACTATGATGTTGATATTCGTGTAGATATTACTCTATCATTATCATGACGTTACCGTATTTATAGTACTCCGGACCGTGTCTGAAACATTATTTTGCCATTTAACCATCGTGGTTTGGATTTCGTTTCAAAACTCACGGAACACCGTACCATAGCGACAGTTTATGCACACGCAAACACGTTGTGGTCGCATTTATTGCACGGTGCGTTAAATGACGTGTAAATACAAAACGGCGATAAAGGCAAAATTAACTGAACAGGAAAAACAACGATACAACTGCAACTGAAATATATAATGGATGTATATTGAATTTCCGTGTGAATAACTTAAATATATGGATTTCAAAAGTAAATTCTAAATTCCTTACGCGTACGTTATTTTTATTTACTACAGTTTAACTGTTACGTGCCCACAAAACATAACCCTATATCCAGTAATATTCTGAACCAGTTGCTCAAAATTTTAACGGCCCATTAAGCTAACAGCCTTTTAACTTGAGATGTAAATAACATTAATATTACAAGCGACATGCTCATCAAACATTTGAATGTTATTCGAGAATACCAATTTATTTAGAAGAAATACTCAGTTTAAAATTGTAACGCTTAATTTACATCAATAACTTTATCCAAAAGTTTACGGCTGTTAGCTTAATTAGGAAGCTATGTTCGTCTACGTGTTTATTAGATACCTTTCACCAGGACGAGTGTCATGACACTGGATAGTTTGAATGAATCAATTCATTCATAAAATGAATTCATTTATTCAATCAATTCATTCATTAAATCAATTCATTCATTCAATCAATTCATTCATTCAATCAATTTATTTATTCAATCAATTCATTCATTCCTTCATTGATGGATAAAAAGACTAAATCATGCATGAGTGAGTGAGTGAATGAGTGAGTCAGTGAGTGAGTCAGTGAGTGAGTTGAAAAAGCGGGAGTTAGGACTAACATACAAATGCGCACTCACAACATTCTCTTAAACTTCTTTATAACAAGTCTTAAACTTCTTTATAAGAAGTTTTAAAACGGCCTTATAACCCTTCAGGTGCCCCGCGGATCATCGCGCAGCGCAAATGCCGTTTATATGGGTTGGTATTCACAAAGCATCTTAAGTAATTTCTTAAATATTTTCACTTAAGTGCAAAATTTGAATATATTATATTTCTTGACTTAATAAACAGATGCATATGTTGTTGATATTTCTCAAATAACATGTTCAGAATGATGCTATTTTAAAGTGTAACTTAGTGTTAAACTGTTCCTTTATGGAATTATACAGTTGAGGAAATTCCCAAATTTAAGGATAAGGATAACATTTAACTTAAGATGCTTTGTGAATACTGTGTTCGTTAGTGGGAGTTTCTCTGCTATTGATGAAGCTTGAGTTTCACAATAGTTTACATTGATATAAGGTGACAGTAGAACACATTTTAGTAGTCACGGGACAAACACGTGCTTCATTTGTGTGACGTCACTAAGGATGTGACGTCACATTTCGTTCTCATCTTCATTTTTCTTGTTATGTGGTATGGGTTTGGTTTATATGTTACCTTCACTTGGGAATAAATGTGTGAAAGCATTGCATGCTTAATAAACTTTATAAAGGTTTATAAATGCGTTTGTCCCTGTGAAAAAATATAGTTGTGTTGTCTAAAAAGTTCCCTGTCTATGTTTTCCAGTAGTTGCATTCATATTTTCCCAATGGTTTGACATGTATTTGGTGCACCTCTGTATATCAGTAACTAAGTTGGTATGCCTCTTACTTTAACATTGGATTACTTATTAATATTTTCAGGTTTCAAATACAGGTGGACAAATGATTCAAGGCTTTGTAAGCTTAAAGCTTACCTGCCGACACATTTGTGACCAAGTAATTGGAAATTAAGGACCTACTAAGGACCTAAAAATATTAGGCTACCAAACGTGTATGTGTAAAATGAAGTGATTTTATAACTAACTTATTGCAAAACGTGCAAGATCAAATGATATGCATGTTGATAATTATTGAATGGTATGACCCTGTGTCATTTCATTTGAATGTAAGAGATTGTGAAACTCCAAGAGCCTCGATTGTAGACATAAGCCATTTACCAACGTATTGACCATTATAAGAGGCAAGTGACTATTTTGCACCTGGACAAATTTACCGACATCAGTGCAAAGATTAATAAACTAACTCATTGCTTTTCAAGGGTTAAGATAATACAAGATCATACAATATTCGATTTATTACAGTTTATTTTCTGTATGGTTAACTACTTATCAAAGTAAAACAAACACTCGGCATTATACGAGTAATAATATTGTTAAATAGCAAACTATGGCGGTTAATGCAGCTAATATTCATTTCGTAAAATTGACATTAATTTAAAATGAACTTTCGGATGTTGGTTTCTTGTCTGAATATGTACACAATTACAAAATATGAAACTGGACAACTGGACAATTACATAATATGCAACTGGACAACGCAAATCATCGTCATTTGTCATTAATATTTTACTCAATGAAAAACTGCGTACGTGTGTTTATAAAGTATATATGTAGAGACAGTATTTTGCCTTAAAATATGTTCATTCTACGTGCAATTATTAACTTCGATTCACTAGCATTGGCAACGCAGTTCGTTGCATGTTTATTAGTTACTGAAGAACCTGGCAGGACTCCATCAGGGTAGACAGAAGACGATCCAGAAGGCATGCCACAACTTGACACATGTTTGGAACGGGACACATGTAAGGAACGGAAATAAGAAAAAGTAACAAAAACATAAATATGTTTATTATGTTTTTGATAAGCAGCAGGATTGACTGTGCGTGGCGTAGTTGTTATTGTTTTTTCAGCGCTATAAAGGTAATAATGGCGTATAGAGGGATGCCAGAAGAAAGACGTACCAGATTGATATCGCCGGTAAAACAACCACCAAATTGAAAGATATGTATGTTGCATGTAATTTCTAGTATTCTTGTATTTTACTGAATAATTTATCAGTATAATAATAATCCGACACGAGTAAAAAAAAATAAATAAATAATAGGAATAGGTGTAGATGAAGTACAAAAGAAAAAAATGTATGTCACAATCTTAAGATGCCCTCGAAACACTTAAAAACACATTTCTTAACTGAAAGCAATAAAAGGAACATGTGTTATAGATAAACAATAACAACAAATGCTGAACAACTGGATCGCCACCTACTAGACAGTATAAAAAAAAAATGCCGTGCATTGTTATCAATCCAGAGACACAATCATAAATAATACTCGCACTAGACTATTATATTTTTTCAATAAGGGAGCATGTGTCTTGGTACCAAGCAGTAAATGATATTCATCCAAGACACATTAGTGAAAATACAGTGATTTAGGTAAAAAACTGAATGCAAATGAAAAATAGGAAATGAATTTATTTTCCAAAACGCGTGAGTCAAATGTATGCATAGATGTAGAGATTCTGAAGATCAAAATAGCTTTATCACAAGTAAATAATAGGCCTACACACGGATAGTGATACATTTGCCAACGTCATAAAGATTTGTGAAGAAAACATGCATAAGACCTGGGCATAAAATATTTGCAACTCTTATTTGGGATGCCCGTTTGTACCACGAAGTCGTCTACAAAGGCGACATTAAACCACTTATTTTTTGCAAAACAATAAATGATTGTTATACCAATTCAAACAAAGATGCAGCAAAACCATCCTGAGGTTGCACTACATAAAAACAGAAAGAAAAAATGACTCTATTCGAGAGGTACTCCTTCCATTTGTAGTGTATTTTTGATAGTTGAATGATATATTTCTTCTGCTTTATACTGCCTCTAACCTGGCCTACATTTTATTGTTGGCACGATGAGGTACAAAAAACCGTGTCGGACCATCCATTCGCTATCACGGATAATCCCTATTCCATAGCGCTGCACCAAACATGCCATGATGGGTGGTCAGTGTTGTCAGAAAATATTTTCGCACAAAGGGACGGTATGCGTGGATGATTTTAAACATCTGCACATCTGCTTGAATTGGTCACACGCATTTCGATGCGTCGTCAAACTTTTACTTTTTTACATCTGCAAAATGAAATATACAACATATTATCAGAAACATTCCTGATTACCTATTTGTATTATTCTTTAAAAGAGTCATGTTAGCTGTATGTCATCATATTTTAATATGTAGTAACGTAGATATTTAAAACTAGCATCGCTATCATATGTAATCTGAGCCTTTAAAAATGATTGTATTTCACACATATATGCTGATTCAAGCGATACAGTGTTCCGTTGCATAAAACGGTTGTTATATTATTAGTATGTTTTATTCTATTGTTTAATTATATACCCAAAGTTTAACATCAACTGACAAATGAACCCATTCACGTTGATTTTATTCAAACTGAACATTTTATCTTTTCTCTTTTTCTACAGTTTTCGAAAAATATTTATCTACAATTCTTGTAAATACGTTGAACTTTATTAAAAGTCTGAAATTGTTCTTTAGTTATAAGCAGCGAACATACAGCCTTGAAAGATAATAATATTTAAAGATTATGCATTAAGTATAAATAAGGAATAATTATTCCACAAACATATTGCTAATCAGAAAATTTTATTCAAGTCAACGTTTTATTCGCTCATATTCATGAAACGTGAACACATGAGGAAACAGTATGTACGAGTACATAATACAATAAGTTGGAAACAAGGTGATCAGTATACTTAGTTTCTAGATTCTAGAATGTGAAACAAGATTAATAAATCACGGATACACGTAAATAAGTATAAATGAGTATAAATACATATATAAACAATGGAACAACTAAACAATAGTAGTAGCAATAATGTTAAAACAACTGTTACGTTAACTAAATTTTATATAATTTCTAATAATATTTTAGTGACACGTTAGTTATCAAAAGTCATGAATATTTGTGACAAGCGAGGGTGTTTCAAAACATAAAAAAGTCAAGATGTTCTGCTCAAAAAGTCCACAACTTAACCTGCACGTCTTTGGAAACACGGTTCATAAATCTCACTTTGCATTAGTATGACAAGGTCGTATTATATAGTGCTTCGTGTCTATTGCCACTGTAAATAAGCGAAGCTATGATTATGAATTGATATGTTTTTAAAAGTTGTTAGTGACAAATTCAGTTTCAGTTTAGACATTACAATATTGTTTTGATAACGGCTGTTGCAAACAATTAGAAATAACACCAAGATTAACAATGTCAAATCACACCACGATTCCACGTAAATTTTTACTTAATTAAGTTAATACACACTTTATGTGCAATACATTCATTTCAAAACTGTGTTTACAAGCCTACCAGTTTATTACTGGGTATTATATCACATACAATAAAATACAATATTTTAAATAAATTGACCGCGGGTAATAAAGTCATAGAAAGTTAAGGTAAATTATTGTTGAGAAGAACAGAATCATGTAGATATAGAGGATATTTGTTTAATGCAGTGTAAGATCGTATTTTATTTCATTAGTGGTCATAGAAACAATATGTGCACCAGTGGCGGAGCCTGAGTGAAAATATCTAGTTTCTATGACCACGACGGAAATAAAAAAACGATCTTACAGTGTATTAAAAACATTTTATTTTTATTTTATGTTTTTCAACGATAAATTTTAAAAAAATGCGCGATATATTATGCTGAAGCGTCACTGAAGTTTTGTTTATTATGACGTCATAAATGTGATGTCATTATGATTCCAAAATTGTCGATTACTGTTGTGGTGGGAAAATAGTGCCACTCTTACTGCGTCGTTGTCGATTAATTATATTTGCATTGAATTTTATTATGCGTTTTCTGTTGTTTAAAGGGCCGATGTTTACAATGACGATTAGGGTATTCACATAGTTTTAAAAATAAAACAAAAAAACAAAGTTACAAGTAGTTCCATATAACCAAAAGTGAAATGATCAAACGTTATAATTTCGCTCGACCTAGAGTGAAATGATCGGGTTATCATTTACTGGTATTCTCCACTCATTCACCGCATAGCATGAAATAAATCGAATAGCATATAATCGTATATGCGTTTTATATTTCAGCACATGTTTGCTGGCTAAATATTCAGAACAATCAAGCAGTTTGTAACTTTAAAACAGCTTAAAGCAAACATGGAAATTATAGCATTAATCAGTTAACACTATTTCGACCGAGTTTCACTCAGACAAATATTTATCAATAATGCTAGGATAACATAATAGAAAGAAATACCGGAGCGGAATCAATTCTAACTGCAACCCGTTTCCGCTTTAAATTTCTCTCTATACAAGACCGGGACGCTGTGACAAGGCGAAATTAATATCACACGTTCGCCATCAAAAACTAATACAAGCACGAAATTTGAACTATAATTATCGCCCTAACATTTTTACAATTGCGTATTTCGACAATTTACCAAAAAAAGAAATCTGCAGAAAACTAACACAAACAAGTGTTGCGTTTTGGCATCATCGCATCGTCCCATCGTCGTTCCCGGACAATATGCCCGATTTGGATATTCTGGCACTGATATAACATGAACAACTTTTATATTACAAAATACTTATACTTCCGTCAATTAGATTATATACTTCCGTCAATTAGATTATGAAAACGAGCCCATCTCCTTTATAAGATTTTAAAAGACACCGTTTTACTCCCATGCTGTTAAAACAACTTAGGAATTTCATCCAGGCACCAAAATTAATCCGGGGTGACGATACGACGAGACGACGTTTTAGTTTTCATTTTTCTGCGGATTTCAAATTTGGGAAAATCGGGGAGACACAAAATTGTAATCATGTCAGGGCGATAACTATCTTCCAAATTTCGTGTCAATATGAATTTTCTGAGGGCGATATTGCGAAATAAATTGCATGTTGTCGATCTTGTATAGAAAGAATTTAATTGGCTGAAACAGGATTCCGTAAGTTCCTGTTTGATTAATACCACTGGCTAACCGTTTGGTGATATACGGAGAAAATTTAACAAAGTTTATCACTTCTTTTGAGATAACATAATTTTAAAAACTGTCAGTGGCATACATTTATGACTGTCTACGGATTACAAAACTAAAATCCGAAATAAAAATATCAATAAATATAGATAAGAAAGACATGTTATATTTCAGTCAACCGAAATTGTTTGTTAACTGCAAAATTATTTCTTAAAATAATCATTTGTATTTCTAAAAATAGCTCTGAAACTGAGGCCTTGCGTGCACGTGGGACAAATAATTAGGGTTTTGTGTAGCGAGACATTTGCGTTCTTAATAAGCAGTTTTTTCCGCATTTTATTGTATGTAATGCCAATGAATAATGGTTATTTTGATGCTGCACAGGCTCACATGGACATAATATTAAAACACGATAATTTAATTTTATCATGGGCGTTGTTAAGGGAAAGTATCTGATTGATCGAGATCAACAAATTAGAAATCGCCGGTAAAAAAAACGTTTATTCTACATGGGGTGGCGGATTTAGGCAAGTGACGGATTTAGGCACTGCGCCAGTAACATATGAATTTTTAAATAATGAAGTAAAAAAACAACACTTCTAAACCGATCTGCAGACGGATTCTGACATTTTTTGGCATTGTATGCAAATCATCTGCAATTTCGACCGCCATTGTCTGTATTTTTTGTTTCAATGACAATGCATCCCATAACTATAGACCAATAAACTTCCATATTTAAAGAACCACTTAAACATCAGTTTATCCTTATAATCATATTATGACGGTCATTTTTGTGTCATTTACTGCTCTGTCTACTTTTTGGTGATCCCAATAATAAGTGAACAGACGTTTGTTCAGTATTTTAAAAATATCATAATCAATTAAACATATTTTATTTCAAATAGAACATTAACACTTCTGTGTTTAAACACTAAATATGTTTATATGATTTTAAAGGCTTTTAAACAAAGATCATATATAGAGAATTGTCTACTTTTTGTTTAAATATCACATTAGCACATGTTTTTCCTTTCACTAGATTAACAAAATTCATATAAGGACAGGTTTGTCACTCACTTTCTAATTTCAACACACATACAACATTGTGAAAGACACTCTGGTCGTCATATGTTAAATGTTTTTATTCTAGAAATGAAACGGCTACGTTTTGTCATGTTTTGTTTAAACTTCATAATTACACAGCTATAGATGTGTGACGTCAGTAAATGCTATGTTCTCATGTGAAAACTATAGAAAACGGTTGCTAACAAACACAGCAACAAACGCCCTGAAAAACACGTAAAGCATTTGGTGCCCTTTGTGGAGAAAACAATGTTTTTTCGTGATAACGCTGTCAAACATTTGAAGTCTATTTGATTTGACCGTCTTTTGCATTTTACGGCTTATTTTTACATAGGTACAGCTTTGCACGCACGCTGCTTGATTGTTTATTCTCATTGTGATTCTTGATTCTGGGCTAAGTGTGAGGTTTGGCGCCCATGAAACCGGTTTAAGCCCAAAATTCTTTGCATTGACCGTTACAAAGGCGGTGGCCCCAGTTTTATTCACGTGTGTTTTGTGTTTGTTATGTGTTTTTGTGATGTGCTGTGTAGTTTTTAGGCAATTGGTCACTTGCCATAAAAAAGGGCCTGGGGGGCTGCTTAAAAGAGTTCCCTCCTTGCTGTCGCAATTGGAGTCTCGCTTTTTTATATTTATACGTTGTTTCAAAACTTTTTTTTTCTTAATGTATTTTCATTGCTATGAATTATACAGAATCCATTATAACTAGAATAATGGTAATTTTAGTGTTTTTATAAGCAGTACCCGTAATTATTTTGAAACTTATGCGGAATATTTTGTAGTTATAATGAATGTCATTGTATGACTCTGGTCTATAAAACTTGCCATACACATTTTATTATATATATATTTATGAATGCGTTTTAGGCATTGGATTGCTGATGAAAAACTGACAATATTCTATTTAACAATAGAAAAAGAAACAACATACTTATCATGCTTTATTCCAATGATTTATTGTGTTTTTCCTGTGTTCAGTTGGAGTGACTTATTCAGAGCTGTTTTTGTTGTTGTTTTGTTATTTTTTGTGTATTGTTTTTTTTTGTGCTTTTAGTTTATGGGGTTTAAAGTCGGGGGTGGTGTTTCAGTCGGGTTTAGTTAGTTAGTTAGTTTGTTTGTTTGTTTGGCCCAAAATTGCCTTATACAGGCCCGTAGAGTATCGGTTTGTGCATGTTATTGGCGAAAGTATAAGAGCTATCGCCACGAAACTTGGCAGTCTGTTAGGGTCCATGGAGCCGAGACTGCCTTCACGAGATGAGCTTCCTGGTGATGTAATTGACGTCAAAACGATGTCAACGGCAGCCCTATTTAAAGGCCCGGTCACACAGCGCATTACGGCTTAATCACGTACAAAAAGTTTTGAAAATCTGGTGGACGTGGTCGTACGTGGTAATTTCTGGTCAATGTTGGCTTGGCTGTGCTTTGTACGTGCTTTGTACGTGGTCTGGCCGTCGGCGGCTGTTCCACTGCTGAAACACAGCCTAAGCACGGCTAACCACTTCCAGCCACGTGTAAGGTTAGAAATAGGTTCGCGCGTGTTTAAACGCGGGGAAAAAAGAGGCAAGTTACCACGGCTAGCCGCGGCCTTATCGCGTCTGGAGCACTGCTGATCACGTGTTGAGCACGATCGTAAAACGGGAACTCCACTGCCATAGCACTGCCCAATCACGGCTCGGCCTCGTCGGAAGCGCAGCTTGCCACGTATAAAAGCGGCCGCGCACGGCTGGTCCTCACAGTTGCCGATCTTCTACAGTCCAAGTTCGTTCGCTGTTCTCAATTTAATAATGCCCAGAAAGAAGGGTTCCCCTGCAAAGAAGAGGCCAACTAAGTATACGAAGATCAAGGCCAAGGCCCCAGCTGAGGATGAGGCTCTTCAAGCCTCACAGGCCCAGGTAACGGTTCATGTCCAGGCCGAGGTCCATGCTCCTCCTGCTGATGCTGCCAGTCCAGACCCTGGCCCTCAGGCTGATACTGACCCTGTTGCTCCTGGAGAAGCGGAGGCTGCTGTTGATGGTCAGTACATTTTATTTTAATCAATTCACTGTCTTTTCATTTGCAAATTTTGTTACTTTCAAATTTACATTTCGAATTTCTATTTAGAAATGAAAATTAGAAGCAAGTCACTAAATAAATTGTCACTTAATGAATTTATTTTTCATGTTCAGGTGCTACCCCTGTCGCCACCCCTGCTTCCATCCCTCCTGCCACCACCACTGCTGCCACCATTACCCCTACCTCTGTTGACACCCCTGCTGCTGCCCCTGAGGCACCCATGGAGCTTGGAGAAGTCGCCCCCCAAGCCCTTGAGGAGGGAGAAACACTCATTGTGGAAGAAGTGATGCCTTCTACTCCTCCTCCCCAAGTCGAGGAGGAAGAACCAGTACTCGTAGGCAAGGGCCGTGGACGTGGACATGGCAAGGGTAAGGCGAAGGCTGCCTTCAAGGCCCCCAAGAAGGACTGGAGCCTTGACGCTGCTATAGAGGAGGACGTTCTAGAGTGGCTGAAGGCCAACTGCTACCTCTGGATGCGAAGCAAGAAAGGCTACAAGCAGAAGAGGGCTGCCTGGGAGATGAAGGCCCAAGAGCTGGGGATCAATGTGGAGCACCTAGAGCAGTGGTGGAAAGGAATAAAGGACTGGTATGTGAGGCTCTCGAAGAAGACCAGTGGCCAGGCGACCAAGATGCTCACAGAGAGGGAGACCTGGGTCCTGCAACACTGTGGCTTCTACAAAGGTCAGTACATTTAATTACATTGATTTCAACTGTTTTGAATTTCTTCAGATCGCTGTCTGCTTTTTTTTTTTTTAAATACACTGACAAGAGTAAGAATAATGTTGTTTAGATCTATTTAGTGAATATAAATATAAGAAAAAACGGCCGCATGTTGCACTCGGGTCTCACTTAAATTAAACAGCCTCAATGTTGTTCATACCTCGATACAAGTGCAACACGCGGCGGTCATTTCTTAAATAAACGTCTTAAACCTTTCAGGTTCCATCCCAAATGACACCGGGGATCCCCTCGTCACTCTGGCCCGGGTCCCTACTGCCTCTGCCGCTGCCACGTCCACGGTCTCGCGTCCACCCCCCTCAGTGGACTCTGACGATGACAGTCAGGCTCACGTCCTCGAGGACATAGAGTCCGCAGCTGTTGACCAGGCCTATACTTCTCAGACCACGTCCAAGTCCAGCCGCAAGTGTGACAAGAGGAGGAGGGGGGAAGAGTGCCAGGAGGAGGAAGGCACCTGGATGCGAGACCTCAGCACCATTATGCAGGCCAACCAAGCCCTCCTGGAGAAGCTTGTGGAGGAGAGGCCCCAGACTGACCGTGAGCCCTTCGTACGGTTTGTTGCTGACACCCTGAGGACAGCTCCCCAGCAGCAGTACAACGAGATGAAGGAGTTGATCTTTGACATAGTGCGCCAGGGCAGGCGCCGTCAGCCTGGTGACAGTGAACAGCCATCCACCTTATGGGCCAGAACAGCTCAGGCCGTGTCAGCACCCATAGCCTGCGCATCTTCCCAGCCTCTCCCCCAGCCCTTCAGGCAGCAGTTCACTCAGTCCTTCGGCCAGCCCTCCAGCTGCCAGCAGTACTTCCAGCAGCACAACCCCCAGCACCAGCAGTACGGCAGCTTCGTGCAGCAGACCTCGTTCCCCACCGTGCTGCAGACTGCTACTACAACCTCTCCTACAACAAAGCAGTTCTGTAATCAGCAGCCCACCTACCCCCCGCAGCAGCCGCAACAGCAGGAGCAGCCGCAAAACATTTTCCAGGCACAACAGCAAACCTACACGTCTCTTCTCAATACTCCAGAGTTCAGCCAATCCACACCTCTTGCAAATATCTCGCCGATCAACTCCACCCCTGGGATAAGTTCATTACTTGATGTGCCCTCTCTAGACCAACCGCAAGGTCGGCAGCAAGGCGATGAACAGGAGAACCCACTGCAGCCGTAGCTTTATATCGTGAATAATATATATAAGTGAATATGATGACATGTTTGTGAATGATACTTTGTGCTAAATCTCAATTGCTTTGACTCTAATTTTAATGTTTGCTTTTGATGTTATTAGCTGAAGTACAGCATAGAAATAATAAACTAATAAAATAATAATAATCTTCCTTTCTCAGATTATTTTTACTCAGAATTTGTTAAGGATTACTTTGTTAAAATCGATTATTATGTTCTATGCGTCATAATATTTATACAGAATACCACTGATGATTGGCGTCTTTACAGAACTTAAGCATGTAGTATAATTATTGTTATAGCGCCTACATCATGCTCAACAAAAACAACATAATACCCATGGTAATTTGAACAGTCATGCTGGACCGGTAAGTCGAGATCACTATTTTAGGATGAATATACCACTATATGTTGCAACCTAATATAGAATAACAATGCAACAAGATTGATTGAGACCTATTTCAAAATATAAACGTTGATTATGTTGTTTATCAAAACATTTCTTGAGTCTCATTATACAAGAACAAAATAAATTTCCATGCCTTTGGTGGGATTCGAACCCATAACCTCCGAGTTCCGAGACGAGCACTACCACTGAGCTATGATGGCTTATACCTATAATTTGATGAGTTAACCTATTCATACCACTGATTAAAACACACACAAAATGTAAACAAACATGAGATAAAATCTAGCAGCTTTTTTTCCGAAAATGTTTATTTTCTCTATGTTTTTGAAAAACCTTAATGTTTTCATTTTGGCTTTATACATGTTGAAGGAAATTCAAAGCATTGTCAATTCATTGTTTAAAATTATACATATAAACAAACTTGACCTTTAGTTACCGGTCCGGCATCTTTAACAAAATTTGAGTAGTAATGTGAAATGCTAGTAAACAATGTTTCTAGATTTATTGCACGTGTACATGTACAAACTGCTCATTTCATATGTACTTTATATTTTTATGTTTGCTCTCTTTATTTTTTTGTATTTAAATGTAATATATGAAAAGTTTATTTATTCCAATTCACAATTAAATACTTCTATAATCTAGAGTTTTAATTTAGTTTCAATCTACTATTTAAAGTCAAAACTGCCAAACACAGGTTACATTTCAATTTATTACTTTAATACAACATGTAATGTCAACAGTACATATAGCAAACATCATAATTACATCAACATTTGCATATCAGTGCTCCAGCTTCCCTAACTAATATGATCAATAAACATAGCTAATGGGGGAGGAGCATGTCATCTTGCCACGGCACCCTTCCAGCGGGCGAGTTACACCACTGCATGATGAGGTTCCTCTGGGCCTTGGCTAGCCTGACATCTCTGTTGGGTCCTGGTACTCTATCAGGCATCGTGTCTTCAAGGTTCCTGCCTTCTCGCCAAGCACCAAGCACCAGGGCTCCATCTGGACGCTCCCAGTCCAGCAGCCTGTTCTGCATCACCGGGTAACGTGTTCTCATCAGGTTGTGAAGGAGTACGCACGCCTTGACCAGCAGTCTGACGGTATCAGCTTTATGCATCATAGTAGTCAGAAGAACTTGAAATCTGTTGGCGAGGATCCCGAACGTATTTTCAACTACCCGTCTGGCCCGCGACAGTCTATAGTTAAATATCCTTTGCTCCCTGGTCATGTCCCTGTTAGCGTAGGGCTTCATCATGTAGGTCCGTAGTCCGAACGCATCGTCACCTACTAGGAAGTAGGGTACATCCTGTGTGTCACCTGGCAGCGGATCCGGCTCTGGGAAGCCCGCGATGTCATTGTTCTGCAGACCCTCCTTGAACTCACTTTCATTGTAGATGTGGGCATCAGAGGAGGACCCCTTGCCGCTTACGTCTATCCACAGGAACTTGTAGTCAGAAGACACGACTGCTAGGAGGATAACACTGAAGAAGCCTTTATAGTTGAAGTAGTCGGACCCAGTGTTGGCAGAAGCTTTACACGCAATATGCTTCCCATCTATAGCCCCAATCACATGCGGAAAATTCCATCTGTGGTACCAATCATCAGCTAACTGGCGCCACTGGGCCTCAGTGTCTGGCGGCGAGAGCATCTCATGAGCATACTCGTGGACGATGGCCTCACAGACTTCACGCACCACCAGACTTATGGTGTTGTGGGGGACCCTCCAGGCATATTGCATCTCACGGTACTTGGAGCCAGAGGCAAGGTGCCTCAGGGTGATAGCAACCTTGAGTCCTGGTGCAAGGGGTGCTCTCCAGTTGGAGGTCTCCTTGGTAAGGGCTGGTGTCAGTCTCTGCACAATTTCATCGTACATCGCAGGAGGCATCCTCATAAAGTTCTGAAAGGCTCTTGGATCTTCGTTACGCAGCTCGACCATGAGACAGTCGTAAAGCCCCAGCTGAGGTCTCCTCGCAATCCAGTCACGCACCCAGATATTCCGTACCACCCTCCTCCTCCTCCTCCTTCTACTTCTCTTAGCAAGGATATGTTGGGCCTGTATCAGTTGGTTCTGCTGGTGCTGGAGCATAAAGATGAGAACATCACGGCGTTGAAGGTTCATGTTCACCCCTTGACATCTAGACTGAGAGTGCCAAAGTCTAAGAAAATTGCTGTATTTATATGCCGCAAATCAGAAGTGATACAGACGTGATTAGGCAGTGAACATTCGTATTTAGCACTTGTTCGAGACGTCGTTTAAACGGTCTTAGGTGCGCGGAAAACCCCACTTGTCAGTGATAAGCCGCAAAACACACGCCATTTCCCTTGATACCAACGCGTAACACCCGTCCGATGACCGTGCTCTGCCCACAAAGTTTTAATCACTGCCGGAACACGGATTATCACGTGTGTTTCACGCGTGTTGCACGTCTTTACCACGTGTATCACCCGTGGTTGTCCGCGGTATAAAGTTTTGAGCAGTTCAAAACTTTTTTCCGCGTCCAACGCCGTTCCGAATTTTCCCCGCGTCCTGCCACGTCTGAACATCGACTTTAGCTCGTCTTAAACTCGACATCAACGCGAACAACATCGTCTGCTTCACGGGAGATCAATTTTTGACGAGTTGTGGCCGTGATTAAGCCGTAAATCGCTGTGTGACCGGGCCTTAACGTATACAGTACAGCAATAGACGTACATTGGTGCGCTTCAGGTCGAGTATGAACTGTTAAGTTGGAGAAAGGTGCCAAACGGTGCGTTGCCATGACCCCTAACACCCTGCCAAGGGTCAATGAGAAATCATTTAAAGTATTCTCACAAATACGCATAAACGTGTATACTGACATACACATGTTTGGCCCAAAATTGCCGTTTACAGGCCCTTAGAGTATCGGTTTTTGCATGTTATTGGCGATAGTATAAGAACTATCGCCACGAAACTTGGCAGTCTGTTAGGGTCCATGGGGCCGAGACTGCCTGCACGAGGTTAGCTTCCTGGTGACGTAATTGACGTCAAAACAACGTCAACGGCAGCCCTATTTAACGTTTACAGTACAGTAATAGGCGTACATTGGTGCGCTTCAGGTCGCGTATGAATTGTCAACGTGGAGAAAGGTGCCAAACGGTGCGTCCTCGTGACCCCTAACACCCTGCTAAGGGTCAATGATAAGTCGTTTATAGTATTCTCACAAACACACAAAAACGCGTATACGGACATAGCAATTCTCGTCCCCAAATTGCCATATACAGGCCCGTAGAATATCGGTTTTTGCATGTTATTTGCGAAAGTATATGAGCTATCGCCACGAAACTTGGCAGTCTGTTAGGGTCCATGTGGCCGAGACTGCATGCACGAGGTTAGCTTCCTGGTGACGTAATCGACGTAAAAACGACGTCAACGGCAGCCCTATTAACGTGTACAGTACAGCAATAGGCGTACATTGGTGTGCTTCAGCTCGCGCATGACTTGTTAACGTGGAGAAAGGTGCCAAACGGTGCGATCCAATGACCCCTAACACCCTGCCAAGGGTCAATGATAAGTCGTTTATAGTAATCTCACAAACACGCAAAAACGCTTGAAAAGACAAACACGCAAAAACGCGTATACGGACAAAGAAGTGTTCGGCCCAGAATTGCCTTATCCCGGCCGTAGAGTATCGGTTTATGCATGTTATTGGCGAAAGTATAAGAGCTATCGCCACGAAACTTGGCAGTCTGTTAGGGTCCATGGGGCCGAGACTGCCTGCACGAGCTGAGCATCCAGGTGACGTAATTGACGTCAAAACGACGTCAACGGCAGCCCTATTTAACGTATACAGTACAGCAATAGGCGTACATTGGTGCGCTTCAGGTCGCGTATGAATTGTTAACGTGGAGAAAGGTGCCAAACGGTGCGTCCCCATGACCCCTAACACCCTGCCAAGGGTCAATGATAAGTCGTTAAAGTATACTCACAAACACGCAACAACGCGTATACGGACATAGAAATTTTCGGCCCAAAATTGCCTTATACAGGCCCGTCGAGTATCGGTTTTTGCATGTTATTGGCGAAAGTATAAGAGCTATCGCCACGAAACTTGGCAATCTGTTATGGTCCATGGGGCCGAGACTGTCTGCACGAGGTGAGCTTCCTGGTGACGTAATTGACGTCAAAACGACGTCAACGGCAGCCCTAATTAACGTATACAGTACATCAATAGGTGCGTACATTGGTGCGCTTCAGGTCGCGTATGAATTGTTAACGTGGAGAAAGTTGCCAAACGGTGCATATCATTATGTACAGATTTATGGGCCTCACACAAAATATCTGGTTTTTTCCTGGTTTGACAAGGGAGGTAACCCTGTATACTATAACTTTTTGGTTTTGCCCTTTGGATTATCGTTCGCTTGCTATTTATTTTGCAAATTATTTCGACCATTGGTTAAGAAGTGGCGAGGTGATGGATTGCTTGTTACGATGTTTTTAGATGACGGTTTTGGATGCAGTAATATTTACGAACGTGCTTTAACTATTAGCTCTCAGGTCAAGACGGATATATTGGGTGGTGGTTATATCCCAATTGCGACAAAGTGTATTTGGAATTCGGTACTAAAAGTGGAATATTTGGGTTGTGATCTTGACACGTTGCATGGTACTATTTCTATACCGGATCGACGCTTGAGAAAAGCGCATTCAACCATATCACAGTTGGTGTTTACCTCTGAGAGAAATATTAGGGTTCCTGTTCGGAAAGTCGCTAGCATTGAATGCCCGTCATTGGAATTCATTCATTTTCTTAAGTAATGAGAGTAGAGAACAACTGTTATTTTGGTATCATAATTTATCTCTAATGAATGAGAAACAATTCGAGCAATCAAGCGTGTTCACTTAGATGCAGGCCTTTCCCCAGGCGCTTTCAGAACAGCGGTACCGCTGTGCCTTAGATTCCTAATCCTTGTCATCGCAACACTTAAAATCCCAAAATCAGTCTACTGCAGCACTGTAATTTCAATAAGCGTCTAACTGCAGCTCACTCAAATATCAATAACAGCAGATGACAGTTCAGCCAGGAAGTTCTCAGCATAGTGAGAGGTGTATACAGTGTGCTATTTTTATCAAACCTCCGAGCGAGTTACACAGTGTTGTGACCTAGGGTTACAGTGTTAAAAGATGATTAACACCATGTGGTAATTAACGGTTTCTGTGTGATTTGATTAATGGCCTTAGCAAACAGCAGATTAATGACTTTCAAGTTCAGTTAGCAGTTGAGTTGGAAGTACAAGTTAATGAATGTTCAACCACTCAGGGGGCTTTAGAGAATCATTGGAGATGACCAATGACATGCATAGAAAATGTTCCCCACCATCACGCTGTTGTGTAAGTAAGTTTGCTTGATGTAATTTTAAGGCAATGTGTTAGAAACGTAGAGTCAATTAGTCTTAGTATATAAGACAGTCTTCTATCATACATTTTCAATTTAGATCTACTGCATTTAATTTGTTTACAGGCGAAGTGTATATTTCTAATTTTATAATGAACTGCCGAGTATGAAATGCTAGCAATAGATCTAGTCTAACTAAGGTGGAACTGCATAATTCTTTATAGGACAAAATGATGCAGCAATCGAGTCTGATGGTATATTCAGATGCTAGTGATGTGGGTTATGCGGGATCGATGTTATTACGATAAACTGAGTTTCCCATGGAGTTTGGTCCAGTTTGAAAGTACAAAATCCTCAACTTGGCGGGAATTAGTGGCTGTTGTACAGAGTGCTGTTGTCCTTAGGACATTTGCTGAGTCACAAAAGGTTAAATGGTTTACAGATAACCAAGGGGTTAAATCAATTGCTACAAAGGGTTCCATGCAAATGGAATTACAATATTGCATATGGTATTTTTCAATTTTGTATTAAACATTCAATTTCACTTCAACTGGAATGGATTCCTAGGTCTAAGAATGATCAATCTGATTTTTGTCAAGATTGTCAGATTTTGATGAGTGGGTGATATCCAGTGTGGTTTTTCAAATGATTGTTAAGAGATTCGGCGAACCAGAATTTGACTGGTTTGCATCGTATTACAATGCAAAACTACCTCAATTTTATTCTAGATTTTGGAACCTATCATGTTCGGGTGTTGATGCATTTTCAGAGAACTGGGGTACTAAATGTGTCTTGTTTGTACCTCCTATAGCTGTTATTCACAGGGTTATTTAGAAAATGGCACATGATCGAGCAATTGGTATATCAGTGTGTCCATGTTGGAAATCCTAATTGTTTTGGTCGTTTTTCGTGTCCGAATGGGGAGTTTATAAAAAATGATGTTGATTGGTTTGATTTGCCCACCAAAAAAATATTTTTATGTGAAGTGCAAGAATGGAAAAGGAATGTTTGGAAATACTGATTTGAAGTTTAGAATGATTGCGCTCAAGGTTAATTTAAGCGAGGAAAAATAAAAATGGGAATCCTATGAACAATTTAAAAGGCGGCATCGCCTGAATGTTGTGTCATATGTAACATGCAGTCATGTTGTGAAGAAAGTTAATGTAAAAGGTGGTATCGCCAGGAAGTGTATAATTGTCATTGTGGTATCGCAAGAATGACAAGGAAGTTTAACGCAGACTTCTAAGTAAGATGCACTTGCAGTATTGCGTACCTTAATGCGGTACCGCCTGTTGTCAGTACGTTATTTAATACAGTGAAGAATGTTGATGCAAAAGGCGGTATCGCCAGGAAGTTATTATTTGATTGTTTTGAATATGATTGTTTTAATGATAGTTAATTGCTCAACTTATTGACGGATTATTTGTTCATGTGTAAAATAGAACGATTTATTTGTTACAGTGTTACTTAGATGGTATCTATGATATATTTGACACATAATTGTCGGTTTGAATAAAATTTTGTATACACATCTATTTTTTTAGATTCATGCAGAAGATGTTAGTTACCTTGCGGATGTCTTTGGGGAGAAGGTGCACCCGCTCCCGGACATGCTACGCCAGTCGCACGCTCAAAGCACGGACACGAAATATCACGGTGCTTTCATGCGTTTTCATAAATGGGCGTTGTGTTGGCGAGTGGGGACACTATACCTGCTAAGAATCTCGTAGTTGCTATTTATTTCGCATCTTTGATTCAAAGGTGTAATTCACCATCTCCTGTTATATGCTATACAATGGCTTCATGAGATATTTGGTTTAGATACTGCAACTAATTCAAAGGTAGTTGTTAATATTTTGGAGTCAGCTAAAAGAATTTTATGTAAGCCAAAGAACAAAAAAGAACCAATAGGTATCAGTAAACTGAATAGTATGTATGAAAGGCTTTTTTTTACATGGTGACATTAAAAATCAGCGTATTATCTGTGCTTTTTTGATAGCGTTCTAAGTTATCTAAGTTCGGAGTTACTAAATATTCATGTATGTGACATAGTCTTTTTATGATTCTTACATGGCTATATTCCTAAAAAGAAGTAAGACGGATAGGTACCGTGATGGTTCTTGGGTTACGATTGCTAAAACGAATACAAAGTTAAAATGTCAAAACAATTGATACATTGGGCTAAATTGTCTGATAATGGTTATTTGTTTTATAACATATGTTTGACTAAAATGGTTACAGTGTTAGGAAAGCTAACAAACATATGTCTTATACAAATCATAGAGAACTTTTTCTCGGAGCTTTAAAGCCTCATGTTCAAGACGTTTCTAAATATTGTCTCCATTCGCTTCGATCAGGAGGTGCTACTGTTGCAGCAAATAATGGAGTCAAAGACAAGCTTTTCAAAAGACACGGACGATGGTTCATTGAAAGTGCTAAAGATGGTTATATAAAAGACAGTGTGCATGAACTATTGTCGTTATCTTTAAGTCTGGGACTGTAATGAAGAGTTGTTATTGTAACTGATGACAATGTGTTTGTTTATTTGCAATTTAACTCATAAGTTTGTTTTTTACAGCCGTTAACATAAGATAATAATAATAATAATTATTATTATTATTGTTGTTATTTACATAATTTCCGGTTCTTTTTGTTCTGACTGTCATATGCTTTACCAAATATGGAAAATGTATTTTCAAGAAGTCTTGTTTTATTTGTTTATTAGTGCTATGTAAGAAAATACATAATATTTTCCCTGACATGCAATTTGAATAAGAGGAAGATATCTGTCTATATAAAGTAAATGAAGGGGTATTTAAGGAAAGGGTCAAATTTTGACATATTAATAGAATGTATATAGGTTAACAGAATCAAGCATAGTATTTGTATATATTGGTGGTTGGCCCAAGAAAAGCTGCAAGTTTTACTGTAATAGAAGTTAAACCCTTCAAACTCTTGTCACTAAGAAGCATTCAACTGATACAAAATATGTCAACAGTAACTACGTATTGGTTTAAATTTTGATTATCTGAATATGTTATCGTTTAACTATTCAGGCGTAAAAAAGGGGTTTGTAACACATTCATATAATCAAAATTTAAACCAATAGGTAGTGACTGTTGAATGCTTCTTAGTGAAAAGAGTTTGAAGGTTTTAACTTCTACGACATAACACGAGTTTGCTGCAAGTTTGGGAGACTTGTGTACGACATCTTCTCGTCCGTTTCTCTAAAAATGTCGTCATAAACTCGTGCTCATGTCCTCACAAGTCGTACAGACTCGTCCACATTCGTACATTATCGAAGACAAGTGTTCGATTTTCCAAAAGATATCGTACGCATATCTCGGCTGAACTCGTGATAAAATGTGATTATCGTACTTGTGAAGTGTCAATGTCGTGTCAAGCTGGAAGATAACTCGAGCAAATGTCGTCTTGAAACAACTCCGCGACCAACTCGTTCACTTAACGGTGAGATATAACTCGCCAAAACTCGTACAGAACTCGAAGCTCAGATTCGCCACAGTGTGACAGGGCCTCAAGCGTCGACTAAGAATCTATTCCATCTCTGCGATTCCAACTCGCGATCGTATCTTATTTACATTGTTTAACTAAATCTTAACGTAAATTAAGTATATAATTAATACATCGATGGTTGAAAACCAGAAGGTAACAATTGCTATTGATTTCAGTGGCAGTTGATACAGTCCCGTTTTAAACCCTCGAAATATAGTTTCTCCTGACTGAATATGAAGTTATGGTGTGGTACCTGACATGTCAACTACATGTATATTGACAGCCTCGACAGTGCTTTTCAAAGTATAAATGAAATTTTCAGTGCGTCCATAGTTCTAGCAACTTACATATTATGATATATTAATTATCTCCACTATTTGAGTAAGGGCGTTCTTCTGTGTGCCATGTGCTGGCCCCATTGTTCGTCGGACAACGCAGTCGGAAAACGGAGACATAGAAACCGGCATTAGCAGTACAATTAAATCATGAAACTAAATAATAATTAATTAAGTCATGAAAGAAATATATCATCAATTTATCTGCACAAAGTAATGTAAATAGACAACCATCAATTTATCTACACAAAAACTAACGAAACCTTGTAATCATATTCGTCTTTGTCTACTCTTCCAATCTTCCTGATAGTCTAGTCTATAGGCAAAATTGATGGCGATTATTGTTCGACACGTCAACCGCAGTTTTGTTCGTCTTCACGGTTTCGGCACTGCGCCACTCCGTTACACCTTTCGTTTTCTAGGTAACAACCACTTCCGTTTCCTCTCAGGGCAAGGCGGACCTGAAACCGATGCCATAGTTACCTTTATGGTTTATTATTTTTTGCGACATTTTGTGATTATTTTTCTTGAAAAAACAAACCTCAAACACGCAAAACAAATGAAAGCTGTTAACTATTTTTTGACTTTCTTTAACACAACTAAGGACTAAAAATATCAGGAAAATATGCATTTTCTGTCACCTGAAATTTTGACTATTAACATTTGTTTTCTTGTGACATGCACAATCAGAATACATCTTGATGGATAATTTGGGGAATCACTCATTGTCTAGTTGCTAAACTACATATGGTGTATGTTTATTATAAACGCATAAGAATTGTGAACGAATACGTTATAACAACACTATAGTCAAATGGCCAAAGGCTAACAGGTCTGTACTTCCATGTACGGGACATGTTTAAGTACTGCTCATTTAATAATGTTGTATAATGTTTTTAATCATCTATGAAGATCAAATACAAATATGGTACTCACCAGGGCAATCCTTCTTGTCCTCGCCGCCCGGATAGCAGTCAGGGTTCGAGTCGCATACCTGAGACACGGAGATGCACGTGCCGTCTCCGCACCGAAACTTGTCGGATGCGCAAACTAGATGAGATATAGAATAGTTTAAACCTATTTCTTAGCTCAATTGTGTCGAAAGCCTAAGGTTTATTGAGATACTCTCTAGTCCGATTCCTGGGTAGAACCAGCACTCGGTGTCTTTTGCGAAAGATCATTCAATTGTTCTACAATGATCGAAGTCATGACCTACCTATCGCAAGGCGGGCACTATATCCATTACACAGCTGCGACCTTATATATATCAAGAAATGAATTAACAAATCAATACAATTTTGCCAACAGTTCGCCAACACCGACCATAGCAGTTGATAGTTATTTTCCAAATAATTGCTTTATATCAGGGTATACATATCATGATACATAATGATGAACATGTCATAAAATTATTTAAATTCTTATGTAGAACGACTATTTTTTGGAGCATTTTGTTCTCAAAATAGTAGGACAAAATCGTAAAGATATCTAACCTGAAGTTGTAGTTGTTGTTGTTGGAGCCGTAGCTGTTGTCTTTGGAGTTGTTGTTGTTGTGGTTGGAGTCGTAGTTGTTGTGGTTGCAGTCGTAGTTGTTGTTGTAGTCGTAGTTGATGGGGTTGGAGTTGTCGTTGTGGTTGGAGTCTTAGTTGTTGTGGTTGGAGTTGTTGTGGTTGGAGTTGCAGTTGTTGTGGTTGGAGTCGTAGTCGTTGTGGTTGAAGTCGTAGTTGTTGTGGTTGGAGTTGTAGTTGTTGTGGTTGGAGTCGTAGTCGTTGCGGTTGGAGTTGTTGTTGTGGTTGGAGTCGTAGTCGTTGTGGTTGGAGTCGTAGTTGTTGTGGTTGGAGTTGTAATTGTTGTGGTTGGAGTCGTAGTCGTTGTGGTTGGAGTTGTAGTTGTGGTTGGAGTCGTAGTCGTTGTGGTTGGAGTCGTAGTCGTTGTGGTTGAAGTCGTAGTTGTTGTGGTTGGAGTCATAGTTGTCGAAATAGTATCACAATCTGCATTATACAATTTTAAGTAACCGAAAAACCTCTACAGATTTCTCAAGTGTTCAAAAGATCTCGCACTTCTATTAATGAATTTGATGTGCACTTAAGGAATAAGCATTTCATCGACCTTAAAACCAAAAACAATACATCGTGAAACAATTAAGTGGTGAATTAATAGCACTTATAACTCACAGATGTAGGCAGTTTGATAATACAGTGTGAATAACAATATACTGCAGTTATTTGTGCGGGTTTCGTTAACATCAGTAAGTATTATTCCCAAGGACACTATCGGAAAAGAGCTTTCGGGATTTTATAGACCAACCTACTTTGCTTCTCATGCTCATTCATTCATTGCATATTTAACTTTATCTCACTTTGATTCGAATTAAGAAATAACATTTCAATTGCTTCCAAAGTGTGGTTTATGTAGCATATTCAATTATATATTCAATGATATTTGAGTAAATGATGACTGAAGAAAATACATTTCAAGGATCAAAAGCCCTTTATTTGCTTTCAATTATTATTATGCAATGTTGGCAATTTATTCCATTATGTCTCATGACGAGGCATTAAGAATATACGAACTACATAACTTTGTTACAGTGTTATCGACCGTACAAAATAGTGATTTTCTTATGCAAATACAACAACATCGCGCGTCTATTTATGGCATACAGTGATGCATATTGTCATAATGCCGAAAGAGATATAAAACACAAAGCTAACGGACTTTCACTGCCCTAGAAGTTGACGTGAATGCACTATATGCAAACCAATTTAAGGTCTTTGCAGATATATTTTCAACAGGCAATGTAGTCATGTATTTTATATTGTTATCCTAACATATGTCCTTATTTTGAATTGAACCTTAATACAAAATATAAAATATTGGCGTATAAAAATGTAAAATCAATCATTCAAATCGTGTAGAGAGAATTTATAGGAATATAATTGGTACATGTGGCTTATAAAAAACAGCAAGAGTGGAAGGTCAGAACAAATTAGACAATCTTTGAACATTTCCAGGGTTTTGATTATCATTGGACTACTCATAAGCTGAACCCAGATTGCATGAATGCAAATTGGAATATAAATGTGAGATGCTTTAGATATTTACGTTATGATTCTCACAAAGTAGTACACAAACACAAATACACCAACAATATTGCAGTATATATTAAAGAACTCCACTTTTGGGACAAATGGTCTTTATAACGATTTATGCAATTTAAACATAGCACCCATAAAATACTTGGGAAAATATTTAATTACAAAGTTAGAGAGTCTAACCATCCTTTTTCGACAACTGCATAGTAGCAATATAAGTTTGAAAAGCGTCTGCACTAACAGCGGCCATTATTTCTTGAAATAGTTTAAAAATACATAGTTCATTTTATGATTTGTGAATGGATATTTTATGTCACAAATAAGCTACATTGTAGCATTTTTCATCGTTGTTGCTATGTAACTATTCATATATCTGACTGCTAAGGTAAAGATACGGAAACTAAAAAGATTATTGCATGAACACGCAGTGGGGCGTCATGTTAGCGATTTTGTATATATCTTTTTGGGGCGCACTGGGTAATTATTTAAATGAATTGAGTTACGACGAATTCATCTGGTATGTCTTTTAGACACGTTAGCGGAATTGAACATGATGCTTAATTGTGGACTGGAAAAATACACAACAATTGCTCACCTGAACTTGGTCACATATGATATTATGTTGTTTACACATAACCGTTAGTGACACAGGCAAAGACAATGTTAAATATTGCTCATAACTATTATATATTAAATGTTTTTTATTTGTTAAATTTTGTATAAAAAAGGCACACCACTGAAAGCTTAATACATTGTGCTTGTGGTTGTATTTGACTACAAAAAGACGGGTTTAATTAACAAATGTTTCAATGTTTCACGTTTGAGACAGATATATGGAACGCCATGACTGTCTTATATAGTCATGATTCGTGTTGGCTTGTTCAGGATTGTCTTATTATGTAAAACAGACGTGTTATTATGTAAAATATTATTTCATCAAGTGCTATGATCGGGAGAACTTGTCAATGTAATATGTTATTCATATGCCAAAAAGAGGTGTCATTATGTTAAAATAGTGTTTCATCATGTGCTATGATCAGTTGAGCTTGTCAGAAGAATATGTTATTATGTCAAAAAGACGTGTTATTATGTTAAAATATTGTTTCATCATGTGTTATGATCATGTGAACTTGTCAAAATAATGTGTTATTATGTCAAAATACGTGGTATTATTTTAAAATAGCGCTTCATCATGTGCAATGATCAGGTAAACTTGTCAATGGAATATGTAATTATGTCAAAAGACGTGTTGTTATTTTAAAATATTGTTTTATCATGCTTTGTCTGGTGAACTTGTCAAAAGAATATGTTATGATGTAAAGCAGAAGTGTCATTATGTTAAAATAGTGTTTCATCATGTGTTATGATCAGTTGAACTTGTCAGAGGAATATATTATTATGTTAAAAAGACGTGTTATTATGTTAAAATAGTGTTTCATCATGTGCTATGATCAAGTGAACTTGTCAAAAGGATATTTTATTATGTCAAAAAGACGTGTCATTATGTTTACAATTCAAATTAACTTTTTGACTTTAATGTCATTCACGCATGCTTTTATGTCTAATCGTATCGGTATTGCTTTCCGCCATTGTAGTGAGTGCATGCTATTTTTAGCTCAACAACGACAACCTGTCATTTGATCAAAACAACACCGCGCATGAACAAAACAACTCGGGTGCAATACATACTAGCATAGTTCTGACAAGAATACATTATTATTTGACAAGATGAGTAATCTTGAATTAATAACACAGAATTAGGACATAATAAGACACAGTCTGAAGAAATCAGCAGCATATATTTACAACTTTTAAACATGACATAATAACACACTGCACTGACAAAATCCCACACTGGATTAACATGTTAACTTGCTCTCTTGACAAGATCAAACGACATTTTAACATACTAACACAACAATTTGACATAACAAGTCACATTGCATACAAGTTAACGCCTTGCATTGACAAAACAACATGTGTACATAACATAATAACACATGCGAAAGACAAAGTCACATTATGCGTAAACACAATGAACCGATATACTGACAAGACAACATTCAAGTATGACAAAATAACATAATAACATATACTGATAACATACTAACACAGCCGATGACAACATAAGACAGTCCCGGCGTTCTATACAGTTATGTCTTTGATTTCGTTTCTGTTGCTCCACTTCGATTTTGTTTGCGATGAAGGGTTTACAGTTCTCGAACTTGAAACTTTCTCGGAAACTATTCCTCTTTCATTGAAAAATGCTCTGCGAAAAAGTAAAAAATACTTCTGCGAATTGCAGTTATTGGGTAGATATATGTTTTGTTTTTATTTTCTGCTTTTATATAGTAAACACACAGATCATCTTTTTAGAAGATATAAATGCACACATTTTACTGAATTAGTAATTAGTTTTCGTATTATTCGATATTTTTAGTAAGGCAATTGCTCACTTCGCTTAAACAAAGAACATGTATTTGTCTAGTCTAAACGTCTATCCTGCTGATGCATT
Source organism: Congeria kusceri (assembly GCA_027627225.1). Lineage (NCBI taxonomy): Eukaryota > Metazoa > Mollusca > Bivalvia > Myida > Dreissenidae > Congeria > Congeria kusceri. The sequence goes on from CM051034.1 coordinate 21,290,502, forward strand.
TGCATTTTCATACGAATATTTAATTTGCGTCGTATTATTTGGTATTATACTTTCCGCATATTCAGCAAAGACGAGAATTGTACTAACATGTTTGCTATTGCTATTTGTTTTGGTCCATGTGTACATGAAGCGTTTTCATTCTGGATAATAAAACTGCAAATGCAAAAATTGACAAAGCGTTTATTTATGTCCAAGTGAGAAACTTCAGTCTATAAATAAGCCTGTGTCATGTAAGCATATTTTAGTTGGAGACTTATCATGGGAAATTACATTAGTAAACTAATATAGTTAGTGTTTCAACAATTGTTGCTACACGTACAGCCTTTGTTTGGACCAAACATAAAACTGTTTTCTGCAATAATTAATTTGATTATGGATTATCTTGATGCGATGTGATAATCTACAAGAGCCGCCTCTGTATTATCAAATCGTTCTTTGCCACTAAGCCATAATGATACAGTTCAACTTAGTTCGTTTTGACCAAACATTAAAAAGGGTTTCTTGTAATAATATAATTTGATTACGGATTCTCTTGATGCGATGTGATATTATACAAGAGACACCTCTGTTTTACCAAATCGTTCTTTGCCCCTTTGCCAAAATGGCACAGTACGACTAAGTTCGTTGTTTTAGCGGACAAGCTAAATTTTTCTTGAACACCAATATAGGCATACCACGATTGAGAAAGTTCATTTTCAAAGTCATAAAAATAACAAACCTGTTTGGATAATAAGAGCCGTGACCGATTATATGAAGGATTGATATACTTATGTAAAACGCTTGATTTATACATTATGCTTTTATATTAATAAATTGAAACATTTAATAGGACACATGTACGTAATGACCAGGTATACACTACGAGTACAATTTCTGTTTTACTATATATATATAGCAAAACTAAATTCATATTCCCAATATGTGTAGGAAAGCAGTAATGGTTCTTTATGACAAAACATAATGAAAACGCACAAAGCGAATGTATTGCATAAATGCGGGGGCGCCGTGAGGAATTCGATGATATTGTGATTGGGTAATAATCTGCTGTCACCAGACAATCTTGAATTACGGGAGACTGAAGCAGGCCATTGTTGCTAAAATGCAATTCAGATATTTATTTGAATGGGTAACCGTTCACTAGTATGTGAAATCACAAACGTCTATAGTATGTTTTTTTTCTTTCGTCACCATTTCATTTTGTCATAAACACATAATGCATCCTGTGAAATTTAAAAATACGTTGGTCATTTCTTTTGAAAATCTATGCCATAATAATTTGAATGATATTGTTTTAAACCACAAGGCTTTGAAGGCAGTATTGTCGTGTCTAGGAGCAATTTTAAGTATATACAATATAAATAAAACTCCAGAAACATCAGTAGGAGAGAAAACCTTATTAACATCTGTAGGTCCTTTATTGGAGGCAAGTTACTAATTGCCTATGCATTACAGGGCAATACGCACAACCCAACACGTCTTAAATGTGCATTTCGTTTTCTAAAAACACATTGCGTAAAGCTGCACACAGTGGTCAAATCAGTCGCGCAAGCCTTTAAACAGCAATGTCTGTCTTTGTGTAAGCTTGTTGTAAATGTATAATCACTGTTTAGAATTATGTACAACGTTATTACCAAGCCAATAACCATAAACTGTTAAGTTCAAGTGATTGTCCTTGCATTATACCTGTAATTAACTGTCGTAAATCGATATATAGTTAACTCCAGGAGTCCATTGTAATGATAGTATGTGTCAATGCAAGTTCAATACTTGCATTTCGAATCAAATTTGTTTTGATAAAAACAAAACAACACAGAACGAAAAATGGATAAGGAAATATGGTGTATTCCATTACAGCTTATGCATATTTTTAATAGTTTGATAGTTTAGGTTGTTGTAAACGTCGTGACACTTGTGTCTGAACTATGTATGTATTAATATTTCATAATGATAAAACGGCTTCCAAAGGACGTTTCAATCGAGTGCAAACTCTACTGTTTAGGCATGTTTGGATAGCATCATATCACGTGTTTAAATGTTAACCTATTTTACACAAAAGAGCACGTGGTAATGCTTGTAACGTGTATTTGAAGCTCGATGAATTGAAATAAACATGTTCACAATAGCTGTGAAGCAGTTTAAATTGTCAGTGGCAGAAATGGCAAATTTCTATACTTCAATCCTATGCGTTGCCACGCATGACAGAGATCGCAAATGGAAACATGTGTCAATGCAGGTGCAACCCTTAAAGTATTGTGTGCAAACTCTCCTTTTGACACCATGTTTTAAAGGTTTAAAGCTGTAGAAATGTCTACATGTTAGAGAAGCTTAATATCCCCAGAAATCGCTAACTTGATCATCACTTATTTGCAAACTATCATATACTCAAATATGCATTAAACACAACTGGATTTCGTTCAGCAATCATTTTACATTATGTTATACATAAGCATGTGGTTCTATGACAATGTATAAGCGTACTGTGAGCTAAACAGAAAGTTGGTGAAATGTACGCCGATGATTAGTTAGTTGCAAACAGCAGAAAACGCATTAAGTGACACAATTATTTAATTGTGTTACTTCGAAGCAGAAAATAAATCAAATTAAGTTCTCCGAACACATATACTGGCATTACGTAAATATATTCTGTCGGTTATTCCTAGTATTTAAAGAGTACTTCTTTTTGCAGACATGATCACTTAGTGTTCGATTTTTGAAATAAAAATGATAAGTTTGTAGCCGTATATTTCATTGTGATGATGGTTGTTGGTGTATTTGTGTGTAAAAAATGATAAATACATCACTTAGAAGTCAAGCCGTATTCATTTAATTAAAGAAATAACAAACTTCTGTTGCGCGGAGAAATCAAACATTTTGTCCAACCACCCAACGTGACTCGACTGTACGACCAGTTGCAAAATGTCAAAATTAGACTGTACGATTAGTTGCTCATGAAAACGATCTGAACGGTTATGTTCAAAAGTAAGTATAACTTGATATAATGTGTTAAAAGTCAATTTCGCTACAAAGCAAAACTAACATCAAGACGCGCGATAGCAAAATCGTAACAAACAAAAAATATCAGCATCATGTAACGTGATAAAAACACATGTTATTATATTTTGTATTAAAGAACAGTTTTAAAAAAATTGACGTTTTGTTAATACGCAGTTTGCGCATTCTTACGGACGAAGACACATTCGGACGCACGGACAAACACGCGCGATTCATATAAAGCAAAATAAAATGTATAGTAAATATCGATATGTCACCATGAATTGGCACTCTGGAATGAAATTATTATTTATTACGCATAAATAATACATGTAACTGTAAACTAAATAATATTAACGTACAATACATAATAACTATCAAGGAAGATAGTGCAAATGTGCTTCCAATACTACTCTTGTAACATAGTATTCGTTATCTCCTAATTAAACGTTTTGTGTACATACCTTATTTAAGACGTTCAATATGAGGCTCAAATCTGTAGTTACACTGTAATATCTACTCGATACCATTTATGAATTTACTATGAATGGTACCCAGAACATATTGAGTAAAATGTATATCCATACCATTATCATACTAAATCATTAAGTATTTAGCATATAAAGTCACTTTTCATCTATTCCAATTTCATATTTTTTTTGCATACTAATCACTGAAATCCGTTCTCCTTTTTGTCCCCTTATCACCACACATATAGTCTACTATCTCACTATAAGGTCTATTTGCTCCAGTAACTATAATAACTACACACATCTTCTAAGGCGATGTCATCTGCTTCACAAACATACATCCCCCTTGTTTTTATTAAATAGTTTTAACAATACTTTTACTATCCAACTCTCAAATATAACATGTCGAAGTCTGCTGTTGACGATAAAACTCAACTGCATGTTATACACCAAACATGATTGAAGCATTTTACACAACAAATGTCATACTCGCTTTGCACGTGATTATCACTGAATTGATTTTAAAGACAAATTATATCCTATATCCACATGAAACGTTATATGCAAATCTTAGTTTACTATACACATACATGATGTGTATTCAATAAACATCGTGCATCTGAGAGGTTAATCTCGACATTGTATAAACATCAACTGTGTATACTTGCAACTGCACCTCTGTACAAACATCAACCCGTATACATTAGCAACTACACCTCTGTAAAACAAACACTCGAGTTGTATGTGTCAATGTTACATCATGAATACTTGAGTACGATGCTAACACGTCAAACTGTTTGCTGTCAACAATAAGGGTTATGATCTAATAATGAGTCATATATCAATCTGTTCGAATATTAAATTTTACAATCAAAGAAATGATAATCGGTATCACGTGATCTGTAGCATATACTTGTCTGGCGAAACAGATATAACATTATATTGTGCTCACCAAATGCATGTTATGTTCTCGGAATTTTGTGTTTCATATGTGTTATCACTTAATGTATAATTATATCATAAAGTACTATAAATTAAAAAAAGTGAACTAAATGTTTGGACATTTTATTAACCTATGTAATTGCTCTCGATTTATGAGAAATTGTATTGTATCTTTTTGGTGCCAGGTGTTGATTTTTGTTAACATAGTAGAACGAAGTAACTGAACTCGATTTATGAGAAATTTTATTGTAGCTTTTTGGTGCATTGTGTTAATTTTTGTAAACATAGTAGAATGAAGTAATTGCAATCGATTTATGAGAAATTATATTGTTTCTTTTTGTTGACTGGAGTTGATTTATGTAAACATATAGTAGAACCAAGTTTTAAAAAAAAAATCTCTTAATTTTTAACATAAGAATATGGCTTTAACCAATCTATACTCGGTTTATTAGACTCAATATTGAGAACTTAATCGATTCAGTACTACTTTATTGATAAAGGTACAATTGTACACATGAAAATCGTGCACAAACGCAACAGGGCATGAATGAAAAAACCTTTGCAGATAAACTAACACCGACGCCAGGTAAATCATTTGATTGCTTTTGGCAAATTGTTGACCTTGAATAGGGGTGTTAATCCTTATTGATTACGTCCCATGTAAATAGCTTTGAATTCGTCTTAGTGTTCATAACACGGCCCATTCTATAAAGACTACTAACCTTATATATATAACTTGTCGTTTTATTTTTCGAACGTTTTAATAATGTTACTATAAAAAAGGGAATAACTTATAAATAACTACTTGTATCCAAATGAATTATTAAGTTGATGAAAAGTTAATAACTGATACTAACATCTGATGTTACCGATTATGTTTGAAGAACAGTTTACAAAGTTTATTATTTGTTTTATAGATAAATGTATTAATTATTTTCATTTTAATAGTTGATAAAATGTATGTAATGTATGGAACATTTTACACAGCTATTTGCATCAAGCACTTGGTTTTTGATATACCGGTAGTCTACCGGCTCTCAATGATATTTCATCTAAAAATTAATAAAACTATTTGCATTTATTATAATAATATCGAAAATTTTTGAATATGTTGATGAAATGCTTATGCAGAACATTATGTCTTCAATATCATTTATTTATAAAAAAATACTTTCACTTGTCTTATATATAACAATTCGATAGTTTCTATTTATATCATAACAAGCGATATTTTAAACATGCTGATCACTTCAAATACAACTCAATTGATTGTATTGGAAACAATCAAGGCTACTGTATTATAAAATTTTGCTGGTGTAAGAATTAAAATGGTCCTGTAAGGCATATCATATTATATATTCACATTTAAACTCTTCTACAAGAATAATTACCAAATAAATGTTAACCTTCGTATATTTATTCTATTAAGTTCTTTAGAATTATGATATCTCACTGACATCAGGGACATTCTTTGTGATCGTGCGCAATGCTGCGCGTTATTCTTTTATTGTATTATGTTTCATCCCTTTGGCTAGCTCGACCATACACGATTCATTTCTTTCAAACGTTTTGCAACAATACTTTTGATTGCAATTATATTCTAGACCGTATTCTCTGTCGCATGTACCAATCATATTTTCCATTAACCTTATTACCCAATGTGTAACGACTTAGCACAGGGCGACAGGAAATCGGTCTATATTATTACCGAAACCGGGGTGTAAACTTGAGACAGACATTTCGAGCACCTATATTTAATGTCAAATTCCTCAAACAATTCATGGCGTTATTCGTGTTTTTTACCATGCACGTCCTTTGCAATATTTTATATTACATACGTACATTGAACTTAGCAGTGTACATCTCTATCTATGCACTTACATGCGGTCTGTCATTTATACAAACAAACGTGTCACCAGACAACCACTATATAACATCGTGTCAATTAAGTGTCTACATCTTTTCTTTACGTTTTCTCCTATTATTATCCGGTGATATTGAATGTAATCCAGGTCCTCTCAACCCTGAATGTCTCACTGTCTTTCATCTTAATATACGAAGCATAAGAAACAAGATGAACTATATACGCGACATTTTTGCCGAATGTACACATAGCATCTTATGTCTTACCGAAACACACTTGTCAAATGATATCGCTGATGATTTATTGCAAATTGAGGGCTTTGATACAATGTTTAGAAAAGACAAAAATGCTCATTCTGGTGGGTTTATTGTCTATACTTCGTATTGTTAAAACTATTTTGCGTCCACAACGAAATCTAGAGCTAGAACTTTTACTGCCAGAATCTATCTGGGTGCAAGTCAAGGATCATTCACAGACCCTCTTAATATGCACATTGTACAGGCAACCAAGTTCGACTGTGGATTACTGGGATAAGTTAAATATTTGTATTGAAAAGGCAATAGAAGTATCTCCACATATTATTCTTGTTGGTGATATTAATGAAGACCAACTGAATCCGACAAACCATAAACTTAAAGATATAATGACGCTTAATAATTTACGAAACATAATTACAGAACCAACTCGTGTTACAAGTAACTCTAGCACTTTAATAGATATCACAGTTCTATCAAGTAGCGTACACTGCTTTGATGCCGGTATTTTTGAAACTGACAGAACTATAACGGACCATTATGGAACATATGTGCACGTTAAAACCGATTTCAATTTAGAGGAGCCGTACAAGCGACGAATATGGGATTATAAAAATGCGAATTTTACGTTATTTAATGAATTAATCGAGTCTACTGATTGGTCATTTATAGAACATGGTACTGTTGATACCGCCACTGACGAATTTATGAATAAATATTTTTCTCTTGTTAAGTCGTGCATACCGAACAAATTTGTAACCATCCGACCAAATGACAAACCCTGGTATAACTCCGAAATTCGGAAAACAACTCGTTCCCGTGATCGACATAAATGTACAGCAATACGTACCGGAAAGGCATCGGATTGGAACAAATATAAACACCTTCGAAACAAAGTAAACAATATGAAAAAGTATGCAAAGGAGATGTTCTTTAATTCTATAGAATTCACTATAAGCGACTTTTCATCATCAAATCCTAAACAGTACTGGAAGCTAATCAAAAGCCTCGTCAAAGATACTTTATCAAACTGCGAACAAATACCACCTCTGATCAATAGTGATCAGTCTTTTTCAATAACAGATTTCGAAAAAGCCAATACACTTAATGACTATTTTGTTTCTGTTTCGAATGTTGATGACAGAGACGTGAACTTGCCGTTTTTTGAATTTAAAACGGATGCGATTTTAAGTGATTTTAACATTTCTGAACAAGACATTAAGGACGTACTAAATAATCTTATTATAAATAAAGCAAGCGGCCCAGATGAAGTCAGTCATCGAATGCTGAAACAAACATCGAATACAATATGTAAACCGCTTTGTATTTTATTTAATAGATCCATTAAAGAAAACATATTCCCTAGCTCTTGGAAAAAGGCAAACGTAATGCCTCTCTTCAAAAAGGGAAACAAAGAGCACCCATCAAACTACAGACCAATCTCTCTTATTAGTTGCGTAGGAAAGGTAATGGAACGAGTGGTCTTCAAATATGTGTATAATCATTTACACATAAACAAACTTATTTATAAATACCAATCGGGCTTTCTGCCAGGTCACTCGACTACATATCAACTTATTGACATATACAATCAAATATGCAAAGCATTTGACGACAGACAAAGCACGTGCATGGTCTTTTGTGATATCTCCAAGGCTTTTGATCGCGTCTGGCATAAAGGGCTTCGTTTTAAACTACGCCAGAATGGAATATCTGGAAATATCCTTAATTTTGGTTATCAAATTACTTATCGAACCGCACACAGCGGGTGTTTGTTCATACCACTTACTCCAACGACATATCTATCAAAGCTGGTGTGCCCCAAGGATCTGTTTTAGGTCCTCTCCTATTCCTTGTCTATGTTAACGATATCTCCGACAACTTACTTAGTAACTTAAGAGTGTTTGCCGATGACAGTTCATTTTCAGTAACTTCAAATGACCATGTTTTTATGGAAAGGATCCTAAACAATGACCTTATCCAAATCAATAAATGGGCTAAACAATGGTTGGTTTCCTTTAATCCCTCCAAAACTGAAGTTGTCTTTTTCTCATTATTGGACATGCCAAAACCTCAATTACGTCTTGACGGCAATCAATTGTGCTTTGTTGAAATCCACAAACACCTAGGTCTCTTGTTCAGTCAAAATGGTAGATGGCACAATCACATTGACGCTATTCTTAGCAGAGCATCTAAGATATTAGGATCATTGAGAATGCTAAAGTTCAAGTTAAAACGCCAAACGTTAAACCAAATATACATATCATACTTACGTCCTGTATTAGAATATTCGTCTGTCATCTGGGATAATTGTACACAATATGAAAAAGATATTTTAGAAAAAATTCAATATGACGCCGCTAGAATAGTTAGTGGTTTAACGAGATCTTCATCTATAAACAACTTACTTACTGAAATTGGCTGGGTATCATTGGAACACAGACGCTGCATTCAAAAACTTATATTAGTTTACAAACATACTCAGGGAATCCTACCAGAATATCTTTCGGATATGTTTCCAACAACCGTAAATGAAAATTCCGTGTATTACCTACGAAATGGTGATAATCTACTTACATTACCCAGACGACTTGAAATATACTCGAACTCTGTTATACCATCAGCAATCAAACTATGGAACGATCTTGATTCTGATACACGAAATTCCAATACATTGAATGAATTTAAAACAAAACTGAATGAAAAATTCAAAGCACCAAAGGTCCCTGCATATTATTTACAGGGAGAAAGAATATACCAGGTAATGCATGCTAGAATAAGGAACAGATGTAGTGATCTGAAAGCGCATCTTTTTGAAAATCACTTAACCGACTCACCCAATTGTAGCTGTGGTTACCATACTGAAGATGCGGATCATTACTTCTTTAAATGCTCTCATTATCATGACGAACGAGTACAAATGTTTATTAACACGCGCAAATTCCATCCAATAAATGCAACGAAACTCTTGTTTGGCATACAAACTCTGAACTACGAGGACAACTGTAAGCTCTTTCAAGAAGTCCAGTTATTTATCAAACGAACGAAACGATTTAATGTATAACGATCAATTAAACCTAAACACCCTTCTACGCATTTATGATGTTGCATTACTATATCAAGTCGAAATGAAGAAAATGGTCGAGCTGGTCAGGGTGTGTAAACTTGTGTATCTTTAGTTTATAATTCTCTTCTTTTTTTTGTTTTACTTTTTGCTTGTCTTTTTCGCTACACAATGAGTATACACAAACTAAATTATAGCCACTTACTCAGTATAAACAATGTTGACTTCTTAATAGATTGATGTAATTTTATTTCTATCCTTCCAGAACTTTGCTTTCATTATGAACTCAGCACAGTTAACATTGAACTATCTTAATATCTGCATCTTGACATATCCATCTTGTTAACCTTTATAATAAACTGTCATAATGGAGAGGGCCCTTCGATGATGTTGATATAACTCTAGGCCCAATCCATTTGTATACATGTATTTCAAACTGTCTATAATATGTCATTGTTTGTAAATGTATGTGTATATACAATAAAATATGTTTAAACTAAGGAAGATCGAACATTTCTTAAATTTGTGTCGATCACTAATCGCAAATAAGCGTACAGAATTTTATTCAATCGCGCAACTAATGATTGCGTGCTGTCGTAACTAGGCGTACAGTCAATAAACAAACAGTGACTGAATAAAACGGTAAATATCTTGGATATTACAAATATAATACGTTATCAATTAATGTTTATAGTTTAATAAGTGTGTATAGGTGTTAAGCAATAACAGGTTTGCACATTTACGCGAAATCCAAAAGAATTAAATAAAAATTAATTCCAAATTTTTCGATCGTTTCAACATATTTGCAGTGATCAGCTACCGATTTATCAAAGAATACACAATTTCCACAAAAATCACAAACCTTATGTGTGACAAATGGGACAATAATTAACATAAAAGTTTAAATCGTGTTACATGCAGCCCTTAAGTAAAAGATAACATCCAAAATTGTGTCACTTACTGTGTTTTCTGCTGTTGCAACTAACTGATCATCGGCGTACAGATCACCAACTTCCGGTTTAGCTCACTGTACGCTTATACACTGTGTCTATTACATATTTAATGAAGTTCAATGATATTATGAGTTGTAAAATATTCTTTACAAAACCTTCCTTAAAATAATATGCAATAAACATATGAGGCTCCTGTGGCGATCGAACCCACGACCTCCTGTTTACTAGACAGGCGCTCTAGCCACTGAGCTATGGAGCCGTTAAACCCATGCGTAATATGTACAACGTATAGATTGTATGATAACTCGGGGCATAGCTACTGTGTGTGATAAGCAACTACTATCGTTGTCTGCCTTCGGTAAAGATAGCTGCGCCCCAAATACGTATATTTGATATATATTTATTCCCGTTTCTTGCCCGCTATACATACCATGATTATGTATTTTCTCTAATTTTTGCGTTGGTATAGAGTATTATTGAACAAGTTACAACGTGTTTGTCGATAATTTGAGTAGTTTGAAAAATTCATGTTCGTCTGTTTCCTATATATTTTGAAATTTTGCTAAATAAAACATTTAGTTTATTGCGAGGTTTTATTAATATAATATTATTTCAAAGAACGATTTAAAAAAAAGTATCCGAAATGGGATTTAAACTCACACCCACATATGTGGACCGGAACACTCGTTACGAAGGGATGTTCAAAAATAACGAAGACTTTTCATATTGTTTACAACAAAATAACTTTAATTGAATAAAACCTATATCAAAATGAATCGGGATTCAAATGGATCATGTTTAATAAGTAACATTGTGAAATTAATTTGTTACGCACCTGATCTATTTGATAATGTAACCATTGTAACCGTTAAGCGGAGCACGCCAGAATAATGTAAGACAAACATACATTGACAACATTCCAAATGTTGGCTTCATTTTAAGATTGCCTATTAATGAAAACAATATTGATATGACGGTAATGCACAACGTCTATTGCGAAAAAATGTAATAGTGAGATCAACTCTAAATTCGGGTGGTAATGAAATCGAGTAAAGATATTTGTAAATTCATTATCTATGCAGACATTTGATTTTATCAACAAGCCGCATAGAATACAGTTTTTGAGTAGGGCACATGTTTTCACATAGTGCAATAGAATTTTCAGATGGGATTGTAAGCGTTGAGATATGAATGGATACGGAAAATGACGCGACAATGCCGACGTCAATCAGCTTAAATTAATATCATCAGCACGGACAGTCAATGGTCAGGTAGCTATGCGAAATGTCTCGCTTGGTTTATTTCTCCATGATTAATTCATGTTTATAAGTAAGAAATAAGTAGAAAATGTCAATTACAAATTGCATCATTATTTGAATTTTCAGTGTAAATGCTGATTTTAAAAAAGACGTACGTATTGCTTTATTGTAAATATTTCTAACAGGTATTTCCTTTCTTGATTCAGTAAAATAATGTATGCATATGTTAACATTATACACAGACATACTTAAAATGCAAAATGTTTTAAAAGATATTTTATATATTGGTACTCAAAACGCCATAAAGCGCTTTGTACAAGTATATGCGAGACTGGTTATCATATTGCCTAAAGACCATGATCAGAAAGGCCTCTTTACGGATATCCCTACACAAGAATCATTGATAAGATAGTGTAATTAAAGTATCCGAAAATATTGAATAATAGTGAAATAATAATATTGAAACAAGAAAATTACGTTAAGGACGTCATTGAATTCCAATTGACGTGCTCCGGGTTGCCTATAGTGACTCATTTTAAATGCCTTCCATTTTTAACAGAGAAGAGTAAAAATCACTGAAATTGTGTAAATTGATGCAATATATATTTCTGTTTATTTTAATGTACTTTTTTCTATGAAATAATTATATGTCTAAAAATATGAAAAAAATCTACATTATTTTTTATCATCCCTCGTATAAAGGTAAATCACATTGAGTCTGGCGCCTTAGACCAATCGGCAATCCTGGCAATCATTAGATTTCTCGTATTACTGGGTAAGGTTATAAAACAACGCTGGAAAAGTACAACATATTATAAAAGAATATACTTTTATTATGTTAATCATGGACATGTGTTTTTCTACAGTCGGTAAAAATGCTTGTGAGAACGGTAATAAACATGGACGTGACGATACAGGTAAATCAGACGATTTATAAATACAGACGACAACTGCAAGTTTGTAAACAGAAAATAACGACACACCCTACTTTAAATAAATTGTATTTCCCTTCATTGTCAACACAATTTAAACCGACTTAAGTCGAGTGCAGCTTTTTATGTTGACAAATGAGTGGTTATTGATGGTTAATTATGTCGAAGTCTGTAATCGTGTATATTCGTAGATGTTCGTATAACACAATATATATTTTTAATAACGCATTATCATACTAAATATAGTATTAGTTAGCTCTAGCTTGAAGCAATGACCGATGGTGCAGTGGTATTCGTGTCTAATTATAACCAACTGACTAGGATTCGAATCTCGGGGTTAGCTTCTTCATCAAAATGTTTTTAAAACAAAATTTACAATATGGTGCACGAGATATATAGATATATAATTATTTATTATATTTATTAAAAACATGAAAAAATGATGAAGAACACATATTAATAAAATTTTGAAGAAAATGCAGCAAATTAAAATACATTTGTATAACCTGATTGAGTTTCGAACTACAAAACCACTGTTAAATGTTACAAAATACAAAGCCAACTCTCGTCGACGTTACTTACTGAGTCAGTAGAACTGGGTACGTATTCACCAACCCATTCTAAGACTTAAGACTAAATAATAGACTTAAACTCTGGAAATAATACTTGTTCATTTGTAAATATAATTGATACAAATTTTGCAAACGTCCTAGTTAATTATTCTAAATAAAAAATGCTGTAATTTGAGTGGGTGAATGCCTTGTAAGATTTAAATTTACAGCATATGAAGAAAAAATCAGTTTCAAGAATATTCTTTATTCTGAGACTTAAGTCTAAGAATTGGTTGGTGAATACGGTTCCTGATCGCTTAACCTCGCTTAATTTAACACATTATTGGACGGTTGTTCAGCTCTTTTACACTGTCGTTTAAGCGGCTATTTTTTCACGGTGTTAAAACGATTCGATAACCTCTCCGCTGAAATGAGCCAAAATACACACTCTCTGTTAAATGAAGACGTTTTTGGTGAATGCATGTATACAAAACATGCGAAGATGGCAATTGTGAGTAAAATTCATTGAAAATACACTACGCACGAACATTAGCATGTTTCAGGTATATAACGGCGTGGTAGATTTTTTAACAAACTCAAAGGTTAACAAAAATGAAAGAAAACAATTTCAGGCGGTCTTGAAATACACATATTTTACATCAGAAAAAAGTACCTGGTTGTGTACTGTGTTCTACCAATGCGTGTTGAGTGTATTGTCAGTCCAAATTTTTTTATAGTAAAAATCCCCCAAAATTGCAAATACTGTTTATAATACATGAAAGCAGTATAAAATGACTAAACACATAAACACCAATACGGAGATGTTACAGATACCTTCCAGTTCTGACCACCGCCAAAAATTATGATATTCACACCATATGTTCGCTTATCAAGTTATAACTAACAATAAATACACATTGAGGAATCATTTTAAGTTCCATTATGTCCAATCACTATGCATTAATAATATAAGAACAGCAAATACATATTTAATATTAAACACCGTAATCTGAAATATAAAATACTCAAAATCTTGCTAATTACCAATAATTAGCTAATGTACAAGGGCTGTTTCATAAATTCGCGGAATTATTATATTTCTTAAACATTAAGTGATTTATTGAAAAACAAAATACATCTTGAGATACGTTTACTTATGACTGACTTTCAGACCTAAAAATTATAGTGATACAAAGAACAGTTAATTTTATATGGAACATTGAACAAGAGTACTGTGTAATTTAACGTCACCTAAACGTCAAACTGAAGAGTGCGGTTCACTTTCTAGACGTAGTCACACATTTTATATGTCTATGTACCCATTGGTCAAATATAACCTGGAACCAATCCTTATTGAATGATGAAATAATGTCTCTCGACTTGTTGCATAGTTCTAACGATGTTTCAAAGCGTTGTCCTCTCAGTTCATTCTTAAGGTCGGGAAATAAAAGGAAGTCCATTGGGGCTAAGTTCGGATTGTAGGGCATGTTCTACTGTCCCTAAATCGCGCATGCGATTTATACAAATTACTTTCCACACTTAGGTAATGTATCTGAGTTTTTAATTTGTTTAAATGTCCAACGCAAAATTTGACAACGGAACATTATTCAATATTGTCCATTGACGTCAAGCGATTAAGCGAAGTCATGGCGATAAAACGCTGTTGCGAGTAACCGTTCAACACAATGTTTTCAATCTTACAAGAAAAATGACGTCGAGACGCGACGCCAACATCAGGCGCATTCGCGCCAAAAATGCAAAACGTTTGGCAATTTGACGGTACTTTCAGTGCGTTTCAAATGTATACAAACCGGCGTGCTTCAAGTCGCTAAATAGCGGTTGCTATAGATACCACTAAAATTTTCATATATTAAAGACAATAAAGACCCATTTTAAAATTTCATGGGATATGTGTCAAACAACTTGTGCGTGTGTTTTCGTTTAAGTTGAGTGAAAAATAAACTTTTGAGAAGATAATTCCGCGAATTTATGAAACAGCCCTCGTATAATAAACGTTCTGACATTGCTGTATTCGTGTTAAGCCGCGATGTGTGTTATTTTTGTTTTTGTAAATTCGTTGTGCACCATGATTGTAACTGGTTTTACAATTGTTTATACTCACTCGAATTTTGGTCCACACTCTATAATAAATGCCTATATGTTATAGATTCCACGGACTGACGATCCCTTCATAATAGACAGTAGAGCTTAATATTTTGGGACAGAGGAAACGAAGTGCAAGCTATTTGTCAGAAAAGGTATAAATATGAATTATAATTTTTTAAGTGTTTGATTGATTAAATATCTAGGGAAAAGGCAGACAGTTGTTATCTGTAGTAGAAATAAGTCAACGATATTAACAATGAATACAAATAATGTGGCATATGTTAACGTAATCTTGTATTCAAAACTTGTAAGTATGACACCTTTCTTGGGGAAAGAAACTGACATGTAAGTAAGTTTTCATTTACTTCGCTTCCAATGTTTAATATGTTTGGTAAAAAAAAGCAAAATATGGAAATTTTCAAAAGTGGAAAATATTAAAAAGCAGTGGCTTCACTTTGCGCAACCTATAAACGAATGCAAGATTGCATGAATGCCAATCAAATGTGATGGTTTCCATGGCTTCTGCATCAAATAATCATTGATACGAGTGTAATGATAACACGTAATGTGGCGCATGATAAAAATATTGTATCACTAAATTCCGGCTCAAATTCAATAGTATAATACACAAATTCCAGACGAAGTTATGTGCTATTCAGATGAAAACACCGGTAATAAGTCCCACTTATAATGTATGGATGAATATTTTGATATCCCATATCTGCTAGAATTTTTATCCTTGTTGATTTTCGTATGAAATTATCAATTTGTCTGACGGCTATGTTCAATATACGGAAAGCTAAAAGGATTATTACATGTGCAGGCCGTGGGGCGTATAAGCCCTAGCGTTGTATTACGCTTGCTTTGTATGCAAATGGATTAAGCAATTTTGTTACACACTGGTAATTATTTAAATGAATTGAGATTGGATGAATTCGTCCAATATGTCTTTTAGACACGTTTTCGGAAATAAGCATAATGTGTATTAGCTGAATGTATGTTTGGGGAAAAGTCGAAAATTCTTCTGAGAATTACACACTAGAAATCAGCCTTTAGTTTTTGGATAGATATATCTTTTTTCTTTTCTAGCTTATACTTTCATTAATACAGATGATCTTTGTTAGAAGACTTAAATGCACACATTTTTATGAATTTGCAAATTACATAATTTAGCCATAGGCACGTTTTCGTATTATTCGATATTTTTAGCACGGTAATTGCTCACTTTCTTATATAAAGAACATTTATTTGTCTAGTCTAAACGACTCTCTTGCTGATGCATCTGCAATTATCTTATCATGCGAAAATGTAATTCGCGTCGTATTATTTGGTATTATTCTATCCGCATATTCAACAAAGCGGATAATTACACTAACATGTTCACTATTGCTATTTGTTAAATAACCTAATATCCATGTGTACATGAAGGGTTTTCATTCATAGAAATAAAACTGCAAAAATTAACAGCGGTAATTAATGTCCAAGTGAGAAACTTCAGTCTATAAATAGGCCCGTGTCATGTATGCATATTTTAGTTGGAGGCTTACCATGGGAAATTACATTATTAAATCAATATATTTAGTTGTTCAACACTTGTTGCTTCACTTAGAGATTTTGCTTTGACCAAACATAAAACCGTTTTCTTTAATAATATAATTTGATTACTTATCTCTTGAAGCGATGTGGTATTATAATCGCCTCTGTATTACCAAATCGTTCTTTGCCACTTAGCCATAATGGCACAGTGCGACTAAGTTCGTTGTTGTCGAGGACGTAAACTATCGTTTTTCTTTGATAACAACATAGGCATACCACGACTGAGAAAGTTGATTTTCAAAGTCATAAAAATAACAGCATTTTCTTTGGATAATAAGAGCAGTAGCCGATTATATGAAGGATTGATATACTTACACAAAACATTGTATTTGTACAGTATGTGTTTATATTAATAAATTTAAACATTTAAAAGAAAACCTGTACATATTGACCAGGTATACAATACGAATACAATTTCTGTATTAATGTATATGGCAAAAATAAAATCATATTCATACCAATATGTTTAGGAAAGCAGTAATGGTTCCGTTTAACAAAACATATTCAAAACGCACAAAGCGAATGTATTGCATAAATGCGGGGGCGCCGTGCAGAATTCGATGATAATGTGAATTGGTAATAATCTGTAGTCTCCAGACAATCTTGAATTACGGGAGAAGGAAGCAGGCCATTGTTTCTAAAATGCAATTCAGCATATTTATTTGAAAGGTGATTAGGGAACCGTTCAATATTATGTGATATCACAACGTACAAAGTACGTTTTTCTTCTTAGTCAACAGTTAATTTTGTTATAAACGTCGTGAAACACGTGTCTGTAAAATGTACGTTTTAATATTTCATAATGATAAAACGTATTCCAGAAGACGTTTCAATCGTGAGCAAACTCAACTGTTTAGGCAAATCATTGTGTTTGTATATCATCATATCACGTGTTTAACTATGTTACACAAAGTGTCACGTGATCAAGCTTGTGACGTGTATGTGAAGCGCGATGAATGAATGGAAATAAACATGTTCACAACAGTTGTGGAGCAGTGAAATTGTTAGTAGAAAAACATTTAAATTTCTATACTACGATCGTATGCGTTGCTAGGCATAACTAAGATAGCTGTGGACCAGGTTTTCGAGAAACATAAATTCAATTGATAACCGTACATACGTTTATAACGAGTTTAACTTGAAATTAATAATTAAATAACACGAGTGATATATTCAGTGAAGAAAACAGACTGGTGCAGATACAATTGTGACGTATTTTATACTTTATAAAATTGTTAAGCCCTATATTTTATCATTTGAAACCTAAGCCTGTTCGTCAAATATTGTTTACATTAATAATTACCTAAGTCTGGTGTCCTTTAGGGTGTTGTTTGTCTTATAATTAGTAATCTGATTATTAGACTAACTGTACCTCTCGATGTTTCACTGCTTACAGCTATATACTGGAACCTGAGTTACTTAACCATCTGATAAAAAGAAGATATATTATCAAGTTTATTGACATTATATTATGAAAGAATGTTTGCAAATATATAGGATATATATATAATGGCTCGAACAGTGCAGTAAGTTAGACAGACAGAACCAGAATGTTATCGAGAAAGAGCTGGTTACGACAGCTCTCGTACGGGAGTGCCGCCTTTTCAATCATTTGAAGTTTTCATGTGACTATTATATTAGAAACTGTTCAGGAAATTTAAGAATGCAAACATTAAGCAATATTACACATTTTGTGAATGAAAATACATTTGGAAATAAAAGATAAACTATTCCAATACGTTACGTGTTGCATTATGCTACACAACTATTGAACAGTCTTATACACGCGGTAAATCTGACCACCGTATGAATTGGGAGACCAAGTTATCTCGTAAAGCTTACCCCTTATATTTCTAAATCAAAATATTGTATTAAGATGGGTTTAGTTTACTTGGTACAACAAATGTGAATAAATCTGGAGTATTTTGTCCTCCAGAATAAGTTGTTCTCGTGTGAACGAAATGTGGAGACCTGGGAGGGGTCCAGAGAATTTTTTACATTTATAAGACTACTACTAGTTGACATTACGTCCGAGACCTATTCTGCAGAATTAAAAAATTGAGGTAAATATGAAGCAAATAGAACAAAATCTGTCAATGCAGGTGTAACCTTAATAGTATTATGAGCAAAATCTCCTTTGGAAACCACGTTTTACAGGCTTTAAGCTGCAGAAATGGCTACAATTGAGAAAAGATTAATATACCCGGAAATCGCTAACTTTTATGTAAACTATGTTATACTCAAAATGATTTAAACAAACACTGGATTTTGCTATTTATAAAATAATACATAATGTTATTAGTGAGCATGCGGTTCGATTACTAATTTAGTTAAATTTAGTGAAATTATTATTTGTGAAAATAATAATTGACACAAAAGTCTTTTAAAATAACAATGCGCTGAGTATATAAGGCTCCAGTGGGGATCGAACCCACGACCTCCTGTTTACTAGACAGGCGCTCTAACCACTGAGCTATGGAGCCGTTATACCGATGGAGAACCTGTACATTATATAAATTGAGGCGCGTAGTGAGAAAACCGGTCTTAATGCATGTGCGTAAAGTGTCGTCCTGGATTAGCCTGTGCAGTCCGCACTTTCCGCTTTTATGGTATTTTCTGTTTCAATGAAGTCTCTTCTAAACATAAATCCACTGTAGGCGGAAAGTGCCGTCCTGGATTAGTCTGTGCGGACTGCACAGGCTAATCCGGGACGACACTTTACGAACATGCAATAGGTCCTGTTTTCCCACGACGCCCCTCGTATAAATTGTATTATAGGTCATGGGCATCGTTGAGATGAGTGATAAGCAACTACTATGGTTGTCGGCCTTCGATACAAATAGTTGCGCCCAAATATGTATATTTGATTCACATTTATTCCCGTGTCTTGCCCATCTATCCATACCAAGATTATGTCTTCTCTGTTTTTTTGTTTTTTTGTTTTGGTATGGATACATATCGAACAAGTTACAACGTTACCTTATTTCGTTAGTTATATTTGAAATAGTGTGCCTATCGAGATTTTGAGTTGTTTTAACTATAAATGTTCGTCTATTATCTATACTTAACACTTTGAAAATTTCCTAACCATTACATAGTAGTTTATTGCGATGCTAAATGAACATTTTTTTCAAAGAAGTGGAATTTGAACCCACGCCCACAGCCGTGGATCAGAACACTGGCTATGAAGGTTGATCAGCTTCAGTCTGGCGCCTTAGACCACACGGCCATCCTGACAATACATTTCGCTTAATACTGGGTAAGTGTTAAGGAAACCGCCAGGCCAAAAGCTTTCAAAAAGACTAGATTATGTTCATCGTGGACCTGTGACATTTTACGATAGATTTGTATTATCAGCAAAAATACAATATAACCAAAAACAGGTAGAGTCAGGGAAAATACATGTGAGCATCGTTATTAACATGGAATAATCGATAAAGGTAAATCAGAAGATTTATATACAGACAATTGCAGCGTGTTTGTAAACAGAAAATGCCGATATCCCTTTATTTCAGTAAATGATTAATCTTCTCATTGACAACTTACTTTAAACCGATTTTATATATAACGCCGTAAAACATAAACATAAAAGGCTGCAGCGGGGAATCGAACCAGGGCCTTCTGTTTACTAGACAGGCGCTCTAGCTACTGAGCTATGGAGCCGTTAAATACATGTATTCAGAACATCATATTGATTGTATTGGTCGGGTCACTGCTAATTTTAGTGATCAAACAACTATTATACGTTGTTAATGACCTGGCACTCATTTATCTCCGGTATCTCTCGAATGTTCTTTTTATATGGGTTTAACATTAATCTAGCGTCTAAAGCACGAATTTCATAGTCATTTAACAAAAGCACCCATCAACAAGTGTCGGGAAGAATAGCGCGGTGGAAAGTGTTTTAGACTTTGAATCACACTGACTGTAGTTTGAATCCTGCCAGAATATTTTTATATCTTTTTTGTACTTTATTTTGACTTATTTTCATGGCCTTTTTTTCTTTTTTTTTCATGAGTTTTTATTTTTATAAGTTTATTCATTTCATCTACATAAAAATGCATCCACAAAGTATTTGTTTCTCTCGCAATACCGTAGTACATGTAGCTCTCTTCTCTGTAATAATCGAGGTTGATGATGAGATTCCGTGTCGTGACGACAGCAAAATGATCAATTAAATAAATAAAATAACACAAACATAAATTACATGAACTAAAAGTGCCTGTTCTGGGATTCGAACCGAAAACATCAAGCTTACAAACTTTGCGTGCTTACCACTGCACTGCAGTATCAACTGTTACATTGTACAGATTAAATCAATACATATTCATGTCTGAGTCTCCTGTCTGGGTTAGTAGCTTAAAATAGACTTAAGAAAATACGCGGAATATTCATGAGTGCCATGTCAATAAAATCGCATATTTTGTAATACTATAGTTGTCTTGCTTGCCAGTCTCGGGACAGTTTGTTTTTCGCTATGGAGAATAATAGACCGATCCGGGTTTGCCGCGGATAGTTTAAACTCCTCCCCAGCTATTGGATTAATTTTCATTCATCGAAAATCAGAAATATTACCACGGTTTCATTTAAATATCCCAAATATTATGCACGAGCTCTTTTGTATGAAATAGTTTAACCTCTAAACACGTGATATCCATGCCTGATGATTGGATAATATTGCAGATTAATTTGAATATAATTGACATTTGTGGAAGCGTCTATTGTACACTTGTTAACGTTTTCTTATTAATTTAGAAATTTACTGAAAAACTACGTGAATCTGACTCATCCATACATACTCAGTTTGCCTATTTAAAAATTACGATTAACACTCATTCATCTAATAATGTCCCGCTGTTTTTAGATAAAGCTGAATATGTCATAATTGGTAAAAAGACACCAAATTAAAAATACTAATACATTTTTTTGTCATTTTGAAACTAACTTAGAAAGTTGATAATATCGAGTTACCTAATTTATATAAAATCATAAATTCCATTTACGCAACAGTATCAGCTACAGCGTAATATCTGATACTAGTATATTGACATTTTTAAAACAAAATTTAAAACCGCACCTGGTTGTGATGGCATAAGTCACGGTATTTAAAAACAAAACAAAACCGCAAACCCTGTTTGCCTAACTTTCCATATTGATAACATTTAATTTTTATTTAAGCATATAATACCATGTTATGGACCCTTCTATCACTATCAATCCCCTCATAACGTTTATCAACTTTCAGAAATGTTTGACTCAGTAATAAAAATCTTCATTCAAATATAATGCTGGTCGTGTGTTACGCGATGCGTCCAAACAATCTGATAGAGTTTGGCATGGAGGTATTATTCATAAATGTTTAAATAATTGTTAAAAAAAAAAAGATTTTTTAAAATTTATATTCGTCGTCTTTGGCTTGTCGCTTGTCTGACTAGATAGATTACAACGGTGAGTGGGGTCAACACAGAAAACGCGGCGTCACTTTTCAGTTGACATGACTTGATAACCTAACTCTGGATGATTCAGACAAAGTATTTAGAATATTATCATTATCTTTCGTACACGAATGCCATGGAAAAAAAACATAATCATATGCTTCCTAACTTATCGAATCATGTACTCATTACAAATTAAATATATTTAATATGGCGTCTTTATTCCACACAGAGTAACGAGTCCTTCACGTACATATGTCCTGTGTTTCTATAAATATAAATTGCTGCCCCTGCGGCCATGAAGTCCTATTTCTCTTTTTGTGATATTACTTCTACCGTGAAGATAAATGTCGCGATCTCTCATATAAAACACCCTCGAGTGTCCATTTTAATTTAGAACAATGTTATTTGAATGACATTTTGAAAATTGGAAATCACAATGCAGTTTTACAGTAACATAATCAAGATCAGACCCTTGTTGAGGAAGCACGCAGTTTTGTGTCAAACGAATTGTAGAGTATTCGTGAGATATTTAATGTAACGTGAGATTTTTGGAATGTTAAGCATTGGTTTATCCAGAACATAAACTTTTATAAAGACCTTTTTGAAGGAATAGAACGGGTCGATATGTCCAAATTTATGACATTATATACAAATGATAGAGTTTGAATTGCTATAAAAAGGACTAAACATCTTAATTCGTTTTCCAGCTATTTATAGTAACAAATGTTTTTTTTTGTATTGACATTACATTTAAAATTTCAAAATAATAAAAATACAACACAACACGTGTTATGATTAGTGCTTACTGTTGATATAATCATTTAATGTCTACGTGTATTTGTAACATATTAACCGGTTAGTTGTAGTTTGCTCTGTTCGTCTCTGTTTGCATGTGTTCTCTGATGTGGGGTGTTTAACGGTCCGAAAGACGATGGCGTATTTGTTGTACGTATATTATCAATTTGACAAAATTATGAAGAATGTATTGATATTTTAACGAGTTAAATTATTTCAGAAGTTTCACTCCTAATATAAAGCATATTCTAAATTCTACTAATTTCCTATTTTGGTTGCTTTAATAAAATTCAAAGTGGTATATATTTTTTCCGACTGATTGGTACGGTAATTTACTGACAAGTTATATTTAAAATGGTGTATTTGCATTTTACTTTATGTGCATCGTGAAAAATGCATGTATTTAGTGTAATTATTAACAAACGTAGCAAATATAGGACTCGTCGTTGAAATACCGTATAAATTGACGTCATTGTGTTTATTTAATAATGTAATTTCCCATGGTATGTCTGTAACTATAAGATGAATGCATGGAATGGACGTGTTTGTTATTCATACGGAAATAAATTAACGCTTCGATAACTTTTGCAAATGCAGCTTTATTTGCCAGTGTTGGAAAAGCTAAGCCTGTTCCACGTGTACATTAGGTTTATACTAAAGATTGCATATGAATAATACAAGACATTCTCAAAGGGATACTACCTATTGATGAACGTACAGGAATAAGAATACCAAATATAAGTCTCACTAATCAAAACAGACCATGCATTATAAACATAGGTAATGAACGATTTCATGCGACGTATAAAGATACTAAACTAATGAAGTCATGATATTTATTTCAGTACATTCGAATATTTCATAAAAATAAGCACATTGTCTGAAAACAGGTACTAACTTTACTATTTATTAACCAAACAAAAAATGATAAATAACAACAACAACAACACCACCACCACCACCACCACCACCACCACCAACAACAACAACAACAACAACAACAATAATAATAATAATAATAATAATAATAAACTAAGACTAATATATCACATGCATTGATGAAGTAAGTGAGTAGGTAAGTAGGTAAGCAAGCAAACAGCTAGCAAGTAAGTAAGTTTAACTTAATTGTTTATTACAATGACATGCGAATATCATTTTATAAAGCGTATACAAGTAGCATAGCTTGGTTCGTATTTCCTCTGACCAGATGTTTATGTTGACCAGATGTTTATGTAATGAGTTTCAGGTCAGTCTGTTGTTGTTGTTGTTTTATCAATGAAGTGATTCGATAATCCGAAAGTGTCCATTATTTGCTTCATATCAATCGACCAGTTGCCACTGCATTTATTATAGTCTGTTTCAAACATCTAAACGCTCAGCCAATTACTGTCCATGACAACAGATCAGTTCCAAAGGCGTAGCAAGTTACACCATCGGCGATAGCGAGTGGGGATGCACCCTTAGTCATCAATGAGGGCGGGTATTTGCAAAATCTATGCATTCCAATTGCGCATCTCATGTCCGACGATGGGTACTATTTGTATGTAACTATGCTGAAAGCTTGGTGTAGTGTAACCTGTACAGTTAGGTTGTAGTTGCTGACGTACTGGTTTTTCTCTAGCGGAAGTGAACAGATTTTGTTGCTGGAAGACAGTTTATTTGGCAGATAATAAATATGCATTATTATTTAATTTAATAGTTTGAAATATATAGCTAGTAAGTTAGCAGTACTATTTAGAGGTATTGATCTTTGTGTATTTTCTTGTAGTGATTCAGATTCTTCTTTCTATTCTTTTATTTCTTGCATCAAACTTGAGCTGTCAATGAACGTATAATATATGTTGGATACATCACTTTCACTTTGCAATAATTCGTTGACAGAACTCACCACACCATACGTATTTAGGACCAGAAGTCTTGAGTAGCATATACTCAGTAAGTACAATATATCTGTGTGTCTTTGTTTGTTTTGTATCATTGTATTGTGTAGCCTGTGTATTGTCTATGTGTGATAGATGATTGTTTTTAACTTCTTTTAATTATTAAATATGCTAGTGCTTTGATTCTTATTAATATATACTATTATATGCTGTTATTAGGAACCACGAAACAGCACGGCTATCAAAGAACATCTTTTGATACTATGAATTGTGTATAACAGTGTAGAACTGTTACCATGACAACTAGTATGCATTTTAAGATACTTTAATAGATGTATGTTATTTTGTATATTTTCAGGACGTTCATTCAGTCATTCGTTCTGCAAGAATATAATTCGTTTGAGTGTAACCTGATAGTAACACAATCCTAATAAACTGTAATCAAACCTTTCATAGAACTCACAGTTCTTTAAACCCCTACAAAATGGCAGGCGGTTACATGTATCCCCAGGCTGAACAGCAGTCATTCATAACTGGAACCACACAAGCGTATTATAGCTTCTCCAACGGTTTCAATTATATGTGCTAATGGTTGTGCACGTTACCAATAACATTACCAAGAGTTCTTCCGGGAGCTTAGGAGAGGCATTCAGATGATGTTGAAATTTACTTCCGAGTATTTGTATTTGTCTCCAAGTTCAAGATCATACTCGCCACATAAAGAGGTAAATTGAGTTTGCTGTACAGGACCTATTAGGAAAGTGCATATATGTTTACGACTTTATGACTGATCCCCTGTGTTCACACCACACGTGAAAAACATCCAACATAATCTTAACATTTCCTCGGTATGGCCATTAACACTATTGCATTAGCGTACATGCGAACTGAGCGGTTATTGTCACCTATTGATACGTTGATACGCCAATGCGGAGTTCTGATTTCTCGGACATGGTGATGAGCAAAGTGCAAAGAATGTAGAACATTCCATCTATTTTATATACACAATCATCTTGTAAAACACGATCTTAACAAGAACTATTAGGCGGAAATCTGCTGTGTTCATCTGCCACATTGTTGTCATTGTCAAAGTATTTAGTAAGTCGTCTTTTTTAAAAAGAACGTTTAAAGTTTACAAATGCTCCAAAGCAGGCTATTTCAGCTGTAATTCATGGGTATTCTCTTGTTTGACTGAGACTTTTTAAGTATTAGGTGAATAATAGCCTTTTCCCATCTTAGCCATATCGCGGTATATTTATGGAGTACGATGAGGGTCTTTAATATTTTAGACAGCATCATGCTCATAGAAACGAGCATCATGCTCGTAAGGTGGAGCATGATGCGCAATGAACGAGCATGATGCTCAGTAAACGAAGAGGGTCTTTATTGCCTAATCCAGCACGATGCTCCAAAAACTAGCTTCACGCTCGAATTGACGACCATGATGCTCGATCTTATGAGCATGATGCTCGGCCGAAAGAGCAGGATGCTCGGCCGAAAGAGCAGGATGTCCTTTTACTGAGCATCATGCTCGTTCATTGAGAATGATGCTGGCTCTTACGTACATGATGCTGTTTTCTATGAGCATGATGCTGTCTAAGATATTAAAGACCCTAATCGCACTCCATAGGAACTGGAGCATCTGCCATAAAACAGCAACATCAGCAGATATTTCACAACATCTTATTGTAAATTGTATCGCTGAATGTTCACCTGATTATAATTCGTATTCAACAGAATCTTCATAAATAATAGCAGACCATTTCCCGAAAGGATACTATCCAGATTGACGAAAATGCATACCGTTTAAATGTGAAACCAATTTATCAAAACCGACCTTGCATTATAAGCATATTTAATGAAAACGTTCATGCCACATATAACAGATAGGGACACTAAATAATAAGACCATTGCATTCTTTCAAAGATAAACAATGGTCGCTCTACAAAACTACAGCGTTATATTAGGGATTGTACTGACAGATAATGATCACTCTGAAAAAAGGATCTTACTTTTAATAGGGAACCGAATTGTACGTATTCATATGTCAAAGCAAATCAAATTCTAACATGGATCTTTCTAAACGGAGCGTCACCTATGTGCACCGTAACGGATTACATAGCAAAGTGTCTCTGAACAAGTCCAATAGTTTGGTGTGCTATTGCCCTGAGAAAGCTTCTGCTCACGGAACCTTATCGCTAGAAATATACAAGGGTAATCATCGATGGGCGCGCATCCTAACGATGGCATATTGCGATCTGTCGATTAATTATTTTATTCATGGATTATCTGCAAATAGAAGATATATAAGATTTCGTACTGCAAAGCTTTAAATTAAAGATCACATAGTTACATTTTCAAGTAGAAACAGTTGTTGTATCGCACCTGTTATATCGAGCATCGAGCAGAGGTGAGAAACGCTATAAAAACATCACATACTCCTTGTCTTCTGTTTCGAAATTATATATGAACATCAAAGTAATCGCAGTATGTGAACTATGGAATGCGTGCGCATCGATCACCACTCTTGACTTAAGGTGAATAAGATTAATATTATCATACGAGTTGACCACACATATGACATTTTTTCAGTTTTGTAAATAAAACAACTTTGAATGTGTCCAGTTTAATGAATTGTATGCTGAACAATTAGTAATTCATATATGTTTTGTATATAGGTAGCAATAACAGGCAATTGAAGGCCATATGAAAGCGAATTTATTCCCTTCATTACTAACTTTGTAGACAAAAAGTCATGTTTGTACGTAATTAATAGAATAATCAGTAATTAAATTTTATTATAAAATGATGCCGATAATGTTTAGATTTAATAAAAAAAAAATATATATGCACTAAAATTTTATTCTAAAATGATGCCGGTTGTTAATAATATTATGCTAATTTAAGAGAACCCAACCCGTTTAAATTTAAATAAACACCACAATTTTCATAAATCGGATCTATTCGAGAAAAACATGCAGTCTTATCACACTGGAATAAAGATTTATTGGAAAAAATAAAATTGATAATATTATATATAATAATGTTTTGAGACAATAATTTGGACACAAGAAATGCGATTGGGTACATCTTAAAAACAATATTTTGACTCAGTATTAAGCATGACTTTGAGTTTTAATAAGACAAGCAGATATAATATATAATATCAGAAGTGAAAATAATCTTCATTGGCCTTCTAAATGTTATAGAATAGGTTTTAAGCTGTTTTAATTGTTTTTAATTTTCTGCATTTTGGGGGGGGGGGGGTGAAATTCATATAACAGTAGCATTTCAGATGCCATTTGACCCCAAAACAGGGTTTGTTAACATAGCAATCAACAGACTTGACCTCCTGTCACACAATAAAAAAAACAATTGACCCAAAACTGTATTAATTAACATTCTTCTGTCACACCTGAACCTGTTGGTGAGATCATTCTCTAGTAATCTTCAATCTGTTTCAGGTACTCTCTGACGTGTAATCTGTGCATGTTTACTCATTATTGTGATTACTAGTGTAAGTTTGATATACATATATGATAGTTTACATGTTTAATTGCGATAAGGCTAGTCGCTATGCCGGCTTCAAATCGTCGAGCTCACATGCGAAAATTTTGGTTCAAAGAGGGGTCTGAGAGTCCCAACAAGGGTTAAACTCTTGCTTTTCCTACTATTGTTGATAAGAAGTATGTGAGGTTGGAAAAGAAGTCATTTGATAGTAGAATACATGACAATAACAATGTTCTAACCTTCAAAGATACCGATGGTACGGACAAGACTGTGTCAGCGTTACGGACCCGCCCGAATGTCTCTAATATAGGTGATGAGTACAGTAGTTTTGATGACCCGTCACTTCATCTAGACTTATACACCAATAAGTTGATGGTCCAGGTTATTTTTAACACTGCAATTAAAATAAATACTTAAATTAAACCAAATTGTGATGCTGATGTAAAATTTGATGCCGCAAACTCCATTAGGTGGGGTCTAAATTGGCGTGAGCGGCTAAAGTGTTTTATGCATAAAAACTTCACGCATTATGAACTAAATGCCTAATTTCGTACGGTAAAAAAAATAAACTATGAACTAGATAGGATATGTTAACTTTGCAAATGAGGAAAATTGGTATTATTCAAAGTAGGCAGGTCGGATGGTCATCATGGCCAATGCATCAACAAGTGCGGACACGAACTTTGCGGGCATTATTAACAGTTACAGGTTCTAAAACAAACTGATCAGAAGTACAACACAAGGTTTTTATGACAGAATTGAGATAATTGTTGAAACTGATGCAAATTAATGTCAAAATGAAACTGAAAAACAACACGGAACACATAATGGGTTTTGGACTGCGACCCTGGTGGACATTTTGCTTTAATTTTCCCATATGTACCCCGCTCATGCCCACAATACAAAAACCATCCCATACAATATAGCCCTTAACGAGGTAAAGGTGGCATCTGGCAGTCATTCTTTCCAGTGCCGTGTGTTTGTAGGAGCCCATTTTTGAAATGTGTGCAGACGACTAAGTTTACATATTGTTACATATAAAGTATTCAATGTTTGATCCCAATTTTGACCATGACCAAGCTACTTTCCAATATATCACCATACATTGTTTGAAAGATAATGTCATAACATTTTGAATTAACAGCATTAAAAAAAAATATATGTTGTAACTCAAAATATTTACCTTAGAATAAACACACCGGTTTGACCGGTATGGAGGCTGCCGTTTTGCGCATGAATACATGGGCCAAAATTTTGAAGCTGGAAACCACTTAGACAAAGTAGTGCAAACAACAGGTTTTTTTTTCTTATTGCTTACATATATACCTTTAAATTGATACCAAAACATATCATGTAAACTATATTTTAAAAATCCTATGCATCATCCACTGAACCATGTGTGCTTATTATCTAACTGACAGCTAACTTCCGTTTTGGGGTTATTAGACCATAATACGAATTTTAATAACACATGTTTACGTAGCAAATCAATCCTTTTAATACTCCTCTGAATTTTTTTTTGCAATTATTATCGTTGATTACAAAAAAACTGAAACATTTTGGGAAGCAGTTGTCACAAAGGGGATAGGACAATGTATGATTCACGGACTAGAAATGTCAAACTTGCATCACACAATATTTAACAGAAAGACAGCAAACGAAGACGGACATGTAACTGTTCGCGAATTATTTAATAAATTAATGTTAGCATACGAAGGACTACTCGATAAATCAAACTTTATAAATCTTGTTGGTCAAGATCATGTACATGTATAGCATTTCAAAATACTTGTGTATGTTTTCCAGCATTGTTAATATTGTCAAGTCTTTAAAACATGTCGTTGTGCTTAAAATTATGTTATATTTCTAGTGTGCTTAAAAGGTTTATTTTTATTGCGACGTTTGACAAATTATGTTATATTTCTAGTGTGCTTAAAAGGTTTATTTTTATTGCGACGTTTGACTGTGTGACCAAGAACATTCTACACCTAATTTAGAAGTGCTGTGCTTAAAGTTTTGTGGAAACAACATAAACAGCATAAACGCATACAATGTCAATTTATGGAATGGTCAAAAGCTATGCCAAATTTAAAGACATACCAGAAGGATTAATCGATATTCAATTCATATACACACAGTTGTGCCTGGTAGAGATACAATTACAAAATCGCTAAATCCATTTGCATACACAGCAAGTGTAAGACAATGAAATGGTATTCACTCCCGTAAGCTTGTAAATTGAATATTCTGTGAAGCTATCGTAGTCCCCAAAATAGCTCCTATGTATATAAAAACTATGAAAATGCTTGTAGTTTTGTTACATGGGAAAAATTTGCCCAAACTATTTCTAGTATATTTAGTTTGATGACTTCGTTTGTACTGTTCCAACTTTCCCATTGAATTTGAGTACGAATGCACTGTTACAATAAGTATCTCGCTATTTTCTTATTTGTGCCATTATATTTCCATCAATTATAATTTGATGAAAAAGGCTTTTGAAAATATTTGCGCGATTACGTACTCGCAAATGTCGCTTTATTTTTAATTTTACCAAAGAAATACGAGATGTTGCTGACCCACTTTTTTGTAAAATCAAGACTGATCATAATAGTGCTTATAATTGTAAAAGTGTTTCCAACAAATCTGATTGGTTCGACGCAGAATGCATTGAAGCAAAGCAAACTTATATTAGAGCCTTGATTAATTATAACTGCCATAAAAGTGATATTAATAGACAGGACATGATAAAATCTAAAGGAGATTATAAAAAATTAGTTAAGCGCAAAAAGCGCCTCTGCGATAAGAAGAAGATGAAAAAAATTGAAAGCTTACGACATTCTAAACCTAAAGATTTTTGGAAACATTTTCGAAATAATAAAACTAATGGTTGTAATAATAATAAAATCAGCAATGAAGATTTTTTTAAACATTTCTCTAATTTAAGCATCAACTTTCCAAATGTCCATAATGAAGAAGCTGAGCATTTTTGTAGCAATAATAATGATAATAATAATAATAATAATAACAATAATAATCATGATAATGTTGATGTTGATGTTGATTGTATCTTTGATGAACTAGATGTACCAGTTACAATACAAGAAGTGGAATCCGTTATATATAACCTGAAGAGCAACAAATCTTTTGCTGCGGATCAACTTCTTAATGAATACTTTATTGAATCATGTGATATTTTAGCTTCACACTTAGTTGATATTTTTAATGGTATCCTTAACTCTGGTATCTACCCAGAATCGTGGATGAACGGACTAGTTGTACCTATTTTTAAGAAAGGTGACCCTAAGGATGCTAATAATTATAGAGGCATTACGTTGAATAGCTGCTTTTCCAAAATATTCACTGGTATTATTGATCAACGTGTTTCGAAGTGGGCGGCCGATAATAATATAATAAGTGATGCACAATTTGGTTTCAAAAAAGGGAGTTCCACCGTAGATGCTATATTTGTTTTAAATGCAATTATAAGTAAAGTATAAAATGAAAATGGGAGACTAGCGTGTGCGTTTGTTGACTTTAAAAAGGCCTTTGACAGTATATATAGAAATGGTTTGTGGTATAAATTATTTAAAATAGGCCTGAGAGGCAAAACTTTACGGGTAATAAGGGATATGTACTCGAAAGTGCAAGCTTGTATAAAAGGGTGTAGCTCATATTCTGAATTCTTCGAAGTCGCTGTAGGTTTAAAACAAGGCGAGGTAATGTCGCCGATACTATTTTCTCTCTTCCTAGAAGATCTCGAATTATTCCTCTGTGATGATATTAATAGTGGCCTATCGATAGATGATTTGACTTTTATCTTGATGCTATTTGCAGATGATATGGTTATCCTCGCGAAAACTGCAGCAGATCTCCAACACAGTCTAAATCGTCTACAAATTTACTGTAATTCATGGGGACTTGAGGTTAACCCCGACAAAAGCAAAGTCGTAGTATTTAGAAAACGAGGTCCTTTAAAACATGAAGAAAAATGGGTTTACAATAATATCCCGTTAGAAGTTGTAGATGATTTTAACTATTTAGGAACTGTTTTTAATTATACAGGTAGCTTCGTTCTGAATTGCGAAACCATTTCTGGTAAAGGACTGAAAGCTCTTAATACTCTTATGAGTAATATCAAAACAGCCCTTTTAAAACCTAGTACCATATGTCAATTATTTGACGCATTTGTAGGATCAGTTTTGAGTTATGGTTGCGAAGTATGGGGATTTGGCAAATCCACAAAAGTAGAGCGAATTCATTTGAAATTTTGTAAAAATCTTCTTAAAGTTAAACAATCTACATGTACAATGGCAATATACGGTGAACTTGGCCGATTCCCACTTCATATCAATAGACACACACGCATAATAAAATACTGGCTAAAGTTATTAAATAGTCACAATATTATTATTAATCGGTTGTACCAAGCGTTGCTAGATGATTTAAACAAAGGCAAATCTAACTGGCTAACTGATGTTAAGTCTCTGTTAGATAGCAATGGATTTTCATATGTTTGGATTACACCGCATTCAGTTAACGAGAAAAGTTTCCATATAGAATTTAAACAAAGACTACACGATCAATTCAAACAATCGTGGTATACAGCCATAAATATTAGTAGATCTATGTGCACGTATAAATTGTTTAAAACTGACTATGAATTTGAATGTTACCTTGATAAAGTTCCACTAAGATATCGCATTGTATTATCCAAATTGAGATTGTCATCTCACCAATTAAAAATCGAAACAGGACGTCATGGTAATAACAGAATCGAACATTGTAACAGATATTGTACTTTTTGTAATAAAAATGATATTGAGGACGAGTACCATTTTATATGTATCTGCCCATTGTATATAGATATTCGTAAAAAATATATTAGTAAATATTATTATACTAAGCCCAGTATGGTCAAATTTATAAATTTATTTAAATCTAAAAGCTATAAAACTATATTAAACCTTTGTAAATATACATACCATGCTTTTAACAGACGAAAAATTATGATCAATTTCGTCCAATAACTACTCATTTGTTGTTTTCTTTTGTACAAATTTGTCATTCTTCGTTCGTACTTTTTCGTCTATAACTTATAAGTCCCTCCTCGGGGAGTGAATCTTGTTTATAAACTACGTTGTAATTTACTATATATCTACTGTTTGATATTCATATAGAATTATTGAATTATTAACTACGTGTTTGTTAAAATTCTTCTGTTATAAAGTGTGTATATATGTACATATATTATACGTTGTCATGTGTTTATAATTGTTATGCATTGGATCATGTTATGAGGAACATGTATATATGTTCAAGTAACTGAATAAAATATTCTGTTCTGTTCTGTTCTTTAATGCCATTTTCCTATTTCTTCATGTTCGTTAATACAATATAAATGTCTTTTTGCTTACTTATGATAAATGAAAGCTGTTGTTATATATCGAAGCAAATGTTTGTGTCAAGTGTATTAAGATTACAACTAATAATATTAAGTTTTAGATCGTTCGTAGCCCAAAGTAAACACTGCTACATACGAAATGAAAATCTTTCTCAAATGTCTGTTGGAAATACAATCTGAATTTGTATTGGACCGTAATTTATTAGATTTCTACCAAATCATGTTAGTATCCTATTGTTAAGCGTCATCGTAGAAAATGTAGCTTATCGGTAAAAGAAATCTGAGAACGCATTTGAGAGCTGAAACACATCCTAATATAAAGTAATAAACATTTGATTTAACATAATATATTGGTTCAAGTATATTTCAATAAATTTCTGTCGTTTACAAACAACGTCGACGTCAAAATTTTGAATGAATTCGATTTTATTTGGACAAGGTTAACACATTATTGTCGGTCGAACAAATCAAAATTCAATATGTATGCGAAAAGTATGTGGTATTTCCATTTATCCATGATGTAAACATTTCCATTGAACATTGTTAAAATAATTCAAGGAATGTTACTCTGTAGTGATGGCGAGAATCAGCTGCCTGTCATTTAACATTTCCCAAGGTAATATAGAAATAATATAGACTTTTCTATCGAGTTAATAAACGTAAAATGTTCCCATTGACGAAAAGCAGTACTAATAGGTTACACGTTTATCAGACACATTGTTTTCTTACGTTGCATCCTGATCCAAGAGATAATCTTGTCTACTGTTTACTGCTTAAAGAACGTCAGCCCAAGAAATTAATAATAAATAAGGTTCAACGATTGACAGTGCGCCAAACATAATTTAATTAAGCATCTAACATTAACGCTTAAATGAAATAGCACATTAACAATAACAAAACGAAACAGCGAAGTTTTTTAATAATTTATTATTATTATTAGGTGAACACAATAAATACTTTCAAATTTTAATAATAATTATCGTATTCACAAAATATGAAAACAATTACAAAATGCAGATAAATGTTTGTTGTTTTATTTGTCAGGAGAGAATCCAATGTTGAAATTCTCAACTTTTATTATCAATCAAAGTAGTCTCAACTGTTAGATATAAATCAGCGCCGTATTACCTGCGTGTAGTTACACATGTTACAAATAACCATTTCAAGATGGGCATAGCTATCAATATACACCCCAGCTATGAATGCTCTATCCGATAATGGTCAACGCTGGTCCTAATTAGCAAGAACATATCCTTGTTTAATAAATGAAGTTGTCGCTGTGATAATTGCAATATTAAAGCCATGGGAATTTAAGGTACATGGTCTGAGACTTTATAGGTCGCATAATTTTCGGAAACAAAAATTAGGATGGCTGTTAATATTCATAAATATATAGTATAATAATCACTGCAACTCCAATAAAGTATATCATATATAATTTGCGTACACATACGTTGCAAAATTAAAATACATTTACTATTGTAGAACGCTATAAATTCGCGAGGACGAATTTTCGCGAATTTGCCCCAAAATGATCCCTTTTTTTAAATTAGCGTGTTCTTGAATTCGCGTCATCGTCATGACGCGAAAAACAATGGGGTATACTGCTTACGTAAGCGGTTACTAGTAGTACCGTGTCAGTTGCCAGTAAGTCGATAATTGCTTTTATGCAAGTGTTTTTAAAATGTTGGTGGAAGCCAACGGTCTTTTGAGAGGGTAATTTCCAAAACAGGTATCACGGTAAACTACTTCTTTCCTTTGCAGGCTATTAGTCAGTAAATCGAAACCAAAAAGGGTCCTTTTTCAAAACAGCAACATTTCACACCCGTTTTGTTACATCTGAATTATTCAAGATAATGTATGTATACGTGTATTATAATGTGTATATCATGTGATTTATTACAATTACAGTTTCTAAAATGGTCAATTTATAAAATAATAACTTAAAACTAATGAAACTCCTACTTTTGCTATTTACTTGTATGTATTTGAGTGTCCTGGAATATAACGACCAAATTAATGCGCTACATCGATTAATTTTGACTCGTTGCGAATTTTTTTTTTTTTCTTGTTACCAATTCTCATTCTGAATATTTTGACAACAAATTACTGCAATTTATTAATCTTGAACTGTACTATGTACAATCGAGAGCTTGCATCGTACGATCTATTTTGACTGAGTCGGCTACGAACAAAGATCTATAAATAAACAATTTTATTTATCGATCTTTGGCTAAGAAGCACTAACAATCGGTGCGCCTAACTTCTACGCTTCATCAATTATTCTGGCCCTTGCAGAGTGACTTGTTAACTGGCTTGTATATAATTCCGTTCGCTTCAGATAATTAGCTCGAACAAAATATTTGTTCGTTACTAAAAATTAGTTTCATTATGATGTCGTATAATATTGAAAAAGAAGCCAAATTATGATTAAGGTGGAAAATTGAACTTCATTCACTAAATGTTTCCTTTTCCTGAAATGCACTCATAATTCACATGCTTTTCGTTTCTTTTGTCGCCAATAGTCTTTCTACGCTGTCAGCGTTTTGATTGTTACAACTAAGCATGAAAAACGACAACACACAGTAACAATGGGCTGTTTTCACACATTTCTCAACCTATGCCGTTGATATAAAGTGCTTATAATTATACAATTGGACTTATTACCATATGGTACATTACGAGGTAAAAGGAGCATATTTTCGGATTTTTAACATTCGGACATACACATTTTTTCGCGCTGGTTGTAAATTCACGAGGAAATAAAATCGCAAATATTAGCGAAAATAAAACACACGCGAATAAAACTAGTGCTACAGTAATTGTGTGTATATCTTACAAATAAATAATAATCGGGTGCGAAAAAACAAATTGTGTCGCTATACCAGATGTGTTTTTATTAAAAATGAAAGTTAAAAAGTTTAGCAGAACTCTCTGCAAATCTGCCTGGCACAGGAAATGAATGTTTGTATTTTAAGATGGGTCAACGAACATAATGATATTACAAATCGAATTGTAATCATATTTAAAGTAAAAAAGTTTAACAGAACTCTCTGCAAATCTGCCTGGCACAGGAAATGAATGTTTGTACTTTAAGAAGGGTCAACTAACATAATGATATTACAAATCGAATTGTAATCATATTTAAAGTAAAAAAGTTTAACAGAACCCTCAGAAAATCTGCCTGGCACAGTTAATGAATGTTTGTATTATTTTACGATGGTTCAACTAAAGTTATGATATTACAAATCGAATTGTAATATTGAAGCAACATATTTTGTACTTTGTATGTCGTAAATATGTTGATCTTAATGCTACCTTTTTTCGCAGTTAACTTGGAAGTGAATAATCCTTTAAGATTAGTGTATATGGTTCAAATAAGCATTCGGAATTGGCATGTCCCATTCCATAATATATTCACATCATATGGATTATTTCTGAATGAGTGACGAGAGGTCATCTTTTACATCAGCCGAAAGTAGGTCGACAATATAAACTACACTGTTGCATTGCCTGTTAAAGATGACACGGCAAAGGCGTAAATTTTTTTGCATATAAAGTATTTAGCAAACAGTAGAAACGCTAGGACATTACATCCCCGATGGATTTTTTTTCCTGTTCGTATGTTCTAATGAATAAATGACATTTTTTACGATGCGAATAGGCGCCCGACTGTTTTATGTTTACATCAGGAAATTACTCTTTGTATGACTGGTAATCAAGATGGGAGGGTATAAAAAAGGTCGTCAACCGTTCGTTCTTAATCCTTAGTTAGTGGACACATGGGGTCCAGTTTTGAATCGAATATTTCTAGAGCACTAGTGTTTATACACACCATGACTATTCCATTCCATAAACATTGAATGTGATTGTAGAATGTATGTATTTGTCTGGGACAAAACATGTAATCTTGAGCATTTAATACCTTCTGAAATTCATATTTTACTCACGTCATACATGTGCAACATTTATTTTAAATTTTATATTAAAAAGCTCAAGCTTTGACTTATACAAAATGACGTTTTCATGACTTGAGTATTTTCTCGAGCCGAGCGGTAGTGTGATTTTGTATATAAATTAATATCAATAAGTTCATCAATTTAATGTAAAAGATCAGATTTGAAGTACGCTGATTAAGTTTACACAAACATAAACGTCAATGCTATTTAAAATACTACAAACAAATAACAACTAATAAAAAATATTTCCATGTCCATATGTCAAATTTCAGATAGATCAAACTTCATTTCCCGGTCATTCAGATTGAGTTACCTTTTTTTACCATCTATACAACAATTGAACATTTCATTACGAAATGAATACTATAATTCTTGAATGTTAGAATACAGTTCTACATTCAATAAGAAATCGACGAATCAATAACATCAATCATCGTATTAGAAAACCTATCCTCACTGCGTGTGTATTGTATTTTCCTGCTAAAACTGGATTTGACTAAACGGAAAGCTAACATTGAATTGTCACAAAGACTGAGTATCGTTTTGTATCTTTGGAAAGTATCAAATGAGTGCTCAAATAGAATCCGGTTTTTTCTAGCGTATTTTATTCCCAGTGTGTGTAGTATGAAAATACAGCATGTCTGTATGCAAATTGACCAAATGTTTTTCATCGACGATATCTGTTTGAAGCTACCACGCAGCGGGATTGTGATACATTATAATTGTATTTCTAGATGCTGGCCACATTCTGGCACTGAAAATCTCTGTTTTAATTTGTGCCAATCAAGCATGCCGCGAGCTTTTTTGTTACAACTATAGTGTGAATAACTTTTATATACAGTGTGGTCCAGAGTAAAGGATGGAAAATGAAACTACACATATATTATTCTTTAGGTTTTCATTGCACTTGCTATAGTAACATATTCATGCGTACGTATCATTTTTTTATTTTATGTTGTGATGTGTTGGGGTTTAATGCCTTCGTTACAACATTCGCTATATTGTATCAGCCATTTTTGTAACGATTGTACCTTATTATGAACTAAATACGCACGATTGTCAACAAATGAATTCATTGAGCTTGGTTGTGTAAATTACATTAACGTTTGATTGGCGAGTGAAAACGCAAACGCATTACATTTATATACTGTTTTATGGTCATTTGAATGACCCTGACTCCCACTTAAAGATTTGAATGAGACGTTTACCAATATATTTTCCTCTATGGAATATTACTACAAACTGATTAGCGAATAAGCGCTAAGAGATCTATACTAAAATCCCCCGTTTATCGACGAATGTCCAAGGCCAGTATAGTTCTGTACAGAAAATGAAACGAATGGTGATTGTTTTGTTTGCTGTCGTTTTAGTTTTTCTTACAGCATTATTTGTAATATCTGTAACTAAGATGCTTTCAGAACAGACGAAAGCAGTGGTTCTTGAAAATAATTAATTTCCGACAAGTACATGTTATTAATCATATTTTTACAATCCCATTACATCTACATATACGTTAGATCTCCGAAACAACAGAAGTTTAGATTTTGGAAACTAAAATGTGGTCAAGAAGTGCATAAGATGCTATTTTTATTAAAGAGGTACAGTGTATGTCTACATCTGACGCATTGTGATGCATGTAAGTATACTTGTATAATACTGAAAACAAGTACATTGTGTACGAAACAATGTTATTAAGTAATTAATGTGTATCAGATTAATATCGTTGTTTCGATTCTGTATTATTCAAAATATCAAATTCAAACATGAAGGTCAGCTTTGAAACCAACCGCCGCAATTCTTTACATTCAACGATTAATCGGCGCATGTCTATCAAATAGTGAATTTGTTAATTGTGTTGATGCCCGGGTTTGATAGTAATTGAAGCTGAACATCATGCGGGTAGACGCAGAATGACTTGCACGAGAAACACTTAAGGACCAAACGTTGCCAAAAGCGAGTTTTCATATTCAATTAACGAACAATTAAATATTGTTACATATAATACATTTTATATACAGTCATGTAGTTTGATTTTTTCAACATAGGATTATGAAGATATCAATAATTGCCTATATATTCGAATAAAATCAATAACATACCTCCACTAAACCTTCTACTGATAACTGTATGTGGTTTATATTGACTATATTGATCCTTTGCACTCAGTACAACTGTATATAGATAATATCAATGAACACTTTCGCTACGGAAATAATAATAATAAAAAAAACACAAACATACAATTTGATTAATTGATTAAATGATGGGTGGTATTATTTTTAACAATCTAATAAATACATTTTAATAACATAAATGGTTAACATAAAAATAATAATAGATATATATTAGAGAAAACGTAGATTTGTTAATTTATTATGAGCGTCTATAAAACGTGTAGCAGCGACCTTCTACTGCGTAACGTTAATTTATTATCGCACCGGAACGTTAACTTGTATTCATTTTCTTGATGAAATTTCCATTAATTCTTTTATGAACTACAGGAGATTTTTCGCCTTCACGTTCGCGACATAACGAGAAACAAACACTGTTAAGGAAGCAGCTGTCATATCTTGGGAAGTAGACGTGCAACAAGTACTGATTTGCAAGCAACTGTCATAACTGGGATAGGGTAGTAGTAAACTGAAAGGAAACGAAGTGAGACAGAAAATGTTTACGAACTTCAAAGTAATTGTGCTGTTAATTATTAAATATACGATAAAAACGAAATTGTGTTCAGTTTGATACACAACGCATTTCAAAGGGCATATACAAATCATGCATATAACTTTCACGCCAAATTTTATTTGGTAATCGAGTTAACTTTACCTCGACGTTTGACTTTGTGACCAATACATTGTGACGGACAATTGATTTCTAAACAGGTTTTAACAAACATGTAATGCAAATTGTAGGATGCAGTAGGCATGAGGTCATTTATGAACATACATGTAGCTCATGTCATATCTTTACCCATTTGCTAAGTACCAGTTTGATGAGTTTAGTAATTTTGTCTAAAAGACATCCCAGAAGGATGTATGGAAATTATATTTATTTCATTACCCAGTTGTGGCTGGTAGAGATAAAATTACATCAATTTTAAATCTATTTGCATACGAAGCAATTGTAACGATACGCTAGAGAGATCACGCTTCAGAACTTGTATATTAACGTAGCTCTTACAAATCTCCTTATCCTGAACATGATAGCTGGTTATCCGAATGAATTCAGACATTAAACTTTCCGCTGTATGTCTACATTGGCAATATATAATTAGATTTGATTATACAAAGATAATGTCTGACGTGTTGTTCCACAATTTTATGTCATTGTGATCTAATTCAATGTTCACAAAGTACATTTAAAATTAGATTTTTGAGAAGGCATCACAGTAGTTGAACGTCTGCTGCAGTGTATTTGATTATATACTTTCCCAGAAGGGAAATAATAATTATCAAAGTTATATCCTATAACCATCAGCTTTGTTTCATATGAATATTATATAAGTTTGGCTTGTCTTTCGGTTCTGCCATTAAATATTAATGATAAATGTACTTAGAATAAATGTAACCAAAACATGTGTTCAGTCTTTTTAATCTGGATCATTATAATGCCATATATTATTGTTTGATGCGGAGCATCGTGTAATCATTTAACTAATATATGATCACGCAAGTTTGTATTCGCATATGTGAAACCCGAAGTGTTCTCGAACATGAAACGATATTTTTGGTCAACTGTATTAGGAGCACGGTATGTAATAAAATAACACCAGTCCTTTTATACACAAGCAAAAATAAAGCACGACTTTAAGTAACGTCCACTTTACTCTTTTTCTTTCAGTACCGTCAACAACGTTTTGGACTGTGAAATAGTTTCTAACTTTCAAATCGAAGCGAAGAATGTATGGTAATTATTTACAAGATTTAGATATTCAGCTCATAACATATGTATTGAAGACGGTAGATATAGAAATATTACTCGTGAAAAAAAGAATTTGTAATAAATATACTTTTAATGTTAAGAAAATTTTAGTTTGCCCTTTTTATAGGGAAATGCTTATTA
The DNA here is from genome assembly GCA_027627225.1 of Congeria kusceri. Taxonomy (NCBI): domain Eukaryota; kingdom Metazoa; phylum Mollusca; class Bivalvia; order Myida; family Dreissenidae; genus Congeria; species Congeria kusceri. Next base: position 21,332,530 of record CM051034.1, read on the forward strand.
AATATTTACAGAGATATTATAATCAATAGTTTGCCCTTTTTATAGGGAAATGCTTATTAAATATTTACAGAGATATTATAATCAATGGCCTTGTGTTACAAAATTAAACCGCTTGATGACGTGTGAAAATGATAAACTGTTATATCGCCACTTTCTTAAGTGTGGCTACTGACTTACGTAGTGCTCTGTTGGGCGTAAAATATAAGTTTGTTTCATTTTACCCGACCTACCTTCAAAATGCCCCGACCCTAGAACATTTTATAGAGTTTGTTAGATTTGTATTGTTTACTTTTTTCTCATAATTAAAAGTGTTTTGGATTAATAAGTGTTTTGTGCTGATAGCATTAACTTAAAAACAATGTCTAAGGATATTACTTATATGTTTTGAATATTTATTCAGTTTAAGAATATTCGACAATTTACCAAAAAAAGTATTTAAAAAAAAATCCCTACCTACCTACCAGAATTTTTGTGTGCATGTAACCTGAAACAAACTTTGTTTGCGCCATACCATAATTCAGTACGCTTGTGTGTCTTGCTTTATTCCGGAATATGTAATCCATGCTTTTCTCCAATCTTTTTTTTGTTTTTATATACAATACAAGAGGTACTTTTTTCTCATTAACTTTTTGTGTGAGTCATCGTCGTATGTTATATTGTATGACTTGACAATGTTCTTTTTGAATATGCTTATAAAACCTTGACTGATTGACTGACTGACTGTTAAACGATCGGAACACTTCTAACGCATTATCCCGTCAATTTATCCGTATTAAGTGGGTACATTGCTAAATCGGATGTAACAATATATCTGTCGAATGCAACATGTTTGCAAGAATGAAAAGGAATTGGTTTTCCGCTTTTTCATGTGCCCTTTGTTTCTGGATCATAATAATATAACCATATTTAATATGTAATTATTCTATACCGTACTCGATCGCATTCTTAATGATACCGTCAGACAAAAAATGGGTAATTACGCAAAATAATTGGCCTGATAACATGATTACCTCCCTCACACATATTCAACTCATGTGCAAGTCTTTAAGCAATATTTTATGCTTATCCATATCCCAGATCTACGTGTCATAGAGATGACTTGTGTGTTTTTAAATTGATGGCCACGACCTAATAATTCGTAGCCACGACTTAACGTCCTGGTCACGATTAATAATTCGTGACTACGACTTATTACCTGCACGAGTTAATCAGTCGTTGCAACGAGGTATTATGTTGATGCCAGGAGTATATATGTTGCAAAGAATAAAAAAATACAACGCATATGTCACCGAACAAATCAGGTTCTTCACACGAAACACAATACCAAAATCCGCGTTAACATCATTGGCAACGTCTTTCGTTCCCTTCTAACTTTCTTACGCCATTTGTACACTTTGTGATCAACACATACTTTTCATTCCAGGAGTCTTCTTTGACCACTGCTTTGCTTGTTGAAGCATCATTCTTACTTTCACACAGAACATGTTGAACGCGATTTGCTCAATATTACAAAATGACGCCGTGTGACATTGTTTACTTTTGCAATGACCCTTTATCCATCGCCTTTCAGCTGCCAGGTACTAGTAATCTCAATATATATTGTATTGATTTAATATTGTTATATCGTCATGCATGTTTTTTGTTGCTGTTTTTTACAAACAATGTTATCGTCAAAACATATTCCGCAGCTAAATAATGTGCTACTTGCAACAAACCCATTTAAAATAGTGTAAACAATTGATTGTCAAATTTTGCCAACATTCACGAATTCTTGTCAGAAGAAGAACAGTGAAGCAGCCAATATCAATCTGTAAAGTGTATGCTGTCTGCGTTTATCCACGATGTAAAACATGACACTGAGCATTTTTTAAATAATCCAAAGGGGTACTCTAAAGCGAATGAGAATTACAACTGTTTGTTAATGACAGTTTTAAATAGTGAGCGCGTATTTTATGTAATATAATGAGCGTATATTTTTTGTAATGTAAATCGAATCATGTGGATATATGTGTTATCAGACAAATAAGCTCTTTTTAAACTATGATTTCTGATTAAATTTGTAAATTCAATACAGTTAATATTATCAAATCTTGCTTATTGCTACAAGTACAATTGAATACAATTGATTGATTCTGATTTTTGCAGTGTAAATTCATTTTATTATTCTAGTAATATTCTCAAGTGCAATTTTCAAAGTTGGATATAAATAATCGATGCACACTGCACTCTGCATTGACTACTGTGACAAATTATCATTTTAATAGCAACGTCAGCATTTATTTATCCATGTCATCTATATTATATGGAACCAGGCATCCGCTTATATTTGTCAGCTAGAAAAGAAACTGTTATATTAAACATTTTAAAATCTAGACTCAGCGTTGAAATATCCATCTCGGCAGTATGGTTATAATAAGCTAAACACACAAACAAACTTGTTAAATCAATGACTGTCTCGCTGTGGTAATTGCTATATCCAAGCCAGAAAATTATCGTACATAATTGGTCTGAGACATAATAGGTCGTAAAAGGACACTGGAAAGAAAATTCCGCTGGATGAAAATCTGCTGAGAGAAACACAGGCGCATTATCATGGTAAATCTAGTAGGCCTAGCATTAATAACCTTTGCGTTCAAGTGCTTTACAGCTTAAACTGCGGTATATATCAAGAATAACTATGGGTCTGCATGACAATATGTGTGTAGTTAGTCACCTTATATTTTGAATCGAAATGGGCCCAGTTGCTCAAAACTTTAACGGCCAGTTAAGCTAACCGCTGTTAACTTTTGGATGAAGTTATTTATGTAAATTGTTTGTAATTTTTTCAATCATGTGTTTATTCGAACTAAATTAGTATTCTCAAATAATTTTCAAATGTTTGATAAGCAAGTTGCTTGAAATATTAATTTTAGTTTCACGTAAAGTTAACAGACCGTTAGCTTAATTGGCTGTTAAAGTTTTGAGCAACTGGGCCCTGTAAGTTAAGGTTCAGACAAATGCGTCAAAATATCTTCAAACATTCTAAGACAATTTTATGGATAAATATAAACTTACGTGACTCTAAGTAATTTATATTTGTGTTGTTGTATTTCGTAGTTCATTCCGTGTTATTGTATAGTTTTTATTGGATAAGCGTAGTTTAGTATGACGAGTGGTATACTAGTACTATGTGTTGCTCTTACGTTAAGATAAACAACATGTGTATTCAATCAACACTGGCTACAGTTCCACGTCTGAAATGTTACAATGGCGACTGTCAAAGTTTTACGCCTTGTTCTTCACAATCTGTCTGACAACCTGTCTGAAACATAAATTAGGTGTGATTGTGTGTTGGGAATTGTGTTATGTCAAATAACACTATTTTATTATACATGTACCTTTTGCCTACCGTACATAGAAAATACTAGGTAAGTGTTGAATAAAGATAATCTTATTTAGCGAGGCGTAGAAAACCTAAACCAGGAGCCTTGGCGAGTGGTTCAGGTTTTCGTGCCGAGCAAATAAACTTATCTTTAATCAAACCTTTCCTGGCATTCTATTTATCCCATCATTTTCTGTCGTTATTTTAAAAATTAACGAAAGGAAATCACTAAATAACATGATAAACATCAAATGACGTCACGAAAGTAAACAAAATGACGTCATTATAATGCGCATATTTGCTGTATTCAACAGGGTGGACTACAGCTAAGTTTATCCCACGAGGTGTCATTTCGTCAATGCAGGTGTGATGATGGGATAAAATGTATTCCTCTACTTGTTTTAGTATTTATTTATTCACAAAATAAGCAGTTATATTGGAAGTGAAAGTAAATATTTCGTATATTACATTTATACTTTTTTAAATAAACTACCTCATTTAAAATATGTAAACAACGTGATGATGTCTGAAAGCGTGAAGAGATGTCATGTGTTTATGGATCACCCAAAAGTAAGCTGACAGCACATATTGCATTACATGCCCGCTGGATTTGTATTTTATTTCTCCGTCGCCTATTCTTATTCTGAGCAAATGATGTTATTGAATGAAATGAACAATATTGCGACTGTGACACTGTATGTTTGGAGCAGGAAATTACATGTTGCGCGACTCATAGTCCAGATGACAAGGTATTTAAAGGTCGTCGACCATTCTTTCTTAATCCTGTGTTATTGGGCACATGAGAATCTGATTTACATCCAACATTTCTTGTACATTTCTATTTTGGATACAACATCAATATACACATTCAATGAACGCTATGGATGTTATTGTAGAAGGTATGAATTAGCGTGCGACAAAACCTGTAATAGTGACCGCCTTGATGACGTTTGAAATTCATATTATATTTGACATCATATATGTGCAATGTTTACATTTAATTTTATTTGCAAATGCTATCGCCTTAAGAACAATGTTGTTTCAATAACTTGGGTAGCTGTCATTTTGTTAAACAAATAAATAAATTCAGATATGTATAAGTTCTGTTCATTTTCCGGTGATTCAGATTATTTGCCAGTGCAATATATATAAGTGGTTCTATTTTCTATTATTACATTAAAACTATGTTTAATGACTTTACAATAATGTTCTGTAATCAATTAGAAATCCACGAATCAATAACAGTAATCATCGCAATAGACAACCTATTCCCATGTATAATATTGGCATGTGCTAAGCTGGATTTGACAAATTTGACAAAACGGTATATACACGTTGAATTGTCACACGATTGAGTACAAGATCGTTTCATATTTGTGGAAGTATCATATAGAGTACTGAAATAACGAACAAATATAATCCCGTTCTCTTGAGTATTTAGTTTCCCGTGTGCGTGGTATGAAAATAGAGCGTGTCTGTCCAAAATTGGCCAAAATTATTTCATTAATGATATCTGCTTGAAGATTGTACTACAGTAGTATTATATTTCAGGATACCAGCCACATTCTTAGCTCCCTGAAATGTTCTGTTTTTAATATGTGCCAGTCATCCATGCACGCGAGCTGCACGAAAACGAAACAGTTTGAAGTACAACTATATTTTGTAAATATTTTTTTTACATTGAGGCTCAGTGTAAAGGGTGAAAAATGAAAACCATACATCTTTGATTCTTCATAGTACTTGCTCTAGCAACATATTCATACAAATCAATTTCTCCATTTCTATTCTGTTGGTGTAATAGTTTAATGCCTTCAAACCAACATATTTATTCAAATATCGTTTAGCTAATTGCTGTTACTTTTGTATATTAATATGATCTCACTGCGCACGATTGTCAATAGGGGAACTAATTACGCTTGGCAGTGAAATTGCCTTAACGTTTGATTTGCGATTTAAAAAGCACACACTTTACATGTGTATACCATCATTTGAATGGCCCCGACTCACAATTAAAGATATTAATGAGACTGTATAATTGTATATTTTCATCTATGGAATAGTAATACAAAAGCATTGGTTACCCCTAGGAGACCTACACTAAAATCATTCTTCCATCGACATAAGTGGTCTTACGAATGTCTGCGGCTAGTAGAGTTCTGTAAAGACAATTAAAAGCATGATGATTGTTTTGTTTGTTGTCGTTTTAGTTTTTTCTCATAGCATTATTTGTAATATCTGTAACTTTCATGCTTTCAGAAAAGATGAAAATGAAAGCAGTGAATCTTGAAAATAATATGCCTTTCAGATAATATATGTTATTAATCACATTTATACAATCTCATTTCGTCTACATACAACTGTATACGTAAGATCTTCAAACTCACCAAACAACATAAGTTGAGATTGTGTAAACTAAAAGTGGTCAAGGTGTGCATTAGATACTATATTTATTAAAGATGTATATGTTTACATCTGATGCATTGTGATACATGTAAGGATATATGTATAGAACTGAAAACAAGTGCGCCTTTGTACGAAATCATGTTATTAAGTAATGTATATGTATCAGCTTAATTTTAATTTCGTTATTTCTTGACTGTAATATTCAAGATATCAAATTCAAATATGGAGATCAACTCTGACACCAACCGCCACAATATTCTTTATACTAAAAGATTACTCGACGCATGACTATCAAATAGTGCATGTATTGTGTTGATGCCAGGAATTTGATAACGAACGTAATTGTTCAGAATAGACGCCTGGCACGTTCTCTATTAGACGAACAAAGGTCGCGGTGGCGTAGAGGATATGGTGTCCACCTAGCGATCGGAGGTCCCGGGTTCGATCCTCACTCTGGGAGCGTTCTCAAGATCTCCCCCAAAGACACCAAGTTATGATTCTACCCAGGAAACGGACTCGAGAGTGTCTCTATAAGCCTAAGGCTTTCGATGCAATCGAGCTAAATATACGTTTAAACTAAACTATTAGACGAACAGTCGTAGAGTGACTTGCGTGAAAAGCACTTCAGGATAAAACGTAATCCAGTGTGAATGTTCATTTTCAAATATCAAATAACAATGTATTGCAAAAATAATGCATTCTATAGAGTTTGACTGATGTTGTTGTTTTGTTAAACATAGGATTAAAAAGATATAAATTATTGCCAATTAGGCACAATAAATATATACGAATACAATCTATTACCTACATGTATCTCCACTAAACCTTCCACAGATTAAGACTTCTGGATTGCATTGAATATATTTAACTTAATTTTGTACATTGAAAAACTGCATAGAACAAATGTAAGTATATATGAATACCTTCGCTGCAAAAATAACAATAAAAAACTCACATACAAGTTAATTATTTGTGTCAACTAATGGAGAAATCAACCTTATGATATTTGTTGGCTATTTTGAGCAACCTAATATATTCTAATTTAATAGCACAAATGGTTACATCAAAATAATATTAAATAAACTATGATATATCATGCATTAATATAAATGCATACACGGGTGCATCGAGTTACAACTTAAGCTTTTTAATATTTCATTAATAAAGTCGTGTGTGGCATAAGTGTAAAGTGTTCATAAATTATACTTTAACTCTGTTCCAAACAACTCAATACGAAATTGTATTTCTTTAAATACAAATAAGGAATAAGTAAGTAAGTGAGTGACAATGCGTACATATCAAAACTGTACTAACAGCGCATAATAATATAACACATCGTAAAGTTTCGAATAAAGTATAGCTACAGGATGAATCTTTGTATGCGACATCGCGGATGTTTTAATTATTATGAACGTTTCTGACTATTAATCTCGTAGAAGTAAACAGCTGTTGATTTATTTTATTTAACCCTATTTATTTCTTAAAAAATTTCTTCATTCTGTTTTTACGAACTACAGGATATTGTTGTTTAAATGATAAATATGTTGAACCAACCTTTACCCTGAACCTAGTTTAGTAGTTATGAACAACACTAACAGGGGTGAAATTATCACTCATGTATGAGAAAGCAAGGTTTGAATTAATCTTAAAAACATTACAAAGAGTGATTTGGTTCACTCACTGTATAAGGAATTACTAACAGTTTTTAGTGTGCTGGGTGAGAAATTCACTTTTGCTGAGTCATCCGCATAAAGTAAAAGTTTGTTCTTAATAGCGGCAGACAGGGATTGTGTCTGGCAGACATACATGACAGAATTCATTCAAATTCTATTTTTTCTATTACCCAGTTGTGCCTTTTAGAGATAAAAGTACACAATTCTAAATATATTTACATACAAAGCAATGTTAAGGCTACGCAAGGCTATTCACGCTACAGAACTTGTATATTAAGTATATTAACTAACTTGTTATATATCCCCTTACTCTCAACATGATAACTTGATATACGAATAAAGACATTATACAATCCGTTGTATCTCCACACTGAAAATATGATTTGATTATGTCAAATTATGGTTGTGGTTCCACAATTCTATGATCTTGTGAGCTGATTTATTACCTATAAAGTACATTTGAAAGTCGATTTATGACAAGGCGTAGCTACAGTTGAATGTCTACTGCAGTGTATTTGATTCTTTAATTTCCGACAAGGAAATACTAACTATCAAAGTCTTCACCTATAGCCAGCAGCTTTTTTGTCATGTGAATATAAGACGATTTTGCATACTTATTTGGTATTGACATTAAATTTAATGACGCATGTACTTTTGCCAAAAACATATGATGAGTCTCATTATTCTGTATCATTATAATCCCTTAATTTATTATTTGATGCGGAAGTATCTTGTTATCATATTACCTATTTATAATCACACGAGTAATCATTCGCGCATGGCGAGCCCGATATTTGTGTACATGAAACGTTATTTTTTGTAAAATGCATCAGGAACAAGACGTGTAATAAAATAACAACCAGCATAAATAAGCAAATATTAAGTAGGACTATCTGCACATAGTTACCACAGGGCAGTAAAAACATTAATGACGTCAATCTCACGCTTATCATTACAGTTCCATAAACATGTCTGATGTTTCTTTGCAATGACACTGTCTCCATCGACGTTCAGAAGCTAGCCGATACCAATATGTATTGTGTTGTGTTGTATATGAATTTATTAAACCAACACATCACAACAGAAAAGCAAGGCCAACTTTATATGTATGATTCATTCATATGTCAAATGTCATTATTACATTAAAATGAGCTGTCGTATAGATCAATTCGCAGCTGCAAGGCTCGCGCATCGCACGTGCAGTGGACTCAAAATGCAATGGAATATTTGTTTTTTTAATAGATGCTTGCCATATGTGTCATGTGGGCAAGGTTATAATTGGAATTGAAAGCTTAGGAATTTTGTAATTAAATATAGTATTTATGCGTTAACTTGTGTGCAACAATGTTTATAAAACTTATAACAAATAAGACCTATACGATAGCCCTTTCATAAGCTTTTTAAAGATACTTAAGCACAATATAAACAATATATTTGCTTTTTTTCTGCTGTCACACTTCTACATTTACATGTCGATTGTTGAAAACCGGCATGCACCAACTGCTATTGTACCCTCGATGTACAATAACAATTTCTTGGAGTGTCAGTAATAGTCGTTTTCTTAAGCAAGTACAGTTAATTTAAGAAAGTAGACTTGGCTGAATACTTGTTGCTTGTCCAGGATTCAAATTTATACGTTCTTGTATTTATAAAACGATTCCAATCAATATTGTCAATTAAATTGACAATGAAATCAAATTCGGGAATATAGCTTGACTAATGTAAACAAAACTATTCAGATATGCACGTTTGCTCAATGGATAGCATTGGTGAAGCGTGTTGTGACACCCCAAAGAATACTAAATCTTAAGTCAAACATTATACATGTTACATCACGAATTTAAAATGCAAAACCAACAATATTTAATGAAACACGACTGTCAGACTTAGCTTCAGATTAAAGCGTCATTTCTACTTCAATGCATAACATGGTAATGACCCATTGCTAAATAATCACAACATGGTATCGTGTTGCGTTTCTTTGAAATGACCTAGTCTCCGGGAACTTTCAATAGGTAGGTACTATCAGTATGTATTGTATTGTTTGAATGATACTGTAATGCATATGTTTCTTTGATAAACAATGTTTTCGTCAAAAATTACATATCCGACAGCTTAAGTGTGACACTTGCAACTCTCCCATTTGTAATATTTTCAACAAAATTGTTTGAATGAAGTAATGTTTGTGGTCCATTGTCACAAAATCTTCTCAGAGAAAGAACGTTAAAGCATCCAACTTGTATTTGAAATGTTTGTGGTGCTTGCATTTATCCATCCAAGTAAACGCTAGCATAGAGTATTTTGAATATAATTCAAACACTTGTACTCTAATGTGATTGCGATAAACAAATGTCTGTCTTTCAACATTTTCTAAGGTTATAAATCAATAACATAGAATTGTCTTTGAAATTAATAGAAAGCAGTACTAATATGTTACACATTTATGGCTCAACTAACACATTGCTTTTATGTTGTTTCCTGTTTCAAACAATTATTTTGTCGAATGTCCTGAAAGAAACGTCATTCCACGAAATCAATATTAAATATAAAGATCCTGCAATGGATTGTTTGCTTAACAAAAAGGTATTTAAACCAGTTATTTCGAGAAAAAACATAACATATTATACGTGTTATTATAAATGTGTATATAATAATTACATATTTTATATAATGCTTATCCAAACATATTAAACTTTTAACTAGACGAATCAGCACATATTTTTGAACAATGAATGGTGATCAATATTTGAAAACATTTTTGGTACAATAATTGATATCAAACCCTACTGATAGCATCGTATTCGCGTTCAGATATATAAAAAAGTTACAAACAATCGAATTATTCATTACTTTTTCTAGAGTTAATATTATTTTATAAGTATAGTATACTTCACCAAGTTTAGAATAACAGTTTACACATCAGTAACTGGATATAATTATAATATTAATGTACAATGCTGTCGGTAATGACTCATGTGGCTCATTTACATTTCAATAGCAGCATCAGCTCATTTATTAACATGCTCTAAACCAAACGACAATGGCTTTTCACTGCTTGGTTTTTGTCAGCTGCAAAAGAGACTTTTGAAATATATTTAAATATGGACTCAATTTCCATATATCTATCTAAGCCGTATACATTCTACTGGTAATGTAAAACACTTTTTGATTAATGAATTTGTCGCTTTGGAATTGCAATAAACAAGCTAGAAAATAACGTACTTAATTGATCTGATGCATGATCTAATAACGTAAATAACGTTTCTTAATATCCGTTATCTGGAAAAATGAACAACAGAAAAACACATCACTAGAATAGAATAAGCAACCATACAAGGTTGCGTGTTTCGGGCATTTATATATATATATATATATATACTACGTTTTACTTTAGTTCAGTATGGCATATAATGCAATAGAAACAATCAAATAAACGGTTGCAAATGAAGTACGTCTAGCCTTTATTTAACTCTGCTCCCTGATAAATAGCATAGGAAAATTTCCATTTTAATTTAATTTCAAAAACTGACTGCATGGTAAAAATAGTACAATAGTTGCTGCGCTGCCTTTCTTTTTAACAAAAACGTCTTCAACTTATGACGTCACCAAAGTATGCACCGAATTTCTCAGACAATTTAAATGCGCATTTAAAATAGCACAGAATCAGGGCCGGGCTTTTGGGCTTCAGCCCCCCACTAGCTGGGCCCTGCGATATCATTTTCGGGCTGTTTTTTAATATATCACAAGTGGTAAGGGGCTAGCGTGTCAATATATAGCGTTTATTGCATTATTTTATGACTTTGTCGGGACTAGACATTGATCTTATACAAGTCATAAACGGCTGGAGTGTCACTGTGTATACCGTAGTTTGCCTTTTCTATCACTTTATCTGGACTATTACCCAGGCCAAGGAGCTGGGTGGAACCTTGTTGAGCATACACCAATCATGGTGTTCGATTGGCTGGAAACATATTAATTGGTAGAATAATATTAAAATATATATTATAATTAATTAACCACGGTCGGAAACGCTCTAATTGTAATCGAGAGAGATCCTTATTTAAATTATCCGGTAAGGGTAAGACACTTTAAAACACACCTCACATATTTTATAACGATTTAAAATCTTGCAACAGTTTTTAAGGCTGTGGATGGAAACAAAGCCGAAGGTTTTTAGGAAACAAAAAACTACCCCTATAAATTTGGTACGTAGTGGGTAGAAAGCGCATGATTTAAAATACATTTTGATAAGGAAATATGTCTACATACGGCTCCTGCTATATGGTAAAATTCATAAACTATATTGAAATAGGGTACAGTAAATCACATGTTTGTATTGTGTTCTATTTGGTACAAACACAAGTAATGTGTCGATATTTTGCACGAAAATTGGAACAATCCCATACACTTCTACTACTGCTACTATTGCTGCTACTGCTGCTGCTGCTTCTGCTGCTGGTGCTTCTACCATCACCATTACAACTACATTTGCAACTGCCGCTAAAATTTCTATCACTACCAATTCTACTACATCTTTGTCCAGCTGTTACGTTTTAATTTAGACAAATAATTATTGACATAAAAATTCTCAAACCAAGTATTTTTAAACTGTATGTTTAATTAATAAATAATCGCGTGTTGTGTTAATGAGGCATCCATAAACGCGCGCAGATCTATCCGAGATTCTCACGCGATACACATTGTGTGACATTGAATATTTTCAAAAGAAACATAGATCTATAATATTCTGCCTAAAAATAAGTCGACTGCATAAGAATTATTTTCATTATAAATAAGACAGTCATTTTAAGTGTCTGCGATATTATCTAATTAATCTTATGTTTTCGTTATGCAGACGCATCTTGGATACACAGTAGCACAAAAAATAACATAAAACTTTTAATGCATTGTTTCTAATATCGTTCATAACATAAATATCTTGTGTGTAATTGTTTTGATATCTGTACATGTAGATTGTAAATAAATTATGTATGTGTGTTAGTCGTAGACACCAAATCCATCGTAACGCATTAACATTTAAGGCACACTATATCCTATAATTCAATGACCGGCTCGTTTTAATTGCAAAATCACAACATGCGGTCTACAGTAAAAATAATGACGTGACTTTAGCTGCAATGTTTTTGAGGTTATATCTCTACCTGTGGGTATGGATAAGAATATCTATGCAGTTAATCGCCGTGTAGATTTGGTTTAATGAAAGTGTATGTTACGAAAAAATATATATATTTCTTCAATCCCGAAAAATGTGGCGCCAGTCGATGTGGCTGTGCAATCGTAATCTATCAATTATGTCGTCCATTAATACATCAAACATTGTCATGTATGTTCGTTTACATATTTTAGTAAACAAACATGTAGTACAATAGACTACTTGGTTTTGAGCGACAAAGATTTCTCATTTATAAATAAATTTAAAGTTTTGCCATTTAACACGTTCAGTGACCATGCGCCGTTATATTTTGAACTTGATGTAAACTCGCTACAGGTAGATAATTCTTTGAATGTTACACCGGTAATGGATTACACATGTTATAAATGGTGTGACGAACATAAACCTAATTTTAGACGGGTTATAATCTCTAAATTACCTGAGTTTAACGGAATCTTGAATACCTGTGACACCCTAGACGGCAATAGTATTGATAATTTAGTAGATAGTTTTGCATCGCTAATTGAAAACGCGGCCAATCCATATTTCTGTCAAAAGCGAAATGCACGATTGTCGTGCTCAATAAACAATAACAATGACTGGTTCGATTCTGAATGCACGAACGCAAAACATTATTATTTGGTTGCTTTGAACACTTTCAATAAAAATAAAACCCGAACGAATAGAATAGCATTGAGCGAAATTAAACGGAGTTATAAGGTACTTGTACGGAAAAAGAAAAGCCATTATAAAATAAATAAGTCGCGTGAGTTGTGCGATCTTCGAAAATACAAACCCAAACAGTTTTGGCATCACTTTCGATCGAGAGGCAATAATGGATCTAGCAGCATATTACCAAACGAATTCCGAGAATATTTTTCAAATTTATTTAATGATGTAAAGGCTACACGTTTAGACGATGTCGAAAGTTTTAACGATGCCAATGATCTCAACATAAATAACCCAACTTTTCTATCCTTAAATGTTCCTATTACGACGGACGAAGTTTTGAGGGCAATTAAACGTTTAAAACGTAACAAATCTCCATGTCCAGTTGATAATTTATTGAATGAATTTATTATCTAGACGTCGGATATATTGATAGGTCATATTACGGATTGCTTTAACAATATATTTGATTCTGGTCATTTTCCGAAAGCTTGGTCTTATGGTTATATCGTGCCATTACATAAGAAAGGGGACAAAAATAACCCTAACAATTATAGGGGGATAACTCTCCTTAGCAACTTTGGTAAACTATTTACCAGCGTACTTACAAAGCGAGCCGAAAAATGGGCCGAAGAAAATAAAATACATATTGATGCACAGTTTGGTTTTCGGCCCGGAGTAAGCACTGTCGACGCCATTTTTACATTACATTCTTTAGTTGAATATATACTATCAAAAAATTCACGCCTGTATTGCGCATTCATAGATCTAAAGAAAGCATTTGATTCTGTTTACCGTAATGCTTTATGGTTTAAACTTTTCAATATGGGTTTAGATGGTAAACTTCTGTCAATTTTCAAACACATGTATTCCACAGTTAAATATTGCATAAAACATTGTAATACGTTTTCGGATTTCTTTGATATATCCGTCGGTTTAAGACAAGGGCAAAACAATTCACCGATCCTGTTCGCATTATTTTTAAAAGACATTGAATCGAATATTAAACATGATACGGAAGGCGATTTCGGTATTAACTTGTTTGATTTGTCATTAGTCATTTTACTCTTTGCCGATGACATGGTCTTGATCGGAAATTCAGTTGAGGAGTTACAAACAAGTCTTAAAAATTTATTTACTTATTGTGAAAAATGGGGTTTAGAAGTAAATACCGAGAAAACAAAAACTATGGTCTTTAGAAAACGTGGCCAAATAAAAAATACCGAAAAATGGTCTTACAATAATATAGAATTACAAAATGTTGATAATTTCAATTATCTCGGAGTAGTATTTAATTACACAGGAAGTTTTCAGCAAAATAGTCAGCAGGTTATCGGAAAGGCAGTAAAGGCACAAAACGTTTTGTTATTAAATGTAAATAAATATGACGTCACTCCTCGTATTGCTTTGCAGTTATTTGACGCCTTTGTAACTGCGACATTAAATTACTCTTGTGCGGTTTGGGGTTTTGGTAAATCGAATGATATCGAACGGGTACACTTGAAATATTGCAAATCAGTATTAGGTGTTAAACAAAGCACTTGTACTGCAGCTGTTTATTCAGAACTAGGACGGTATCCTATATATATTCAACAATATGTCCAAATAATAAAATTCTGGTTACATATTTTGTATTCAGAAAATGTTGTTATTAAAACAGCATATTATACATCACTAGATTTATACGAGAAAGGATACAAGTCATGGGCCTCGAGGGTGCACACTCTTTTAAATGAGTATGGTTTTAGCGACGTATGGGCAAATCATTTTAAATATAGCCTAAACGAATTTGTGCAAATATTTAAACGTAGAATGATTGATTGTTTTTTACAGAAACTTAGAAGCGACATCGATTCTAGTGCTTTATTAAACCATCTATACATACATTTAACAAATTCGTTTGAACCAGCACTTTATCTTGATAAACTGTTTAGTAAGACTTACCGCCGCGCTTTGTCTCGCCTTCGATTATCATCGCATGGTTTAAGGATAGAAACGGGTCGATATGGTTCGGATAGACTTCCGAGAGAGGAGAGGACATGCTTACTGTGCAACAGTCACGATATTGAGGATGAATTCCATTTTATCATTATTTGTAATTGTTATACAGAATTACGCCACCGCTTTTTGAAAAGGTATTATTATAATAGACCGAGTATGTTCAAATTCATTCAGCTTATTAAAACCACGAATAAATCTGAACTAATAGGTTTATCTAAATATATCTATTTCGCAAATAAACATAGGATCGACTTAATTAATATGTAACATCACTTTTTTGCTGGATGTTAATCTTAAGCGCCAAGTTACAAATGTGTTTTTCTTCGTTTTAAATATAATTTCTGTTATTGAATGCCACGAATATTGTCAAATCAATGACATGTATTGTATGCTAAGTTTGTCGTTGTTGTTTGTATCTTTTTAAAGGAATGCTTAAATGTCTATTTATCAGTAGTAAATATTAAACACACATCGAATATTTAAGAACATTCTCCAAAAGTAAACTAAATTTTATCAATCACATTCCCTTGACATGCTATTTCATTGAAATATGTACTATGTTTATATGGCTATGTACTGATTGTATTCGCCAATAAATTGTCTGTCTGTCTGTCTATGTTCATGTATACATTATGTTTGTGTTCATGGTCTCTGATAATAAATAAGTTAAATTAAGTGGTGTATATTATATTTCAATTCGTGCTATTATTTAGTTTTTTTATTGAATTGACCCAAATCTAGCAAAATTTCCCATAACTTGCAAGTAACAACAAGTGAATCATTCTTAGAGATCCGTATATATCGATTAAAAAATATTTGCAATATTGTTATAATACAATGCAAACCTAATTATAATTTCCGAAAATTGTGACGAGAGGTAATTTGTTTTGTTGATCAGCCAAAGTAAATATGACAATTAGTAGGGCATTCATTGCCACGTGGATTTGTATTTTATTTCTCCGATCGCATATTATAATTCTAACTAATGACATTTTTAATGAAATGAACAAGTGCGCGACTGTGTTGTGTTTGCAGCTGGAAATTACCCTTTGCATGACTGATAAGATATGTTAAATGGAATAAAAAGGTCAGGAATTTGTTTTTAATCGTTACTGATTTGCAACATGAGGACCATATTTATTTCCTCCATTTCTAGAACAATTCTGTTTTGTACTCAACTGGAGTATGCACATTCAATTAATGTTATTAACGTTTTGTGTGTTATTAAAGTACAATATAGTTGCGTATGCGCTTGCGGTAAAAGATGTATATGTGAGGTCATTCATTGCATCGGAAATTTCTATTTGAATTGCAATAATGAACGTGCAATGTTTATATTAAATTTTGAAGTCAAATGCTCAAGTATCGACTTATATATGAGAACGTTTGCATGACTTGATTATAAGTGTGATTTTGTGCAGAAAAAAATGTAGTAATAAGCAATTATTGATAATTACTAGTATGTCAAAACAACTATTTTCATGCAAAATAACCACGTGCATTTTTGATTGATCAAAGTTCAATATCCGCTGATTCAGACTGATTTACCGTTTACTTCTATACATTTATTTTACATTTATCATAACGTGATTACTATATTTCTTGTTAGAATATCTATGTACATTAAACATATACGAATGAGTTGCCTCAAACATCGTAACAGACAAGCTAACCGTGCTATTTACATATTATACTGCAGTTTTGCTTAAGTGGTGTGTCAAAATTTAATGCAAACGTTGAGGTATCACACAAGTTGTTATGAGAACGTTAATATGTTGATACATTATTAACAACACACTCAATGCGTGCATAAATAGAATAAAACATTCTCGCGTTTTTTATTTCACGTGTATGTAGTATGAAAATAGAGCATGCCTACATGCAAATTGGCCCATACTATATCATCAATGAAACTTTACGCTACTTAAGTAGTGTGAGACAGTATTGTGTTTCCATTTAATTGCCATATTCCTAACGCATCGAAATTTCTGTCTTTTTTTGTAACATGACCCAAACAATGCAAGCTGGGTTAAACCAAGAAAATTAAAAAGAACAGATGTTGGCTTAACCATTACAGGACTGTCGTCATATAAATATATACATAAAATATGAAATTTGTCAAAACTGTCGTACATGTGTATGCTAGCCTTAAGCCAAGAGGTAGGGACTGAACAAGGTC
Organism: Congeria kusceri; assembly: GCA_027627225.1. Classification (NCBI taxonomy): domain Eukaryota; kingdom Metazoa; phylum Mollusca; class Bivalvia; order Myida; family Dreissenidae; genus Congeria; species Congeria kusceri. Next base: position 21,349,989 of record CM051034.1, read on the forward strand.
CATGCATAATCTATTTCGTTCCTTTTATTACACATATAACTATAACATATTAAAAAACAATGTCATAGTAAATGGTGTCTGATTTTTTAGAATCGTGTGGAGTTTATTTATGTTTGTTGATTTTAAACTTTAATGTATTCTACGCTGTCAAGTGTAATGTGTTCCTTAGTTGAAAATCGTTCATATTAAGTTTGTTATTATATTCGCACAGAAGTACAGTTGCAGAAGGAAATCACAAAAGAAATGAATTATTCTGATGTTTACGAATGTATTAAAACCAACACATCACAACAGAAAATCAAGGTTAAATTTATGTTTCATATATCAAAGGTCATTACAACATTAAATAAGCTGTCTTGTAGATTAATTCGCAGCTGCAAGGTTCACGCACCACACTCTGCAACACGTGCAGTGGACACCACTGTTTATGGGAATAATGCAATGAATTATTTGCTATATCTGAATAGATGCAAGCCATATTGCCATGTGGGTAAGACGCATTGTGCGTGTATATTTTCATGATTATAATATGGTGTTGAACGCATAGGAATTTGATTCTTACTTAGGATATTTAAGTGTAAACATGTGTGCCACAATGATTATAAGGCATATAAGACCTATAAAATACCTCTTTCAGAAACTGTTTTAAACACACTGTAGCATAATGTAAATACTATATTAGCCCTTTCGTTTCCCTACATTGGCATATACATGTAAAGCAACGATTTCTTGGAGTGTAAATGTGAGTCGTCTACTCAATCAAGTGAAGTTTATTTAAGACAGCAGATTTTGCGGAACACTGGTTGGTTGTCCAGGACCAGGACTGCTGCATAATAAACGCAGTTCAAATTTATACCTACATGTATTTATGAAACGATGCCAATTAATATTCTCAATTAAAATGACAATTTAATCAAATAACGGAAAATAGCGTGAACAAAACTATTCAAATATGCACGTTTGGCTCACTGGATAGCCTTGGTCGCTTGCCTCAAATAAAGGACATATGATGTTTTTGGAGTTTTATTTATCTTATATTTGGTGATGCGCGTTGTGAAAAACCAAAAGAATATACTGAATGTTTGGTAAAACATTGCACATGTTATATCATTTCTAATAATTATGTTCGAAGACACGACTGTCACGATGTAGCTGAAAACTTTTCAAATTAATACTGTACTATATGTATAATTACAATGAACTTCAATAATCGATGCACAAGAACGTTTTAAAATGTCAGCAGTAACTGTGAATAGTGGGAACTCAAGTCCATGTTACAAATGCGCATATCGCTCCAAACGTCATTCAGTTAAGAAGATGAATATGGTCAAAAGTATTTTATATTAATTATTCATTAGTTTGTTTTAATTAATTTATATCAAATCGACAAACTGCTGCACTGATAAAATGGTGGGAGAATAGTGACATATTTTCGGTGTCGTTGTCGCTCAATTATATATTTATTTAGTTCTTTAATGTTTTATTCTGTAAACACATGTATGTAAAAAGTACGTATGTAAAAATGTGCCAAGGCAGGTAATCCACTACTGGTAAGCTTTTATAGATAATTGTCTGTTTTATGTCTTATTTCACCAATTTTTCACTGAAGTACATTTGTAATTCGATTTGAGAAGGCGTCACAGTAGTTGAATGTCTTCTGCACTGTATTGATTTTCGATTTGAGAAGGCGTCACAGTAGTTGAATGTCTTCTGCACTGTATTGATTTCTGAGAAGGGAAATAATAAAATATCAAAGTCATCTCATAGAACTATCAGCATTGTTTTTCATATAAATTTTAGATTAGTTTGGCTAGTCTTTAGGTTCTGCCATTAAATTTTGTTGATTAATGTGCTTTTACCATAATTATGTGTTCAGTAACGTTAAAACGAATCATTATAATCCCATAAATTATTCTTAAATGCGGAAGCATTGTAGTCGTATTCCCCATCATCACGCAATACTGCATTGGCGTACGGCGGGCCCGAAGTGTTATCGTACAAGAAACGTTACATTTTGGTCAAATGCATTAGGAACAAGACCTTTAAAAATATATAACTCAGTATGCATAAGCAACAATAAAGCAGGACAATCAGCACATTGTCACCACAGGTCAGTTAATGACATTAATGACGTAAACGTTACGGTCTTCCATTCAATACCATAAACCTGAACAGAACGTTCTCAACTATGTACCCACTGATGAACGTTTCGAACTATTCTTACCCATTTTCCCGGTCAATTGTGCCTTAGTGTCTGGGGAAGACTGCCAATCATGTATGTCGAACAATATCCGACAGGTCCAACCTGTTTGCACGGCGAAGAAAAACCGTCCACTTCTTCATGTGCTACTTGTTACGGATCATAATAATATCAAAATATTTATTATGCTATTATTCTACACTGTAATCGATTGCATTCGTTTCATTATTTACCGTCACAATAAAATGTAGATTTACCACACATACTTGCTTAAATTATTTGTCGCGACAGTTACACGAATACCTCTTTTCGCAATTATTAAACTTACGCGTTAGTATTCAAGAAACATTTCTATACGTATCCATCTACGGTGGCATTGAGGTGACGTGTGTTTTTTAGTATATGTATATCCTGGCCAAGACGTGTTATCTCGTGACCATGACTTTTTAACTTGTGAACACGACGTATTGTATCGTGGCCACGCGTATCTGGTGGACACGACTTTTTAACTCGAATCCACAAATTAAACACAATGCAACACACATATCACTTCTATGTCACCGATAAGATCAGTTTCCCTACACGTAACGCAATACTGTCAGTTATTTATTACTTTAATACTACTTTAATTTTACTTCAGTGTCAACATCTATCTTTCCCTTCTAAACGTCATGCGCAATTTGTATACGTTTTGATCAAATATATACTTTCCGTTCTAGGCATCCTATCTGAATTCTGTTGTATATGTTATTTCTACTTCAACGCAGAACATGTTAATGACCTTTTGCTAAATAATCACAACATGGTATCGTGTTGCGTTTATTTGCATTGACCCTGTCTTTGGGAACTTTCAAAAGTAAGGTACTATCAATATGTATTGTATTGTTTGAATGCACTGTAATGCATATGTTTCTTTGATAAACAATGTTTTCGTCAAAAATTAAATACATATCCCACAGCTAAAGTGTGACACATGCAACTATCCCATTTGTAATATTTTCAACAAAATAGTTTGAATGAAGTAATCTTTTTCGTCCATTGTCACAAAATCTTCTCAGAGGAACAAGGGTAAAGCATCCAATTTGTATTTGAAACGTATATGGGGTACTTGAAATTATCCATTAAGTAAACACTATCATAGAGCATTTTCAATATAATTCAAACATTTGTACTATAATGTGTTTGCAATAAACAACTGTCTGTCATTTAACATTTCCCTAGATAGTACATCAATAACATAGAATTGTCTTCTGGAACTATTTAAAGTAAACTGTACCCATTGACGGAAAGCAGTACTAGTAGGTTACACATTTATGGCTCATCTGACACATTGCGTTTATGTTGTTTCCTGTTTTATACAATTATTTCGTCTACTGTTCATTTTGAAAGAAACGTCAGTCCACGAATTTAAGAATAACTATAACGATATTGCCATTGATTGTTCGTTTAACAAAAAATTGAAGCGCATTGTGGGAAAAACGGGCTTAATACATATGCGTAAAGTGTCGTCTCGGATTAGCCTGTGAAGTTCGCACAGGCCAATCAAGGACGGCACTTTCCGCCTACAGTAGATTTATGTTTAAAAGAGAATTCATTGAAACAGACAATACCATAAAAGCGGAAAGTGCCGTCCTGGATTAGCTTGTGCGGACTGCACAGACTAATCCGGGACGACACTTTAAGCAGATGCATTTAGGCCGTTTTTCCCAAGACAAGCCTCAAAAGTATTTAGACCCGACACGCCTCAAATGTATTTAAACCGACTAAAGCACATAGCACATTAACATAATGTGAGATGGTCGCATGTTATTATACATGTGCATGCAATAATCGCATGTTGTATATAATGCATTATCAAACAAATTAAATTTTTAACCAGACGAATCTGCGCATATTTCGAACAATTAATGGTGATCAATGTCTGAAAACATTTTTGGTTCAATAAATGCTGTCAAACCTTACTAATAGTATTCTAGAGTGAATCTAATTTCACAAGTCTTGTATACAGTACACGGCACGCGAAACCCGAAATTCGAGCTTTGCGACGATCCGATTTTATCGCGAAGCGCACAGCGATCGCACGCAAAGACACGAATCTTCGCTTATTCTCGCGACGAAAATTCACGCGTATTCGCGAAGTTTCGTGTCGAGGAATTTTGTCCCTCTACGAATCGCGGCGAGAAAGTAATTAGTAAAAATGCACACCTGAACGCAATATTTTCACTCAGCGGTCAATTAATAATTCGTTTAATTGAACTTTCCGGAATAGTTATATAAAATGTAAAACTCTGAATTATCTTATTTACATTATCATTTAGACATACATTTATGACAACACAATTACGACATTTTTGCGGAAAGAATAATTAAGTAATAATATCTAATATATCGGTTTATTAATTACAAAAATTATAAAAAGAAGAATAATCATGTATCGCGCCTTATACATTATCAACAACAGAAACAGTTAAATCAAACGCACAAAAATGGGAAATTACCGTAAAAGCTCTATGTTTTCGGACACTTAAAAATAATAAATGTACTCCGATAATTAGGAGACATAAAATATTCCAAAATTGTGGGTGTCCAAATATTTAGAGACACAGGGAAAATATTTAAATTACGTCCGCATATGTCTGTGTTTCTTGTTTGAAAAATCATTTTTTTTAATTTTTAATATTCTGTTCGTTTTTAATTCATTATATTCTGCTTACAACGTTATATTGCGGTTTAAGTACGTTAGAATTTTTTCCCAATTAGAACAACTCTATCCGTTCAAAAAACACAGCACGTTGATAATGACACCTCTTAAATCTACTGAGCGAAACAGCGTGACGTCACTCTTTAGCCAGGCATCCAAATCTGCAAGGCTATGGTAGCACCCATAGCCGTGACGTCACTCTTTAGCAAGGCATCCAAATCTGCAAGGCGATAGTAACACCCATAGCAACAGGGTCGCTTTGACTTCAGAAGTCTTTGATGTGAAAGCCGAACTGCGGCTATCGTCTCACAGTTTGCATCTGAAAGCGTGTAACACGCCTAGCACGTGGTCGGTTTCAAAAAGCATCGATACTGCTGTACCTGAACAACGCAAGCTCTGTCGATAGAGCATTAATGAATAAGAGACAATTTAAGGATGTCAAAAAGTCAGAGAAATTTTTGGGGCAGACGAAATATATGACATGTTCATGTTGTGACGGTGCGTTTTCAATGTCATTGTATTAAAATTGGATTAATTCATGTTGCAAACACAAGGTTATTTATAATGTGTGCATATTTTTTTTAAATTTTAGATTAATTACATTTTTTATGAAAGAACCTTGAATATAATATTTCAAAACAACACAAACAAACGACAACACAATCATTAGATTTTTATTAATAAATCCAACTTTCAACCAGTGTCCGAAAATATAGAGTCATAAATCATGGGTTTTAAGCTGGCTGTCCGAAAATAAAGAGTTGCAAAAAACAATTATTTTGACTAAAATAGAAGGTGTCCGAAAACTTAGAGTGTCTGAAAACATAAAGCTTTTACGGTATACAGTGTTAAATAACAAACAAAAGCTGAAAGTTACAACATAAGAGGTGGTTGCTCCCTCTACATTTTCACGACCACTGTTGATCGATTAAGGAGAGCTATTGCAGATCAGTACACGGGTTGGATATTGACACCGATTAGCACATGACGATTTTTTATCTATATCTTGTTCATCAGAAACCTGCGTTTTGAACGCGAATAACAAAATATCAAATTTATAACCGGATTACCGCTTTAATAATCGGATAACCGGTTATTCGTTGTCATCCTTTAAAAAGACTTAAAGTATTTTGATATAAAGATTGAATAAACTATTACTATGTACTTTCATCTTATGTATACTATATGTAACTATATCAGGGTTGTGAACATTAACTAACACTAGAATATTAAATGACTATATTCGATAATCGATATCAATTAATTGTTACAACAATCCGTGATTCATAATTTTAAGTGGAGTTTAAGGATTTTAGTCTGAATAGTATGTTTTAACATAAACGTATACGATATGAAATCAGTGCGACCTCTATATGTTTTTTCTTAGACTAATACTGTCAAAAAATAGTGCTTTATTATATAATTATTCATTAATTAAACGTGATATTGAGGTCATAAAATTTACATTTCTACATTTAACATACACTATACAATACACAATGTAGAAAGACCGTGAAACTGTAAAACTTAAATTTGACAGTCTAGAGCAGATGCACATGTACCTTTTATTTCGTCGCAAAATATCGCGATTGGGCCGCACACTATATTTCGCAAATCGGCGCGAACTTTCGTGACGTCGCTTCGCGAATATTGATCGAAGGCTCGTCACGACAGCGCGAATTCTGCGGGTTTCGCGTGGCGCGTACCGTACTTCACTAATTTCATAACCACAATTGACACATCTGTAACTTCATATATTTAGCCGATGTAAAAAAGCTGTCTGCAATGACTAATGTGACAAACTACCACTTTAATAGCAGCATCAGGTGCTATACTGATATGATCTATACCAGCAACGATGGTTTTCACTACTCGGTCTTTGTCAGCTTCAAAAGCGACAATATACATTAATATTTTAAATATTAGACTCAACTTCCATATGACTATCTAAGCCGTATACATTTTGCTTGTGGGCTAAAACACTGTTCGATTAATGAAGTTGTCGCTGTGAAATTGCAATATCCAAGCTAGAAAATAACGTACGCTTCCACAAATGTCAATCATATTCAAATTAATCTGCAATATTAACCAATCATCGCACTTGGATATCACGTGTTCATCGGTTAAACTTTTTCATACAAAAGAGCTCGTATAATTTGTTTGCGATATTCCAAAGAGCACGTGAAATTTGTGTGCGATTTTTGATTAATGGAAATTAATCCTTTTACAATAGCTTGGGAGGAGTTTAAACTATTCGTGGCAAAACCCGGATCGGTCTATTGGTTTGATACATAATGGATCGAAAATTGCAACAAAAAGCCGGCGTATCGTCATTATTAATCCAATAACGTTAATAAAGTTTCCACATATTTGCGTGGCAACGTGCATGTAAAGGGTCATCAAGATCTATCAAAAATACCTTTAGGTACGGATTAGACAATATACCGGTATGCAGTTAATCGCCTTATAGTTTTGATTTAATGAAAGTGTATGTTCAAAAGGAGAATGATATTTCTTCAATCCCGAAAAATGGTCGACAGTACGTCCAAACATTGTAATATATTTTCATGTATACATATGATTGTGTTGACGGTATCTCATTTTAAATAAGTTTTTAAGTGCTATTTAGTATATCGCATTTAGTGTTATTGTTCAGTTTTATTATTGAATTGGACCCAAAACTAGATTTCATAAAACTTGGAAGAAACAAAACATGAATAATTCATCAGGGATCCGTGTATATAGTTTTAAAAATATTTTGAATTGGACCCAAAACTAGTTACATTTTACGGATGTTTTGGACTTGGTCCTATATATCTGTCCGACAACCTCTGCTACATAAAGTATGTGTCTGTTACAAGTGTATTCTGTCAAATAACATCTATGATATTTCCCCTCGTACAATGTATTCCCCTACTAGTGTTAGCATTCGCAGAATAATTCGATAACTTTAAAGTGATAACAAATGAATCATTCATGAGATCTGTGTGTACAGTTTAAAAATAAAATTATTGTAATATTATGGTTATAATGCCATGGAAACCTGCTGATAATTTCCAAAAGCGTGACGAGATGTCATATAGTTCATTGATCACCCGAAGTTAACTTTACAATAAAAATGACACTGGTTTCCGTGTGGATTTGTATGTTATTTCTTCGTTCGCATATCTCAATTTGAACCAATGACATTCTTAAATGAAATTAACAAGAGCGACAACGTTGTGTTTGCAGTTGGAAATTACCATTGGCACGACTGATAGAACAGATGAAAAGGCACACAAATGTCTATAGTTTGCTCTCAATCGTTATTGATTGGAAACATGTGGACCAGATATATTTCATCCATTTCTGGAACAATTCTATATTGTTCTCACATTCAATGAGCACTATGCATGTGACTGTAGTAGTAGTTCATGTTCCGCAAGAGCTGTGTTCGTAACGTCATTCATGGCGTTGTAAATTCATATTTTAATGACAACATTAATGTGTAATGTTTATATTAAATTCTGAACTCAATCCTCAACTATACCTTATCCGCAGGGACATTTCCATGACTTGATATTATCACGAGCCGATCGTTAGCTGTAATTATGTGATTTTTATTTCTGGTCAGTAAATAATCAATTTAATCAATAATCAATATAGCCATATATTACACATTGATAAAGCTATACACATAGAAATGATCGAACATGTAGCATTAAGAAATTATTGCAAAGAACTAATATATTACATATGTTATTTTGATTCATAACGCATTCAGACTGTTTTACCATTCAATACTGTGCAATGATTTTACATTTCATCATGACGTGAATACTTAAATTATTGATTGTTGGAGTATCGATATCGGATTGGAACTGTATTTATTTAAATCTAAATAATTTACAACATTTTTACCAATCACCTTCAAAGATCGGCACTATTCACGTATTTGCCATCTTATGTTGAGATAAGAAACCAAATGCACACGTTTAAATATCACACAAATTGAGTAAGGGAACTTTTTTAGGTTTGAAAGTGAGAAACAAACGTTATAAATGCATAACTTCAATTATTCCGTTTTCTCCGTTTTCTCTAGTGTTTGATTTCCCGAGTGTGAGTTATGAAAACAGAGCATGTCTGTATGCAAATTGACCCATGTTATATAATCAATGGGCTCAGCTTTACGCTACAGAGGAAGTCTAAGGCATTATAATAGTTCCAGTTACATGCTGATATATTAATTTAGGCCACCGGTGTAGTTAGTCGATATTTACGAGCGCAAAATAATTTTGGATTTAAAAATGGAATAAAGTGAAATTGGTGAAGTGTAAATGGAATATAATTGGATATATTTGTTACGCGCGTGAGTCTTTATCTATACAGATACATTCTGTTTTTAAAATAAAACAGTAAAATTGATTTGAATACTGCATATTCAAAAAAAAAAAAAAAAAATCTTTGTGTTTGAGAAGAACTTAAAGTTGAAAAACCGTGACATTCAGTGACAAGTTCTCACGTTGGTATTTCTCCGGGGTCCGTCACGCTTGAGTGCGAGTGCGACGCAGTCTAATCGTTGACGATGGCGATGGTGAAATGAATCGATGGGATTAATCACGAACCATTGCACACATGGAGAAAAACCGTTATAAATGTGATAAACGTAAAATAAGTAGTAATACGGATTTGAACGAAAAAGACTTAAAGCAACAGCGTCAAGGATCGAATGGACATGAAAACATTGACATAAGTGACATTTTATCACAAACAAACTTGGTGCTATACTCTGTTGATAGTGATAGCACTCTTCCAGTGTTTGACCCTAGGGAAGTAACTCCTGGATCAGCAGTCATGTCAGATTTTAACCCGGGTACAACGGATACAACTTCAGGAGAAGAAGGGTTCGAAACATTTGTACGAGAACAATTTAGTTTCCTTAGGACATCCATCTCAAATGTTCTCGAAAACCAAACTCTAATAACAAAACGTCTGGACGAATATGAAACGCGGATAGTGCATACTGAGAATGTGTGCTTAGAACACAGCGAGTCTATAGAATTCGCCCACAAAGATATACAGGACATTAAGAAAGAGAATTCGAAACTCAGCATTCAGTGTCAATCCGTGCAGAAATCGCTGGCAGATGCCAATCAGGTCATATCCGAACTTCAAAAAAGACAAGCGGATTTTGAACGACTTGCTATCAAAAACAATCTTAGGCTCGTTGGATACCATGAACGTGATAATGAAAATCCAGAAGAAACACTGAAAATAGTTAAAACTGTACTAGAAAAGGATTTTAAAAGACCCGATATACACGTGGAAAATGCATACAGAGCTGGCAAAAAACAAGCCGGGAAAATGAGGCAGATTGTGTTTAAAGTGCGATCGTTTAACGACAAACTGTCTATCTTCAACTCCAAAAAAGCATCATTAGACAAAAAGAGTTATTACATAACAGATGACCTCACCGAAAACGACAGAGAACTCAAGCAAAAATTGAAACCTGTGATAGAAAAAGCCGTGCGAGAAAAGAAAGCAGTGCGATTTAGGAACGGAGCACTTTTCATCGCAGGGGAGAGCTATCGGGGTCCGATTCCAGATAGCCCCGGGGCTGTCGGGGGGTCGCAAAAATAGGAGGACGCCCGGCCATGTGCCGACTCTATTAACATTCTGACATGGAATATTAACGGATGGACACAGAATAATCACTTACCTAGGAAGGATATATTGTGCAAATTAAACGCAGATATAATTTGCCTAACTGAAACGAAATTAAGATCAACAGATACCATTTCAATAGAAAACTATACGACCTATTTATTTAACAGGGAACAGCTTAAGAAAACTGCAACGTGTGGATCAGGTGGTGTGGCAATCCTTGTTAAAGACAGTATTGAACAAAATTTCTATGTGACATGTGCAAGCAAAACATTCGAAGGCATCCTAAGCCTAAAACTTATTAACAAATTGTCGTCCTTTGAAATTGTTGTAACTGTGTGTTATTTACCTCCGGAAGGATCTGAACGAGGCCAACACGTGGACGAATTCTTCGATCATCTGATGGGTATTGTCTACCTGACCTCAAATGCAGACTGCTTAGTGTTTTGTGGGGATGTTAATAGCCGAATAGCAGACTCAAATGACACCATCATAAATATAGATACCGTGAAAGCCAGGAATATAATTGACTTCACAAAAAATAGACACGGCGAATCGTTTTTAGAGTTCTTGAGAGAGTCAAAATGTTGTGTTTTAAATGGACGAATTACACCGGAACATGACAACTTTACCTCTATTTCCACTAAAGGTAAAGCCGTGGTGGACTACATATTCACCCCGAACATCGATCTTTTTAACAGATTTGAAGTGCATACCGTTAAAGAGATTTGTGATCAGTACCACATTAAACCGGACTGTGCAATGCCTGACCATTCTGTGTTATATTGTACGGTATCAATCAAAACTTTGCTAAATACAACCGAGAGTGACCAAAGAACGCACGCCGATAACAGTCATCCTATGAACGGGAAGCGGTTTAATTATGGTTCAATGCCGGCGAGTTTCATTGACAACAACAAATTAATAGACATAATTGATAACATACAAAATTGTAATTTGCACCAGAGTGACATCGACATGCTATATAGAGACGTGTGCAATTTATACTATGAAGAACTTATTGAAAAGGTTGAACACAGAGACACCTCCCAAGTAGCAAAACGGAACTTCCGTCACAAGTCGAAGCCATGGTGGAACAGTAACCTAGATGCTCTTTTTAAAGATGTATGTGAAAGCGAAAAGGCATTCTTAAAATGTAATAGTAGTAAACGCAACAAGCTTGACCTGAGACGTATATACACGTTAAAACAACGTCTATTTGATAGAGAGATTAAACGATGTAAACGGCAGTATGAGAGAAATAAACAAATCGAACTTGAAGATATCTGTACGGAAAACCCTAAGGAATTTTGGCGCCATATAAAGTCGCTAGGTCCGAAACGAGACGCACACATACCGATTGAAACAATCGACAAAGACGGCAACATAGTAACCGACAAGACAAGCGTCCTCAAAATTTGGGAAAGTGAATTCCAACAACTTTTTGACAAAGCGAAAGCGTGTGAAGGCGCTAATTTTGACGAACAATTTTACCAGGAAGTGAAACGTTTTAAGATGGAGCTTGAAGGACAGTTCCAAGAGGCCCACAGTGAAGATGACGTCAACGTGAACCCTACGCTCAACTCACCTATAACCGTTGCTGAGATCAAAAACGCTCTCTCGAACTTCAAAAACGGTAAAGCATGTGGCGAGGACTTTCTACCATATGAAGCCTTTAAAAATGAAAGTTCCCACCACCTGTTGCACGAACTGTTTAATAAATGTTTTAGTTCCGGTATTACACCCTCTATGTAGTCTACCTCAATAATCAAGCCACTACCAAAGAACAGCACCAGCGACCCGCGCATACCGCTTAATTATCGCGGAATAAGCTTACTTCCGGCAATGAGCAAAGTCTTCGCGAGTGTATTGAACAACCGCCTAACAAAATACCTTGACATGAACGAAATAATCGTCGATGAACAAAATGGATTTCGGAAACTTAGATCTTGCACCGACCACCTATTTACGTTGTGCTCGATCATCCGAAACCGGAAGTCAAAGGGACTACCAACATACGCATGTTTTATTGACATGATGAAAGCGTTCGATAGGGTGGACAGGGACTGTTTGTTAGCAAAATTATTAGCAATAGGCGTCAACGGAAAATTCTATCACATATTGCGTCACCTTTATAGTTCTTCACGAGCGAGGGTAAATATTAACAATAATTTTACCGACTACTTTGACATCGAATGCTCTGTAGAGCAGGGAAATATCAGTTCACCGACATTATTCGGACTTTATATCAATGACTTAGCACATGAAATAAAGGAAATGAACTGTGAAATACTGATTAACGGTGAAAATGTCTGCATTCTTCTTTACGCGGACGACATTGTAATTTTGAGCGAAAACGAACAAAATCTGCAAAAAATGCTGGATAAGGTCGACACATGGTGTAAAAGGTGGCGCATGAAAATTAACGCTTCCAAAACTAGCATTGTACACTTCCGAAAACAAAGCCAACCACAAACAGAGTGTACCTTTAATATCGGAGAGCAGGCCATCGGCTTAACCAGCAATTATAAATATATCGGGTGCATCTTAACCGATACGCTTGACTTCTCGGTAACCGCCAACACGCTAGCGGAATCGGCGGGCAGAGCTCTCGGTGGGATTTTAAATAAAGCCAAAGCAATTAACGGACTTACATTTACCGTCTACACCAAACTTTATAACAGCAGTGTTGTTCCTGTCATGGACTATAGCTCAGGGGTGTGGGGATACAAAGCATACTCAAAATGTGATACTATCCAACATAGAGCGATTCGAGCCTTCCTCGGAGTTCACAAGCACGCGTCAAATGTTGCAATTAACGGTGACGTCGGGTGGCAGACGCCTACCGCCAGACACCACTTCGCGATGCTGCGTCTATGGAACCGTCTTGTCAAGATGCCAGACGATCGGTTAACGAAGAAGATATTTGATTGGGACTATACTCACAATAAAGGATGGAACTCCGACATTCGAAACATATTTAACGACTTGAACCTCCAAGACCTATTTACATCAAAATCGATGTGCAACCTTTCACTAGACAGCCTGCTTAGCCGGGCTGCTGAACACTACAAAAACAGTGATGTCAATAAATGGACGCAGGACCTCGAAACACAGCCGAAACTCCGAACGTACAAGGAAATCAAACAGCAATATGGACGTGAAAATTACGTTAAAATGTGCCGTCCGAAACATCTCAGGTCGTTATTAGCTCAAATCAGAACTGGAACGCTGCCATTGCGTATTGAAACCGGGAGGTTCCGACACCTGAAGGTCGACGAGAGACTTTGTTTATTGTGCAATGAACCAAACACTATCGAATCAGAATATCATTTTCTATTCGAATGTTCGTCTTATGTTAACCTAAGACTTTCCTTTTACAATCAAATAATCACGATAACTCCAGATGTAATTCACATGAACTATGGTGAAAGGCTTAAACGCCTTATGACTGATAAGCGATTAATTTATAAATTTGCTTTATTTATTAACGACTGTTTCTTAAAACGAGAGAGCAAACTGTGTGTGACGAGTTAATTTCAAATTGCTTATTATGAACCATTATACACTAGTGCCATAAATAAGGTAACTATGAACTATATTCACGCAAGCGAATGCTGTAACTGTGTCACAATTTATTCCATGAAATGAAATGTATAACACTACTACACTTAACCATGTCTGATTAGTGACTCATAAGACATTTGCATGGCTGGGTAGTACTGCAATTATTTACTTAATACTTTTTCTCCATTTACTTTATATTTGATTATTAACATTGTTCATAACTGTAACTGATGATATTATATGTATGTACTATGTGTCACTTAAATAAAATATGAAACTACTACATGCTACATTCTTAACCCATCGTAATTATCTGCCTAACAGATATTGACTAACCCTTTACAGGATATTCTTCATATAAGCATATACATAAAATATGGAAATCAGTGTACATGTGAAGTCCAGAGTAACGGGATTGGAAATAAAGCCACGCATCTTGTATCCGTTTCATTTTATATTATATATATTTGAGAAAGAAATTGTTCAAACAGTGTTGTTAATATATATCAAGTGCCCAAGCGTTTTCGACAATATGTCTTCTTCAGGGGCTAACAGATTTGTGTTCACGAGTCGACTGTGCGTATGCATAATTGAATAAATGGATAGATGCCTGTGGTCACAACGTGTGACCCTCCATTGGTTAAAGGAATGTGTGTTATAGACTGGGAATCGGGCTGCATTTTGTATCACTAAATATATATATCTGACACGAGTTGTCATTTCATGCCTTATTTTACTAAACGATTTCAGGAAATTTGTTAGTAAGTGTATGCAATCAAATAAGAAATAACATAAATAAATAACAGTTTCACACAAAATGCCAACATCAGAAATGTAGAGTACTTGCAACACATGACGTATGTATATAAGAGATGAGTCAAGCCAGTGGATATGCTCGATATGTTATCTTACACAATCATGTGTAAGATAAAAAAATATTCGTAATAGGTGTATTCAGATGCTTTTAAATGACGTTCCCGTGTTTTGTTTAAATAGTCTCAATTTATTATAGCAGTTAAATAGCAAGCGTTTAACAGGTCATTTAAATAAAAGCACTTTTTCTATTAGGCACATTTGTATCACAGTTTAATTTGCACAGTCTCAACTTCTGTTTTAAGGTGTAAACTTTTTATAGTTACTAATAGTATGTAATTTTAAGAGAAGAATCTCCATTTCTAGCTCCACTGTTTTCGTCTGTTCTGAAGGCATCTTATTAAAAAAAAGGATTTAGTATATGGCTACTAGTGCTATATCTGTTTTTTTTATAACTTTTGTTCCATCGATTTATATATTATGTTAAACGCCTATTTACGTTTTTAATCCTCTTTTAAAGTACGATTGGGAAAATCCCATTAATATAGCATCTGACGTCTTTCGTAGAATAGTGTGGAGTTTATTTCTATTTAATCATATTAAACTTTAATGTAATCTACTATGTCAAGCGTAATGTGATCCCAGGTTGAAAATCGTGCATATATAAAGTTTGTAATTGTATTCACACAGACGTACAGTTGTACAAGAACGTCACTAAAAAATGAATTATAGTGCTGTTTTTGGATGTATTATAACCAACACTTCACAACATAAAAGGATAATGGGAAATTGAAATGTATGTTTCATAGGTCAAATCATATCACTTTTGACATTAAATAAGCTACCTTGAAGATAAAACTCGCTTCTGCAATGTTCACGGGATGCACTCTGCAATACGTGCAGTACAAATTGCTGATTAAAAGAATAATGCAATGGAATAATTATTATTTCATAATAGAATGATAGCAATATCTATCATATGGCCAAGAAGAAGTGTGTATTTATATTGTCAACATAATAAACTGGTATTGAAATCAAAAAGGTACTACTTATATAGGCTATTTACGTGAACATGTACACATGTATGCATCAAGTTCATGTCAGACTGCAATTTTGGCTAGACACTGGTTGGTTTTCGAAGATGGACTTCAGCATAATAAACAAAGTTCAAATTTATACTTAAATGTATTTTTGAAACGATGCTAGTATTCTCACTTACATTGACACTTTACTCAACGTAGGGGAAAATGTCATCGGAACTATTCAGATTAAATATAATTAAGACGGTTTTAACTAATTTCTATCAAATCGACCAAACGAAATAAACACCTGTTATATCTATATCTCCATCGATATTATAAGTTGATTTTCTATAACGTTACAATGTACATGTAGTGCGAAGAAAATTCATATTAAATCAAATAGGAAAATCTATAAATTAATAGTGTGACATGAGGAATTGCAACGACCTATACGTAGCGTTCGTTATATTACTAATCCTTTCGCGGCTGTAGTCTGCATGTTTTAAAGAACGAATTGACGTGGTGCAAAGACATGAATCACGCCTGCACATATTATTTGAAAGTTAGCGTCTGATATGATCATACATTGTTAGCTGTATGATCACCACAAAAACCTCTTGAGCATTCCGTAACACGTTACTGGAAACAAAATGATGCATTAATCATTTTTTTATAATTCGTAACTATACTAATAGAAGCCAGCGGGCATTTTAATATGTTGTTAGATTTAACTGGATGAATTTAGTATCAACATTAAGAATATACATTAAACTAATCATTAATGTTAATGCCCTTACAAATTGATCAACATTAACAAGTTAACGTCATCCAAACGAAACATTAGTGAATTTAAAAGTTTCAAAGACGACCACGATCCTTGTGTTTCATGTTTTCAAAGATTGAACACCACCGTTTACCATCTAGTGATTGATCAATTTTTAGGGGCATAATAATTATTGGATAATTTAATTTATAACCTAAATTAATTTTGATACGAAATTCATCTATATTAATATCTAACAACATATAAAAAACGCATTGAAAAAATGTCCAGTTTCTTTTTTCTATTATTCGTATTTATGTATATTTTTCACCAAAAGGCTTTTTTACTTATTTCCTATATCATTACATATATAAATTCCATTTTCTACTACATTTGAAAGACAATATTGAACGTGAATTGTTATATATTCATATGCAATCTTAAGTATTAACAGATCACTTTCCTTTGGCGTGATATAAACTTCAAATACAGCACATTGTCTTCCAGGGTGTTATCTTTTCTAGTCTTAACTGATTTATTACCGCATTTGTTGCCAAAGAAAATTGCCTACACTCATCAACGTGGTCTATACAGTTTCTGTATAGTTATTACTCAATATATTAAACAAGAAACAATATTACGTCGTGGTTGAAACTTATTAGGAGTTTGTGTTATTTTGCATTTAGACACCATAATGTTTGTAAATTGCTATATAGAGGAAATGACGTAGTGAATTCTAGCAATATCCCCTTCCGTTTGCTAGAGACTTTGATTTCCCTTGTGAATGTCGTAAGAACTTAACCATGGATGACATGTAAATTTGCCCACATTGTGGCTATATTGTTACATGAAAATGTACATCACTTAAAGACTTTAATGTTACGTTTAGCAAGACATATGTGAATCGTCAGTTTTAATGAATAAAGGTTATTTAGCACTAAAATGTTTAATACTAAGATTTTTATCACGGGAACAAACTACCAAAGATCATGTAATATGTGTTTGTATTGTAATTATAATTTAAAGTAGTTAGAATAAGATTATTTACGTGGAGAGTCCTTATATATCTAATATTTAATTTAAATTCTAAATATCAACTGATAATTTATTTATACTGCTTAAACCAATGTAATTTGAATGCGCAATATAAAATTGGGTTTTGCGACAACATTCAATATGTTATACGTATATTAGATTAAGAAAACCTTTCTTTTTTTAAGTTTAAGTGATTCTCAACTTCAGAATTCGTCAGACAATTTGTTGTTATAACAAATAGTTCACAATTTTTTCTAAAAGTAGTATTGATCGAAATGTTAATTGTTACTGTATACAGGCGAATAATAGAAGTCACTTTATAAAATGTGTGGACCGTTGTAGAACGTTAACGAAGTACGTAATACATATTTCTTTAAAAATATATAAAAGAATAGATTACTGTTTTTGTTTTCCCAATCAACATGTGTCAGTTATATACAAGTCATTCTTTTATGTTTATTTGCAGCGATTCACATACTAAGGCTAAGCTAACAGTCACTGTACTGCATATGATTTCAGCCAATATAGATCTTTTCCACTATTACATATATCTCAAAGCGGAATATGTATTCAAAAAGACAAGTCGCAGCTAGGGTTGGATTGATGTATTTAAATCTCCATTCGTTTTAACATCAATATTTCATACACAGCGCCGATATACCAATTAACTATCATTCATCATCGTTATAATGCTAACCAGGTAATACATCACTAAGGTAACCGTAATTATTATTCATAGGTCGTTGTCACTTGATGCCTTTAATTATACATTGTGATTAATACCCTTTAATGACTTTCTCCAGTTCTACATTCAGTTGTTTGTAATCAGCCTCATCAATATCACTGTCACTGTATGATGTATGCAGTGACAATTTCGCCATTTCCATTTGTGTGACAGGAAATGACGACTTTCGCTGGTCTTGGTAAACCAGTAAAGATTTTACAGTGGAATCTGATCGTCTTCGATATATATAACTGTCTTGGTGATAACTACTAAACTTCAAATTGCTCGAGGATTGTCTTCTGGTAATTTGAAATTTATACACGGTACCCTCCATAGGGTTATAACGCTTTTTAAACCAGTAGCACTGTAGCACCCGAATGAAAGCTCGCTTAAATTCCCGACTTGAGCTGGCATAAATAATAGGGTTCATTAGTGAGTTGCAATATCCAAGCCAGAAAATGACAGTGAATAGTTTTTCAGGGACGTTACAAGTTGTACACAAGACACCTGAAAACAGAAAGATTGATAGACTTTGATCATGAATAGCATATACTATAATAAGAGGTAAAAGTCATGACAATGATCTGAAAACCATAATCATTTACTCAAAAAGTAACGACAATCATCTGAACCCACAATCAATTACTGATTAATAGTTTCAGGTTGTATTAAAACGGTTTATGTAACATGAACCTATTAATCAGTTAAACGGTTACAATACGTTATAACTGTAGGTACTATATTGAAACTTTGTTCAGTAGTTATCACACACATTTAAAATGCACAACGATATCTATGTAATTTCAACAGCAATCTTACATATATATGGACTGTAATACATCACCTTTAAAAAATTAATAAAACATTTAGAACTACTAAAACATACAACTTACTAAATGGCAAGCAGAAGAAAAATGGAAACCAACACCCAATAAAGACACCCACGACAATACCAAGAGTCTTCGCCGCTTTCTTCTCTCGTTTAAATTTTGCCAGTCTGCCAGCTGGAGTAACCGTGGACACAAACTTTCTTACCGACCCTTCCGACTGTTCACTGGAACATTTATTATACATAAAAGATATGCGGGTATATATCTAGAATATGATATTTGTAATGAATGTTGTGTCAATGAGTTTATTTTGTATAAAGAATTATGCTGATATCATAGAGTCTTTGTGTTTGCTCAAATAGTACATGAACGATTCAATATATTTGTGAAAGCCCAGCTTCATTATTACGATTTATGTTTGAAACGGTTTCTATTATCTTAAACAGATGTTAGTGGGTCGTTGAGCACCATACCTGCTACAATTAGGTGTTTGTACACTTGTTCGTGCAGTGTGAATTCGCAGAATCACCCCGTGGTCTTCCCCATGTTTTATAGTTTTAGAGCCGCAATCTAAAAACTTAGAATACCTAGACGCTTCTTGGTAGATTCTGAAGTATACGACGATAATGATGAGCAAGGGGATGTAAAATGATCCCGACACTGAGAATAGGACGTATCCCACTTGTTTCGTCACTGTGCATTCCTCTGGACCATTTAAATTTGTCTCTCTCCATCCAATTAATGGTCCGACGGAAATGGCAAAGGACAGCAGCCACACTAGGGTAATAATCAGTCCGGCTCGCTTCTTTGTAATTATGGTAGAGTGCTGTAGAGGACGCGTCACGCCAATATATCTGTCAATGCTGATCACACACAAAGTCATGATGGACGCTGTGCACCATAACACGTCAACAGACGCCCAGACATCGCAGAGCAAAGGTCCAAAAGGCCAGTAGTGCAATATTTCTAGACTGGCAGTCAGCGGCAATACTGTTATGCCAAGGAGCAAATCTGCCGCGGCTAGATTGACAATGAAATAGTTTGTCGTGCTCCTTAGGCGGCGATCGCAATATACGGCCAGCAAAACCGTTGTATTGCCGAATATCGTGAAAACTATGATACAGCTCAGTAAAAGACTGACCACTATTGTTTCCATTACTGGAAGATGAGCTTTGCTGGAACTCCCCGCGTCACTGATTACATCCATAACTGAATTATTCCACGGCGATTCTACCGATAGCGAGATGTTTATGTAATCCATGGTGTGTGATGCGTTCAGATTAAATCAGATTCCCATAATAAAACGGATATTATTAGTTGTTCTGCTCATTCAATCTCTGCAGGCTGCGAGTGTATCTGGCATTTTTCTTCTCTGTGACCTTCTTTTTTAATCATCTACAATTACATAAAACTGGTTTACGATACCTTACCGCAAAAACGTGAAAAACTTATTAGTGCAAACTGGTATGGACGCTTTTCGCATGTCCATTTGTATATTCATCTTACAGATATGGACAATATGTTTAGAATAAATAAGGAGTATAATTCCTTTTAATTAATGCTTACTGTTAAAAGCCAATAACTAAAATGGTTGTACATGTTTTATGAAAGCATAATTTACCGTTTAGAAAAAATCAAATGTTTGAATTGATTGTCTTTATCATACGCGTAATTATGTGTGTATGCCGGTATGTCTGTGAGTAAGTAAAATAATGAGTCCCGCTTATAAATTGTTCAATGAAGAATATATGGATGTCTTATTATAAACAGTTTATCATTTAAAACATGTTCGACTTATATCGACCGTTCAAACACGACTTGCTGATTGAAAATAGAGCTGCACCGATTCTTTTGATGCAACTATAAGTCGATTGTAAATGACCCGATTCGATATTTGATACTAAACCAACCAGTTTTGAATCGATTCTCCTTCCTTTATTTATAGATGATTTGTCATAAATTTATTATTTAAAATTACAGCTTTTGTTTAGATTAAGCATGTAAATTGATCCTGACATCATGGTTGCTGTTATTTTGAACTAGTTGTGAAACATTATCACCAATTCTTACCATTGTTCATATTTATATTGACATAAAAGTCACATCCATTGACATTAACTAATTACATTGTATTCAAAATAAAAAATAAAACATTATTTTATATTGCAAGTCACGACTCATGAATATGCAAAAACAAGCATGAAACAGGTAAAAACATCAAATCCAAATAGTCAACTAAACAATGTTTGAAATGGAAATCGAATCGAATCGAGCCATGGCTAAATCGTTGCAGTTCTAATTGAATATCGATTACAAACACGGTTATTTATCTGTGCATTCTCGATTGCGAACAAGTTTGACTGCCCGTTGTATTCTATAATCGATTGTGAACACGGTTGGGTACCCGTTGTATTCTTTTATCGATATTAAATGAAAAGGTTGAATTTCCGTTGTATTCTATTATCGATTTTGAACAAGGTTGGGCACCCGTTGTATTCTATTATCTATGGCGTACCCTTTAGTCAAAAGTACATATACGTCTGCTAGCTAAATATAGATGTAACTGTTGTTATAAAATTGTAACCACAGTTACAATTTTATGACTGCAGTTATAAATTTGTAACGGCAGTTACATTAACAAATATAACTGCAGTAATAATTTATACCAACAGTCATAAAATATGGCAATCGTCATAAAATTATAACCGCGGTTACATTTGTCTGACCAAATGCTAAACTTAAGCTCTAATTCTGTTTGGCGAATTAAATCACGTCTTATATAATGCCTTTTTGTCAAAATTGAATTTATTTATTTAAATATGAATTCTTAAATTATAAAAACAATTTAAAGAGACATATTTTATAAATAAATGAATCAGAAAAAAGTGTAACTGCAGTTATAATTTTATGACAACTGTCACATTTTTTTACTATCGGTATAGATTGTAACTGCAGTTATATCTGTAAATGTAACTGCTGTTACAAATGTATGACTGCAGTCATACATTTGTCACTGCGGTTACAAGTTTATAACAACAGTTACATCTATATTTAGCTCCTGTGCATTTATGTACTTTTGACCAAAAGGGTACGCCATAATTATCACTTGTGAACAAGGTTGAGTATCCGTTGTATTCTATGAACGTGTGGAAATTGAATCTCCCTTTGGGCAATGATCTAATTAGAAGTAATCAGATTTTTCCGTCGCTAAAATACCCCAAACAGCACTAAGTATATTATATAGTAAGCAATGACCTGAATATAATATAAGGTATGTTTCCCAAGAGTTCCATTAACATTAATAAACAGGCAGAAATACGAAGTTCACTGACTTACATACAAAAGTTAAAACAGTGAACAATTCCCATAGACAGTTCATTAACTGTAGTTGTTTACCAAATGATTTCTAAATACTTGTAAAATAAGCCTACTATTCATCAACGTTACAAGTGAAAACTGCATTCTGAAAATAGCATTAATATATTAGGCATAATAGTTATGTTCAAGTCGCGAAAGAAAACGATCTGCCATACACTTATCTAAAAATAGTAGTAAATCTTTAATTATTTAAAATACATTCATATATATCATATCGATAAAACCACGAGCGGTGCACATTCAAAAAAAATCAATAAACAAAAATAAAAGCATGATACTTTTTTAAAATACTTTCATCATGGCCGATGCTTATTGCCTAGGAAGTTTGTAAACATAATTTAACTACAATCCAATGTGCGCCCGTGTTCTCTTTTATGATTGTAAACTATTAGGCCATATCATATTGCATGGACAAGTTTAAAATATTAAGCGGTTGCCAGAAAACATTATTCGTTTTTGTGCCATAAAATATGAAAATATTTCCCATTTTACACCAGCAATAGATTATTATCAGCCATAAATGCTATTCGAAAGAGTTAAAAGTAATGACAACGTGAAATCCCCAGATAGCTTAAAGGTATCAACTCAGAGATACATATGTTTTATTATTACCTTATTTTCCCGTGCGCAAACTACGAATGAGAACTGGTTTGCATGCAAAATGAAAACACGAGAAACAGAATCCGTTAATATGGTTACAGTTAGATCGTTATATATTCACTTGTTTACCTATGACATTGAAACCAATATATTCTCTTGTTTATCTATGACCTTGAAATAAATATATTCACTTTTTGACCTATTACTTGGAAGTAAATTAGTATGTGATAATATGTGATTCTGTGATAAATTATCTGAATGTACTAAAACGAAAAATGTAATTTTATTACTAAAAACAAAAACGGACGAATACATAAGGTCATTTTTAAAAACGTGTTTATTATTTATTAGAAAACATATTGACATTTCTTAAATTTATGCAATTTTTTTTAATAATATTACTGTTTGGTAACCGTTGTGTATTTATAACTAACTATTTATTTATAAGAACATTGCAATGACCTTTTAAACGATAAAAAATACAATATTTGTCATACAATATTTAAGGAGTTGTTTTCTTTTTAAGTTACATATTTCTAATTTTAAACATGTTAACATTATATGCGTGTTCCACAGTCAACAAATCTGTTCCTGATTGGAAATTAAGTAAGTATATATATATGATCATAAAACTTACATCTCACCAACTTGTTCGTTGACATTTGTAGATATCCATTCGAAAATAAGCATCGTAAGCAATGGACCACTGTAATATATTTCACAAAAAAAAAAAATTCTAACTACTAATAAATTACTTTTGTGAACCGAGATGTACGCGCCGAAGGGCGAACGAATGTAATTCCCATTCAAAAATTCCATAGGATCCAATATCTTGGACAAACCACGTCACACTGCATCAACAGTCATAGCTTCACTTTGTTGTCTACAAGAGAAAACCATTTCTCGACATTTTCTGCTGAGAGCTAAGTCCAATATCGGCCAGTTCTAGGAACGTTCTCATAAAGACCAAACGAATGCCGAAAATATATTGTTTAACAGGGTAACAAAACCAATATTGAAGTTATTGTAACTGGAAAACCTATTGAAAATCGTTTTAGGAATACGGCTAGTTACACACACACAAATATTATAAACCTATTGGTTTGTAAGGAAATTATGAATATATTTGTTTAAGAATTGAGGTTTTAGCTGGATGAACATACGTTGGTTTGAAAAAAAATGACAATAAAAATGTATCTGTACATGGTAAAAATATGCAACATATGTTGCTGTCAAAATGAATACACCAAATCACATTTCCACGATTTGACAATATAATCTACGAATAATAAGATAATGAAAATTTTTAATTTAAGGCTGACAATTTAGTCTGTATAACATAACAATGGGCTACATAAGCATTTTTTTTCACCATTTCAAATTCATTCTCAGCAAAGTTAATCAACGAATTCTGAATCAGATGACAACGTACAAATTTACAGAACAAATAAGCCAAATTACGTTATTAAATGTTTAATAAACCCAATATACCAGTTCTCAATTACAGTGATGGAACTAATACATGTCTAGAAAAAAGGTTCCATTTTTAGCTGATAGTTATTATGTCATGATATGAAACCAGTGATGCGCACAATTCATTTGTCGTGCTCTGTAAATAACAAGCCACAATACGTCATTATTAGGGGGATATTTTTGTCCAAATAGGATTGATTTGTCATAAGGACATAGTATTGTTTGCTTATTTTGAACGGAAGAACGTCAGATACAAATTTTGATCATTTTCAACAATTTTCTATCAATCGGAGCATACTTTCTGTTAACCATTTACAAGAATGTGTACTGTTAACAAACAAGCTCGCTGACATATTTATTTATTTACACTAAATGCACTGTATATTTGATATTCCACTATAATCATAAGACAATATAAACGCCCTCACATGTTTAACTATGCTTCATTTCTATCTCGATGACCAATTATTTATTCTTGATGTGTAGCGAAATAAAAAGTTAACCGGAAATGATGCAAATGGTACACTGGTAACATACGACAATCGACATGAAATTAAACGTAAATGTGTAAAATCGTACTTTCGTTCATTTATGGTCATATATATGAGGATTATATACAAAAATACTATCTAACACTGAACCCAACCAATTTATATTATAACACACACGTGGCATCAACAATACATACATGTTGCATAACGCAAATCAAAAAAGGCACCGAAATGTTAAAATTTTATAATATTTTTAATGTAATTGGAATAATAACTTCATTAACTTATGTCAGTATCAACGTACGCAAGCTGAAATGATTGCACCGACAATCCTGCTTATATGGGGTACCAAAATAATTGTCGTAAATTAAAACGGTGCGTTTATGAAGACGTGTTTCAGTAATCTTTTTAAAGGGAGATTGTCTAAAAAGGGGCAATATCCCAAAGACAAAACTGAAATTAAGATATTAATATTGAAGTATCGTAAATGTAAAATCCAATGCATTCATGAAATTAAAAAGGCTTACGCATTCTCAGAAAAAAAAGTAATTATATAATTTGCTACGTGTTTGTTTGACTGTGTTTGTTTACATGCTTACGTCAGAATTGTGTTTTGCTTCTACACCCATAGGCACTTCCAACTAGACCTTTTTTGATTGCGGTTTTCGCAAATATGACAAATCAAATCGGTTTCAAATTTTGCACAGCACAATCATTCAAAATTTCCAATACAGGTATCATAAAACTCGAACGGTTCAGTGATCATTTATACTTCCTCGTGCTCTCAGGTGTCAAACATTTAATTGCAAGAGAAAATCGCGGTGTATGTAGAAATTCCAGGCAGTATATAATTAACGTGTTTAACAACGACACTCCAACAAAAAAAATTAACATTGTTATTTCATCCTACAATGATTCATATATTTTTCCAAAAATGTCAGTCATATGCAAATTTAATCTGCAATTTTATCCAATCATTGTACTTGGATATCACGTGATTAACATTTAACCTATTTTACACAAAAAGGAGCACGTGGTAAACCTCTAATTGTTTGTGATATTAAATGAATGTAAATTATCAGATAACAGTAACTAGGGAGAGTCAAAACATGGAAATGGCTACTGTGCAGTATACAGGACGCGCGCTCGCAATTGGTATGTAAGAGGCCGCATTCCACGTACTTAGGTATGGGGTAATTATCATAAGATACATTTTCTCTTTATTTAGATTGAAATTTATTAAATCCTTAT